>JAUNZO010000569.1:0-1470655 GCA_031894775.1 Chloris gayana
CTTCCCCAACTCCGGCCGTCGTCGTCCGCCACCTCCACGGTGAGCATACTTTTCCGGGCTTGCTCAAGACATTTTGACTACTAGCCGAGCTTGCACGTGGTCCGTAGAAGCTCCCCTAGCTTTTTCCTTAAATTTCGAGCTTCCGGGCGAGCTCCGCCATGCGCCGAAGCGCCGCCGTGCCCAGGTCTCGCCGCCGGCGTGTCTCGAAAGGAGCTCGTGTCGTGTGGGTGGCACGGTTGGGTTCGTGAGGTTGCGTAGATGCTCTAGGTGTGTTTGCGGCGAGCTTTGGCTCACCGGCGACCAACTCCGGTGGCCGCGCCGCCGCGGGCCGCTGCCGCGGTGGTGCCGCACCACGGGCCACACGCGGGCGGGATCGCGTGTGGCCACGTGCGGATTAGGTGTGGCCACCCTGTGGCCCTTTATGTGGCACGATTTGAATTTTAAACTTGCAAAATTCGTAGAAAATTCAATAAAATTCAGAAAAATACCAAACCAACTTTGTTAGACTCGGAAAAATGAAATCTATCCATTTGTGAAATAAAAGAATTATTTTGAATAAATTTATTTATAATTTGTAGTTAATCCCCTTTCTTTAATAGAGGAAAGCTATTATTTTATGTAAATAAAATGTTTAATTACGAAAAATAATTTTATTTAATGAAGGAGATACTGTAGACGAAATTAATAATGAAATTTATTTTCCAAAATTAAACTTAAAGTGTATTATTATTTATATGATCCCAATGTATTAACCTTTAATCACTCAAGGTAATTATTTACTTATTGGCTAATAAATCAGATTAATGTGTTAATTATTAAACTTAAGTAATTAGTGACTTTAATTAAGTAAGTAAGGACTGGTCCGGTAGCGGGCCCGTAGCCGGGGAGCGGTCGCAGGGCGCTTCCTCCAGCTAAAGCGATAGCACTTGTGCGCGGATCTACGGCTGAAGGTGGCGGAGGTTGTTCATCACTATTTGCCTCTTACGTTTCACGACGATTGCGTTCGACTTCGGCTCTCGCCATCCTTGCCGCTTCTTCGGCAGCTTCCTCGGGAGTGAGTTGGCGTATAACAGGTCCTGTCATGAACACTTGGAAGAAGACCGGAGCGTCTTCCTCGGAATCAATATCCAGCTCGGGAGAACAGCTTTGCGTTGTAGCCGGGCACCGTTCCGAGGCATAAACGTAGGGAGCCCGATGTTTCGCGCTAAAGCTGCGTCGGGCCCGCTAAGTTCCGAATCGGAGGTATCAACCGTGGCAGGTGATCGCGCTTTAGTAGCAGCGGCCCGGCAACGAGTCGGATTCATCAACGACAATTTCCCGTCCGAGTCGGCTTCAAAGTCGAGGGACCCGAAGCGAATCTTGAAGTCGGGCTCGAAGTCGACGACAAACGAAGTGGCCATCGAACTCGCTAGGAACTCGCCGGGACCCCTTCCTGGCGCGCCAAATGTCGAGTCTTAAACTCGGCACTAGTACTACCCGGTCCCTTATGAGCGTGGAATTCGATGGTGCAACACACGGAACACACGGGAACACACAATTTTAGACGGGTTCGGGCCCCTCGAATCGAGATTAATACCCTACGTCCCGTATGTTATGTATTGCCTTTAGCGATTTGCTAATTGCGAAGTCTCGGAGAGCTTACGGGGGGTCCCTGCTCCGCCTTATATGTCCGGGGAGCTAGGGTTACAATCGAGTCCTAGTCGATTACATGAATTACATATATGGGATTCTATCTCTAACTTTCTTTATCGATCCGAGTCCTAATAAGACTACAAATTGTTCGATATCTTGCTCCTCAAGTCATTGTATACCGGCCTTAGTATCCGCCTTGTTTCCATACCGGTATACGAGAATCTTCTATTATCCCAGCACCGGTCAAAAACCGATCTGTTGCCTATCGCCATTATCCGTATCTTCCTTGATTTCCCACCATGTCTCTGCGTATCCATTCCTTCATCATCTGTATACCCATAAGGCAAGTATACGACACGGGTTGTTGAGTACTTTATGTACTCACGGCTTTCCCACTTTGTTTTTTACACGTTGGTACGAGAGGAGCCCATCGAGCCAAGCGACGGTGCCGCCAGAGAGGAGTGACGGTCTCGCCTACACTCAAGTCGCTCTGTGGATTTGGAGTCCCATCACCGTTCTTCATGTGAGACGCTTCCGATAGATTTTCTTTTCATGATATCTCGTTGGCCTGCGTGCCACGATCTTGTATCGATGATGATGAGATTTGAGATTGAGACTTTGGAGTTTGAGACTATGTTATTGGATGATCTTGACTATCTTCTCTTGATTTACTTCTTTCTTATGGTTTGTTGATGCTAAATTGTGATGGATGTACGTGCCACACTCCCGGGAGTGGCAATGAGGTACAAAGGGTTCGGATTTCACTTTGGTGAAATTCGGGTCCTCACGATTGGTATCCGAACCATACTTGACTGTAGGATCGAGATCCGTAGAAAATGGACGTAACCTTAAGGACATGATCTAGAACTCGATCTGCTAAACTACATTCATCAAACTTTGAAATCTTTCTCGTCGAATGAAGACATCAACTTAAGATAGGTTGAATGGATAATGTTTGCTATGTTTGTTTGGACAATTGATCTTGTATGCATGTCATTTACTCATGAAGATTCTTTTGAGATTTGAAGAAAGTGTTGGATAATCCGTACTCGATCTTTGGAATTGCGCCTTTTTCAACAGATGCCAAGAGGAAGGGGTCTTCACGTGCAGTTCGAGCGGGCTGCGATGGAGGTTGACGACAAGGCCCCGGAGGACGTGGGCGAGGCCGTGGTCGCGGCGGAAGTCGCGCCTGTACGCGCAGCCGGCCGAGGGTGCTGCTGGACGAGGCCACGGTGCGAGAGGCTTTTGTCGAGGAGGAGGATCCGTGGGTGCTCGTGGCGGAGGTCGTGGGCGTGGTCGCGGTGGAGAGGCACCACCGGATCCCACAACAGAGCGAGCTAGAGGGTGCTGGACAGCGGGAGGGTGCAGAGTAGGCTGGAGGCACCGGGACAGCAGGAGGGTGTAGGACAGCAGGAGGCACCACCACCATCGCCACCCCCTACTCGGACACTTGCGGAGGTGATGGCAGTGCAGACCAATATCCTTGGAGGGCTGATGCGGATGCTGCACCATCTGCATCAGCAGATAGCGGCATCACCACGAGCAGCTTCTACAGCAGCAGCATCCACAGCAACACGCAGGCCGCAATCGGTCCGACTTGAGGAAGGAGGCGTTTTGCGGACTCTAGCCGGACACATTCTCTCACCGTACTAACCCTTTGGATGCCGACAGCTGGCTCGGGATGGTGTTCAAGCAGCTACCGATGATGGAGTGCACTTGCTCGGAGTGTGTGTCACTTGCTACTTACTTGCTCGGAGGCGCAACCAATGCGTGTTGGGACACTTACGTGGACGACCACGAGGACCCCGACAATATCACTTGGGAGGAGTTTGAGCGTGAGTTCGGGGCACAGCACATCCCTAAGGGGGTGGTGGACAGGAAGTCCGACGAGTTCAGGAACCCGTGGATTGGAGCTATGGGAGTGCTAGAGTACTACTAGAGGTGGACCGAGCTGTCGCGCTACTCACCGCGTGATGTGTCCACCGAGCGAGACAAGATCTACTACTTCAAAAGAGGACCGAGGGCTGAGATTGGGCCCCATGTGGCAGGGTTCTCTACCCTAAAGGAACTCGTGAGCAAGGCTATAGAGGGTGAGGATGGTCTTGAGAAGGTGAGGAGAGTTGAGGCTCACAAGAGGTCCGGACAATAGTTGGACCGTTCCGGAGGGCAGCAGAAGGCGAGGTACAACGGTCAGCAGCAGTTTGCACGACCACCTCGGGGGCAGTCTAGCAGCTTTGGACACGAGGCCGTTCACACGACAGGGCAGCAGTTCCAGCGTACACCAGCACCACAGCAATCAGGTTGGAGGCCACCGAGCGGTGGGTTGCCCTTCGCCAACAGGTGCTTCCGAGTGTGGACACGCGGGACACAAGAACTACGCGTGTCCCAACGCAGCTCGAGCACTCCCAGCAGCTTCACCACACCCGAGGCCAGCCGCACAGCCACAGCAGCAGCAATTTCGTAGCGTCCCACGTCCGGTTCGGTCAGCAGCTAGGCAGCAGCCGCAGCAGAGTGCTTCTCGTGCGAGGCTACACCACGTGATAGTGGAGGGCGCTCAGCAGGCTCTAGACGTTGTACTTGGTGAGTTCTTGGTCAATTCTTGTTTTTCTTCTCGTTCTTTTTTATATTGGTGCGACTAGATCATTCGTGTCGTCTGCTTTCGTATCGAAGTTTAAGATTCCCACCGTCTTGCTTGATCTTCATGTGGCTGCTATTTCTCCTCTTGGGACTTCAAAGTGTGTGATGGGTTGCCGAAGTTTTGGATTCTTATTGAGGGTGTTCAGTTCTTAGCTTATTTGGCTCTCTTGCCCTCTCGAGGGATTGAGGTGATTCTTGGTATGGATTGGTTGACAAAGAACAAGGGGGTGATTCACTGTGAGGAAAGGATGTGAGGAGTTTCTTGGGGACAGCTGGTTACTACCGTCGCTTTGTGGAGGATTTCTCACGGATAGCCCGTCTCATGACGGAGCTCTTGCAAGATAATGTCACTTTTGAGTGGACCCAAGAGCTGTGAGAGGAGCTTTCAGGAGCTCAAGACGAGGCCGACCACCACACCCGTGCTCACCTTGCTGGATCTTAGTCGGGACTTCTAGGTGTACTTGTGATGCTTCTACTCAAGGGCTTAGTTGTGTGCTTATGAAGAACAGGAAGGTTGTGGCATATGCAGCGAGGTAGTTGAAGAAGGATGAGCAGCACTACCCCACCCATGATCTTGAGTTTGTAGCAGTGGTGCATGCTTTGAAGATTTGGAGGCACTATCTCATCGATGGCAGGTGTGAGATTTTCACGCATCACAAGAGTCTCAAGTACATCTTCACACAGTCGAGCTGAACATGAGACGGAGGAGGTGGCTTGAGTTGATAAAGGATTATGATTTGAGCATCAACTACCACCCTGGCAAGGCAAATGTTGTTACGGATGCGCCGAGCCGCAAGGCCTATTGCACTACTCTCATGACGAGTCGGTCGGAGGTGTTTGAGGAGACGATGAGGGATGGAGTGGAGCTCATCCCCGAGGGCTATCTCAATGAGTTGAGGATCACAAGCCTTCTTGGGGATCTTGTGGAATCAATCAAGGAAAAGACAAAAGAGTATAAGGCTCCTGGCTTTAGAGTGGATGGTGATGGTGTACTTTGGTACAAGGATCGGATTGTGGCTCCCGGAGGTGCAGGGGTTCGAGATGTGATCTTGCGAGAGGCTCACTGTCCTCGCTACTCGATCCACCCGGAGAACACGAAGACGTATGAGGATCTTCGCACTCGGTTCCGGTGGGAAGGCATGAAGAGGGACATTGCTCCGTTTGTGGGGATGTGTGACATTTGCGGAAGAGTCAAGGCGGAACATCGGAAACCAGCAGGGTTGCTCCAGCCTCTTGAGATTCCTATGTGGAAATGGGAGAACATCAGCATGGATTTCATTGTTGGTTTGCCTCGCACACGGAAGAGTCGTGATTCTATTTGGGTGATTGTGGATCGCTTGTCCAAGGCCGCTCACTTCATAGCCGTCGGCGCGAGGTACACCGTGGAGCAGCTTTCACGCCTTTACATTGACAACATTATGAGACTACATGGAGCCCCTCTCACTATCGTGTCGGATCGTGGTTCCCGGCTTGTGGCTAAGTTTTGGAGGAGTTTACATGCAGCTATGGGCACTCGTTTGGACTTCAAGCACAGCTTATCACCCTCGGACGGATGGTCGGACAGAGCAAGTGAATCAAACTCTAGAGGATATGTTGAGAGCTTGCGTGCTCACCTACAACTAGAATTGGGAAGAAAGTCTGTTGTTTGCCGAATTCTCCTACAACAACAGCTATCGATCAAGCATCAAGATGTCACCCAATGACCTCTTATGTGGGCACAAGTTGGAGAGAGATCTTTCTATGGGCCGGACCTTGTCGAGAGAGGCTGAGGAAAAGGTTGAGCAAGTGACAGAGCATATCGGAGTTGCTCGGAGCAGGCGAGAAGAGCTATGCGAGATATGAGGAGGAGAACCTTGGAGTTCTTTGGATGACTTTGTCTATCTCAAGGTCTCTCCACTTCGTGGTATGCGTAGATTCCACGTGCGTGGAAGTCGGCACAAAGGTTTGTTGGACCTTTTCGAGTGGTGAGGAGGATTGGAGATCTCGCCTATCGGCTTGAGTTGCCGGGACACCTTGCCGATGTGCATGATGTGTGCCGGGTATCGCAGCTCAAGAAGTGTCTTCGTGTGCCGGAGGAGCTAGTATCACCGGAGGTGTTGGACCGACAAGACAGTCTAGAGTATTTGGAGTATCCTGTCGGGATTTTGGATGTGGCTTTCAAGGAAACAAGGAGCCGTAAGATCAAGTTCTGCAAGGTGTCTGTCGAGCAACCACACCAAGCAAGAGGCCACTTGGGAGATGGAGGATAACTTGAGGAAGGACTTCCCTCATGATGTGAACTAGGGAGTCTCGATCTTCCGAAAGGTTCGGATAACTCTTGATTTGGCGAAGATATGACACACGTCGACCCGGCTCCTGAACAACACGTTCGAACCCCGCAATCGCAGCACCACGACCTCTATGGTTATCAACCGGCGTTGCACGGTTGATCTCACCAAGAAGGCTAATCCCTTTCTGCAAATCAAGAACACAAGCAAGAACAAGAAAGAACGCAACCAAATTTGAAGATGTATGATTAATCTCACGAGTTAGGGTCTCACAAACCGATGAACGGCGAAACTGTCTAAGCAGAATAATCTAAGCAAAACCGAACCCTAAGCATGGTGGAGGCTGCTGCTAATAAAGGCTTGGGGACGTGTAAGAACCCCCTGGACGCTCCTCTAATGGGCTCACACGAGATACACGGCGCAAAGGCCAAAAACGGTGACGTAGCACCAAAACAGATTCTGTACATTCAAATATATCTATGATTTCTGTCGACTCCGGACGAATTTTGACATGATACCGGTTCCACTGGAAAGTTTATGAAATTGTCTTTCCATCCATATGTAGAACATCCAAATCCGACATCGTATGCCATCCGTGCGTCTATTTTAATTCAAACTGTTCCTGGACTCCGAAACAGACTCGAAGTCGACTTGATTTGGGCCTCCACAATGCCTTGCACCCTCTTGCTGGACCTCCACGCCTCCAAGCCCTCTTCCATTCATACTATGGTCCTCTCCTTGATTCCTAATCATAATAAAATCACTAGGTAGCAAACTATTATCAAAATTATAAAAGGAAAGACTTAGGAACGAGCTCACCTCTAGATTGAATTGTCGGGCACGAGCTCTAGTGATTGGTCCTTGAATGTTCAGCGGAGGAGTGTCATTTGTATCCAAAGGAGTGATGTCCTCGACTCAAGCTCATGCTCCTCACCCAAATAAGGCTTCAAATCTGCAATGTTAAAAGTGGAACTAACCACGAACTCGAGAGGCTATGTCACACCCCTATCCCGAAAGATAGTTAAGTGTGGTACGGATCGCCTTGGGAGATGATTGACGAAGCAACCATACATAGCATCACATTAACAAACATACACGATTTGCAAGGTTACATAATTAAGTCTTGATTACAACATAGAGTTCGAATAAAAGATACATTAGGTTCGAGATTAAGTCTTACATAACCATGATCTTTGTTCGAAATTAAAGTGCGGAAGCGAAATACATAACTCGACGATACATAGATAACTTAAAGGAACCATGCCGGCCTAGGCCATGGCTCACTCATCATGGGTCGGAGAGCTAGGGACCCATTCAATGGTCCACTCTTTGGGCTCTTCTCCATCCCAAACCACCTTACCACAACAATCACAAAAACCGTCTTGCGGGAAACCCGTAAACAACATGTAGTGGCAAAGCCCGAGTATCTAACATACTCCGTAAGTCTTACCCGTCAAATTGGTCATCTAAGACCGACTCCTAGATGCATGGGGTTTGACCGGTTTAACTTGGCCTTTTGCATAAATAGCACCTATGCTAATTAGGTTGGCAAATTTATTACTTAGCCAAATTAATAGGGTTATTTGCATAAAGGAAACTTTAGTGAGCATACTAGCAAGACAATAGTTTGCAATACAATTTAATATCAATATAAAACAGCAAGCTATTCAATCTCTTTCCATTACTACACATTGTAAACTGCTCGAAACAAGTGGTACTCATTAACCGAGAGGAAACGGCGATAATTATCGAATTATTAATCCTGCAGGAAAGAACCCAAATGCGCGACATACGCATCATTTAAGAACACGTATGGCCACCGTTCGCGAGTTCATCATAAAGCAAAACACGGGGCCACCGACCCCGAGTACATGTCCCCCTTGCGACCGTTCAACAACGCGCCCAAGGCTTAACCCATGTACTCTCCAACGGTCCTCAACCCGTGCAACCACCGTGCCAAACACATCACCTCCGGGTCGGTGAGATATCCGGCTCACTTTACAACTTACAAGCTACATAGGTTTACTAATCCCCATAAGAAAGGTATGCAAGTGGTACACAACTCAAACTTGTTCGCGGAGCCACAATGGGGTGTTCTCAATTTTTAACCAAATTCATCATGTTCACATTTAATCATAAGCCATGAGTGAGATCCCCAATCTATCGTTGACTCCATAAACATAGCATAGCAATTCTAACGAGGATATGACACATAAGCGACATGGGACATATAGGAATTTATGCATGTGGATTTCCAATCAACGCCTAAAAACTTAAATGCACATTCATCATCCTTACTATAGTGATTAAAAAGAAGACATTTCAAAATAATAGGAATGCACCGGGGCTTGCCTTGAGAGTGATCGAAGTTAGTACTAGCTTCACAAGCGTTGAGAGTAGCGACGGCTTCTTCCGGCGGAATCAATTCAACGTCGTCACCTAGAGGATGAAATGCAATGCATAAGTAACATGCATACAAGGGTGATGAACATGGTAATGCGGGTGTGCTGTTTTGTAAAGATACATATGACACATTAACCAAAAGTTGGTTTGCTCAAACTCTAGCAAGCATGACATGTCTCTTGTTTTATTTAAGTGGGGTCTAAAGGCATGACAAGCATGGTCATACTAATATAATGAGTAATGACTTGGTGGCATAGACATGAGTGCTGTGGTTACTGTAGGTTTAGCACTAATATCTTAGCAAGTTTTTTTTTATAGTACAATACGAAGAAATCTAGGCCTATGCATTTTGACATCACATGCGATGACGATTCCCTTTTAGAATAGAAACTTGATTTCAAAATTCATACATAGGTGAAATACATAAAACCTTTTGACTAAACCTGCCATGAGGTGCTAAAGTGCATAATGAACAGCAGGGATTACCTAAACATGCATGAACATGATTTTTAGTAACATAAAACTATTTATGTGTGTGCTGAAAATGACTCTTTAGAAATGTAGATATAGGGTTTGCTAAAACCATTACTTAACATGCTCAAAATTTAACATGGGATTTTCTACATGTGTACAGTACCAAAATGAAATTAATCGCCCAGTTTCATGCAAAAATAATTTATACAGAATTAATTAAAAATTAAATACAGAGAATGCAAGAAATGCAATAACTTGAAAAATATAAAATGAAATGCAGATCTTCCAGTGCCAAACATTCTTGTGTGTCTGGGTGAAGACTTTGGCCAAGTGGCATTTAATTTGGATTTATATTTTTAAAGTTATGGCTTAGTTAAGTTTTCAAGGGTTGACTTTTGTCATTTTTATAAAAATGTGAAAATGACCAGATCTGAGGAGTTCATGTTACTTTTATGAAAGTACAGGTCTTCTAGTTTCCAAAACATTTTAGTTTGTAATTTTTGGACATTTCAAACGCCAGATATGAATTTTTCAAACTCAAACGAAGTTCGGACCTAATTACGAAAATGCCATCGGCCGATTTTTGAAAGCGAGGCGGCGCGCGCTCCGGCGACGGCGGCCGGCGCCGGCGAGGTTCGCCGCGGCGGCGCTGCGCTGGAGCTCGTGCTCCGGCCTTTGGGGAAAATGAAGCGCGAGCGACGGGGAGTACTTCGGTGGGGTCCACGGGGACGGCGGGTGGCCGGAGGCGGGCGGCGACGAGCGGCGGCGCCGAGCGGCTCCGGCGGGGCGCGCGTCCGGAGAGAGAGAGAGAGGAGGGGCGGTTTCTTCGAAGAGCATCACCTTCGTGCGGGGAGTGGCGGCGTGGGGTCGCGCGGTGGAGGGGACGACCGGAGGTGGGGGCTCGTCGTGGGAGGCGGCGGGGCGAGGCGACGGCGGCGGCTCCTCTGCACAATTTCCGGCGATGCACTGCACGGGACGGGCAGGGAGGTTAGGGAAGAGCCGCCGAGGCCTTGCGCACCTACCGACACGGATAGCGGGTGAAGACAGCTTGCCTAGACGGAGCAATCGCGAGCTGCGGCCATGGCGGTCGGACCGGGCGGCGGCGGCGCTTTGCTCTCGCGCGCGAGCTGCAGAGGGTGAGGAAGGGAGCTGGGGGCACCGTGAGCTGCGGAGGGAGCTGGGGGAGTGGTTTGCTGCGGATGGAGATGGGGCCTTGGCTCCCGTGCGCGTTTTCTAGGGGGCGGCCGGACGGGGAGCGGCGGCGGGGCGGAGGGCTTCAATTCCCGGCCGTTCCTGTTGGCCGGCGGGTACAGGGGCGGTTGGGGGTTGGCCAGAGCTTGCGTGGCGACGGGACAGGGCAGGGCGCACGCGGGCGGCGGCCAGGCTGGCCGGACCGGCGGTCCGGCCGCCATTGCCCAGGGGGCAACCGTAGCTCGAAGTTCCAAATCGAATTTCAAATCTGTGGTTCGGTAGTTTGACCACAATTCATATTTCTGTTGCTCCAAAAATAAAACCAAAAATATGGAGAGCTCCAGAATGATGTGCTCTAATTTTCATCTTTGAGTTTGAAGTTCTAAACTTGCTTCCAAAAATTCATATAAAATTCACAAGTCGCAGTGTTTCAGATTTGAATTTGAATTTTTGGGCTTTCAAAATTTTGTTCAAAAATTTGGTAAAAATATTGTAAATTCATCTTTTTACATGAGCAATCCAGTGGTGCAAAAATATGTGGGTAGTGTTTTTATAATTTTTGCATTTTGGTTGGGGCTAGGGTTTAGGAGTAGGTTTTTCCTTTTTCCTTTTTATTTTTCTTCTTTTCCTTTGGGTAATTAGCATTAGTACTTCATTAGTGAAATGATTAGGGTACTAACTACGGGATTAGCCTTAATCGTGACATGGGATGTCACAGCCCTCCCCCTTAAAGAAATTCTCGTCCCGAGAATCGCTACGAATTAAGGAGAGGGAGTGCGAAAATTTACCGATTTGTGTGACGCGAGGAACTCGGGAAAATTCTTCTCTAGAAAATCCTCTTGTTCCCAAGTTGCTTCTTCTTCGGTGTGGTTACTCCATTGCACTTTGTAGAAGGTGATGGTGCGATTACGAGTTACCCGGTCGTTTTGATCGATAATCCGGACGGGGTATTCGGGGTAGGAGAGATCTTCTTCTAGTTGATCGGTGTCGGAAATGACCACATCTATCGGAGGCTTCAAACATTTCTTGAGTTGAGATACGTGGAACACATTGTGCACACGAGCAAGACTTTCCGGTAGTTGCAATCGGTAAGCAACCGCGCTATGCTTTTCCACAATCGGATAGGGTCCGATATAGCGGGGTGCTAACTTTCCTTTAATTCCAAACCGAAATACGCCCTTATTCGGAGAGACACGAAGGTAAACGTGATCTCCCTTCTCGAATTCCAAGGGCGTCTCCTCTTGTTAGCGTAGCTCACTTGACGAGATTGTGCGGCTTTCATGTTGGCTTGAATTTGTCGAACCTTCTCTTCGGCTTGGGTGACAAGATCGGGACCAAAAGTAGTTCTCTCTCCCGCTTCCGACCAATTTAAAGGTGTACGACAAGAGTGACCATACAACGCTTCAAATGGTGACATTCCCGAACTCTCTTGATAGCTATTGTTGTACGAGAATTCGGCGAATGGAAGACAATCATCCCAATTTCCTCTATTTTCCATAGCACATGCTCTCAAGATATCCTCCAAGTATTGATTCAATCTTTCGGTTTGTCCATCCGTTTGAGGGTGATATGCGGAGCTTCTAATGAGGGTGGTACCAAGACAAGAATGCAATTGCTCCCAAAAGCGAGATACAAATTGCGGACCTCGATCGGAAACAATAGTTTTAGGTACTCCATGCAAACACAACACTCTTGAGATGTATAGCTCGGCATATTTCTTGGTATTGTAGGTAGTATGGACGGGGATGAAATGTGCGGACTTAGTTAACCTATCCACAATAACCCAAATTGAATCGTGCTTCTTCGATGTGAGAGGCAATCCAACGATAAAATCCATAGCAATGTCCTCCCACTTCCAAACGGGAATCTTCAATGGGTTCAATAATCCGGCTTTTCTCAAGTGGTCGGCTTTCACTCGTTGACAAGTATCACACTCGGCCACATACCGTGCAATCTCACGCTTCATGCGTGTCCACCAAAATTTTTCTCTTAGGCCACGATACATCTTGTTGCTACCGGGGTGTATGGAATATTTAGACAAATGTGCCTCATCCATTATTTTCTTCCGTAATTCCATATCCTTTGGAACAACGAGACGTTGGTTGAACCATAATACACCATTGTCATCTTGTCGGAAACATGTAGCTTCGTCATTCTCAATCTTTTGCCGAATAAACTCCATACCTTCGTCCTTCTTTTGCGCCTCAATAATTTCCTCACGAAGGGTAGGAATGAGAGCTAGATTATATAGCGAACCATAGGGAATGACTCGAAGACTCGGTTCACTAGAATCTGAAATTTCCGAGTTTTCCATAGAACAACCGGTAATATGATTGCATTGATCCTTGCGACTCAAAGCGTCGGCAACCACATTAGCTTTACCCGGATGATAATGGATTTCCAACTCATAATCCTTGATTAATTCCAACCATCTACGTTGCCTCATATTCAACTCTTGTTGGGTGAAGATATATTTGAGACTCTTATGATCGGTGTAAAGATTGACAAGATTTCCAAGTAGATAATGCCTCCAAGTTTTCAAAGCAAGGACAACCGAGGCTAGCTCCAAATCATGAGTGGGATAATGTTGTTCATGCTTGCGAAGTTGACGAGAAGCATAAGCAATGACACGACCTTCTTGCATTAGCACACATCCTAGACCGGTGCCGGATGCATCACAATACACGTCAAACGGCTTGGTGATGTCGGCTTGTGCTAACACCGGAGCGGATGTCAAATGCTTCTTGAGAGTTTGGAAGGCTTCTTCACATTCACGGCTCCATTTAAACTTAGCGTCTTTCTCCAACAATTTTGTCATAGGCTTGGCTATGCTTGAAAAATTGGGAATGAATTTCCGATAGTAGCCGGCAAGACCTAGAAAACTCCGAATTTGTCTCACCGACCTTGGGGATTTCCAAGCAAGCACGTCTCCCACTTTGCTTGGGTCAACGGCGACACCTTCCGCGGAAATAATGTGACCCAAGAAAGGCACTTGCTTCAACCAAAATTCACATTTGCTAAACTTGGCATACAATTGATGATCACGAAGCCGTTGGAGAACAATGCGAAGGTGTTCGGCATGCTCTTCTTCGGACTTCGAATAAATAAGAATGTCGTCAATGAAGACCACGACAAACTTATCCAACTCGGGCATAAATACCGAATTCATCAAGTACATAAAATGAGCCGGGGCATTCGTGAGCCCAAAAGACATGACGAGATACTCAAAGAGACCATACCGCGTAGAGAATGCGGTTTTTGGAATATCTTCGGCTCGGATCTTGATTTGATGGTAACCGGATCGGAGATCAATCTTAGAGAAAACCTTAGCACCAACTAATTGATCAAAGAGAATATCAATCCGAGGGAGCGGGTATTTATTTTTGATAGTCACCGCATTGAGAGGGCGATAATCCACACATAGACGTAGCGTCTTGTCTTTCTTCTTCACAAAGAGAGCGGGACATCCCCACGGAGATGAACTAGGGCGAATATATCCTTTATCCATAAGCTCACTCAATTGCTCTTTTAAGATTGCTAGCTCATTGGGAGCCATCTTGTACGGCCTACGGGAAATTGGTGCCGTACCGGGTTGGAGCTCAATTTTAAACTCGACATCCCGATCGGGTGGCATGCCCGGTAAGTCATCCGGAAAAACATCGGGAAACTCACATACCACGGGAATATCCTCAATCCGTTTCCCTTCAAGATGGTAGATTTTTGAAGTGGAGAATTTTGGATGGGGCAATCGGAGAATAGATGAACCATGGAGTGGGGAGTTTAGGTGAACTTCACGAGAATCGATATGTAAAACGGCTCTATGGAGCTTCATCCACCTCATACCTAGGATTATATCTATTCCTTGCCCACACAAAACTATGAGAGAAGAGGGGTATATTTTTCTTTCTATGTGTAGTGGGACTTGTCTCAACTCTAGGTTTGTTTTTATCTTTCCACCGGGTGACGTGATGATATAGGGAATATCCAAAACGGTAGGAGTGAGTTGTAGGGTTTTTGCACATGCTTGACTAATGAAATCATGAGTTGCACCCGAATCAAAAAGAACCAAAGTGGAGTGGTTGTTGACCGAAAACATACCCGAAAGTACCGGTTCTCCCGCTTGAATCTCTTCGGCCGTGGTATAGTTGACTCGGCCATTCTTAGCATTCGGAGTGGAGGATTGATTGCGGTTCCCATTCCCATTATTCCCATTGCGGTTTTGATTGTTGTTGCCGCTTCCGGAACCATTGTTGGTGTTGTTGTTGCCCGGGTTGCGTGTCGGAACACGGCAATCCTTTGCGAAATGACCCGGACGTCCACAATTAAAGCACGGACCTTGCGGACCGGGCCTAGCACCTTGGTATTGCTGCTGTGGAGGGCGGAACGAGGTAGTATGCTGCTGATTTCCACCGTGGGGGTAGTGGTGTTGCTGCGGCACAAACCGACGTGAGCCTCCCGTCGGCGGCAATGCGGCCCGAAACTCTGTCCGGTCGGGGAAGTAATAGCTAGCTTGTACTTGGGCGGAGCGGAGCCGGATGGATTTCCTACGGCGCGCTTCCTCTTCTTGTCCTCTTGGTGAGCACGGATAGCATCTTCTTGCACAATTGCGGCACTCATCAAGTCATTGAACGTGCCGGTAGTGACTTGAGCCAAGCGATCTTGTAACTTCGGGCTTAGCCCCGAACGAAAGCAATCCTTCTTCTTGTCATCCGTGTCGGCATGATAGGATGCATATTGAGCCAAGTAGTTGAACTTCCGTGCATACTCTTGCACGGTTCCGGCACCTTGCTTCAAACTAAGGAACTCTTGCAACTTGCGCTTCATGAGACCGGCGGGAATGTGATGCGCGCGAAATGCGGCGCAAAAGTCCGGCCAATTCACTTGAGTACCGGCGGGAAGTGCGGCGGTGAAACTTGCCCACCATGCACTAGCGGAGCCACGAAGTTGTTGAGCTGCAAAGAGAACCTTTTGCTCCGATGTGCAATTGAGGAGAGCGAACTTCGACTCAATGATGCGGAGGAAATTATCCGCCTCCAACGGATCGGTAGTAGCTTCGCCAAACTTGGGCGGTTGAGTGGCCCAAAAGTCGGCATAGGTGGAATTCCTCGGCCCTTGGGGTGGCGGTCCTTGGCCTTGTCCTTGGTTGGTTTGACTTGCAAAGAACAAGCGGAACATCTCGTTTTGGTTGGACACGAGTTGTTCCAACGGCGTGAGGGGTGGAGGGTTAGGAAGTTGCTCTTCCCTCGCACCATGCCCACTTCCGGAAGCTTCACCACGGCGGGTATTCACCATCTGTCATGCATGAAAATTTTTTCTCACGTTAGCTCATTAGACCAAGAGCTAAAATAGCAAGAAAACATGACATTGGGCATAAGGGACCAAAAATTTCAGATTGCATGTACGAAGAAAATATTGATGAAATAAGCATAGTGCATTGACAACACACGTATTCCATAGATTCTAACATAGTAGCAACATGATAGAAATTTTTGATACACGGGAAACCACGAATCCGATACAACACGGTCTTAGGTTACATCACATGTGACCCACAAACAACACAAATCTCGGAGAGCTTAATTAACAACACGCGGATCGTTTTCCGTACACGGTTACATGCCTCACGAGATTACAAATCCTACAACACATAGAGCTACGACCACCGGTCGTGACAACTACTCGTCGTCATCGCCGTAGTAGTCGGCGTCATCCCTCATGGGAGAGGGTGGTGCTCCGTCCTCAACGTCGGAAACATCCTCGCCATCGCTCATCTCCACATCCTCCTCGGGTGGGATGATCTCAAGTGGCTCGGGAGGTCCGCCATTAAGGATGGCGTGCAGGGCGTTGTTGGCGGCTTGGAGATGCTCAATGGTAGCGTTGTTATGCGCTATGGTTGCCCGGGCGTTCCGGAGGTCTCCCTCCTAAGCATCCCTAGCGCCCCGAGCCTCCGGGAGGGTAACATCCAACTCATCCTTCTCCTCGAGAAGGGCATCCACCTGGCCGGAGAGGACGTAGTTCTCCTCATTCGCGGCGGCGAGCTGGGCATCACCCTCATCAAGCGTGGCTTGCAGAGCGGCGGCTCCATTGCCCTCAAGGGCAAGGTGGGCGTCGTGGAGCTGCTCGAAGAAGTTCCAACGCTCCGTCTCGCTATACTCGAGCTGCGTACGGAGGGTGTCCACCTCGGTAGTGCGCTCGGCTAGCTCGGCGGTGCGGGCAGCAAGCTCGGCGTCGCGAGCGGCGAGCTCGGCGTCGCGAGCGGCGAGCTCGGCGTCGCGGGTGGCGAGGGTGGCCTGCAGGGCAGCACGCTCCTGCTCCAACTCGAGCACCCGCCTCGCGAGGTTCTCACGATCCAACATGAGCTTGCCGGGGGCCATCTGTCGGAGAATTTTGAAACACAAGTCAAAACTCAAGATCCAACAACAAAACATGCTAAATAAGTAAAGCATGAATGATGGAATGGCACCAACTTAGCAAAAGAATGCAACAAAACTTTTCGCGCAATCCTAACACGGTTCCACTTTTTCTGGACAGAATTGACATGCTACCGAAACTCGATGATTACTCCTGTTTCTGGGCAGAATCAAACCTTTATTTTGTTACAAAAGTTTTAGACAAATTCTTAAGCTTTCCAACGCATCCTAGAACAGCTCAATCCGACTTGTCGTTTGAAAGTTATGCATGATCTACGACAGGGACAGAACCGGAGCACATTCTGAAAATTCCAGAACAGCTCTCTGTAAAGGGCAATTCTAGCTACGTTCCATATTTTTACAAGACCTGAGACTAGGAGATTGTTGTAGGGCATAATGCAAGCTTTCCAGAAAGTCCTTATTTGCCTTATTTGGATAAGTAACTTGGAAGTTATGCTCATTTTCATGGAAGTTAAGAAATCTGCCACGTTTTCGTTTCCGGTTTTCAAACTTTTGTGAGAATGAAGCTAGGCGATCAAATTCTTGGTGATGATTTCATTTAGATAAGTTCACATGCATATGTTTGACATGATGACATGATATGCAAGGATGATGGATGCTCAATATGTCGTTCCGTACGTCCTCACAAAATTAAAAGACCGCGCCTGCCGATACGAATATCGGACAAGCGCATCGGTGGCACACACACACCTCTCACACGATACTACACGAGCTAAAACGTTGTTATGTACCTGCAAGAGATGGATTCCAGAAACATTACATCAAATTCAAAAGGAACAAGCCAAAAATAAATCCATGTCACCTCGCCTCACATGGAGAGCTCTCGAATAAGAGTGTATTCGAGTCACACCAATAATATCATGCGAAAATTTGACAACACTCAATCACATACCTTTGCTCAAGCCGTAGTTGCATAATATTTAACAATCATAACACGGGTTAGTTTTGCCACCATTCTATATAGTCCTTACATTGGCCTTTCTATCTAGACTCGTACCTCACCGTGACTCAAAAACGGGTTTTAAGATTTTTAGAATGAGTGTTAACGTGACGCAAATCCCAAGTCGGCTCGATACCACGTGTCACACCCCTATCCCGAAAGATAGTTAAGTGTGGTACGGATCGCCTTGGGAGATGATTGACGAAGCAACCATACATAGCATCACATTAACAAACATACACGATTTGCAAGGTTACATAATTAAGTCTTGATTACAACATAGAGTTCGAATAAAAGATACATTAGGTTCGAGATTAAGTCTTACATAACCATGATCTTTGTTCGAAATTAAAGTGCGGAAGCGAAATACATAACTCGACGATACATAGATAACTTAAAGGAACCATGCCGGCCTAGGCCATGGCTCACTCATCATGGGTCGGAGAGCTAGGGACCCATTCAATGGTCCACTCTTTGGGCTCTTCTCCATCCCAAACCACCTTACCACAACAATCACAAAAACCGTCTTGCGGGAAACCTGTAAACAACATGTAGTGGCAAAGCCTGAGTATCTAACATACTCCGCAAGTCTTACCCGTCAAATTGGCCATCTAAGACCGACTCCTAGATGCATGGGGTTTGACCGGTTTAACTTGGCCTTTTGCATAAATAGCACCTATGCTAATTAGGTTGGCAAATTTATTACTTAGCCAAATTAATAGGGTTATTTGCATAATGGAAACTTTAGTGAGCATACTAGCAAGACAATAGTTTGCAATACAATTTAATATCAATATAAAACAGCAAGCTATTCAATCTCTTTCCATTACTACACATTGTAAACTGCTCGAAACAAGTGGTACTCATTAACCGAGAGGAAACGGCGATAATTATCGAATTATTAATCCTGCAGGAACGAACCCAAATGCACGACATACGCATCATTTAAGAACACGTATGGCCACCGTTCGCGAGTTCATCATAAAGCAAAACACGGGGCCACCGACCCCGAGTACATGTCCCCTTGCGACCGTTCAACAACGCGCCCAAGGCTTAACCCATGTACTCTCCAACGGTCCTCAACCCGTGCAACCACCGTGCCAAACACATCACCTCCGGGTCGGTGAGATATCCGGCTCACTTTACAACTTACAAGCTACATAGGTTTACCAATCCCCATAAGAAAGGTATGCAAGTGGTACACAACTCAAACTTGTTCGCGGAGCCACAATGGGGTGTTCTCAATTTTTAACCAAATTCATCATGTTCACATTTAATCATAAGCCATGAGTGAGATCCCCAATCTATCGTTGACTCCATAAACATAGCATAGCAATTCTAACGAGGATATGACACATAAGCGACATGGGACATATAGGAATTTATGCATGTGGATTTCCAATCAACGCCTAAAAACTTAAATGCACATTCATCATCCTTACTATAGTGATTAAAAAGAAGACATTTCAAAATAATAGGAATGCACCGGGGCTTGCCTTGAGAGTGATCGAAGTTAGTACTAGCTTCACAAGCGTTGAGAGTAGCGACGGCTTCTTCCGGCGGAATCAATTCAACGTCGTCACCTAGAGGATGAAATGCAATGCATAAGTAACATGCATACAAGGGTGATGAACATGGTAATGCGGGTGTGCTGTTTTGTAAAGATACATATGACACATTAACCAAAAGTTGGTTTGCTCAAACTCTAGCAAGCATGACATGTCTCTTGTTTTATTTAAGTGGGGTCTAAAGGCATGACAAGCATGGTCATACTAATATAATGAGTAATGACTTGGTGGCATAGACATGAGTGCTGTGGTTAGTGTAGGTTTAGCACTAATATCTTAGCAAGTTTTTTTTTATAGTACAATACGAAGAAATCTAGGCCTATGCATTTTGACATCACATGCGATGACGATTCCCTTTTAGAATAGAAACTTGATTTCAAAATTCATACATAGGTGAAATACATAAAACCTTTTGACTAAACCTGCCATGAGGTGCTAAAGTGCATAATGAACAGCAGGGATTACCTAAACATGCATGAACATGATTTTTAGTAACATAAAACTATTTATGTGTGGGCTGAAAATGACTCTTTAGAAATGTAGATATAGGGTTTGCTAAAACCATTACTTAACATGCTCAAAATTTAATATGGGATTTTCTACATGTGTACAGTACCAAAATGAAATTAATCGCCAAGTTTCATGCAAAAATAATTTATACAGAATTAATTAAAAATTAAATACAGAGAATGCAAGAAATGCAATTACTTGAAAAATATGAAATGAAATGCAGATCTTCCAGTGCCAAAAATTCTTGTGTGTCTGGGTGAAGACTTTGGCCAAGTGGCATTTAATTTGGATTTATATTTTTAAAGTTATGGCTTAGTTAAGTTTTCAGGGGTTGACTTTTGTCATTTTTATAAAAATGTGAAAATGACCAGATCTGAGGAGTTCATGTTACTTTTATGAAAGTACAGGTCTTCTAGTTTCCAAAACATTTTAGTTTGTAATTTTTGGACATTTCAAACGCCAGATATGAATTTTTCAAACTCAAACGAAGTTCGGACCTAATTACGAAAATGCCATCGGCCGTTTTTTAAAAGCAGAGGTGGCGCGCGCTCCGGCGACGGCGGCCGGCGCCGGCGAGGTTCGCCGCGGCGGCACTGCGCTGGAGCTCGTGCTCCGGCCTTTGGGGAAAATGAAGCGCGAGCGACGGGGAGTACTTCGGTGGGGTCCACGGGGACGGCGGGTGGTCGGAGGCGGCCGGCGACGAGCGGCGGCGCCGAGCGGCTCCGGCGGGGCGCGCGTCCCGAGAGAGAGAGAGAGAGGATGGGCGGTTTGTTCGGAGAGCATCACCTTCGTGCGGGGAGTGGCGGCGTGGGGTCGCGCGGTGGAGGGGACGACCGGAGGTGGGGGCTCGTCGTGGGAGGCGGCGGGACGAGGCGACGGCGGCGGCTCCTCCGCACAATTTCCGGCGATGCACTGCACGGGACGGGCAGGGAGGTTAGGGAAGAGCCGCCGAGGCCTTGCGCACCTACCGACATGGATAGCGGGTGAAGACAGCTTGCCTAGACGGAGCAATCGCGAGCCGCGGCCATGGCGGTCGGACCGGGCGGCGGCGGCGCTTTGCTCTCGCGCGCGAGCTGCAGAGGGTGAGGAAGGGAGCTGGGGGCACCGTGAGCTGCGGAGGGAGCTGGGGGAGTGGTTTGCTGCGGATGGAGATGGGGCCTTGGCTCCCGTGCGCGTTTTCTAGGGGGCGGCCGGACGGGGAGCGGCGGCAGGGGCGGAGGGCTTCAATTCCCGGCCGTTCCTGTTGGCCGGCGGGTACAGGGGCGGTTGGGGGTTGGCCAGAGCTTGCGTGGCGACGGGACAGGGCAGGGCGCACGCGGGCGGCGGCCAGGCTGGCCGGACCGGCGGTCCGGCCGCCATTGCCCGAGGGGCAACCGTAGCTCGAAGTTCCAAATCGAATTTCAAATCTGTGGTTCGGTAGTTTGACCACAATTCATATTTCTGTTGCTCCAAAAATAAAACCAAAAATATGGAGAGCTCCAGAATGATGTGCTCTAATTTTCATCTTTTAGTTTGAAGTTCTAAACTTGCTTCCAAAAATTCATATAAAATTCACAAGTCGCAGTGTTTCAGATTTGAATTTGAATTTTTGGGCTTTCAAAATTTTGTTCAAAAATTTGGTAAAAATATTGTAAATTCATCTTTTTACATGAGCAATCCAGTGGTGCAAAAATATGTGGGTAGTGTTTTTATAATTTTTGCATTTTGGTTAGGGCTAGGGTTTAGGAGTAGGTTTTTCCTTTTTCCTTTTTATTTTTCTTCTTTTCCTTTGGGTAATTAGCATTAGTACTTCATTAGTGAAATGATTAGGGTACTAACTACGGGATTAGCCTTAATCGTGACATGGGATGTCGCAGGCTACTCCAGTTTACATGCATTATTATTAATCTTCTCAATTATCTTGAAAGGACCAGCAGCTCTAGGCATTAACTTAGACTTTCTCAACTCAGAAACCGATCCTTTCTAAAGTGCAACCATACTAAATCACCCGGTTCTAATTTAACTTCTCTTTTTACCTTTACTACCAGCAATCATATACTTTTCAGTCATCTTTTCAATGTTGTGCTTAGTTGTTTCATGCATTTTTAAAATAAACTCAGCATGTTCCTTAGCATCAAAGTGAACTCTCTCACTAGTAGGAAAAGGCAAAATAAGAATAGGAGCACGGGGCTTAAAACCATACACTACCTCAAAAGGACTTACCTTGGTGGTCCAATGTGTTGCACGATTATATGCAAACTCCACATGAGGCAAACATTCCTCCCACATCTTCATATTTGTCTTTAAAATAGCTCTCAACAGGGTGCCCAATGTGCGGTACACTACCTCGGCTTGGCCATCAGTTTGTGGGTGACATGTTGTAGAGAACAACAACTTCGTTCCCAACTTATTCCATAGGGTGCGCCAAAAATGACTCAAGAATTTGGCGTCACGATCTGAAACAATAGTAGAAGGCATACCATGCAAGCAAACAATCTCTTTGAAAAATAGATCAGCAATATGAATAGCATCATCACTCTTATGACAAGGTATAAAGTGTGCCATCTTAGAAAATCTATCCACCACAACAAAAATACTATCCCTCCCCCTCTTAGTCCTAGGCAGTCCTAAAACAAAATCCATAGAAATATCCGCCCAAGGTATTGAAGGAACGGGAAGAGGCATATACAAACCATGTGGATTCAAGCGAGACTTCGCTTTTTGACAAGTAGTGCAGCGAGCCACAAAACGCTCAACATCTCTTCTCAACTGTGGCCAAAAGAAGTGTGTGGCCAACACATCCGTCGTCTTTTTTGCACCAAAATGTCCCATCAATCCGCCTCCATGCGCTTCCCGTAACAACAAAAGACGAACGAAACCAACTGGAATGCAAAGGCGGTTAGCTCTAAACAAATATCCATCATTTATCACAAACTTGTTCCATGTACGACCCTCTCTACAATGCAGCAAAACATCTTTAAAGTCAGCATCAAGAGCATATTGTTCTTTACAAAAATGCGACAATCAAGGTGTGACAACATAGTGTATCGTCTCGACAAAGCATCAGCAATCACATTATCGTTCCCTTTTTTATGCTTGATAATAAAAGGAAAAGACTCAATAAACTCAACCCACTTATCATGTCTACGGTTCAAATTACTTTGAGAGCGAATATACTTAAGCGATTCATGATCGGAATGAATAACGAATTCCTTAGGCTATAAATAATGACGCCACGTTTGCAAAGAACGTACAAGAGCATACAATTCTTTATCATACTTAGAATAATTCAACACAGGGCCAGTTATCTTTTCACTAAAATAAGCAATAGGTTTGCCATTTTGCATCAAAACACCACCAATGCCAATACCACTAGCATCACACTCAAGTTCGAAGTCTTACCGAAATCTGGAAGTTGCAACAGCGGTGCATGTGTAGGCTTGTCCTTCAAAGAGCTAAAGGACTCTTCTTGTGCTTTGCTCCATTCAAACACAACACCCTTCTTTGTCAACTCATGCAACGGTGCATCGATAGTGCTGAAATCTTTGACAAAGCGGCGATAGAAACCTGCAAGACCAAGAAAACTTCGAACCTGTGTGATGGTTTGGGGCTGCGGCCAGCTAGCTATAGCGTGAATTTTCTTGTCATCCACCTCTAGACCCTGTGGAGTAACAACATAGCCAAGAAAAGAAACTCGATCCGTGTAAAAGGTGCACTTCTCAAGATTAGCAAATAAACATGCATTTCTTAAAGCAGTTAAAATAGCACGTAAATGATCCATATGTTCATCTAAATACTTGCTGTAAATCAAGATATCATCAAACTAAACCACCACAAAGCACCCAATAAAAGCCCTCAAAACCTTATTCATTAAGCGCATGAAAGTACTAGGTGCATTAGTTAACCCAAAAGGCATTACTAACCACTCATACAATCTGAATTTAGTTTTAAAAGCTGTTTTCCATTCATCTCCAAGTTTCATTCTAATTTGGTGGTAACCACTACGCAAGTCAGTTTTAGTGAAAATTAGAGAACCGCATAACTCATCAAGCATGTCGTCTAGCCTAGGAATAGGATGACGATACCGAATAATAATATTATTAATGGCTCTACAATCAACACACACGCGCCAACTACCATCTTTCTTAGGAACCAAAAGTACAGGAACAACACAAGGACTAAGGATTTCTCGTACATACCCGCGGTCCAAAAGGTCTTGGACTTGTCTCTGAATTTCCTTTGTCTCCTCGGGGTTGGTCCTATAAGCAGCACGGTTTGGCAAGGTAGCTCCCGAAATCAAATCAATTTGATGTTCTGTTCCTCTCAAAGGTGGTAATCCAGGAGGAATCTCAGCTGGAAAAATATCCTCAAACTCCTGCAAAAGGTCGGTGATAGCAGAAGGCAAAGAGCTAGCAATATCATCAAAGGAATACAAGGCTTGTTTGCATATCAAAGCATAAAAAATACCATCATTAGAAATTTCAGCAAGGTCTGATTTTGTAGCAAGCATAACACGACCTTTCAAATTAATTCCATCTCCCTTATAAAAGATGCATACTTATCCTTTATAGGTGGGAAAACAGAATTAGCAACTTGCTGATTTTCATATTTAGAATTATTCAAAGAAGCAGCTCGTTCTCTATCAGCTTGTACAATTTCAGCAGGGGTCAAAGGTACTAAAATAATTTTTTGTGCTTTATGCATAAAAGTGTATTTATTACTTCTACCATGGTGTGTAGCATCATTATCATGTTCCCAAGGACGACCCAATAAAAGTGAACAAGCTTGCATAGGAACCACATCACAATCAGCATAATCCGAATAAACACCACTGGAAAAAGGAACTCTACAAGTTTGTGTTACCTTAGCTTTTCTCGAGTCATTTAACTATTGAATGTGGTATGGATGACGATGTGCTCGTGTGGCCAAACCAAGCTTCTCAACCAGATCTGAACTCACCAAGTTGTTGCAGCTTCCTCCATCAATGATCACGTGCTCGTCGATTCTTGATGACGAAAAAATCTGGAACAAGTTGTGGCGTTGTATCTTTTCAGAAGTCTGAACTTGCGTGCTAAGTACACGCAGTACAATGATGTTCATGAAACCCGAAGTGTCTTCTCCACCAAGTACATGGCCCTCGTTGGTGTCGTCGGCGACTTCGTCTTCATCATCATCTTCTATATCGGAGGTGATGATGTATCCTCCATCTTCAGAGGCCACGAATGCCTGCTGACTTGGCCAGTCCTTCTGCACATGGCCAAGTCCATGGCAGCGGTGGCACAAAATGTTGGAAGTGCGTCTCGTCGAGGCGACCGATGAAGCACTTTGAGCAGGACCCTGCACAGAATTTTTACCTGAATTTGCAGGGCGTGTAGGAGGTGCGTGTGGGGCTGTATTAACACCACTCGTGGATGATAGGATAATAAAGAAACAAACTAAACTAAAGGTAGGGCTAACCTGACGGTGCACCTAAAGCTCTGATTACCACTTGATGTGAACTAGAGAGTCTCGATCTTCCAAAGGTTCAGATAACTCTTAATTCGGCGAAGATGTGACACACGTCGATCCGGCTCCTGAACAACACGTTCGAACCCTCCAATCGCAGCACCACGTCCTATATGGTTATCAACCGGCGTTGCACGGCTAACCTCGCCAAGAAGGCTAATCCCTGCCTGTGAATCAAGAACACAAGCAAGAACAAGAAAGAACGCAACCAAATTTGCAGATGTATGATTAATCTCACGAGTTGGGGTCTCACAAACCGATGAACGGCGAAGCTGTCTAAGCAGAATAATCTAAGAAAAACCCAACCCTAACCATGGTGGAAGATGCTGCTAATATAGACTTGGGGACGTGCAAGAACCCCCTGGACACTCCCCTAATGGGCTCACACGAGATACACGGCCCAAAGGCCAAAAACGGTGACGCAGCAACAAAACAGATTTTGTACGTTTCAATATTTCGATGATTCCCGTCGACTCCAGACGTATTTTGATACGAGACCGGTTCCACTGGAAATGATATGAAATTACCTTTCCATCCATATGTAGAATGTCCAAATCCGACATCGTATGCGATCTGTGCATCTATTTTAATTCGGGCTGTTCCTGGACTCCGAAACAGACTCGAAGTCGACTTGATTTGGGCCTTCACAATGCCTTGCACCCTCTTGCTGGACCTCCACGCCTCCAAGCCCTCTTCCATTCATATTATGGTCCTCTCCTTGATTCCTAATCATAATAAAATCATTAGGTAGCAAACTATTATCAAAATTATGAAAGGAAAGACTTAGAAATGAGCTCACCTCTAAATTGAATTGTCGGGCGCGAGCTCTAGTGATTGGTCCTTGAATGTTCAGCGGAGGAGTGTCATTTGTATCTAAAGGAGTGATGTCCTCATCTCCTCACTTGTTCGAGGATGAGGAGTGAAATATCGAGGACAAGATTCTTGTAGGGGGGGGGAGTCCGTAACAACCCTTGTGTAAAAGAAACCCTTGTAATTCCAAATTTCAAATGAATCGAACAGATTTGTTTCGAATTCATTTGAGGTGGCGGGAATTAAATCGCAAAGTATTTTGTTTAAACTTTCTGCGACCTGGGCCGATTGCCCCACGAGGCCCAACCCCTTTCCTCCCCGACGCCAGCCCATCGCGATCGATTCCATCAGCAGCAGTGGCGTCTTCAACCTTTTTCCTCCCCCACGTACGCCACGGACGCCGAGGGCGACGCGTGTCGTGCACTCCGCTTGCCGCACCCCCATCCACCTTCTCCCTCTCGCCTTTATCCGCCTACAAGAACCGCCCCGAGTGCGTCGTCCCTTTTCCATCCCCTCCCGCGGACTCTAGTAACCCTAACCCTAGCCGCCGCCCGCCCGCGGTTCTCCCCGTCGTCATTGAAGAAAGTTCAAGCCGGTGAGTCTCATGCCATTTTTGTTGCTCGGCGTGCCAGGTTGCGTCTACGGGTGTTAACCTCTTCGAGTTTGGTGCAGAGGCAAGGAAGAGCGCGGCCGTGGAAGGTTCGAGTCGCCGTCTTCTTCGTCTCCGTTCATCACCGTTGGTGAGCCTCCGCCTTGCTCATTCTCTCGTTCATCTACCTTTTTCCTTTGCCCTCTCGTCTTGGCTTTGATCCCGTGCCGATTGACCTTTGGTAGCTCCGGAACGGCGATTCCCGTGGCACCACCTTCCCCGGCGCGTCGTCCGTCGTCCGCCATCATTGACCTCCATCGCCCGTCCTCGATAGGAGCCCTCCGTCCGAGCTGAGCCTCCTGGGACATTGCAGGTGAGCATGCGCACCGCTTGCCTCTCTCTCTCTCTCCATTGTTTTCCCGTCTTGTACCTCGCTTCCGTCGGGTTCCACCGCCGGTCGTCCATGGCCGTCGGTGGCTAGTTTTCTTCGGGAAAGGTTAGTCGTGTCCGGTTGGTTCCCAAGCAGCATGGTTTAGCCGTGAAGCTCGTGCGCCTGTTGTGGGGAAAAAGGAGCACGTTTTCCTAGACTTCCTCGGTAGCCGGTGTGACATCCCCTCCGGGACACCTAGGAATCGGTACAGGGGGACACTCGACGAAACGAGTTACAACAGTTCATCATCTCATACAAGCTAGAATATTTACATCATGGTATAATACAACCAGGTTCTCGAAATACAAACATCCGACAGCGGAAGCATAAAATGTTACTCGAAGTTTAAATACTACGATTCTTGCAGCGGAAACTTATTCTCCATACAATAAAAGACCACTAGTGTGATGTACTGAGCCCGTCATACATCACGATCCTCCTCGCTCAGGACGTCGGGATCCGTTCCCATTGGAGGGAACCACCCTCGGGCACCTTGCTCCTCTTCCGGAAGCTACCGTACGAGTCGTGGAAATACAACTCGGGTCCTGAAAACATAACGAACAAATCATGAGTATTCTAATACTCAGCAAGACTGAACCGTCAACGAGGCACGCTAAGGCCGACGCCTAGTATGCAAAGGCTTTCTGGCTGTGGAGTTGACTCACTTGCAAAAACAACTGTAATGGTTGATCCTTACTTTCAAGTTTTAGCTCAAGTTAAGTTCAATAGAGAACAAGGGTTTGCAGTCTACAACTACTGCAATCAAGTTTGCAAGAAAAGATCATTTGCGACCAACAATTCTTTCATCTCTCATCCTCGTCTTTCAGTTGATTACTACGATGCGACGAGCTAAACAAGCGGTACTCATTACAGCGAGGGACAGCGATTCGAATCGATTTATACCAGCTGGCAAAACCCGACTACACGACGTATACACACCACACTCGGTCGTATACGACAACTTTTCCCGCTAGCGCCTAACGGAAGACTAGCCGTTTCCAAACTCCCCGGGATATGGCGACTCCACGACTTCCCTTCGTGGCCGACCCATTTCCCTCCCGTGAGACTCACCTCTCACTAACAGCGAGTAAAAGAGAGTTGGCTACGCTTCATCTCTCGGGGCGGTAGGGTACATCAGCTTGCTGGGCTCATGATACCAGCAGGTAGTACGGTACGTTCAAACTTGTTCAACTAAGCCGACAACGGTACGGTCCCCGACCGACACAAACGGGGCTACCACCTTGCAAGACCTCACTCCGTCTTGCCCTTTCTCCTATGGGGCCCGTCCGGTCTCAAATTTATTTTTTTATCTTTACCTTCAACTTCAACTTTCTCTTGTCCATCCTCTTAGCATAATTAAACCGAGTCATTATCCTATATCTCGCGAGTAGTGTCGACATCACTCGACTTCTACCGATTCCCTATGACATAAGCTTAGCGAGTTATCGAGCTCTTCATACCGACGATCGGGGTCACATCTCATAGGAGTCCTACTCATGCATCTAGGTGTCAAGCAACTCCTATAACTTAGTGCACAATCATGACTCATTAACGGTGATAAAAGAAAAGACTTTAAAATCATAGGTGGGATGCACCGGGGCTTGCCTTTAACCGTAGCGTAGTTAGGTTGGTTCGGTGCGGCGTTAGCGCTGATGATCTCTCCTTGATTCGCCTCGGCGGCTTGTAGAACGACTTCAAACTCCATGGTCTTCGATGTAGTTGACTTCCATGATCATCTCTCCGGGATTCTTTCCTTACGTCGGACGACCTTGCGTGCTACAACAATCAGCGATACATCGCGAGTCACTAACATGCATGCATGATCATGCAAGATATGCCATGTGATGATGCTATCTACGATCAATGCTGAATAATTAAAGTCTATGCTAAAAGCAACATGCAATAGCGACCTCGTGCTCTACGATGATTAACGAGTTCGCAAATTACAACATGCATGAATGTGCTTGAGATGTCATGTGAGGCATTTAGGTATATGATATGATGTGCAAGATTTTTTTAACATGTTCATTAATTAATAATTAAGTAATGATATGCAATAACACATAAAGTACTAAATTGGGATCGCATGAAATGATGGTGTTTATGTTTAATTTTGGAAAACAATCTTGACAAAAACTTTCGCTACAGTATCTCTATTATTTAAAGAAATTCATTTCTCAAAATTAAACAATAAATAGCATAAAATAATAGATTATCTTAATCAAAAGAATGCAATTAATTAAACAATGAAATCTAATTTTATGAATCTAATGAACCGATTTTTCTTGAATTTTCTATGAATATTTGAAGTTTAATTAAACCCTAAAAATGAATATATTCGAGAAACGAATTATCGAACCATTGGGCCAAAAGTGGCCGGGCCCATCCGGTGTCGTGGCGGCCCGAGCAACCAATCGGGCCCACCAGCCCGCGCGCGGCCCGGACGCCGAGCTCGGCAGCCATGGCCGTGGTGGCCGGAGCACGGCGGCGGCTCACCGGAGAAGCGCGGGAGGGGGCCGGGAGGCGGGGGCCTGGCCCCGGAGACTCGGTGCCACACGGGCGAGCAGGGGGTGGTGTCCATGGTGGCGGGGGTGGCCGGAAGGGACACCGGTGGCGACGAGCGAGCAGGAGGGGCCTTCGGCGGCGGCTAGAGCTCACCTCGGTTGACCAAAATGCGAACGGTTTGCTGCGGAAGCTTCACAGGACCATGACGAAGACCGGCATAGAGGTGGTGGAGGTCCTGGGTGGCCGGAAATTGGTCCGCACCACGGATGCAGAGGCGGCGGCGCTTTGTGCTTGGAAAAAAAATGAATTCACGGCGACCTGTACGGAAAAAGGATGGGATAAACGCACCGGGAACTAGATGAAGATGTTGCGCATCACGGGGAGAAAGAATCATGCGAAGATTCTCACCGAGAGATGAAGAATTTTGAAGAATTGGCCATGATCACCAATGGCGACCTCCGAGGAGAAGAACGCTTCGATTCCGGGTGCTAGAGCGAAATAGGGTGATTGGAGGTCATGGGGTGGTGCAGCATAGCCTTGCGGAACTGCTGGTGGTGGTAGCTCGTCGGGGGACAGCCGGAGGCGGCCGGACGGCGAGGCGCGAGGGAGGGATGCACGGCGTTCAAGTGAGAGAGACGAGTTGGAGAGGGAGAAGGTGAGTTGAGTTTGGGTCTTATCCCGGTTAGGCTGAGGGGTGAGGTGTCGCTCGAGCAGCTGCGTGGCCCGGGCTGGCAAGGGCGCGTGGCCGGAGCTGCTGCATGGCTCGGCAGGGCGGCGCTGTGCGAGAGAGGGAGGAAGAAGAGACCGGCCTTGGGCCCTGACGCGGTCATTTTACAACCCCCTCCCCCCCCCGGCTTCGGTTTAATTGAAAAAACGTACTTCCGGCACTTGAAAAATTTTGCGAAAATTCAGGGATGGAAATGAAAACATTTTAAATCTTTTTCCTTATTGGTTGAAGTTCAAATTCTAAATATTTTCCGGATTAAAAATTCATGTTTAAATTAAAAAGAGAGGCTTTAATTATTTCTTGTAGGCATTTGTACAAAATAAAAATAATTTCAATGCAACTTCATAAATCTTTTATTTGTATGTTTATTCAACAGAAAATGTTAGACATCATAATTTACTTTTATTTAATTTCTTTTTAAGAACTTACTTTACATAGGTTAAATTAATATCTTAGGTGTCTATTTGAGACAAAATTTTTTATACTTTCACAAATGCAACATGATGACATGATGAATAATGACATGAAATGCTCTTTATTTAGTAGGGTTGTTACAGCCCTCCCCCTTATAGGAATCTCGTCCGAGATTCACGATCGAAGCGATTTGACGATGGTACTAAAGAATTCAGGTAATTGGATCGGAGAAAATCTCCTTGTTGCCAAGTAGCTTCAGCTTCCGAGTGACTCGCTCCACTCGAATCTTGTATAACTTGAGGGTTCGACATCGAGTCACTCGATCCTTGGTGTCGAGAACTTTGATCGGATGATCGTCATATGTCAAGTCCGGCTGTAACTCGTTCCACATCTATTGTCGGTATGTCTACCGGTGGTTTCGAGACACTTCTTCCGTTGAGACACGTGGAACACATTGTAGATTCCCGATACACTTGCTAGCAATTCCAAATGATATGCCACGGCTCCACATATTTCTTGGATTGGAAAATGTCCGATATACCGTGGAGCTAACTTTGCTTTGATTCTGAATCGCTGGACACCTTTGGTAGGAGAGACTCGAAAATAGACTTGATCTCCTATGTTGAATGTCAGCTCTCGACGTCTCTTATCTGCATAGCTAACCTGTCAGGACTTAGCTCCCTTCAAATTTTGTTGAATCGGACGTACTTGATCTTCGGCATCCTTTACTAGATCCGGTCCGGATATTATTCTCTCTCCACGTTCCGACCTATTTAACGGTGTGCGACAGCTACGACCGTATAGAGCTTGGAACTATGAATGCTGCTAATGGTAGGCATCTTTCCCAATCTTGGTTGTATGACAAGACACAAGCCCGAAGCACATCTTCTAAATATTGGTTGATTCTCTCTGTCTGTCCATCTATTTGAGGGTGATACGCCGAGCTTCGAATCAACCTTGTTCCCAATGACTCGAGTAATCTGCTCCCAAAATCTAGATACAATTTGAGCTCCTCGATCCGAGATGATGGTCTTGGGTCTTCCATGTAGGCAGAGTACACGAGCAATGTATAAATCTGCATATTGCTTTGCCGTGTAGGTAGGATGTACGGGTGTGAAATGAGCAGATTTAGTTAACCCGTCGACAATGACTCAAACGGAGTTATGCTTCCCTGGAGTTAACGGTAAGCCGATAATGAAATCCATACTAATATCTTCCCATTTCCATTCCGGAATACTCAAAGGTGGAAGTGGACCTGCTTGCTTCGGATGATCTGCCTTTTCTCGTCGGCAAGTGTTGCACTCATTGACATACCTTGCTATTTCTCGTTTCATTGTTGTCCACCGAATGTTTCCTTTAGATCTTCATACATTTTTGTTGATTCCAGGATGAATAGAATACTTAGATGTGTGTGCTTCATCCATTACCTTTTTGCGAAGTTCCAGGTTCTTGGGCACTACCAATCTGTTCTTGAACCGGATCGCACCTTCACTATCTTCTCGAAAACACTTCATTTCACCCTTCTTAATTCGTCTTTTAATGTGACTCATACCAACGTCCTTCTTTTGAGTTGCTACCACTTCTTCACGAATGTTACGAATAAGAGCCAAATTATTCAATACTCCATATGGAAGAGTCCGAAGACTAGGCTTACTCATTTCCTCTTTACATGCTTCGAGTCAATAGCTGGGCGGTGAGAGTGTTGCAATGAGCTTTTCGACTCATTGGCTTCAACTACGACATTGGCGTTCCCGGAATGGTAATGGATCTCGATCTCATAATCCTTAATTAATTTTAACCATCTTCGTTGGCACATGTTCGGATCCGCTTGAGTGATATATTTGAGACTCTTGTGGTCTGTGTATAGATGTACCAAATTTTCCAAGAGATAATGTCTACAACTCTTCAATGCTAGAACCACAACTCGCAAATTCCAAGTCATGTGTCGGGTAGTGTTCCTCCCGTCGCCTAAGCTGTCAAGATGCGTAGGCAATTACTCGACCCTCTTGCATTAGAACGCATCCAAGTCCTGTGCTCGAGACATCCCAAGTACACCTCAAATGGTTTGGTCAAATCTGGCTGAGCTACTACTCGGTGCTGTTGTGAGTAACTTCTCCAATGTCCGAAAAGCTTCGTCACATTCATTGCTCCATTCATACTTCTTATCCTTCTCTAGCAATTTTGTCATTGGCAGGCAATCTTCGAGAAATTTGAAATGAACCTTCTATCATAGCCAGCAAACCTTAAGAAGCTTCGGATCTACGTGACCGATTTAGGTGGCTTCCGATTCAATACCTCCTTAACCTTGCTTGGATCAATGGCCACTTCTTTTGCTGAGATCACGTAACCTAGGAATGGTACCTCCTTCGACCAAAACTCACACTTACTAAATTTGGCCTCTAACTCGGTGATCCCTTAGATGTTGGAGCACGGTCCTTAAATGCTTTACATGTTCCTCTTCCAACTTGGAGTAGATCGGAATGTCGTCTATGAATGCCACGACAAACTTGTCCAATTCGGCATAAACACCGAGTTCATGACATACATGGAATGTGCCGGTGCATTGGTTAGACCAAAGGACATCACCAAATATTCATAAAGTCCATATCTCGGTGGAAAATGCTATCTTTGATATATCTTCGACTCCGATCTTAATCTGATGATATCCTAAGTGTTGACGGTCGTTACGGACCAATTTCGACCGTCAATTAGTCAAATAAATGAGAAGGACTAGGCATGTCTTGCATGCATTTTACTTAGAAATAACCTAGTTCCACGTGTACCTCTAGATTTTTAGTGTGCAGGTGGAAAATGATGAATTCCAGTGCCCCGAGGCGACAAATCAACACTTTTACAAAACTTCCACTTCGCCGCGGGAATCAACTCCAAGATAAAAGGCCAACGACCACGAAATCCAACACAAATAAGGCCTCACGCACCTGGATCAAAGACCAACATCCAGTGGGGGAGCCAACCGCCAAAGCCCAGCCTCAGGAGGGGCCGGTGGCGCTCGGCCGAACCAACAAGGCGGTTCGGCCGAACCGTCATGGTGGCCCCCCGGCCCACTTTTCTCTCGGCGGTTTGCCCACCGCCTCCGGAGGTCGGTTCCACGCGCATTAAATGCCACCGACCTACGAAACCGCCTCCAGGAGCCGACCTTTCAAGCCTATATAAGGAGGGGTACCCCCCCCTCCTTAACACACACAACAACACAAGGATCATTCTCTCCTCACACTAGAAGTTTAGAGGCTTTCTAGGTAGTGCTAGGCTTAGTAGTGGGCTGCCTCATTGCTCCCAAAGTCTTGTGGAAAATTGGGTATAGCTCTTGTATCCTCTCTTTATGAGACTTGATCTTTTATATATGGAATACTTTCGTTCATATCCTTGTCATGAGCTTTATAGAGTAGTCATGATCTTGTTTGATCGTTCATCGTTCGTTCATATGAGTTCGTCGTTCGTTCTTCGTTCTTCATTAATAGAAGATGAACTCATATCGAATGTTCTTCGTTCGTTCATACTTGATCACCGATTACTCCCGATCTTACTTGATTAATTGCCGTTCGTCGCTCATTCTTGAGCGACGAACGCCTTTGCATGACTTAGTGCTAGCTTTGATCCTTTCGTCTAGCGTATGCTAGTTAGGCTAGTGTTCTTATGAATAGGCTTCGGGTTCATCGTCCCGCAAGGGTGCTCTAGATTTACCACCATGTCGGTGCCTCGAGGGATCTAGAGTTGTGGTTAGTGACGCCGGCACGGTGCCGGGGTTATCTACCCACCGTTGAATGTGCTTCGTGTCCCACGGTTTGTAGAGGTAGGTGACAAGAAGTGACAGCCTTGTCATCCAAAGTAATCCTCCACGTTCGGGCATGGCATAGGAGTCTAAAAAGCCGGAGTCGCGAGGCAGCACCTCGCGTAAGACGGATCTCCCGATGATGCCTAGGCATTAGACGCTTGCTTGCGCTTGCATGATCTTGGATGTTAGGTAGAAGCTGCGCACTCATATGAATGTTGTATCATTAGGAGTAGTGGTCTCGCTAGTCTAGTTTAGCTTTATCTAGGATCGCCTCTATCCCTTTTATAAGAGAATGCATCGCCTTGGTGTGTGTCACACTATCCTCAACTTATTGCTCCTAACCCCCGCATTGGAATGTGAATACTTCATCATTCTTTTGTAACACCATGAACATAAGTACTCTTATCAACCATGTCTTCCTTTGGGAAAATATAAATACGATACCCTTGAATACTCTCGGGTGAAATGCTACAACGGGTTATCCGTCCGCTTGCGGATATTCATGACCCACCTTATAATACATATCTAGTACTTGTACTGGATGTGGATTATTTGGTTAAATAGTGCAAGTGACTTAAACCCTTGGCTCTCCCGCGGTCACGTGTTTCTTTCCGCGTGACCTTAAGAGATGCCAACAAGCATTTCCGGCGCCGTTGCCGGGGAAGACATTGGTTAATAAGAATACAATGAATGTTCATGATTACACTTGATGATGATTTAATCATTGCCCTTGCAGGCTAACCTTGATCTGTTTTCTCTCAAAGGTGAAAACAGGATAGTGCATGCGTGGATTCGACTTGCCGGAAAACTTCGTTGATAATCCCGAGGCTCTTGCGAGAAAGACTCGACCTCGCGTCGTTGTCTCTCCTCAAGAACCCACGACAAGCGAGCCCGCATCTTCCGCACCATCAACCTCAACACTCATGGCTGAAAGGACCCTTCGTGACTACTCGCGCCCTCCGTCGCCAATGTGCCCATTGGGCCCAACGTCGACGCCGGTGCTGCAGGACTTGACATCAAGTCCAGCCTCATCACTATGGTGCAAGCCATTCCCTTTGTGGAAAGGCCTCCGAGGACGCCAACTCTCATCTCCAACAGCTTCCCGGAAATATGCAACACATCAGCCCACGGCCGGAGCCAACCAAGATGCTATCAAACTCCGCCTCGTTTCCCCTATCCCTCCTTGGGAAGGCGAAACAGTGGTTTTATGCCAATCGTGCAAGCATTGACACTTGGAACAAATGTTCCACGGCGTTCCTCGCCAAGTTTTTCCCGATGGGCAAAACCAATGCCCTTCGTGGAAGAATTGCAAGTTTCCAAGCAAGCGACAAACGAATCCATGCCCGAGGCATGGGAAAGGCTTCAAGAATACATTCTGGCCTGCCCTCACCATGGGATGGAGGAATGGCTCATTCTTCAACATTTCTACAACGGGTTGACACCAACAACCCGTGGACATATGGATGCCGCTGCTGGAGGAGCCTTCTTCTCCAAAACTATTGCCCAAGCAAAAGAACTCATAGAGAAGATGGTCTCCAATCAAGGGTGGAGCGATGATCGACTCCAAACACGCGCAAGAGGCGTACACCCCGTCAAGGAGGTGGACATGCCGTCCGCCAAGGTTGACCTCCTCATAAAACGCTTGGACGAACACAACGCAAATGGTGGTGTTCATGCATTGGACTCACACATGACGTGTGAGGAGTGCGGGAACACCGGCCATATGGGGAAGGATTGCCCCCATACCCATGAAGAGGTGTTCTACATGAACAACAACAACGGGTATCGTCCAAACGGAGGACAAGGGTACAACCAAAACCGACCATCATATCAAGGAGGTAACAATTTTTCTCGGCTTTAACAATAATCAACCTTCCTTGAAAGATTTGGTTTATGGCCAAGCTAAAATTAACGAATCTATCAACAAAAAGCTTGCTGCCAATGATAAAGTCTTAGAAAACATAACCGCACAAATAGAAGGTTTCTCCTCTCGTTTCAAAAATCAGCCGAGCTTTAATAAAATGATTGAAACCCAAGTTGCTCAGCTAGCTGCTCTTATTCCCGGTTCTAATTCTGGGAAGATCCCGGGCAACCCGAGTCTTCTTTGGAAAATGTTAATGCGGTTACCACGAGGGGAGGAAAATCCACTCGGGATCCGCCATATCCTAACCATGCAGCAAAGAAGAACAGGAACGACCCGGAGGAGGAAAGCCCTTCTATTACCAAAGAAAAAGAAGAAGAACCGAAGCCAAGTGAAGGGAAGAATGGAATTGAATTTCAAGACACAAGCTTTTTGCCATTCCCTCACGTAAACAGAAGCCAAAGGAGGATGAACAATTTGCTCGATTCGTCGAGACCATCCGAAGGATTCATGTCAACGTGCCATTGTTGGACATGGTGCAGGTGCCCACATATGCACGCTACCTTAAAGACATCCTCAACAACAAGAGGCCACTACCCAACGAGGAAATGGTCAAGCTCACAGAGGAGTGTAGCGCAGCTATACTCAATCGGCTTCCGTAAAAGAAGAAGGACCCCGGCTGCCCCACAATATCATGTTCCATTGGGGCACACCACTTCGACCAGGCCTTATGTGATCTTGGGGCAAGCGTCGCCGTGATGCCCAAAGAAGTCTTTGATCGTTTGAGCTACACAACCTTGACTCCTACACCAATGAGGTTGCAATTGGCAGTACTCTTCGGTCCGCTACCCCGCGGGAATAGCCGAAGACGTGCCGCAAAAATTCGAGGCAACTTCATACCGGTGGACTTTGTGGTGCTTGAGATGGATATCGACAAGAACACGCCCTCATTTTGGGACGTCCCTTCCTCAAGACCGCAACGCCCAAATTGATGTTGGGAATGGAGAAATCCGATTCCACATCAATGGGAAGGAGGAAAAGTTTGAGTTCCAACCAAGAAAAGAACAATGCTCAATGATCAAGATCAAGTATGGGCCAAATCCCTCAAACATCCGTGAAGTTGAAGTGACGCCAAGAAAGACGGATAGTCTCGTCGCCTTTTGGAAGCAACTTGACAAAATTGAGAATCCGTCATGGTACCAACCCAAGAAGCCTCGCAACAAGCAAGGCCGGGATTATGGGCCAAGAAGCCACTCCTTCAAGACACAAAGCCACCTACATCAACAAAGACCAAACAAGTGTGGCAAGTGAAGAAGGTGCAGCCATCTTCATCCTCTTCTCCAGGGAAAGGGCCTGCACCACAAGGATGAAAAGAAATGGAGAAGTCCTCGCCGCTGCACTTAAAATGGCAAAGCCCCGGTCGACAGGATAAATCGGTATTATCTTTCGATTTCTTTTGATTTTTGTTTTCCACCACATGCATCTCCCTGCATATTCTATTTTATCACAAGATAATTTTCATTTCATTTATTTGGATTTTCCGCCAGCATATTTGATTTTTTTTTTTTCTCACTCGCCATGCATAGAAAATTTGAAAACCAAAATCCTTTTACGTCCAAATTTTCCTACTTTGTTTGAAACTTTTGGACAACCCTTGTATCCTTATACAAAATCCAAAAACAATTTTTGCATGTTGGAATTTTCTCCAACACTTTTTCTCGAGATTTGATTTTTCGAATAAAGCTGAATTTGAGGCAACTTTCTTTGGATTTCTTGAGCAAAAATTTCGAGGAATATCTCGGACGTAGCAACCATGGTCAATGATCATTTGGCCGTTGGGAGCTATGGGCCAAAAGGGGGAGCAAAAGGGACCCACAAGCAGGTCGGCCGAACCCACCTCCTTGGTTCGGCCGAACCGCCATGACCGTTGCTCGGTCCTGTCCTTTTTCCCAACGGTCATATGCCCCTCCTAACGCTCAAAAACGGCTACTTCGTGAGCTATAAGTAGAGGTGGCCTGGCCGGAGCTCTCTCCCCTCTCACACTATCATTTCCACTCCTCACTCACTTCATTCTCATTACTCTCAAGTTTTCCATTGTCCTCACTTGCTCATTGCCTAAAAGTTCTGCATAAATCTTTTGCTCTTGGTGTGCTGTCTAGTTTTTGGTTTGATTTGTTTTTGTTTGGTTTTCTCGAGTTGCGATTTCTTGCTCACATGAACAACCGACGGTGTCGCTAATTTGATTTTTTCCCTCACATGACCCGTTCGGAATTTTTGTTCTTGCATTCTTGCTCTCTTTGTGTGCAGCCATGACCGGTGCCAAGAAGCTGTTCGGGTCAATCAAGAGGTCCTTGAGCTCACGCTCAAGTTCAAGCTCTTTACGTCGAAGCACCCGCGCACGCCCGTAGTCGAGTCACCGCCAAGTTCACCACCACAAGTCGAGGAAGAAGGGCAAGAGGGCAACATCGAGCATCGTCTCCTCACCGACACCGACCTCGACTTAGTGGGCGAGCACGAGACGCGCACCTACACGCTTCTCCAACACCGTCTCTTTGCTCCTACGCGAGCATTTGACACGGAGCTGCTGCACAAAATAGGTATGGATGCTGAATTTGCTCAAGTATTTAAAGCCTTAGGGTGGACAGATTTTGCTAGTGTAAATGAGCCGGGTTCCCGCTTGCTTACACTTCAGTTTTTATGCACCCTACAAACGGTAGATGAAGGAATTTCTTTTCGGTTTTTCCGTGAATCCTACCGTTTGACTTGGAAAGAACTTAGCACTCTTCTTGGCTTTAATACTCGCTGCAATACCGACTTGGATGGTGCCCTTCCTCGCTTTTCAAAGCATGCTTTTTGGGAAAGGATTACGGGTCTTCCTAGTTGCGTGCGACCTAGAACTAATCACATCCATCATCCTACCTTGCGTTTTATGCACATGTGGATTGCTATCACTCTTTTTCCAAGGAGTGATATTCGAATTGTGCGCGAGGATGAGCTAAAAATTCTTTTTGCTGCGGTCGATAAGATTAAGATTGCTCCCGTGAAAGCCATGATTTGCCAATGGATAGAAAATCTTGGGACGATAGGACCAATTGAATGTACCTCTCTAGTGACACGAATTGCCATGCGGGTGGGAGCTTTACATGATGCTAATGTTGAATACCTTGCTACACCTCGCTCTCTTATAAATAAAGATTATCTTATTCAAGGTCACTCTCTTAAGAATGGTCCGAACGATTCCCTCATATATTATTTTGTGGGATATGCAAACGAGTTTCGGTTACCTAACCCGGACCTTCGTTTGTATACTCTCAAAAATCTAACCATTGAGCTCCAAGAAGCGCAGCGGTCTCGCAGAGTGTATCTTCTCGCAGGGGGCGCACAGATCGAACAACCATCTACCTCCGAGATGCCCACACCGCACCCCACGACTCATGGCGAGCCGGGGTACAGCCACCCCGGGTTTTCTCCCGGTGGGTACCCAGCCCCGCCACCTCACATGGCCGGGGATCGGCGTGGCAAACTCCGGGATATGGCCCGGGGCTGTTTTCTCCACAACAACAATGGGAGGAACACTCCACCGACTCCGGATCAGCCCAAGGCTACAACTTTGTGCAGGAGATGAACAACCTCTCCTCACAAATGGGAAGACTCCAAACCACGGCGGAAGACACCGAGTATGCGCTCAACCAACACATCTTGCAAACTCATCAATGGCAAGAGCGCACCGACACCCAGCTCACCGCCCTCACCAACATGACGGAGCAACAACGAGCCGATCTTTTGGCTTACTTCCGTCACATGGGGTTCATTCCACCAAACCCATGAGCAAGAACAAGCTTGGGGGCAGCACCCCCGCTAAGGTATCATGTATCGCAACTTGTATCCTTTATTGTCTCTTGTTTTTGCTTGTTCTTGCCTCTCATATGAAAAACAAAATAAAAATGATAAAACTAAAAAGAACAAAAAGAAGTAGCTTAGTTCCCTTTTATACGCTGCAAGTATGTTGCTAGTCTTTCTATGTTGAGATGATGAATAGTTGCTCTGTTTTATTTCTCTCATGTGCCTAGTCTATAATTTAGAACTCTCCTAGTTTTGAGTTTGGTGGCTAGCAAAACTTGCTTAGAACCTGAAACTTGTGGGCTGCACATGCTTGAGCTGCACCTAAGTTGTTGTGAGATGATGATATGGTAAAAAGAGCTGCTATGATCTTGTCCTAAGTTGAGCTTAAAATCTCCGGAATTCTGTTCCCAAAAATTGCAAAATCTATAAGTTCCCAAGTGATGATAAATTCCTACCAAAGCCATATGCAAATTTCCCTTGAAAACCTTACTCATTTGCTACTTGTTACTTCATTGAGCTTTATCAAAATTGTGTGACCCTAGTGAGATGCTTTTCATACTCTCATGATCAAGATCACGTACACACTCCACCTCATATGCTACACTTCTACACCGGAAGTTAGCAACATGTCATGCCATCCACCCAAAATAAAGACACTCCTCACATTTTATCACCTCTCTTAAAATATCAAAAGAAGGCATGGCTATGCAAAAGAAAAAGAAAATAAGGCTCACAAAAGATGAGCAAGAAAAAGATGCTGCTCTCATTTCGAGCATGGAAAAAGAAAGAAGAAAAGATAGCCATGCCCAAAATCCAAAATAAAAAGAGGTGAAACAAAAAGAGGAGTAGTCAAATACACCACCACCATCATCTTCACACTTGCACATCTTGATCTACGATTGTATGACTTGCTATCTCCATGGATCCACTCTTTTGGTTTCGCAAAAATATGAATGCAAGTATGCCTCATTTCATACCCTACCTTGAGCTCCACAAAAGCCTATTAGATGTAGGATGAGGCAATACACATGCCTTGGTGAGGAATATAAACACCATTAGAGCGATTCGAGAGCATCACTTGTGGAACGTGGTTTTACTTGAAAAAAAAAAAAATATTTTTTGAAAACGTCCGGAGAATAAAAAGCAAGACAAGGGAAGAGAAAATAAATGCTCTATACACCGTTCTCTCTCTCAACCGCCCAAGGTAAAGTGAAAAGCACAAAGCCCCATGAGGACTAAGGGGAAGGGTGAGTCACCATTGCCAACTTATTCAACTCAAGGATGAGTATCTTTGTTATACACTTGGTACCTTTGAGAAGTAGGCATTGTAGCAACTCCCGATCAACAACCTAAAGTTCTACTACTTGCTCCGGACGAGCAAGGGGTAAGCTTGGGGGGCTTGTTGACGGTCGTTACGGACCAATTTCGACCGTCAATTAGTCAAATAAATGAGAAGGACTAGGCATGTCTTGCATGCATTTTACTTAGAAATAACCTAGTTCCACGTGTACCTCTAGATTTTTAGTGTGCAGGTGGAAAATGATGAATTCCAGTGCCCCGAGGCGACAAATCAACACTTTTACAAAACTTCCACTTCGCCGCGGGAATCAACTCCAAGATAAAAGGCCAACGACCACGAAATCCAACACAAATAAGGCCTCACGCACCCGGATCAAAGACCAACATCCAGCTGGGGGAGCCAACCGCCAAAGCCCAGCCCAGGAGGGGCCGGTGGCAGCTCGGCCGAACCAACAAGGCGGTTCGGCCGAACCGTCATGGTGGCCCCCCGGCCCACTTTTCTCTCGGCGGTTTGCCCACCGCCTCCGGAGGTCGGTTCCACGCGCATTAAATGCCACCGACCTACGAAACCGCCTCCAGGAGCCGACCTTTCAAGCCTATATAAGGAGGGGTACCCCCCCTCCTTAACACACACAACAACACAAGGATCATTCTCTCCTCACACTAGAAGTTTAGAGGCTTTCTAGGTAGTGCTAGGCTTAGTAGTGGGCTGCCTCATTGCTCCCAAAGTCTTGTGGAAAATTGGGTATAGCTCTTGTATCCTCTCTTTATGAGACTTGATCTTTTATATATGGAATACTTTCGTTCATATCCTTGTCATGAGCTTTATAGAGTAATCATGATCTTGTTTGATCGTTCATCGTTCGTTCATATGAGTTCGTCGTTCGTTCTTCGTTCTTCATTAATAGAAGATGAACTCATATCGAATGTTCTTCGTTCGTTCATACTTGATCACCGATTACTCCCGATCTTACTTGATTAATTGCCGTTCGTCGCTCATTCTTGAGCGACGAACGCCTTTGCATGACTTAGTGCTAGCTTTGATCCTTTCGTCTAGCGTATGCTAGTTAGGCTAGTGTTCTTATGAATAGGCTTCGGGTTCATCGTCCCGCAAGGGTGCTCTAGATTTACCACCATGTCGGTGCCTCGAGGGATCTAGAGTTGTGGTTAGTGACGCCGGCACGGTGTCGGGGTTATCTACCCACCGTTGAATGTGCTTCGTGTCCCACGGTTTGTAGAGGTAGGTGACAAGAAGTGACAGCCTTGTCATCCAAAGTAATCCTCCACGTTCGGGCATGGCATAGGAGTCTAAAAAGCCGGAGTCGCGAGGCAGACCTCGCGTAAGACGGATCTCCCGATGATGCCTAGGCATTAGACGCTTGCTTGCGCTTGCATGATCTTGGATGTTAGGTAGAAGCTGCGCACTCATATGAATGTTGTATCATTAGGAGTAGTGGTCTCGCTAGTCTAGTTTAGCTTTATCTAGGATCGCCTCTATCCCTTTTATAAGAGAATGCATCGCCTTGGTGTGTGTCACACTATCCTCAACTTATTGCTCCTAACCCCTGCATTGGAATGTGAATACTTCATCATTCTTTTGTAACACCATGAACATAAGTACTCTTATCAACCATGTCTTCCTTTGGGAAAATATAAATACGATACCCTTGAATACTCTCGGGTGAAATGCTACAACGGGTTATCCGTCCGCTTGCGGATATTCATGACCCACCTTATAATACATATCTAGTACTTGTACTGGATGTGGATTATTTGGTTAAATAGTGCAAGTGACTTAAACCCTTGGCTCTCCCGCGGTCACGTGTTTCTTTCCGCGTGACCTTAAGAGATGCCAACACTAAGCGAAGATCTATTTTTTTAGGAGACTTTTACTCCCATCAATTGATCAAACAAGATATAAATCCTCGAGCTAGTGGATACTTATTCTTGATGGTCACTGCATTCAAAGGTCGATAATTCACTCATAACCCCACTGTTGGATCCCTCTTCCTGCCGAACAATGCTAGGCATCCTCAAGGTGATGAACTTGGGCGAATATGTTGTACAATAACTCCTTCAGTTCTACCTACAATTCCGCCGACTCATCGGGTGGCATCCGATACGGTCTTCTTGATATTAGTCCAGTCCCTGGTTTAAGCTCTATCTTGAATGCTACTACCCGATCTGGTGGTAAACCTGGTAAGTCTTCCGGAAAATATCATGGTATTCGTAAGCTACAGGAATGTCTTCCAAACTTTTACCAATAGTTTTATAAATCACTCGGAAGAATCGTTGGGAACAAGTCAACCGAAGACAATCTCGTCTCGTGAAGAGGAAAATTCGAGCGAACCGCAAAAGCATCTATATCCAGATCTGCCTTATAATACTTCATCCATCTTCCGCCAAGGTTCGCACCCAATCTTTGCCCGTCTAAAACTATAAAGGAGGTGAGATAATCCTTATGACCCAACTTCAATGGCAACGCTGTAGTACTTTGATCTGCAAGTATATTACCCCCAGGTGATGATATGAGACGTGGATAAATCATCTTGCATGACGGAGGGTTATATTTTTGGACATATCCTTTGCTGATGAAGTTGTGGGTTGCTCCCGAGTCAATTAAAAAATACTAGCAGCATGATGGTTGATAGAGAACAAACCAGCCCCGACTTGTGACCCTTTCAGATTCTCCTCGGATGTGGTAAAGTTGACACGACCGGTCGTCATCTTATTTTTACTTGCATGATTCTGTCGACCAACTGCTTTCCTTTGAGGACGCATTGAAGAATTCTGCTTTGTTGGTGCGACACCACCTTGAGCCAAGTGTCCAAGACAATCACCATTGCAGCATGGATGATCAACGGATTGTGGTGTCGAGGATAAGGGGCGTATACTCGATGGGTCCGATCGTTGTACCGCTGAACGGGAAAACACCCGTTGCTGATGCTGAGGTGGTCGGTAAGAAATGGAACCTGATGGCATAGGCTCGAACATCTGATCTGCTGCATAAGTGTAGACTAGACGATACTTGGAGGGCACCTTGCTTCCTTGTTCATCGGCTGCTCTCTTCTTAGTCTTCTCTTTTTGATGAGCACGAAGAGCATCCTCCATGCAACTAACTCCTCGGTCCAACTTTACAACATCAAGGTGTTTGTTGTCAATATCCATCACATTCATGCCGAGATCACGAATCACGAGATTTATAAGGGGTTGGTGAAAGTCAATGATGAAGGAAAAGATTTAACTAGAATGGTTGAGCTTATGAAACAACATGGATTACCAAAAGATGCGACAATGTTTTCGTCTATCTTGGTGTTGAAGGAAATATAGGCTTAAGACATTTATAAGGAAAATTGCACCGCTGAGCTTCCAAGACAATATTCTTCTTTCCGGTTGCGCACCCTAGGTTATACGCCATCCGTTCGGAAGAACATTATATTTGGATTCTCTTCTAGTTTCAAAATAGAGAATGTATTTCCACATCGCTCATATTTGACTTTGAGAAGCACTCAGGCGAACCCGCACAATTCAAAGGCAAAATGACAATTTGAAAGTGCGAAACACCCATTTCTAAACTAGCTCTCGGTACAACTTAGTCTAGTTGAAAAGGTGATGATTATCTCTTTAATGGAAGTCATTCAAGAATTCAAGGAAAGATAAGTTTCGGATGCAATCAAGTGAAAGAAGGAGAATGACTTTCGGACTAGGAATAGTCATCTCATATTACTTGGAATTTTATCATCCAAAAAGTTCCGTCGAGATGAAGAGTCCGAACGAGAAATCGAAAGGGCTATTTCTAGAGAGGGAAAGAGAACTTTTGGGTAGCTGCAAGAGTGGTAGTTAACCGGCCATCCGCCCGGAGTAGTCGAAGTGGCATCGGTGACAAGCTCCTGGATTCTTCTGCTCATACCTTCCATTCTTCTCGCTCTTCCCTGGAAAATTATTAGGCTTGTTCAAGATCCAGTATATCATCATGTGTCTTTATCGGATCTGCATCTAGTTGTGTAACTATTTCTTTGGCAGCTGCAAGTTGTTCATCCCAAGATTCACCTATAGCACCCATTCATACTGGCATCTTTAACCTATCCTTTAAATCCCTAGCTCTCATATGGGACTCCTTGATAACTACACATGATCGTCCTTCTCTCCGATTGACTTTGATCATATGTAGATGAAAATCTTAAATTCCCCATTCCATTGCCTCTGTGTGAAAATTCTTCTTGCCTTCTATTTCACTAGCATGATCTCCTTTCTCGCGCCCTCCATAGGAAATTAACTCTACACTATGATACTAACTTGGTCTAACTCCTAAAACCTCATATTATAGCACTCAAAATGTGATGATGCATGCACTACTCCGAATTAGCCAAACGACCGAAAGTTAGCACGATCTAACACGAATAGTTAGGGACTACCTGGACAACCACGAACTTCGAACCGTTAGAAAGCTAACTGTTCTAAGTCCTTAAATGGGCTCCGTACTCGCGTACTCTACACGTGCTAAACGGGTTAAGTTTTGAAAACGAGCTTGTAAACAATGTACTGTTGCCCCTGAACTCGCTCCGATACCAGCTGTGACATCCCCTCCGGGACACCCGGGAGTTGGTACAGGGGGACACTCGACGAAGTGAATTACAACAGTTCATCATCTCATACAAGCCACAATATATACATCATGGTATAATACAACCAGGTTTTCAATATACAAACATCCGACAGACGAAAGCATAAAACGTTACTGAAGTTTAAATACTACGATTCCCTCAACGGAAACTTATTCTCCTTACAACAAAAGACCACTAGCGTGATGTACTCGAGCCCGTCATACACCACGATCCTCCTCGCTCAAGACGTCGGGATCCGTTCCCATTGGAGGGAACCACCCTCGAGCACCTTGCTCCTCTTCCGAGAAGCTACCGTACGAGTCGTGGAAATACAACTCGGGTCCTGAAAACATAACGAACAAACCCCGAGTATTCTAATACTCGGCAAGACCGATCCGTCAACGAGGCACGCTAAGGCCGACGCCTAGTATGCAAAGGCTTTACGGCTGTGGAGTTGACTCACTTGCGAAAACAGCTCTAATGGTTGATCCTTACTTTCAAGTTTTAGCTCAAGTTAAGTTCAATAGAGAACAAGGGTTTGCAGTCTACAACTACTGCAATCAAGTTTGCAAGAAAAGATCATTTGCGACCAACAATTGTTTCATCTCTCATCCTCATCTTTCGGTTGATTACTACGATGCGACGAGCTAAACAAGCGGTACTCATTACTGCGAGGGACAGCGATTCGAATCAATTTATACTAGCTGGCAAAACCCGACTACACGACGTATACGCACCACACTAGTCGTATACGACAACTTTTCCCGCTAGCACTGGCAGAAAACTAGTCTGTTTCCAAACTCCCCCGGGAATATGGCGACTCCACGACTTCCCTCGTGGCCTACCCATTTCCCTCCCGTGAGACTCACCTCTCACTAACAGACCGATAAAGAGAGTTGGCTACGCTACATCTCCGGGGCGGTAGGGTACATCGACTTGCTGGGCCCATGATACCGAGCATGTAGTACGGTACGTTCAAATTTGTTCAACTAAGCCGACAACGGTACGGTCCTTGATCGACACAAACGGGGCTACCACCTTGCAAGACCTCACTCCGTCTTGCCCTTTCTCCTACGGGGCCCGTCCGGTCTCAATTTCATTTTTTTATCTTTACCTTCAACTTCAACTTTCTCTTATCCATCCTCTTAGCATAATTAAACCAGTCATTATCCTATATCTCGTAAGTAGTGTCCGACATCACTCGACTTCTACCGATTCCCTATGACATAAGCTTAGCGATTATCGAGCTCTTCATACCAGCATTAGGGTCACATCTCATAGGAGTCCTACTCATGCATCTAGGGTGTCAAGCAACTCCTATAACTTAGTGCACAATCATGACTCATTAACGGTGATAAAAGAAAAAACTTTAAAATCATAGGTGGGATGCACGGGGCTTGCCTTTAACCGTAGCGTAGTTAGGTTGGTTCGGTGCGGCGTTGGCGTTGATGATCTCTCCTTGATTCACCTCGGCGGCTTGTAGAACGACTTCAAACTCCATGGTCTTCGATGTAGTTGACTTCCATGATCATCTCTCCGGGATTCTTTCCTTACGTCGGACGACCTTGTGTGCTAGAACAATCAACGATACATCGCGAGTCACTAACATGTATGCATGATAATGCAAGATATGCCATGCGATGATGCTATCTATGATCAATGCTTGAATAATTAAGGTCTATGCTAAAAGGAACATGCAATAGCGACCTCGTGCTCTACGATGATTAACAAGTTCGCAAATTACAACATGCATGAATGTGCTTGAGATGTCATGTGAGGCATTTAGGTATATGATATGATGTGCAAGATTTTATTAACATGTTCATTAATTAATAATTAAGTAATGATATGCAATAACACATAAAGTACTAAATTGGGATCGCATGAAATAACGGTGTTTATGTTTAATTTTGGAAAACAATCTTGACAAAAACTTTCGTCTGCAGTATCTCTATTATTTAAAGAAAATCATTTCTCAAAATTAAATAATAAATAGCATAAAATAATAGATCATCTTAATCAAAAGAATGCAATTAATTAAACTATGAAATCATAATTTCTCAAAATAGTCATTTGAATACATAATCAAATAGGAAATAATTTTATGAATCTAATGAACTTTGTTTGGCATTTTTCCGATTTTTCTTGAATTTTCTATGAATATTTGAAGTTTAATTAAACCATGAAAATGAATAAATTCGAGAAAAGAATTACTAAACCATTGGGCCAAAAGTGGCCGGGCCCATCCGGTGCCGTGGCGGCCCAGCAAATACTCAAGCCCACCAGCCCGCGGACGGCCCGGACACCGGAGCTCGGCGGCCATGGCCGCGGTGGCGGAGCACGCGGCGGCTCACCGGAGAAGCGCGGGAGGGGGTGGGGAGGCGGGGGCTTGGCCCTGGAGACTCGGTGCGACACGGGCGAGCAGGGGGTGGTGTCCATGGTGGTAGGGGTGGCCGGAAGGGACACCGACGGCGAGAAGCGGGCAGGAGGGGCCTTCGGCGGCGGCTAGAGCTCACCTCGCTTGACCAAAATGCGAACGGTTTGCTGCGGAAGCTTCACGGGACCACGACGAAGACCGGCATAGAGGTGGTGAAGGTCCTGGGTGGCCGGAAATTGGTCCGCACCAAGGAGGCGAGGCGGCGGCGCTATGTGCTTGGAAAAAAAACGAATTCACGGCGACCTGTATGGAAAAAGGCTGGCATAAACGCACCGGAACTAGATGAAGATGTTGCGCATCACGGGGAGAAAGAATCATGCGAAGATTCTCACCGAGAGATGAAGAATTTTGAAGAATTGGCCATGACCACCAATGGCGACCTCCTCGGAGAAGAACGCTTCGATTTCGGGTGCTAGAGCGAAGTAGGGTGATTGGAGGTCATGGGGTGGTGGTAGCTCGTCGGGGACGGCCGGACGGCGAGGCACGAGGGAGGGATGCGCGGCGTTCAAGTGAGAGAGATAGAATTGGAGAGGGAGAAGGTGAGTTGAGTTTGGGTCTTATCCCGGTCGGGCTGAGGGGTGAGGTGTCGCTTGAGCAGCTGCGTGGCACAGTGTGGCGAGGGCGCGCGGCAGGAGCTGCTGCGTGGCTCAGCGAGGCGGCGCTGTGAGAGAGAGGAAGGAAGAAGAGACCGGCCCCGGGCCCTAACGCGGTCATTTTACAAACACCCCCCCCCACGGCTTCGGTTTAATTGAAAAACGTACTTCCAGCACTCGAAAAATTTTGCGAAAATTCAGGGATGGAAATGAAAACATTTTAAATCTTTTTCCTTATTGGCCGAAGTTCAAATTCTAAATATTTTTCGGATTAAAAATTCATGTTTAAATTAAAAAGAGAGGATTTAATTATTTCTTGTAGGCATTTGTACAAAATAAAAATAATTTTAAAGCAACTTCATAAATCTTTTATTTGTATGTTTAATCAACAGAAAATGTTAGACATTATAATTTACTTTTATTTAATTTCTTTTTAAGAACTTACTTTACTTACGTTAAATTAATATCTTAGGTGTATATTTGACACAAAAATTTTTATAGTTTCACAAATGCAACATGATGACATGATGAATAATGACATGAAATGCTCTTTATTTAGTAGGGTTGTTACGACCGGTTTTCCGCCGCCGCGGTTCTCACCGCCGGCGAGGTTCCGACCGGCTCTGTCGGTCGTGGTCGGGTACCGTTGGAAGCGGCAGAGCATAAGCTGCGTTTTGGTACCACGAATTCGGAGCTTTGGGGACCCGTGGCTTTTCCCCCTTTGCGCCGCCACCGATAGAAGCTCCGGCGAGCTCCCGTGGCCAACCTTGTGGACGCTCGTCCTCGGGTCCGGAGCTCCTGGGTGCGCGCGATTGTTGCGGACATCCGGGTGCTCGCCGTTTGATCGCCGACGAGTCGTAGCGGGCGGGAAGGCCAATTCCGGCACGTCCCGCGGCGGAGCGAGGGCGGCACCGCCTGTCTCCGATAGTCTACGTGTTTTGATGACGTGGCAGAAAAGTTAGCTGCGTGGCGCTCACGTGGCGGTGAAGTGGCAGCCGGCGTAGTGACGAGTTGGCGTCCGCGTGGCAGAAAATCAACTACGTGGCGCCGATGTGGCAGCTTGCGTGTCAATGCGATGGCGGCTAGTGTGGCAGATTTTTTGCTGGTGTGGTGTTCAAGTGGCGGCGACGTAGCGTCCACATGGCAGAAGAGAGGCCCGGTGGCGCTGAGCTGGGCTGGGCTGACGTGGAGTCCGCGTAGTAGGGAATATCGTGGGAATAATCCTTTTCCTTTTTCTTTGAATTTCTGAATTTCCGTAAATCCTTTAGTCCTTTGGAAATTCATATCTTTTTACTGGAACCTTAGAAAAATATGCGGTCGATTGCGTTGGACTTGTAGCGATGTACTCTACCTGTTAGTGTAGTTTTTGGTCATGTTCTAGTAGCTTAAATTCCGTCGTTCATTTTGTCCTTTTCCTATTGTCTCGATTTGCGTGCCTAACCCTTTTTACGCGATACGTGTGTCGAGAGGATGTCGAGAAGTTTCCGTCGGAGCAGCGAGTTTGAGGAGTTTCCACCGGAGCAACCGTTCGGGTACCCCGACCCAGCTTGGGACTCGCGTTTCCAAGGCAAGCCGCAATCCTTGATCACTCTCGTACCTATTTAGTAATTTGCATTAATTGACTCATGCATATGAACCGTTACTTGCACTTGTAGTATTCCTATGCCATATCATGCTTTCCTTGCCACCGATTGCCATAGGATGTTCTACTGTTACTACTGGCATGCTTAGTGATTTCTTAGTTGCTTAATTGAACCTCACGTGATGATTATACATGTTTTTGGTTAATTAAATTGTAGGTGTTTCTTAGGTGTCGAGTTTACGTACGAGAAACCACGTAGGACTTTGCGAGGGCGAGTGTAGGTGATTAGGTGCTAGGGGACTTTTGGGGAGTGCCTGTTGTGGGCACGATTGTGTAGGGGACTTTGGGTTATAGAGTCATGTTGTGGTTGTACTTGTTGTTGTTAAGATTGTGGTTTGAGGAGAGGGTTTGGTGACTCGACCAGACGGCTTGAGGACGAGGTTCTTGTGCTTGCTTGCTCTTTGTTTTACTAGCATACCACGTGATCCGTATGGGCGAGCTAGATCGGGATACTTAGCGAGAGGACGGGATGGCCCGCCGTGGTGCGAGTTAGTGGGTCTTTGGAGCGTTTGTCTCGACCCATGAGTAGAGGATATCCCACCTCGCCCGTGGTACGCCTTTCACACCTTCATGACCTTTCTTTTCTCGTTGTGGTTAGAGGATCCCGGACACGAGGGACGGACGTCTACCGGTCGATGCTTTGTTAAATGATCTTGTGAGTGTTGCTTGTGCTTAGGCCACGATGGTGGTCTTATGTTTTAGTACCTCTTCATGTGGGTACGGATGCTCACTCTATGCGAGAGATATATAATCTATATGTATAGCCTAGCCCAAGGTATTGGGCACTATCTCTACGCGACCCACTTGATTAGTTTACTTTTTCTTCCTTTGATAGATGTTTTACTTTCGGCTTCGAGCTGTGGTCCAGTGGAGGTGTCGTTGGACATAAAATTTGACCCTTGCAGAATTGTGGTGTTTCTGTTGGGCCATTTATAAAATTTGACTAATAATAAAACTTGCTTCACATAGATTCAGGGAATAATTGCTTTAGGTGCTAACCCTTACCTATCCTTGAAATATCTAAGCATGCATATATTGTTGCTAGGTAGTTGCGTCTTGTTGACAGGCAACAAATGCATCGATGATTGGTGCATGATACATGAAATGAAGACATGCGATGATAATATGAAATGACGAGATACAATTACATGAAATGAAATGACGATGTCTTTGCTTCTTTTTGGAAAAATAAATATAACAAAACCTTCGTCAAGTATCTCTTTTGTTTAAATAAATTCATTCATCAAAATCAAATATTAATTTGAATAAAATAACAAATTACCTTAAACAAAATAAAGAAAAATAATAAAACTCCAAAATCAAAAACTCAGAATAGGTATTTAATACATCATCAAATAGGGAATAATTTTATGAGCTCAACAAACTTGGTTCGTCATTTTTCTAATTTTCGTGGAATTTTCTAGAAATTTTCGAATAATGAAAACACATCTGTGACCACACAGGGTACCAGAGAGTAGGCCACAAAAGATCCCACGTAGCCACATGGGATCCGGGGCGTGTGGCCCGCTGTGCGGCTCAGTCCATGGGACGGCGGTCGGAAGCAGCGGCGCGGTGGTCGGAGTTGGCCAGACTTGGGTGAGCTTGGATGGCAATATACATATATGCTCAGTATGCTGCGGGGAACAATTTGGTGGGGACGCCTTCGCAGGAGACTGGTCGGAAGGGTACCGGCAGTGAGTGGTGGTTGGTGCCTGACTCCGGCGAGGCGTAGAGCTCGCCGTGATACGCCAAATTTGGGGAAACAAGGTTCATGAGCATCCCCAGAGCATGAGTAATTACGGCACGAGGACGAAACACCTTGGAAGCGGCCGGAAGGGTGAGGTCGACGGCGAGGTAGGAGCGGTGGCGCATGTAGCTCCGATCCAATGGCGAAATTGCCAGTGTTCCTGTGGTACATCCTCAACGTGACCTTAGGAGATGATAAAGGACACTCTTGCGCACTACTAGGAGCGAGAGTCAAGCTAAGCAACGCACTGAAGACGGAGAATTTGATGAAAGCGTCAAGCTTACTCCATGGTGTACTTGTCAGAGAAATTCACGAAATCCGTGCAGCTCAGTGGATGGTTTGGAGTTCGGTCTGTTCCTAGAGGTCTAGAAGGTCGAGGCGCATCCACGGGTGGTGGTGGGCTGGTGGCTCGTGCTGGGGTGGAGCGAGTTGTCCGGGCGACGGTGCGGCAGTGGTGGCGGTGGCGCTCCTGTGACTGAATGAGAGAGAGAGAGAGATAGCGATGGCTTCGGTTTTTTAGCAAGCGAGGGTAGTGAGGAGAACAGGGAGGCAGCTGCGTGGCGTTCTCCATTGAAGGCGCGTGGCTGAAGTGAGTCCCGCGCATCAGGCGTTGAGCGGCATGAGCGGAAGCGAGCACAGAGATGGAAGAGATAAGATCGGCATTTTGCAGAAAGGTCCTTGCAGTTTTAAAAAATTGAAAATCATATTTTCGTGGCTCGAAAAGTTATGCAAAAAATGCAGGGACGCAGATAAAAGTATTTTGAATCTTTTTTGTTATAGGTCAAATTTCAAATTCGTAATGGTTTTTGAGATAAAAATTCAATCTCACAATTGTTTTTGGAATTTAAAACAATTGGTTTGGCTATTTCCCAAAGTGCTAAAAATTTGGAAACATGCTCAAAATTCATGTTATCAAATGCTTGACCAGGAAAACTCATAAAACCACTAAATTTCAACAAATTGAAGCCTTTTTAAAATAGCATTCAAATTTGCCAAGGTTTGGAATTGAAATTTTTAATTTTTCGCACATAAAATCATAGCATTGCTTTTATAAATAATATTATATGAGTCTTATGACATGAAATGCACATTGATTTTATTAGGGTCGTTACACTCGAGTCTCAAAGAATGTCATACTCCTTTCCACTACTCAAGTTTGTGAACTTTTGTAACTCCCTTATTGACTTTTGGGGCTCCATATCCGAATTGCTTGTAACTTGGTGGGATTCGGGTTGATACCGGATTCGACACAATGTAACCAAGTAGCTTACCAGCACGCACCACAAACATGCACTTGGCAGGATTAGGCTTCATGCCCACTCCTCGCAGATTCGCGAAGGTCTCGGCCAAGTATTTGACGAGATCCTCTTGGTGCACACTCTTGATGATAATGTCATCTATATATGTCTGCCGCATTGCGTCCCATTTGATCATCATGGGTGGCCTTAAGCGTGCGAGAGAAGGTGTCTCTTGCATTTTTTAGTCCGAAGGGCATCCGGTTGTAACAATATGTACCTTCGGGTATTTGGAAGGATGTCAAGGGTTGATCTTCCTCGGCTATCCTTACTTGATGAAAACCCGAGTAGCCATCTAAGAAACGCATAAGGGCGATCAATGGGCCGTGTGACACTGTGCATCTAACAACTTTTGCACCTCTCCCTTGAGAACAACAATTTTTTCCACATCCGGCCTATGGACTGCTACGACTTTGTCAATCCACGGGATATCCTTGGATGACCATGCCAAGGCATCCGCATTGTCCCAAAAAACCGGACGAGGTCCGTTTCCCGTTCCTCAAACAATCCACATCCAATCCAGACAGATCGATCGGGACGATCAACACACAAAACCACCTCCTTGGTACCCTCCTGTGGCTGCGCTTTTGGAATGTACTTGGGAGCGATTGGCATTTCGACGGGAGCCGGCTTGTCTTCAAATTTCTCAATGACATTGATGTGACGCTACCCAGGAGCCATGTCAATTTCTAATCTTCTTGCTTCTGCCCGATCTCCGTATACCGTGATTACCCCTTCGGGACCTGGCATTTTCATCCATAGATAGCCGTGATGATGTGACGCTACACCGAAGACATCAAAGAGCGCCTCAAAGAAGATGAAGGAAGTCAAAGGCATCACAGCCGAAACGGTGCTTTGGAGTTTCATCGTTCACGGAGTTCAACCACTCAAGAGACAATAACACCCAGGATGGTCCTTCAATGAAAATAGCGCCAATCCAACCGACGGAACATCTCTTCCCGATCCGGAGCGGTTGGATAAACGCTCGAAGAAGATGCTCCGACCTGGGTATGATAAAGCGAGGTGCCGGAGGGTGGGTTTCGCATTCGGTACATCAAACCCCGGGACTCGTAAGTATTCTCCTTCTTCTCGAATACCGGTATTTTAATCATCATCTGTATCGTTATTCATACACTTTTTATTGAATATAAAAAATGGACAACTACGAAGTCACCCTCCACTTTCTCCCAATGACACCTAGGGAGAAGATTACAAAGCCAACACTTGCTCCTCTTGCTTTCCAAGCCGATCTGCCTCCCCCACTCTTATTCAAGGGACTTTAGACCGGTTCACTCTTCCACCGATCGGGCCAGCCCGAAAATCTGGAAAGGTTGTTGAAGCACCCAGCACAAGAAGACATACCGCAGCACTCAACATAGGCAAGTCGTCGACAATCCCGCTTCCGTACCGGGCAACACTCGTACGGAAGCACAAAAACTTGAAGACCGGCGCAAAGAGCAAGAGGCATTTGAAAGAGATCGTCGAGTCTGCTCCGCCGCATTCGAAAGCTGCGCTGCTGGGGGATCTCGGGAAGTCCCCCAATTAATAGATTCTCTTGCCAACATTTCCAAGAAGTCTCGGTATGGCATTCAAACCGATTCTTAAGGGAGTGTCTGTAGGAGGATCCATTCTGCGCCGAAAGCCCAACCGGCGGCGGAAAGAAGTGTAGAGGGTTCGAGCGGGGAGACTCAAGGTCCCCCAAAAAGAGCAAGACCTCCTTTGGCTTCAAAAAGCCACTTCGTAAGTCTTCCGCAACACTCATACAGTTTTAAAATCATCTTCACTTCATTCCGGTCTTTCAATTTATTTAATTTTCTCGCAAAATCCCTTCCAATCTTCAAGCCGAGCATAGCTAGCTTGTTGAGAAATAAACCCTCTATCCCTGCCACAACCGGTGGCGCAACATCAACTACTATTCCTTCGGTACCTAGTACCGCAGGAGTTTCTAATATTAAAGGTGCAGCAAGCGCAAAGGAAATCCCTGCGGCCTCAACCGAAGAAAAGACCTCCAAAGCGGTGGAAGAGCAGGTTACCACCGATGCCGATGTCGATGATACAATTGTGAATGATTTCCCGCCCCAAGCCACTCTGTTCCGGGCCGCGCGGAACTCCCATTGGGACCGGTGCGGATTGAAGAGATCCCTCGCCGGGCTAGGACAACCGAGAAAAGCTCCAGGTGCGCCCAAGCTCGCCAAAATGGTGGTAGGTGACATGGAAATAGATAGCTCGAGCGGAGCCAGGAAATTTACGGCAACCGTCCAATGGGATTCTCTTCAAGAAGAGGAGGCCTTGAAGAATTTCTCCGAATACGGCCGGGTATTTCTCCTAACTTCATCATATTCCAATCTGATCCCTTAATTCGCCTTCCTCCGGATTCTTCTAAAAACTTACGAAGCCAAGAGCACAATCATTGCTCGTCTTGAAGAAGAAGCGTGCCGGACCCAAGAACGGCTAGTTGAACTCGGCTCCCGGACTACTGCTCTGAAATCCATGGAAGCGGATTTTCTAAGGAGGGAAGCCAATTTGATGAATACCCATCGCTTGACGGAAGACCGTCGGCGGGAAATCATCAAACTCCGGAAGGAAATCCAGAGTAAGTTTACGATGCTATCCTTAATTTCTCTATTTGACTTATAATTCTTGTAACCGGTGTTATCTGTTTCAGCACTCGAGAATCTTGTCGCTGCTCACAAGAAGGCTGAGGAAATCCTCTCCGAAAAAACGAGTGCTCAAGGACCAGCTCTTCGGGAGGGCTCCGGATTGAAGAGCGACGGATGCTCGTATGGTGAACTAGAAGGCGAGCTTACCACCAAGGACAACATTCGACGCAAACTCTTCGTTCCAATAAAATGCTTGAAAACGACAATGCTTGCACGAAGACCGAGCTAGCTGAAGCATTAGAGGCTGCCAAGACTACGCAAGTAGAAAATGAAAACGCTACGAGGACCGTGCATGAGTCGGCTCAACGTGCTCTCAAAGCAAAGGAGCATGAAATGAAACGTCAATATCAAGGGCAAGTTCGAGCCGCGGACATCGAGCACATGCGTAAGTTCCTTCTTCCTATTCTTGTTTAAGAGATACTTTTTAATACCGGTCTACACTTATAACCTTTCTCGTTCTTTTTCATCTTCTTCGAACTTGCAGCGAGACGGTATGCGGACGCTCGAATACCTAAATGGGGGTCAGCTCATTCACCAAGATGAGCTGGATCTTGAAAGCGCTATCCGGGATGTCCCCCAAAGGATAAAAGAGCACTCCAAGATGATCCCCACGACGGAAGGAGGGCATATCGCTGGCATAATCCGAGTCTTGGACTCCGGTCGAAGACCGTGACTACAACTTCATCGGACCAGGTGCCCACCAAGAGACTACCGAAGACCGGTTCAATGAGTTTACGAATTCACTTATTAGTACCGTCTCCGAACTAATCGAAGATGTCCCTCTAGATCCAAGCGGCGTTCCATTAAATGAAGGCTGCTGCACTCCTGTTGCGGGTCAAGCTGCTCAAGATGCTGCTGCCGCTTTCGGAGAATCGGTGGAGGAGGAGTATGAAGATCTTGATGCAGATTAATTGCCCTCTCCCTCGGATTACGAAGGCACAATTGATGATAGACTGGCGAGAAGACCCCAAGACTAGAGATACTGGCGATTCCAGCGGGCTCGCTCGATAGTTGTTTATCATAGAACCGGTCTTTTATTTGATGAATAGACAATTTTATCACGGTACTCTGTAATTTAATCGTTATATTTTAATCATGCTGAAATTTGAATGTCCTCTCTTCTCTTTTTTTATCTTGGTCAACACAAATTCACCATCTTATTCCTACTAGTCAAATTCTATATCTAGGCAATGATGGTTATATCAGCTTAAACCAACTATGACTGAATATCGGCTCTAATTAGCACAGATCACAATGCATAGCGAGTAGCTTACTTTAACAAAATCATGCTATATAAAAAAAAACAACCAGTCTTTAAGATTTAAGATCACATAATATTGCAGATTGCTCTTTAAGACAGACAACCTACGGACCGAGTATTTGATAAGAGATGCTTTCCTAAACATACACGTCGAAGCTGAAAACACAAATAAACAATCTCACAGACTGCTCGTAACACAGCAGCCCCTCAGCTTGAGTAAATGACCGATACTATCATTTAGGAATTTCATAATCTCACGAGACTACTCTTAACACAACATCCCCCTGAATCGATAAGTTAATGCAAAATTAAGTTATCGAGGGACAAAAAACACAAAAATATTCAGACCCAAAATCAAAAATGCTTTATTATATTACTGGAAAATTACAAGAAAATGTTTAAGTACAAAAACGAGCGAATTTGATCAATATTCCAAGAATTTAGAATTTCCTCTTCCTCCTGGGTCATAAGCCTATAAGCCCCGGTCGCAAGCCGATTTGACCACAAAGGGTCCTTCCCGGACCGGTGACAACTTATGCCTATTCTTGTTAGACTGGATCTTCCGAAGCACCAAATCTCCCACTTGAAACTCCCGCGTACGCACAAGGCGATCATGATATCAACGCAAACCCCGATTATACTTTGCGGCTTGAATCAAAGCTTGATCTCTTAATTCTTCCGCGGCAATCAACTCAATTTCACGTTGGCCTTCACACTTCTCTTCATCATAATACCGCACTCTAGTCGACACCATATTTATTTCCGTGGGCAACATGGCTTCGGATCCATATACGGGAGATTGTCCCGTAGCTCGACTAACATTTGTACGCAATCTCTATAATACCCAGGGCAATTCCTTAACCCACTTTCCAGCATATGGCTTTAAGCGATAAAAAATTCTGGGTTTAAGACCGGTTAAAATCATCTTGTTGGCACCCTCAACTTGTCCATTGCTCTGCGGATGCGAAACCGAAGCGTATTGTATCTTGACTCTCGGTATTTTAGCATAATCCTTGAAGAATTCTGAAGTAAAGCGAGGCCCATTATCGAGTAATTATGCTATGCGGAACACCATATCGGACAAAGATATTACTGTAAGAACTTGATTGCTCGAGCGGTGGTCGTGCTAGTGACAACTTCAGCTTCAATCCATTTAGAGAATTTATCAACTGCAACAAAAATATGAGTAAACCCTCCTGGTGCTTTCTTGAATGGTCCGACAATATCCAACCCCCAAGTTGAAAAAGGCCAAGTCATTGGGATTATCGGCAACTCATGAGCTGGAGTATCGGGATGTCGAGCGAAGAACCGACATCCCTGGCAATTTTTAACCACCGTATGCGCATCATCGGTAGGCTGCAGGCCAATAAAAACCTTGTCGGAACACTTTCCAAACCAAAGTCTTTGATGAAGCGTGATTACCACAAATCCCCTTGTGAATTTCTTCAAGTAATTGAATGCCATCGAAACGGATACACACTTCATCAAGATGTTGACTCCTCGATAAATTTCTCCTTCAATAATCAAGTAACTTCTTGCTTGGAACCTCCAGTTTTTGCCGCTCGAATTTGTCTTTCGGAGTTTTACCAGATTGCGGATATTCAAGGTATGGAGTACACCAATCGAGAATCGGTAATCATCGGCTCGGAATCGCTCTCTGCTTCTTACGCTCTGTAGTCCGTTTCGAGCCCCTTTGTCAACCTCATGTCTGTATGACCGCCTCCCGGTCTTCGCTTCCAAGACTGCGTCGGTTATCTCAATCTCCTTAATAGTGGCCTTGTGATCCATCTTAGTAGATGGTTTACTTGAAACCCGAAGAACGACACCGGGTGGCACCACTTGTATCGAAGATCCTAATCGGCTAACTCATTCGCAGCAAAATTATTTCCACGCGGTATATGAGAAAAACGCAGACCATCAAACTTGTCTTCAAGTTTCCTTACCTCTTGGCGGTAAGCTATCATATAGTCATCATGAGCGTCCCATACTTTGTTAACTTGACTAATCACAAGCATCAAATCTCCATATATATCCAATCGTTTAACTCCTAGCGAAATAGCTACCGAAGTCTATGAAGCAAGACCTCATACTCGACGAGTATTATTTCAAGCTCGGAAATGCATACGTAATACATATCTCAATGGTTCTTTACGTGGAGTGAGAAGCACAACTCCAGCCCCGCGCTCGAAAGCTGTAGGGATCCATCAAAATACATCTACCAATACTCCAAATTTTGAATTGCAGGTGGGACTTGCGTTTCAAGCCACTCGATAATAAAATCAGCCCATGCGTGTCCTTTAATAGCCGTGCGCGAAGAAAAAGTGATCTCATACTGACCAAGTTCTACAGCCCACTTGGCAACCTTGTCCAATAGCCTCTCAATTACGCACTATATCCCTAATAGCAAACCCGGTCTTGACTTCGATCGTGTGTGCTTGAAAATAATGTTTCAACTTTCGAGAAGTTATCACTACAGACATATGTCAATTTCTATAACTGGAGATATCGCATTCGAGACTTAGTTAAGACTTCACTTACAAAGTATACCGGATGTTGAACCAGCTGCGAGATGTCCTTCCTCCTTCTGGTCAACCGCCAATACCGTACTCACGACGTGAGTGGTTGCGGATATGTACTATTGAATGGTCTCATCGGGTTCCGGTGGTATTAGGACCAGCAGATTACTAAGATATCCCTTGAGTGGATCAAATGCAGCTTGCGCTTCATTTGTCCACTCAAACTTATCCTGCTTCTTAAGCAGTTTAAAGAAGGGAAGGCCTCCGACCCCCGGTATTGAAATAAAACGACAAAATGCAGCCATACAGCCGGTCAACTTCGTACATTCTTCAAACAGCTTGGGGGTTTCATGTTAACAATCGTCCGGATCTTCTCTGGATTAGCTTCAATGCCTCGCCACGACACCAAATAACCCAATAACTTCCCGAACGAACTCTAAATGCACACTTACCAGGATTGAGCTTCATAGAAAAGTTCCGCAGATTATCGAAGGTCTCTGCCGGGTCAAAGAGAAGATCTTCAGCTTTCCGAGATTTCACTACTATATCATCGACATAAGATTCTACGTTCCTTCCAAGTTGCGAATCCAGACAACATTACATGCCACGCTGATAAGTGGCGCATGTATTTTTAAACCAAACGACATCGTTGTGTAGCAATATGCTCCAAAAGGAGTGATAAACACGGTCTTAATCTGATCCTCAACCTTCGGGGAATCTGATGGTATCCGAAATAAACATCAAGGAAGCAAAGACGCTCACAGCTAGCGATCGAATCAACAACTTGGTCAATCCGAGGCAGCGCGAAAGGGTCTTTGCAGCAAGCCTTGTTAAGATCAGTATAATCAACGCACATTCTTAACTCTTTAGTATTCTTTTTGGTACAAGAACCGGATTGGCCAGCCAATCTAGATGATACACCTCCCTAATGAACTTAGCTGCTAACAATCTAGTTATTTCCTTCTTAATCGCCTCCTTGCGGTCTTGAGCAAACCTCCGGAGCTTCGTTTGGCGGCATCGCATAAGGACGCACCAACGGTGCGTGCTCAATCTTCTCCCTAGGGACACCCGGCATGTTAGAAGGCTGCCATGCAAAGATATCCCTATTTTCCTAGAGGAAAAGAGTGAGCGCGGTTTTCTATTTGTCCCCGGGTCACCACCAATATGGGTGACCTTGGAGAGGTTTGTGTCATCAAGCTAAATGATCTTGGAAGCGACTCCATCAGTTTTCACTTTCTCTTTAGCAGCCTTCTTAGATGGAACTTCTTCTTCCGGTGGAGCCTGCGCCGCAATGGCATCCGCCGCTTCTCGATCTCTCGGCGTTCTTCCTGCTGAATTGACTCGAGTGACCAACTCGGTGCTATCCCGATACCTCGCACGTGGGGTAGTTTTAACAAAAGATAGTCTACCAAACAGGAATTCGAAGGATAGTCATAAGTGTTGTTATTTCAATTAGGATGAGACAATTCAGCACCTTTTCTTTGACTGCCATTATGCCATGAATCTTTGGAGGGTGATACAAGTAGCAACGGGGTTACCGCACCTAGATCTATAGCTCATGTAGCGAGCAATCAGCTTTCACATGTTGCCTTGAGAGCACATATGATTATCTTTGTCGGGGTGGTGGCTCAATGTTGGGTCCATTTGGCGATGTAGGAATAATATTATATTTTAACAATGTAAGATATTCATCATTTTGTAGGCTTTATTCGAGAGGAACATACTGGTTGCAGTACTGGGCACTGCTGCAGCTCGAGAAGACGAGAAACAACATCCGAGCTACGTGCACATCCATGGACGTGGCGGCCATGGAGCTTTGGTTGGAACTTTTAATCATGGACTCGGTTCTCCTTGATTAGTTTCCTCTTGGGCAGTCAGATGATTGCATTTTGTAATAATGAAAACCAGATTGTGTGCACTATGAGAGGCCGAAAATGATGTAAAATTGTTTCCATTATCTAAAAAAGATATAAATGAAAGTTATATATATTTTTATGTTATTAGGTGTGGTAGTCATTATTACAAATACATACCGTAAAACTTCCACGTTGTTCCATTTTTTGTGTCTAATTTTTTCATCCTTCGTTTAATGGAAATAAATTCAGAGGTTTCAATTGTCAAACCAATGATTTGCAGCAATATGCAACAGTAACAGGTTAATCTAGCAAATATGTTCAACAACATATAGTGCTGCCAGAAAGCCCGTTCCCATTTGGCGATATTCTTGAGTGATCCAATGCTACCCGTAGCAATGCAAAATTTAGAAGGGAATCTGTGCGCATATCCAATATGTAGTCAAAGTTATTGCAATGCTCATTTGTTTTCTCCAGGTGAGAAGTAATCTCATCACTATGCGACTTACCCATCATCAGTGCATCATGGCCTAGCTACCCTGGTCTACCCCCATTTGAAAACCGTTTTACCAGGACAAGATATATATTGGTAACCATCGAAATCTCCTTTTCCAACTACACATCAAGTGCGCACGAAGAAGTGAGGAAAAGGCTAGTGGAGTGGATGGGGGCGAATTGCGAACTCCTTTCCATCTAGCTAGGTAGTAGAGGGGGACAACATCAAACAAGAAGAATCCGCAAATGCTGCGGTATTGATCACTGTCGTTGTTCGGCTTGCATCGCATGCCCTATCACCAGTGTGGATTGCCGACAGCACGATCAGTGTGGCCAGTGACATGGAATATCCCCTCCCAGTGGTGCCGGTGCTGGTGGAGCAGATGAGGCGGGGGTGCTGGGTAGTAGGCTGATGGTCGCGCGTGTCTCCCACTATCACTGTGGAAAGGAGCCACTGTTGCAAATGAAATCAGCTTTTCCATTGATGGCCTGCAGCTCCCCTTCCCCGTGTACGGGCAGTTTTCTTTGTATAGGCAGTCAATCTCAATCATAAGCCCCGCACTTTTGCCCATGTTTCCGTGGTGACATTGATGACATAATGCGCCGCAGTACCTGATCCTTGGAGCTGACATTGCAAAGTTTTTGCTTGTAGAGTGCTTTGGAATCTCTTTCCCACGAGAAGGAATCATAATTTGACAATGTTAGTATCTTCAAACTTCAGCCGGCTTGCAGCAGAGGGCTTGATGTGCGCTCCGCCGCGACCATGAAGAGAATAATAGAGGTTTGTTAATATATTTTCAGTCTACTTTTTGTCAAATCTTATTATTTCATAAATATGAGTTACAAATAATACAAAGGGGAAAAATATAAAAGAAATGATTCACGGTTAAATGTATCATTTACTTCCAGTTCTTTTGGGGGAAATTTGGGTATTTATATATGTGCGTATTTTCGAATTTCATACGCGAAGGAATTTAAAGAACTATGCAACTACACCAAAAAATTAGAAAAAATAGAATTATTTCCTAGTTAAAAATTAATTGTGCTGAAATTTGGAGTTATTCCACGGTTAAATGGACCTGTCATATTATAATGGCATTATTCCCCACGCCCGGGCGCCAGCCCCTAGCCGCACGCCTCCCCCTTGGCCTCCTCGGCGGTGTCGTCGCCCTCTTCTTCGGCGGGCACCCCGGGCAGTTGCTCTCTCCCCACGGTGCCCCCACCGAAAGTCGCACCGCACCGGCCACTCCTCGCCACCCCACCGTGCGTCGCTCCCTCTGTCGCCCGGCGGCGCCACCACCTTCTTCTCCAACGGGCATCGTCGGGCCCTCGCTCTCTCCTGCGGCGCGACGCCACCCCTCCCTCTTCCTCCCGGTCGCGCGCCACGACCACCGCCACCTCGGATCCGGCCTCGCTATACCTAGATCCGCCGGCGCAACCGCCGGGGAGGCTCGGATCTATCACATTAGGCTATCCTGGCCTCCCTTTGTTGAGTCGATGGCCCGCGACCCACCATACGGCGTGCGGTGGGGAGGGCGGCCACGTCGACCAAAACGCTGGGGGGATCCTTGGCGCCATTAGAGTAAGAATATGAATATATCAAGATGAATATGTGAGCACATATATATCCACTGTTGGATAGGGAATGGTGGCCTTGTGTCTCATATTGGTCGCAATTAATTATTTTATTTTATTTACGAGATAGCTTATATAGTACTATATATGAGGAACATTAGACCCATTTATATGGTGGGTCAATTGGAGTGACCTGTGGGTCGGCCTGGTCCACATCTAGATCAAGGCATAAATGAAAACCAAAGTGCAAACACAAACTAGTCTTCTTTGCCCCTATAAGGGTACGGTATGTGCGCGCGCGGATAAATGACCATAAGTACCCATGCATTATCTGAATGGCTGCATCTGTACTATGTCCATGTTCATTTAATTAAAAATAAACCTTGTCTTCCTCCCCTTACTATAGTGGGGCAAGGACAAGCCAAGGTTCCGGTGTCGTATTCTTTGGTTCCACACCCACTATATTTTACTTCCTCTATTCCACAATATAAGCATTCTTAGAATTTTCGGGTAAAAAATAGTCAAGGTGAGAAAAGTCATATATATCCCTCATTTTATACTAACTCGTCAATTTCTTACTCACCCACCAGATTTTATCTTATCTTAATATAACGTCCCGCCACTCCGGGCCGGGCCTGCTTACACCGGCTTAATAGGCCCTCAAGACTTCCCTCATCTGATCAACACTAGTCTTTTACGCACACTTTTGTCCTCACTATTGCACACCAAGAAAAGACTTCCCGATCGGTCACCCATCCCTATATTGCTCCGAGTCGAGCGCGCTTAACATGAGAGTTCTTTAGAGATAAGCTTTCAAAAAGAAGTTGCAACTTGTTGACATCGGCATTCTATCAATCCTATTAAGCCTTGGGTCGGGATATTACACACTCACCCCTTAGAAGATCGAAGTCCATGTCGGTCAACCTCGTGACTTCCCTTACGGGACACCTAGGAATCGGTACAGAGTAACACTCGATGAAGTGAGTTACAACGGTACATTCATTCATACAAGCTAGCAAATATACATCCCGATATAATATAACCAGGTTTTCGAAATACAAACAATTCTGCGAGTGCAAATTTATTACAACAAGAGAGTTTCTAGAAACTAACAACTCTTACGAGTGGAAGTCAAGTTAGAACCAAAGACATCTACTGAACTAAACAACATCTAATGTGATGTATTGAGCCCGACGTACACCACGGATCTTCACGCTTCATGGCGACAAGATTTGTTCCACCGAAGTGAAACTCCCTCGAGAAACTGCTCCTCACCAAGGAAACTACCGCACGAGTCATAAGGGTATGCCCTGTGACCCGAAAAACATAAAGAACGAAGCCACGAGTATCTAATACTCGGGAAAGACCGACCCAGTCAAAATGTGCGCTAAAGGTCGACGCCTAGTATGTCTGTAACATCCTGGATTTTTAAAATTTTGCGATAAAATAAAATTTAAACTTATTTTATTAGGATGCCAGTATTTATCCTAGGATGGTTATTTAATTTCTATGAGAATGAATTATTTTATTATTTATAAAATAATGTTTGTTGCATTCATGCTGATAGTTGCATTAGGTTTTATTTGGTTGAAAACTTGGTTTACAAAATCGATTAGAATTGTCGTTAAAAGTATAAACTAGAAATGAAGGTAAAAATAAGAACGAGAAAAGGAAAAAAGGACGAAGACCACGGCCATGGGCCGAATTTTTCCCAGACCCATCTCTCCTCTCTCTCTTTCCTCTCCCCTTCTTCTTCCTCCGTCCCGGCCCGACTCAACCCACCAAAGCCCGCTCGAGCCCGCCTCGGGCCCATCCCTAACCCGACTTGAATCGGAGCCGATTCCAACTCCGACACGACCAATCTTGGCGTGCGTGCCACGCCCTCCACCCTATTTAACGCACCGCACCCGTGCGCTTACCCTTTTCCCAAAAATTCGTCGCATCGTTGAGCCCTAGCCGCCGCAATCGCTGCAGCTAGCCCAATCCCGTCGCGCCGCCGCACGGAGACCTCGCACCGCCCGTGAACCGCACGCCGCCCTTCGCGTCGACCTGCCACGGCCGCTCGTGAAGCCGCTCGTCCTCTCGTCGCCCGAGACGCTTCCCCAACGCCGCCGCACATCTCCGCCGCCGTCCACCGTCGCGAGCCGTCCCCGCCTTCTCCCGTCGTCGCGCGACCCGCTTGGTGAGTTCGTCGTGCTCCTCGCTCCGCGTAGGACCCACCCGCATCGAGTTTAGGGCACCGAGAGAGCCGGACGGCCGGTCTCCGCCGAGCTTCCATGGCGCGCCGCCGTCTTCACTCGCCGCCGGTGACCCAGCCCGGCCGGAGTGATCCGGGCCGTCGGATCTTGGTTCTGCGGTCCAGATTAAATTAATCAAACCGTTATCCGGCGTTTTACAAAAACACCCCTACCATTTTAAGTAATTAATAAAGAATCCCCCAACTTGTTACATAATTACCCCTAAGTTAGTTAATAATTATATTTTAGTCCTGTTAGGGCGCGATAATGTAATTTTTACACTTAAATTTTATAATTATGTTTAGGTCCCGTAATTTTACATAAACACCCCTAAGTTTTTCCTAAATTATATTTTAGTCCCGTACTTTTTCATTTAGGCCCCTGAACTTTTCATAATTAGAAATTGGTCCATGTAACTTTTCGGTAATTATAAATAGGTCCCTAAAGTCTGTTGTTTTAAAATTTAAACCTTAGTTCTTAAAACATTCATATCTTTTAGCTCGTAATTCCGATTTAGGTGATTCTTGCGCTCACGAGTTCGTAGTGACGAGTACTATTTAATGACACTGTTTTCATAGACAGTAGGCATTGTTTGGTGTACTGTTTCTTATTTGTTATGTATGTGTGTTTTCCGGCGTAACGAAAATAGACGAGGAAGAGTACGAGGATTCCCGGGACCCGAGTTTGAGCAGCAGCAGCAAGAGGAGACAGAGCGAGTGTCCTTGATGCACATTGCGTCTACTTTCTTACTTTCTGAATTTACATTTCATGCATTACTTGTTTAATTTGAATCCTATTTGTGTCATACCCTGTTCCCTATTCTACCTTGTCGCCTTGGTTATGGTGTAGTATGCTAGGATGGGTACGTCATCGCTAGTTGCTATTAATGGGGTTCAAAGCTGAACTAAATGCTAAGCTTGATTAATTATTCACTTGAACATAATGATCATGGATCGGAGGATGCTTTTTAGCAACATGGAACTTAGGTGATCCCGACGGGAGGATGTGGATGATGGTGCGAGAATGCACGGTACTCGTAGTAGTACTATTGGGTTACGATAGTGCCTGTTGGGGATTATAAGGACCGGTTCTTGGAGCGGCAACCGAGGACTTCCGCACAAAGCACATGGCTGATAATGGGTAGGTAAGGTTTAGTACCGAGGTAGCTTCCCGGTTCGCAAGCGTCGAGGATGGATGAAGGAAGAAGGCGTCTTCCGGATTCGGGCGAGGAAGGCGAGTACTTGAAGCCACGGTGCAATAGGGGGCCTCCGGGTGATGCGTCACTTTTACGGCGGTGAAACCTCGAGCATAGGCGTTTTGCAAACCGGGAAGTCCTTAGAAAAGACCTTGCGGTGATCTCTTGGCCTCATACCTTAGGAAGTGTCTCTGGCATAATAGCGGTTTTAGTCACCGAATAGTGATGGAATCACCGACCTGTGGGTAAAGTTGTGCAACCTCTGCAGAGTGTAAAAGCTGGTATTAACAGCCGTGTTCACGGTCACGAACGGCCTGGATCCTCACGAGAACTAGAGGGATGGTTTGGGGTGGAGTAACCCTTAGGTAGCTACAAGCGCGGTAACTTGTAGTGAGGTGGGCTACGAGCGGGGTAACTCTGTAGTGTGGTTTCGCAAGTAGGGTAGCTTGCGAGTGGTTGACAGGTGGGGTAACTCTGTTCTTTCATCTATTACATAGTAAACAGGTTGTTTAAATAACTTGACTAGTATAGGTGCTTCTTTTGCAAACCCCGTGTCGGCTTTCCTTTTATACAGCTTGCATGTCATTTTTCCCACACTTGCTGAGTGCTACATGTACTCACTCTTGCTATTTCCTGTTGCTATACACTACTCGCTGCTCGGAAGCCGAAAGGAGGTACCATGATGAAGACTACTACTAGGCGTGCGTTTCCCAGGTTGATTGCCCGTGGCGTATGGAGTCTTCCGCTGAGTTTAGTTTAGTCCTTTGAGACATTTTAATAAAGTTATGTAATAAAGATACGCTTGAGACGATGTAATAAGTTATACTATGGTATTGGTTATCTTCGTTATTTCACTATTGTCTCTATATGTGTGATTAAGCGATCCTGGCACACATATAGCTATGCATTCGGTCTTGGCCTTAAGACTGGGTGTGACACGGTGGTATCGAGCCATGTCAACCGTAGGACGCTAGTTTAGTTAGAGTCTTCGTGTCTTAGCTATTATTTGAAAAGCTTATTCTCAAAATTATATATATTACTTATAACTAGCTTATCTATACTCATCTTGTTGCTTTTACTACCTTTTTGTTTATGAAAACACTTTACTAACCTCCTCTATTCAAAACTTTGTAGATGGTTCATGCTAAGCTCACTCACGCGCAAGACGGTGGTTGTTCAACCCACTCGTATCCCCGAGGGCACTTGCTTGGATGTACCAGCCCGCCATGGTGGCTCACTCCAACGGACTACACGCCGGCTACTACCCCAACACTCGTCGTACGTGCTTCAAGGGCTCGGCTTCCACGACGCCCCTCTCTACATTGGCACCGGGACGGCGCTGCGTGGAAGAGGCTACCGGTGGAGGGTGTCGGTGATCCTCTACCGCCGGTGCACAAACGACGGCATGCGCCGCACTCCTTCGAGAGCACCACGCCACTGCCCCAAGATCTACCTTGGATGCTGGGATTCGTGATGCTGCTCGTCAAGCTCTTCTCGTGTTACGCGCCGGGAGGGACACTACTATGTGCCACTCCCGGCTTGCTCACTTCCCCTACGAGAGAAGCTGCAGCTTGGACACTACGGTGATGCCCGCACCTGCAAGAGACAACGAGTGACGGACTTCAGGAGCAAGTGCGCCTCACTAGAGCTATGGACTTCATGCTCGACTAAGGCTTTGGATGAGATTGAAGATCTACACCGCCGCAACGAGGAGCAAGAGGAGAGGATCATGTCTCTCCATGAGATGCTCGAACCACGAGGATGAAGATGTTGACGCCGGTTTTTGACCAAGGGACCCATTGTCGGCGACTATAGGTCAAAAAGGGCCGGTGGGCGAGAAGGCCGACGGCCGCTTGGGCGAGTAAAAGGCGCGTCTCTCCCGGGAATCGTGCGCGGACGCCAACGGAAGAGCACAACATTGATGGGCCCGGCCCACGTTGTAAAATTAGAAATAATAGTTAGTTTTGGAAAAAGGATTCTAGTCGGTTAGGAAATCGGCTCGAGGAGGGTCCGAATAGGATTCTTTTTGCCGAGTATAAATACATACTCGGATGTAACATGTAAACTCGATTCAGATCCAATACAACTTTCGGCGCATCGCCAAACCCTAATTTTCTCGTCAAGTCTTTACTTGTTTTCGCGCGGGGATCTTCGGGGCTCCGGTCGACGACACGTTGGCTTGATAAGGTAATTATGTTGTCTAATTCTCGGCGCATTGTTCGTAATTAGATGGCTTAATTGCTAGTTATCCGGCGACTAGATCTGTTTTCGATCGGCGTAGTGAGTATCGGCCGGGATGAGTCAAGTTGACCTGGTCCGGGCTCGTGGTGGAGGTAGTTTGACTTGTCCCGCCTCCCCGTTCCAGCCTTTGCTCACAACGCCGATTGGCTCGGATTTGGTCGTTCGAGTCGCGATAGCCGCTATGAGAAAAGTGTGTTGGTTTGCGGGAAAACCATCCGCACGCACCGGCGCACACGAACATCGGCGAGTTGAGCCGGTCCGTTGGGAGCACGGGATTCGGCGTCAGCTGGAATTTCGGTGGACTCTCCGGACGACGGTGTGTCGGCGACTTTTGACGTCAACACACTTTTTGGCACGCCCGAGTGGGACATGAACATCGGCGAGTTGAGCCGGTCCGTTGGGAGCACGGGATTCGCGTCGGCTGGAATTTCGGTGGACTCTCCGGACGACGGTGTGTCGGCGACTTTTGACGTCAACACACTTTTTGGCACGCCCGGTGGGACGAAAGCAACCAAGATCAAGATGTCGTACATGCGAGGCGATCGGGGAGGACGGAACACCAATGGTCGATGCTTGAGAATCGGCCGATTTTCGTTCCGGTCCCTCTCGGGACGGATGGCAAAGGCCATGGGGAAGTTTCGATGACAACACACTTTCGGCACGGGGGAAGATGACGACAGAACAAAAACTGCAGTACCAGGAATACTTGGCCGAAGCAATAAAAAAGTACTTTCAAGCCCCGACGGTGACACGTGGCGAGTGGCCACAAAAGGAGACTTCCCTCGGATTACGCATCCGGAAGAACTAGACCAAATCAAAGCCCGAGAGCTGCCGGATGCCAATCAGCTCGGTGATATGGTCAACTCGTCCGTTCATCGAGGCCCTAATCAATCAATCGGGCGTGTTGACCAACACCATCGGGAATTTGATCAAGGACACAATTGATGGCAGGCTGTTCATCGAAGGGTATTACGGACCTGCATACACTCGGCTCGTCGGCACTCCTGTACGGACGAGTCGGGGAATTAGCCTCCTGAGTACCACACCCCGAGCGGGGGTTCAGCCCTGTACGGCATGCCACCTCAAGCGTGGCCTGGCAAGGACAATGCAAATGCGGGTACCGGTGCAACCCAGCCGGGCAAAGAGGATGACGGTGGCCCCAAGAAGTCGGTAACGGAAGAAGGCGACGGGCAAGATGTACAACGGCCGACTTCGAGTTGGGGGCAGCAACCAATGTGGCAGCGGTCCCACGGATGGCACGAGCAGCCTAATTTCTTCTACGTACCAAATACTGGCCCGAGTAGAATTGAGAACTCACCCACTATAGTACGGCCGATATCTGGTATTCCACGACCAACTGCATCAGCTGGGGACGAGGATTCATGATCGGACGGCCGATCCAATCGGCCATGAATTGTGGAATCGCTCACGCGTACATTATTCCCGGCTACTAGCACTGGGATTTCCGGGAACGGTCGGTTGATACACCCAAGCGGGGGACAGCCCAATACAGCTTATATGACGGGGACCGGATCAGCAACTGCTGGACCCAATGATATGAATAGCCTCATGGCTAAAATCGCCGATATGATGAGAGATCAATTCGATTTGAAGCCTAAAGAGAAGACTGCATTATATCGGCGACCTTACCCTGATTGGATGGATTCCGTGGCTTTACCCAATAAATATAAAATTCCTGAGTTTTCCAAATTTTCCGGGCAAGATAATACATCGACTATGGAGCACATCGGCCGATATGACGCACGGCTTGGTGAGGCGTCTACTCGGGAGGCTTTGCGGGTTAGGTTATTCTCACCTGTCATTGTCCGGATCGGCCTTTTCATGGTTTGCTTCACTGTCGCCTGGTTCTATTCAAAGTTGGGCCGATCCGGAGAAAAGGTTTCACTCGTACTTTTTACGGGCATCACCGAGCTTAGTTTGTCCGATTTAATGGCGGTAAAACAGAAAACCGGGGAATCGATAGCTGATTATATACGGAGGTTCGGGACTCTAAGGGGACGATGCTATAACCTGAACTCGACGAGCAACGATTGGCCGAAATTGCTTATGCGGGGTTATTCTCCAACATCAAAGAAAAGTTTACCCCACATGAGTTTGATGGGCTGGCACAGTGACACGAAGGGCGGTTGGCCGGGAAGAGAATCTCCAGCTCACCGAGGAATCGGCGATATCAAGTAGCTTATGCTGATTTCGACGGTGAAGATGATGAAGAGGAAATTAATGCAGTTGAGTGGACTAATAACAAACGGCCGATATTTTCTCCGCATGTCAATCCTAAGGAGAGAAAATATGATTTTGATTTATCTAAGGCCGACGAGATATTTGATCAGCTGCTGCGGGAAAAGAAAATTCAGCTTTCACCTCATCACAAAATTCCTACGCCGGAGGAATTGAAGAAAATGGCTAAGTGGTGCAAGTGGCATGGAAATTCACATCATAACACCGTTGATTGTTATGCTATGAGAGATGAGATCCGGAAGGCGAGTTGACGAGTGGGGTATTACGAGCAGTGATGTAAAGAAGAAGATGAAAGTTGATGGGCACCCTTTCCCGGCTAATGCGATGTACATCAATACCATCGGCGGTGGATCAGCTGGTTTCATAAGCCGATATGAGAGGAAGAGGGAGAGGGAAGAAAGAAATCAGATGGCACTTGAACAGGAATCTGTCGATCAAAGTCAGCAATACGAGCAAAGCGTGATCCGCCGAGAGGATTTTGACCCACACCTGGGATTGTCCTTTCTTTCGATCTGCTTGGGACCGAAACATGAAGCTTCCATCTATCGAGAACTGTCCGAGTGCATCGGCCGGGAAGAGTATCGTGACGTCGGGTCGTCAAATTACCAGGGACGGCCGATTGGTCGCGACTACGAATTACAACAATCGGCCCCCGGAAGAACGATCGAGTCTGTAATCGCGAGATATGATGAGCGAAGATACATAGTGCCAAAGAGAGCCTCCGTTCACGATCGGCTAGGGCCAATCAATGATGAGGAAGAGTTTGATTACCAATACCGTGAAGGTTTGAGAAATGACCAAATCGAGAACGAAGGACGGTGGTGTCCCGGTGGTTTGCTCAACAAGACCCAAAAGAGAAGGCTTCAAAGAATGCGTTGTCGAGAGATCAAGGGTAAACGGCATCATAGAGATGACCAAGATGATGAGCCCAAGCCCAAGAGGGAATGGAGGCCGAAAGTGCGGTCTCGGGTGGTCCGAGCTGAAGCTGCAGTGAATATGATGTCCACGATGCCCGGATTGTCGGATCGGCCGATGAAAATTCGGTCGAAGAAGAACCGATTGGGGAGACTTCGAGAGATTCTTTGGACGCCGGAATCGGCAGTATTTGATAAGCCGATTAACTACGATCATTTGCATCTCAAGGCGTTGTATATTAGCGGCTACATCAACGGGTCGCCGATGAGGAAGATGTTGGTGGATGAAGGAGCAGCGGTTAATGTCATGCCGATTACCACATACCGCAAGCTTGGGAAAACTCTAGAAGAAATGATAAGGGCTAATCCGACGCTCAAGGATTACAGCGGGAGAAGCCAAGATGTGCGTGGGGCCGCAATAATGGAGATCATCGTGGGCAGCAAAACCATACCCACCACTTTTTTCATCATTGACGGGAAAGGTGCATACACAACTTTGTTAGGGAGAGACTGGATTCATGCCAATTGTTGCATCCCCTCAACCATGCACCGAGTGTTTGATTCAATGGGTCGGCAACAAGGTCGAAATCGTGCGGGCCGATAAGTCCGTAACCGTTGCAACCGCCGATTTCGAGTTTGCTGGTCTAGAGAGCTTGCCTTGTTTATCGGGCACGTATTGGGATGCGGAGGCCATAAACATCACGGATGATGGAGTTATTGTGACCGGGGGTCGAGTACCCCAGGCTGCTCGATGGGCCCCACGGGAGAATTGACGGACAATCGGCCGATCGATATACACACCGAAGACATGGTGAGTCGGCCGATTGATGAACCGGAAGACGGGAAATTAGGCCACGGTTTTGTGTCGGCCGATGAATTAGAAGAAGTGGATATAGGGGATGGAGACAAGCCTCGGCCGACATATATTAGCAAGAAATTGTGTAAAGAAGTAAGAGATGAATTGGTGGCCTTATTGGAAGAATTTAAGGATTGTTTTGCTTGGGATTATAGCGAGATGCCTGGACTCGGCCGATCGATTGTTGAACATCGGTTGCCCACTAAACCCGGATATCGACCATATAAGCGGGGGCTCGGAAGATTGACCCTAGGTATTATGAAGCCGTCAAAGAAGAGATTATCAGATTGTATGAAGCCGGCTTCATCGAGGCCATGCCGATATGCGGAGTGGGTTTCTAGTATTGTGCCGGTGGAGAAGAAAAATGGAAAGATGCGGGTCTGCATTGACTTCGGGAATTTGAATAAGGCAACTCCGAAAGATGAGTATCCAATGCCAAACGCCGATTTGTTGGTTGATGCAGCCGCCGGCAACAAGATTTTGAGCTTTATGGATGGAAATGCTGGGTATAATCAGATTTTTATGGCCGAGGAAGATATATCGAAAACGGCATTCGGATGCCCGGAGCGTTGGGACTATATGAGTGGGTTGTCATGACCTTCGGACTAAAAAATGCTGGTGCTACATATCGAGAGGGCCATGAATTTTATATATCACGATTTGATCGGCCGATTGGTGGAAATTTATATTGATGATGTCATGGTGAAATCAAGATCGGTTGGAAGTCATGTGGCTGATCTCGGGGAAGTGTTGAAGAGGACAAGACAATACGGATTGAAGATGAACCCGCTCAAGTGTGCGTTTGGTGTCTCGAGTTGGACAATTTACGGGGTTTATTGTGCATGAAAAGGGAATTGAAGTCGGCCCTAAGAGTATTGATTCTATCGAGAAAGTTGGAACCGCCGACGAACAAGACGAAGCTCCGAGTCCACGATCGGCAAGATTAATTTTATTAGGCGATTTATCTCAAACTTGTCCGGCCGACTTGATGTGTTTACGCCATTATTGAAGCTCAAGGCCGGTCAAGAGTTTCGGTGGGAGCCGATCCATCAAAAGGCTTTAGAAGATATCAAGAAATATTTGGTGTCCCCACCGATGATGGTTCCGCCAAAGTCGGGCACACCCTTTAAGTTATATTTATCGGCCGATGATAGGTGCATCGGCTCGGCGATTGACTCAAGAGCAGGAGGGAAAAGAGCGGGTCATATTTTATCTCGGCCGCAAAGCGATTGATGCAGAAACACGGTATCCGAAGTGGAAAGGTTATGTCTCTGTCTGTATTTTTCATGCACGAAATTAAGGCATTATCTGTTGGCCGAAGAATGTCTTGTCGTTTGCCGGGCCGATGTCGTAAAGTATATGCTATCGGCTCCGGTCCCCAAAGGCCGGTTGGGCAAATGGATGTTGGCAATTGCGGAGTTTGATTTAGGCTATGAATCGGCCAAAGCGGTGAAAGCACAAGTATTGGCTGATTTAGTGGTGCAACACGGTGAACACTCGGCCGGATATGTTGAACCGGTGCCATGGACGGTGTTCTTTGATGGTTCGATTTGCAAAGAAGGAAGTGGAATCGGCTTGGTTGTTGTGTCGCCTCGGGGGCAGTACGTGGATACTCTATTACGAGTGGAGGCGTACACCAACAACCAAGTCGAATACGAGGCGATATTAAAAGGATTGGAATTACTCATCGATGCCGGGGCTGATTTTGTGGAAATTTTCGGAGATTCCTTGTTGGTTGTGAGTCGACTGGCCGATGAGTATGAGTGTAAAGATGAAATATTGTTGCAATATCATAGAAAGTGCCGAAGTTAATGAAAAGGTTCAAGTGTGTTAAAGTCAGCCATATACCAAGAGAGCAGAATTTTGAAGCAAATAACTTGGCTCGACTAGCATCCGGATATCGGCTCGCGAAAGCAGACTTAGAGATAGCTGATATTGAAGAAGCCGATTGGCGTACGGAAATTCGAAAATTTTTGAGCAATCCATCCCAACCTACGAGATAAGAAGATAAGATATAAAGCTTTGAAGTATGTTCGTTGGATGATCGACTATTTTTCAAGACAATTGATGGGGTGCTTCTCAAGTGTATTGATGACACCGAGGCAAAAGTGGTAATGAGCGAAGTACATGATGGGATTTGCGGAACGCATCAATCGGCCCATAAGATGAAGTGGCTGCTAAGGCGAGCTGGTTATTACTGGCCGACAATGTTGGCCGATTGTTTCAAATATTACAAGAGTTGCCAAGACGCCGAAATTCGGGCCTATACGGAGGGCGCCGCATCGGCTATGAATCCGAGTAATCAAACCTTGGCCGTTCGGAGGTTGGGCCATGGATATGATCGGCCGGATAAATCCAGCATCGAGCAAAGGGCATCAATACATATTGGTAGCTACAGATTACTTCACAAAATGGGTTGAAGCGGCGCCCTATCGTAAAGTTTCGACGGCCGACGTGATAACGTTTGTTAAAGAGCATATTATTTATAGGTTTGGGATTCCAGAGACAATCACAACAGATCAAGGATCAGTATTCACGTCGGACGAATTTCAATCTTTTGCTGATGAGATGGGAATTAAGTTGATTAATTCATCGCCGTATTATGCCCAAGCCAATGGACAAGCTGAAGCGGCGAATAAGAGTCCGATCAAGTTAATCAAGCGGAAAATACAAGAGTATCCTCGTAAGTGGCACATGAAATTGATGGACGCTTTGTGGGCTTATCGTATGTCACGGCATGGAGCTATGCAAGTTGCGCAGTATCAGCTGGTATATGGGCACGAAGCCGTACTTGCCATGGGAGACGACTATCGGCTCCGGAAGGATTGAGTTGCAACAAAAGCTTTCGGCCGATCAGTACTACGGATTGATGATGGATGAATTAGAAGATGTAGTACAAAATCGGCTGGATGCATTGGAGAAAATAGAGCAGAATAAAGCAAGGGTCGCCCGCCATTATGATAAGAAGGTTGTGCAGAAACAGTTTAAAGAGGGCGATTTGGTGCTGAAGCTTAGGATGCCGATCGGTGTGAAGGACAATCGGTTTGGTAAATGGTCGCCTAATTGGGAAGGACCTTATTTGATTAGCCGATCGGCACCGGGTAATGCATATATTTTGAAAGAGTTAGAAGGGGAAGAATTCGGCCGAGCACTTAATGGAAAGTATTTGAAGCGAGTATTATCCTAGTATTTGGATTAACTCATAGTGTTCGGCCTAAAAGAGACTACGGCCGATGTCGATGCACATCGCCTTGAGACGGCCGATACGATAGTATCGCCCTTAGCTCAAAAAATATATGAAAGTAAGACAGAGGAAGTCACCGATAAATTAGCCGATGTTTGAACATCGCCTTCGGATGGCCGATATGATTGTATATCGCCCTTAGTGCAAAAAAAATGTTTACAACCAAAACTTTGTTCAAAGTCCTATTACACCTAAGCATAGTCAACGGCCTCGGCGCGGGACAAGAAGTCTTGGACAGCGAGATAGTGCGCGGGCCGGCGTGGAGTCGAGTTTGGCCATGACCAATAGGTCATCCTCGATGGGGCCAACATCGGCTTGCGCCGCGGCGACCATCTTCTCGGCCGTTTGAATGGCTTCGTCCGTCGTCTTCTGCTGAGCCGCCACATCGGCCGACAAGCCGTGCAATAGTAGCTTCCAAGGCCGCCGCCGCCTCCTCCTTGAGAGCCGAGAGATGCTCTCAAATCGGCAATCTCCTGGTTGATTGCTTGCGGTTCATCCTGCCGATTTGAGAGTTGCTCTTGCATCTCCCGGGTCTTCCGGACCTCCTCCTCGGAGCGCTTGATGGAGTTATCGGCGAGTAACGCAGCTTGCTGCTGCTCCGCATGGCGAGCCAAACGCCGCCGGGCACGAGTGAAGTCCATTTGCCGGTACTCCATGTATGCCACGCGGTGCGAGCATCGCGCACATCCTCCGGGAGCTCGGTCCGGACCTCCAAGTACCGGGCCCTTATGGGTTGTGCGTCGGCCACCAAGCGATCCAACGGAAGAGGCCTCAAGCTCGCGCGCGATTTCGGCTATGGTGGTAAGACTAGAAGCGAGATACCAAAATCGGCGCGGGACGAGGGAAGCTGAGCGCACGGAATACCAAGGAAAATAAGGTGAAGTTAATAATCGAAGCAAATCAAGAAAATAAAAAGGAGATAGTAAAAACAAACCTGCGAAGCGTCGATGCGAAGTGGTCGGACGTCTATCGGCTGAGCCATTGAACCCACGAGGTTCGTGTGTTTCAATCAGCTCTCGGCCGGCCGATCCCCTTTCAACAGCAGCATCCTCGGAGGCGGCATCGGGCACATGGCCAGCTTGTTCGATATCGGCGGGATCATCGGCGAGCTCATCGGCAGCGGTGCCGCAAGAGAAGCCGCGGGCGGCTCCTGGCCGGCCGATTCTTCGTCGATAGCGAGTGCCTTTGGGAGAAGCCGTGGGCGACACACGGCCGGCTTGTTCAACTTCGGCGGCAACATCGGGAGACGCAGGCCGATCCGAGTGAGTTGGGTTTTCCGTAGGGTTCGGATCGGCCCGGCTTGGTATGACTTCGAGCTCCGAAGCTGTTTGAATCGGCCGATCGGTGTCGGCGTCCTGGTCTGGTGGAGGAGTTGATAGGCGGATCGGCCTATCGGGCGTCGGTGTCCGGGCCCGAGGAGGAAGAACCGCCGATTCCTGCAAAGAACTCATAGTTAGACTATTTAAAGTAAAGAGGGAATCGGCGATCATGCAATAATAACTGACGCGGCGGAGATGGTTCGTCGAAGTAGTCCGGGTCGGACGGGCGCGCAGGCTGCTTTAACGGCGCGCGGTGGCGCTTCGGGGCTTGAGTCGGCCTTGCGGGCTGGCACATTAGCCTTCCTCTTCCCGATGGCGGCTGTTTTGGTCTTGACCTTGCGGGCAGCTGGTGCCCTCGAATCATTGCCGCAAAAGCTTGGGCAGGAGTACGATCGGTGAAGCCGATGTTTGGAGCAATTGGGCTCGGCATCGGGTACGCGATCGGCCGGCCACCGATACTCCGGGTCGGCGGCTCCTCCGTGTCCGATCGAAAAAGAATATACAAGGGTGAGCATTTAGAGTGGCCGGTTTCATCTACAAAATCGGCCTTATGGAAATAGATCGGCTACACATACCTCGGCGAAGGCTTCGCTCGGGACTAAGCCGGAGAAGAATGAAGCGATGTTCGAGCTGCGGAGGTGCCGGTTCCACTCGCCCCACCAGCGGTCGAAAAGGCGGGTGCTCCGGGCGCCGGGAAAATCCGGCTAAGTCGCCGGTGACGACATCGGCGGTGAGGCCGACGAGCCAATTCCATTGAACGGCGTTGTCGACGGTAGCCCGCGCCTTTATTTGCCCCACATAGAAGAGGTCGGGGAGCAAGCGGCCGAAGCCGAATTGACGGGCCGCCACCGACGGGTGGTAGAACTCGTAGGAGCAGAGAGCCTTGCTCCCGGCAGCGAGTCCCGTCGGCAGCGAGACGAGGGCGGAGGCAGGTGGTGAAGATCTTGACTGCCTCCCCGTCGGCCGTTGGGAAGGTGGGGTCGATCGGAAAAGGAGTATCGTATCCCTTCTCGAAAAAATAAATGTACGGATACCAATCCGTACTTTCATTGTTGAGGCCCTTGTAAAGGGCAGCGAACCGATAAGCCGGGTGTCATCCGATATGGCCGCCCCGGAGCCATGGATAGCGCTTCCCGAAGGAAATACACCGGCTGGATCGGGGCGTGGCCGATTCTCGCGTGATTGCCGGGGAAGGTGAGGACACTCGAGGTCCGGATCGATGGCCTTGGTGGTGTGAAGGGACAACCACATCCGGATAAACCACCAAGGGCCACCCGGGTTCTTGACTGATCGGCCAAAACGCAACTCCACCGAAACCTGGTGAAGAAGGAAGTACGCCGACCCTAAAAGATATTTGCCCATAGGAAGGGCATAGCCGTCGGCCGATCTATCGGCTATCGGCGAGAAGTTGTTTGTGGGGCTCACGCTGACCCCACAAAAGAAGAAGTGGTCAAGCCACATGTTGAGAAAGGCAACGTGCTCGCGGCGATCGACCGAGCCGTGCCCCTTGTTGTAGGTCCGGATATAGACCTTCCAACCCCTGGTTTCCTTGGGATTGATCCGGTGGGTGGACTTGATGCGGATGGCGTCCGGGGTGGCCTCCGCCGTGATATTCAAATCGGCCAACATGACCGTGTCCAGGAGGGTCATGGTAGCCGGGCCGTGCCCGAACATGAAGCGATTCGGGGCATCCGACCGAGAGATAAGAAGCGGCCGCTAGCAATGGTTCGTTCTTGTGGTGATCGGCTAGAGAGAGTTTGATGGCATGGGCGATGCCGATGTCGGCCCAAACTTGCTGATGGGCGGCCGATACCCGGTTATACCAATCCCGCCACCCCGCAACAGGAGTCGGCCATGACCTAAAGCTCTCTGGACCACTCGGCCGATAATGGAGATTGTTGCCGAAACGGGACCCGGTTCGTTTCGGCACGAGATAAGATCCGTGGGGTCCGGATCGCCCATGGGGCCCAAGATGAAATGGGTCGGGATGTTAGAAGGGATGACGATTTGGTTCCGGATCTCCTAAAAACAAGGAATAGGGCTAAAATGAGAAAAAAGACGGAAAGAAGATAGATTGTGAAAATGAACAAGAACAAGAACACAAAGAAAATTGCAAAAGTAGAGAAGAGGGATGCCCGAATGTACATTACCTCCGGAACGGCGTTGGTGGTGGCGACGACTCGGTCGGCGGCGGCGCGCAGCAGCGAGCAACGGTGGGATTCATGGTCACCGGAAGAGAAAACGACGGCGCGGTGGGAAGTTGAAAAGGCTCGAAAAGGGCAAAGGTCGCTAGAGCAGGGGGAGATGAAAGCCAAAGGAGAAGAAACAGATGGGAAATGACCAGGGGTAACCCCGGCTTTTATGAAGAGGTGACGGGCGATAAAACCGGCGCGATAAAAGAGGATAAATCAGTCCGACGCATGCGTTGCATACCCCAGACCGGGGGACATGTGTTGACGCCGGTTTTTGACCAAGGGACCCATTGTCGGCGACTATAGGTCAAAAAGGGCCGGTGGGCGGAAGGCCGACGGCCGCTTGGGCGAGTAAAAGGCGCGTCTCTCCCTCGAATCGTGCGCGGACGCCAACGAGAAGAGCACAACATTGATGGGCCTGGCCCACGTTGTAAAATTAGAAATAATAGTTAGTTTTGGAAAAAGGATTCTAGTCGGTTAGGAAATCGGCCCGAGGAGGGTCCGAATAGGATTCTTTTGCCGAGTATAAATACATACTCGGATGTAACATGTAAACTCGATTCGGATCCAATACAACTTTCGGCGCATCGCCAAACCCTAATTTTCTGTCAAGTCTTTACTCGTTTTGCGCGGGGATCTTCGGGGCTCCGGTCGATGACACGTTGGCTTGATAAGGTAATTATGTTGTCTAATTCTCGGCGCATTGTTCGTAATTAGATGGCTTAATTGCTAGTTATCCGGCGACTAGATCTGTTTTCGATCGGCGTAGTGAGTATCGGCCGGGATGAGTCAAGTTGACCTGGTCCGGGCTCGTGGTGGAGGTAGTTTGACTTGTCCTGCCTCCCCGTTCCAGCCTTTGTTCACAACGCCGATTGGCTCAGATTTGGTCGTTCGAGTCGCGATAGCCGCTATGAGAATTCTTCTACATCTTGGCCGATTCGATCGTGCAGATTCAGTTGACGTGTCCTGTGTTTGCCTTTGCGATAGTTGACTTGTCCTAGGCGCATGCAGCCGATTGGCTAGGGTGTAGACTTACTTTCATAGTTAAGACGTTTATGATTGTGCTTGTCCTGAATCGGCCGGCGTGCGCGTCGTTAGATCTGGTCCGACCGCGTGCCATCGATTGACTTGTCCTGTTGGAGCGATCGGTCGATTTGGGATCTGTGTGGTTGTATTTGTCTTACTTGTTCTTTCGAGTGTTTAGCCGATTGCTTATCACGTTCATTAAGCTGTTTTATGTTTAATTAATGCCAAACCTGTTAAAGCTGCTTTTGAACCCGAGTTACTAAGTATGATCTTATTGATCATCATTATACCTTTGGATAGATCTAAATAATTCATCGATATAATCAATGGCAGAATCGGCCGCATACCCGATCGGCCGATTCACGGATCCGATTGATGATTAAACTATCCTCTTGCTACCAAACTAATTACATCCTATTAATAATTGCTCTGTTTACATTGTACTCGATAACACATCCCTGCAAAGTCTTAATGATTTGATCGTTTACCGACGAAATCGGTTGCTAGTCACCGATCGCATGTTATAGCATCGGCCGATTTCGTATCGTTTGTACCACAGTTCGTTTGCCTAACATTTAATACATAAATGGATGGGCCGTGCTGTTCTCTCGTTCATGGTCGATTTTGTCTATCTTACGCCGTGATCGGCCATGGCTGCACATCGGTCTATCCGGGCCGATGACCTGGAATTTTACACTCTTTTATTGTCTTTGTTGGTTTGCAGGAAAACCATCCGCACGCACCAGCGCACACGAACATCGGCGAGTTGAGCCGGTCCGTTGGGAGCACAGGATTCTGCGTCGGCTGGAATTTCGGTGGACTCTCCGGACGACGGTGTGTCGGCGACTTTTGACGTCAACGAAGAGGACGAGGAAGACCCCGAGGAGGCGCCACCATCACCCATCGTGCCGCCTAGCTCCCCTCCCCGCGGAGAGCTTCTTCGCTTGGCAGCTGCACCACCCCCGCCACCTCCGGAGGAGTAGTTGTCTAGGAGAGTCATCACTTAGGTCCATGCGGATAGGTCGAGTAGTTAATCGAGTTAGTTAAAGTTTACCGTCGATAGTTAGTCTTAGTCTTAGCACGTCCTCATGCTTGGTTTGCTACAATGTTTGGAGTGATGCTTGTCATTTGGAGTTTTTGCTTGAGTGTCGATGGGATGTAAGGCATGTCTTACAACCATCCGTTTATCATACATTAATGAGTTAATAAAGGATTAGTTTGGGTTATATTCTCTCTTGAGTTCTTTTATCTATATCCTTGTCACCTATCGATATCATTTGTTTATGCTCATTCATAGCTATTTATTTCTATCTCATGGAATATCTATGTTGCCCTTTGATATGTCCAATTTCCTACAATTTTGCTCATCTCCTGCTTAATTCTTAATACCTTTTCTATTCTTATACTTGTTGTTCTATTGCTACCTCCACCATGTCCTTGATTATCTTTACCATGATCTCTTCCTTGTTGACCGTGCAAACATGACATGAACTTTTCAATCATGTTTGACTCAACAGATGGCGAGGCGCAACAACAACAACAACGACAATGATGGGGATGCACCACCGGAACCCACTCTCGAGCAAGTTTTGGCCATGCAAGCCCGGATCCTTCGGACCATGCAGCAGAACATGATCCGGATGCAGCAGAACCGAGAACCACGAAGCGCCGGCTCCACCACCCGGGGACAAGTTGGGAGAGTTCCGGAGGACCAAACCCATGTCATTCTCGCAAGCTAAGGATCCTCTTGATGCTGATGACTGGCTGAAGACCATTGAGAAGAAGCTGCTAGTTGTTCGGTGCAACGACAGGGAGAAGGTGTTGTATGCTTCACACTAGCTTGAGGGTCCAGCTGCTGAATGGTGGGAGGCATTGGTGAATGCCCATCGAGACCCGACTAATATCACTTGGCAGGAGTTTGTGACCAGTTTCAGGGCTCACCATGTTCCTCGTGGTGTCATGAAAGTCAAGAAGAAGGAGTTCCGGGACTTGGTGCAAGGTTCCATGTCCGTCGGTGAGTATCCGCACCGCTTCACCCAGCTTTCACGCTATGCTCCAGGAGAAGTGGACATCGATGAGAAGAAGCAAGAGCACTTCCTTGAGGGACTCGAATGATGGTCTTGCTTATGCTTTGGAGTCTAGGGACTTTGTGAACTTCCAGTCCCTAGTGGATCGCGCACCGATTCTCGGAGAACAGGAGGGGTAGGATGGATCGCAAGCGAAAGCTGGAGCGCCGAGCGCAGTAGGAAAGGAACAACACTAAGCCCCGCTTCAGTTCTTCATCTGCGGAACCTGTCTACCGTCCAGCTCAGCGAGGGTGGACCGCAGAGTGGCCAGCGAGAGGACCCAAGGTGCTGGTCAAGGCTATGGTACTCCTCGAGCATCGGATGCAGCGTCCCAACAACAATCGGGCATCCTCAACTCAGCGAGAGGCCCAATAATGGACAGAACACCGGAGGCCGTGGACCCTGTTTCCATTGTGGACAGGTAGGACATTTTGCTGATAAGTGTCCTCGGAATCGCCCAGCTCGGACCCCGGCTCAAGTTGCTAACAACACTCCGAGCCGCAATGCTAATGCTGCACCCACTCCAGCTAAGCGGAATCAAGTCCGTGCTCGTGTCAACCATGTGGAGATTGAAAGTGCTCGGGAATCTCCGGACGTCGTGATTGGTATGTTTTCTGTCTATGATCAAAATGCAGTTGTCTTATTTGATACTTGGAGCATCACATTCATTCATAGCTGCCATTTTTGTTCAAAAACATAATCGACCCATGTCAATGCTTAAGAACCATATGATAGTTACTTCCCCGGGGGAGAGATCGATGCTAGGCAAGTCCGTCCTAAGGTAAACCTTATCATAAGGGGGTAGATTTCTCTGCAAACCTGGTCATTCTCGAGTCAAAAGGGATTGATGTCATTCTTGGAATGGACTGGTTGAGCAAGCACAAAGGTCCGATCGATTGTGCTAAGAAGTCGGTGAGGTTGACAACTGGTTTAGGAGAGGAATTGGAATATGTGGCTGAGGCACTCATCACTACCCAAGGGGCAGCTAACCGCATTGTGTTAAACAACCTGGAAGGTACTTCGATTCAGGAGATCCGAGTGGTCAGCGAGTTTCCCGATGTCTTCCCGGAGGAGTTGCCGTGTATGCCACCCGACCGTGACATTGAATTTGTTATTGAATTAGTTCCTGGTACAGCTCCTATATTTAAGCGACCCTATCGGATGGATAGTGAACAATTAGCTGAACTTAAAACCCAATTGCAAGAACTCTTAGATAAAGGTTATATCCGCCCTAGTGCATCACCATGGGGAGCCCCAGTTATTTTTGTTGATAAGAAGGGAGGTGATCGAGAGAATGTGTGTGGATTACCGTGCACTCAACGAGGTCACAATCAAGAATAGATACCCTCTACCACGGATTGATGACTTGTTTGATCAGCTGAAGAGAGCCTGTGTATTCTCCAAGATTGATCTTCGTTCGGATATCACCAATTGAAGGTCCGAGCCTCCGACATCCCCAAGACGGCCTTCATCACTCGGTATGGATTATTTGAGTATACCGTTATGTCCTTTGGTTTGACCAATGCTCCAGCCTACTTCATGTATCCGATGAACAAGGTCTTTATGGAATATCTGGATAAGTTTGTGGTTGTTTTTATTGATGATATCTTGGTATTCTCGAAGAATGAGGAAGAACATGAGGAACATCTCCTTCTTGTTCTACGTAAGCTTAGGGACAATCAGTTGTATGCTAAGCTCAGTAAGTGTGAATTTTGGTTGATAGAAGTTGCTTTTCTTGGTCACGTCATCTCGAAAGGAGGAATATCCGTGGATCCTAGTAAGGTTGATGATGTGTTGAGTTGGAAGTCACCGCAGAATGTCTCGGAGATCGAAGTTTTCTTGGTTTGGCAGGATACTACGGACGGTTCATCGAAGGATTTTCCAAGATAGCAAACCCTATGACAGAATTATTGGAGAAAGGAAAAACTTTCGAGTGGACACCTCAGCGAGAAGCCAGTTTCAGGAGTTGAAGAAGAGGCTTACTACAGCACCCGTTCGACCATGCTCGATATGGAGAAGCCTTTCTCTCGTGTATTGTGATACATGTGGACAAGGCATAGGATGTGTGCTCATGCAAGAAGGAAGAGTCGTGGCCTATGCATCGAGGCAGTTGAGGAAACATGAGGAGAAGTACCCTACGCATGACTTGGAATTGCTAGCGGTGGTTCACGCTCTCAAGATTTGGAGACACTATCTCATTGGGAAGAGGTGTGAGATCTACTCAGATCATAAGAGTTTGAAATACTTCTTCACTCGGTCCGATTTGAATCCGAGGCGAGCCGATGGTTGGAACTCATCAAGGATTATGATTTGGAGATCAACTATCACCCGGGCAAGGCAAATGTGGTCGCAGATGCACTCGAGTAGGAAGTCTCATTTGAACACCTTGGCTACTAGAGAGTTACCGCTAGATATATGTGAAGAGTTTGAGAAGCTTAACCTTGGTTGGGTGACTAACATGGAAGCCGTTGCAATGGAAGTGGATTCTACACTCGAGAGAGATATTCGGAAGGGACAGCTTGAGGATGCTGCCATTCAAGAGACTAAGTTACAAATCCAGGAGAACAAGGCCCCGGGTTTCACTGTTGATGATCAAGGAACACTTTGGTACAAGCAACGGATCTGTGTGCCGGAGGTTGAGGAAATTAAAGAATTGATACTCCGAGAGGCTCATAATTCGGCATACTCTATGCACCCGGGAGGTACTAAGATGTACCACGATTTAAAGACTCGCTATTGGTGGTCCGGAATGAAGAGATCCGTAGCGAGTATGTGGCTTTGTGTGATACATGCCGGAGAGTCAAAGCGGAACGACAACGACCAGCTGGACTCCTACAACCACTCACGATACCTGAATGGAAGTGGGAAGAGATCGCAATGGATTTCATTGTGGGTTTACCTCGGACTCGGGGAGGTTATGATTCTATATGGGTTATTGTGGATCGATTGACCAAAGTTACACATTTTATCCCTGTCAAGACCACGTATACTGGGCGAGAGACTTGCAGAGCTGTACATAGCAAGGATAGTGTGTCCGCATGGTGTTCCAAAGAAGATTGTGTCGGATAGAGGTACGCAGTTCACCTCCAGGTTTTGGGAGAAGTTACATGAGTCTTTGGATACAAAGTTGAATTTTAGTTCAGCCTATCATCCCCAGACGGACGGACAGACCGAGAGGGTTAATCAGATTTTGGAGGACATGTTGAGGTCGTGTGCACTCCAATATAGTAAGAGTTGGGATAAGCTCCTTCCATACGCAGAATTCTCCTACAACAATAGTTACCAAGAGAGTATCAAGATGGCACCGTTTGAGTTCCTATATGGTCGCAAGTGCAGAACGCCTTTGTTTTGGGATCAAGTAGGAGAGAAATTACTGTTTGGTCCCGAGATTCTTCAAGAGGTCGAGAGACAAGTTCACATCGTAAGGGAGAATTTAAAGCTTGCTCGGTCTAGACGGAAGAGTTACGCGAGATAACCGGAGAAGAGAATTGAGCTTTGAGGTTGGTGACTTTGTATACCTCAAGGTATCTCCTATGAGAGGTTTGCGACGCTTCAAGATCGGAGGCAAGTTAGCTCCTTAGATACATTGGCCCTTTCAAGATCATTGCTCGGATGGGTGAGGTAGCATATCGGTTGGAGTTACCACCGCATATGTCGGATGTCCATGATGTTTTTCATGTCTCTCAACCGAGGAAATGTCTACGAGTGCCGGAGGAACAGCTTGCCTATCGAGGAATTGACGATAGGAGAGGATCTTACTTATCAGAGTACCCAATAAAGATTTTGGATAACCTTGAGAAGGCCACAAGGAATAAGAAGTACCGTATGTGCAAGGTTCGAGTGGAGCAATCACACAGAGGAGGAAGCTACATGGGAGAACGGGGATGGTCCGAAGAAAGAGTTCCCTAATCTTTTTCCTGATCCATCCGAATCTCGAGGGCGAGATTCATCTTAAGGGGGTAGGTTTGTAACACCCTGGATTTTTAAAATTTTGCGATAAAATAAAACTTAAACTTATTTTATTAGGATGCTAGTATTTATCCTAGGATGGTTATTTAATTTCTGTGAGAATGAATTATTTTAATATTTATAAAATAATGTTTGTTGCATTCATGCTGATAGTTGCATTACGTTTTATTTGGTTGAAAACTTGGTTTACAAAATCGATTAGAATTGTCGTTAAAAGTATAAACTAGAAATGAAGGTAAAAATACGAAAAGAAAAGGAAAGAAAGATGAAGACCCTGGCCATGGGCCGAATTTTTACCCCGGCCCATCTCTCCTCTCTCTCTTTCCTCTCCCCTTCTTCTTCCTCTCGTCCCGCCCGACTCAACCCACCAAAGCCCGATCGAGCCCGCCTCGGGCCCATCCCCAACCCGACTCGAATCGGAGCCGATTCCAACTCCGACACGGCCAATCTTGGCGTGCGTGCCACGCCCTCCACCCTATTTAACGCACAACACCCGTGCGCTTGCCCTTTTTCCCAAAAATTCGTCGTATCGTTGAGCCCTAGCCGCCGCAATCGCCGCAGCTAGCCCAATCTCGTTGCGCCGCCGCCCGGAGACCTCGCACCGCCCGTGAACCGCACGCCGCCCTTCGCGTCGACCTGCCGCGGCCACTTGTGAAGTCGCTCGTCCTCTCGTCGCCGGTGACGCTTCCCCGACGCCACCGCACATCTCCGCCCGTCGTCCACCGTCGCGAGCCGTCCCCACCCTCTCCCGTCGTCGCGTGACCTCCTTGGTGAGTTCGTCATGCTCCCCGCTCCGTAGGACCAACCCGCACCGAGTTTAGGGCACCGAGAGCCCGGACGGCCGGTCTCCGGCGAGCTTCCATGGCGCGCCGCTGTCTTCACTCGCCGCCGGTGACCCAGCCCCGCCGGAGTGATCCGGGCCGTCGGATCTTGGATCCGCGGTCCGATTAAATTAATCGAACCGTTATCCGGCGTTTTACAAAACACCCCTACCATTTTAAGTAATTAATAAAGAACCCCCCACTATTACATAATTACCCCTAAGTTAGTTAATAATTATATTTTAGTCCCGTTAGGGTGCAGTAATGTAATTTTTACACTTAAGCCCCCGAGTAATTTTATAATTATGTTTAGGTCCTGTAATTTTACATAAACACCCCTAAGTTTTTCCCAAAATATATTTTAGTCCCGTACTTTTTCATTTAGGCCCCTGAACTTTCCATAGTTACAAATAGGTCCATGTAACTTTTTAGTAATTACAAATAGGTCCCTAAAGCTGCTGTTTTACAATTTAAACCTTAGATCTTAAAACATTCATAACTTTTAGCTCGTAATTCCGATTTAGGTGATTCTTGCGCTCACGAGTTCGTAGTGACGAGTACTATTTAATGGCACTGTTTTCATAGACAGTAGGCATTGTTTGGTGTACTGTTTTTTATTTGTTATGTATGTGTGTTTTTCGGCGTGACGAAAATAGACGAGGAAGAGTACGAGTATTCCCAGGACCCGTAGTTTGAGCAGCAGCAGCAAGAGGAGACAGGCAAGTGTCCTTGATGCACATTGTGCCTACTTTCTTACTTTCTGAATTTACATTTAATGCATTACTGTTTAATTTGAATCCTATTTGTGTCATACCCTGTTCCCTATTCTACCTTGTCGCCTTGGTTATGGTATAGTATGCTAGGATGCGTACGTCATCGCTAGTTGCTATTAATGGGGTTCAAACTGAACTAAGTGCTAAGCTTGATTAATTATTCACTTGAACATAATGATCATGAATTTGGAGATGCTTATTAGCAACATGGAACTTAGGTGATCCCGACAGGAGGATGTGGATGATGGTGCGGGAATGCACGGTACTCGTAGTAGTACTATTGGGTTGCGGTAGTACATGTTGGGGATTATAAGGACCGGTTCTTGGAGCGGCAACCGAGGACTTCCGCACAAAGCACGGGGCTGATAATGGGTAGGTAAGGTTTAGTACCGGGGTAGCTTCCTAGTTCCGCAAGCGTCGAGGAAGGATGAAGGAAGAAGGCATCTTCTCGGATTCGAGCGAGGGAAGGTAGAGTACTTGAAGCCACGGTGCAAGAGGGAGCCTCCGGGTGATGCGTCACTTTTACGGCGGTGAAACCTCGGCATGGGCGTTTTGCAAGCCGGGAAGTCCTTCGAAAAGACCTTGCGGTGATCTCTTGGCCTCATACCTTAGGAAGTGTGCTGGCATAATAGAGGTTTTAGTCACTCGAATAGTGATGGCATCACCGACACTGTGGGTAAAGTTTTGCAACCTCTACGAGTGTAAAACTGGTATTAACAGCCGTGTTCACGGTCACGAACGGCGTGGATCCTCACGAGAACTAGAGGGATGGTTTGGGGTGGAGTAACCCTTAGGTAGCTACAAGCGCGGTAACTTGTAGTGAGGTGGGCTACGAGGCGGGGTAACCTCGTAGTGTGGTTTCTGCAAGTAGGGTAGCTTGCGGTGGTTGACGAGTGGGGTAACCTCGTTGGTTCATCTATTACATAGTAAATAGGTTGTTTAAATAACTTGACTAGTATAGGTGCTTCTTTTGCAAACCCCGTGTCGGCTTTCCTTTTATACAGCTTGCATGTCATTTTTCCCACACTTGCTCGAGTACTACATGTACTCACTCTTGCTATTTCCTATTGCTATACACTACTCGCTGCTCGAAGCCGAAAGGAGGTACCTTGATGAAGACTACTACTAGGCGTGCGTTTCCCGGTTGATTGCCCGTGGCGTATGGAGTCTTCCGCTGAGTTTAGTTTAGTCCTTTGAGACATTTTAATAAAGTTATGTAATAAAGATACGCTTGAGACGATGTAATAACTTATACTATGGCATTGGTTATACTTGTTATTTCACTATTGTCTCTATATGTGTGATTAACCGATCCCGGCACACATATAGCTATGCATTCGGTCTTGGCCTTAAGACTGGGTGTGACATATGCTTAGGCATTCTGGCTGTGGGTTGACTCAGCTTGCAAAAACAACGCTCATAGTTCATACTTACTTTCAAACTTTGAGCTCAATATTAACTTTATTAGGAACTATTGTTTGAAACCTACAACTCGCTGCAATCAAGTTTGCAAGCAAAAGAGTATCTTTAACCAGCAACTATCTCTTCCTTCGCTTCACATTCCTTTTGATTAACTACGATGTACCTAAGAGAACAAGCAGTACTCATTACTGCGAGGGACAGAGATTCGAATCAATTTCACCAGCTGGAATAACCCGACAATACGACATATACGCACCACATTGGTCATAGATGACAACCTTTCCCACTACCTCCCGACGGAGGCTGATCTATTTCCAACTCCCCGGGAATATGGAGACCCCACGTGATACCCGTCCTCGACATTATCCGAGGGATCACCAATCCCGTCCCAGGGAGACCTTGTCTCAAAATAAACAAACACCACTAGCAAATAAAGTTGGCTACGTCGAACCACCGGGGAGTTAGGGTACATCAGCTGGCCCATTAACCCAAGCATGTAGGTCGGTACATTCAATACTTGCTCGAGCACAACCAAGAACGGTACGGTCCTTGATCGACACGAGATGGGGCTACCACCTTGCAAGACCTCGTCTTTGCCCTTTCCCCTACGGGGCCGGTCCGGTCTCGACTTCATAATCCTCACTTTTCCTCTTTAATCCTCAACTTCATCATGAATTCTCTTAACATCATGGAACATGTCATATCCTATATCTCGCGAGTAGTGTTCGACACCACTCGACTTCTACCGTTGTCTATGATGTAAGCGTAGAAGCTATCGAGCTATCCATACCGGTATAAGGGTAACACTCACATAGGAGTCCTACTCATGCATCCGTGGTGTCGATCAATTCCTATAACCAGATGGACAACCGTGACTCAACCGACTATTATAAAAGAAAAGACTTTAAAATATAGGTGGGATGCACCGAGGCTTGCCTTTACTCGCAGCGTCGTTAGGTTCGCACGGTGAGGCGATAGCGTCAAATGATCTCTCCTTCTTGATTTGTGGCCTTCGGTGTACTTGACTTTGACGATCACGTCTTTGATATCCTTGCCTTCCGTGGGATGAACTAGCGTTCTACAATTGTCAATGATATCGCAACTTAGCAACAAGCATGCATGTGTATATGCGAGATATGACATGTAATGAATGCATCGACGATCGATGATTAGTAGATATGGTTTACCCTATGAGCAACATGACATAACGACATGGAATGTTAACATAACATGATGAGATGCATTCACATGAAATGATGATACAAAATAACGATGCGCGCATTATCGACTATCGATGAATTACTACTCACGTCTACACATGAATCGACATGAAATGATAACATGAAATGCTAACATGCATTTACATGAAATGATAATTGCATATGCCGTTTTATGAAAAGATAAATAGCAATGACATTTATTCTGTAGTATTTATTTCATAAAGGAAATTATTTATCAAAATAAAACCCTAATTAGCACAAAATAGCTAATTATTTTAAATACACAAGGCAAGTAAATTAATTTTAGAAAAGCTACAAAATACAGGAACAAAACAAGTACATTTTGAATTAACTATAGAATAGAGCATAATTTTATGAACTCAACAAAATGTGTTTCACATATTTCTGAATTTGCATGAATATTCTACAAATATTTGAAATTTGAAATAATTCTGAAAATAAATAAATTCGTAAGTCAGTAAAAAGTGGAGTTTGGGCTGAGCAGAGCCGGCCCTTGGGCGAGACGGCCCACAGTGCATGCACGGCCCAGCTCGAGCTTGGGTTGGACAGCAATGGCGATAGGCGGGCCGTGCCGGAGTTGGCCAATGGCGGCCAAAACTCGAGGAGGAAACCGCTCGCACACGCCGCACGATGCGGTGAACTCATTGGTGGGGTCACCCTCCCCGGAAGATGGACGGAACTACACCGGCGGCAAGAGGCGACTCGTGTAGAGCTTCGACGGCATCCGGAGCTCACCGTGCTCAACCAAATGACGAACACATTGCTGCTGGAGCTTCATAACGACAAGGCGAAGACCGGCATCGAGTTTGTAGAGGTCATGGGTGGTCGACACTTGGTGCGCACCAAGGAGGCAGGGGTGGCGGCGCACGGAGCCGAGGAAGAACGACAAAATTGCGTCGAGCCTCGCATGGGAACCTCGACGGTGAGTGCATTGGGAGATAGAGGAGACCTTGGCGCACATCCGGGAAGAGAGAAGGGGCAAAACAGGTCACCAGGGAGAGAGGAATTGGAGGCGCGGCGGCGGTCAACGGTGGCGACCGTCCAAGGAAAAAACGACCTCGATCTCATGCTTCAAGGCGGCTCGGTGCGAGCAGGGGCCATGGGGATGTGCAGGGCGAGTTTGTGGAGCTCCGGGAGCCGGCGGTTGGGTTGGGGAACTATTAAGACGGCCGAGCGGCGAAGAACCGAGAGGAGGCGCCGTGTGGCGGTGCTGTTTCGAGTGCGAGCCGAGAGAGATGGAGAGAGCAGCACGGGGCTGGTGCTTTATCCGGATGGAAGAGGAGCAGCTGCGTGGCGTTGCGAGAGCAGGACGCGCGGCCGGGAGCTTCCCGAACGGCGGCGCTCGAGAGACAGAAAGGAAGAAGAGAGGATGGCAGGTGGTGCCTCATTTGGTAATTTGTAGAAAAACCCCGACAAAAGAAGTATTAAAAAACATCTTTCCCGACCTCTAAAAATTCCACGAAAAATAAGGGTTAACAAAAAATTATTTTGAGTCTTTTTTGTTATAGGACGAAGTTCAAAATCCAAATGTTTTTCCAAATAAAAATTCAAACCTAAGTCCAATTTGAAAATTGAAACCATTTTTCTTTGACATTTCAAAAGCAGATACAGATTTTGGAAACATTGACAAGCAATCCTTTTAACACAGACTTGATCACATGAAACATTGAACTTGTCAAATTTGATCCCTTATTTTAAATAGAGTACAAATTCAACGAAGGTTTTCCAAAGAAAATTTAAATTTTTGCACACAATTAAATCACAATGAAAATAAACCCACATGAAATAATGCTCATGACATGAAATGCACATTTATTATTTTTCTTAGTGTTTTTACAGCCCTCCCCCTTAGATGAATCTGGTCCCGAGATTCAAGAACGACGCGGTGGTACAAGGGTACTAAAGAACTCTAGATAATGTGATCGAAGGAAATCTTCTTGTTCCCAAGTGGCTTCGACTTCGATTGATTGCTCCATTGAATCTTGTACAACTTGATGGTTGATGGCGAGTAACTCGATCCTTCATGTCAAGAACTTTGACAGAGCCACTCATGATATGTCGGATCTGGTTGTAATTGTTCCACATCCGAGGTAGGCACGTCCACCGGTGGCTTTAAGCACTTCTTCAATTGAGACATATGGAACACATTGTGGATTCCCGACAAATGAGTTGGTAACTCTAGTCGATATGCAACCGATCCACATCTTTCTTGAATTGAGAAAGGTCCGATGTAGCGTGGAGCTAACATTCCCTTGATTCCAAATCGCTGGACACCTTTGGTACGAGATACTCGAAGATAGACTTGATCTACAACATCCTATATTAACTCTCTACGCCTCTTGTCAAGTATAGCTCATTTGTTCGGACTTAGCTCTTTTCGGATTCTATTGAGTAAGGCATACTTGTTCTTCTCCATCCTTTACTATGGGTGTGTTTGGTTCTGCTTTTTCCGGCTTTGGCTTTTCAAAAAGCCAATAGCCCAACCAAAGGAGTTGGCTGCCAACAAAAGTCAAAGCCAAGCAGCTTTTTGCTAGTTCATTTCCGAAAGCAGTTATGGAGGTGCTTTTTTGGGCTTTGGCTTTCACAAGTTTTGTTGGGGTCCCGATGTGAGCCAGAGCTCACGCGGAGGCAACGCCAAGGACCCCAGTGCATATTTCTCACACTAACGCCGAGTTTCATCTTCAGGGAACACACACTGGTCACCGAACGGCGCGAGGCACCCGAGGCGAGGCAGGTACCTCAAGGCGAAGTCGTGGAAGCCCGAGGAAGGGCCTAAGCCCCATGTGCGAAGGGCCACAACCCACGGAGCAATAGTCCGGCGAGGCGAAACGGGGTGCACGCGGAGCGCCGGAGCGAAGCGAAGCAAAGAGCTGAAGTGCGTCCCAGCTAAGATGCTAGCTAAGCCGCGGGCGACGCAGCTTTCAGCCGGCTTTCCCGGAATGCCCTCGAGTATTACCGCCTCATAGCAGGATTAGGGCATTCGGCCAAGGGTATAATGTTCTTGTAAAATGTGGCTCCCCGGACTATAAAGGGAGCCCAAGGGTCACTTGTAAAGACACATATAATCAGCAAGTTAACTTCGCTTATACTAAGAGTTATCTTGCCACTTCGTTCTTTCATACTCCGCTAACTCATTCTTGTGTTCGACGTGCTAAGTGAGCATTACCCTCGCCGCTTAGCACACCAAGCATTGGCGCCACCGTGCGTGAGCTTGAGATCCAAGCTCACGATGTCTAGAACCACACAAACCGCAAGATCCACTCGGTTCAGCGAAGAGCAAACCTCGCTCCGGAGTCCCCCAACCACAGTCGGTACCAATCAAAAGCCCTTGCAGACCCAGCGATACAAACAGGAAGGCTAGTAAGCACAATCTCCAAGCACCTTTGCATCCTCCTTCTCCATCGCAAGCAATGAGAGAAACAGAGAAAGAACATTTGTCGTATACTTATCTTATGGGTATACGAGATGATAAAGGAATGGATAATTAGAGACACGATGGCAAATTAGTGAAGATAAGGCTAGCGAGAGAGGGTCTATAGACTCGTCCCTAACCAGTATAGAGTAACAGAAGGTTCCATATACCGATATGGAAATAAGGCGGGAGTCAAGACCGACGTATGATGACTTAAGAAGCAAGTAAAGGAGCAATTTGTAATCCGTTAGGACTCTGAATTGATAACGAAAATTAGAGATAGAGTCTCCGCATATGTAATTCATGTAATCGACTAGGACTCCGCATGTAACCCTAGCTCCTCCCGGATATATAAGGCGGAGCAGGGACCCCCAAAAACTCTCTAACATCTTGCAATATGGAATCTGCTAAAGGCAATACATAACATACAGGACGTAGGGTATTACTCTCGTCGAGAGGCCCGAACCTATCTAAAATCCCGTGTTCTTGTGTGTTTCGTATGTTGCATTATCGAATTCCACGCTCGTGAGGGACCGGGTAGTACTAGTGCCGAGCTTAAGACTCGACATTTGGCGCGCCGGTAGGGGTCCCGGCGAGTTCCCGCCGAGTTCGATGGCTTCTTCGTTTGACCTCGACTTCGCGCCCGACTTCAAGATGCGCTTCGGGTCCCTCGACTTTGAAGCCGATTCCGCCGGAAAGCTATGCTTGATGAATCCGACTCATGATCAGGCCGCAGCTCCTGAAGCGCGATCACCGACGCGGTCAAAACTTCACACCCGAAACCCAGCGGGATCGACGCAACTTTAGAGCGAATCAAATCGCCTACGCCACGGACCGGTACCCGGTCTGCGACGACGAGTAGCTCTTTCGAGCCCGATAATGACTTCGAGGAAGGATCTCCAGCCTTCTTCCAAGTATTCATGATGGGTCCAGTTCTTCAAGAACTCACTCTCGAGGAAGCCACCGCCGAAGAGGCTAGCATGGCGAGAGAGGAAGCAAATCGCCGCCGCCGCGAAACAAACGGAGCGGATGGGGAAGATCCAACCCCGCAACCTTCAGCCGCAAATCATCGCGCAAACATCGTTGGCGTAGTCGGCGGGAGGAAGTGTTCCCGCAACCGCTGCGCCCGCTACCGTGCCACTACCGGAGCAATCTGGAGACCCGACGGAAACATCGCCAGGATATAACAACCGACGTGGATGCCGCGGTGGGAGACGCCATCGTTCTTCGAGCAGGGCATTGGATCCGAGCTCCATGGAGGTTGAATTAAATGGCGCCCGAGTTTTCACGTCGCCGATCCACAACATTGTGGGGATAAAACAAATTCTCGAGACAATACCGGAGGAAGTCTTCAACTCAAGACCAGGGCTACAACGCGCCTTGAGTTGGGCGGACGTGGCTGCTTTACAAACAAATCAGCTTGTCCATGACAGAGCTGAATCTTCCAGATCGTTCGTGTTCTCACTCGAACAACCCGCAAGAGCCCGGTCTCGAAGGAGCTTCTTCCGGAGGAAGACTTGGGCCTCGACATACTCCGATTGCGGATGACCATGAACGGGCTCCAAACCAATACGCATACCGCTCAATGGAAATCGTGATGCTCGTAATGTGCTTATCGACCGTCATGCAAAGAGGGCAGAGGAGCATAGGCGACGGAAAGAAGATGAGTGACGACGGACCGGTCATGTTGACGATCGTCCACGGGATCCTCGCCCCACCCCACCCGCGCATCACTAGTTCACCTAGGCACGGGTCGGCCGCTCGCCGCCGCCCCGGTGGAAATCCTCCTCGCAATGATCACCGAGGGCATGGCGATCGACATGCCCACCGTGATGACCGGTCAAGAAGGGATTATCGGCGTGATAGCAGAGGACAACGGGGACGAGATAACATGGATAGAGACGAGGAGCCCCGACGAAACGATAATGACCGTCAGGCGGCGCCACCTCCTCCTCCTCCACCTCCTCCTACACAACCTACGGAGCAAGACAACAACGATCGCCAGGATGGTTCGGGAACCGATATCGGGACGATCGCTACTATGATTACTACGATGATGACAGGGATCGCAACTACCGACATTACCCCCATCGGCGCTCACCGTCACCGGTCCGGACCGGTCTAGAAGACGATGAGTACTCGTAATCACAGCTTTTACGCGGGATCTGCGCATTTGCAAATACCCCATGGGATTTAAGCCTCGGGGCCATTGACAAATATGATGGCAAAACGCCTCCTGCCGAGTGGCTTCGCATGTATACTACTACCATCCGATCAGCAGGAGGGGATACTTTTGTGCTAGCCAATTATCTCCCCGCTTGTGGTTGCAATCTCTACCCTAGAGATTTATCTCCTCTTGGGGTGACCTCACAAAAAAGTTCGAGGAGAATTTTCAGGCGACTTGTGAGAAGCCGGGAAACTACTTCGACCTCAACAGTTGAAGTAGAAGCTCGATGAGACCCTTACGGAGTTCATCGAGTGTTTCGTCGCAAGAAGGCCTTAATCCCCAATGTTCCCGACCAGTAGATAATTGCGGTGTTTCCGTAGCGTCCGGAGTGAAGCATTAGTTCACAAGATTGGAAGGCGTAATCGAAACCTTACCATGACAAGGTGTCGAGTGTTTCAAGATGGCAGATGACTATGTCTGTCGGAGAATCAAATGTGGTCAATTTTCACGGGAACCAATGGAAGGAGCCGAAGCATGACCAAGGCAACCAGTCTGGATCCAAGAACAACAACAAGCGCAAGGCTGATCACATTGTTGCAGCTGTCGACCAATCTCATGGAGGAGATCGGCCGGCACCTCCTAAGAGAGGTCCGAGAGCACAACTTTCATTTGAGACACTACTGGAAGGGCCTTGCATGATTCATAATGGGAATCACAAAGCCAAGGAGTGCTTCCTTTTAAGGCCGTTCACTCAATTCGCTCTAAAGATAGCACCCCGGTCCGGACATCGGAACCAGCCGGAGGATAAGGGCAAAGACAAGGAGCATGACGACAATGAAGATGATGGAGGCTTCCAGGAGCCCGCAAGGGAGGTAAACTTCATCCACGGAGGTCCGGATGCATACGAGTCGAAGCGAAAGCAAAATTTCGCGCTTAGAGAAGTTAACACCATTGCTCCTGCTACCCCCGAATATCTACGATGGTCGGAGGTGCCGATAACATTCAGCAGGGCCGATCATCCGGAGGTACTACCTAAAGCCGGTAGATATCAGCTTATACCGGCTCCCATTATTCGGAATGTACGATTGAAGAGAACCTCCATTGATGGGGGAAGCTGCTTGGACATCCTCTTTGCTAAGACCCCGCCGAGCTTGGCCTCTCCGTGGCAGTACTTGGATCGCGAGTGTTTCGCCGTTTCATGGTATAATACCCGGTCGAAACAGTTATCCATTGGGGCAGGTTTCTCGCCGGTGACTTTTGGGACGAAGGAGAACTACGTAAGGGAGAATATTATCTTCTAGGTAGCCGACGTCGACTCAAGCATATCACGAAATAGTTGGAAGACCGGCTCGGCGAAGTTTATGGCTATCCCCAATTATCGCATTTGATGCTCGAACATGCCGAGACCAAATGGGGTCTTATCATTCCTGGTCCGATATCAAGACCACTTATGCTTATGAGGTACATAGCACTCGAATTGGCTTCTCGAGTCAATTCAGCGGAAGAACGGCGAGAAATCGGAGATGCAGCTGAAACTCTAGAAGCGCAGCAAGGTTGGAAGACGAGGTTCCGGCCAAGAAGATTGCCAAGGAGAAGTCGAAGATCGATTGAGTCGCTTCCAAGACTATTCAGCTTGATAAGTCGGACTCCTCCAAGGTCACCCATATAGGGGCCGACTTGGGGAACAATAGGAAAGCGCGCTCATTCTTTTCCTCCGTAAAAATAGGGATATCTTTGCATGGCAGCCTTCCGACATGCCGGGTGTTCCTAGGGAGAAGATTGAGCATGCACTCGTTAGTGCGTTCGAAGCGAAGCCGCCAAGCGAAGCTCCGGAAGTTTGCTCAAGACCGCAAGGGGGCCATTAAGAAGGAGTTAACTAGATTGTTAGCAGCTAAGTTCATTAAGGAGGTGTACCATCTAGACCGGCTTGCCAATCCCGTCCTTGTACCAAAAAAGAATACCGAAGAATTTAGAATGTGTGTCGATTATACCGATCTCAACAAAGCTTGCCCCAAAGATCCTTTCGCTGCTGCCCGGATTGATCAAGTTGTCAATTTGACTCGCTGGCTACGAGTGTCTTTGTTTCCTTGATGCTTATTCGGGTACCATCAAATTCCCCGACGGTTGAGGATCAAATAAAGACAACGTTCATCACCCCCTACGGAGCGTGCTGCTATACAACAATGCCTTTTGGACTAAAGAATGCAAGTGCTACGTATCGGCGTGGCATCCAAGTGTTGTCCGGATTCGCAAATTGGAAGGAACGCAGAAGCTTATGTTGACGACATAATGCTAAAATCCCGAAAACTAAGGATCTTCTCTCCGACTTGGCAGAGACCTTCAACAATCTGCGGAGTTTTTCCATGAAGCTTAATCCTGGAAAATGCGTGTTTGGGGTTCGATCCGGAAAATTGCTAGGATATCCGGTATCGTGGCGAGGTATCAAAGCAAACCCGAAAAGATTCGGACGATTGTTAACATGAAACCCCCAAGCTGTTTGAAAGATGTTCAAAAGTTGACGAGCAGTATGGCTGCGCTTAGCCTTTTCATTTCAAGACCGGGGTCAGGGGCCTTCCGTTCTTCATGTTGCTCGAAGAAACAGGATAAGTTCGAATGGATAGATGAGGCACAAGCCGTATTTGACCAGCTCAAGGAGTACCTTAGTAACCCTCCGGTATTGGTACATCCGGAACCCGATGAGACCATTCAGTTATATATCTCCGCGACTACTCATGTGGTGAGCACGGTATTGGCAGTTGACCGGAAGGAAGAAGGACATCTACAATTGGTACAACAGCCGGTATATTTTGTAAGTGAAGTTCTTACCGAGTCTCGGATGCGATATCTTCAGTTGCAGAAATTAATATATGCTGTAGTGATAACCTCTCAAAAGTTGAAACATTATTTTTCAAGCGCATCCCATTGAAGTCAAGACTGGGTTTGCAATTGGGGATATTGTACGTACTCGGGAGGCAGTTGGCCAAGTTGCCAAATGGGCTATAGAACTTGGATAATATGAGATTACCTTTTCTTCGCGGACAGCTATTAAAGGACAGGCCTTAGCTGATTTTATTACTCGAATGGCTAGAGACGCAAGTCCCGCAAGTGATTCAGACTCGGAGTATTGGGAATTTTTTTTGATGGGTCCCTACAACTCTCGAGCGCGGGGTCGGGGTCGTACTTCTTACCCTGGAAATGCACTTCAGCGCTTCGAATAATACTACGTAGTATGAAGCTTTGCTTCATAGACTTCGGGTGGTCTGTTTCACTAGGAGTCGAAGAGTAGACATATATGGTGATTCGATGCTTGTAATCAGTCAGAGTTAACAAGGTATGGTATGCTCATGACGATCATATGATAGCTTACCATCAAGAAGTCGAAAGCTTGAAGATAAATTTGATGGCCTACGGTTTCTCATATACTACACGGAAATAATTCTGCTGCGGATGAGTTAGCCGGACCGGGATCATCGAGACAAGCAGTTCTGCTGGGTGTTTTCCTTCAAATACCGAATAAGCCGTCCATTAAGATGGATCTCAAAGCCACTATTATGGAAATAGCGGACAAGGAAGCGAGTCTTGGAAGCCAAGGTCGAGGAAGCGGTCTTGGAAGCCAAGACCGAGGAAGCGATCATACAACGAGAAACTCAGCCACTTGAGGTTATGATCATTGATTCTGATTGGCGTACCCCATATCTCGAGTATTTACAATTTGGTAAAACTCTAGAAGATAAAGTCGAGAAGCCAAGACTGGAGGCCCGACCACGAAGTTACTTGATTCTTGATGGAGAGCTTTACCGACGGGGAGTTAATATTTTGATGAAGTGTGTATCGGTCTCCGATGGTGTCCAATTACTTGAAGATGTTCATAAGGGATTTGTGGCAATCATGCTTCTTCGAAGACATTAGTCGGGAAGGTATTCGGACAAGGGTTCTATTGGCCCACAACTGCCGATGATGCGCATAAGGTGGTTAAAAATTGCCAAGGGTGTCAATTTTTTGCCTGGCAGCCACATACTCCAGCTCATGAATTGCAGATAATTCCGATGACTTGGTGTTTTTCGAACTCGGGGCTGTCTATTGTTGGACCGTTCAAGAGGGCGCCAGGAGGATTTACACACATTTTTGTAGCAATCGATAAGTTCTCCAAAGGGATCGAAGCGAAGCCGTCGCCAGTACAACCACTCGCTCAGGCGATTAAGTTTTTACAGAATATCTTTGTGCGTTTTGGAGTCCAAGCACGAGTATCATTACCGACAACGGGCCTCAATTCACTTCTGAATTTTTTAAGGATTATGCTGATAGTTTGGGAATTAAGATACAAGTATGCGTCGGTTTCACATCCACAGAGTAATGGACAAGTGGAGCGAGCCAATGGAATGATTTTAACCGGTCGTAAACCTCGAATTTTTGACCGCTTGAAGCCATATGCAGGAAAATGGGTTAAGGAATTACCCTAGGTGCTTTGCGGATTACGTACCAATGCTAGTCGGGTCACAGGACAATCTGAAGCCATGTTACCTACGTAAGTGAATATGGTGTCAGCTAGAGTGCGATATTATGATGAAGAGAAGTATATTACCAGCGTCAGGTTGAGCTGATTGCTGCGGAAGAGTTACGAGATCAAGCCTTGATTCAAGCAGCTAAATATCATCGGGGTTGCGTCGATATCATAATCGCAATGTACGCACGCGGGAATTTCAAGTAGGAGACTTGGTTCTTCGGAAGATTCAATCCAACAAAAACAGGAATGAGTTGTCACCGGTCCGGGAAGGGCCTTTTTGGTTAAATCGGTCTCCAGCACCGAGGGCTTATAGGCTTATGACCTTGGAGGAAGAAGAAATTCCAAATTCTTGGAATATTGAGCAGCTTCGTCGCTTTTATACGTAAAGATTTTATTGTACACTCTTTCATATTATAATAAAGTAATCTTGATGTCTCGATATGAATGTATTTGTGTTTCTTGTGTCTCGATAATTTAATTTTGAATTAACTCATTGAGTCGGGGCTACCGTGTTAAGAGCAGTCTGTGATATTATAATATTCCCGAACATTAGAACCAGTCATTTAGTCGGAGGACTGCCGTATTGAGAGCAGTTTGTTAATTTCAGCATTGATCGGTATGTTTAGGAAGGGAAATTTTAAGTATTTGTTTTGAGTACTGGTTTGTAGGCTGCTATTTTAAGAGCAGTCTGCGATAATATGTGATCTTAAACCTTAAAGACTTGTTATTTTTCTATGAAGCACACAGAATAAGAGCCCTCACCAACCAGCCCTTAATTGACATCTAAAGAAACAGGAGGGTTCGAGTGCAGTTGGAAAGTGGGCAATGGAGTTGTCCGAGCATGTTATTGACTTCGAAAGGCGAAGTGCAGCGAGGTCGCAAGTACTGGCAGACTTCGTGGCAGATTGGACGGCACTAGGATACTCGGGCGAAGGCCCCGTAATGGAAAAGTTCCGGATAATACAATGCGATGGTGCGTGGGGCTCGCTGGCGCCAACGTTGCAGCAGTTTTCACCTCGCCCTCTGGTATAAAGCTTGTGACACCCCGTGTCACAATTTCATAGACACACTGTGCTAAAGAAGAATTTGCATGTGTAAAATAATAATCAATGGGCCATTTCACATAAAATGATATAATAGGGTTTAATTAAGGTTTTTATTGCCCAAAACCCTAGCTAATGAGATCTCAAAAATGTCCCATGATAGTAACCACAAATTTTTGCATAATCTGGTAGAGCACATCATACTAAGATTTTAGGACATTTTTCCTGAATTTTTAGAGTGGCACAAATTACTAGAAAAATCCAAACCAAATTCAAAACAGCACCTGTTTATCAATTTTTATAAATTATTACAAGTCGAATCTCAACTTTTGCCTATGACAAAAGTTGTTCCACATAATACAAGGAATCCCCAGAAAATTTGGCTTGCAAAGTTTCCAAAAGGATTAATTTTTATGAGCAAAATACAGAATAGGGTTAAGTGGCAAAACTATAAATAGCCGAGAATATAATTTGAACAGAGGTGGCACAGTGGCCGGGCCACCCGCCAGGGCGCTCGCCGCCGGCGCCCATGCTGGGTTGGGCGCCGTCCCGTCCTTCGGTGCTATGCCCTCACCACGCGTCGCACATCGCGTTCTCCCTTCGCCCGGAAGTCAGCAGCACCGGCCGTCGATGGCGAGAGCTAAATCCGCCATGGCCGCCGCCCCTAGGTCTTTCTTGCGTGCCGCCCCTTCCCGCACCGCAGCCCCCTCATTTGTGCGCAAGTGCTTCGCAAGGTTCCTACGCAGCTCCAGCCCCAGCCCAAGCCCTTCCTTCCCTTCCGGTAGCTTCAATCGCCCAAAAATCCCGCAGAGCTCCCACATCCGCCATTAACGCCGGCCATCTCAATTGAGTGGTGCTCAAGTGAGCTCACGCCGCGTCTTTGCCTCTCGGATGATGCGCAAGAGCCCGGCTGACCTCCCCGTTGCTTCCCGGTCGAATCGAGCAAGGACGGTGAAGGGATTCCCCTTCTTCCCCGCCCCGGCCACCGCGCCCCGCCACCCCGTCGACGCCGCCCGCCTCCGGACCACCTCCGCCTGCACCGACCCCACGTCGCGCTTCTCCGTGAGAAGGTGAAGCTCTCCGCCTTGACCCCTCCCTCTTTCATGCCGTGGCGAGCATCCGCCACCGCGCCGGAGTACCTCCCTCGCCGCCGTTCCCGTCGTGAGCTAAGCTCCGTCGTCCCTCTCGCCTCGCCACCCCCACCAAACGATGCACCATCAAAAACCATGCACAGAGCGGCCAATCCCAACACCTACGGCGACCTCTAGCTCAACGCCGCCGAGCACCGCCGCCGCTCCGACGAGCTCCCCTCGCGCGCGCCACACTTAGAAAATTTTGAATTCGCGCTGAAAATTTTGTGAACTTCAAGCATTTTAAAAATTGCACGACTTTAAATCTAGACCTCGGATTTGAACGATTCAAAATGTTTTGAAAAGCTTGAGACTTATACTTTAATATGCAACACATGAACACCTAGGTCTATATGTCAAAAATAAATGTTTGAGCAACCTCAAGTTGCTATCATGACCACGCAGCTTAACATGATTGGATTTTAAAAATTGCGTAACTTTCATATCCTGGATCCAAAATACATGAACAAATGCTCGTTGGAAAGTAAGTTATAAGTACTTTACCATGGTAGCACAATCCAGGCACTTCCCGTGGAGAAATTGTGACGGACCCACCTCACGAAGAGGCGTTTCCGTCTCCAGGATCATCATGGGTGGCATCACGCGCCGTGATACCCGATATTACAACATACAAACATAAGCATAATTCAATGAATATAAGTACAAGTCTTACATTCATCCCAAGTACAAATGTACATCGAGTCTCGAAAGCATCGAAGCTAATAAGTTTGAAAAATAACTAAACAAGCGGAAGCATAAAGATACAATCGCACTCTCGGCGAAACATCACGGGCACTCGGCAGAGACGGATGTTCTTGCCCTAGAACATCTTACCGGCACATCAACTCCTCTATTCATCCGGGCCGCACCACTCCCAAGTGTAATGGCCGTCACCCGCAGTCTCATCCCGCGGACGTCATCGCCGACATCGAAGTCCCGTCCCATGGCGTCCTCTCGAAAACCACATAGAGCAAAGCCCCGAGCAACTAGAGCTCGACAAGACCGACCCGTCAAAGTGGCCATCTACAGCCGACTCCTAGACATGCAACGGCCGGGGGTAGGATAAAATTAAGCACTAAGCGAGGCCTACAAGTGAATCCTTACTTTCAACTTTTAGCGGTTTAATTAAGTTGCTCAAAAGAATAAATTTAATTTGCACTAAGCTACTGCATTACATGTTTCCAAACAAGTAATTAAGCAATACAACAAATTAATCATATTCATCATCATCAATGTTTCTCTTCTTACTACGTTCCAGCGCGAGGACAAGTGGTACTCGTTCATCGTGAGGGGCAGCGATTCGAATCGATTTACATCCTGCAGGAGAAACCCGTCCGCACGTCACATACGCGCTTCCGGAAGCCGCATGAGACAACCTTTCGCTTAGGGACCATAAGGTCGTCCGGGTCCTACCGCCCCGAGAAGGGTCCCTCACGCGATGTCGTCCCGGACTTCATCCGTGAGTAGAGTGCTCCCTCCTCTCCTCCCAAAAACCGCCTAGTAACCAAGGGAGTAGGGAAATCTTCCAACCTTACAAGCAATCCATCGCTACATCGGTTTATCGGGCCCGAAACTCCAGCATGCAAAACAAGTACGTTCAAACTTAATCCACATGGGCCGGACACGACGCGGTCCTTGTGTGCACGGACGGGGCTACAACCTTGAAGACTCTTTCAGTCCTTCACTTTCCACCTAAGTTGCCCGTCCGGCCTCCAATTTTCCATTCTCATCTTGATACTCAGCATCGTGTCCCAAAAAGGTGATTGTCCTATCTACGAGTGGTCTCCATACCACTCGACGGATCATCGCCCTAATTAAGCAAGCATCTAGCGTAGGGTGATCGAACCAGGATAACAAGGGTCCTATCGCATGCTAGGGTTTTCATCACAACTCCTGTAGACCTAATGCACAATACGAGACCTAAAAGCATAGTGATGAAAATAAAATACTTAAATTAAAAGGTTGTGCACCGGGCTTGCCTTGAGCTTGACCCCGAGTAGCTGGGTCAACGACAGCAGCAGCTTCCGGCTCCTCCTCGCCGGTTACCACATTCACCACCGCAGCTACATGATGCAAAGGTGATGTGTAAATTATTGATGAAAACATGACATAGAATATTTTACTGAATACGTGCGGATTTCATCAATTACATGTAATTCATGAGTATAAATTAACTTGGTGTCCAGCGAGGTGAAAATGATTTAAGGTGATAATTTAATTTAATCTCCTTCATCAACTCCCATGAAGCATTTAAATCATTATCACATGTGCAAGAAAGATAATTCAATAATCCTGGAAAAACTGGGTAAAATAGCAATTAAATTGCTCCCGGTCCTTAGGCACATGTTAAAGATAATAATTAAATTAAGCTTCATAATTTGGGGCAATTAATTAATTAACTAAGCATTTAACTTAAGTCTCTAAAAAGAATTTTGACCTAAATAAATTGCTTCTGAACATGCCAAACTAAATTCACCATAAAATAGTACATGTCTTAAGGAGTCCAACAAAATTTAGTTTGCAATTTTTGGAGGTCTAGAACTCTAGATATGAATTTTCTAAGTTTAAATGAATTTCGGGACTATTTACGAAAATACCATCCGGAATTTAAATAACTAGATTCGCGCTCTGTGCCACACCGCGGACCACAGGGTTCTGGATCCGTGTGTGGCTCCCCGTGGCCTCGCCGGCACATGGCCGGAACGACGCCGGCGCGTCGCGCGCGGCCCGGCAGGGGCTCAAGGAGTGCTGCGCAACGAGGCGAGCTCAACGGAGTGCTCCACGCGGCCGCAGGCTCACCGGAGGGGCGGCGCGATGGCGGGTGGCGGAGGGAGGTGGTCCGGCGGGGGTGCTCGTCACGGAGGAGGCACGGGCGGGGAGGTGGCTTGGCCGTGAAGCTTCCCCGGAGCACGAGCTTCGCCGGCACGTCCTCCGTTGAGGATGAGCACGACCCGGGACGGCCGTCGGCGTGGAGGTGGCGGTGGCCGGAGTTCCGCGGCCGGGAAAAACAAGGATTCCGGCGACCTCGCGAGGCAAAAGAGAGAGGTTAGGGTTTGGGAAGGTGCTCCATCACCCTGCGCACCCACCGGAACAAGATTGGCCGGAGAAAGCTCACCGGAGAGGCGGCAATTTGGCCGCGACGGCGTGACGGCCGGGGCGGAGCTCTTCGCGGAATTCTTTGAAATTGGCCGGTTTTACTCCGTCATTTTTTGGGGTTCTTGGCGTGGAGCAGGGTGGGGGTGGGGCGGAGCTTGCGGCGTGCTTGGGCCGGGCTGCGGCGGCCGGACTTGGCGGGGCGGCGAGCTCCTAGGGCGGCGGAAGTGGCAGGCGGGTGAGGGGAGGAACTCGGGAGAGAGAGGGGAAATGGGGAGGGGGTTCCGACCGGGCCTCGGGCTCCCCCTTTGCCCCCGACCAGGAGCACCGCGGCCAGGTGGGGCCCGCGGTATATCCCCTCGGCATCTTTTCCTTTTTCTTCCAATTTCCAAACGTGGCCCAATTCGAATTTGAAAAATCAAATACAGGGCCTTCCCGCGGTCGAAAATTTATGTGAAGAATTTTGTTGAAAATTACAACTCTAGAAAGTGACATGCACGAAGAGTTTACCCCAAAATCCTTTCTGGATTAATTCTGAAAATTCAGAGAAAAGGGTTAAATGCTACGTTTGTCTGATTTATTTGGGTATCAAACCTTGATGAAATCCAGTGGGGTTTTGTCCTAGATTTTTTATTTGACATGCCCTACAACATATATTTTTGGTTGACCATACTTGTATTGTAGAAATTTGAGTTATAGTTCAAACCAAAGTGTTTTTGAATTTATCCACTGCCCAACACACTTTGCATGTCAATGAAATTTCTTGGGTAGTTTGACCCAGTCCTGGGATTAGTTTTAAAAATGCTAACTCGTAAAAATAGAATGCGGAGTGTCACAGAAATTAAAAGATCCGAGTACTTCAAAGTGCTAATCCGTTTAGGACTGTGACAACTTGGCATTTCTGAAATTCAATAACTTTTGAAATACGAATTCAAATAAAGCAAATCCCCCTGCGCTGTAATCCGTGAAAGACGTACGTTACATGACCCTGTTTGGTTCACCAAAGTTCTATAGCAAAATTTTGAATTTAAGGCACCTTAAGATGGCCTCGCGATAAGGCTGACAACCAGACTTGGCCAAAATGAAATCGGGGGAATTAACTAAGTTCAGTTTTACCATTTTCCTTTTCTGTTATGATTAAATATTATGCATATCTCCCTGGTACATTTGAACATATCATGATCATGTTTATCTTTTGGGCAAGAACAGTCATATATTATATAAATTAATTGTATAAAATCCACATAAAATGACAATTGCTTATGGTGCTCGATATTTAATGAAATGATAAAACTTCATCATAGGAAAAATGTGCATCAAACCTCTTGCATACCTATTATTAAGGAAATGATTTAGTACTGATGTATACCAAGAAGTGCATGTAAATAAATGTATTCCAAGATTGTGTCATATAAATATTAATGCATAGATACAATTGCTATAGATAATCACATGGCAGCACCTAATCATATGGTTATTTCATCGCACTCATATCCATAATGAACTCTGCCCTATTTTCTTGATCGCGAAATTGGCATGTGCATTTATACTAAGTAATGAATATTCCTTGTAATTAGAAGGTTGTCTCCATGACATAACCCATGTATTTCACCATTATGGCAATTCATCTCATCCCATGAGCATGGTTAATTTATGCAAACCTTTCATTGCATGATCTTATTGAGAAAGTTCCATGCACTGTATTTGCATTCATATAGGAACCCCGACCGGAACTGAAGATCAAGGAGGGCACCAGCTCGAAGTGAGTGAGTTCGAGTGTGTTAACTGCGAACCCAACCAAGGCAAGCCCCGGAGCATACCTATGTTTCTAATTTTCTATTTTATTTCACATAAGTCTATGTATGTACTGTGCATTTACGTTTAGGAGTTGCTCGGAACCTAGTTGCATTAAAGTCTTGTTCCCGTGGTTTTGGTTAGGTATAATCCTGATCGCTAGCTGCTATGCTTAATAAATTTATCGGTAGCAACACCGAGTGATTTGGAGATCACCCGGTCTAGGGATGAATTATGGTTACCCTCACATGAATAATTGGAGACCGTACGGGGAAGTGCATGTGTAGGATGCGGTGACAAGGTTGGCCCTTGTGCGCCATAGCCCCGTATGTGTCGGTCAAGGACCGTTCGTTGTGACTCTGCGAGCAAGTATTGAGTTGTGTACCAAATGCATACCTTCGTATGGGAGTTGGTAAACTGATGTAACTTGAGAGTCGTAGTGTTGGACGGTCACTCCATCCTTTGTGTAAAGTGTTGGTCACGGTGGATGCACGGGTTTGTGAGTAGATGGAGGGTGTGTTATTACCCTTAGACCCGACGCTACTGTGGTTGCGTGTGGAATGCACATTCGTAGGGCGGACCTGGCTCATATCTATGATAACCTTGTGAAAGATGGTCATACATGTTCTTAAATGATGCGTATGTCGTGCATTTGGGTTTCCCCTACAGGGTGTACATCGATATATATCACCGTCCCTCGCGGTGATGAGTACCACTTGTCTCGAGCAGATTGCTTCGTAGTAATAAAGAGAAGATGAAATGAAGCTTGCTGTTTTCATAAGAATAAATTATGTACTGCAACCATGACTGTTAGAAATGCTCACTAGATTTACGTTCATGTCTCCACCCTCTTAATCTGGCTAAAACATGAAAGAGTTAAAATTCATAGCTGCTGTTTTCTGCAATTTCAGCAAGCCCGGTCAAGCCCCCTGCATGCTAGTGTTGGTTCTTAGAACGAAATTTTGACGGGTAAGCCTTGCGGAGTATATTAGATACTCAGGGTTTGCGCTTAAATTCATTTCAGGAATCCCGCAGGCCGATTACTCTGATTGCTGCGGGAAGTTTTTGTGCCAAGGTGAGGAATCTCAGGAGTGGACCGTGGAGTGGATTCCCGCTTCACCAAGTCAACAGTGGGGCCACGCCATATGGGCTGGTGTGGTTCTCCACATAAGTTGTTTATATGTATCGTCGAGATGTTACGCTTCCGCAAATGTTCATTAAAGTAATGTGAACTTGAAATTCGCATTCTATGGTATTGTATTCGAATCTAAACCTATGTATTGTAAGAACTACTTCACTCAATGTAAAAGTTGCTACATCGCACACTTTATTCGGCTATGTAATCGGTGAATGTATCGTTAATGTACGTGCAATGTAAGTTCGCTTCATCGAATGTCTTCCGATACGATCCTGTGCGACAATCCCTCTTGCTTCGCAAGGTAGGGGTGTCACAGCTGGTATCGAGCCATATCGGGATATGCCGTGCATTAAGGATCGTTCTAAAAATACCAACACGTTTATACGGTGAGGAACGACCTAGAAAGCCCAAGTAAGGTCTATAATAGAAATAGCTATGGCAAACTAACGTTGGGTTATGCTTGTTTAAATTTTGCAACTACGACCCAGCCCAGATATGTTTGCAATTTAAATTAGCGCTCCGTGCCCGTAGAAGTAATAATACGGGACAATGTTGGCTCGTGGCAATCCACGGGGTGGTTCTCTCTATGAACCGTTACTATGAGAAATGGATGAGATGGTGGAATATTTTTTTCATAGTTTCTTTTGAATTTGATGTAATGTTTCTGAAATGGTCTTCTGCAGGTACGCTAGTCACGAAAAAAATAGATCGTGTAGTTTTCGTGATGAGATCGTGTGTGTGTTGCCACAACAGCGAGTGGTCGGTTATATATGTCGGTCACGCCCCTGTTATTTTGGAAAGGACGTAGGTCAAACGACATTCCATGTTATCATTCATGCCATGCATCACGTTGCATAATTCACTTGATCAAGAACGCAAAAATGTGATCATGAACAACTCACCAAAAATTTCAAAACCATACGTGCAAGCAATCTGAAATCGGGCAGAGAATTCACCCGATCGGTACCGAAAACCCTAACCGATTATCGATTTCACGGAAATGGTCGTAAATTCCAAACCGTTCGCTCAAACAAAACGATCAAATAGAATCCGGAAAGATTATGATCTGTACCATCACACTGTCATGATAACCAGAATAAAAGTGGAGTGGAGATGAGTCAAAATTTTCTTACCCGAGCCCCTTGGCAAAAGGTTGCCAGGATTTTTGCCGAATCGCCGGATTGGCAGATTCGGGTGCCTCGCAAAAATGGCCATAACTTTTGCGTTAATTATCCAAATGGAGTGATCTTCCCCATTCTGGAAAGCTCATGATATGCTCTACATTTCCTCTAATATTAAGTTGGTCAGAAAAATTTGTTAAGGCAACCAAATATGCAGAAACAGAGAGATACTTTTATGCTCCCGGCAATTCCAGAAACCCTGGCAGAAAACGATAGCGTCGAAAATCGCCGTAACTTTTGCTCCGCTTAAGATTTTTACGTGTTTTAGGATGCGTTGGAAAGCTTAGGAAAGTCTCTTGCATCTGGATATAAGTTTTGGTAATATTTACTGTTCAAACAGAGGTGAAAATGGATGATAACAGAGACAGTTTTGCAGAGTCAGTTTACGTTGTAATTGTTAAGTTCTGTTATTCGTCATTCTGATTAAATACATTATATTGCCTTTTAAACACTTTAATGTTAATAACCTTGCTGCATAAAAATGTATTCTAATCATGATCTATAGATGGACGCGAGACAGCTCATGGCTGAAAGGAACCAGTTGAGTTCTGAGGTGGAAGATCTCACTGATCGGCTCACGGATGTCTCCGACGACTACTATCTGGCCAGAGACGAGAACAAGCAGCTGACTGCCCGTATTGCTAAGTTGGAAAAGGAGAATGCTGCCCTGACTGCACGCCTCAAGGAAGTGCAGGACGACCTTGTCTTCAGCGATAACCTGCGTGTTGTCGCGGATCGGGCAAAGGAACGAGCTGAACAGGAGAAAGTGGAACATGAGCAGATGGCCACTTTCTGTGATGAGGAGAGGATTGAGGCACTGAACGAGCTGAATGCAGCTAAGACAGCTATTGCTCAGAAGGATGAGACTATCCACTCACAGCAGGCAACTATGCAGTTTCTCCGCGGACAGCTTGAGACAGCCCAGGCTAACATGAACCAGTTGTTCACGAGAGATAGGAAATCTCCAGCACCAGTTGGCAGAGTTACAGCAGCACCACCAGGCATTGCTGGCAGCCCAGTGGAACCTGTTGCAGCCACCACCACCGACGAACAACGGGAACGACGCCGCTAGCGATGCTTCTGACGTGAACAACTCGGAAGACACTTATAGTGATGCCTAGACTGCTGGATAGTGCTAAGGAAAAACTTGTAAAATTAATGGTAGTGTACTAAGAACTAAAACTAGTGGCTTGTACGTATGTAAGAACATCGCAGTCGCTGTGTTTTGTGTAGATATGACAACGTAGAAGGTACGGATAATTAGCTAGGCCTGGATAAGTCTTGATGTGTGACCCACGCGCTAGGAAGTGTTAATATCACGTGCTTTTGTGTACAAATGGGTTGCAAATCGAAATATATGAACCACTAAGTTTAGGTTTAATAAACCTATGTTTCATCCCGTCAATTTCAGATCCTAATGAAATTTCCTTCCTGTTCAGTGTGATCTGAAATTTCGTGTTCAAACTGTTATCCCGCCAAATTCAGATCATAACAAAAACTTTCCATGTTAATGCAATCTGAAATTTCATGTCCAAGACTTTTATTCCGTCATTTTCAGCTTCTAATGAGATTTTCCCTCTATGGTTGCATTCTGAAAAATTCATGTTCCTGTCATGTCCTTTAATTATTATCATTGTCTATGGCTCCGAAATGTTGAGGCTGATGGTATGATTAAATTATGTGACAGATGGTGAACACTCGTCACACGGTGGATCCTTCCGGAGAGGGTGCTTCGTCACAGCCACCTAATCCGCCACCGATGACTACTGTGGAACAGCTCGTTCATAATCAAAACGAGATGTTTCAGCTGTTCCTGGCAAGCCAGAACAATAATGCCCAGGCAGCAGCTCCTCCACCGCGGCCCCGTCCCACTTCCTATGGGGATTTCTGGGCGACTCGGCCGCCATCATTCTCTCGAAGCAAAGGACCCCCTGGAAGCAAATAATTTTCTGCGTATTGTGGAGTCCAAGTTTGCTCTCCTGAACTGCACCGAGCACTAGAAGACTGTTTGCAGCACAGCAGCTCCGTGGGTCAGCTAGTGCATGGTGCGCAAATTAGATCGCTGCACTCCCCGCGGATCACCAGGTGCTCTGGCCGGAATTCTCAGCAGCCTTCCGTGCACACCACATTCCTGACGGTGTCATGCGAAGGAAGCTTCAGGAATTTGTTAACCTGAAGCAAGGCTCCAACACTGTGCAAGAGTATGCTCGGAAATTTAACTACCTTGCCCAGTATGCTTATTATCACGCTGACACCGACGCGAAGAAGCGTGAGTGCTTTCGGAAGGGCCTGAATCCGAAACTGCAAGACCGCCTTGCTCTCTTGAATGACAAGAAGAGGAAGCGCACCGTTGGAAGTTCATCCGGTGCGTCATCTCAGAAGTTCAAGCTTGCAGTGACCAGCCCCACTGGTCAGAAATTTCGTGTCCCGGTGCCTCCAATGGGTGGGCAACGCACTACTTTCCAGCAGCCTTATCGTGCACCCCACAACTCCTATCAGCACTGTGGTCACCAACATTCCTCACAGCAGCACAACCAAAGTGCCAGACCATCCCCGTAGCAGCCGTGCTTTAATTGCGGCGGCGTTGGTCACTTCATCAGAGAGTGCCCACATCCTCACCGCAACAACGACAACAATGGTGGGAATCATCAGAATCAGCACAACCGCGGTAATAATGGCAATAATAACAACCGCGGCAACAACAACAACAGCCACAATAAAACCCCCACCGAGACTAGTCGTGTGAATTTCACCACGGTCGAAGATGTGCAAGCCGGAGAACCAGTCCTCTCGGGTATGTTTTCCATTTCCGAACATCCCACCTTCGTTCTTTTTTATTCCAGCGCCACACATGATTTTATTAGTCAAGTATGTGTGGATAAATTGCATATGTCATCTACCACCTTGCAAACTCCATACACTATCACATCTCCCGGTGGCCTCATTCACACAAACCGTGAAGCAAGGAACGTCTCTCTTGAACTAGCCGGAAAATTATATCCTTCTAGGCTAATTATTTTAAATGGTCAAGGAATAGATGTGATACTAGGAATGAAATAGATACTCGGGAAGTACATTTAAATTCACCTCTATACGGCCCGTCTATCCTCTCATTGCCATGTCCAAAAATTTCTAGAGCTCAAATTCAGCACCTAGAAGCAAATAAATTAGAGGACATACCGGTAGTGTGTGAATTTTCCAATGTGTTCCCGGATGATTTGCCGGGCATGCCACCTGATCGGGAAGTGGAATTTAAAATTGAACTACAACCTGCTACCGCACCGATGTCTAGAAGACCCTATAAAATGGCTCCTGATAGTGTTGTGAAAATGTTACCTTAATAAACAGTAATTTGTAAATGAAAAATTGACTTAGAACCAGGCTACCAGACTACCGCCACTGATGAAACTGCAATTCAACTATTAAAGTGTGTGTTGACAACAACTTGCAATTCTTTGCCAAAGTCAACCTTGTTAAAAAACTGTTTGTCCATGGTTTGACATTTGATAAATATAAAAATTTAATTAGCCTTCACATATTACCTTTAATTAGCCTCTAGAATTAGTTTGTGGTTTACAGTGCAAAAAATACTCTATCCAGGAAATCCACAATAGTATTCAATTCATTGCGGCTACTTAAAAAAATGATGCTTCTAACCTACTACACCATCCAAAAGTGTAAGAGCTTCTAAAAGGCTCCTGCAGTGCAAAAAGATCTTTACCAAAAAGAATTCATTTATCCGTACAAGTACAAATCCTATTTAGATGTAAGTGCAATCTGCGAGATGTACTTCAATTTTGCAAAAGTTCTTTTCAGATAAAAGAGGTACGGTTGAACTATAATTAAGCAAATAAAAAACTGCTTTGTGTAAGGGGTAACAAATGAGTTGTTAAATATTTTCTGAGAAAAATCATGAGGAAGGCATCAATATTTAACTTTCTGTTTTCCCGTGAAGTAATCATACTGCTTTTCCCGACCTACTGAGAAATGATCGAGCGAGTCATGGCAATAATGCAGTATCCTCCGCCGACTTGTGGGGCCAATAAGATCTGGCCTTTCCTTCCTCTCTCCCGTTGCCACATTGCTCTCATGACCACACAACTCTCTCTCTCTCTCTCTCTCTCTCATGATTCCACCAAATACTGTGAGAATCTTACGCGTAGAACATGTGAGAGAGGAGGCCTTCGAGGGAGGTGGATCTCTTGATTGTCAGCATCCTCCCTTTCTTCCCCTTCATATAACTTCCTCGACTCATGGATGTCTAAGCCCACCGTCGTCTTCACTCCTCAATAATCTCTCTCTCTCTCTCTCTCTCTCTCTCTCTCTCTGAGAGCCTCTACTTCTCAAGCAAAAGCTCTGTATCAAGCATCTCTCTCCGATAGCGGCACGACCAAATCCTAATTAAGGTAATATTTCCTTCTTTGTCACCAACTCACCATCCATTAACTGCCATCTTTCTTCATGCACGTCTGTTCGAGCCACTCCATTTACCGAAGTTGAGATCCATGACGAGTTTGCAGGATTAAACAGCAAGCACATCTCCAGATCATTATTCTTCTTTCTTTTGGCTGCAAGCCTGCGACAAATTAAGTCCTTGAAGTTCATTTTGACAAGTCTTTCATCCTAATCGAGTTGCAGTTTCTTTTGTTGCGGTTTTAGTTTGCATGGGTCAATATAATTGAAAAACATACAATTTGTTCTTGGCCCACTTTTGATATAAAATATATTGTCCATGCAGTTTATTTCACCCATACGGGGAAAAGCACCGGTGTTTACTTGCGACACATATGCATCTAGAAACTGACATTATTATAATACTAATTTTCCGTTTCCGTCCATTAAAGAAAATTATTTTTAATTCCCAGATGATTAGCTGTTGATCATTGAATACTACTTGTACCAATTTTGCCATGGCACTAGCTGCAAACATTAAATCCATGTGCTGCATGGTCCAGCATTTTCATTATTCAATTCTCCCACACACCAACCCCTATCCCTTGCAATGAACCTGGCATCTGCAGTACATTTCATGCTATATGTTTCAGACCTGCAGTCCACATCTAGCCAGTTAGGGGTTCATTCGGTATTAAGAAACAAAAACTGAAAAGCGTTCAAACTGTTGACATCTATGAAAGCAAATTATTGAAATCAAGTCATCCATTCTTTGCATGTGTCCAAAGTTCATACTGGTCCTCGACTACTCATGGCAAGCCTGCATTTTATACCCTGAAACCATCATACATAAACGGACACTGGGATGATGCCAAGCTGCCAACATCTTGCGCAGAAAAGAGTGAGCAGCAGAAGGAGAAGAATAGCATGCAACCAGTCATGAATGTCTGGTAGATGGAGTCTTGTGGGGTGAAGCCAACTTGAGGTGAGCACTGCTTCATCTGAAAACAGCAGTCTCTCTCTCTCTCTCTCTCGTTTATGCTACAAGCTGGAGTTTGGTGCATGATGAGGCTTCAAGGGACATGAGTTGCATGGAGGCCCCATATGTCTCCACATATGCGTTGATGCTTTGGCCACCGGGGAAACGCTATAGGAGCGCAAGCACAAAACTATTCACCAGATTTCAGGAAATCCTAGCTCCTAGAGAGCCTTGTTCTTTGGACTTTTCCACCCCACAAAGAAATATCCAATCATGCATATCTTAGATCAGACCACACTATTCATTTTCTTCACCATCCAAGTAAATTACCATATCTTAGATTTCTGATTCCTTAAAAATCTGAACTCTAATGTGGTCTGATCTACCACTCACACTTATGTCACTAATGTGGCCAGCATACTGTCTCTGTATTGGATTATGAGTGTGCATGTTGTGTGGTCTGGGAACAGGTCACATCAACAAAAGGCGAGTCAGCCTTACTCAAATCACAAGATCCATATGTGTGTGTTTGTGACAACAGTTCTGAGGTCATGCTTGCATAAACCCAAGGCAAAGCATACCAAAAACACATCAGTAATATCCATTTTTTACTAGAAGATACTATGAAGTTGAGTATAGGACAGAGCTAGGATGGGCGATGGGTTGCACAACAATGGAAACTGTGGTCCTGAAAGCTCCCTCCTCCTAGAACATGTTTATTGGCGGGGGCTGATTGCACTTTTTCTCCAAATAAGAAGAGCCACATCAAATTTTTCCATGACCAGCTTTCTAGCTGGAAGATCTTTAAGGTGTCGTTCCACTTCAGCATGTTGCTTGAAAGGAAAGATTTTCTTGATTTTTAGAAGTTTCGACCAATTCGCCAACAATTTTAGTTGTGATTTCATCATCTTTTCATGTTGTTTTTGTGTAAAATTCTGAGATTTTCGAATCTCTATTTTTGGTGCCTAATTTTTGGAATCACTTGCCATTGATATGGTTTATTCGAGATGATTGTAGCATCTAAGGATTTGTTTGTCCTTAGCTGTCAAAGCGCTTCTGAAATCCTATCCTCTGTTGTTGTTGTATTCCAGAAACTGCATGCGATCTGTTTATATTCTTGCCAAGGTTCAGATAATGAACAGCAACGGACCTGCATGTCAGCAGGAATACATCGCTTTCTGGTTCTTATTTATAATCGTAAAAAAGACATTGATTTAAAAGGTTGTGGAAAATCTTAGATAGGTGAGATGAGGCTCTATCTTCACTTGATTTCGTTTTAATTTTTATGTTTGTTTTGCCACACTGGGGAAAACGATGGTTTATAGTTGTCAATGCTTATCACTAACTGCAGTAGGCTCCTTTTATACCAACATTTATATTGTTAAGCAGTTAAGCTAAAATTTCTTAGGAACTAGGAGATCTCGTGTCATTACAAGGATCCAATCAGTGGACCATAGCAATGAAGTACATGAAGCTTGGGACAAAGCCCGATACATTCTATACTGAGGAAGCAGTCAGGTAACTGTCATGTAATATTTCAGAATGCATTTTCAAAATAAATGCATTTATGCGTTATACTAACATATAACGAGGAGAATCAGATCAACTTTACTTTATAGAGCAAAAAATCAGTAGAAGAATTAACAACTTTTACCTCTTATGGCACTCTAGGTCAGTAGTGTCGGACATACCTGCCGATCTCATCATCCATGTCAACAACACCAAGTATCAGCTGCATAAGGTACTAACGTTTTCCATTGATGCAAAGTAACTATAGTTTAGTCTATTTCAAAACAATATTTTTTCATGAAGTGCTAACCAAATACTTATTCCAGAAGATTTGAGATTTGTACTTTTCTTTAGAACTGTTGGACCAAGAGTAGCTCTTGGATTCTTGGAAGCCATTGGTCAACTGAAATGTCCTATCACTTAATCTAGTGAGAGAACATCTACCAAGAAAAAAAAGGGGAAAGGTCCATTTTACTCCCCGAACAATCCGCTATGTCCAAATTACACCCCGAACAAAATCTTGGCTCACTTTACTCCATCAAACAATTTAAGTTGGCTCAATTTACTCCCTGATGCAACTTCTATTTTTTGTTATTCTTTGTACGATTTGAATTTGAAGCTCCAATTATGCATGATGATAGATACTACCATTTTCTATACTAAAGAAAATATTTTATATTTTTTATAAATATATTTTATACAATTCCAGAACTATATAATTAAGATGACATTTGATGATATTAAACTATAAACACTATGTTTAAAATACATATTATGTTTTTTAACGTAAGGTTCAATGAAAACTATTATATTGTGTAAAATTTGAGCACTAAACTCAGTTCATACAAAGAGAAATAAAAAACAATTGCGTAAGGGAGTTAATTGAGCCAACTTATTGTTTGAGGGAATAAAGTGATAAAGTGAGTCAAGATAATGTTCATGGTGCAATTTGGACAAAGTGGATTATTCGGGAGAGTACTCCCCCGCCCCCCACCCCCCCCCCACCCCACCCCCAAGAAAAAAGGCCCATACTGGAAGTTCAAAGTTCATTGAAGAAACATATTCTGATAGGCAATTTTCAACCAATTAAAGGCTAGCTAATCTGACAGCTACTACCTAAAAAACAATCTGAATAATTAAGGCATTCAATTAGCATAGATTAGGATGGGTATAAGACTAAGGAGAGACCATCTTTCGCCGATAGTTTATCACGTCACATGCCACCCCCTTTATCAATTCCTTTCGTTAGGCATTGTCATGGAGCAAATGATGCTATGTGCTAAAGGCGCCTTTGCCAAGTCGCCTCCTGCAATGATTGGGGCAGATCAAAGCCCAATGATGGCATCAAAGCAACTCCTTTGTTCACAAAAATGCTTAATAAATGAGCGAATCTCGGATGGTTCATCAGCCTGAGGATCTTCTTTGTCACAGTTCGCATGCCGTGCTGAGCACATATAACGGCGTAAAGAATGCCTATTATTTCTGGCTTTTTCACATACAGGCTACAAAAGCTTCTTCTAAAGAACATGCAAACCTAGTAAAGCATGTTGGAAGAATAGAATGCCCAGTTCCCTTTGAGTTGTGTCTTCTGAACGCCACTGAACTTGTAGGAGTAGCTTCCTGGTAGTTTACAAAGTGATCAGGCGGTTAAAGCTTGTTATTTGCATGAGCTTTCCAAGGGTCATTAGTGGTTTTGCAGCACTCTGGTTTGCTGTTCTCTTGGCTATTAATTGATGCTCGGTTTATGGGTTTGTCAAACACGATTGCCGAACTTGGACAAGAAATTTTGGAGAATGTATGCAACAAATAAACGTTCGGGTTAAAAATTACGGGATAGGTATTTCTGAAGCTAATTGCCAAATGTGTTAACTGTTGGGCGTAACAGTGACACGGTAGCTCAATTTCTGAAAATTTTCTGTCTGTTCTTTAGAAATTCTACATCCGACAACACCAAGTGTGATCTGCCTTACAAAAAAAAAAGGTGTCCCTGCTGAAACAGAAACCACTTCACAACGAATAGCATACTTTTTCTTTTTAAAGAAAACATGTGGCATACTTTAAGATATGTTGAGAAGAGTAGTCAAAGAAGTTAGGGATTTTGAATCCATGGTACTAGTACATGATAATGACCACAGTAAGGCAGTAACAGTAGCTAGCAGGGCAGTAATTTTTTTACCGAGTGTTGGGTTGCTCCTTTCCAATGTGCAGCCTCTTGATTTCAGGTGTTGTTTACCTGTAGTTCCCCCTCCTCCTCAAGTGCGGGCTCCTGCAGCGCCTGTGCTCCGACACGGACGGCCACGAGGAAGAGCCGGTGCCAGTGGCACTCCATGACATCCCGGGCGGCGAGGCAACGTTTGAGCTGTGCGCCAAGTTCTGTTATGGCATTTCCATCAGCATCAGCGCGGCGAACCTGGTCCCGGCGATGCTGGCGGCACGGTTCCTCCGGATGACGGAGGCCGTGGCCAAGGGCAACCTAGTGGCCAAGCTGGAGACCTTCTTCGACACTAGCGTCCTGCAGGGGTGGAAGGACTCCATCGCCACGCTGCAGACGGCATGGCGCATGGCCGGGTGGAGCGAGAGCCGCATCGTGCAGCCCTGCATCGACTCCATCGTTGAGAAGATCCTCATGCCCCCATCCAAGGTTGGTTAATTTGGTTATATGCGGTAAAGTTTGGATTTTGAATTATCTGGTTTGGCGCCAACTTATCGTTTGAATTTTGAATCTGTTAACGCTCCAATAAAAATAAGGTGACGTGGTCGTACACGTACACTCGGCCGGGGTACACGAGGCGGCCCCACCAGTCGGTCCCCAAGGACTGGTGGACCGAGGACATCTCGGAGCTGGACATGGAGGTGTTCCGGTCCATCCTGTCCACCGTGCGCGCGTCGCGGCTGCTCCCGCCGCCGCTCATCGGCGAGGCGCTCCACGTGTACACCTGCAAGCACCTCGTCGACCCACTCCGCATCGCCGACGGCGCCGCCAACAACGGCGTTCTTCTTCAAGCCGCAGCGCAGAGCTCCAAGGAGGAGGAGACGGAAGGGGCGGTGTCGAGGCAGCGACGCGTTCTGGAGTCGGTGGTGACCATGATCCCCGGCGAGCGCGGCGCGGTGACCGGGCGGTTCCTGCTCCGCCTCCTCCGCGTGGCCAACTTCGTCTCCGCGTCGCCCTCCACGCGCGCGCAGCTGGTCCGGCAGGCGGGGGCGCAGCTCGACGAGGCGGCGGCGGCGGACCTGCTTATTCCGATGCCCGGGGACCCGCACGTCTACGACGTCGGCGCCGTGGAGGCCGTGCTCGAGCACTTCCTCGCGCAGTTCCAGCGCCGGCAGGACGGCCAGAGGAGGGAGGTGAGCGCCGCCGCCATGGGCAAGGTGGCCAGGGTCTTTGACGAGTACCTCTCCACCATCGCGCGAGATGTTGACTTCCCCGTGGGGAAGTTCGTCGATCTCGCCGAGTGCTTGCCGGACATTGCGCGTTCCGACCACGATGGCCTCTACCACGCCATCGACACGTATCTCAGGGTCAGAATGCAATCAACCTTGATTAATTAATTGTTCTGGATGAAGAGGAATCTGCAGAAAAGGAATTGATGGAATTGAGATGATTGTTACCTCATTTTTGTTTGCAGGAGCACCCGGATCTGAGCAAGGCGGACAAGAAGCGGCTGTGCCGGCTCATCGACTGCCGGAAGCTGTCGCCGGAGGTGCGGGCACAGGCCATCTCCAATGACCGGATGCCTCTGCGCACCATCGTGCAGCTGCTTTTCGTCGAGCAGGAGAGGACCATGGGCGCCGTCGCAGGCACCAGCCATGGGCCCGCCGACAGGGGCTCCGCGGACGCCGTCTCCCGACTGGCGGCAAGAACCATTAAGGAGGACGAACTGACAGCGCCGTCGTCCGCCGACCATAAGTCCGACGTGCACCGGCCGCGAGGCGACCGCGGCCTCATGGTGGCCGACGACGCTGCCATGACGAGGAAGGAGACGGCCGGGCCGGCGCGGAGGAAGGAGAGGACGCCAGAGGAGAGAGGGAGCAGGATGCGGAATAAATAGTGATTGGTCAATTGATGGTTGATGCATAGATGTGGAGAAGGCTGTGCTCTGATCATACACAGTAGGGTCTCTTGTTTCTGATCCCCTGCTTCAGATTTGTTCATACTTGTGATTCTTCAACATTTTTTTTCTTTCTTTCTCAGCGCATTGAGAATGGGAGATGAAAGAGGCATCCTGAATGAAACTTCACAAAGAATGAGAGGCAGATTCTTTTTTTAAAATAATATTATTTTAATTAAAAATTGCAGAACTGGAGTATAAATTTGAAAAATTCCAAAAATATAGACCTTTCGGTCGTGGGTAAACTGATTAGTGACCTAATGGTCATTGGATGGCCGATAGCCTATGTGGCGGTGATGTGGCGGCAGCTGACAGCATCGAGACACCGTCTTGCATGGCCGAGAGGCCTATCGGTCGACTGATTTATACTCCCTTAAGTTTCCAGACCATCCAGGGCATACCCTGTGGCCACGTCTACCCATTTTTCTTTTACCGTCAGATTTTCACCTAACCTATATCTTCTTCTTGCTGCTGCGTGCTTGTGCTATGTGATTCAACATTTTTTTTTAGGTTTATAATCTTCATCAGTTTGGGGATTCCTTCCACCTCTCCGTCAGGCTAGACGGTTGGTGTTCTCAATCTCAATTTTTTACTACATGTATATCTACATTTCTTGTGAAATATATTTTAATATTTATTTTTGTCTTGTTGTGCCGTGTAAATATGATGGAATATAATGTAATGGAATTTGTCGTATACTTGCCTTATGGGTATACAGATGATGAAGGAATGGATACGCAGGGACATGGTGACAAATTAAGGAAGATAAAGATGATGGCGATAGGCAACAGACGGTCCTTGACCGGTGCTGGGATAACAGAAGATCCCGAATACCGGTATGGAAGCAAGGCGAACATTAAGACCGGTATACAATGACTTGAGGAGAAAGTTATTGAACAATTCGTAGTCCGATTAGGACTCTGAATCAATAAAGAAAGTTAGAAATAGAACTCCATATATGTAATTTATGTAATCGATTAGGACTCGCATGTAATCCCAGCTCCTACGGACATATAAGGCGGAGCAGGGACCCCCGAAAACTCTCCGAGATCTTGCAATTAGCAAATCGCTAAAGGCAATACATAACATACGGGACGTAGGGTATTACTCTCGATCCGAGGGCCTGAACTTGTCTAAAATCACGTTTTTCTGTGTGTTCGTGTGTTGCACCATCGAATTCCACGCTCGTGAGGGACCGGGCAGTACTAGTGCCGAGTTTAAGACTCGACATTTGGCGCGCCGAGGAAGGGGCCCGGCGAGTTCCCAGCGAGTTCGATGGCCTCTTCGTTCGTCGTCGACTTCGAGCCCGGCTTCAAGATCCACTTCGGGTCCCTTGACTTTGAAGCCGATTCGGACGGAAAACTGCTTTTGATGAATCCGACTCGTTGCCGGGCCGCAGCTTCGAAGCGCGATCACCTGCCACGGTTGGCATCCCGAGCTCCGAACTTGGCGGATCCGACGTAGCTTTAGCGCGAACAATCGGACCGCTCGCATCTCGGATTAAAGCTCAATCTGTGGAGATGAGCCGCTCTAGCGAGTTCATTGATGACTTCGAAGAAGAACGTACAGCCTTCTTCCAAGTCTTCATGACAGGACTAGATATTCGCCGACTTACTTCGAGAGGAAGCTGCTGAAGAAGAAGAAAGGTCTGGCGAGAGAAGGATTTGATCGCCGTCACCGTGAAGACGACGAAGCAAATAGAGATGAACGACCTCCGCAACCTTCAGCTGCAAATCCGCGTGCAAATGCTGCTGGTCAGGCCGTGGAAACGCTCCCGCGATCGCTCCCCGACCACGGGCCCGTTGCCGGACCGGTCTAGAGACCCGGAAGAAACGTCCCCAGGATATAACAGCCGACGTGGGTGTCGCAGTGGAAGGCGGCATCGTTTTTCGAGCAGAGCTTTGGATTTGAGCTCCATGGAAGTGGAATTAAATGGCGCTCGGGTCTTCACGTCGCCAGTTCACAACATTGTTGGAGTGAAACAAATCCTCGAGACAATAGCGGAAGAAGTTTTCAATGCAACACCAGGGTTGCAACACGCTCCGAATTTGGTAGATGCGACCGCTCTGCAAACAAATCAACTCGTCCATGACAGATCGGAATCTTCAAGCCGCTCGCGTTCTCGCTCGGATCGGCCTACGAGAGCTCGGCCCGAAGGAGCTTCCTCGGCGGAAGGCTCGGGCCTCGACACACCCCGATCGCGGCTGCACATGAACGAGCTCCGGACCAAGATTTGCACGTACCGCTTAATGGCAACCGGGATGCTCGTAATGTCCTCATTGATCGCCATGCGAAAGAGCGGAAGAACGTCGGAGACATGAGGAAGATGAGAGGCGTCGCACCGGTCATGTGGATGATCGTCCACGCGACCCTGCCCCTTCTTGTCCGCGCGGGACTAATTCACCTCGGCGTGGACCGGCTGTTTCAGCGCCGCCCCCGGTGGAAATCATCCGCGCAATGATCATCGAGGACATAGTAATAGGCAGGCTCATCGGGATGAGCGGCCTAGAAGGGATGATCGTCGTGATACTAGAGACCGAAGAAGGCGCGATAACCGGGACGGAGACGTTGAACCCCGGCTTGCCGACAATGATCGTCAAGTGGCACCTCCGCCCCCACCTCCATCGCGGCATGAGGAACCAACAAACAAAGATCGTCAAGCGGCACCTCCGCCCCCACCTCAATCGCGGCATGAGGAACCAACAAACAATGATCGTCAAGCGGCGCCTCCACCTCCGCCTCCGCCTCCTTCTCGGAATGCGGAGCCGGTGAACAATGATGGTCGGGGTGGTTCGGGAGATAGGTATCAAGATGATCGCTATTACGACTATTCCGATGATGACAGGGATCGCAACTACCGGCATTACCCTCGTCGACGTTCCCCTTCGCCGGTCCGGAGGACGATGAATACTCTATGATTCCCGCTTTACGCGGGATTTACGCATTTGCAAATACCCCGGGGATTTAAGCCTGGGCCATTGATAAGTATGATGGTAAAGCACCTCCTGCCGAGTGGCTACGCATGTACACCACCGCCATCCGGTCAGCAGGAGGAGATACATTTGTGCTGGCTAATTACCTCCCCATGTGCATGGAGCAGGCTGGACGCTTATGGTTGCAGTCCCTACTCGAGAAATCTATTTCTTCTTGGGGCGATCTCACCAAAAAGTTCGTAGAGAATTTCCAAGCGACTTGTGAGAAGCCGGGAATTACTTCGACCTCAACAGTCGAAGCGAAGCCCGACGAGACCCTCACCGACTTCATCAGGCGTTTCTGCAATAAGAAGGCCTTAATCCCCAATGTTCCTGACCAGCAGGTGATTACTGCGTTTCAAGCTGGCATCCGGAGTGAAGCTTTGGTTCACAAGATTGGAAGGCGAAATCGGAACCTTACCATGACAGCGGCGAGTGCTTCAAGATAGCAGACGACTATGCTGCTTGTGAATCGAACGTGGTCAATTTGCGTGGGAACAAAGGGAAGGAACCGAAGCATGATCAAGGCAACCGGTCTGGATCCAAGAACAACAACAAGCGCAAGGCTGATCACCTTGTTGCAGCTGTCGACCGGTCTCATGGAGGAGACCGGCCGCCACCTCCCAAGAGAGGTCCGAGAGAACGATTGTCGTTCGAAACACTTCTAGAAGGCCCTTGCATGATTCATAATGGGAATCATAAAGCCAAGGAGTGCTTCCTGTTAAGGCCGTTCGTGGTGAGGACATCCTCCATTATTACCCGCCGGCAAAGACGTAACAAAGATGGGCTAGTCCTAGTTGTAGTCGGGCGGCGACCGTGTGAGCCTCCGAATAATCCCACCTTGCTTAGCTTGGGAAGAGGAAACCACCTTAAAAGGGAGAGCCACCCTTCCCCTACCAGACTAGTCTTTTAGGGAGATTGGGCCTTTCCCCGAGTGGGTGCGCCGGAGTTGCGGTGCTAAGATTGCGGGGGCCAGGTCGTGTGTACCTGAAGCCGGATCGGTGTGTCGTGCTACCGGAGTTGTGGTGCTAAGACTGCAGGTTCAGGTCGTGGATCTAGAATCGGGTCGGTGTGTCGCACTTTTCCAACCCCACCTGGGCCAGGATGTATCATTTGGTATGGACATCACGCCCTCGGATATAACCAACACTCCTCCAATACACATACATAATTCAAGGACAAGGACTAGAGCACGACAATTAAATTTACGGGTGAGCATGTTCCTAATGATCTCTTTATTTATATTTGAGAATATATTACTACCTAATGAGTTAATTATTGTTAGGAATCATGGAGATGATGATAATATGGTTAAGGAGGAGGTTAGAGGCGTGGAGGGCCAGCAAGGACGTCCATGTCAAGTTGGAGGCCCAAACAAAGTCGACTTCGATTCTGTTTCGGAGTCCAGAAACAGCCTGCACCAAAACGGACGCCCTGGTCGCATACAAAGTCCGTTTGGGACGTTCTTTATATGGATGGAAAGATAATTTGATAACCTTTCCATTGGCTCTGGTCTCATATCAAAATTCGTCCTGAGGCGTCAGGAATTGCCGAAATACTAAGACGTCCAGAAACTGTCCCGGTGTTGCACCACCGTCTTTTGGCCTTTGGGCCGTGTATTTTGTTGAGCCCACTTAGGGCTGCGTCTAGGGTGAGATGGACGACCCTAGGGACCTCATAAGCATCCGCCATCCCTTTCTTAGGGTTTGGGTTTTGCTTAGATTATTCTGTCAATAACAGTTTCGCCATTTCATCGGTTTGTGAGACCCCAACTCGTGAGTTTAATCATATATTTGCAATTTGGTTGCTTCTATCTTGTTCTTGCTTGTGTTCTTCGATTCGCAGACAAGGATTAGCCTTCTTGGGGAGGTCAATCGTGCTTGCACGGTTGATATCCAGAGGAGACGTGGTGCTGCGATTGCAGGGTTCGGAACGTGTTATTCGGAAGCCGGATCGATTTGTGTCAAGCCTCCGCCAAATCGTTGTTTATCGGAACCTTTCGGAAGATCGGGACACCCCCGTACACATCAAGTGGTAATCAGAGCTTCAGGTGCACCGTCAGGTTCCCCTATCCTCGTTATTTTGTTTCGTCTTAAACTCCAGAAAATTGCCTTACAAAAATAGTTATTCGTTGTGTATCTGCTGTCCTATATCCCCTTTGTGCCTCGCAATTTTCAGTTTCGTTTGCGTTTCTGAATTCTAGTCCTTCAGATTGGCATTGTGTCACTGTCTTAGTTTGTTTCACTCATTTGTCTAGTTCGAGGTGCGATTTGTCGAGCCCATTGTCTAGGGTCAGTAAAAAAAATTAAAACAAAACTTAGTTGTGCTTGTCCCTGTTTTTAAAGAAGATTCTTGTTTTTTGGGCTTGTGTCACGTAAAAAAGAGAGAAGTGTCCTGTTTTGTGGCTTGTGTTAGAAAAAAAAAGAAATAAAAAAAGCCGCACAAAAAAAAAAAAGGAACAAATCATTGTTGATTGAGCCTAGAGGCAGGGTGCTTTAGTTGGAACCTTGCCAATGAGTGTTGTTGTTTTAGTTGTGTGAGTCATCCATTCATTGAGTTTTATACCATTTTATTGTAATAAAAAAAGAGAAAGAAGCAAAGAGTGCCCAAAAAAAAGAAACAATAAAAGGCAAGGAGGTGCTGAAAAAAAAGAATAGAAAGAGCCACACTTAAAAGAAAGATAAAAAAATCAGAGTTGCTTGCATCCTTTGTGTCCTTTGTTGAGTCATTGCTTCTTGCTTGCTTGAACTAGGTGAGAGACAAGTTTAGGCCGGTGACATTAACATACTTGGGACTATTATTCAGTTTTGCAATTCTAAATTGAAAATTTGCAATTCCTTGCTACTATATTTTGCTTATCCAAACTCCACATATATTCTTCGAATAGCACATTTTGACCCCTCGCAATTGTCGGTTCACGCTCTTCAGGTAATCCTTTGCTTTGCTAATAGTAAGAACCTTGTAAGAGCTTGGTTAGATGCTTCCATTTGCATATTGAGAGTTTTCACTGTTCATACATAGTAGTGATAAGAAAATATACTTCGTGTTTTTTCTTGTTTGCTGCTAACAATGACAGGTGATGATATGAGTATTCTAGCACAACGAGTGTTGAGTTCTCAAATGGAGAAGATGGAGCAAAATCAAGTCAATAATTTATTCCAAACTTTCTTTGTTGTGATGAATCGACGTTGCCGTGTCGTAATTGATGGTGAAACTAGCCGCAACATTGTAAGTGCCGAGTTGGTCGAGAAACTTGGCTTGACCACACAACCGCACCCACATCCATACTATATTCGATGGATAAATTGTTGTGAGAAGATTAAGGTAACAAAAATTGCACGGATCAATTTTTTTATTGGTACTTATAAGGATAGTGCAGATTTTGATATAGTGCCTATGCAAGCATGTCATTTGTTGCTAGGTAAACTTTGGATTGATAGAAACAATGTTCTGCACAATACTGTTACTAATAGATACTCTTTTAAACATAATGGCACTAAAATAATTCTTAAACTTATGAGTGCTGCCGAAATTTTAGAAGCTGATCTAGAAAGATTTGTGAGGAGAAAGAATGAGCCTTTTAGAAAAGAATGGGGGGTTTATATGATCCAACACTTTCATCTAAATCTGAATTGATCGAAGAACAACAAAGTTTCTTGCCTATTGTTCCAGCTAATACCTTTCAGGATATACAAAAGGATGAGGATGCAGTGGAAGAAAATGAGGTGTTCACGAGCTCATGTGCAAATTCAGAACCATCACTTCATAATACAACTATTACTCTTGCTGAGAACATAGGTAATGCCATTTGTGCTACACTCACAGAAGGTGAGAATTATATTGATGTGTTGCATTTTTCCACAAACCATGCTATCATAGAGCAATTGTTAGTGGAACCATCTCTGAATTTATGTTTGTCACATGATGATTTGCTTGCTGTTCCTTGTGATAAAGAGGTGTTGTGTGCTAGTGCTTCACTTATACCTTTGCTACAATAAATGCATGAACTTGATACTTGTTCTTTTGATTCAGATGCTTATGCTGAAATTAAGCATTTGATTCCCATTACTTGTGAAAATGATGAGCGAAGATTGCTGTCTTCTCTAAATACTTTGGGTTATATTGAATTTGACTCTCTTTGTGATTTAAATTCTATAGAGAGGAGAATATTTTCTAAATCTGAATTGCCTTTGTTGACAAGAAACAATTTTCATGCTATAGGCAAATATGATCATAATGGTGTGTATATGGTACATAGAGTTTATATTACCTCACATCCTATGCTACCTTGTGTTGTGCAAGAAAGTAATCAACTAACAGTCTCTACTATCATTGAACATGTCATGTCAACTGCACCTAGTTTTATTTTCAAGAAACAGGCTATCTTCCAAGAAGGGGAGCATTGGTGGTTTTCACCTACGATATCTTCCACAACTATGGTCAAACCAAGGACGAGATAGCTTTCAAGGAGAGGAGAACGACAAGGAAATGATATCCTTCAAAATAACCATTCAAGCACCAACGACGCCGAGGACGGCTTTTCATCAAGAAGGGGAGGATGATGAGGACATCACGCCCTCGGATATAACCAACACTCCTCCAATACACATACATAATTCAAGGACAAAGACTAGAGCATGACAATTAAATTTACGGGTGAGCATGTTCCTAATGATCTCTTTATTTATATTTGAGAATATATTACTACCTAATGAGTTAATTATTGTTAGGAATCATGGAGATGATGATAATATGGTTAAGGAGGAGGTTATAGGCGTGGAGGGCCAGCAAGGACGTCCATGTCAAGTTGGAGGCCCAAACAAAGTCGATTTCGATTCTGTTTCGGAGTCCAGAAACAGCCTACACCAAAACGGATGCCCTGGTTTCATACGAAGTCCGTTTGGGACGTTCTTTATATGGATGGAAGGATAATTTGATAACCTTTCCATTGGCGCTGGTCTCATGTCAAAATTCGTCCCGAGGCGTCGAAAATTGCCGAAATACTAAGACGTCCAGAAACTGTCCCGGTGTTGCGCCACCGTCTTTTGGCCTTTGGGCCGTGTATTTTGTTGAGCCCACTTAGGGCTGCGTCTAGGGTGAGATGGACGACCCTAGGGACCTCATAAGAATCCGCCGTCCCTTCCTTAGGGTTTGGGTTTTGCTTAGATTATTCTATCAAGAACAGTTTCGCCATTTCGTCGGTTTGTGAGACCCCAACTCGTGAGTTTAATCATATATTTGCAATTTGGTTGCTTCTATCTTGTTCTTGCTTGTGTTCTTCGATTCACAAACAAGGATTAGCCTTCTTGACGAGGTCAATCGTGCTTGCACGGTTGATAACCAGGGGAGACGTGGTGCTGCGATTGCAGGGTTCGGAACGTGTTGTTTGGAAGCCGGATCGATTTGTGTCAAGCCTCCGCCAAATCTTTGTTTATCGGAACCTTTCGGAAGATCGGGACACCCCCGTACACATCAGTTCGCTCAGTTCGCCTTAAAGGTCGCACCCTAGTCCGCTTATCGGAATCGGAGGGATGACAAGGGGAAGGACAAAGAACACGATGACAATGGGGATGATGAAGGTTTTCAAGAACCAGCTCGAGAGGTGACCATGATTTTTGGAGGCCCGGACGCTTACGAATCAAAGAGAAAGCAAAAGTTGGCTTTTCGAGAGGTTAATGCTGTCGCTCCTGCTACACCCGAGTACTTATGATGGTCTGAAGTGTCCATTACTTTTAGCAGAGCTGATCATCCCGAGACATTGCCAAAAGCTGGTAGATATCCGCTCATTTTGGCCCCCATTGTTCACAAGGTACGGTTGAAGAGGACCTTCATTGATGGCGGAAGTTGCCTGGATATTTTGTTCGCCAAAACTCTGCCGAGCTTGGCCTTTCCGTAGCTGATTTGGAGCGCAGCGTCTCACCGTTTCATGGTATAATACCTCGACGGAATAGCTATCCTTTGGGGCAGATTTCTCTGCCGGTGATCTTTGGGACGAAGGAGAACTACACGAGGGAGAATATTATCTTCCAGGTGGCTGATATTAATTCAGTGTATCATGCGATACTTGGAAGGCTAGCTTTGGCAAAGTTTATGGCCATTCCGAATTACCGATACTTGATGCTCGAAGATGCCAGGACCAAACGGAGTTTTGTCGTTTCGAGGTGACATCAAGACCGCTTATGCTTGTGAGATACATAGCACCGAGTTGGCCTCTCGGACCAATTCGGAGGATGAACGTCAAGAAATCGAGAGAACCAGCTGAGGCTCTAGAAGTCCAGGCAAGGCTGGAGGATGAAGTCCCAGTCAAGAAGGTTGCAAAGGAGAAATTGAAGGCTGATGCGGTGGTTTCCAAAACTATTCAGCTTGATGAGTCAAACCCCTCTAAGGTCACCCATATAGGGGCTGACTTGGGGGATAAATAGGAAAGCGCGCTCATTCGTTTCCTCCAGGAAAATAGGGATATCTTTGCATGGCAGCCTTCGACATGCCGGGTGTTCCTAGGGAGAAGATTGAGCACGCACCGTTGGTGCGTCCCGATGCGAAGCCGGTTAAACGAAGCTCCGAAGATTTGCTCAAGACCGCAAGGAAGCTATTAAGAGGGAAATAACTAGATTATTAGCAGCTAAGTTTATTAGGGAGGTGTATCATCCAGATTGGCTTGCCAATCCGGTTCTTGTACCTAAAAAGAATACTAAAGAATTAAGAATGTGTGTCGATTATACTGATCTCAACAAAGCTTGTCCCAAAGATCCTTTCGCGCTGCCTCGAATTGACCAAGTTGTTGAGATTCGACTGCTAGCTGCGAGCGTCTTTGTTTTCTTGATGCTTACTCGGGATATCATCAAATACCGCTAAGAGTTGAAGATCAAATAAAGACCGCATTTATTACCCCCTTTGGAGCATACTGTTATACGACTATGCCTTTTGGATTAAAGAATGCTGGAGCTACATATCAGTGTGGTATACAACGTTGCTTGGATTCGCAATTAGGAAGGAACGCAGAAGCTTATGTTGATGATATAGTGGTCAAATCTCATAAAACTGAAGATCTTCTCTCGACTCGGCGAGAGACCTTTAGTAATCTGCGGAATTTTTCCATGAAGCTAAACCCTGGAAAGTGTGTGTTTGGAGTTCGTTCCGGGAAGCTACTGGGTTATTTGGTGTCATGGAGAGGCATTGAAGCTAATCCGGAAAAAATTCGGACAATTGTTAACATGCAACTCCCAAGTTGCTTGAAGGATGTCCGAAGTTGACGAGCGGTATGGCAGCTCTTAGCCGTTTCATCTCAAGACCGGGAATACGTGGACTTCCGTTCTTCAAGTTACTCAAAAAGCAAGATAAGTTTGAGTGGACTGATGAAGCACAAGCTGCGCTTGATCAACTTAAAGAGTACCTTAGCAACCCTCCGGTATTGGTGCCGCCGAACCCGATGAGGTTATTCAGTTATATATCTCCGCAACGACCCATGTGGTGAGCACGGTTCCGGCGGTTGATCGGAAGGAGGAAGGACACCTGCAATTAGTGCAACATCCGATCTATTTTGTAAGTGAAGTTCTTACTGAATCAAAGATACGATATCTCCAATTGCAGAAGTTAATATATGCTATAGTGATAACTTCTCGGAAGCTGAAGCATTATTTCCAAGCACACCCTATTGAGGTTAAGACTGGATTTTCCATTGGAGATATTGTCCGAAACCGAGAAGCGATTGGCCAAGTTGCTAAGTGGGCTATAGAACTTGGCCAGTATGAGATTACGTTTTCTTCACGAACGGCTATTAAGGGACAAGCATTAGCTGATTTCATAACAGAATGGCTGGAGACACAAGTGCCGCGAGAGATTCAAGCATTGGAATCTTGGGAGATGTTCTTTGATGGGTCCCTGCAGCTTTCAGGCGTGGGGGCTGGGGTGGTACTTCTCACCCCGCAAAAGGAACCACTCGGATATGTGTTACAAATGCATTTTCGAGCGTCCAACAATACAGCGGAGTATGAAGCTTTGCTTCATGGGCTTAGAGTAGCTGTTTCGCTAGGAGTCCGACGGTTGGACATTTATGGTGATTCCATGTTGGTGATAAGTCAAGTTAACAAGGTGTGGGATGCTCATGATGATCATATGATTTCTTACCGTCAAGAGGTTCGGAAACTTGAAGACAAATTTGATGGTTTGCGATTTTCTCATATACTGCGCGGAAATAATTCTGCTGCGGATGAGTTGGCTAGACTGGGATCTTCACGACAAGTAGTTCCTCCTGGCGTCTTTCTTCAAGTATTGGATAAACCATCTATAAAGATGGAGCGTAAAGCTACTATTACGAGAGATCGTGGACGAATCGGTCTTAAAGAGTCGGGAGGAGAAAGTGGTATTGAAGGACCGAGTCTAAGGAGGCGGTCTTACCGGAAAAGATAGCAAGCGAGTCCAATGCTGACGATATTCAGCCATTGGATGTTATGATTATTGATTCTGATTGGCGTACTCCGTATCTTGACTATCTGCAATCTGGTAAAACTCCATAAGATAAAGTGGAGAAGCAAAGATTGAAAGTTCGAGCCCGTAGTTATTTAATTCTCGAAGAAGAATTATATAAGCGCGGAGTTAATATTTTGATGAAATGTGTATCGGTTTCGATGGCATTCAATTGCTTGAAGACGTACACAAGGGAATTTGCGGAAATCATGCGTCTTCAAAGACATTGGTTGGAAAGGTATTCGGACAAGGATTTTATTGGCCTACAATGACGGATGATGCGCATAGAGTGGTTAAGAATGGCCAAGGATGTCAGCTTTTTGCAAGACAGACCTCATACTCCGACTCAAGAGTTGCAATTGATCCCAATGACTTGGCCTTTTTCTACTTGGGGGCTGGATATAGTTGGACCTTTTAAACGGGCGCCGGGAGGATTTACGCATATTTTTGTGGCAGTAGACAAGTTTTCCAAGTGGATTGAGGCTGAAGCGAGTTACTAGTACAACCACAACTCGCGCAATCAAGTTTTTGCAGAACATCTTTGTACGTTTTGGGGTCCCATACAGTATTATTACTGATAATGGACCTCAATTCACTTCGAGCTCTTCAAACACTATGCTTGAGAGTTTAGGGATCAAGGTGCAATATGCGTCGGTGGCACACCCGCAAAGCAATGGACAAGTAGAGCGAGCTAATGGAATGATTTTGACCGGTCTTAAACCAAGAATTTTTGACCGATTGAAGCCGTATGCAGGAAAGTGGGTTAAGGACCTGCCCTGGGTACTTTGGGGGCTGCGCACTAATGTTAGTAGAGCTACGGGACAGTCTCCATTTTCTTTGGTGTATAGATCTGAAGCCATGCTACCTACAGAAGTAAATATGGTGTCAGCTCGAGTACGACATTATGATGAAGAAACGTATGATGATCAACGTCGGGTTGAATTGGTTGCTGCGGAAGAATTGAGGGATCAAGCTCCGATTCAAGCCGCTAAATATCATCGGGGATTACGTCGTTATCGTGATCGTAATGTTCGCACTCGGGAGTTCCAAGTAGGAGACTTGGTTCTTCGGAAGATTCGAGTCTAACAAGAACAGGCATAAGTTGTCACCGATCTGGGAAGGACCTTTTTGGTTAAATCGGTCTCCGGACCAGGGGCTTATAGGCTTATGACCTTGGAGGAGGAAGAGATTCCAAATTCCTGGAACATTGATCAGCTTCGTCGTTTTTATATTTAAGAGTATTTATTGTATAGTTTTTCATATTATAATAAAGTAATTTTATCTAATGATGACGTTTGTTTTTTGTGTCTCCATACTTTAATTTTGAATTAAATTATTGAGCCAGGGGCTGTTATGATAAGAGTAGTCTGTGATAGTTTGCTATTCTGCTATGTTAAGAGCGAGTCTATGATACTTTGCTATTCTGCTATGTTAAGAGCAGTCTATGATATTATGAATATTGATTGGTAGACTCGTTGTGTTAAGGACGATCTGTGAAATCTTGAAATCCTACAAACTAGCTTTTTGCTTATGTTACATGATCTTGTTAAAGTAAGCTATAATTATGAATTGTGATCTGTGCTGATTAAGAGCCAGAATTGGATCATAATTATTTAGTTGAAATAACCATCATGTCTTAAGTAAATAAGTTAGCAAGTATGATGGTGAAACCAGTATTCATATAGAAAAGAAAAGTAGCTGATATTTAAAATATGATGACCAAGATGTTTGATTCCAAAATAGCCCTATTACGAAGTTTACTAAGCAGGACCGCTGGAAGTACCGGTGTCACCGGTCTTAGGATTTTCCTCAAGCCTATCATCCAGCGTTTCCTCGGAATCGAAGAGGATACTGGCAAATCCCTCTCAAGATCTTCGAAGGCATTTTCTATTGTCCGTCCGGCGGCGGTCGCTGCATCCCGAGCATCTTGGTCCAGGGCAAGAGCTGTTGGCGCTACGTTGAGAGGGACGCTCTGTTGGATCAAGAGGAACATCTTCCACCAACTCCGAAACGGTGCCAATGAGTGAGTTCTTCAGCTCATTGAACCGGTCTTCGATAGTATTAGGGTGGGCGCCATCCTTGATAAAATTGAAATCACATTCTTCGACCGGAGTCCAAGACTCGGATTATAGCGGCAATATGTCCTCCTCCTGAAGCAGTAATCAACCTTGAATGTTCTCGGATTGTTCTTGGGATTGCCCGGATGGCGGACTCAAGGTCTATCTCGTTGGGATCAATAGTTTGACCGTCATTGAGATACTCTAGAGTACGCACCGTGCCTGCAGTAAGTTCTGAAAAAACAAGTACGAATTTAAGACTGGGATATTGCTGAAGACCGGTATTTTCAAAAGATGACATAAGAGTAAACAAGAAAGGTGGGACTTACGCCTGTGCTCGATCTCAGCAGCTCCGAATCTGCCCTTGATGTTTGTGTTGGATTCTTTCAGCTTGGCTTCGATTTTCAGCAAACGCTGAATCTCGCGATCTTTGGCCCGGAGAGCAAGTCGGGCGGACTCTTGGACAGTCTTCGGGCGCTCTCTTTGTCCGCTTGTGCTGATTTCGCTGCTTCTAAGGCTTCAGCTAGTTCAGCTTTCAAGCGAGCGTTCTCGATCTCTAGCATCTTGTTGGAGCGAAGTGGTTGAGCTAATATGTTATCTTTAGCAGTAAGCTCGCCTTCAAGTTCTCCAATCCGCGCCGCCTGTTGCTCTTCGACACGAGAGCCCTCTTCAAGTGCTTGCTCTTGAGCGGCTGCTTTTTCAGTGAGGACCTCTTCAGCTTTTTTATGAGCAGCAACAAGACTCTCGAGCGCCGAGATCGAGAATGGGATTAATCAGGAAGGAAGATAACGGGGAAAAATGTGGAATATATAAGACAAATTGAGAATATTACTCGATTAATTTGACGGAGCTCGATGATTTCTTGCCGGCACTCCTCCATCATTCGATGAGTGTTCCGTAGACCGGCCTCTCTCTTCCGGAGATCGTTTTCCTTGGCCTTCGGACTAGCGGTCCGTGTTTCCAGTTCACCCAATCATTCTTGATTGGTGTTGAGCTCCTCCCGTAAGCGGGCGATAATGGCGGTCTTGGCCTCGGAGCTTTTGAGGAGAACCTAAAGGAAAGATTGAGAGAGTTAATAATTAGAATGTGATTGCCTAGAGAGATTTTTGAAGCGAGAGGATATACCCGGCCGGATTCTGAAAAATTCTTTAAAGCCTCTTCTTCTTGGAGAGCGTCCCATTGAGCTGTAGCAATGAAAGTTCTGGCCCCGCTCGAATCTGTCTACCTCCACGTCCCCAACTACCATTCTAGCCAGCTTTGGTTCTCCATGAGATTTGCGTGTTGTCCTATGCCGGCCAGGAATTTCTTCCATCCGGACCGGTCCCAATGATAGCTCCGGAGGAATCCGGAATAAGGTAGCTTGAGGAGGATTACCGGAAGATGAGCCTTCAGCAATGGTAACCTGCTCTTTAGTTTCTACGCTCGGGGCGGCAGGGAGTTCCTCCGTGGATGCCGCACCCCGAGGTTCCGTGATTGGAGTAGTGGGAGTGGAAGCAGGAAAGCTACTAGTCCGAGAGGAAGAAGCAGGAGCGGTACTAGGTTGAGAAGCGCCGGGGCAGTAAACACCGCCGGCGGGGGCTGTTGAAGAAGCTTTATTTCTTAGGAAGCTAGCTATGCTAGCTTGGAAGTTAGAAGGGATCCTATAAAAAAAAGGCACATTTAATGAGACCGGGGTAAGGAGCTTCGGCAGCTTTGGAGCTTTAGCAGATGAAATAATTTAGAAAAGAGTTAGACTTACGAGGAAGCCTTCTTGAAGCCAGTGGAGGTCTTGATCTTCTTGGGTGGGCCTTGGATATCTCCACTACTACCGTCTGCAGCCCTTTTCTCCGCTCGGATTGACTTGCGGAGTTGGAACTGTCTCTGCAGCATCACTAGGACCGGTCTCGGTGGCCATACCGGGACCTTTTGGGTACCTTAGATAAGGGATCGGGCAAGGGAGAAGTACCTTGAGTTTTCCCCAATGAAGCTTCGAGAATGGCCGGCGCTGCTCGGCGATCCCTTTCGACGGCTTCTTCTTCTCGCCGTCGGTCTTCAAGCCTTTGCGCTTCCGAGCGAGTATCGCCAGGAGCAATGGAAGGAGCAGCGGGTCTACCAATGGTCAAGGAGGTAGTACGTTTTCTTGTACTAGGTTTTTGAACCACGGAACCGGACTTCGTGATTTTTGGGACTAGGCTGGGAGGTAAGGGAAAGGACCGGTCCGAGGGCCTTTGAGTCGGACCGGCTTGAACAGCTAGAGGAGCGGTATTGTTGGCATAATCCTCTCCCCAAGTGTCATTAGGAGGAAGAGGAGGGTGACTCCTGTAGTTGTCCATTTTCTGCAATTATAAAGATTGAGTCTTTGTAAGTAAATGATGGTAACAAACAACAGAGATTTGAAGAAATAGGAAGAGGTACTTACGGGGTCGCGAGGATTGCATGAGCTGAAAGCCGGACCCACTCTTGTACATCCGGATAGATCCGGATTCGGCTGCAGCATTTGCTTGATGCGGGCTTCTAACCTTTGTCGGGAAGAAGGGTTCCATCCAAAGGTATAGCGGTGTCTTCGTCGAAAAGCCAAGCTGGGTGCTCTTGCCTTTTAAGAGGTTGGACTCCCCGCACTATGAAGCTCTAGAGAACTGTCTCGGCGGTGACACCTCCGACGGTCTTCAAGTATCTAATGCAAGCCAGGAGTGCGAGAATTTCGTTGTCTTCTTTAAGCTTTTCCCTGGTTTCTGCAGTAGGGAAATTTTTGGCTACTTTAGCGCCGAAGGCAGGAAGAGCTGGTCGGGGATTGTCGCAGAAGAACCATCCTTTTTTCCAATGGGCTTTTTTCCAATGGGCTATGCTCTTGCTCGGGGACAGGGAAAAATATTCGTCCGCCCTCCAAGCATTGGATTCCTACACCGCCAACCGCAGCTTGGCGGTCCGATGACGGAAGTGGGCGGATTTGGAAGAAGTACTGGAATAGCTTGAAGTGGGGGAGAACTCCAAGGAAAGCTTCGCACAAGTGGATGAAAAAAGAAATTTGCAGGATGGAGTTAGGGTTGAGGTTCACTAACTCCCATCCGTAAAAGAAAAGAAGTCCTCCGAAAAGGAACAAGCAAGGGAGATCGAGACCGCGGAGGAAAAATCCTTGAAAACTAATTGTTGAGACTCGTCTATTCCCCATGGAATTTGGCTAGGGAAAGGGACGCTCCAATTTAGGATGGGTTGAGGAGGAAGATACCCGTCATTAATCGCCTCATTGAGGGATGTTTCGGTGTCCTTGCTGCTACCAAGGTCTTGGACGCCGAAAGGAAGTTGATCACGAGGAACAGAGGAAGAAGATGAGGGGACGGTGGTGGATTTCTTCTTGCCTATATTAAGAGATGGAAAAGGAAAGCTTGAGATTGGTTAATGTGGAAGGAGAGAGCAACGGCGCAAAGAAGTCCTCCGAAAAAGAAACAAGCAAGGGAGATCGAGACCGCGGAGGAAAAAGCCTTGAAAACTAATTGTTGAGACTCGTCTATTCCCCATGGAATTTGGCTAGGGAAAGGGACGCTCCAATTTAGGATGGGTTGAGGAGGAAGATACCCGTCATTAACCGCCTCATTCGGGGATGTTTCGGTGTCCTTGCTGCTACCAAGGTCTTGGACGCCGAAAGGAAGCTCATCACGAGGAACAGAGGAAGAAGATGAGGGGACGGTGGTGGATTTCTTCTTGCCTATCTTAAGAGATGGAAAAGGAAAGCTTGAGATTGGTTAATGTGGAAGGAGAGAGCAACGGCGCAAAGGTGAATGGCGGGCGCGTATGAGCTTTTGGGAGCAGGGTTGACCTTGGTCGACTTTTCGTTTCTTTTTATAGACACTGGGATGGGCCCGGGGCTGGAAAGTTATTGGGCCATTTTGAAAGGCCCGATGGATTTTTATTGTTAATAACCTATGTCGTAACTATGCAATTATGACCTAACGGCCATAAGGAAGTTAATGATCTGTTATCTCGTGTTAATTATGACTTAACGGTCATAAGAATAAGTCGTCGTGCTTTTATGAAAGTAAAAAGCAGTCTGAAATACGGAAATTTTCAGATTGAAATTAAAGTAATACTGAATTTTATAAATTCAGTAGTATGAGAGAGTTAGATTTTACATAACTCGGTGATAAAGAATGCCTTAGGCTATGGGTGTTAATCATCCGGCTGATTATAGGCTTTGGAGACTCGAGTCGTTGTGAGAATATTGGGAATAAACTGGTCTGATCTACCAGAATTTTGGTTCTTAGTGAAATTTCACTAAGTGGATTATGAATTCAGGCTGATTTAGGCGGTCTCGTTATGTGAAAATGGTGAAAATATACATGAGATATGAAATTCTGAATGGTATGACCGGTCCGAAAAATATGTTCTTGACGAAAATTTGCTGAGAGGAATGTGATTTGATGGGAAATGATAAAGCATAGTCTCTCAGGAAAGACTCTTTCATTATTTGCGATTCCCAAATGATACAAGCGTCGGGGGCTATACCTAATTAGGTGCACCCGACCGGTGCACCGTATTCAAAGAGCGGTCTATAGAAATTTTGGAAGCGGAAAAAGATAGAAACTGAAAGGAGCGGTCTACAGGAATTGCATATTAATGGAAATAATAAAGAATCAATTAGTGGACTCTTGCATTATTTGAAAGAAGTTCAAATGATCCAAGAGTCGGGGCTATACTCAATTGGGTGCGCCTAATCGGCGCACCGTGAGAAGAATAAGCTATGCTTACCTAATTAGGTGATATGGAAGGTGAAAAACAATAATTTTTTTAGGCTTCTTTTGAAGCACTTGTGAAGAAAGAAGAACGAGTGCAGCAGATTGGAGTTCTTTTTAATTTTATCATGAATAAAGACCAACATGTAGAAGACTCGGTTGGCCTTATTCAAGGTTAAATAAAAAATTACTCGGGGCTGCTGTCGTAAAATTGCCTTATGGGTATACGAGATGATGAAGGAATGGATACGCAGAGACATGGTGACAAATTAAGGAAGATAAAGATGATGGCGATAGGCAACAGATCGGTCCTTGACCGGTCTTGTCACACCCCTATCCCGAAAGATAGTTAAGTGTGGTACGGATCGCCTTGGGAGATGATTGGCGAAGCAACCATACATAGCATCACATTAACAAACATCCACGAATTACAAGTTTACATAATTAAGTCTTGATTACAACATAGAGTTCGAATAAAAGATACATTAGGTTCGACGTTAGGTCTTACATAGCCATGATTTTTGTTCGAAATTAAAGTGCGGAAGCGAAATACATAACTCGACGATACATAGATAACTTAAATGAACCATGCCGGCCTAGGCCACGGCTCACTCATCATGGGTCGGAGAGCTAGGGACCCATTCAATGGTCCACTCTTTGGGTTCTTCTCCATCCCAAACCACCTTACCACAACAATCACAAAACCCGGCTTGCGGGAAACCCGTAAATCAACATGTAGTGGCAAAGCCCGAGTATCTAACATACTCCGCAAGTCTTACCCGTCAAATTGGTCATCTAAGACCGACTCCTAGATGCATGGGGCTTGACCGGTTTAACTTGGCCTTTTTCATAAATAGCTCCTATGCTAATTAGGTTGGCAATTTCATTACTTAGCCAAATTAATAGGGTGGTTGCATAAAAGAACTTTAGTGAGCATGCTAACAATACAAGAGTTTGCAATACAATTTAATATCAATATAAAACAGCAAGCTATTCATCAACTCCTCTTTACTACACATCGCGGACTGCTCGAATCAAGTGGTACTCATTAACCGAGAGGAAACGGCGATAATTATCGAATTATTAATCCTGCAGGAAGGAACCCAAATGCACGACATACGCATCATTTAGGAACACGTATGGCCACCGTTCGCGAGTTCATCATAAAGTAAAACACGGGGCCACCGACCCCGAGTACACGTCCCCTTGCGACCGTTCAACAACGCGCCCAAGGCTTAACCCATGTACTCTCCAACAGTCCTCAACCCGTGCAACCACCGTGTCAAACACATCACCTATGGGTCGGTGAGATATCCGGCTCACTTTACAACTTGCAAGCTACATAGGTTTACCAATCCCCATAAGAAAGGTATGCAAGTGGTACACAACTCAAACTTGTTCGCGGAGCCACAATGGGGTGTTCTCAATTTTAACCAAATTCATCATGTTCACATTTAATCATAAGCCATGAGTGAGATCCCCAATCTATCGTTGACTCCATAAACATAGCATAGCAATTCTAACGAGGATATGACACATAAGCGACATAGGACATATAGGAATTTATGCATGTGGATTTCCATTCAACGCCTAAAACTTAAATGCACATTCATCATCCTTAATATAGTGATAAAAGAAAGACATTTCAAAATAATAGGAATGCACCGGGGCTTGCCTTGAGAGTGATCGAAGTTAGCACTAGCCTCATAAGCGTTGAGCGTGGCAACCGTCTCTTCCGGCGGAATCAATTCGATGTCGTCACCTATAAGATGAAATGCAATGCATAAGTGACATGAGTACAAGGTCGATGAGATTGGAATGCATGTGTGCTGTTTTTGTAAAGATGTATATGAGTAATTTAAACAAAGGTCTTGTTTTGCTCAAACCCTAGCAATCATAATACGCCTCTTGTTTTCTTTTAAGGGGTTCCAAATACATGACAAGTATAATCATACTAATACAATGAGTAATGACTTGATTACTTAGACATGAGTGCTGTGGTTATTGCAGGTTTAGCACTAACATTTAGCAAGTTTTCAAAAGATAAAACAAAAAAAACCTAGGCTTAAGATAAGAATTCGATCTCAAAATTAATACATACGTGAAATACATGAAACCTTTTGACTAAACCTGCCATGAGGTGCTTGGGGACATGGTGAACAGTGAAAATTACATAACCATGCATGAACATAATCTTTAGTGGCATAAAACTATTTACACATGTGCTGAAAATAACTTTTTAGGAATTTAGATCTAGGGTTTGCACAATTAATATTTTATCATCCTCAAAAATTAACAAGGACTTTTCTACACACGCACAGTGCTAAGAGGAAATTAATTACCAAGTTTCATGCAAAAATAATTTACAGGGATTTAATTAAGAATTAAATACATAGAATGCAAGAAAGGCAATAACTTGAAAAATATGAGATGAAATGCAGATCTTCCAGTGCCCAAAATTCATGTGTGTCTGGGTGAAGATTTTGGCCAAGTGGCATTTAATTTGGATTTATAGTTTTAAAGTTATGGCCTAGTTAAATTTTCAGGGGTTGACTTTTGTCATTTTTGTACAAATATGAAAACATGTAGATCTGACCAGCTCATGTTACTTTTATGAAAGTACAGGTCTTCTAGTTTCCAAAACATTTTAGTTTGAATTTTTGGACGATTCAAACGCGAGATATGAATTTTTCAAACATGAATAGAGTTCGGGTGTATTTACGAAAGTGCCACTCGGTAGTTTTAAACGAGAGGGCGGCGCGTGCGCTCCGGCGAGCGGCGGCCGGCGCCGGTGAGCTCGAGCGCGACGGCGTTCTAGGGCAGCTCATGCTCTGGGATTTGGTCGGGATAGAGCTCAAGTGGTGGGGAGAACATTGGTGGGGGCCACGGGGGCCGGCGATGGCCGGAGAAGGGGCGCGGCGAGCGGTGGCGCTCGCGGAGGTGCGGCGGCGGCGCGCGTCCAGCTCCGGCGGAGGGAGAGGGAGAGGGTTGGCTGGGAAGCTTCACCTGCTCTCGGAGGAGGGCGGCGTGGGGTCGCGCGGTGGAGAGGTGGACCGTGGAGACGGCTCGACGGAGGGGTGGCGGAGCGGGGCGACGGCGGCAGGATTCTTCTCAAATTCCCGACGACCCGGGGTAGGAACTGGGGAGCGCGTCGGCGGGGAGCTCGGGCATGACCTTGCTCACGAGATGACGGAGGAGGGAGGGAGAGGCGGCCTACCTAGACGGCGCGCGACGCGGAGAGGCTCGGGGCGGCTATGGCGGGCGGCGGCGGCGTCTTCTCCCCTTGCGCGGGCTACGGAGGGTGAGGGAGGGAGCCGAGGGCACCGTGACCTGCAAAGGGAGCTGGGGGAGTGGTTTGATGCGGATGGAGATGGGGCCTTGGCTCCCGTGCGCATTTTCTAGGGGCGGCCGGACGGTGAGCGGCGGCAGGGGCGGGAAGCCTTCAACTCCGGCGTTGCCCGGTTGGCCGCCGGGTACTGTTCTAGTTGGGAGGTGGGCAGGGCTTGCGTGGCGACGGGACAGGGTGGGAGCACGCTCTGGAGCGGGCGCGGGGCGGCGGACCGGCGAGCGCAGCCGCCATTGTCCGGCGGTCCCCGTAGCTCGAGTCCATACTTTGAATTTGAAATCTGGTTTGACAACTTTTGATCAAAACGATGCTTCTGTTGCTCCAAATTTAAAACTAAAAATATGTAGAGCTCCAGGATGATCTGCCCGAATTTCCATCTTTTAGTTTGAAGTTCTAATATTGCTCCCAAAAATTCATACAAAATTCAGAAACAACAGTGTTTCAGATTTGAGTTTGAAGTTTTGGGCATTCAAAACTTTGTTCAAAAATTTTGTGAAAATGTTGTAAATTCATCTTTTTACATGAGCAATCCAGTGGTGCAAAAATATGTGGGTAGTGTTTTTATAATTTTTGCACTTCTCTTGTGAGTTGGGTTAGGGCTAGGGTTTAGTTTAGGTTTTCCCTTTTCTCTTTTTGTTTTTCTTCTTTTCCTTTGGGTGATTAACATTAGTGCTTGTTTAGTGATGTGATTAGGCTAGTAATTACGTGCTTAACCTTAATCGTGACACGGGATGTCACAGCCCTCCCCCTTAAAGAAATTCTCGTCCCGAGAATCGCTATGAATTAAGGAGAGGGAGTACGGAGTTTACCGATTTGTGTGACGCGAGGAACTCGTGAAAATTCTTCTCTAGAAAATCCTCTTGTTCCCAAGTTGCTTCTTCTTCGGTGTGGTTACTCCATTGCACTTTATAGAAAGTGATGGTGCGATTGCGGGTTACTCTGGTCGTTTTGATCGATAATCCGGACGGGGTATTCGGGGTAGGAGAGATCTTCTTCTAGTTGATCGGTATCGGAGATGACCACATCTATCGGAGGCTTCAAGCATTTCTTGAGTTGAGATACATGGAACACATTGTGCACTCGAGCAAGACTTTCCGGTAATTGCAATCGGTAAGCAACCGCGCTATGCTTTTCCACAATCGAATAGGGTCCGATATAGCGGGGTGCTAGCTTTCCTTTAATTCCGAACCGAGACACGCCTTTATTCGGGAGACACGAAGATAAACATGATCTCCCTTCTCAAATTCCAACGGGCGTCTCCTCTTGTTAGCGTAACTCACTTGACGAGATTGTGTGGCTTTCATATTGGCTTGAATTTGTCGGACCTTTTCTTCGGCTTGAGTGACAAGATCGGGACCAAAATTGGTTCTTTCTCCCGCTTCCGACCAATTTAAGGGTGTACGGCAAGAATGACCATACAATGCTTCAAAAGGTGACATTCCCAAACTCTCTTGATAGCTATTGTTGTACGAGAATTCGGCGAATGGAAGACAATCATCCCAATTTCCTCTATTTTCCATAGCACATGCTCTCAAGATATCCTCCAAATATTGATTCAATCTTTCGATTTGTCCATCCGTTTGAGGGTGATATGCGGAGCTTCTAATGAGAGTGGTACCAAGACAAGAATGCAATTGCTCCCAAAAACGAGATACAAATTGCGGACCTCGATCGGAAACAATAGTTTTAGGTATTCCATGCAAACATAACACTCTTGAGATGTATAGCTCGGCATACTTCTTGGTATTGTAGGTAGTATGGACGGGAATGAAATGTGCGGACTTAGTTAACCTATCCACAATAACCCAAATTGAATCATGCTTCTTTGATGTGAGAGGCAATCCAACGATAAAATCCATAGCAATGTCCTTCCACTTCCAAACGGGAATCTTCAATGGGTTCAATAATCCGGCTTTTCTCAAGTGGTCGGCTTTCACTCGTTGACAAGTATCACACTCGGCCACATACCATGCAATCTCATGCTTCATGCGTGTCCACCAAAACTTTTCTCTTAGGCCACGATACATTTTGTTGCTACTGGGGTGTATGGAATATTTAGACAAATGTGCCTCGTCCATTATTTTCTTCCGTAATTCCATATCCTTCGGAACAACGAGACGTTGGTTGAACCATAATACACCATCGTCATCTTGTCGGAAACATGTAGCCTCATCTTTTTCTATCTTTTGCCGAATAAATTTCATACCTTCATCCTTCTTTTGTGCCTCAATAATTTCCTCACGAAGGGTAGGAATGAGAGCTAGATTATATAGTGAACCATAGGGAATGTCTCGAAGACTTGGTTCACTAGAATCTGAAATTTCCGAATCTTCCATAGAACGACCGGTAACATGATTGCATTGATCCTTGCGACTCAAAGCGTCGGCAACCACATTAGCTTTACCCGGATGATAATGGATTTCCAACTCATAATCCTTGACTAATTCCAACCATCTACGTTGCCTCATATTCAACTCTTGTTGGGTGAAGATATATTTGAGACTCTTATGATCGGTGTAAAGATTGACAAGATTTCCAAGTAGGTAATGTCTCCAAGTTTTCAAAGCAAGGACAACCGAGGCTAGTTCCAAATCATGGGTGGGGTAGTGTTATTCATGCTTGCGAAGTTGACGAGAAGCATACGCAATGATACATCCTTCTTGCATTAGTACACACCCTAGACCGGTGCTGGATGCATCACAATACACGTCAAACGGCTTGGTGATGTCGACTTGTGCTAACACCGGAGCGGATGTTAAATGCTTCTTGAGAGTTTGAAAAGCTTCCTCACATTCACGGCTCCATTTGAACTTTGCATCTTTCTCCAACAATTTTGTCATAGGCTTGGCTATGCTTGAAAAATTGGGAATGAATTTCCAATAATAGCCGGTAAGACCAAGAAAACTTCGGATTTGTCTCACCAACCTTGGGGATTTCCAAGTAAGCACTTCTCCCACTTTACTTGGGTCAACGGCGACACCTTCCGCGGAAATAATGTGACCCAAGAAAGGAACTTGCTTCAACCAAAATTCACATTTGCTAAACTTGGCATACAATTGATGATCACGAAGCCGTTGGAGAACAATGCGAAGGTGTTCGGCATGCTCTTCTTCGGACTTCGAATAAATAAGAATGTCGTCAATGAAGACCACGACAAACTTATCCAACTCGGGCATGAATACCGAATTCATCAAGTACATGAAATGAGCCGGGGCATTTGTGAGCCCAAACGACATGACGAGATACTCAAAGAGACCATACCGCGTAGAGAATGCGGTTTTTGGAATATCTTCGGCTTGGATCTTGATTTGGTGGTAACCGGATCGGAGATCAATCTTAGAGAAGACCTTAGCACCAACTAATTGATCAAAGAGAATATCAATCCGAGGGAGTGGGTATTTATTCTTGATAGTTACCGCATTGAGAGGGCGGTAATCCACACATAGACGTAGCGTCTTGTCTTTCTTCTTCACAAAGAGAGCGGGACATCCGCACGGAGATGAACTAGGGCGAATATAACCTTTATCCATAAGCTCACCCAATTGTTCCTTCAAGATTGCTAGCTCATTGGGAGCCATTTTGTACGGCCTACGGGAAATTGGTGCCGTACCGGGTTGGAGCTCTATTCTAAACTCCACATCCCGATCGGGTGGCATACCCGGTAAGTCATCCGGAAACACATCGGGAAACTCACATACCACGGGAATATCCTCAATCCTTTTTCCTTCGAGATGGTAAATTTTTGAAGTGGAGAATTTTGGGTGGGGTAATCGGAGAATAGACGAACCATGGAGTGGGGAGTTTAGGTGAACTTCACGGGAATCGATGTGTAAAACGGCTCTATGGAGTTTCATCCATCTCATACCTAAGATTATGTCTATTCCTTGCCCACACAAAATTATGAGAGAGGAGGGGTATATTTTTCTCTCTAGATTTAGCGGTACTTGCCTCAACTCTAAGTTTGTTTTTATTTTTCCACCCGGTGATGTGATGACATAGGGAATATCCAAAACGGTAGGAGTGAGTTGTAGGGTTTTTGAACATGCTTGACTAATGAAATCATGAGTTGCACCCAAATTAAAAAGAACCAAAGTGGGGTGGTTGTTGATCGAAAACATACCCGAGAGTACCGGTTCTCCCGCTTGAATCTCTTCGGCCGTGGTATAGTTGACTCGACCATTCTTAGCATTTGGAGTGGAAGATTGATTGCGGTTCCCATTGCCATTATTCCCATTGCGGTTTTGATTGTTGTTGCCGCTTCCGGAACCATTGTTGTTGTTGTTGTTGCCCGGGTTGCGTGTCGGAACACGGCAATCCTTTGCGAAATGACCCGGACGTCCACAATTAAAGCACGGACCTTGAGGACCGGGCCTAGCACCTTGGTATTGCTGCTGTGGAGGGCGGAACGAAGTGGTATGCTGCTGATTTCCACCGTGAGAGTGGTGGTGTTGCTGCGGCACGAATTGGCGTGATCCCCCGTCGGCGGCAATGCGGCCTCGAAACTTCTGTCCGGACGGGGAAGTGATGGCTAGCTTGTACTTGGGCGGAGCAGAGCTGGATGGATTTCCTACGGCCCGCTTCCTCTTCTTGTCCCTTTGGTGAGCACGTATAGCATCTTCTTGCACAATCGCGGCACTCATCAAGTCATTGAAAGTGCCGGTAGTGGCTTGAGCCAAGCGATCTTGCAACTTCGGGCTTAGCCCCGAACGAAAGCAATCCTTCTTCTTGTCATCCGTGTCGGCATGATAGGATGCATATTGGGCCAAGTAGTTGAACTTCCGTGCATACTCTTGCACAGTTCCGGTTCCTTGCTTCAAATTGAGGAACTCTTGCAACTTGCGCTTCATGAGACCGGCGGGGATGTGATGCGCGCGAAACGCGGTGCAAAAGTCCGGCCAATTCACTTGAGCACCGGCGGGAAGGGCGGCGGTGAAACTTGCCCACCATGCACTAGCGGAGCCACGAAGTTGTTGAGCCGCAAAGAGAACCTTTTGCTCCGATGTGCAATTGAGGAGAGCAAACTTCGACTCAATGATGCAGAGGAAATTATCCGCCTCTAAAGGATCGGTAGTAGCTTCACCAAGCTTAGGCGGTTGAGTGGCCCAAAAGTCGGCATAGGTGGAATTCCTCGGCCCTTGGGGTGGCGGTCCTTGGCCTTGTCCTTGATTAGTTTGACTTGCAAAGAACAAGCGGAACATCTCGTTTTGGTTGGACACGAGTTGTTCCAACGGCGTGAGAGGTGGAGGGTTAGGGAGTTGCTCTTCCCTCGCACCATGACCACTTTCGGAAGCTTCACCACGACGGGTATTCACCATCTGCCACATATGAAAATTTTTCTCACGTTAGCTCATTAGACCAAGAGCCAAAATAGCAAGAAATTCTGACATTGGGCATAAGGGATCAAAATTTTCAGATTGCATGTACGAAGAAAATATTGATGAAATAAGCATAATGCATTGGCACATACATATTCCATAGATTCAAACATAGTAGCAACATGATAGAAATTTTTGATACACGGGAAACCACGAATCCGATACAACACGGTCTTAGGTTACATCACGTGTGACCCACAAACAAACACAAATCTCGGAGAGCTTAATTAGCAACACGAGGATCGTTTTCCATACACGGTTACATGCCTCACGAGATCACCAATCCTACAACACAGAGAGCTACGACCACCGGTCGTGACAACTACTCGTCGTCATCGCCGTAGTAGTCGGCGTCATCCCTCATGGGAGAGGGTGGTGCTCCGTCCTCAACGTCGGAAGCATCCTCGCCATCACTCATCTCCACATCCTCCTCGGGTGGGATGATCTCAAGTGGCTCGGGAGGTCCGCCATTGAGGATGGCGTGCAGGGCGTTGTTGGCGGCTTGGAGATGCTCAATGGTAGCGTTGTTATGCGCTATGGTTGCCCGGGCGTTCCGGAGATCTCCCTCCAAAGCATCCCTAGCGCCCTGAGTCTCCAGGAGAGTAACCTCCAACTCATCCTTCTCCTCGAGAAGGGCATCCACCTGGCCGGAGAGGACGTAGTTCTCCTCATTAGCGGCGGTGAGTTGGGAAGTACGCTCATCGAGAGTGGCCTGCAGAGCGGCGGCTCCATTGCCCTCAAGGGCAAGGTGGGCGTCGTGGAGCTGCTCGAAGAAGTTCCAACGCTCCGTCTCGCTATACTCGAGCTGCGTACGGAGGGTATCCACCTCGGTAGTGCGCTCGGCTAGCTCGGCGGTGCGGGCAGCAAGCTCGGCGGCGCGAGCGGCGAGCTCGGCGTCGCGAGTGGTAAGCTCGGCGTCGCGGGTGGCGAGGGTGGCTTGCAGGGCAGCACGCTCCTGCTCCAACTCGAGCACCCGCCTCGCGAGGTTCTCACGGTTCAACATGAGCTTGCCGGGGGCCATCTGTCGGAGAATTTTGAAACACAAGTCAAAACTCAATATCCAACAACAAAAACATGCTAAATAAGTAGAGCATGGATGATGGAATGGCACCAACTTAGCACAAGAAATACAACAAGACTTTTCGTGCAAACCTAACACGGTTCAATTTCCCGGACAGAATTGACATATTACGGAAATCCAATTTTTACTCCTGTTTCTGGACAGAATTAAAATTTTTGTTTGTTACGAAAGTTTTAGACAACTTCCTAAGCTTTCCAACACATCCTAGAACAGCTCAATCCGACCTGTCGTTTGAAAGTTATGCACGATCTACGACAGGGACAGAACCGGAGCACATTCTAAAATTCCAGAATTGCTCTCTGTAATGGGTAGTTCTAGCTACGTTCCAGATTTTTGCAAGGCCAGAGACTAGAATTGTATTGAGGAGCATAACACAAGCTTTCCAGAAAGTCCTTATTTGCCTTATTTGGATAAGTAATTCGGAAGTTATGCTCATTTTTGTGAAACCTAACAAATCTGCCACGTTTTTTATTCCGGTTTTTAATCTTTTGTGAGGATGAAGCTACGTGCTCTATTTTTCATGGTGGTTTGATTTAGATAAGTTCACACGCATATGGTTGACATGATGATATGATATGCAAAGATGATGGATGCTCAATATGTCGTTCCGTACGTCCTCACAAAATTAAAAGACCGCGCCCGCCGATACGAATATCGGATAAGCGCATCGGTGGCACACACACCTCTCACACGATACTACACGAACTAAAACATTGTTATGTACCTGCAAGAGATGGATTCCAGAAATATTACATCAAATTCAAAAGAAACAAGCCAAAAATAAATCCATGTCACCTCGCCTCACATGGAGAGCTCTCGAATAAGAGTGTATTCGAGTCACACCATTTAATATCATGCGAAAATTGACAACACTCAATCACATACCTTGGCCAAAGCCGTAGTTGCAAAATATGTAAACAATCATAACACGGGGTTAGTTTTGCCACCATTCTATATAGTCCTTATATTGGCCTTTCTATCTAGACTCGTGCCTCACCGTGACACAAAAACGGGGCTTATGATTTTTAGAATGAGTGTTAGTGTGACGCAAATCCCAAGTCGGCTCGATACCACGTGTCACACCCCTATCCCGAAAGATAGTTAAGTGTGATACGGATCGCCTTGGGAGATGATTGGCGAAGCAACCATACATAGCATCACATTAACAAACATCCACGAATTACAAGTTTACATAATTAAGTCTTGATTACAACATAGAGTTCGAATAAAAGATACATTAGGTTCGACGTTAGGTCTTACATAGCCATGATTTTTGTTCGAAATTAAAGTGCGGAAGCGAAATACATAACTCGACGATACATAGATAACTTAAATGAACCATGCCGGCCTAGGCCACGGCTCACTCATCATGGGTCGGAGAGCTAGGGACCCATTCAATGGTCCACTCTTTGGGTTCTTCTCCATCCCAAACCACCTTTCCACAACAATCACAAAACCCGGCTTGCGGGAAACCTGTAAATCAACATGTAGTGGCAAAGCCTGAGTATCTAACATACTCCGCAAGTCTTACCCGTCAAATTGGTCATCTAAGACCGACTCCTAGATGCATGGGGCTTGACCGGTTTAACTTGGACTTTTGCATAAATAGCTCCTATGCTAATTAGGTTGGCAATTTCATTACTTAGCCAAATTAATAGGGTGGTTGCATAAAAGAACTTTAGTGAGCATGCTAACAATACAAGAGTTTGCAATACAATTTCATATCAATATAAAACAGCAAGCTATTCATCAACTCCTCTTTACTACACATCGCGGACTGCTCGAATCAAGTGGTACTCATTAACCGAGAGAAAACGGCGATAATTATCGAATTATTAATCCTGCAGGAAGGAACCCAAATGCACGACATACGCATCATTTAAGAACACGTATGGCCACCGTTCGCGAGTTCATCATAAAGTAAAACACGGGGCCACCGACCCCGAGTACACGTCCCCTCGCGGCCGTTCAACAACGCGCCCAAGGCTTAACCCATGTGCTCTCCAACGGTCCTCAACCCGTGCAACCACCTTGCCAAACACATCACCTCCGGGTCGGTGAGATATCCGGCTCACTTTACAACTTGCAAGGTACATAGGTTTACCAATCCCCATAAGAAAGGTATGCAAGTGGTACACAACTCAAACTTGTTCGCGGAGCCACAATGGGGTGTTCTCAATTTTAACCAAATTCATCATGTTCACATTTAATCATAAGCCATGAGTGAGATCCCCAATCTATCGTTGACTCCATAAACATAGCATAGCAATTCTAACGAGGATATGACACATAAGCGACATAGGACATATAGGAATTTATGCATGTGGATTTCCATTCAACGCCTAAAACTTAAATGCACATTCATCATCCTTAATATAGTGATAAAAGAAAGACATTTCAAAATAATAGGAATGCACCGGGGCTTGCCTTGAGAGTGATCGAAGTTAGCACTAGCCTCACAAGCGTTGAGCGTGGCAACCGTCTCTTCCGGCGGAATCAATTCGATGTCGTCACCTATAAGATGAAATGCAATGCATAAGTGACATGAGTACAAGGTCGATGAGATTGGAATGCATGTGTGCTATTTTTGTAAAGATGTATATGAGTAATTTAAACAAAGGTCTTGTTTTGCTCAAACCCTAGCAATCATAATACGCCTCTTGTTTTCTTTTAAGGGGTTCCAAATACATGACAAGTATAATCATACTAATACAATGAGTAATGACTTGATTACTTAGACATGAGTGCTGTGGTTATTGCAGGTTTAGCACTAACATTTAGCAAGTTTTCAAAAGATAAAACAAAAAAAAACCTAGGCTTATGTGATTTAGCATCACATGCGATGACGATTTCCTTTTAAGATAAGAATTCGATCTCAAAATTAATACATACGTGAAATACATGAAACCTTTTGACTAAACCTGCCATGAGGTGCTAGGGGACATGGTGAGCAGTGAAAATTACATAACCATGCATGAACATAATCTTTAGTGGCATAAAACTATTTACACATGTGCTGAAAATAACTTTTTAGGAATTTAGATCTAGGGTTTGCACAATTAATATTTTATCATGCTCAAAAATTAACATGGACTTTTCTTCACAGGCACAGTGCTAAGAGGAAATTAATTACCAAGTTTCATGCAAAAATAATTTACAGGGATTTAATTAAGAATTAAATACAGAGAATGCAAGAAAGGCAATAACTTGAAAAATATGAGATGAAATGCAGATCTTCCAGTTCCAAACATTGATGTGTGTCTGGGTGAAGATTTTGGCCAAGTGGCATTTAATTTGGATTTATAGTTTTAAAGTTATGGCCTAGTTAAGTTTTGAGGGGTTGACTTTTGTCATTTTTGTACAAATATGAAAACATGTAGATCTAACCAGCTCATGTTACTTTTATGAAAGTACAGGTCTTCTAGTTTCCAAAACATTTTAGTTTGAAATTGTTGGACGATTCAAACGCGAGATATGAATTTTTCAAACATGAATAGAGTTCGGGTGTATTTACGAAAGTGCCACCGGCAGTTTTAAACGAGAGGGCGGCGCGCGCGCTCCGGCGAGCGGCGGCCGGCGCCAGCGAGCTCGAGCGCGACGGCGTTCTAGGGCAGCTCATGCTCTGGGATTTGGTCAGGATAGAGCTCAAGTGGTGGGGAGAACGTTGGTGGGGGCCACGGGGGCCGGCGATGGCCGGAGCAGGGGCGCGGCGAGCGGTGGCGCTCGCGGAGGTGCGGCGGCGGCGCGCGTCCAGCTCCGGCGGAGGGAGAGGGAGAGGGTTGGCTGGGAAGCTTCACCTGCTCACGGAGGAGGGCGGCGTGGGGTCGCGCGGTGGAGAGGTGGACCGTGGAGACGGCTTGACGGAGGGGGTGGCGGAGCGGGGGCGACGGCGGCGGGATTCTTCTCAAATTCCCGACGACCTGGGGCAGGAACCGGGGAGCGCGTCGGCGGGAGCTCAGGCATGACCTTGCTCACGAGATGACGAGAGGAGGGAGGGAGAGGCGGCCTACCTAGACGGCGCACGACGCGGAGAGGCTCGGGGCGGCTATGGCGGGCGGCGGCGGCGTCTTCTCCCCTTGCGCGGGCTACGAGAGGGTGAGGGAGGGAGCTGAGGGCACCGTGAGCTGCAGAGGGAGCTGGGGGAGTGGTTTGATGCGGATGGAGATGGGGCCTTGGCTCCCGTGCGCATTTTCTAGGGGCGGCCGGACGGTGAGCGGAAGCGAGGGCGGGAAGCCTGCAATTCCGGCGTTGCCTGGTTGGCCGGCGGGTACTGTTCTAGTTGGGAGGTGGGCAGGGCTTGAGCGGCGACGGGACAGGGTGGGAGCACGCTCTGGAGCGGGCGCGGGGCGGCGGACCGGCGGGCGCAGCCGCCATTGTCCGGCGGTCCCCGTAGCTCGAGTCCAAACTTTGAATTTGAAATCTGGTTTGACAACTTTTGATCAAAACGATGCTTCTGTTGCTCCAAATTTAAAACTAAAAATATGTAGAGCTCCAGGATGATGTGCCCGAATTTCCATCTTTTAGTTTGAAGTTCTAATCTTGCTCCCAAAAATTCATACAAAATTCACAAACAACAGTGTTTCAAATTTGAGTTTGAATTTTTGGGCATTCAAAACTTTGTTCAAAAATTTTGTGAAAATGTTGTAAATTCATCTTTTTACATGAGCAATCCAGTGGTGCAAAAATATGTGGGTAGTGTTTTTATAATTTTTGCACTTCTCTTGTGGGTTGGGTTAGGGCTAGGGTTTAGTTTAGGTTTTCCCTTTTCTCTTTTTGTTTTTCTTCTTTTCCTTTGGGTGATTAACATTAGTGCTTGATTAGTGATGTGATTAGGCTAGTAATTACGTACTTAACCTTAATCGTGACACGGGATGTCACAGGTCTGGGATAACAGAAGATCCTGAATACCGGTATGGAAGCAAGGCGGACATTAAGACCGGTATACAATGACTTGAGGAGCAAGCTATTCAACAATTCGTAGTCCGATTAGGACTCTGAATCAATAAAGAAAGTTAGAAATAGAACTCCATATATGTAATTCATGTAATCGATTAGGACATATAAGGCGGAGCAGGGACCCCCGAAAACACTCCGAGATCTTGCAATTAGCAAATCGCTAAAGGCAATACATAACATACAGGACGTAGGGTATTACTCTCGATCCGAGGGGCCTGAACCTGTCTAAAATCACGTTTTCCTGTGTGTTCTGTGTGTTGTATCATCGAATTCCACGCTCGTGAGGGACCAGGTAGTACTAGTGTCGAGTTTAAGACTCGACAGAATTGATAAATAGAAAAAATGAGCCATGTAAATTGTGAGATGTAAATTGCAGAAAGGAAGACAGGTTAGATAAGCTAGGGTTCGTATGGTACTTTGTATCTTTCACGGGCACTCTAGGAATTCTTGATTCATTATTTATACTGCCCTTCCTTTGGCTTTTTTTTTGTCAATTCTGCCAGGTTTTCAGACTATGTTTGATCATAGAACTCTAGAAATATATCACATGTCTTTATGAGACGTTAGCTTTGGTCATATTAGATACCACTTCAGTAGATATAGTAACTACGGCTTCCTTCAAATGGTCATCGCATCTTACACGGTTCTCTACATTTTAAAATTGTTTCAACCTGCTATGTTTTGATTTTATGATAGGCCATAATACTTACCGTGAACTCCTCATGTGAGAACAGAGTCCAGGTAGTTGTTTACCTTCTTGACATTGATTCAATATCTATTTCTCCATCTTTTGCATCCATCTCACAAACAGAGCTTATGGTCTGTAGCAAAACTAGCAATGCTTCTTATTTTTCTTTTGATGCCTCTACAACTACGATCCATAAAAAATACCGATGATAGAATATTCATCCAAATTCCTATTTAATTCAAATATTCTTGCTGCTGTGTGTCTGTGCTATGTAATTGAGCATTATTTTTGTTAGGTTTCTACTGTTCTTCAGTTTGGGGGTTTCTGCCACCTCTCCGTCAGGCTACAAGGTTTGTGTTCTCAATCTCAATCTTTTACTACTGTTGGGAAATCGATGTCCCTAGACTAACACCAACTTCCTAGAAATGGTACCAAACTGGTGTGATACTACTTCTTCTGTGGACCCAAACTTCTAACTATAATGAGGAGACCTTCATCTTACTCTGCTAACTTGGGAGACCACCTCTCTACAAAAGAGCTTAGCCTTTATTCATAACATACACTTGACACAAGACACAACATTCTTCGTAGCTACACACCACTACTATCAATCTAGGACTCACCATAAGACTCCTAGACTCTAGAACACATCATGACAATCTTTGCCATGCCTTCACATGTGGTGGCTTCTATGACTCTATGGCATGGTATCTTGGAGGGTAGAGGGCACCCCTATTTAGGCCCTGTTTGGTTCCTGGAAGCTATGAACAAAATCTGGATTTTCCAATAGCTACTAGAAGCTAGATTCAGGCCAAAATCTGCTACCCCTGTTTGAAGACAGCTACCACAAGCTGCTTTTCTGGCCCACATAGGCCCAGTTTGGCTGTTTGATTTTTTTCATTATATTCTGGATTTTTTTTTTACAAACGATTCTATTTTTTTTGCATGAACTGAAAGGCAACAAAAACAGATTTCCCTTACAACATACCAATGCAATATATATGATACAGTATCATACAAAATAAGTTCATTGGTCATACATATAGCCTCACATTCTCTCTTCTCTAGTAACATATAAAGCATTAGCTATAGAGTCACGAAAGGCATTCATGTCCACATCTTCATCGCCTAGCTGATTATTAGTAGCCCTTTGTTGAGATGACGAGTCTGCGGGTATTGGCATATAGTCCTCATCTCGATCGCACATGTCGAAATCTTGATCACTCAATGCACTTTCACGGATAAAATTATGTAAGGCCATACAAGCTAAAATTATTTTGCTTTGTTTTCTCATTGGATAACTTGGTAAGTCTAATAAAATCCTCCATTTCATATTCAACACTCCAATAGACCTCTCAATGACATTGCGAAGGGAAGAGTGCAAATAATTGAATACGTCTTTTTTGCCTCTTGGTCCTGGACCATGTTGGAACTCATGCAAATGATACTTGGTTCCCTTGTAATGTGCAAGGTATCCAGGTCTATTAGGGTACCCTGAGTCCACCAAATAAAATTTGCCTAACAAAATAATAGTGTAATGCAAAAATTGTTACCACTACGCTTAAAAAAACATCTTACCATAATGTTGCAGTAGTAGTATTTAAGACGTGCAATTACATGGCGGCGGATGCGGAAACGAATCCTCATACTTGCTTATGGCATCGTTGAAAACCCTCATGTCATGTACCGATCCCGGCCATCCCGCCACCGCGAAAGTGAATCTCATGTCAAAATCACAAATAACCAATACATTCTGAGTCGAGTATCCGTACCGACCCATATGTTGAGGCACCTTCGATGATGGCACAATAACAGATATATGCATTCCATCTAGTGCCCTAATGCAATTATCGAAGTACGGCGAGAAACGAGGAGACTGTACTTTTGGATGCACCGTCCTAAATTGAGGATCTCTTGGTTTGATTATCTGTACTGACAGCCTAGAGACACATCTCAACACTTCATTAAATTTTCGACTGACAGTTTCAGTTGACCTCTCAAAACGGTTTTCAGCTTGTCTAACTGATTGTGGGGCACCAATGATCCACAGGAACATTGCCAAACACTCCACGGAACTCATCTTATTTGATGACCTCAAACCATAATTTATCACTAACTCATCATGCAGCCTGTAAAAGAGTTCCCTACTCATTCTAAACATGTTGTAGCAAGCCGTTGGATTGGCAAGAGTTTTCATGACCCACTCATATCCAGATAGACCAATTTTCAAGTTCTTAGTTTTATTCATGAAAGTCGATTCATGATACATACCAAACATGCACGCCACAGCTCCAAATTGCAAGGCAAGCTCCAATGCGTTGAGTGCCGTCCTATTTGTTCCGTCATCACCACTTGAAGAAGAGTTGTCTTCTGATTCATCTTCAGTCAGCATCTGGATGAAGATTTTGTCTACATGATAAAAGAAAATTATTAAGCATATAGTCCATATTAATTTGTTACTGCAGGACATAATTTTATTTATTTACACAGCAATGAGCACAAGTAGTTCATTTACCACATATCTGGACACACAACACAAGTAGTATATAGTCAACGAACTTAGTTTATACACACATATATGGCACATAGATTATAGACACAAGACAACACAATTAGTTCACATAACCCATATGTAAATAATTAGCACACGAGACTTTAGTTTCTTCTCCTTGCACATCCTCTTCAACCAATTCATCCTTCCTTCTTTGGTCTCCAAAGTGAGGAACATTGCACGGTACTACGGCTTCACGAACAATTTAGTTGCCATGAAATGCTCATCTGTTCCTTCTGTTGCCCCACATTCAACAACCAAGCACATCACTTGCTTTATGGATTCGAAGTATAATCCCCCTGCATTGCTTTTTGAGCTACAACACATGTTGATTGCATAGTATCCCGAGATACCCTTCATAACCTTGACCATAGGACTCTTTGATTTCTTCTTTGGGCTAGTAGCAGTGGAAATGGTGCTATTATTCCTTTTCAAACTGCCAATAATCTGAGGACTGCCATTACCACCATTAACATCAGCACCATCCTCGCCTTCACTTAATTGTTCACCAGGAATACAAGAAGAGGACCCATCAACTGCAATGTTCTCAAACATCACTTCCAGCTCTTCTAGATTATCTAGAGGACCATATCTCATCTTCCTCCATTCGCCATGATTCTGAAAAAGAGAAATAAAATGTTACGAATGATGTACAACAAGTTTGTAAACTATATACACCATATTATAATTTTCCATGGTTAGAACGTACCTTAGTGTGTTTTTTCCACCATTCATCATCTGCAACAACCGTCCCCCTACCTCTTCCAAGTCCACTTTGTTTGTTTAGCCACAACCAAAAGGCATACTGGCGCCTCAATGCTTCCCACCTGTTCTTGAACTGTTGTCGAGAGGGACGGAGTCCTGTCCTCTCTTCAAATTTCCGTACAATGTTTTTATACCATGTGCTAGTCAACACTCCATTGTTCCTATTACCGGCTCTAATTTCTTTGACACAGATCTCACAAAATGCAGTATTATTAGCGCTATTGCTCCAATCGGCCTTGTCAAATAAATCACCCTTCTAATGCTCCAAAATTATTATGAAAACTTAGCACAATAGAACTGAAGCATAGTACGTGAATGCAATTTTCTGGTAGTATAGTTCTAGGTTCTAGGCATACTACTGACTAGTAAAACTGAAGCATATTAACAACTTTAGAACGAAAGGCGAGATACTCACCGATGCATCCAGCAATTGCACATCATCAGCCTCTTCGTCGTATGGGTTCCGGCTCCGGGGTGATTCTGGAGTGTCATGGAGGCCATCGCCAAAGGCACCATCAGCAGGACTGGAAGTTGAGCTCGCGAATTTGCTTCGTCCTACAGCAGGACGAGGTGCATGGAATTGCCGGGCCGTAGGTGGTGTAGGATGACGATGCACCGCCCACGGCGAGCGCCAAAGCTGTTACGGCGTGTAGGTCCAGAAGTCCGTGGCTCCGACGCACCAATGGCACGGCCATTGGCAAGTGCACCGCCGGCGCCACGACCGGAGGGACGAACAATGCCACACTGTGCACCGCGTGAACTGCTGTCGTGCGCACCGTCCTCGATCGCTGCGGCAGGAGACGAGCGAAGCAAATCCAGGTAGGACATGTGGTGCTGGAAAGTTGTAGGCATGTGAGTTGAGGTCGAGGCCGTCAACTCCGACGGAGGCGCGACGGGGACGAGTCAATAGGAACGTCACGGGAGGACGCCGTCGTGGGGAAGCATGGGGGCTCGCTGAAGAAGTCGAGGCCAAGGTTCGTCGCCGCCGCGCTGTTGTCCCAGCGAGCACGTCGTCGTCGTGATTCCCTGCCGTCTCCATCCGGGACACAGCAGCTTCTACGGGACAAGGCAAGGGCGGCCCTCCATTGCTTGGCGCCGGGCTACATGAGGCGCGCGGGAGTGGGGGCGCTTGGGGATCACGGAGGAGACGAAGCGGGCGACCGATTGCGCGGATTGGTAGGCTCCTGGCTGTGGGGATCGGTGGAGATGCGGGCACGGAGGCGGCGAGGTAGGGAGATGAGCGTGAGATTTGGGGCGAACACGGTTCGATGGAAAGAAGGAAGGAGACGATGTGCTCGTGGCAGTTTTTGTAATTTTGACCAAAAGCCTGTCCGGTAGCCCACAAAACCTCGCCTCTCCCAGCTATCCAGATTCCCAAAATTTCATGCTCCCGATTCCAGAATCTGCCGGCGAATTCCACCTGTTTGGAGGCCTAGGAGCTTCCGGTTGCAAGATTCTGAAAATCGGGGGCCTTCCAAACGGGCCCTTATAGTTACACATGGTCACTAGGATGTTGCCATGTGACAACATTCCACACTCTTCTAACTAAAATATCTAGCTCTAGAATATTCTCATCCTTATCCTAATATCTAGATATTTCTTCTCATATATAAATATCTAGTTTCTAGACTATTCTTTACTTTGTCATGAAGAAATAGTTCTAGCCTCTTCTATGGCAAATATCTTCTTTCCTATGTTTTCTCAAATATTCTAGAATCTTCCAAGTATGCATTGTCATAACTCAACACTCCCTCTCAATGCATCCTTGCTTTTCCACTGGTTGGCATCTCTCGATTCTCCACTTTGCCAATGTCTCCCAAATCGCCTTCGGTTTTTCCATATCTCTCCTCAATTGTCTTCTTGAACACCAATGTTTGCCTCCTTCCACGCACGTTTTTGCAAGGCTTCTGCATTCTCCGTCGCTCCGCACTGGAAGATCTGTTTCGATGCCTATCACAACTTCTCTTGCACTCCGGAAATCTGCCATCTCGACCGACGCCCGACGTCAACTTCGCTTGGTCCCAGACCAGCATTCTCCACGATCCCGGATCGTGCTCTTTGACAGATTTCTCCTCTAGTGCCACTCGGTGCCACACCGAGCAATGTAAGCACCCTGTGCTTACCGACTGCACCGACCAAGGTAAGTGCCCTGCACTTACAACAGACTCCTCCCTCTACAGGCGGTCTCAAACCACCCATGCATTACACTCGGTCCCGGACCGGTGTTCTTCACTTCATAGTCCCGGACTGTGATCTTCGACTACGGTCTCCAACATAAGTGCCCCGCACTTGCAGGAGACTTGTCCCTCTTTTTGGCAGTCCCGGACCGCTCCTGATCTGATCCCAATTGTTGGGAAAATCGGTGTCCCTAAACTAACACCGACTTCTTAGAAATGGTACCAAACCGATGTGATACCACTTCGTCCGTGGACCCAAACCCAACCTTCTAACTATATTGAGGAGACCTTCATCTTACTCTACTAACTTGGGAGACCACCTCTCTATAAAGAGCTTAGCCTTTATTCATAACATACACTTGACACAAGACACAACATTCTTCGTGGCTACACAACACTACTATCAATTTAAGACTCACCATAACACTCCTAGACTCTAAGACACATCATGGCAACCTTTGCCATGTCTTCACATGTGGTGGCTTCTATGACTCTATGGCATGGTACCTTGGACGGTAGAGAGCACCCCTATTTATACATACACACGATCACTAGGATGTTCCCATGTGGCAACATTCCACACTCTTCTAACTAAAATAACTAGCTCTAGAATATTCTCATCCTTATCCTAATATCTAGATATTTCTTATCACACATAAATATCTAGATTCTGCAGTCTTCTCTACTTTGCCATGAATAAATAATTCTCGAATCTTCCATGGCAAATATCTTCTCTCCTATGTTTTCTAAAATATTCTAGAATATTCCAAGTATGCATTGTCATAACTCAACACTCCCTCTCATTGCATACTTGCTTTCCCACTGGTTCCCATCTCTCGATTCTCCACTTTGCCAATGTCTCCCAAATTGCCTTCGGTTTCTCCACATCTCTCCTCAATTATCTTCTTCAACATCAACGTAGCATTGCCTCCTTCCACGCACGCTTTTGCATGGCTTCTGCATTCTCCTTTGCTCCGCACCTGGAGGATCTGTTTTGATGCCTATCACAACTTCTCTTGCACTCCGGAAATGCCATCTCGGCCGACGCCCGACGTCAACTACGCTTGGTCCCGGACCAGCGTTCTCCACGATCCCAGACTGTGCTCTTTGACAGATTTCTCCTCTAGTGCCACTCGGTGCCACACCGAGCAATGTAAGCACCCTGAGCTTACCGACTGCACCGACCAAGGTAAGTGCCCTGCACTTACAACGAGACTCCTCCCTCTACGAGCGGTCTCAAACCGCCCATGCATTACACTCGGTCCGAGACCGGTGTTCTTCACTTCACGAGTCCCAGATCGTGATCTTCGACTAGAGTCTCCAACATAAGTGCCTCGCACTTGCGGGAGACCCGTCCCTCTTTTGGCAGTCCCGGACCGCCTCTGCTACGATACCAATTGTTAGGAAATCGATGTCCATAGACTAACACCGACTTCCTAGAAATGGTACCAAACTGGTGTGATACCACTTCTTCTGTGGACCCAAATCCAACCTTCTAACTATATTGAGGAGACCTTCATCTTACACTACTAACTTGGGAGACCACCTCCCTACAAAAGAGCTTAGCCTTTATTCATAACATACACTTGACACAAGACACAACATTCTTCGTGGCTACACACCACCACTATCAATCTAGGACTCACCGTAACACTCCTAGAGGGCACCCCTATTTATACATACACACGATCATTAGGATGTTGCTATGTGGCAACATTTCACACTCTTCTAACTAAAATACCTAGCTCTAGAATATTCTCATTCTTATCCTAATATCTAGATATTTCTTACCACACATAAATATCTAGATTCTACACTCTTCTCTACTTTGCCATGAATAAATAATTCTATAATCTTCCATGGCAAATATCTTCTCTCCTATGTTTTCTAAAATATTCTAGAATATTTCAAGTATGCATCATCATAACTCAACACTCCCTCTCAACTACCTATATATCTACATATCTTGTCAAATATATTTTGATATTTATTTTTGTCTTGTTGTGTCGTGTAAATATGATGGAATGGAATGGAATTGATAAATAGAAAAAATGAGCCATGTAAATTGTGAGATGTAAATTGCAGAAAGGAAGACATGTTAGATAAACTAGTGTTCATGTGGAACTTTGTATCTTTGATTGGCACTCTAGGAATTCTTGATTCATTATTTATGCTGCACTTCTTTTGGCTCTTTTTTTTTGTCAATTCTGCCAGGTTTTCAGACTATGTTTGATCATAGAACTCTAGAAATATATCACATGTCTTCATGAGACGTTAGCTTTGGTCATATTAGATACCACTTCAGTAGATATGGTAGCTACGGCTTCCTTCAAATGGTCATCGCATCTTACACGGTTCTCTACATTTTAGAATTGTTTCGACCTGCTATGTTTTGTTTTTATGATAGGCCATAATCCTTACCGTGAACTCCTGATGTGAGAACAGAGTCCAGGTAGTAGTTTAGCTTCTTCACATTGATTCAATATCTATTTCTCCATCTTTTGTATCCATCTCACAAACAGAACTTGTGGTCTGTAGCAACTTTTGATGCCGGTACAACTACGATCCATAAAAAATACCGATGTTGTGAAATATATTTGGATATTTGTTTTGTCCTGTTATGCTGTGTAAATATGATGGAATATAATGGAATTAATAAATAGAAATAAGTGAACCAAGTAGATTGTGTGATGTAAATTGTAGAAAAGAAGACATGTTAAACAAGTTACGGTTCATGTGGAACCGTGGACCTTTGATTGCCACTCTAGGAATTATTGATTCATTATTTATACTGCACTTCTTTTGGCTCCCTTTTTTTTTGTCACATCTGCCAGGTTCTTGTTTAATTCAAATATTCTTTCATAAGTTCCATTTTGAAGTGCATTTCTCATTTGAACGGCAAGCAAGGGCAGGCTCCATTATCTTCTCGGCATCTACAGATCTCCACTATGTTTTTTACGATAGGCTATCATTTAAATTTCTCTGCATACAATTCCGGGCTCTGGTGATTTGAGATATTTGTTTTTAAAAAAAACATTGTTTCCAAAAACAACGTATGTACTAAGTTTGCTTGCTACCATTATTTATCAGACTATTTTTTATGATTAGTAACTGCAAAAGTGACTTTAGCATCATGCCAAGGCCATTGGTTAGTAACATAAGCATGGACAAAGAGGTAGACTCCGTAACTGGCAGACCACCGTATTTGACCATGAACTGCTCAACGCTTGTAGTTTTCCATAGTTCTGGACTCGTGAAGATGTGTTGTATGCATTTGATCCTTTGGACCATACCTCTAGAGAATTTCTGATCTGTAGTTTACCTAGCTATTAACCTTGCCTAGCTTCTAGGTCAAACTGTATCTAACAATACTTTTGTGTGTGTGTGTATGTGTGTGATTCTTGTTCCAGCTGTGTTATTCAAATAAGATGTGCTTTAGTTCAGGTTTTTTTATGTTGCTATGACTTCAAACTTGGTTAATTTGTTCTTTCCTTTCGACAGGTTGTATGTTGGGAGAAGGAGGGGGTAGATTTGCAGCGATAGGTGACAAGTTCTTTCGCTCTCTGATCAAGGTGTGTCTTCGTCTTTGCTTCGTCTTTATGTTTTACTTTTATATTCCAATACATTTGTCTGTGTGTTTGTGATCTTTGTTCTTTTTTTTTTTCGGGGGGGGGACGTGGCCACATCTCCATCCCGTGAGCGGAGATGTTTTCCATGGGTATATCGTATATTTCTTTGTTACAAGCTTTGATACAGTAGTTCTAAGGCATTTTCATTGATTATGTATGTGAGGTGGCCGATGATGGAGTGGTTCTAGTGGTCTTGAATTGAAGTTGCAAGTGATTGAACCACAGGGCATTGCACGACATTTTTTTCTAGGGTTGTCCCTAGATTAGTTGTATGTCTTCTCATGAGCAGGCTGCATTTTAGGCTCGAAAGTGCTAATTCAGAACGAAGATGGTTCTGGTGGCTCGAACACTAAAAATATTGTTTACAGTCAGGTCTTGCTGTCTATATCGTACATATTACTATGCAGTGTACAGTTATATACAATGTATTCCATCATTTCCGTTGTACTTGCCGTTGTACTTGCCTTGTATGTTCGTGCTTATGTAGTTACAGTGTTTGTGTACTCCGTCTTCCTTGCTTCTGGCTCGTAATAGAATCTTAATGTAGTAGTCGGACTTTTCCCTACATTTTCATTTCTAGAAATGATGTTAATGTAGGGGTCGGGGAAGGCTTACCTCCCACCTTTTGTTCTGCTTCTTAAACCTGAATGCTGTAAAACTATGATCTTCGTTCCATATGGAATGGAAGTGGCAAATATTTCCGATTCGAAAAAAAATCTTGCTTGCTTCTGTGTAACCTGGCTTACCATAACTTTTTCTCCCTATGTTTTTGATGACCTTTGTTTCGTTCCTGATTTGGCTGGAAAAAATGTTCCTCTTGAAACAGATTTATATTCTTAAGTATTAAAGAAAACAATCCCGGCTAAGAAGGCTAAAAAATTTAGGTGTGCAGTCCCAAACTTCTACAAATGTTGGACATTTTTCCTTTTTTTGTATGCTTACCTAATTCTTGGTACAATTTTTTTTAGGTGCTTGCTCGATTTCAGTGGCTTTCTACTTTTGGTGTGCATACCTGCATGGAGCTGATCTCGTTGTGACTCCATCAAGATCCTTTTGTTGTGTACAAAATGAACCTACTCTTTCAACCAGTTATTTTAGTTGTTGCATCCCTACAAGCTAGACTTGAAGAAGGCTTTTGTTGTCAGAACAAACTACATTTCGATGCTTTGATCTGTAATTATTTAGTGTCCATATCCTTTGCATAATCGTACGGCTTTACGATAGTCTGGCATCGTTATTCTGTGACTGGTCATGAAACCACCTACCTTCTATGTTCACCTGAGCAGACATCTGTGTAAGACCAATAGAGGTGTTTGTGTATGTTTGCTATGCTCTTACTTGGTTCGCATTTTGTTAGGATAATTCACTCTACACACTTTCTCCCGCCTCCCGATTCTACTCTTTCCATGATATTGCCTGCTAAAAAAATAATAAAAAACAGGTTACAGCTCATGTCAAACTATTCTTTAGTATTGAACCATTTCATCTTATGGTGGATATTTAGTTCTAATATTAGTTAAACGGTGCGCGCCGCATTACACTAGTAGGTCCTAAGGCCTCTTCGAGAGGAAAACGAACACCGGTGGGCTTTGACGCTAACAGCCGGCATGGCCTCGACACTAAATAAAATACAAAGCCAGTCCAACCGTCCTCTCCGTCATATATGAGAAAAAATCCCCAATCTCATCCATCCGCCATAGCTGCAGGCAATAATCCTAAATCTCACCTCCATAACTCCGAAATAAATTGGAGTTTGCTACTCACATGTTGCAAGTAGAGGGTAGAGCTCCCTGGGAGCACCTGCATATCAAGCTGCGCCACGAGGAGGCCTCTGTAGCTGGAATAAAAAGCACCAGTCGTCATTGGAGATTGGGCAACTGTGCCCTCTCAAATACTCCCTTCTGTGAGGTGGTGTGCTTCTTGATGTCGTAGCAGCTGCATCGGATGAAGAGCGCAACACGGGGAGGGATTTGGAAATGCGATTTCTTCATCTGCTGTGGCGTCCTCCCACGCCATGGGTGATGAGCAAGAGGTTGGAGCTACCTACCGACAGGCTGCACCATGCATCCCCAATTGTGACGACATGCCAGAGTAGTTAGATGTCACAATACCAATTTGTGGCTATCGGTCCGCTCACGACCGATAAGCCACTAATTGGTCATGGGATGACCGATTGGAACCTATTTTTGCTTTTTTTTTCATATTTGTTTCTCAGTTTTGCAATTTTTTATTAAAATAATATTATTTAAAAAAAACAGATTCTGTAATTACAATGGGTGGGAGATTTATGAGTGTGCAAAGTCATATACAAAGTCTAGGATACCAAGCCAATGATAATAACAAGGGTCTAGTTTTAAAAAAATAATTGACCCGTAAAACAGCGAGGGAATCCTTATTGTACTTTTATTAAAACCAAACACTGTGTTAAAAAAATTCGTCCTCCCTCTGAGTATTTAGTGTAAACATTCTTCATCATTTTTAAAAGCTTTCTTACTTAAGTCGTGTCAACAACTTGAACAAATGGTCTTTTACCCCCTTTTTTCCCTCCGTGGATTCTATTGAAGAAGTTTACCCGCTGGATTTGGACTCATTAAAAGAGATGCAGCGCAAAGGACCTGTGGCACATCAATCTGTCCTCCTCATTGGGAACAAGCACCAAAGTATTTGCCCATAAAGCAGATGGACCAATATATAGCAAAAACCAAAAATCACCTGTCACAAACTATTTGGCAACTAAAAGCAAATTTCCACAAAGACAAAAATTCCAACTAATATCCAACAACTCTGCGAACAGGAACTATAGGATTTTTCTTGCAATTTATTCGCGAAAGAAACTGTACTTCTGCTTTTTCAGATTAAATGATGACCTCTTGACAAGAAGGTGCTAGCCATTTCAAATAATATATCTTGTTAATTTCAGCATATGGTAATACATATTGCAACCAAAACCGACAATCTTCAGCACCAATTGCATTTCGACAGAAAATACTTATAGATAATTCCTTCAGTGTTATTGCAATTTGCTTCAATCCCCTATTTACCATTGCAAATAGCCTTATCTCATGTATACCATTGTGCTGTAATTGTTTATCCTTCCATGCCATCCATGTCACCTTCTTTTTTTATATAAAAAATATTCAAAATGACCAAACTACCCATGTCTTTGACCTCTCTCCATCTGCCTACCATATGCCATGGTTGGGGAGCTCACCATGCGCTTGGCCGATGTAGGCAACGGTGGTCGGCCACGCTTGGCCCCATGGCAGCGGCGGAGCTTGGTCTATGGTGGCCTCCGGTGGCGGCATAGCTCGCCCGCCCATGGTCGGTTGAGGCAACGATCGAGCTCGTTGTGCATCTGGCGAGTGGGAGCGGCAGAGAACGCCGTGTACCTAGCCAGCCGAGGTGGCGGCGGCGGAGCTCAATGTTCCAAAGAAAAGGGAGGCAGAAAGAAGATAAGGGCAATTTTGTCATTTAACATTAAGAAAAAAAAGATGATGTACATAACATATATGGGTAAAAAATTGTAACTAGATGGCACAGAGGGATAAACACATTTGCAATGACAAATAAGGGTCTAAGCAAAATTGCAGTGGCATACTTATATATCCCCTAGTTCTTTAGTTTTGTTTGGTGCCCCATGTTTGTGATACTTTCAATTTTTATTCAGTATGGACATAATTGTTCTGTCCCAGTTAACTTGACATCTCTGGAAGTATTTCTTTTATCAAAAAAATGTTCAGTAAACCTATTACAAAACCAAGAGGACAAGTAATTTGGAACAGAGGAGAGGTAACATTTAAAAGGAGGAAAGCTATGACATCCGTTTGATCAGCGACATGAGACATTTCTGATCTATTCAAAATAAATTCAAATTGTTTTTTTTTTGACCGAAGAAATTAGAACTGTTGCTATATACGTGCTCAACATATATCATCCTGTGTCATCTAGAACCTTCACGTGTGTTATCAATATGGAATACTGGGATTAGAGTTTTGGACAACAACTTTGGAATAAGAATATTACGGTATATGTCATGAGGACATCACTCCTTTGTTTACAAATGACACTCCTCCGTTGAACATTCAAGGACCAATCACTAGAGCTCACGCCCGACAATTAAATTTAGAGGTGAGCTCGTTCCTAAGTCTTTTCTTTCATAATTTTGAGAATAGTTTGCTACCTAATGATTTTATTATGATTAGGAATCAAGGAGAGGACCATAACATGAATGGAATAGGGCTTAGAGGCGTGGAGGTCCAGCAAGAGGCGCAAGGCATTGTGGAGGCCCAAACCAAGTCGACTTCGAGTCTGTTTCGGAGTCCAGGAACAGTCTGAATTAAAACGGACGCCCAGATCGCATACGACGTCGGATTTGGACGTTCTACATATGGATGGAAAGATAATTTCATAAGCTTTCCAGTGGAACCGGGAATCATCGAAATATTAGAACGTCCAGAATCTGTTTTTGGTGCTGCGTCACTTTTGGCCTTTGGGCCGTGTATCTCGTGTGAGCCCATTAGGGGAGCGTCCAGGGGGTTCTTGCACGTCCCCAAGTCTTTATTAGCAGCAGCCGCCACCCATGCTAGGGTTGGGTTTTGCTTAGATTATTCTGCTTAGACAGTTTTGCCGTTCATCGGTTTGTGAGACCCCAACTTGTGAGATTAATCATACATCTGCAATTTGGTTGCGTTCTTTCTTGTTCTTGCTTGTGTTCTTGATTCGCAGGCAGGGATTAGCCTTACAGGCGAGGTCAACCGTGCAATGCCGGTTGATAACCATAGAGGACGTGGTGCTGCGATTGCGGGGTTCGAACGTGTTGTTCAGGAGCCGGATCGACGTGTGTCACATCTTTACCAAATCAAGAGTTATCTGAACCTTTCGGAAGATCGGGACCCTAGTCCACATCAAGTGGTAATCTAAGCTTCAGGTGCACCGTCAGGTTCGCCCTACCTTTAGTTTAGTTTGTTTCTTTATTATCCTATCATCCACGAAAAAGCCAAAAAAATTTAGTTTTAGGGTTCATCCTGTCCAAACCGTGTTTAGCTTTTGCATGTTTCAATTTCAGAGTCCGTAGTGTTGAGTTTGTGTTCTAGTAATTGTTTTGTTGCTGGTTTAGTTCGTGTCCTTGTCGTCAGTTTGTGCCACCTTGAAACCCTAGCCGAATTACCTCAAGTTTTGCTTTGTCTCGAGAGTTTTTGTCACCTCCGCTGCATCCACCATAGCCCCACCCTACAATCCCACCCTTTTCATCTAGAACTCAACACCCCACGAACAAGACCTACTTCTGTTTCCGTTGCATACATTAATCGTCGAAAAAAAACAAAAAAAAATCCTACCCGATTGTAATTCCGTCCACCGAAACCCTAATTCGGAGTCCTTTCCTTCAAACAGCCATAACTTTCGCATACGGACTCGAAATTAGGCAAATTTCTTTTGAAATTGGGTAGAAAAAAATTTCGCATCTGCTCGTCCCCGCTTCGTCGGGCGGGAAAAATCTCGAAAAAATCAAAAAAAATAGTTAAGCCCACTGATCCGAGGAAAAAAGTTTGGAACCCGTCGTCGTTGCATCTTACGGAAAATCTGTAGGCCACATTCCTTCTCTGTTTGACCTGAAACTTTGTGTGGTTCCTATTTTGTTGCCTCTCGAGTGGAAGAAAAATATCAAAAAAGAAAAATTTGTGATTTCTACTAGTGCTAAAAGACAAAACTAGGTTTTGGCCTGTTTTTTTGTGTCTAGTTGCTCGTTTCTTCCTTGCTCGTTACCTTTTGCTTTGTTTTCTTTGTGCCTGTCATCCTTGCTTCATCCTTGCTTTGCCTGCACTACTGTTCTAGGATACGTGTAGACCAGCAACTAAGGACAAGTAGCTTTGGACATTTATTCAGCATTACTATCTGTTTTTGAATTGTGTTCCACTAACATATTTGCCCTTCCTAGCTCCACATACTACTTCGGACAACACAGGTTTTGACCCTTGCAATCGTGGTACATGCCTTCTAGGTATCCTTTGCCTTGCTTGGTAAGACCCTTGTAAGAACTTGGTGAGACGTTTCCATTTGCTTTTGTGAGAGTCACCACTGTCCACCATAGTAGTAGTGTTATAAGGGATAACCATCACTGTTTGTTCCTGTTTTGGTATTTGCTGTGGCAGGAGATGCTGCGACGCTGGTACCCCTAAAGATTTCCACGAGTGTGTTAGTCAAGGGCAGCTTCAGTCTGTTCTTGACAGAGGCACGTGAGGAGATGACAGAAGCTGTTAACAAGGCCGTTACCGACGGCATCAACAAACTCAATCTCGACAACCAGATTGAGAGGATCGATAAGCGTTTGTCCAAGATGACAGACACGGTTAATACTCTAGCGAAGTGGCGACAATGTTGATCGGCAAGCTAACGGAGGTGGAGAACCGTGTGAAGATCCATGAAGATGAGGCCGGTAGCAACGCCGGAGGAAACAGAAAAGATGACACGGTGAATGATGCCACTTTCGACGCCGATGACGCAGCTATACGAGCACAAAGGCTTCACCGGCGTCTACAACATAATACCCAAGGTATGGGTGGCCTACATCGACAACAAGGTAACAATAATCGAGTCCCCGATGATCCTTATGCTAAGATTAAGTTTACCATTCCACCTTGTTCGGGGCAATATGATGCGGAGGGTTACCTAGATTGGGAGATGACAGTAGAGCAAAAATTTAGTGGCCACCTAGTTCCTGAGCAGCATAGAGTTAGACAAGCCACTAGTGAATTTAAAGATTTTGCTATCATTTGGTGGAATTCTCTAACTGCTGATGATATTCCTGTAACTTGGACTCAACTTAAGGAAGCTATGCGTGATCGTTTTGTCCCTCCTTCTTATCATAGAGATTTACACAAAAACTTCAGCGCTTAGAACAAGGGGATAAATCTGTGCAGGACTATTATGGTGAGCTTCAAAAGGGTTTACAACGTTGCATGATAGTAGAGGATAATAAGAGCTCTATTGTTCGTTTTTACTCTGGTTTGAGACGTGATATACAGGACATTGTTGATTATAAGGAGTTTAACACCATCAAACAGTTGTTCCAGTTTGCTATGCTTGCAGAGAAAGAATTGCAGGGACGGGAGAAACAACGAGAGGAGCAGCAGTACAAGCCGGCCTTCTTACACCCCATGATCGACGCCGTCTTCAGGGTTTTCTTCCCGGCCATCTCCACCAGCAAGCAAACGGCCTCCCGCGTCCACGAGTGGTGTTATGGCAGCCCCACACGCACCTCCTACACGCCCTGCAAATTCAGGTAAAAATTCTGTGCAGGGTCCTGCTCAAAGTGCTTCATCGGTCGCCTCGACGGGACGCACTTCCAACATTTAGTGCCACCGCTGCCATGGACTGGGCCATGTGCAGAAGGATTGCCCAAGTCAGCGGGCATACGTGGCCACTGAAGATGGAGAATACATCAGCACCTCCGACATAGAAGATGATGATGAAGACGAAGTCGCCGACGACACCAACGAGGGCCATGTACTTGGTGGCGAAGACACTTCGGGTTTCATGAACATCATTGTGCAGCGTGTACTTAGCACGCAAATTCAGACTTCTGAAAAGATACAACGCCACAACTTGTTCCAGATTTTCTTCGCCATCAAGAATCGACGAGCACGTGTGATCATTGATGGAGGAAGCTGCAATAACTTGGTGAGTTCAGATCTGGTTGAGAAGCTTGGTTTGGCCAAACGACCACATCCTCATCCATACCACATTCAATGGTTAAATGACTCGGGAAAAGCTAAGGTAACATAAACTTGCAGAGTTCCTTTTTCTATTGGTGTTTATTCGGATTATGCTGATTGTGATGTGGTTCCTATGCAAGCTTGTTCACTTTTATTGGGTCATCCTTGGGAACATGATAACGATGCTACACACCATGGTAGAAGTAATAAATACACTTTTATGCATACAGGACAGAAAATTACTTTAGTACCTTTGACCCCTGCTGAAATTGTAGAAGCTGATAGAGAACGAGCTGCTTCTTTGAATAATTCTAAATCTGAAAATCAGCAAGTTGCTAATTCTGTTTTCCCACCTATAAACGATAAGTCTGCACCTATTTCTAAGGGAGATGGAATTAATTTGAAAGGTCGTGTTATGCTTGCTACAAAATCAGACCTTGCTGAAATTTCTAATGATGATATTTTTTATGCTTTGATATGCAAACAAGCCTTGTATTCCTTTGATGATATTGCTAGCTCTTTGCCTTCTGCTATCACTGACCTTTTCAGGAGTTTGAGGATATTTTTCCAGCTGAGATTCCTCCCGGATTACCACCTTTGAGAGGAATAGAACATCAAATTGATTTGATTCCGGGAGCTACCTTGCCAAACCGTGCTGCTTATAGGACCAACCCCGAGGAGACAAAGGAAATTCAGCGACAAGTCCAAGACCTTTTGGATCGCGGGTATGTACGAGAAAGCCTTAGTCCTTGTGCTGTTCCTGTACTTTTGGTTCCTAAGAAAGATGGTAGTTGGCGCATGTGTGTTGATTGTAGAGCCATTAACAATATTACTATTCGCTATCGTCATCCTATTCCTAGGCTAGACGACATGCTTGATGAGTTATGCGGTTCTCTAATTTTCACTAAAATTGACTTGCGTAGTGGTTACCATCAAATTAGAATGAAACTTGGAGATGAATGGAAAACAGCTTTTAAAACTAAATTCGGATTGTATGAGTGGTTAGTAATGCCTTTTGGGTTAACTAATGCACCTAGTACTTTCATGCGCTTAATGAATGAGGTTTTGAGGGCTTTTATTGGGCGCTTTGTGGTGGTTTACTTTGATGATATCTTGATTTACAACAAGTCTTTAGATGAACATATGGATCATTTACGTGCTGTTTTTACTGCTTTAAGAAATGCACGCTTATTTACTAACCTTGAGAAGTGCACCTTTTGCACCGATTGAGTTTCTTTTCTTGGCTATGTTGTTACTTCACAGGGTATAGAGGTGGATGACAAGAAAATTGACGCTATTGCTAGCTGGCCGCAGCCCCGAACCATCACACAGGTTCGAAGTTTTCTTGGTCTTGCAGGTTTCTATCGCCGCTTTGTCAAAGATTTCAGCACTATCGCTGCACCGTTGCATGAGTTGACAAAGAAGGGTGTTGTTTTTCAATGGAGCAAAGCACACGACGAGTCCTTTACCTCTTTGAAGGACAAGCTTACACATGCACCGCTGCTGCAACTACCAGATTTCGGTAAGACTTTTGCACTTGAGTGTGATGCTAGTGGTATTGGCATTGGTGGTGTTTTGATGCAAAATGGCAAACCTATTGCTTATTTTAGTGAAAAGATAACTGGCCCTGTTCTGAATTATTCTACGTATGATAAAGAATTATATGCTCTTGTACGTTCTTTGCAAACATGGCGTCATTATTTATGGCCTAAGGAATTCGTTATTCATTCTGATCATGAATCGCTTAAGTATATTCGTTCTCAAAGTAATTTGAACCGTAGACATGCTAAGTGGGTTAAGTTTATTGAGTCTTTTCCTTATATTATCAAGCATAAAAAAGGGAAGGATAATGTGATTGCTGATGCTTTGTCTAGACGATACACTATGTTGTCACACCTTGATTGTCGCATTTTTGGGCTTGAATCAATTAAAGAACAATATGATCTTGATGCTGATTTTAAAGATGTTTTGCTGCATTGTAGAGAGGGTCGTACATGGAATAAGTTTGTGATAAATGATGGATATTTATTTAGAGCTAACCGTCTTTGCATTCCAGTTGGTTCCGTTCGTCTTTTGTTGTTACAGGAAGCGCATGGAGGCGGATTGATGGGACATTTTGGTGCAAAGAAGACGGCGGATGTGTTGGCCACACACATCTTTTGGCCACAGTTGAGAAGGGATGTTGAGCGCTTTGTGGCTCGCTGCACTACTTGTCAAAAAGCGAAGTCTCGCTTGAATCCACATGGTTTGTATATCCCTCTTCCCGTTCCTTCAATACCTTGGGCGGATATTTCTATGGATTTTGTTTTAAGACTGCCTAGGACTAAGAGGGGGAGGGATAGTATTTTTGTTGTCGTGGATAGATTTTCTAAGATAGCTCACTTTATACCTTGTCATAAGAGTGATGATGCTATTCATATTGCTGATCTATTTTTCAAAGAGATTGTTCGTTTGCATGGTATGCCTTCTACTATTGTTTCAGATCGTGACGCCAAATTCTTGAGTCATTTTTGGCGCACTCTATGGAATAAGCTCGGAACGAAGTTGTTGTTCTCTACAACATGTCACCAACAAACTGATGGCCAAACTGAGGTAGTGAACCACACATTGGGCACCATGTTGAGAGCTATTTTAAAGACAAATCTGAAGATGTGGGAGGAATGTTTGCCTCATGTGGAGTTTGCATACAATCGTGCAACACATTCGACCACCAAGGTAAGTCCTTTTGAGGTAGTGTATGGTTTTAATCCCCGTGCTCCTATTGATATTTTGCCTTTGCCTACTAGTGAGAGAGTTCACTTTGATGCTAAGGAACGTGCTGAGTTTATTTTAAAAATGCATGAAACAACTAAGCACAACATTGAAATGATGACTGAAAAGTATAGGATTGCTGGTAGTTAAATTAGAACCGGGTGATTTATTATGGTTGCACTTGAGAAAGGATCGGTTTCCTGAGTTGAGAAAGTCTAAGTTAATGCCTAGAGCTGTTGGTCCTTTTAAGATAATTGAGAAGATTAATGATAATGCATATAAAGTTGAGTTGCCTCCCGAGTTCGGGGTTAGTTCCACTTTTAACATTGCAGATTTGAAGCCTTATTTGGGTGAGGAGCATGAGCTTGAGTCGAGGACGACTCCGATTCAAGAGGGGAGGATGATGAGGACATCACTCCTTTGGATACAAATGACACTCCTCCGTTGAACATTCAAGGACCAATCACTAGAGCTCGTGCCCGACAATTAAATTTAGAGGTGAGCTCGTTCCTAAGTCTTTCCTTTCATAATTTTGAGAATAGTTTGCTGCCTAATGATTTTATTATGATTAGGAATCAAGGACAGGACCATAACATGAATGGAATAGGGCTTGGAGGCATGGAGGTCCAGCAAGAGGCGCAAGGCATTGTGGAGGCCCAAACCAAGTCGACTTCGAGTCTGTTTCGGAGTCCAGGAACAGTCTGAATTAAAACGGACGCCCGGATCGCATACGAAGTCGGATTTGGACGTTCTACATATGGATGGAAAGATAATTTCATAATCTTTCCAGTGGAACCAGTCCCACATAAAATTTCATCCTGAGTCGCCGGGAATCACCGAAACATTGGAACATCCAGAATCTGTTTTTGGTGCTGCGTCACCGTTTTTGGCCTTTGGGCCGTGTATCTCGTGTGAGCCCATTAGAGGAGCGTCCAGGGGGTTCTTGCACGTCCCCAAGTCTTTATTAGCAGCAGCCGCCACCCATGTTAGTGTTGGGTTTTGCTTAGATTATTCTGCTTAGACAGTTTCGCCGTTCATCGGTTTGTGAGACCCCAACTTGTGAGATTAATCATACATCTGCAAATTTGGTTGCGTTCTTTCTTGTTCTTGCTTGTGTTCTTGATTCGCAGGCAGGGATTAGCCTTCTGAGCGAGGTCAACCGTGCAACGCCGGTTGATAACCATAGAGGACGTGGTGCTGCGATCGCGGGGTTCGAACGTGTTGTTCAGGAGCCGGATCGACGTGTGTCACATCTTCGCCAAATCAAGAGTTATCTGAACCTTTCGGAAGATCGGGACCCTAGTCCACATCAATATGAACCAAAATTGTTGTCTTAATAATGGTAACAATTTCAGAATGAGGGAGTAGCAAATGCTTCATCGAATTTAGTGACAAAATGGGAGCAAGTAACACATTATTATTCATATGACGATTCAAAAAGTACGTGGATATACAAAAAAAAATACGATATCAGAAGGTAGGAACAGAGTTACATTGTCAAAATACCCTGCAGAAATCTGCGAGGGGACCTGGGCGATAATAATCCTCTTGTGCAGAAGCCGAGGTAGGATAGTAGGATAGGAGGTGTGATCAGTTCAAGGTCATTGTTGGCATCTCTTAAGGTCACGCGGAAAGAAACACGTGACCGCGGGAGAGCCAAGGGTTTAAGTCACTTGCACTATTTAACCAAATAATCCACATCCAGTACAAGTACTAGATATGTATTATAAGGTGGGTCATGAATATCCGCAAGCGGACGGATAACCCGTTGTAGCATTTCACCCGAGAGTATTCAAGGGTATCGTATTTATATTTTCCCAAAGGAAGACATGGTTGATAAGAGTACTTATGTTCATGGTGTTACAAAAGAATGATGAAGTATTCACATTCCAATGCAGGGGTTAGGAGCAATAAGTTGAGGATAGTGCGACACACACCAAGGCGATGCATTCTCTTATAAAAGGGATAGAGGCGATCCTAGATAAAGCTAAACTAGACTAGCGAGACCACTACTCCTAATGATACAACATTCATATGAGTGCGCAGCTTCTACCTAACATCCAAGATCATGCAAGCGCAAGCAAGCGTCTAATGCCTAGGCATCATCGGGAGATCCGTCTTACGCGAGGTCTGCCTCGCGACTCCGGCTTTTAGACTCCTATGCCATGCCCGAACGTGGAGGATTACTTTGGATGACAAGGCTGTCACTTCTTGTCACCTACCTCTACAAACCGTGGGACACGAAGCACATTCAACGGTGGGTAGATAACCCCGACACCATGCCGGCGTCACTAACCACAACTCTAGATCCCTCGAGGCACCGACATGGTGGTAAATCTAGAGCACCCTTGCGGGACGATGAACCCGAAGCCTATTCATAAGAACACTAGCCTAACTAGCATAAGCTAGACGAAAGGATCAAAGCTAGCACTAAGTCATGCAAAGGCGTTCGTCGCTCAAGAATGAGCGACGAACGGCAATTAATCAAGTAAGATCGGGAGTAATCGGTGATCAAGTATGAACGAACGAAGAACATTCGATATGAGTTCATCTTCTATTAATGAAGAACGAAGAACGAACGACGAACTTATATGAACGAACGATGAACGATCAAACAAGATCATGATTACTCTATAAAGCTCATGACAAGGATATGAACGAAAGTATTCCATAGATGAATGATCAAGTCTCATAAAGAGAGGATACAAGAGCTATACCCAATTTTCCACAAGACTTTGGGAGCAATGAGGCAGCCCACTACTAAGCCTAGCACTACCTAGAAAGCCTCTAAACTTCTAGTGTGAGGAGAGAATGATCCTTGTGTTGTTGTGTGTGTTAAGGAGGGGGGGTACCCCTCCTTATATAGGCTTGAAAGGTCGGCTCCTGGAGGCGGTTTCGTAGGTCGGTGGCATTTAATGCGCGTGGAACCGACCTCCGGAGGCGGTGGGCAAACCGCCGAGAGAAAAGTGGGCCGGGGGGCCACCATGACGGTTCGGCCGAACCGCCTTGTTGGTTCGGCCGAACTGCCACCGGCCCCTCCTGAGGCTGGGCTTTGGCGGTTGGCTCCCCCACTGGATGTTGGTCTTTGATCCAGGTGCGTGAGGCCTTATTTGTGTTGGATTTCGTGGTCGTTGGCCTTTTATCTTGGAGTTGATTCCCGCGGCGAAGTGGAAGTTTTGTAAAAGTGTTGATTTGTCGCCTCGGGGCACTGGAATTCATCATTTTCCACCTGCACACTAAAAATCTAGAGGTACACGTGGAACTAGGTTATTTCTAAGTAAAATGCATGCAAGACATGCCTAGTCCTTCTCATTTATTTGACTAATTGACGGTCGAAATTGGTCAGTAACGACCGTCAACAAGCCCCCCAAGCTTACCCCTTGCTCGTCCCGAGCAAGTAGTAGAACTTTAGGTTGTTGATCGGGAGTTGCTACAATGCCTACTTCTCAAAGGTACCAAGTGTATAACAAAGATACTCATCCTTGAGTTGAATAAGTTGGCAATGGTAACTCACCCTTCCCCTTAGTCCTCATGGGGCTTTGTGCTTTTCACTTTACCTTGGGCGGTTGAGAGAGAGAACGGTGTATAGAGCATTTATTTTCTCTTCCCTTGTCTTGCTTTTTATTCTCCGGACGTTTTCAAAAAATATTTTTTTTTTTTTTTTCAAGTAAAACCACGTTCCACAAGTGATGCTCTCGAATCGCTCTAATGGTGTTTATATTCCTCACCAAGGCATGTGTATTGCCTCATCCTACATCTAATAGGCTTTTGTGGAGCTCAAGGTAGGGTATGAAATGAGGCATACTTGCATTCATATTTTTGCGAAACCAAAAGAGTGGATCCATGGAGATAGCAAGTCATACAATCGTAGATCAAGATGTGCAAGTGTGAAGATGATGGTGGTGGTGTATTTGACTACTCCTCTTTTTGTTTCACCTCTTTTTATTTTGGATTTTGGGCATGGCTATCTTTTCTTCTTTCTTTTTCTATGCTCGAAATGAGAGCAGCATCTTTTTCTTGCTCATCTTTTGTGAGCCTTATTTTCTTTTTCTTTTGCATAGCCATGCCTTCTTTTGATATTTTAAGAGAGGTGATAAAATGTGAGGAGTGTCTTTATTTTGGGTGGATGGCATGACATGTTGCTAACTTCCGGTGTAGAAGTGTAGCATATGAGGTGGAGTGTGTACGTGATCTTGATCATGAGAGTATGAAAAGCATCTCACTAGGGTCACACAATTTTGATAAAGCTCAATGAAGTAACAAGTAGCAAATGAGTAAGGTTTTCAAGGGAAATTTGCATATGGCTTTGGTAGGAATTTATCATCACTTGGGAACTTATAGATTTTGCAATTTTTGGGAACAGAATTCCGGAGATTTTAAGCTCAACTTAGGACAAGATCATAGCAGCTCTTTTTACCATATCATCATCTCACAACAACTTAGGTGCAGCTCAAGCATGTGCAGCCCACAAGTTTCAGGTTCTAAGCAAGTTTTGCTAGCCACCAAACTCAAAACTAGGAGAGTTCTAAATTATAGACTAGGCACATGAGAGAAATAAAACAGAGCAACTATTCATCATCTCAACATAGAAAGACTAGCAACATACTTGCAGCGTATAAAAGGGAACTAAGCTACTTCTTTTTGTTCTTTTTAGTTTTATCATTTTTATTTTGTTTTTCATATGAGAGGCAAGAACAAGCAAAAACAAGAGACAATAAAGGATACAAGTTGCGATACATGATACCTTAGCGGGGGTGCTGCCCCCAAGCTTGTTCTTGCTCATGGGTTTGGTGGAATGAACCCCATGTGACGGAAGTAAGCCAAAAGATCGGCTCGTTGTTGCTCCGTCATGTTGGTGAGGGCGGTGAGCTGGGTGTCGGTGCGCTCTTGCCATTGATGAGTTTGCAAGATGTGTTGGTTGAGCGCATACTCGGTGTCTTCCGCCGTGGTTTGGAGTCTTCCCATTTGTGAGGAGAGGTTGTTCATCTCCTGCACAAAGTTGTAGCCTTGGGCTGATCCGGAGTCGGTGGAGTGTTCCTCCCATTGTTGTTGTGGAGAAAACAGCCCCGGGCCATATCCCGGAGTTTGCCACGCCGATCCCCGGCCATGTGAGGTGGCGGGGCTGGGTACCCACGGGAGAAAACCCGGGGTGGCTGTACCCCGGCTCGCCATGAGTCGTGGGGTGCGGTGTGGGCATCTCGGAGGTAGATGGTTGTTACGATCCGTGCGCCCCCTGCGAGAAGATACACTCTGCGAGACCGCTGCGCTTCTTGGAGCTCAATGGTTAGATTTTGAGAGTATACAAACGAAGGTCCGGGTTAGGTAACCGAAACTCGTTTGCATATCCCACAAAATAATATATGAGGGAATCGTTCGGACCATTCTTAAGAGAGTGACCTTGAATAAGATAATCTTTATTTATAAGAGAGCGAGGTGTAGCAAGGTATTCAACATTAGCATCATGTAAAGCTCCCACCCGCATGGCAATTCGTGTCACTAGAGAGGTACATTCAATTGGTCCTATCGTCCCAAGATTTTCTATCCATTGGCAAATCATGGCTTTCACGGGAGCAATCTTAATCTTATCGACCGCAGCAAAAAGAATTTTTAGCTCATCCTCGCGCACAATTCGAATATCACTCCTTGGAAAAAGAGTGATAGCAATCCACATGTGCATAAAACGCAAGGTAGGATGATGGATGTGATTAGTTCTAGGTCGCACGCAACTAGGAAGACCCGTAATCCTTTCCCAAAAAGCATGCTTTGAAAACTGAGGAAGGGCACCATCCAAGTCGGTATTGCAGCGAGTATTAAAGCCAAGAAGAGTGCTAAGTTCTTTCCAAGTCAAACGGTAGGATTCACGGAAAAACCGAAAAGAAATTCCTTCATCTACCGTTTGTAGGGTGCATAAAAACTGAAGTGTAAGCAAGCGGGAACCCGGCTCATTTACACTAGCAAAATCTGTCCACCCTAAGGCTTTAAATACTTGAGCAAATTCAGCATCCATACCTATTTTGTGCAGCAGCTCCGTGTCAAATGCTCGCGTAGGAGCAAAGAGACGGTGTTGGAGAAGCGTGTAGGTGCGCGTCTCGTGCTCGCCCACTAAGTCGAGGTCGGTGTCGGTGAGGAGACGATGCTCGATGTTGCCCTCTTGCCCTTCTTCCTCGACTTGTGGTGGTGAACTTGGCGGTGACTCGACTACGGGGCGTGCGCGGGTGCTTCGACGTAAAGAGCTTGAACTTGAGCGTGAGCTCAAGGACCTCTTGATTGACCCGAACAGCTTCTTGGCACCGGTCATGGCTGCACACAAAGAGAGCAAGAATGCAAGAACAAAAATTCCGAACGGGTCATGTGAGGGAAAAAATCAAATTAGCGACACCGTCGGTTGTTCATGTGAGCAAGAAATCGCAACTCGAGAAAACCAAACAAAAACAAATCAAACCAAAAACTAGACAGACACACCAAGAGCAAAAGATTTATGCAGAACTTTTAGGCAATGAGCAAGTGAGGACAATGGAAAACTTGAGAGTAATGAGAATGAAGTGAGTGAGGAGTGGAAATGATAGTGTGAGAGGGGAGAGAGCTGCGGCCGAGGCCACCTCTACTTATAGCTCACGAAGTAGCCGTTTTTGAGCGTTAGGAGGGGCATATGACCGTTGGGAAAAAGGACGGACCGAGCAACGGTCATGGCGGTTCGGCCGAACCAAGGAGGTGGGTTCGGCCGACCTGCTGTGGGTCCCTTTTGCTCCCCCTTTTGGCCCATAGCTCCCAACGGCCAAATGATCATTGACCATGGTTGCTACGTCCGGATATTCCTCAGAAATTTTTGCTCAAGAAATCCAAAGAAAGTTGCCTCAAATTCAGCTTTATTCGAAAAATCAAATCTCGAGAAAAAGTGTTGGAGAAAATTCCAACATGCAAAAATTGTTTTTGGATTTTGTATAAGGATACAAGGGTTGTCCAAAAGTTTCAAACAAAGTAGGAAAATTTGGACGTAAAAGGATTTTGGTTTTCAAATTTTCTATGCATGGCGAGTGAGAAAAAAAAAAATCAAATATGCTGGCGGAAAATCCAAATAAATGAAATGAAAATTATCTTGTGATAAAATAGAATATGCAGGGAGATGCATGTGGTGGAAAACAAAAATCAAAAGAAATCGAAAGATAATACCGATTTATCCTGTCGACCGGGGCTTTGCCATTTTAAGTACGGCGAGCGAGGACTTCTCCATTTCTTTTCATCCTTGTGGTGCAGGCCCTTTCCCTGGAGAAGAGGATGAAGATGGCTGCACCTTCTTCACTTGCCACACTTGTTTGGTCTTTGTTGATGTAGGTGGCTTTGTGTCTTGAAGGAGCGGCTTCTTGGCCCATAATCCCGGCCTTCTCTGTTGCGAGGCTTCTTGGGTTGGTACCATGACGGATTCTCAATTTTGTCAAGTTGCTTCCAAAAGGCGACGAGACTATCCGTCTTTCTTGGCGTCACTTCAACTTCACGGATGTTTGAGGGATTTGGCCCATACTTGATCTTGATCATTGAGCATTGTTCTTTTCTTGGTTGGAACTCAAACTTTTCCTCCTTCCCATTGATGTGGAATCGGATTTCTCCATTCCCAACATCAATTTGGGCGTTGCGGTGCTTGAGGAAGGGACGTCCCAAAATGAGGGCGTGTTCTTGTCGATATCCATCTCAAGCACCACAAAGTCCACCGGTATGAAGTTGCCTCGAATTTTTGCGGCACGTCTTCGGCTATTCCCGCGGGGTAGCGGACCGAAGAGTCCGCCAATTGCAACCTCATTGGTGTAGGAGTCAAGGTTGTGTAGCTCAAACGATCAAAGACTTCTTTGGGCATCACGGCGACGCTTGCCCCAAGATCACATAAGGCCTGGTCGAAGTGGTGTGCCCCAATGGAACATGATATTGTGGGGCAGCCGGGGTCCTTCTTCTTTTACGGAAGCCGATTGAGTATAGCTGCGCTACACTCCTCTGTGAGCTTGACCATTTCCTCGTTGGGTAGTGGCCTCTTGTTGTTGAGGATGTCTTTAAGGTAGCGTGCATATGTGGGCACCTGCACCATGTCCAACAATGGCACGTTGACATGAATCCTTCGGATGGTCTCGACGAATCGAGCAAATTGTTCATCCTCCTTTGGCTTCCTGTTTACGTGAGGGAATGGCAAAAAGCTTGTGTCTTGAAATTCAATTCCATTCTTCCCTTCACTTGGCTTCGGTTCTTCTTCTTTTTCTTTGGTAATAGAAGGGCTTTCCTCCTCCAGGTCGTTCCTGTTCTTCTTTGCTTGCATGGTTAGGATATGGCGGATCCCGAGTGGATTTTCCTCCCCTCGTGGTAACCGCATTAACATTTTCCAAAGAAGACTCGGGTTGCCCGGGATCTTCCCGGAATTAGAACCGGGAATAAGAGCAGCTAGGCTGAGCAACTTGGGTTTCAATCATTTTATTAAAGCTCGGCTGATTTTTGAAAGCGAGAGGAGAAACCTTCTATTTGTGCGGTTATGTTTTCTAAGACTTTATCATTGGCAGCAAGCTTTTTGTTGATAGATTCGTTAATTTTAGCTTGGCCATAAACCAAATCTTTCAAGGAAGGTTGATTATTGTTAAAGCCGAGAAAAATTGTTACCTCCTTGATATGATGGTCGGTTTTGGTTGTACCCTTGTCCTCCGTTTGGACGATACCCGTTGTTGTTGTTCATGTAGAACACCTCTTCATGGGTATGGGGGCAATCCTTCCCCATATGGCCGGTGTTCCCGCACTCCTCACACGTCATGTGTGAGTCCAATGCATGAACACCACCATTTGCGTTGTGTTCGTCCAAGCGTTTTATGAGGAGGTCAACCTTGGCGGACAGCATGTCCACCTCCTTGACGGGGTGTACGCCTCTTGCGCGTGTTTGGAGTCGATCATCGCTCCACCCTTGATTGGAGACCATCTTCTCTATGAGTTCTTTTGCTTGGGCAATAGTTTTGGAGAAGAAGGCTCCTCCAGCAACGGCATCCATATGTCCACGGGTTGTTGGTGTCAACCCGTTGTAGAAGTGTTGAAGAATGAGCCATTCCTCCATCCCATGGTGAGGGCAGGCCGGAATGTATTCTTGAAGCCTTTCCCATGCCTCGGGCATGGATTCGTTTGTCGCTTGCTTTGGAAACTTGCAATTCTTCCACGAAGGGCATTGGTTTTGCCCATCGGGAAAAACTTGGCGAGGAACGCCGTGGAACATTTGTTCCAAGTGTCAATGCTTGCACGATTGGCATAAAACCAGCTGTTTCGCCTTCCCAAGGAGGGATAGGGGAAACGGGCGGAGTTTGATAGCATCTTGGTTGGCTCCGGCCGTGGGCTGATGTGTTGCATATTTCCGAGGAAGCTGTTGGAGATGAGAGTTGGCGTCCTCGGAGGCCTTTCCACAAAAGGGAATGGCTTGCACCATAGTGATGAGGCTGGACTTGATGTCAAGTCCTGCAGCACCGGCGTCGACGTTGGGCCCAATGGGCACATTGGCGACGGAGGGCGCGAGTAGTCACGAAGGGTCCTTTCAGCCATGAGTGTTGAGGTTGATGGTGCGGAAGATGCGGGCTCGCTTGTCGTGGGTTCTTGAGGAGAGACAACGACGCGAGGTCGAGTCTTTCTCGCAAGAGCCTCGGGATTATCAACGAAGTTTTCCGGCAAGTCGAATCCACGCATGCACTATCCTGTTTTCACCTTTGAGAGAAAACGAGATCAAGGTTAGCTCTGCAAGGGCAATGATTAAATCATCATCAAGTGTAATCATGAACATTCATTGTATTCTTATTAACCAATGTCTTCCCGAGCAACGGCGCCGGAAATGCTTGTTGGCATCTCTTAAGGTCACGCGGAAAGAAACACGTGACCGCGGGAGAGCCAAGGGTTTAAGTCACTTGCACTATTTAACCAAATAATCCACATCCGGTACAAGTACTAGATATGTATTATAAGGTGGGTCATGAATATCCGCAAGCGGACGGATAACCCGTTGTAGCATTTCACCGAGAGTATTCAAGGGTATCGTATTTATATTTTCCCAAAGGAAGACATGGTTGATAAGAGTACTTATGTTCATGGTGTTACAAAAGAATGATGAAGTATTCACATTCCAATGCAGGGGTTAGGAGCAATAAGTTGAGGATAGTGTGACACACACCAAGGCGATGCATTCTCTTATAAAAGGGATAGAGGCGATCCTAGATAAAGCTAAACTAGACTAGCGAGACCACTACTCCTAATGATACAACATTCATATGAGTGCGCAGCTTCTACCTAACATCCAAGATCATGCAAGCGCAAGCAAGCGTCTAATGCCTAGGCATCATCGGGAGATCCGTCTTACGCGAGGTCCGCCTCGCGACTCCGGCTTTTTAGACTCCTATGCCATGCCCGAACGTGGAGGATTACTTTGGATGACAAGGCTGTCACTTCTTGTCACCTACCTCTACAAACCGTGGGACACGAAGCACATTCAACGGTGGGTAGATAACCCCGGCACCATGCCGGCGTCACTAACCACAACTCTAGATCCCTCGAGGCACCGACATGGTGGTAAATCTAGAGCACCCTTGCGGGACGATGAACCCGAAGCCTATTCATAAGAACACTAGCCTAACTAGCATAAGCTAGACGAAAGGATCAAAGCTAGCACTAAGTCATGCAAAGGCGTTCGTCGCTCAAGAATGAGCGACGAACGGCAATTAATCAAGTAAGATCGGGAGTAATCGGTGATCAAGTATGAACGAACGAAGAACATTCGATATGAGTTCATCTTCTATTAATGAAGAACGAAGAACGAACGACGAACTTATATGAACGAACGATGAACGATCAAACAAGATCATGATTACTCTATAAAGCTCATGACAAGGATATGAACGAAAGTATTCCATAGATGAATGATCAAGTCTCATAAAGAGAGGATACAAGAGCTATACCCAATTTTCCACAAGACTTTGGGAGCAATGAGGCAGCCCACTACTAAGCCTAGCACTACCTAGAAAGCCTCTAAACTTCTAGTGTGAGGAGAGAATGATCCTTGTGTTGTTGTGTGTGTTAAGGAGGGGGGTACCCCTCCTTATATAGGCTTGAAAGGTCGGCTCCTGGAGGCGGTTTCGTAGGTCGGTGGCATTTAATGCGCGTGGAACCGACCTCCGGAGGCGGTGGGCAAACCGCCGGAGAAAAGTGGGCCGGGGGGCCACCATGACGGTTCGGCCGAACCGCCTTGTTGGTTCGGCCGAACTGCCACCGGCCCCTCTGAGGCTGGGCTTTGGCGGTTGGCTCCCCCACTGGATGTTGGTCTTTGATCCAGGTGCGTGAGGCCTTATTTGTGTTGGATTTCGTGGTCGTTGGCCTTTTATCTTGGAGTTGATTCCCGCGGCGAAGTGGAAGTTTTGTAAAAGTGTTGATTTGTCGCCTCGGGGCACTGGAATTCATCATTTTCCACCTGCACACTAAAAATCTAGAGGTACACGTGGAACTAGGTTATTTCTAAGTAAAATGCATGCAAGACATGCCTAGTCCTTCTCATTTATTTGACTAATTGACGGTCGAAATTGGTCCGTAACGACCGTCAACAGTCATGAGCCCGACGAGTGTCGGTGCACTTGTGGTGTTCTTGGGCACCGGGCAGTCGATGAAGCCGGTGAGGTCGCGGCTGACACACTGGTACACCCGGAAGAGCTGTGCGAACGTGGCAAGTGCCTGTTCCAGGCGCAATCGAGATTGACCGCGGCGCCCGTGCCCTCCCGGATGGCGTCCCCGACGCTGCTGAGGTGGTAGCTGTTGGTGTTGGAGGCCACGATACTTGCGTCGGCGAGCACGGCGGTGAGGTTGTGCCGGCCCTTGAGCCGCGTGGCCGCCACGATGTAGGCGTGCTGGACCAAGCCCGAGCAGGTGTCGTGTCTCTTCCACTCGTTGCTCTACAGTAATGGTGTCCAAACAGGCCACCCCATATGGCACGGTCCGAGCACGAAATGGCCCGTCCAATTTAATTTTGGGCCGACATGACACGTAATTAGTGTCGGGCCGTTCCGTGCTAGCCCACATGATCGGGCGACGGCCCACAACAAGGCATGCATCGAGATAATCGTGCCTGGATGACCCGTTAGCACGTCGACCCAATATAACAAATAAGCTCGTTTAGCTCATTAAAACAAATAAATGTCAAATAGATGGACAAAAAGAGGGATGTGGGATTCGATCCTTGGACCTGCTAGGTGAACACAAGGAGGTTTATCACTAGGACAAACTATTTTGCCTGTTCGAGTAGAACCGTAAGCTATTTATATGTTTATCGAACCAATATCGGGCCTTCCCCATAAACGGGCAGTGTTGTGCGCCCGTCGGGCCTCCCTATTTGGAACGGATTATATCCAACTTCCATCAAATATAATCAGATTATGGAGCCAAACGATCAAATTTTGGGCCCGGAACACCTACGACGCAAAATTGAGCCCCAGGTTGGATATTTCTCAACACCGCGCATTGGAGATGAAACTCCCATCAAGTTTGGAGTAATTTACCCGCAATTGCCATCAAAGTATCCAACACAATCGGACCGGTATGCTGCAAGCGGACACCAGCGCTAGGGTTGGACGTGATGAGGACATCACTCCTTTGGATACAATTGACACTCCTCCGCTGAACATTCAAGGACCAATCACTAGAGCTCGCGCCCGACAATTGAATTTAGAGGTGAGCTCGTTCCTAAGTCTTTCCTTTCATAATTTTGAGAATAGTTTGCTACCTAATGATTTTATTATGATTAGGAATCATAGAGAGGACCATAATATGAATGGAAGAGGGCTTGGAGGCGTGGAGGTCCAGCAAGAGGGTGCAAGGCATTGTGGAGGCCCAAATCAAGTCGACTTCGAGTCTGTTTCAGAGTCCAGGAACAGTCCGAATTAAAATAGACACACAGATCGCATACCATGTCGGATTTGGACGTTCTACATATGGATGGAAAGATAATTTTATATCCTTTCTAGTGGAATCGGTCTCATGTCAAAATTCGTCTGGAGTCGACGGGAATCATCAAAATATTGGAACGTCCAGAACCTATTTTGGTGCTACATCACCGTTTCTGGCCTTTGGGCCGTGTATCTCGTGTGAACCCATTAGGGAAGCGTTCGGGGGTTCTTGCACGTCCCCAAGTCTTTATTAGCAGCAGCCGTCACCCATGTTAGGGTTGGGTTTTTCTTAGATTATTCTGCTTAGACAGTTTCGCCGTTCATCGGTTTGTGAGACCCCAACTCGTGAGATTAATCATACATCTGCAAATTTGGTTGCGTTCTTTCTTGTTCTTGCTTGTGTTCTTGATTCGCAGGCAGGGATTAGCCTTCTTGGCGAGGTCAACCGTGCAACACCGGTTGATAACCATAGAGGACGTGGTGCTGCGATTGCGGGGTTCGAACGTGTTGTTCAGGAGCCGGATCGACGTGTGTCACATCTTCGCCAAATCAAGAGTTATCCGAACCTTTCGGAAGATCGAGACTCCCTAGTTCACATTAAGTGGTAATCAGAGCTTCAGGTGCACCGTCAGGTTCGCCCTACATTTAGTTTAGTTTGTTTCTTTATTATCCTATCATCCACGAAAAAGCCAAAAAAATTTTAGTTTTAGGTTTCACCCTGTCGAAGCCGTGTTTAGCCTTTGCATGTTTCAATTTCAATGTCCGTAGTGTTGAGTTTGTGTCCTAGTGATTGTTTTGTTGCTGGTTTAGTTCGTGTTCTTGTCGTCGGTTTTGTGCCCCCTTGAAACTCTAGCCGAATTCCCTCAAGTTTGCTTTCTCTCGGGAGTTTTCTCACCTCCGCTGCATCTACCATAGTCCCAACCGACACTCCCACCCTTTCCATCTCGAACTCAACATCCCACGACCGAGACCTCCTGCTGTTTCCATTGCATACATTAATTGTCGCAAAAACAAAAAAAAATCCTACCCGATTGCAATTCCATCCACTGAAACCCTAATTCGGAGTCCCTTCCTTCTAACAGCCATAACTTTTACATACGGACTCGAAATTAGGCAAAAAATTTTTTGAAATTGGGTAGAAAAAAATTCGCATCTGCTCGTTCTAGCTTCGCCGGGCAGGAAAAATCTCAAAAAAAAAATAAAAAAAAATAGTTAAGCCCACTGATCCGAGGAAAAAACTTTGGAACCCGTCGCCGCTGCATCTTACGAGAAAAATTTGTCGGTCACATTCCTTCTCTGTTTGACCTGAAACTTTGCGTGGTTCCTATTTTGTGAACAAAAGAAATAATATCAAAAAAGAAAAATTTGTGATTTCTACTAGTGCTAAAAGACAATTTTTTTTGTCTAGTTGTTGTTTCTTCCTTGCTAGTTACCTTTTGCTTTGTTTCCTTTGTGCCTGTCATCCTTGCTTTGCCTGTACTACTGTTCTAGGACACGTGTAGACCAGCAACTAAGGACAAGTAGCTTTCGACATTTATTCTGCACTACTATCTGTTTTTGAATTGTGTTCCCCTCACATATTTGGCCCTCCTAGGTCCACATACTACTTCGGACAACACATGTTTTTGACCCTTGCCATCGTGGTACACACCTTCTAGGTATCCTTTGCCTTGCTTGGTAAGACCCTTGTAAGAACTTGGTAAGACGTTCCATTTGCTTTTGTGAGAGTCACCATTGTCCACTATAGTAGTAGTGTTTATTAGGGATAACCTTCACTGTTTGTTCCTGTTTTGGTATTTGCTATGGCAGGAGATGATACGGACATTGGCACCCCTAAAGATTTCCACGAGTGTGTTAGTCAAGGGCAGCTTTAGTCTGTTCTTGACAGGGCACGTGAGGAGATGACAGAAGCTGTTAACAAGGTCGTTACCGACGGCATCAACAAACTCAATCTCGGCAACCAGATTGAGAGGATGGATAAGCGGTTGTCCAAGATGACAGACACGGTTAATACTCTAGCAGAAGTGGAGACAACGTTGACCGGCAAGCTGACCGAGGTGGAGAACCGTGTGAAGATCCACGAAGATGAGGCCGGTAGCAACGCCGGTGGAAACAGAAAAGATGACACGGTGAATGATGCCACTGTCGACGTCGATGACGCAGCCACACGAGCACAAAGGCTTCACCGGCGTCTACAACAGAACACCCAAGGTATGATTGGCCAACATCGACAACAAGGTAACAATAATCGAGCCCCTGATGATCCTTATGCTAAGATTAAGTTTAGCATTCCACCTTTTTCGGGGCAATATGATGCGGAGGGTTACCTTGATTGGGAGATGACAGTAGAGCAAAAATTTAGTGGGCACCTCGTTCCTGAACAGCATAGAGTTAGACAAGCCACTAGTGAATTTAAAGATTTTGCTATCATTTGGTGGAATTCTCTAACTGCTGATGATATTCCTGTAACTTGGACTCAACATAAGGAAGCTATGCGTGATCGTTTTGTCCCTCCTTATCATAGAGATTTACGCAAAAAAGTTTAGCGCTTAGAACAGGGGGATAAATCTGTGCATGACTATTATGGTGAGCTTCAAAAGGGTTTACAACGCTGCATGATAGTAGAGGATAATGAGAGCTCTATTGTTCGTTTTTACTCTGGTTTGAGACATGATATACAGGACATTGTTGATTATAAGGAGTTTAATACTATCAACCAGTTGTTCCAGTTTGCTATGCTTGCAGAAAAAGAATTGCAGGGACGGGAGAAGCAACATAGGAGCAGCAGTACAAGCAGGCTATCTTACACCCCACGGTCGACGCCGTCTTCGGGGTTTTCTTCCCGGCCATCTCTACCAGCAAGCAAACGGCCTCCCACATCCGTGAGTGGTGTTACTGCAGCCCCACACGCACCTCCTACACGCCCTGCAAATTCAGGTAAAAATTCTGTGAAGGGTCCTGCTCAAAGTGCTTCATCGGTCGCCTCGACGGGACATACTTCCAACATTCAGTGCCACCGCTACCATGGACTCGGCCATGTGCAAAAGGATTGCCCAAGTTAGCGGGCATACGTGGCCACTGAAGATGGAGGATACATCAGCACCTCCGACATAGAAGATGATGATGAAGACAAAGTCGCCGACGACACCAACGAGGGCCATGTACTTGGTGGAGAAGACACTTCGGGTTTCATGAACATCATTGTACAGCGTGTACTTAGCATGCAAATTCAGACTTCTGAAAAGATACAACGCCACAACTTGTTCCAGATTTTCTTCGTCATCAAGAATCGACGAGCACGTGTGATCCTTGATGGAGGAAGTTGAACACCTTGGTGAGTTCAGATCTGGTTGAGAAGCTTGGTTTGGCCACACGACCACATCCTCATCCATACCACATTCAGTGGTTAAATGACTCGGAAAAAGCTAAGGTAACACAAACTTGTAGAGTTCCTTTTTCCATTGGTGTTTATTCGGATTATGCTGATTATGATGTGGTTCCTATGCAAGCTTGTTCACTTTCTTGGGTCGTCCTTGGGAACATGATAATGATGCTACACACCATGGTAGAAGTAATAAATACACTTTTATGCATAAAGGACAGAAAATTACTTTCGTACCTTTGACCCCTGCTGAAATTGTACAAGCTGATAGAGAACGAGCCGCTTCTGTGAATAATTCTAAATCTAAAAATCAGAAAGTTGCTGATTCTGTTTTCCCACGTATAAAGGATATGCCTGCACCTATTTGTAAGGGAGATGGGATTAATTTGAAAGGTCGTGTCATGCTTGCTACAAAATCAGACCTTGCTGAAATTTCTAATGATGATATTTTTTATGCTTTCATATGCAAACAAGCCTTGTATTCCTTTGATGATATTGCTAGCTCTTTGCCTTCTGCTATCACTGACCTTTTGCAGGAGTTTGAGGATATTTTTCCAGCTGAGATTCCTCCTGGATTACCACCTTTGAGAGGAATAGAACATCAAATTGATTTGATGTCGAGAGCTACCTTGCCAAACCGTGCTGCTTATAGGACCAACCCCGAGGAGACAAAGAAAATTCAGCGACAAGTCCAAGACCTTTTGGACTGCGGGTATGTACGAGAAAGCCTTAGTCCTTGTGCTGTTCCTCGACTTTTGGTTCCTAAGAAAGATGGTAGTTGGCACATGTGTGTTGATTTGTAGAGCCATTAACGATATTACTATTCGGTATCGTCATCCTATTTCTAGGCTAGACGACATGCTTGATGAGTTATGCGGTTCTCTAATTTTCAGTAAAATTGACTTGCGTAGTGGTTACCACCAAATTAGAATGAAACTTGGAGATGAACAGAAAACAGATTTTAAAACTAAATTCGGATTGTATGAGTGGTTAGTAAAGCCTTTTGGGTTAACTAATGCACCTAATACTTTCATGCGCTTAATGAATGAGGTTTTAAGGGCTTTTATTGGGCGCTCTGTGGTGGTTTACTTTGATGATATCTTGATTTACAGAAAGTCTTTAGATGAACATATGGATCATTTACGTGCTGTGTTTATTTGCTAACCTTGAGAAGTGCACCTTTTGCACCAATCGAGTTTCTTTTCTTGGCTATGTTGTTACTCCACGGGGTATAGAGGTTGATGACAAGAAAATTGACGCTATTGCTAGCTGCCCGCAACCCCAGACCATCACACAGTTTTGAAGTTTCTTGGCCTTGTAGATTTCTATCGCTGCTTTGTCAAAGATTTCAGCACTATCGCTGCACCGTTGCATGAGTTGGCAAAGAAGGGTGTTGTGTTTCAATGGAGCAAAGCACAAGAAAGTCCTTTAGCTGTTTAAAGGACAAGCTTACACATGTACCGCTGCTGCAACTTCCAGATTTCGGTAAGACTTTTAAACTTGTGTGTGATGCTAGTGGTATTGGCATTGGTGGTGTTTTGATGCAAAATGGCAAACCTATTGCTTATTTTAGTGAAAAGATAACTGGCCCTGTTTTCAATTATTCTACGTATGATAAAGAATTGTATGCTCTTGTACGTTCTTTACAAACGTGGCGTCATTATTTATGGCCTAAGGAATTTGTTATTCATTCTGATCATGAATCGCTTAAGTATATTCGCTCTCAAAGTAATTTGAACTGTAGACATGCTAAGTGGGTTGAGTTTATTGAGTCTTTTCCTTATATTATCAAGCATAAAAAAGGGAAGGACAATGTGATTGCTGATGCTTTGTCTAGACGATACACTATGTTGTCACACCTTGATTGTCGCATTTTTGGTCTTGAATCAATTAAAGAACAATATGCTCTTGATGCTGATCTTAAAGATGTTTTGCTGCATTGTAGAGAGGGTCGTACATGGATATTTGTGATAAATGATGAATATTTGTTTAGAGCTAACCGCATTTGCATTCCAGTTGGTTCCGTTCGTCTTTTGTTGTTACGGGAAGCGCATGGAGGCGGATTGATGGGACATTTTGATGTAAAGAAGACGGCGGATGTGTTGGCCACACACTTCCTTTGGCCACAGTTGAGAAGAGATGTTGAGCGTTTTTTGGCTCGCTGCACTACTTGTCAAAAAGCAAAGTCTCGCTTGATTCCACATGGTTTGTCTATGCCTCTTCCCGTTCCTTCAATACCTTGGGCGGATATTTCTATGGATTTTGTTTTAGGACTGCCTAGGACTAAGAGGGGAGGGATAGTATTTTTGTTGTGGTGGATAGATTTTCTAAGATGGCTCACTTTATACCTTGTCATAAGAGTGATGATGCTATTCATATTGCTGATCTATTTTTCAAAGAGATTGTTCGCTTGCATGGTATATGCCTTCTACTATTGTTTCAGATCGTGACGCCAAATTCTTGAGTCACTTTTGGCGCACCCTATGGAATAAGTTGGGAATAAGTTCACTTTGATGCTAAGGAACGTGCTGAGTTTATTTTAAAAATGCATGAAACAACTAAACACAACATTGAAAAGATGACTAAAAACTATAGGATTGCTGGTAGTAAACGTAAAAGGGAGGTTAGATTAGAACCGGATGATTTAGTATGGTTGCACTTGAGAAAGGATCGGTTTTCTGAGTTGAGAAAGTCTAAGTTAATGCCTAGAACTGCTGGTCCTTTCAAGATTGTTGAGAAGCTTAATGATAATGCATATAAACTTGAGTTGCCTTCCCAGTTCGGGGTTAGTTTCACATTTAATATTACAGATTTGAAGCCTTATTTGGGTGAGGAGCATGAGCTTGAGTCGAGGACGACTCCGATTCAAGAGGGGAGGATGATGAGGACATCACTCCTTTGGATGCAAATGACACTCCTCCGCTGAACAATCAAGGACCAATCACTAGAGCTCGCGCTCGATGTCACACCCCTATCCCGAGAGATAGTTAGTGTGGTACGGATCGCCTTGGGAGATGATTGACGAAGCAACCATACATAGCATCACATTAACAAACATACACGATTTGCAAGGTTGCATAATTAAGTCTTGATTACAAGATAGAGTTCGAATAAAAGATACATTAGGTTCGAAATTAAGTCTTACATAGCCATGATCTTTGTTCGAAATTAAAGTGCGGAAGCGAAATACATAACTCGACGATACATAGATAACTTAAATGAACCATGCCGGCCTAGGCCACGGCTCACTCATCATGGGTCGGAGAGCTAGGGACCCATTCAATGGTCCACTCTTTGGGTTCTTCTCCATCCCAAACCACCTTACCACAACAATCACAAAACCCGGCTTACGGGAAACCTGTAAATCAACATGTTGTGGCAAAGCCTGAGTATCTAATATACTCCGCAAGTCTTACCCGTCAAATTGGTCATCTAAGACCGACTCCTAGATGCATGGGGCTTGACCGGTTTAACTTGGCCTTTTTGCATAAATAGCACCTATGCTAATTAGGTTGGCAATTTTATTACTTAGCCAAATTGATAGGGTGGTTGCATAAAAGAAACTTTAGTGAGCATGCTAACAATACAAGAGTTTGCAATACAATTTAATATCAATATAAAACAGCAAGCTATTCAATCTCTTTCCATTACTACACATTGCGGACTGCTCGAATCAAGTGGTACTCATTAACCGAGAGGAAACGGCGATAATTATCGAATTATTAATCCTGCAGGAAAAGACCCAAATGCACGATATACGCATCATTTAAGAACACGTATAGCCACCGTTCGCGAGTTCATCATAAAGTAAAACACGGGGCCACCGACCCCTAGTACACGTCCCCTTGCGAGCGTTCAACAACGCGCCCAAGGCTTGACCCATGTACTCTCCAACGGTCCTCAACCCGTGCAACCACCGTGCCAAACACATCACCTCCGGGTCGGTGAGATATCCGGCTCATTTCACAACTTGCAAGCTACATAGGTTTACCAATCCCCATAAGAAAGGTATGCAAGTGGGACACAACTCAAACTTGTTCGCGGAGCCACAATGGGGTGTTCTGAATTTTAACCAAATTCATCATGTTCACATTTAATCATAAGCCATGAGTGAGATCCCCAATCTATCGTTGACTCCATAAACATAGCATAGCAATTCTAACGAGGATATGACACATAAGCGACATAGGACATATAGGAATTTATGCATGTGGATTTCCAATCAACGCCTAAAACTTAAATGCACATTCATCATCCTTAATAGAGTGATAAAGAAAGACATTTCAAAATAATAGGAATGCACCGGGGCTTGCCTTGAGAGTGATCGAAGTTAGCACTAGCCTCACAAGCCTTGAGCGTAGCAACCGTGTCTTCCGGCGGAATCAATTCGACGTCGTCACCTAGAGGATGAAATGCAATGCATAAGTAACATGAATACAAGGTCAATGATGATGACAATGCACATGCGCTGTTTTTGTAAGGATGTAAATGAATGAATTAACCAAAAGCTTTGTTTAATTAAACCCTCATAAGCATGAATACAACTCTTGTTCTATTTACGAGAAATTAATTACATGCACAAGCACAATCCTACTAGTACATGAGCAATGACTTGATTGCATAGACATGAGTGCTGTGGTTCTTGCAGGTTTAGCACTAACATTTAGCAAGTTTTTAAAATACAAATCGAAGAAACCTAGGCTTAAGTGTTTAGCATCACATGCAATGACGATTTCATTTTTAACAAGAATTCGATCTCACAAATTGTCACATACGTGAAATATATGAAATCTTTTGACTAAACCTGCCATGAAGTGCTAGAGAACATGGTGAACAGTGGGAATCACATAAACATGCAGAAACATAATTTTTAGAGATATGAAACTAATTACATATGTGCTGAAAATGACCTCTTAGGGATTTAGATCTAGGGTTTGCCAAATTAATTATTTAACATGTTCAAAAATTAACATGGACTTTTCTACACATGAACAGTACTAAAAGGAAATTAATTACCAAGTTTCATGCAAAAATAAATTATACAGATTTAATTAAAAATTAAATACAGAGAAGGCAAGAAATGCAATAACTTGAAAAATATGAGATGAAATGCAGATCTTCCAGTGTCAAAAATTCATGTATGCCTGGGTGAAGGTTTTGGCCAAGTGGCATCTCTTCTAGATTTATAGTTTTAAAGTTATGACCTAGATAAGTTTTCAGGGATTGACTTTTGTCATTTTTGTAAAAATATGAAAACATCCAGATCTGACAAGTTCGTGTTACTTTTATGAAAGTACAAGTTTTGTAGTTTCCAAAACATGTTTGTCTGCAATTTTTGAACTTTTAGATCGAAAGATATGGATTTTCTAAAATGCAATAAAGTTCGAACTATTTACAAAACTGCCATGGGGCATTTGACTTCACGGAAAATTACGAAATTGCCACTGGGCGCAGCTCGCGGTGGACAGCAGAAACAGCGATGATTCTTTCTCCAAATTCGTCGCGCTCCCTGCACCAAATACAAATTCCTTCAAGGGGAGACTAGAGGGGATCCTTGCGCACCCGTATGAGGTGGAGCTAGGCCTTGGGGCTTACCGTGGAGGGAGCAGCAGCAACAATGGCCTGCGGCAGGGCCGCCATTGCCCACTGGGCAATGAGCTCGAATGAAGAAATTTCGAATTTAAATCTGGGTTTTCGGTTTTTGAAGAAAAACGACACTTCTGGTGCTTCAAAAATTAAACAAAAAATACAGGGTGAATCAGCACGAAATGATCTACCTTTTTTGTTTTAGGTCAAAGTTTTGAATAGGTTCCTAAAAATTCATATAAAATTCATAAACAGTGCTGTTTTGAATTCAAATTTGAATTTTTGAGCTTTTAAAATTTGATCCAAAAATTTTGTAAAAATGCTATAAAATCATTATTTGGCATGAGCAACAAGATGGTGCAAAAATATGTGACTAGTGCTTTTATAATTTTTGCACTTCCCTTAGGGGTTGGTTAGGGTTCGGGTTTTAGTTAGGTTTTTCCTTTTTCTCTTTTTATTTTTCTTCTCTTCCCTTGGGTGATTCTCATTAGTGCCTAATTAGGGATGTGATTAGGGTACTAACTGCATGATTAGCCTTAATCATGACATGGGATGTCACACCCGACAATTGAATTTAGAGGTGAGCTCGTTCCTAATTCTTTCCTTTCATAATTTTGAGAATAGTTTGCTACCTAATGATTTTATTATGATTAGGAATCAAGGAGAGGACCATAATATGAATGGAAGAGGGTGCATGGCATTGTGGAGACCCAAATCAAGTCGACTTCGAGTCTGTTTCGGAGTCCTGGAACAGTCTGAATTAAAATAGACGCACGGATCGCATGCGATGTCGGATTTGGACGTTCTACATATGGATGGAAAGATAATTTCATAAACTTTCCAGTGGAACCGGTCTCATGTCAAAAGTCGTCCGGAGTCAACGAAAATCATCGAAATATTGGAACGTCGAGAATCTGTTTTGGTGCTACGTCACCGTTTTTGGCCTTTGGGCCGTGTATCTCGTGTGAGCCCATTAGGAGAGCGTCCAGGGGGTTCTTCCACGTTCCCAAGTCTTTATTAGCAGCAGCCGCCACCCATGTTCGGGTTGGGTTTTGCTTAGATTATTCTGCTTAGACAGTTTCGCCATTCATCGGTTTGTGAGACCCCAACTCGTGAGATTAATCATACATCTGCTAATTTGGTTGCGTTCTTTCTTGTTCTTACTTGTGTTCTTGATTCGCAGGCAGGGAGTAGCCTTCTTGGTGAGGTTAAGCGTGCAACGCCGGTTGATAACCATAGAGGACGTGGTGCTGCGATCGCGGGGTTTGAACGTGTTGTTCAGGAACCGGATCGACGTGTGTCACATCTTCGCCAAATCAAGAGTTATCCGAACCTTTCGGAAGATCGGGACTCCCTAGTTCACATCGGGACGCCACCACCACCCATCTGCTCGTCTCCCCGGTGGCCGCAGCCCATTTGCTCGTGTCCCCCGGGCCGTCGCGCGCCATCTCCTGCACTCCCCGGACCGCCTCCCTTCGCTCTCGCTTCCACAGGTTGTCGCGTGCTCGCCTTCCGCCGACGCCTAGACCGACGCCGCTCGGATCGTCGCTGCTCCTGGATCCCACATCAACGTGGCCTGGAACGATGCCCACCCGAACGGACGCTCGCCTGGACCAACGACGCATGGACACGCCGCCGCACCTGCATCCCACACCGACACGGCGTGCAGGTCCTCTCGTTCCCAACGCTGCAAGGTAGCCTTCTTTCTTGTAACTTGTGGATTCATGGTCGGTTAATTTGGTCTTGCTTGGTATGTAAATTTCTAGGAATTAGATGTAGAAATATTTGTGTCTCGTATTATGTAAATGTTGTTGTTCCATTGCAGTTTCTAGATGGCAAAGGTAGTGGTAAAGTGGGACTCATGGGTGCACAAGATCTGGTTAGAGATTTGTATCGAAGAAGTTAGAGCTAATAATAGGCCACAACATTTCCTGAATTATTTAAGCTATGCAAATCATATAAAAAAGTCCACCGAACGCACAAAGAGGTCATACACCCGTGAGCAGCATAAGAACAGATGGGACAATTTGAAGAGCTACTATACAAAGTGGAAAACATTGAACGTAAAAGCCTCCGGTCCGGGAAGAGATCAAATTTCAGGTTGTATCGCTGGTACTGTTGATTGGTGGGATGAGCAAAATGTGGTGAGTGCTAATAAATGTCTTATCTATTCTACATGTTTTTGAAGCTAGTAGTATTTTTGTTCGCATTGAAGTGTAATGTTTAATTTTCTTCAGGATATGCCAGGATGTATTGTGTTCAAAACTACACCACTTGAGTATGAGGAGGAGAGGCAGATCCTCTTTGATACTTCATTTGTTCATGGAGGTAGTGCACCATCTCGATCTGAAGGAGAAGGCAATACGATGCAACCGATGTTCAAGCTAGTGAGGATAATGGGCCAAGCAATGACTTACCGTCTCCTGCTGTTGGCAAACATTTAGCTGAGAAAAGGCCTGCTGCTCTTGGTGCTTCTCCATTAGGAAAGAAGGGAAAGAAGACATATAGAGATGGTCTGTTGAAGAGGTTGGTTGATGCATATGAGAAGAAGTCTGAAAGTACCAAGTATTCAACACCTCTATGCTTGTAGATCCTGTTAGGCAAGAGATAGCTCAGCTGCTGGATTTAGTCATACAAGCTAGGGCTGAAGAAGGGAGTGATGAGCACTATTATGCAACTCAACTTATAATTAAGAAGGAGTACCGTGATGTATTTGTCACGTTGAAGACACCAACAAGAAGGCTTGCACGGCTGAGGAGGAGTTGGGAGGACAAAAAGAAACATTAGGCTTGTTGTATGCTTCTGCAATATGTACCATTTGTGCGCTTATGTATCCTTTGTGCACTTATGTATCCTTTGTGACTTTATTTGTGTGTACTTGTACAATGAATATTTCCACTCTTTAATAATTGATATTTGATGGTTGTGTTGACTTTATTTTTTTCTATCCTGTACAATGAATATTTTCACTCTTTAATAATTGCTATATGATGGTTGTGTTGACTATTTGTTTGTGTCTTGTATAATGAATAATTACATGTGTATATTTTTCCAGATGAGTTCTTCTAGTGATAAAGAGCAATCGGATGAGATCATATCTAGTGATAAAGAGCAATCGGATGAGATCATAACAGATTGTACTAGAGATGATGATGATGATGACGACTTCATATTTGTTAGTGCTGCTATGCAATTAATGCATGACAACTATGATTCACATTCTAACAAGCCTAGAACAAGTGCCTAGGATGCCTGGTAGTGTTTGGACTGAGATATTACTTGAGGAGAGATAGGGCCAAGTGTTATGAGACAATCGGGATGAGAAGGACATTTTTCCATCTTCTCCATGAAACTTTGGTAACTAGATATGGATTGCGATCGACTACGGAAGTATCTAGTAAAGAAGCGTTGGCAAAGTTTCTATGGACTTATGGTGCTCCTCAATCTAATTGCACTCGTGAAGAATGTGTTTCACCATTCAACTGAGACACTTAGTAGAAAGTTCAATGATGTTCTAAGTTGTGTAACAAGAATGGCCGCGGACATCATAAAACCAAAAGACCTCATTTTACAATAGTGCATCCTAGACTTCAAGAACATAGATTTTGGCCTCATTTCAAGGATTGCATTGGTGCTATTGATGGATCTCATATTCCTGTGATTGTCCCATTAAGTGATACACCCAAATATGCTTGGTCGACATGGTTATGCATCACAAAACATTATGGTTGTTTGTGACTTGGATTCGAGGTTTACATTTGTTGTCGTTGGTTGGCCATGATCTGCCCATGACACCCTAATACTAAATGATACTTTGCTAACATATAGCCATAAGTTTCCAAAACCTCCACCTGGTAATTTTGTGCATTTTTGCTTTTGAATATATATGAGGAAAATTATGGATAGTATTAGCAACTATATTTGCATGACAATATTATCTCGTTGATTTAGGATATCCAAATAAACAAGGTTATCTTGCGCCATACAAGGGTCAACGATATCATGCATGTACCGAGTTTCAACATAGTAACTCGGTTGAATTGAAAGAAGTGTTCAACCATGGTCATTCATCTCTTAGGAATGCGATTGAACGGTGGTTTGGAATTCTAAAAAATAAGTGGCGCATTTTGAAACAAATGCCATGCTACGCGATAGAGACGCAAGCACAACTTATAGTTGCTTGCATGGCTCTTCATAATTCTATTAGAGACAAGTGCCTTATATGATGATGATTTCGAGAACTATCAAGATGAGTTTCCTGAAAAATTTGATGATGACCCAAGCATTGCAAATGATGAGTATGACATGGGAGCATTTTGTGACTCCATAGCCGTTGCATTGTTAGGATGATTATTGTACTTTGTGGGAGCATTGCTACCATTATTATTGGACGTGTAATCATGGAGTAGTATTTTGATGGACATTATTGTAGCGAAATCTTACTATTACTCATTTAGAGAAAATTTGAAGACTTTTTGGTCTATCAAAAATGTACTACGTGTTTCTATTTGCCTTCTCAACTGTCAACAAGTCATAACAAACTTTGGGGGCAAATCAGACATTGTGCACTTAGGACAAATAATCTCTACCGACATAATCAGGGTTGCCAAATGCTCAACTTATTTTAACAGCAGATTTTCCACACAGCTGGATGCTAGAGAATCTGGTTTCCTACAGCATCTCTTTAGAAAGAAGTTGTTCCAAACAGGGCCTAACCCTCTGGACTTGGACTCATTAAAAGAAATGCAGCGCAAACGACCCGTGTTATTATTTTGCTTCTGCAGAAAATCACCTCGATCTATCCTCCTCATAGGGAACAAGCACCAGAGTGTTTGTCCATAAACCAGAGGGACCAATATACAACAAAAACAAAAAATCACAGTGTTTTCTGTCACAAACTATTTGGCAACTAAAAGCAAATTTCCACAAAGACAAAAATTCCAACTAATACCCAACAACTCTACGAACAGGAACTATAGGATTTTCTTGCAATTTATTCAAGAAATTGTACTTCTGCTTTTCTAGATTGAAATGATGACTTCTTTGATAAGAAGGTGCGTCCTAGCCATTTCAAATAACATATCTTGTTAATTTCAACATATAGTAATACGTATTGCAACCAAAACAGACAATCTTCAACACTGATTTCTTTTTTACAGAAAATACTTATAGATAATTCCTTCTGTGTCATTGCAATTTGCTTCAATCACCTATTTACCATTGCCAATAGCCTTATCCCATGTATACCATTGTGTTGTAATTGTTTATCCTTCCATGCCATCCATGTCACCTTCTTTTTTTTTTTTTTGAATAAAAATTATACAAAATGACCAAACTACCCATGCCTTCAACCTCTCTGCATCTTCCTACCACATGCCATGGTTGGGGAGCTCACCACGCGCTTGGCCGATGGAGGCAGCGGTGGCCTAGCTCACCTGTGTTTGGCCCCATGGCAACGACGGAGCTTGGTCCGTGGCGGCCTCCGGTGGCGGTGCATCTCGCCGCCTGGCCGGTTGAGGGAGCAATCGAGCTCGTTGTGCATGTGTAGAGTGGCGGCGGCGGAGCACGCCATGTGCCGGCTAAGGCGGCGACGGAGGAGCACGCCATGTGCCCGCTAAGGCGGCGGCGGCGAGCTCGTCCATCCTTGGCCATCCACGACCAACGTTTCAAAGAAAAGGGGGATGAAAGAAGATAAGGGCAATTTTGTCATTTCACATTAAGAAAAAATATAAAATGACGTAGATGACATATACGGGTAAGAAACTGTAACTAGATGGCACGGAGGGGAAAACACACCGGCAACGACAAATAAGGGTTGAAGCAAAATTGCAGTGGCATATTTATATATCCCGTTGTTCTTTAGATTCGTTTGGTGCCCCATGTTTGTGATACTTTCAATTTTCAATCAGTATGGACATGCTTGCTTTGTCTCAATTAACTTGACATCTCTGGAAGTATTTCTTTTATCAAAAAAATGTTCAATAAACCTATTACAAAACCAAGATGATAAGTAATTTGGAACAGAGGAGAGGTAACTTTTAAAAGGAGGAAAGTCTGTAACAACCCTCACAAACAAAAGTACATCTCATGTCATTCATGATCATGTCATCATGTTGCATTTTTAAAACTATTTCATTTGGTGTAAAAATGCACATAAAATAATGAATTTAACCTAAGTTAAAATTAAGTTCTTAAAAGAGGAAATTAAATAAAAGAAATTTTGGAGTTTAACATTTTCTGTTGATTAAACATAAAAATAAGAGATTTATGGAATTGATAGGAAATTATTTTTATTTTGTAAAAATGTCCACAAGAAATAATGAAAGCTTCTCTTTTAATTTAAACTCGAAATTTTAATCCGAAATTTATTTGGAATTTGAACTTCGACCAATAAGGAAAAAGGTTTAAAATGTTTTCTTTTCCATCCCTGAATTTTCGCATAATTTTTCGAGCCTTGGAAGTATGCTTTTCAATTAAGTAAAAACAGGAGGATGTTTTTGTAAAATTTCCAAAACAGGCCGGTGGCCAATCTTCTTTCTTCTTCTTCTCCCCGAACCGACCGTCCGCACCGCCTCAACCCGGGCCATCGCGGCCGCCCTGGCCGCGCGTCTTCGGGAGCCCATGCCACGCAGGACCCTCTTTACCGCCTCAATGCCCCGCCCGTCGGAGATAAAAGCCGGGGTCCCAAGGTTTTTTCTTTCTTCCCTTCGCACCCGAGTCCCGTTGGCCGTCCGCCCTTCCTGTTCCGCGCCGGCCGGCCGCCTCGAACCCTCCCCGCATGAGCCACCACCCCCGGATGATGCGCCGTCCCCTCCTAAACCTCACCCTGCCACTCAATTGAATTCTCCCGCCCTAGCACCCGAGATCGAGGCATTTTTTCCTTCGGAGGTCACCACCGGCGGCCATGGCCGCACCTCCAAATTCTCCAACCCAGGCGAGCCACTTCGTCTTTCCTCTCTTCCGGAGCGTGCCCAACTTGTTACTCTATCACGCAGATAGCTCAAGGACGAGTTTGGTGCACATGTCACGGTCAATTTGGTTGTCTTCTCCAACTCCGTCCGCCGCCGCCCGTAGCTCACCGTGGAGCTCCACCTTCCGGCCATCCCCAAGACCCACCAACTGCGTGCCGCTCTTGCCTAGGTTCTTAGGAAGCTCCAGCCGCAACTTGTTCGTGATTTGGTCGATCCGAGCGAGGTCTAGCCACGGCCGAACGTCATCTCGCACCGCCGCTCGCCGTGGGCTTATTTCCGATCATCCTCCGGCGAAGGGGTCCCCCTTCGCGTTCTCCACATTTCCTTGAGCTCGAAAAGCAACATCGCATTAAGGTTGGCCGCCGGTTGACTCACTCCGGCGAGCCGCCGCTCTGGTTCCGGCCGCCGAGCCACCATGACCGGCCAGCCCGAGCTCAAGTGGGCCGCGAGCGCGTCATGGGCCGCTCGCCCATGGGCCGACCAGATTCGGCCCAAAGTAAGCCCCTATTTCTTTTTGAATCTATTCAATTTCTAGATTGATTCAAACTTCGAAAATTCGTAGAAAATTCCACAAAAATCATAAAAATACCAAACAAAGTTCATTAGACTCATAAAATTATGTTCTATTTAATTATGTATTCAAATACCTATTTTGAGAAATTATGATTTCATGGTTTAATTAATTACCTTTCCTTTAATTAAGAAAACCTATTATTTTATGCTAATTATTGTTTGATTTTGAAAAAATAAATTTCTTTAAAAATTAGAGATACTGCATGACGAAAGTGTTTGTGAAAACTGTTTTCCAAAATTCAACATAAACACTCGTCATTTCATGTTAATACCTATCATTGATTAATACTCTATGTGTTAATACCTATCATTGATTAATGATTAATGAATAATTGTTAATTAACCAGCATGAATATCTGTTAATTAATAAACGAAATTAATTGTTAATTAATGATCCTGATTAAACAATAATTAATGAGCATGATCAATTATTACTTATTGCTTAACGAACGTGATTAATTGTTAATCATTAACAAGCTTAATTAATGAGTAATTGCTAATTAACGATCTTGATTAATACAATCATTGCACATCATGTCATATCCATTCATGCATGCATGGTTGTGATTCAGTGACGTATTGTTGGTCGACCTAGGTTCCGGCGTGATCGAGGTTCCGTCCGAGGTCGAGATAGGAGACGGGAACGTCGAAGTCGACCAACGACGCCGAGGAAGCTAACCCCGACGTGAATCCAGGCAAGCCCCGGTGCATCCCACCTATGTTTTTAAAGTCTTTTCTTTTATCACAGTAATGAGTCGTGATTGTGCATTAAGTTATAGGAGTTGCTTGATACCCTAGATGCATGAGATAGGTTTCCATTTGTTTATGCTATACTTGGTACAGGTAGCTCAATAGAGTTCGATAACTCGCTAAGCTTATATCATAGGGAATCGGTAGAAGTCGAGTGGTGGCATACACTACTCGCGAGATATAGGGTAATGACTGGTTTATTTTGCTAAGAAGATTGATAAGAGAAAGATGAGAATGGAAGTGAAGATGTTAATAACCCGAGACCGGACGGGCCCCGTAGGAGAAAGGGCAAGACGGAATGAGGTCTTGCAAGGTGGTAGCCCCGTCTCGTGTCGGTCAAGGACCGTACCGTTGTCGGCTTAGTTGAACAAGTTTGAACATACCGTACGACATGCTGGTATCATGGGCCCAGCAAGCTGATGTACCCTATCGCCTCGGAGATGTAGCGTAGCCATCTCTCTTTTGCCTCGCTGTTAGTGAGAGGATAGTCTCACGGGAGGGAGATGGGTCGACCACGAGGGAAGTCGTGGCTTCGCCATACTCCCGGGGAGTTGGAAATGGCTAGTCTGCTGTTAGGTGCTAGCGGGAAAAGTTGTCGTATACGACCGGTGTGGTGCGTATACGTCGTGTAGTCGGGTTTTGCCAGCTGGTATAAATCGATTCGAATCGCTGTCCCTCGCAGTAATGAGTACCGCTTGTTTAGCTCGTCACATCGTAGTAATCAACTGGAAGATGATGATGAGAGATGAAAGAATTGTTGGTCGCAAGTGATCTTTTCTTGCAAACTTGATTGCAGTAGTTGTAGACTGCAGAACCTTGTTTCCTATTGAACTTATCCCGAGCTAAACTTGAAAGTAAGGATCAACCATTAGTGCTGTTTTCGCAAAAGAGTCAACTCCACAGACCGGAAAGCCTTTGCATACTAGGCGTCGGCCTTAGCGTGCTCGTTGACGGGTCGGTCTTGCTGAGTATTAGAATACTCAAGGTTTGTTCGTTATGTTTTTCAGGATCCGAGTCGTACGTCCACGACCGTCACGGTAGTTCCCTGAAGTGGAGCAGGTGCTCGAGGGTGGTTCCCTCGAGTGGGAACAAATCCCGACGTCCTGAGCGAGGAGGATCGTGATGTACGACGGGCTCAATACATCACGCTAGTAGTGTGTTGTTGTTCAAAGTACAAGTTTCCGCTGCAAGACTCGTAGGTTGTTAAACTTCATTAATGTATTATGCTTCGCTGTACAATGTTTGTATTTCAAAAACCTGGTTGTATGATACCATGATGTATATATTCAGCTTGTATGAGATGATGAACTGTTGTAACTCGCTGCGTCGAGTGTCCCCCTGTACCGAGTCCCGGGTATCCCGGAGGGATGTCACAGCTGGTATCGGAGCGGTTCGGAGGCAACAAGTACATCATTACAAGCTTGTTTTCAAAACTTAACACGTTTAGTACGTTTAGAATACGAGAGAGTACGGAGCCTTATAAGGATGTGGAATAGTTAGACTTTTTACTAACTGTTCGACATTCGGGTTTTAGGAAGTGCTAACTATTCGTTGTAGTTTATACACTATAGTACGTATAGTTAGACTGCCGAACATGCATCATGTCATATTGAGTGCTATAATAAAAGTCTGGGGTATACTTAGTTAGTATCGTAGAGTAGATTTAGTTTCCTAAGGATGGCACCGGAAGAAGTTTATGCTAGTGAAATAGAAGGCAAGAAGAGCTCTCACACAAAGGCAATGGAATGGGGAATTTAAGATTTTTATCTACGGATGATCAAAGGCAATCAAAGACAGGGACGATCATGTGTATTTATCAAGGAGCCCATATGAGAGCTAGGGATTTAAAGGGGTAGATTAAAGATGCCAGTATGAATGGGTGCTATAGGTGAATCTTGGGATGAACAACTTACGGCTGCCAAAGAAATAGTTAAACAACTAGATGTAGATCCGATAGACACATGATGAGATACTCGAATCTTGAGCAAGCCAAATAACTTTCCAAGGAAGAACAGAAGGACGAAATGTATGGGTAGAATAATCCAGGAGCTAGCCACCGATGCCACTTCGATTGCTCTAGGCCTCATCCGAGCGGATGACCGGTTAACTACCACTTGTAGCCACCAAAAGTTCTCTTTCCCTCTCCAGTAATAGCCATGTTGATTTCTGTTCGGGCTTTTCCTCTCGACGAACTTTCCGGATGATAAATTCCAGTATTATGAGATGACTATTCCTAGTGTGAAAGTCATTCTCCTTCTTTCACTCGATTACATCATGACCTTATGTTTCCTTGAAGTTCTTGAGTGAGTACCATTGAAGAATAATCATCACCTTTTTGACTAGACTAAGTTGTACCGAGAGCTAGTTTGGAAATGGGTGCTTTGCACTTTCAAATTGCCATTTTGCCTTTGAATTGTGCCGGTTCGCCTGGGCGCTTCTCAAAGTCAAACATAAGCGGTATGGAAATGCATACTCTATTTTGAAACTAGAAGAAAATCCGAATACAATGTTCTTTTGAACGGACGGCGTATAACCTAGGGTACGCAACCGGAAAGAAGAAGACCGTATTGGAAACTCATCGGTGCAATTATCCGTGTAAAGATCTTAAGCCCATATTTCCTTCAACAACCAGACAGACGAAAGCAACTGTCGCATTTTTTGGTAATCCATGCTGTTCATAATCTCAACCATTCCAGTTAAATCTCTTCCTTCATCATTGACTAGCACCAATCCCTTATAAATCCCGCGACTCCTAATCTCGACATGAAGGTGATAGACCTTGACAACAAACACCGAGACATTCTAAATTTGGACCGAGGAGTAGTTTCCAGGAGTTTGTAAGTGATGCTATACTCGTGGAGGATGCTCTTCGTGCTCATTCGAAGAGAAGACTAAGAAGAGAGCAGCCGGTGAAAAAGAAAGTGAGGTACACTCCAAATATCGTCTAGTTTACACTTCTACAGACAGATCGGAGGTTCGAGTCTCAGCCATCGGGTTCCACTTCTTATTGGCCACCTCGAGTATCAGCAACGGATGTTCTCCCGTTCAGGGGTTCAACAATCCGACTAGTCGAGTATATGCCCCTTATACCAGATTCCACAATCCGTTGATCGGTTGAGTGGTTGTTCTCTATCAACCATCATGCTGCCGATATTCTATTTGACTCGAGTACGACCCACAACTTTGTCGGCAAGAGGATATGTCCAAGATATAACTCTCCGTCATGCAAGATGATTATCCACATCTCATATTATCATCCGGGGTAACAGACTTGCCGATCAAAGTACTACGAGAATATCATTGAAGTCGAGTCGTAAGGATTATCCCAACTCCTTTATAGTCTTATACGGGTAAGAATTGGATGCGAATCCTGGCATGAGATGGATGAAGTGTTATAAGGCAGATCTGGATATAGATGCTTTTGCAGCTCATCCGAACTCTCCTTTTCATGGACGAGATTGTCTTCATTGACTTCTCCCAAGCTATTTTTTCGGTGATCTATAAAACTGCTGGTAAAAGTTTGGAAGACATTCCTGCAGTTGCGAAGACCTTGATATTCTTCAAAAGACTTACCAAGTTTACCACCTGACCAGGCAGTAGAATTCAAGAGAGAACTTTAACCAAGGACTGCATCCATATCGAAAAGACCGTATCGGATGCCACCCAAGGAGCTGGTAGAAGTAAAGATGCAATCGAAGGAATTACTCGGATAAGAGATATATTCGCCCAAGTTCATCATCCTGGGGATGCCCAACATTGGTCCTCAAGGAGAACCATCAAACCTTGAGGTTATGTGCGGAAGATCGAACTTTGAATGCGAGTGACCATTAAGCACAAGTATCCATTTCCTCGGATTGAAATCCTGTTTGATCGGTTGATTGGAGCAAAAGTGCTACCAAGATAGGTTTTTGCTCCGGAAATCATCAGCTCGAGATTAGAGCGGAAGATATACCGAAGACAGTTTTCTCTACCATAAATGGACTTTAGGAGTACCTGGTGATGTCCTTTAGTCCAAACAATGCCCGAGTACATTTCATGTATCGCATGAACTGGATGTTTATGCCAGAATTGGATAAGTTTGTCGCGGTATCCATAGACGACATTCCGATCTACTCCAACTCGAAGTGTTGACGTCCAAAAGTCGCCAACACACCGTTGTCCGGAGAGTCCACCGAAACCCCGGCCGACGCAGGGCCCTGTGCTCCCAACGGACCGGCTCAGCTCGCCGATGTTCGTGTGCGCTGGTGCGTGCCGGATGGTTTTCCTGCAAACCAACAAAGACAATAAAAGGTGTAAAATTCCGGGTCATCGGCCCGGATAGACCGATGTGCAGTCATGGCCGATTACAGCGTAAGATAAACAGAATCGGCCATCGACAGGGAACAGCACGGCCCATCCATTTATGTATTAAATGCCAGGCGAACGAATCGTGATACGAACGATACGGAATCGGCCGACGCTATAACATGCAATCGGTGGCTAGCAGCCGATTTCGTCGGTAAGCGATCAAATCATTAAGACTTTGCAGGGATGCATTATCGAATGAAATGTAAACAAGGTAATTATTAATAGGATGTAATTCGTTTGATAGCAAGAAGATGGTTTAATCGTCAATCGGATCCGTGAATCGGCCGATCGGGTATTCGGCCGATTCTGCCATTGATTATAGCAATGAATTATTTAGATCTATCTAAATGTATAATGATGATCAATAAAATCATACTAATAACTCAGATTCAAAAGCAGCTTTAACAGATTTGGCACTAATTAAACATAAAACAGCTAATGAACATGATAAGCAATCGGCTAAACACTCCGAAAGAACAAGTAAGACAAATACAACCACGCAGATCCCAAATCGACCGGTCGCTCCAACAGGACAAGTCAACCGATGGCACGCCATCGGACCAGGTCTAACGGCCGCGTACGCCTGGCCGATTCAGGACAAGCACAATCATAAACGCCTTAACTATGAAAGTAAATCTACACCCTAGCCAATCGGCTGCATGCGCCTAGGACAAGTCAACTATCGCAAAGGCAAACACAGGACACGTCAACCGAATCCGCACAGTCGAATCGGCCAAGATGTAAAAGAATTCTCATAGTGGCTATTGTGACTCGAACGACCGGATCCGAGCCAATCGGCGTTGTAAACAAAGGCTGGAACGGGGAGGCGGGACAAGTCAAACTACCTCCACCACGAGCCCGGACCAGGTCAACTTGACTCATCCCGGCCGATACTCACTACGCCGATCGGGAACGGATCTAGTCGCCGGATAACTAGCAATTAAGCCATCTAATTACGAACAATGCGCCGAGAACTAGACAACATAATTACCTTGTCAAGCCAACTTGTTGTCGACCGGAGCCCCGAAGATCCCCGCGCAAAACAAGTAAAGACTTGACAGAAAATTAGGGTTTGGCGATGCGCCGAAAGTTGTATTGGATGTGAATCGAGTTTACATGTTACATCCGAGTATGTATTTATACTCGGCACAAAGAATCCTACTCGGACCCTCTTCGGGCCGATTTCCTAACCGACTAGGATCTTATTTCCAAAATTAAACTATTATTTCTAATTTTACGACGTGGGCCACGCCCATCAATGTTATGCTCTTCCGTTGGCGTCCGCGCACGATTCCCGGGAGGGACGCGCCTTTACTCGCCCAAGCGGCCGTCGGCCTTCTGCCCACCGGCCCTCTTTTGACCTATAGTCGTCGACAATGGGTCCCTTGGTCAAAAACCGGCGTCAACAAGAAGAGGAACATGCAAAACATTTAAGGACCATGCTACATCACCTAAGGGATCATCGGTTTTCTACCAAATTCGAGTAAGTGTGAGTTTTGGTTGAAGGAAGTACCTTTCCTAGGTCATGCGATATCAGCAGAAGAAGTGATCGTTGATCCCGAGAAGGTTAAAGAAGTATTGGATTGGAAACCACCTAAATCGGTCACACGGATCCGAAGCTTCTTAGGGTTGGCGAGGCTACTATAGAAGGTTTATTCCAAACTTCTCAAAGATTTCCAAGCCAATGACCAACGTGTCTGGAGGAGGATCCGAACACCTGTGATGCAACGAGAACATGACTCGGATGTGTGCTAAAACAGGAAGGGCGAATGATTGCCTATGTGTTTCGACAATTTAGGCGACATGAGAAACTCTACCCGATACATGATTTGGAATTAGCGATTCACGGTTCTAGCATTAAAGAGCTGGAGACACCATCTATTGGAAAGCTTGGTACATCTATACACGGACCACAAGAGTCTTAACTATATCTTCACTCAAGAGGATCCGAACCCGTGTCAAGCAAAGATGGTTAAGAGGAATTATGAGATCGAGATCCACTTCCATCCCGAGAAAGCTCGTTGCAACGATCCGACCGCTCAGCTATTGATCGAAGCATCTAAAGAGGAAATTAGGGAGCCCGATCTTCGATTCTTCCATATGAAGTAATGAGTAATTGGCCCTTATTCCTACCCTTCGCGAAGAAGTGGTAGCAACACAAAAGAAAGATGTTGGTATGAGTCACATTAAAAGACGAATTAAGAAGGGTGAAATGAAGTGTCTTCGAGGAGGTAGCGAAGATGTGATCTCGGCTCAAGAATAGGCTAGTAGTGCCTAAGAACTTGGAACTTCGCAAGGCGATAATGGATGAAGTACATACATCTACTCACTATTCATCCTAGAACCATGAAAATGTATCAAGATATGAAGAAAAGGTTCGGTGGAGAAGAGTGAAACGAGAAATAGCAAGGTATGTCGATGAGTGTAACACTTGCCGACGAGTGAAAGCATATCATCTCGAAGCAAGCGGGTCCACTCCAACCTTGGAGTGTTCCGAATGGAAATGGGAAGATATTAGTATGGGTTTCATTGTCGGCTTACCGTTAACTTCACGTAAGCACAACTCTAATTGAGTTATTGTCGATGGGTTAACTAAATCTACTCATTTCACACCTGTATCTGCTACCTACACGGCAAAGCAATATGCAGATTTATACGTCGCTCGTGAACTCTGCCTACATGGAGTACCCAAGACCATCATCTCGGATCGAAGCTCGGCGTATCACTCTCAAACAGATGGACATACAGAGAGAATCAACCAATATCTAGAAGAATTAGGAAAGATGCCTACCGTTAGCGAGAATTCTCATACAACAACAGCTATCAAGAAAGTGCTGGAGTATCACCGTTTCCAGACTCTATACGGTTGTAACTCGTCGCACATCATTAAATTCGTCGGAATGTGGAGATGAGAATAATATTGGGACCAGCTCTAGTAAGAGATGCTCGAAGAGCAAGTAAGCCTCATTCGAGTAGAACCTAAAGAGAGCTAAATCTCGACAAATCGGTTATACGGATAAAAGACGTCGAGAGTTAGTATTCAAGGCTGGAGAACAAGTCTATCTTCAAAGTATCTCCTACCAAAGATGTCCAGCGATCCGGAATCAAAGGCAAGTTAGCTCCACGATATATCGGACCCTTCTAATTCCGAGAAAGAGGTGGATCGGTTGCATATCGTTGAAGTTACCAGCACACTTATCAAGAATCCGCAATGTGTTCCACGTATCTCATCCGAAGAAGGGTCCGAAGCCACCCGTAGATATACCAACAAGCATGTCGGATCAAAATTCTCGACACCCAAGATCGAGTGACTCAACATCAAACCATCGGGATCTACAAGATTAAATGGAGTAATCACTCGGAAGCTGAAGCTACTTGGGAACAAGAAAAGTTTCTCCGATCCAATTACTCCAAATTCTTTAGCACTATCATCTAGGCGCTTCAATCGTGAATCTCGGGACGAGATTCCTATAAGGGGAGGGCTGTAACAACCCTCACAAACAAAAGTACATCTCATGTCATTCATGATCATGTCATCATGTTGCATTTTTAAAACTATTTCATTTGGTGTAAAAATGCACATAAAATAATGAATTTAACCTAAGTTAAAATTAAGTTCTTAAAAGAGGAAATTAAATAAAAGAAATTTTGGAGTTTAACATTTTCTGTTGATTAAACATAAAAATAAGAGATTTATGGAATTGATAGGAAATTATATTTATTTTGTACAAATGTCCACAAGAAATAATGAAAGCTTCTCTTTTAATTTAAACTCGAAATTTTAATCCGAAATTTATTTGGAATTTGAACTTCGACCAATAAGGAAAAAGGTTTAAAATGTTTTCTTTTCCATCCCTGAATTTTCGCATAATTTTTCGAGCCTTGGAAGTATGCTTTTCAATTAAGTAAAAACAGGAGGATGTTTTTGTAAAATTTCCAAAACAGAGCCGGTGGCCAATCTTCTTTCTTCTTCTTCTCCCCGAACCGACCGTCCGCACCGCCTCAACCCGGGCCATCGCGGCAGCCCCGGCGCGCGTCTTCGGGAGCCCGTGCCACGCAGGACCCTCTTTACCGCCTCAACGCCCCGCCCGTCGGAGATAAAAGCCGGGGTCCCAAGGTTTTTTCTTTCTTCCCTTCGCACCCGAGTCCCGTTGGCCGTCCGCCCTTCCTGTTCCCCGCCGGCCGGCCGCCTCGAACCCTCCCCGCATGAGCCACCACCCCCGGATGATGCGTCGTCCCCTCCTAAACCTCACCCTGCCACTCAATTGAATTCTCCCGCCCTAGCACCCGAGATCGAGGCATTTTTCCTTCGGAGATCACCACCGGCGGCCATGGCCGCACCTCCAAATTCTCCAACCCGGGCGAGCCACTTCGTCTTTCCTCTCTTCCGGAGCGTGCCCAACTTGTTACTCTATCCCGCAGATAGCTCAAGGACGAGTTTGGTGCACATGTCACGGTCAATTTGGTTGTCTTCTCCAACTCCGTCCGCCGCCGCCCGTAGCTCACCGTGGAGCTCCACCTTCCGGCCATCCCCAAGACCCACCAACTGCGTGCCGCTCTTGCCTAGGTTCTTAGGAAGCTCCAGCCGCAACTTGTTCGTGATTTGGTCGATCCGAGCGAGGTCTAGCCACGGCCGAACGTCATCTCGCACCGCCGCTCGCCGTGGGCTTATTTCCGATCATCCTCCGGCGAAGGGGTCCCCACCTTCGTGTTCTCCACATTTCCCTGAGCTCGAAAAGCAACATCGCATCAAGGTTGGCCGCCACTTGACTCACTCCGGCGAGCCGCCGCCTGGTTCCGGCCGCCGATCACCATGACCGGCCAGCCCGAGCTCAAGTGGGCCGCGAGCGCATCATGGGCCGCTCGCCCATGGGCCGACCAGATTCGGCCCAAAGTAAGCCCCTGTTTCTTTTTGAATCTATTCAATTTCCAGGTTGATTCAAACTTCGAAAATTCGTAGAAAATTCCACAAAAATCATAAAAATACCAAACAAAGTTCATTAGACTCATAAAATTATGTTCTATTTAATTATGTATTCAAATACCTATTTTGAGAAATTATGATTTCATGGTTTAATTAATTAGCTTTCCTTTAATTAAGAAAACCTATTATTTTATGCTAATTATTGTTTGATTTTGAAAAAATAAATTTCTTTAAAAATTAGAGATACTGCAGACGAAAGTGTTTGTGAAAACTGTTTTCCAAAATTCAACATAAACACCGTCATTTCATGCGATCCCAGTTTAATACTCTATGTGTTAATACCTATCATTGATTAATGATTAATGAATAATTGTTAATTAACCAGCATGAATATCTGTTAATTAATAAATGAAATTAATTGTTAATTAATGATCCTGATTAAACAATAATTAATGAGCATGATCAATTATTACTTATTGCTTAACGAACGTGATTAATTGTTAATCATTAACAAGCTTAATTAATGAGTAATTGCTAATTAACGATCTTGATTAATACAATCATTGCACATCATGTCATATCCATTCATGCATGCATGGTTGTGATTCGCGACGTATTGTTGGTCGACCTAGGTTCCAGCGTGATCGAGGTTCCGTCCGAGGTCGAGATAGGAGACGAGAACGTCGAAGTCGACCAACACGCCGAGGAAGCTAACCCCGACGCGAATCCAGGCAAGCCCGGTGCATCCCACCTATGTTTTTAAAGTCTTTTCTTTTATCACGAGTAATGAGTCGTGATTGTGCATTAAGTTATAGGAGTTGCTTGATACCCTAGATGCATGAGATAGGTTTCCATTTGTTTATGCTATACTTGGTACAGGTAGCTCAATAGAGTTCGATAACTCGCTAAGCTTATATCATAGGGAATCGGTAGAAGTCGAGTGGTGGCATACACTACTCGCGAGATATAGGGTAATGACTGGTTTATTTTGCTAAGAAGATTGATAAGAGAAAGATGAGAATGGAAGTGAAGATGTTAATAACCTCGAGACCGGACGGGCCCCGTAGGAGAAAGGGCAAGACGGAATGAGGTCTTGCAAGGTGGTAGCCCCGTCTCGTGTCGGTCAAGGACCGTACCGTTGTCGGCTTAGTTGAACAAGTTTGAACGTACCGTACTACATGCTGGTATCATGGGCCCAGCAAGCTGATGTACCCTATCGTCCCGAGAGATGTAGCGTAGCCGGCTCTCTTTTGCCGACTGTTAGTGAGAGGATAGTCTCACGGGAGGGAGATGGGTCGACCACGAGGGAAGTCGTGGCTTCGCCATACTCCGGGGAGTTGGAAATGGCTAGTCTGCTGTCAGGTGCTAGCGGGAAAAGTTGTCGTATACGACCGAGTGTGGTGCGTATACGTCGTGTAGTCGGGTTTTGCCAGCTGGTATAAATCGATTCGAATCATCGTCCCTCGCAGTAATGAGTACCGCTTGTTTAGCTCGTCACATCGTAGTAATCAACTGGAAGATGATGATGAGAGATGAAAGAATTGTTGGCCGCAAGTGATCTTTTCTTGCAAACTTGATTGCGAGTAGTTGTAGACTGCAGAACCTTGTTTCCTATTGAACTTAACTCTGAGCTAAACTTGAAAGTAAGGATCAACCATTAGTGCTGTTTTCGCAAAAGAGTCAACTCCACAGCCAGAAAGCCTTTGCATACTAGGCGTCGGCCTTAGCGTGCCTGGTGACGGGTCGGTCTTGCTGAGTATTAGAATACTCAAGGTTTGTTCGTTATGTTTTTCGGGATCCGAGTCGTACGTCCACGATCATCACGGTAGTTCCCTGAAGTGGAGCGAGTGCCCGAGGGTGGTTCCCTCGAGTGGGAACAAATCCCGACGTCCTGAGCGAGGAGGATCGTGATGTACGACGGGCTCAGTACATCACGCTAGTAGTGTGTTGTTGTTCAAAGTACAAGTTTCCGCTGCAAGACTCGTAGGTTGTTAAACTTCATTAATGTATTATGCTTCGGCTATACAATGTTTGTATTTCAAAAACCTGGTTGTATTATACCATGATGTATATATTCCGGCTTGTATGAGATGATGAACTGTTGTAACTCGCTGCGTCGAGTGTCCCCCTGTACCGAGTCCTGGGTATCCCGGAGGGGATGTCACAAAAGCTATGACAGCCGTTTGATCAGCGACACGAGACATTTCCGATCTATTCAAAACAAATTAGAATTGTTGCTATATACGTGCTCAACATATATATTATCCTGTGCCATCGAGAACCCTCCCGTATGTTATCAATACGGAATACTGGGATTAGAGTTCTTTTTGTGATAGGTACTGGGATTAGTGTTTTGGAACAACAACTTTGGAATAGGAATATTACGGTATATGAACCAAAATTGTTGTCTTAACAATTTCGAGAATGGGGGGGGGTAGAAAATGCTTCACCCTCGAATTTAGTGACAAATCTAATTGGAGCAAGTAACACATTATTATTTATACGACGATTCAAAAGTATGTGGATACACAAAAAAAAAAAAAAAAAAAAAAACGATATCGGAAGGTAGGAACAGAGTTACATTGTCGAAATTGTGACATGGGTTGTGACATCCCATGTCACAATTTGGCAATTGCACTGTGCTAAATATTCATTTGCATAGGCAAAACCTCAAATTGGCAAGCAATCACATGAAATATGAAAATTAGGGTTTCAATATGGTCTTAATTGGCTTAAACCCTAGACATCCTAAAACATGATGATCTTCCATGATACTGCCTCCATATTTTTACATATTCTAGTAGTACACATCAGGAGAAGAATTTAGCACATTTTTGCCAAATTTTTTACACTGGCACACATCCCTAGAAAAATCATTTAAGCTCGAAAACAGATGTCTGTTCATGAATTTTTATACAGTTTTGCAAGCCAAATCACAACTTTTGCCAATAACAAAAGTTGTTTCTTATGAGTTGAGGGACGTGCACAAAAATATGCTTGTAAAAATATAAATTCTAGGTATTGTTTTGGAGCTATAACAGTAGCAGCATTTCAGTGGCAAAGTTGTAAATAAAAGGATCCTTTGAAGAACAGGGAAGCACGGTGGCCGGGGCCACTAGCCAGCGGCAGCTCACCGCCGACGCCCATGCCGGTTAGGCGGCCGCCGTCCTAGCTCTCCTGCACACTCCCCACGCGTCGCCCATCACCGGTTCGCGTGAGATCAATGCAGGAATTTTGGCCGTCGATCACCGTCTCCCTCTTTCCTCCCTACCGCCATGACTAGCTCACCCGAAGCCTCTACCCCGCGCCTTCCCCTCGCACTCTAGAACTTGAGCCACTTTCCCCTTTCCTCCCCATCGAATCGCAAGAATCGGGAAGAATCCCTGTTTCGCCCCGCCGTCCGCCATGCCAAATTGATCGGAGCAGAGGTGAGCTCACGCCCGTCCGTCACTCCTGCGAGGCTGCGACGGTCCTAGCACGGCCCACCGGTCACTCCCAACCCCTCCCGTGCAGGACAACGCCGGGGAGCCCCACTCTTCCTCACCGCCGGCCGCCACCACCCGCCGTCCCTCCGACGAGCCCCTACTTCACGACCTGCTCATCCTCGACGGACCCAACGCCGGTCTTCGTCGTGACAAGGGTTAATCTTCCGTGACTTGAATCGCTCCTTTTGGTGCACCAGCGTGGACGGGCTCACATGCCGATGTGCCGCCGGGCTACGGCCACCGTGGCGCGCCTGTTGCTGCCACCGGAGCTGGTCGCAACCACCACCATAGTATACCCCACGGCAAACCACCCCAAGGCGGCAAAGGCCGGGCCGGGAGTACCGGTCTAGAGCAACTCCGGCGCCGCCCTGCTCTGTCTAGGAACCGCCGCGCGCCACATTTAGCCAAAATTTTGAATCGCGATGGCATTTACGTAAAATCGGTAAACTTTCAAGGAAATTAGAAATTCAATAACTTCCGTAGGAATCTCGGATTTAGGCAAATAAGGACTTTTTGGAACGCTTGAGAAGTGTACTTTGCAATGGACCCATTTGCCAAGTACCTTCTATGGTAAAAAATAAAGTTTCAAGTACTTTAAGGTGCCATCGGGTTAACTAAGCTGAACAACATTAGATTTTATAGATTGAATAACTTTCCCTACAAAGGTCAGAAAAATGTAAATGAGAACTTTTTGAAATCCTTGGGAAGTGTCCTTTACATGAGCCCACTTAGTATGCTAGGGTTCTGTGGTGAAAAGTTGAGTTTTGTGTAATTCAAAAACACCTCATGTTAAGCCCTAACAATGACTAAAATTAAATGTTTTTAAGAAGTAAATTTTCACCAATTTGGACACATCACTCCCACTGGCATATTTCATCAAATTATACATGATTTTGATGCATGGGAATATATTCACATCATTTTGTACATTATCTCGTTAAATGAGCTACAATTGCCCTAATTAGTGCATGAGAAGAAATACTTACATAATTTTCTCTTGATATTTGCTGATGGTGCTCAATCATGAGGCAAATAGGTTTTTAACATGAATATTATTTTTAGCTGATCTGTCATGTTACATCATTTGAAGGATAGCATTTTGCAGAGGGTGATTGCCATATTTAGTGGGATAAAAGGAGAGAAAAGTGTTTATTTTAAGAAAAGGATAAAAAAGAAATTTATTTGCTTATGGTGCTCAATCATGAAAATAGTAATGATTATCATGGGAATCTGGTTTAGGAGTATTTTTATGCTTAGATGATCATTCATGAGGTGATGTGATGAAATGTGCATAAAAGTGACATCTAGACTTTTGGCCATGTTTAGGTGTCATGTAATAATTGTCATTCCTGCTCATGAGTGTATGCCATCATGCAATGTACTATATTTATGCAAGATTATACATTAATTGAATACGGTAGCACTCATTGCTTAAGATTTTGCTAAGTGTCTAAAGCACCAATCCTAATGTTTTCATATAGCTCTATGGTTAAACTACGACATCTAGGTTGTTTACCATTTCATGCACTTATCCACTATATTCTCATGATCATGGCAGCAAACATGCCTAAATGGGTATTTTATTTGATTCATGTGCATTGTTCAAATTGCAATGCCACATTATTGGCTAGGAATATATTCGTGTTCTATGTTACATAGTTTATGTTTCTTTTAGTTAGAAGGTTGTCCCCATGACATCTCCTATATAGATTATCATCATAAGAAATCATCTTCATCCGCACATGAGCATGTTTATTTTATGCAAACATTGCATTAGATTTCGTTATTGAGAAAATTCCAGGAACCGAATATCCGTGTATTCACTCATGCTCACGCATCGCCTTGCATTCATATAGGAAACCTGACCGAAGGTGAGACCCAAGAATGGCAGCAAGCTGATTTGTATTCCATTGAGTGTGCTAACTACGACCCGAACCAAGGCAAGCCCCGGAGCATAATCCTACTTGCTTAGTTTCGGTCTTTTAATTTCACTCAAGTCTATGTTTATATACTGTGCATTTACGTTCAGGAATTGATCGTAACCTAGCTGCATTAAATCCCTATTCCTATGGTTTTGGCTAGGTACAATCCTTTTTCGTTAGTATGCTATGCTTAAATGAGTCACCGGTAGCAACACCGAGTGGTTACAGAGCTCTCGGTATAGGTGAAATATTGTTACCTCTCACATGAAATTAATCGGAGACCTTACGGGGAAGAGCATGTGTAGGATGCGATGACAATGTGGCCCTTGTTCGCCATAGCTCCGTGCGTGTCGGGTGAGGACCGTTCGTTGTTACTTCGTGAGCAAGTATTGAGTTGTGTACCAAATGCATACCTTCATATGAGAGTTTGTAAACTGATGTAACTTGAGAGACGTAGTGTTGGACGGTCTCTCCACCCTTTGTGCTAAGTGTCGGTCACGGTGGATGCACGGGTTTGTGAATAGATGGAGGGTGTGTTGTTTACCCTTGGACCCGACGCTACTGTGGTTGCAAGGAAACCCACATTCGAAGGGTGGACCCGGCTCATATCTATGGTGATCTCGTGAAAGGTGGCCATACGTGCTCTTAAATGATGCTTATGTCATGCATTTGGGTTTCTCTTGCAGGATGTAAATCGATATATATCGCAGTCCCTCGCGGCGATGAGTACCACTTGTCTCGAGTAGATTGCAGCGTAGTAATGACTAGAACATGGATATATTACTTGATGATTTTGAAGGTTAAATATTGTATTGCAACCATGTTTTGTTAGTCTTGCTCACTAAATTTACATTCATGTTACAACCCTCTTAATATGGCTAAAATATGAAATTTCAGAATTTACTAGCAGTGTGCACGTGCGTTGCTACGGGCAAAACAAAGTGATCATGCAACCTATTTGTTTATACACAATAATCAATACTACCACTATTTACTTAATACATATTTCATTTAGAATATCAGGACCATGTGACATAAACAAAAAAAATCATTACTACATCATTGTCTCCGGTAGTGATACACTGTATAAATAATTAAGACACTAATAACATTAATTATCATACAATATCAACATAATATGATAACATATTTGTTCATACAAACAATGCGCATTATAAGTACTTACAAATATCACTATTTCAATTTCTTCTCATACACACGATGTAGTCAAGAACAAAACCCAATGTAATATTCCAAAACTCGCAAGTCCAAATGTGCACTATAAACTTTTGTTTTAGTTAACCCAATATACTAAACCATACATGCCTGGCCTTTCTCGATCATCTTAAAACAAAACTCACTGGAAAGAGTTATTTGCAAGAGATATACTTATGCTTACAATTGGAAGTTAGAACTATCAGTTTGCTAACAGATACAATGATTAATAAAATGAAGCTAGTGATATGTAGGCGGAGAAATAAATAATCTCGGATCAAATCATCCACAATAGGCTGCAAGAAAATAAAATAAACAAATTATATTTGCTGAGTCATGGGTCATCCATGAGATAACTAATAAAAGAAGTTACAAATTCCAAATACCATGCATGGATGTTAGCACAGATATAGGCAGCTCTATTATGAGAAAAATCAGAAGAATTCTTCAACACAAATAATCTTCAAGATAGGTCATAGAATTAATTACAAGACTCATAAAGGCAGTAGCTACAGTAATGCTAGCATAGGACCAGGAGGGGCTACAGATAATCTTCAGTAGTCATTTTAATCCCCCGCTATGACCGTTGTTTCAAATCAAAAGCACATGCAGCAGAAAAATATCAAATTTTCTATCACAAAAGGTGGTAAGGAAATATGCTCCCATAAATTTATGAATAATAGTTTGTGGACATGCACAGGTTATTGATTAATTGAATAATAATGTTAAATATGTCAGTATGACTAAAGGGCAGCACAGTGCATTTAGCTCCCGCTTGCTTAGGGTCTGGGGAAGGGTCTGACCACTTTGGGTCTTATGTTTGTAGTTTTTGCATTATGACTACACTGAATATTTGTGGCATACTTGAGAGGTGAACTATCTGCATTTTTCATGAGCCAAGCAAATAATTGATTTACGTCATAACTCATAAGACGGTGGTGTCACATAGACTTCCTCTCCCTCCCCTCCTTGCATCAGCTACATGGAAACTATAGTCAAGAAATTATAGGAGATAATAAAATATAGTGAATATTAATTTTGTGTGTTCATAGCATAGGAGACAATAAAATAGTCAAGAAATCATCAACAGAACAGAATAGTAGATGGAAGTCATGATACATATTTGGAAGGCCTGCTAATGTCATATGAACAATTGACAATGCAATAAAATGAACTCAGAGACAAAGGTTGTCACAAAACCTAGCCATCGTTGTCATTTCTATGCTCTTCCATTTACCCACACCAGAACCTCTTCTGTCCTCCGGCAGTTAACCTTTTTCTCCTTTTGGGACCTTGCAATTAATTGAATCTCCAGGCAGCTGCAATGCTATGCTTGCCACTGGGGCATCGATTGGGTACCAAAGCTTGTTTTTAAATCTCATCCCGTTGCACTGCTGCAATTTCGAAAATAACAATCACCACAAATGTAGCACCATTTATCTCACAGAGTTTATTACGTTACTATATTGAGCGATGTTGTTCACCCTCCTGCCACTACATATTACTTAGATATCTCATGAAACCGTAGAACAATTCAATCAAACACGCTGAGTGTTGCTCCATGCTCTTCCTCTTTCTTCAAGGTCACCCACTCTCCATAGAGCTTCACTTGCATGCTCTTCCTCTTTCACAAGGTCACCAGCCTATTAGCTTTTGATACATTCTCGAATTGAAGCCAAAGAAAAATCCTAAGGATATATCTGAAAGTTGCCTAGAGGGGGGGGGTGTGAATAGGCAATCCAAATAAAAACCTGAAAATCACAACACTTAAAACAAATAGGTTAAATTCGCCACCGACGGAACTTCCGTCGGGGTGAAGAGAGTAAAACCTAGGGAATGAAGCAAAGGAGGAAATCTCACGATTCCGCTTGAATGGAAACGTTCCTTTTTGCCTTGAGAGTGTTGTACCTGCAGGAATTTAGTAGACACGCAACACACAAGTAGATCGGGCGAAAACACACCAGAGAGGAGAACAAACAAACACGCAACAAAAACGAACAAGGGAGGGTCGGAGATTTTACACCGAAGTTCGGACCCTTCACAAAGAGGTTCCTACGTCTCCATTGAGGAGCTCACAAAGAGCCGGGTTTCTTTCAACCCTAATCCTCCCAAGTGACCACAAACGTCAAACTTGTTTTTCTTCTTCTTCCTTGGATTCTTTTCCTTGCGGAGGCGAATCACAACCTTCACAAACTTCCCAAGGCTTACCACAAGCTTGGGAGCTCTAGGGCAACACCTAGCCAATCTAGGAGAACGAATCTCCAAGAGTAACAAGTGAGGAACGAGATTAGTTGCTAAGGGAAGATGTGCTCTAGGTTGGGTTGATGCTATCAAGCTTGGAATCAAGATGGGAGCTCACTCCAATGACTTTGGATCTCAAGAGCAGTGGAGAGGAGTGAGGGAGAGAGCTTGAGCAAGATCCGAGAGTTCAAAAAGCACCAGCTCTTTTTCTCACGGGTTAGGTCAAAGCTATATATAGTGTGGGCTCTAAAAGAGCCGTTGCTCAAGTTAGTTATTGGACCTCACAGAACATCCGTGTGTGACGGAACTTCCGTCACCCCATTAGGTCAAACACGAAACATGCCAGGACGGTACTTCCGTCCGAGTTAGAACTGCCGTCCAAAACTCTCTGGAACCGACGGAACTTCCGTCATGCAAGATTTGAACTGGAAAGATCTGCGAACGGTACTTCCGTCACGTTTGGTACTTCCGTCCCAAACTTTCCGGACTCGACGGAACTTCCGTCGGCCCGGATGGAACTTCCGTCATGTGTGGAGAAGATAGGAAAAGATAGGCTTTTTGATTTTCTCGTGAGTCGTTGTTTTGGTTCCATGTTGATGAGGATAACTAGAGCACATTCTTCCTCGCACGTAAGATCGTCTCACCCCTCTTAATAGTTTGGCACACCGATACTCAACAAGCTATAAATCTAAACTTGAAGCCTTTGTGTGACATCCCCTCCGGGATACCCAGGACTCGGTACGAGGGGAGACTCGACGCAGCGAGTTACAACAGTTCATCATCTCATACAAGCCGAATATATACATCCCGATATAATACAACCAGGTTTTCGAAATACAAACATTGTACAGCGGAAGCATAATACATTAATGAAGTTTAACAACCTATGAGTCTTGCAGCGGAAACTTGCACTTTATACAACAAAAATACTACGAAGCGTCATCGTGTTGTACCGAGCCCGTTATACATCACGATCTTCCTCGCTCGTGGCGTCGGAATTCGTTCCCATCGTAGGGAAACACCCTCGAGCACTCGCTCCTCCTCCGAACAGCTACCGCAACGGTCGTGAAAGAACGACGCTTGCCCCGAAATTATAACGAGCAAACCCCGAGTATTCTAATACTCAGCAAGATCGACCCGTCAACATGGCACGCTAAGGCCGACGCCTAGTATGCAAAGGCTTTCCGGTCGTGGAGTTGACTCACTTGCTAAAACAGCTCTAATGGTTGATCCTTACTTTCAAGTTTTAGCTCGAGTTAAGTTCAATAGAGAACAAGGGTTTGCAGTCTACAACTACCGCAATCAAGTTTTCAAGAAAAGGTCATTTGCGACCAACAATTCTTTCATCTCTCATCCTCATCTTCCAGCTTGATTACTACGATGTGACGAGCTAAACAAGCGGTACTCATTACTCGCGAGGGACAGCGATTCGAATCGAATTTGTACCAGCTGGCAAAACCCGACTACACGATGTATACGCATCACACCGATCGTATACGACAACCTTTCCCGCTAGCACCGACAGCAGACTAGCCATTTCCAACTCCCCGGAGTATGGCGAAGCCACGACTTCCCTCATGGTCAACCCATCTCCCTCCCGTGAGACTATCCTCTCACCGACAGCCGGCAAAAGAGAGCCGGCTACGCTACATCTCCGGGGCGATAGGGTACATCAGCTTGCTGGGCCCATGATACCAGCATGTAGCACGGTACGTTCAAACTTGTTCAACTAAGCCGACAACGGTACGGTCCTTGACCGACACGGACGGGGCTACCACCTTGCAAGACCTCAACCGTCTTGCCCTTTCTCCTATGGGGCCCGTCCGGTCTCGACTTCATTAACACTCTTCACTTCCATTCTCATCTTTCTCTTAACATTCCTATTAGCAATAATAAACCAGTCATTATCCTATATCTCGCGAGTAGCGTATGCCACCACTCGACTTCTACCGATTCTTTATGACATAAGCTTAGCGAGTTATCGAACTCTATTGAGCTACCCGTACCGAGTAGCATAAACAGATGGAAACCTATCTCATGCATCTAGGGTATCAAGCAACTCCTATAACTTAATGCACAATCACGACTCATTACCGTGATAAAAGAAAAGACTTTAAAAACATAGGTGGGATGCACCGGGGCTTGCCTTGATTCGAGTCGGGGTCGGCTTTCTCGTGTGTTGGTCGACTTCGAAGTTTCCGCTTCTGTCTCGAACTCGTACGGGACTTCGATCACGCCATGACGTGAATAAGATGAAACAGGCTTCGGGCTTCCTTGGCTGGGCCGGCCCATTAGCCCATGTGGCCCGGCTCGACCAGGAAGCTGCGGCTATGGTCGGGGGTGGCCGGAAGGCGGCGGCGCGGTTTGCCGGAGTTGGCCGGACGGCGACCGAACTCGACGGAAATTAAGCTACCTGCTCGGCTCGACGCGGGTAACATGCTGGTGAGGTCGCCAGCGCCGGAGGTTGGCCGGAGAGTTACCGTCGGTGAGGGGCGGTTCCACCGGAGGTTCGGCGGTGCCTCTAGCTCACTTCGGTGGAGAAAATTTGGGGAAAATTATACTGCAAGCATCAGCAACCCATGAGCAAGAGCGGCACACGGTTGGTTTACCTTGGAGATGGCCGGAATCCGGTGCTCACCGTGGAGGCAGAGGCGGCGGCGCATAGAGCTCGGGAAGAACGATGAAATCCGAACGGACTCCGTGAGGGAACACAAAGGTGAGTTGACCAGGAGGTGGAGGAAGGTCCGGTGCATGACGGGGAGCAAGAATCATGAGAAAATTACGCACCGGAGACAACGAATTTGATAGGACGGCGGCGGCCAATGGTGATGGCGTTCAGGAGACAAATTCGCATCGATCTCGGTGTTCCAGGAGACGAAGCGCGAGCTGGTGCCTTGGGTAGCTGCAGAGGGAGCTTACGGAGCTTCTAGTAGTGGCGGCTTGAGTGGAGACGGTTGGAGATGGCCGGACGGCAAGCTGTACCGAGCAGCTGCTATGGCGGTTCGTGTCGACGTGCTCCAGAACAAAGGGGAAAAGAAGCGGGCACGGCACCGCCTCGCCGGCCTTATCCGTCCTTGGGGTAAGTCCCACGCGGCAGCAAGCAGCTAACGTGGCAGCAGGGGCACCGGGCGCGCGGCAGCTCAAGTCCGAGAGCGGCGGCGCTGCGAGAGACAGAGAAAGAAAAGAAAATGAGAGGCTCCGTTCTGATTTTGAAAATTTTGCAGAAAACCCCCTATCAAAAGAATTAATTAAAAAGCACCTTTCTCGACCTCAAAAAAATTCCACGAAAAATCAGGGTGGAAGATAAAAGAATTTTGAATCTTTTTTGTTATTGGTCAAAGATTAAATTCTAAATATTTTTTGAGATAAAAATTCAAACTTAAAACTGTTTTTGAATTTAAATCAATTGGTTTGGCTATTTCCCCAAAGTGATAAAAATTTGGAAAAATGTTCCAAATTCATGATATCACATGCTTGACCAGGAAAAGCTTTTAAACACATTAATTTATTAATTTCGCACTCTTTTCAAATGAAGCAACTTAAATTAAATTAAAGACTTAATTTAATTTAGGTCAAATTGATATTTTATGTGCATTCTTAACACCAAAAAAAAATTGCTTCACAATTGCAACATGATGACATGATCATGAATGACATGAAATGCACTTTTGTTGTTAGGGTTGTTACAGCCCTCCCCTTACAGGAATCTCGTCCCGAGATTCACGATCGAAGCGACTAGACGATGGTACTAAAGAACTCGGGTAATTGGGTCGGAGAAAATCTCCTCGTTCCAAAGTAGCTTCAGTTTCGAGTGATTGCTCCACGGAATCTTGTAGAACTTGGTGGTTCGATGTCGAGTCACTCGATTCTTGGTGTCGAGAACTTTAATTGGGCGTTCGTCATATGTCAAGTCCGGTTGTAACTCGTTCCATATCTGTTGTCGGTATGTCTACCGGTGGTTTCGGACACTTCTTCAGTCGAGACATGTGAAACACATTGTGGATTCTTGATAAGTGTGCTGGCAACTCCCAGCGATATGCCACGGCTCCACATCTTTCTTGAATTGGAAAAGGTTCGATATACTTGTGGAGCTAACTTTCCTTAATTCCAAATCGCTGGATAGCTTTGGTAGGAGATACCTAGAGATAACTTAGTCTCCAGCCTTGAGCACTATTCTCGACGTCCCTTATCCGGTTTGTCGAGATTTAGCTCTCTTTAGGTTCTGTTGAATGAGGCTTACTTGCTCTTCGGCATCCTTTACTCGGACCCGACCCGGACCAATTCAATGGCATGCGACAGCCTACGACCATACGGAGCTTGGAACGGTGACATTCCGGCACTTTCTTGGTAGCTGTTGTTATATGAGAATTCTGCTAACGGTAGGCATCTTTCCCAAATCCTTGTTGCATGTCAAGATACCAACTCGAAGCATATCTTCTAGATGTTGGTTGATTCTCTCTCGCCGGTCCGTATGTTGGAGTATAACAAGCTGAGCTTCGAATCAACCTTGTTCCCAACGACTCATGTAATCTGCTCCCAACATCCGGAAACAAACCGAGCTCCTCGATCCGAGATGATGGTCTTTGGTACTCCATGCGGACGGAAAATACGGTGATGTATATTTCTGCATATTTCTCGGCGGTGTACCGAGTAGATACCGGTATGAAGTGAGCTGACCTTGGTCAACCTGTCCACTATGACCCACATAGAGTCGTGCTTCGTGGAGTTAACGGTAAGCCGATAATGACATCCATACTAATATCTTCCCATTTCCATTCTGGAATCTCGGGGATTTGGAGTGGTCCTGCTTGCTTCGGATGATCCGTCCGTTCTCGTCGACAAGTGTCACACTCATTGACATATCGTGCTATTTCTTGTTTCATATCCTTCCTTCCGTCTTGATACATCTTATTGATTACAGGATGAATAGAATACTTGGGTGTATAGTCTTCATCCATTATCTTCTTGCGAAGTCCCAAGTTCTTAGGCACTACTAGCTTATTACTTGAACCAGATAACACCTTCTTCACCTGCTTGGGAATACTTGACTTTCCCCTTCCGGAGTCGTCTTCGATGTGCTCCACACCAGACATCCTTCTTTTGAGCTGCTATCACTTCTTCACGAATGGTAGGGATAAGAGCTAAGTTGGTCAATGCTCCATGCGAAAGAATCCGGAGACTAGGCTCGCTAATTTCCTCTTCCCGTGCTTCGACTACTAGCTGAGTCGTGAGATTCTTGCAATGAGCTTTTTGACTCAAGGCGTCGGCTATGACATTGGCTTTCCCGGAATGGTGATGGATCTCGATCTCATAATCCTTAATTCAAACCATCTTCGTTGGCACCTGTTCGGATCCTCTTGAGTGAAGATATTTGAGACGCTTGTGGTCCGTGTATAGGTGTACCAAACTTTCCAAGAGATAATGTCTCCAGCTTCTTCCATGCTAGAACCACGACTGCAAATTCCAAATCAGGTGTCGGGTAGTGTTCCTCCTGTCGTCTAAGCTATCCGGATGCATAGGCAATTACTCGGCCCTCTTGCATTAGAACGCATCCAAGTCCTGTGCATGAGGCATCATAGTACACCTCAAATGGCTTGGTCGAATCGGCTGAGCTAACATTGGTGTTGTTGTGAGTAACTTCTTCAATGTCTGAAAAACTTCTTCACATTCATTGCTCCATTCATACTTATTATCCTTTTTCCAGCAATTTAGTCATTGGCCATCTCCGAGAAATTGGGAATGAACCCTCTATAATAACCAACCAACCCTAAGAAGCTTCGGATCCGTGTGACTGATTTAGATGGCTTCCAATCCGATAATTCGGAATCAACAGTCACATCTTCTGCTGGTATCACCCGACCTAGGAATAGTACCTCCTTCGACCAAAACTCACACCGATTGAATGTGGCCTCTAACCGGTGATCTCTTAGACGTTAGAGCACGACCCTTAAACGTTCCGCATGTTCCTCTTCCGACTTGGAGTAGATCAGAATGTTGTCTATGAAAATCACGACAACCTCGTCCAATTCTAGCATAAACACCGAGTTCATGAAATACATGAAGTGGGCTGGTACATTGGTCAATCCAAAAGACATCACCAGGTATTCATAAAGTCCATATCCGGTGGAGAATGCGAGTCCTTGGGTATATCTTCAGCTCCGATCTTAATCCGATGGTATCCTGAGCGAAGATCTATTTTAGAGAAGACCTTGGCTCCCATTAGCTGATCAAGCAGGATGTCAATCCGAGGAAGTGGATACTTGTGCTTAATGGTCACTGTAGTCAAAGTTCGACAATCTGCACATAACCTCAATGTTTGATTCTTCTTCTTGACGAACAATGTTGTCATCCTCAAAGTGATGAACTTGGGCAAATGTATCTCTTATCCGAGTAATCCCTTCGACTTGCACCTTTACTTCGTCAAGCACATTTAAGTGGCATCCGATACGGTCTTCTCGATATGGGTGCAGTCCTTGGTTGAAGTTCTCTCTTGAACTCTACTGCCCGATCAGGTGGTAAACCCGGTAAGTCTTCTGGAGAACATCAAGGTATTCACAAACTGCAGGAATGTCTTCCAAACCTTTACCAGTAGTTTTATAGATCACCGGAAATATAGCTTGGGAAGAAGTCAACTGAAGACAATCTCGTCCATGAAGAGGAGAGTCCAGGTGAACTGCAAAAGCATCTATATCCGAGTATTGTCTTATAATACTTCATCCATCTTATGCCAAGAATCGCATCAAATCCTTGTCCGTCTCGAGACTATAAAGGAGGTGGAATAATCCTTATGACTCGACTTCAATGACATCTCCGTAGTACTTTGATCGGCAAGTCTGTTACCCCGGATGATAATATGAGATGTGGATAATCATCTTGCATGACGGAGAGTTATATCTTGGACATATCCTCTTGTCGACGAAGTTGTGGGTCGTACTCGAGTCAAATAAAATTATCGGCAGCATGATGGTTGATAGAGAACAACCACTCATGACTTGTGATCCTTTCGGAATCTCCTCGGATGTGGCAAAGTTGACACGATCGGTGTTCATCTTATCATTTTGACTTGTATGATTTTGTCGACCAACTGTTTTCCTTTGAGGACGCGTCGAAGAATTCTGCTTTCTTGGTGTGACACACTCTTGAGCCAAGTGTCTAAGACAACAACTATTTTAGCATGGATGATCAGCGGATTAGGGTCTCGAGGATAAGAGGCGTATACTTGATTTGCCTCGATTGTTGAACCGCTGAACGGGAAAACATCTCGTTGCTGATACGGAGGTGACCGTTATATTATAGGCTCGAACCTCTCATCTCGTTGCAGAAATGTAGACTGGACAATATGTGGAAGGTACTTCACTTCGGTTAATCGGCTGCTCTTCTTAGTCTTCTCTTCTTAATGAACACGAAGAGCATCCTCCATAAAACTAACTCCTTGATCCAAATTTCGACTGTCGTGGTGCTTGTTGTCACTTTCTATCACTTTTAAGCCGAGGTCGGAGTCACGAGATTTATAAGGGGTTGGTGAAAGTCAATGATGAAGGAAATGATTTAACCGAAATGGTTGAGCTTATGAAACAACATGGATTACCAAGAGATGCGACAATGCCGTCGTCTGTCTTGGTGCTTGAAAGAAGTATGGGTTTAAGATCTTTACAAGGATAATTGCACCGATGAGTTTCCAATACAGTATTCTTCTTTCCGGTTGCGTACCCTAGGTTATACGCCGTCCGTTCATAAGAACATTATGTTGGGATTCTCTTCTAGTTTCAGAATAGAGTATGCATTTCCAAATCGCTCATGTTTGACTTTGAGAAGCGCCCAGGCGAACCGGCACAATTCGAAGGCAAAATGGCAATTTAGAAGTGCACAACACCCATTTCTAAACTAGCTCTCGATACAACTTAGTCTAGTCAAAAAGGTGATGACTATTTCTTCAAATGGGAGTCACTCAAGAACTTCAAGGAAAGATAAGTTCATGATGTGATTGAGTGGAAGAAGGAGAATGACTTTCGGACTAGGAATAGTCATCTCATAATACTGGAATTTTATCATCCCAAAAATTTCTGTCGAGATGAAGAGTCTAAACAGAAATCGAAATAGTTATTGCTGGAGAGGGAAAGAGAACTTTTGGTAGCTCAAAGTGGTAGTTAACCGGTCATCTCGCTCGGATAAGGCCTAGAGCAGATCGAAATGGCATCGATGGCTAGCTCCTGGATTCTTCAGCTCATACATTCCATCCTTCTGCTCTTCCTTGGAAAAATTATCGGGCTTGTTCAAGATCCAGTGTCTCATCATGTGTTTATCGAGTCTGCACCGAGTTGTTCAACTATTTCTTTGGTAGCTTTGTAGCTATAAGTTGTTCATCCCAAGATTCACCTATAGCACCCATTCATACTGGCGTCTTTGACATGAAGCATGCTCGGTAAACTAACTATACGTGCTACAGACATATAAAACTACAACGAATAGTTAGCACTTCCCAAAACCCGAACGTTGAACAGTTAGTAAAAATCTAACTATTCTACATCCTTATAGGGCTCCGTACTCTCTCGTGTTCTAAACGCACTACATGTGTTAAGTTTTGAAAACAAGCTTGTAATGATGAACTGTTGCCTCCGAACCTGGCTCGATACCAGCTGTGACATCCCCTCCGGGATACCCAGGACTCGGTACAGGGGGACACTCGACGCAGCGAGTTACAATAGTTCATCATCTCATACAAGCCAGAATATATACATCCTGGTATAATACAACCAGATTTTCGAAATACAAACATTGTACAGCGGAAGCATAATACATTAATGAAGTTTAACAACCTACGAGTCTTGCAGCGGAAACTTGTACATTATACAACAAAAATACTACGAAGCGTCATCGCGATGTACCGAGCCCGTTATACATCACGATCTTCCTCGCTCGGGCGTCGGAATTCGTTCCCATCGAGAGGAAACACCCTCGAGCACCGCTCCTCCTCCGAACAGCTACCGTAACGATCGTGAAAGAACGACGCTTGCCCTGAAATTATAACGAGCAAACCCCGAGTATTCTAATACTCAGCAAGACTGACCCGTCAACATGGCACGCTAAGGCCGACGCCTAGTATGCAAAGGCTTTCCGGCTGTGGAGTTGACTCACTTGCTAAAACAGCTCTAATGGTTGATCCTTACTTTCAAGTTTTAGCTCAGAGTTAAGTTCAATAGAGAACAAGGATTTGCAGTCTACAACTACCGCAATCAAGTTTTCGAGAAAAGGTCATTTGTGACCAACAATTCTTTCATCTCTCATCCTCATCTTCCGAGTTGATTACTACGATGTGACGAGCTAAACAAGCGGTACTCATTACTGCGAGGGACAGCGATTCGAATCGATTTTGTACCAGTCGGCAAAACCCGACTACACGACGTATATGCATCACACCGATCGTATACGACAACCTTTCCCGCTAGCACTCGACAGCAGACTAGCCATTTCCAACTCCCCGGGAGTATGGCGAAGCCACGACTTCCCTCGTGGTCAACCCATCTCCCTCCCGTGAGACTATCCTCTCACCGACAGCCGGCAAAAGAGAGCCGGCTACGCTACATCTCTCGGGGCGATAGGGTACATCAGCTTGCTCGGGCCCATGATACCAGCATGTAGCACGGTACGTTCAAACTTGTTCAACTAAGCCGACAACGGTACGGTCCTTGACCGACACGGACGGGGCTACCACCTTGCAAGACCTCAACCGTCTTGCCCTTTCTCCTATGGGGCCCGTCCGGTCTCGACTTCATTAACACTCTTCACTTCCATTCTCATCTTTCTCTTAACATTCCTATTAGCAATAATAAACCAGTCATTATCCTATATCTCGCGAGTAGCGTATGCCACCACTCGACTTCTACCGATTCTTTATGACATAAGCTTAGCGGTTATCGAACTCTATTGAGCTACCTGTACCAGATAGCATAAACGGATGGAAACCTATCTCATGCATCTAGGGTATCAAGCAACTCCTATAACTTAATGCACAATCACGACTCATTACTGTGATAAAAGAAAAGACTTTAAAAACATAGGTGGGATGCACCGGGGCTTGCCTTGATTCGAGTCGGGGTCGGCTTTCTCGTGTGTTGGTCGACTTCGAAGTTTCCGCTTCTGTCTCGAACTCGTACGGGACTTCGATCACGCCATGACGTGAATAAGATGAAACGAGGCTTCGGGCTTCCTTGGCTGGGCCGGCCCATTAGCCCATGTGGCCCAGCTCGACCAGGAAGCTGCGGCTATGGTCGGGGGTGGCCGGAAGGCGGCGGCGCGGTTTGCCGGAGTTGGCCGGACGGCGACCGAACTCGACGGAAATTAAGCTACCTGCTCGGTTCGACGCGGGTAACAAGCCGGTGAGGTCGCCGGCGCCGGAGGTTGGCCGGAGAGTTACCGTCGGTGAGGGGCGGTTCCACCGGAGGTTCGGCGGTGCCTCTAGCTCACTTCGGTGGAGAAAATTTGGGGAAAATTATACTGCAAGCATCAGCAACCCATGAGCAAGAGCGGCACACGGTTGGTTTACCTTGGAGATGGCCGGAATCCGGTGCTCACCGTGGAGGCAGAGGCGGCGGCGCATAGAGCTCGGGAAGAACGATGAAATCCGAACGGACCCGTGAGGGAACACAAAGGTGAGTTGACCAGGAGGTGGAGGAAGGTCCGGTGCATGACGGGGAGCAAGAATCATGAGAAAATTACGCACCGGAGACAACGAATTTGATAGGACGGCGGCGGCCAATGGTGATGGCGTTCAGGAGACAAATTCGCATCGATCTCGGTGTTCCAGGAGACGAAGCGCGAGCTGGTGCCTTGGGTAGCTGCAGAGGGAGCTTACGGAGCTTCTAGTAGTGGCGGCTTGAGTGGAGACGGTTGGAGATGGCCGGACGGCAAGCTGTACCGAGCAGCTGCTATGGCGGTTCGTGTCGACGTGCTCCGGAACAAAGGGGAAAAGAAGCGGGCACGGCATCGCCCCGCCGGCCTTATCCGTCCTTGGGGTAAGTCCCACGCGGCAGCAAGCGGCTAACGTGGCAGCGAGGGCACCGGCGCGCGGCAGCTCAAGTCCAGAGCGGCGGCGCTGCGAGAGACAGAGAAAGAAAAGAAAATGAGAGGCTCCGTTCCGATTTTGAAAATTTTGCAGAAAACCCCCTATCAAAAGAATTAATTAAAAAGCACCTTTCTCGACCTCAAAAAAATTCCACGAAAAATCAGGGTGGAAGATAAAAGAATGTTGAATCTTTTTTGTTATTGGTCAAAGATTAAATTCTAAATATTTTTTGAGATAAAAATTCAAACTTAAAACTATTTTTGAATTTAAATCAATTGGTTTGGCTATTTCCCCAAAGTGATAAAAATTTGGAAAAATGTTCCAAATTCATGATATCACATGCCTTGACCAGGAAAAGCTTTTAAACACATTAATTTATTAATTTCGCACTCTTTTCAAATGAAGCAACTTAAATTAAATTAAAGACCTAATTTAATTTAGGTCAAATTGATATTTTATGTGCATTCTTAACACAAAAAAAAAAATTGCTTCACAATTGCAACATGATGACATGATCATGTATGACATGAAATGCACTTTTGTTGTTAGGGTTGTTACACTTTGCTTTTGAGTACTTGATCACTTTTTAATTGAGGGGTTTACTTTCTCACATTGTGGATACTATCACTTTGTTGTCCTGCACAATGACTTAATAACCACATTAGAGCTTTTAATCATTTGTCATTTATCACCAAAACTCACTAGGGGGCCTAGTGCATCTTCAATCTCCCCTTTTTTGGTGATTGATGACAAATAATTAAAAGGGATAAACGAGATCAAATACGGAAAGAACAAAACAAACAAAATATAGTGGAGCTCCCCCTAAAGAGATGCATGGGTCACACAAACATGTGAGAGAGCTCCCGCTATATTTTGTGCTTGTGGGGTGCCTAAAGACAGGGTGCACAAGTGACAAGATGAAGTGTGAAGAAGAAAGGCAGCACAAGCACAAATAGCTTCACACCACATAAAGCAAGCCACATATATCAATGATCCATAAACACCACATTAAAGCATTAAACATCCATCATCCATCATTCAAGCACATAGTTTGCAAGGAATTAAAAGACTAGCCCTATTACAATAGAGCAACAAATCACATAGTTCCATACATAAGTTCCCATAAGTTCCAACAACTAAGATGGATAAAGAACACAAGGATAAAGATAGTAGTGATCCCTTTTCTCACTCTCTCCCCTTTGGCATCAAGGCACCAAAAAGGAAGAAAGGAAGGAGACTAAGATAGGAAATCACTCGTCACCCTCCCGCCCTCCAAAGTCCTCCTCTTCTTCTTCTTCATCTCCTGCATGGGCTGCATGGGAGCTTTGACCACCATCACCACCAAAGTATGGAGCATAGTCCTCAGGCTGCCACCGATAGACAGGAGGAGGTGCATCCTCCTCTTCCTCAAATCCTGGAGGAGAGACCTCGGCACCCCGTGACCTCATGAAGTTCTTCATCCTCCTAGCATTCTTCTTGATGCCCTGCCTGTTCTTGCGGATCTCAACAGCATTGGCGGTGCACACATTGAAGATTGACTTGAGTGCTCCCATGATGCGAGAAGTGGGAGAGCCATCCCGGCGAGGAGCCGCACCGCTAGAAGCACCAATCGGAGGTGGGGCGCTGCGCTTCTTCTTTGCTCCTCCTTTGAGCTTGAGCTGCAGTGGACGATGCTTGCATTCCTTCTCAAATGTCAGCTTGGTGACTCCCTCAATCATAGCCATAATCCATGGAGCATAAGGTAGAGTCATCCTAGTGTTCACACTACGCCTGCTAATCTCCTCAAAGATAAAGCCCACGACACGTAAGGGAGCGGCGTCGGGTGCAAACCTCACTAACACATTCCTTGACCAAGCAGCAATATGTTCATTGTATCCATCCTTGGGCACAATGGTCCGGCGAAGGATCCTGTTAATGTAGAAGTAGTAGGGCAGGAGTCCCTTTGTCCGTCCATAGATATAAGAGGCCATCCTCATACATGAAGGCCAACTCGGCCTCAGGAATGGTTTGCTCATTGATGATGGTCTCATGATCGTCATCTCTCGTCGAATCCGGCAGGTTGAAATAAGAGGCAAACACTCGCCAGCCTGCACTCATAGCACTGTCCTTGAGTCATCCAAACGATCTTGTGGCGGTTGGTGTCGATGTAGAGTGTGGCATAAAACCGACAAACAATTTCTTCATTCCAATCATGGCGAAAAGCCATGAGATCATAAACTCCACGAGCCCTACACACATCCATCACCCGATCAAAAATCGCATCATTTTTGTCCTCCATGTACTTCCAGTCAATCCATTGATGCTGATGCAGCCTCGGGACTTTTTCTTCATGTCAATGAAGAACGTGTGGTAGTAATCCTGCTGTCCCCATAGATAGAACCTTGGATCTGATGCTTCTCTCTCCCGCACATTGCGCGGATCTTTCTTTCTCAGCTCATCAAGCACATTAGGGTGCCTCCTCATGTCACACCTGCCATAAGCTCCAATGTATACCGGTGCCCTCACTCTAACTTCAGTGATCTCCCCACCCGTGTCACCTGCCCCCGATCGATCACTAGCAATGCCCTTGCCCTTGTCTCTTGTATTAGGATTGGGAGTACGCTTGACTACTCGCTTCCGTTTGAGTGGAGAGTGGGTAGGTACTTCTTCCTCACTTTCCGATGAGGCAACCTCTTCGTCTATCTCCTCATCGCTTCTTGGTTCCCGAATCGTTGGTCCTCCCTTCTTTCTTCCCGTGTACTTGGTACGAGTCATACTCCGACAAGAAAGAAAGGATTGATAAGGAGTTGGTCGAATAGAATAGGTGATGTGTCAATGTGGGCAACTTCATGAGCAAAGTTCTGCCAGGACGGAACTTCCGTCAGGGACGACGGAACTTCCGTCCCGTCAGGATTTCGTCCATGAAGTTGACCAAAATAACGCGAAATCTATGCTACTCACTATTGCTAGACAAATACTTGAGTATCCTAAGGTACTAGACGCTATTCTACTCAAGATAGACCAACAAGCTCCTAGTATTGACCAAGATTTGAAAAAAGAGATTTCAAGATCCATACCAAATCCACGCGAAGGAGAGCGCGAATCCACGGAAGAACTTGAGGAACGGAAGTGCCGTAGGATGGGGAAGCTTTCCCACGGATTACTTGAGCTTTTCCTTGGTTGAAACGGGAGATCCCCACGGGAGCACACGAGCTAGGGTTTGGGAGGAGAGAGAAAATGTGGGGAGTTATGAGGAAGAAGAAGGAAAGGAGAAGGGGTCGGGTCTCCTTTGACCCGCACATGACGGAAGTTCCGTCACCTGACGGAAGTTCCGTCAAAACCAGAAGGTTTTGCACGGAAGTTCCGTCAAGGAACGGAAGTTCCGTCCTGTCCTGGTTTAGCCCTTTTTGGAAGAATTTTGAGAAAAAGTTTTTTTTGAAGTTTGGAAGCCTAGGTTGGAACTTGGGGTTGCCTTCACTTGTGGATAGCCAGCAATCAACCACATTGAACAATATCCACAAGATGGGCAATATGATCAACTTCAAATATTTTCAATACTAAAATAAGCTTTATTTTTGCAAATAGTTTTTGAGAGGATAACAAGAACAATCAATATCACCAAGATGCGCAAAAGTTCATTCCACATTAGAAGAATCAAGTATATTAAGTTCACTTCTAAGCTCACAGAATCTCTTCTCATCTAATGGCTTGGTGAAGATATCGGCTAGTTGTTTATCGGTTCTTACGTAACTAATCTCAATGTCCCCTTTGATTGAATGATCTCTCAAGAAGTGGTGCCGGATATCTATATGCTTAGTCCTATTGTGATCAACGGGGTTGTACGCAATCATGATGGCACTCTCATTGTCACATAGGAGGGGAACTTTGGTCAAAGAGTATCCAAAGTCCTTTAGAGTTTGTCGCATCCATAAGAGTTGTGCACAACAACTACCGGCTGCAACATACTCCGCTTCGGCTGTGGAAAGGGCAACGGAATTTTGTTTCTTGGATGACCATGACACAAGGGACCTACCCAAGAATTGGCAAGTCCCGGAGGTGCTTTTTCTATCTACCTTACATCCGGCGTAGTCGGCATCGGAGTAGCCAACTAACTTGAATTTGGCGCCCTTAGGATACCACAAACCTATGTTTGGAGTGTGAACCAAATATCTCAAGATTCTTTTAACGGCCACTAAATGGCTCTCTTTTGGAGCGGCTTGAAATCTTGCACACATGCACACGCTAAGCATGATATCGGGCCTAGATGCACAAAGGTAAAGCAAAGAGCCAATCATGGAGCGATATACCTTTTAATCGACCGCCTTCCCATTTACGTCCAATCCTAGATGACCATTTGTCTTCATTGGAGTCTTACTTGGCTTTGCCTTGTTCATATCAAATTTTTGAGGATGTCTTGGGTGTACTTGGTTTGACTTATAAAGGTTCCTTCTTCTAGTTGCTTGACTTGAAAGCCTAGAAAGAACTTCAACTCCCCCATCATCGACATCTCAAATTTCCTAGTCATAATCTTGGCAAACTCATCACGGAAAGATTGGTCAGTAGAACCAAATATTATGTCATCGACAAATATTTGGCATACAAATAAATCACTTCCAACTTTTCTAGTGAAGAGGGTAGGATCGGCCTTGCCCATTATGAAGCCTTTGTCGATGAGGTATCCCTTGAGGTGTTCATACCAAGCTCTTGGTGCTTGCTTGAGCCCGTAGAGAGCTTTGTGAAGCTTGTACACGTGGTGAGGTTTCTTCGGATCTTCAAAACCCGATGGTTCTTCCACGTACACTTCTTCTTGAATTGGACCGTTGAGGAATGCACTCTTCACATCCATTTGATATAACTTGAAACCATGATGTGTAGCATAGACGAGCAATATGCGAATTGACTCAAGCCTTGCTACCGGTGCATATGTTTCCCCAAAGTCCAAGCCTTCAACTTGTGAGTAGCCTTTTGCAACAAGTCTTGCTTTGTTCCTCACCACCACACCATGTTCATCTTGTTTGTTGCGGAACAGCCACTTGGTTCCCACAACATTTTGCTTGGGTCTCTCCACCAATGACCACACTTTGTTTCTCTCAAAGTTGTTCAACTCTTCTTGCATAGCCACCACCCAATCCGAGTCTTGCAATGCTTGTTCTACCTTAAGAGGTTCCAAAGAGGAAACAAACGAGTAATGATGGCAAAAGGTAGCGACTCGAGATCTAGTGGTTACTCCTTTTTGAATGTCACCAAGAATGTTATCGACAGGATGATCTTTTTGTATGCTTTGGCGCACTCGGGGTTGTTGGGGCCTAGGCGGCAAATGCTAGGCCGTGAGCACCGGTCTAGCGCAACTCCGGCGAGCAGCGCCGTCCTGCTCCAACGAGGAACCGCCGCACGCCACACACATCCAAAATTTTGAATTGCCATGGCATTTCAGTAAAATCGATAAACTTTCAAGGAAATTAGAAATTCAATAAGTTTCAGTAGGAATCTCGGAGTTAGGCAAATAAGGACTTTTTGGAAAGCTTGAGAAGTGTACTTTGCAATGGACCCATTTGAAAGTACCTTCTGTGGTAAAAAATAAAGTTTCAAGTACTTTAAGGTGCTATCACGTTAACTGAGCTGAACAACATTATATTTTACAGATGGAATAACTTTCTCTACAAAGGTTAGAAAAATGTAAATGAGAACTTTTTGGAATCCTTGGGAAGTGTACTATACATGACCCCCTTAGTTTGCTAGGGTTCTGTGGTGAAAAGTTGAGTTTTATGTAAATCAAAAACACCTCATGTTAAGCCCTAACAATGACTATAATTAAATGTTTTTAAGAAGTAAATTTTCACCAAATTCGGCACATCACTCCCACTGGCATGTTTCATCAAATTATACATGATTTTGATGAATGGGAATATATTCACATCATTTTGGACATTACCAGTTAAATGAGCTACAATTGCCCTAATCGAGTGCATGAGAAGAAATACCTACATAATTTTCTCTTGATATTTGCTTATGGTGCTCAATCATGAGTCAAATAGGTTTTTAACATGAATATTATTTTTAATTGATCTGTCATGTTACATCATTTGAAGGATAGCATTTTCCAGAGGGTGATTGCCATATTTAGTGGGATAAATGGAGAGAAAAGTGTTTATTTTAAGAAAAGGATAAAAAAGGAATTTATTTTCTTCTGGTGCTCAATCATGAAAATAGTAATGACTATCATTAGAATCTGGTTTAGGAGTATTTTTATGCTTAGATGATCATTCACGAGGTGATGTGATGAAATGTGCATAAAAGTGACATCTAGACTTTTGGCCATGTTTAAGTGTCATGTAATAATTGTCATTCTTGCTTATGAGTGTATGCCATCATGCACTGTACTATATTTTTGCAAGATTATACGTTAATTCAATAGGGCAGCACTCATTGCTTAAGATTTTGCACTAATCCTAATGTTTTCATATAGCTGTATGGTTAAACTACGCCATCTAGGTTGTTTATCATTTCATGCACTTATCCACTATATTCTCATGATCATGGCAGCAAACATGCCTAAATGGGTATTTCATTTGATTCATGTGCATTGTTCAAATTGCAATGCCACATTATTAGCTAGGAATATATTCATGTTCTATGTTACATAGTTTATGTTTATTTTAGTTTGAAGGATGTCCCCATGACATCTCCTATATAAAGCAATCATCTTCATCCCCACATGAGCATGTTTATTTTATGCAAAAATTGCATTAGATTTCGTTATTGAGAAAGTTCCATGAACTGAATATCCGTGTATTCGCTCATGCTCACGCATCGCCTTGCATTCATATAGGAACCCCGACCGAAAGCGAGACTCAAGAAGCGCAGCAAGCTGATTTGTATTCCATTGAGTGTGCTAACTACGACCCGAACCAAGGCAAGCCCCGGAGCATAATCCTACTTGCTTAATTTTTGGTCTTTTAATTTCACTCAACGGACAGCTCGAGACTGCACAAGCTAACATGAATCGGCTATTCACAGAGATAGGTAATCTCCAGCACCAGTTGGTGCAGTTACAGCAGCATCACCAAGCGTTGTTGGCAGCCCACTGGGACTTGCTGATGTGGACTAGGGTCCCGATCTTCCAAAAGGTCCAGATAACTCTTGATTTGGCGAAGATGTGACACACGTCGATCCGGCTCCTGAACAACACGTTCGAACCCTGCAATCGCAGCACCACGTCCTCTATGGTTATCAACCGGCGTTGCACGGTTGACCTCGCCTAGAAGGCTAATCCTTGCCTGCGAATCAAGAACACGAGCAAGAACAAGAAAGAACGCAACCAAATTTGTAGATGTATGATTAATCTCACAAGTTGGGGTCTCACAAACCGATGAACGGCGAAACTGTCTAAGCAGAATAATCTAAGCAAAACCCAACCCTAACATGGGTGGCGGCTGCTGCTAATAAAGACTTGGGGACGTGCAAGAACCCCTGGACGCTCGCCTAATGGGCTCACACGAGATACACGGCCTAAAGGCAAAAAACGGTGACGCAGCACCAAAAACAGATTCTGGACGTTCTAATGTTTCGATGATTCCTGGCGACTCCGGATGAAATTTGATGTGGGACCGGTTCCACTGTAAAGCTTATGAAATTATCTTTCCATCCATATGTAGAATGTCTAAATCCTACTTCGTATGCGATCTGGGTGTCCGTTTTAATTCAGACTATTCCTGGACTCCAAAACAGACTCGAAGTCGACTTGGTTTGGGCCTCCACAATGCCTTGCGCCTCTTGCTGGACCTCCACGCCTCCAAGCCCTATTCCATTCATATTATGGTCCTCTCCTTGATTCCTAATCATAATAAAATCATTAGGTAGCAAACTATTCTCAACATTATGAAAGGAAAGACTTAGGAACGAGCTCACCTCTAAATTTAATTGTCGGGCGCAAGCTCTAGTGATTGGTCCTTGAACGTTCAGCGGAGGAGTGTCATTTGTATCCAAAGGAGTGATGTCCTCATCATCCTCCCCTCTTGAATCGGAGTCGTCCTGGACTCAAGCTCATGCTCCTCACCCAAATAAGGCTTCAAATCTGCAATGTTAAAAGTGGAACTAACCCCGAACTCGGGAGGCAACTCAAGTTTATATGCATTATCATTAATCTTCTCAATTATCTTTAAAGGACCAGCAGCTCTAGGCATTAACTTAGACTTTCTCAATTCAGGAAATCGATCCTTTCTCAAGTGCAACCATACTAAATCACCTGGTTCTAATTTAACTTTCCTTTTACCTTTACTACCAGCAATCCTATACTTTTCAGTCATCTTTTCAATGTTGTGCTTAGTTGTTTCATGCATTTTTAAAATAAACTCAGCACGTTCCTTAGCATCAAAGTGAACTCTCTCACTAGTAGGCAAAGGCAAAATATCAATAGGAGCACGGGGATTAAAACCATACACTACCTCAAAAGGACTTACCTCGGTGGTCGAATGTGTTGCACGATTGTATGCAAACTCCACATGAGGCAAACATTCCTCCCACATCTTCAGATTTGTCTTTAAAATAGCTCTCAACATGGTGTCCAATGTGCGGTTCACTACCTCAGTTTGGCCATCAGTTTGTGGGTGACATGTTGTAGAGAACAACAACTTCGTTCCCAGCTTATTCCATAGAGTGCGCAAAAAATGACTCAAGAATTTGGCGTCACGATCTGAAACAATAGTAGAAGGCATACCATGCAAACGAACAATCTCTTTGAAAAATAGATCAGCAATATGAATAGCATCATCACTCTTATGACAAGGTATAAAGTGAGCCATCTTAGAAAATCTATCCATGACAACAAAAATACTATCCCTCCCCCTCTTAGTCCTAGGCAGTCCTAAAACAAAATCCATAGAAATATCCGCCCAATGTATTGAAGGAACGGGAAGAGGCATATACAAACCATGTGGATTCAAGCGAGACTTCGCTTTTTGACAAGTAGTGCAGCAGCCACAAAGCGCTCAACATCCCTTCTCAACTGTGGCCAAAAGAAGTGTGCGGCCAACACATCCGCCGTCTTCTTTGTACCAAAATGTCCCATCAATCCCCCTCCATGCGCGTCCTGTAACAACAAAAGACGAACGGAACCAACTGGAATGCAAAGACGGTTAGCTCTAAACAAATATCCATCATTTATCACAAACTTATTCCATGTACGACCCTCTCTACAATGCAGCAAAACATCTTTAAAATCAGCATCAAGATCATATTGTTCTTTAATTGATTCAAGCCCAAAAATGCGACAATCAAGGTGTGACAACATAGTGTATCGTCTAGACAAAGCATCGGCAATCACATTATCCTTCCCTTTTTTATGCTTGATAATATAAGGAAAAGACTCAATAAACTCAACCCACTTAGCATGTCTACGGTTCAAATTACTTTGAGAACGAATATACTTAAGCGATTCATGATCAGAATGAATAACGAATTCCTTAGGCCATAAATAATGACGCCATGTTTGCAAAGAACGTACAAGAGCATACAATTCTTTATCATACGTAGAATAATTCAGAACAGGGCCAGTTATCTTTTCACTAAAATAAGCAATAGGTTTGCCATTTTGCATCAAAACACCACCAATACCAATACCACTAGCATCACACTCAAGTTCAAAAGTCTTACGGAAATCTGGTAGTTGCAGCAGCGGTGCATGTGTTAGCTTGTCCTTCAAAGAGGTAAAGGACTCGTCGTGTGCTTTGCTCCATTGAAACACAACACCCTTCTTTGTCAACTCATGCAACGGTGCAGCGATAGTGCTGAAATCTTTGACAAAGCGGCGATAGAAACCTGCAAGACCAAGAAAACTTCGAACCTGTGTGATGGCTTGGGGCTGCGGCCAGCTAGCAATAGCGTCAATTTTCTTGTCATCCACCTCTATACCCTGTGGAGTAACAACATAGCCAAGAAAAGAAACTCGATCGGTGCAAAAGGTGCACTTCTCAAGGTTGGCAAATAAGCGTGCATTTCTTAAAGCAGTAAAAACAGCACGTAAATGATCCATATGTTCATCTAAAGACTTGCTGTAAATCAAGAGATCATCAAACTAAACCACCACAAAGCGCCCAATAAAAGCCCTCAAAACATCATTCATTAAGCGCATGAAAGTACTAGGTGCATTAGTTAACCCAAAAGGCATTACTAACCACTCATACAATCCGAATTTAGTTTTAAAAGTTGTTTTCCATTCATCTCTAAGTTTCATTCTAATTTGGTGGTAACCACTACGCAAGTCAATTTTAGTGAAAATTAGAGAACCGCATAACTCATCAAGCATGTCGTCTAGCCTAGGAATAGGATGACGATAGCGAATAGTAATATTGTTAATGGCTCTACAATCAACACACATGCGCCAACTACCATCTTACTTAGGAACCAAAAGTACAGGAACATCACAAGGACTAAGGCTTTCTCGTACATACCAGCGATCCAAAAGGTCTTGGACTTGTCGCTGAATTTCCTTTTGTCCTCGGGGTTGGTCCTATAAGCAGCACGGTTTGGCAAGGTAGCTCCCGGAATCAAATCAATTTGATGTTCTATTCCTCTCAAAGGTGGTAATCCGGGAGGAATCTCAGCTGGAAAAATATCCTCAAACTCCTGCAAAAGGTCAGTGATAGCAGAAGGCAAAAAGCTAGCAATATCATCAAAGGAATACAAGGCTTGTTTGCATATCAAAGCATAAAAAATATCATCATTAGAAATTTCAGCAGGGCCTGATTTTGTAGCAAGCATAACACGACCTTTCAAATTAATTCCATCTCCCTTAGAAATAGGTGCAGACTTATCCTTTATAGGTGGGAAAACAGAATTAGCAACTTGCTGATTTTCAGATTTAGAATTATTCAAAGAAGCAGCTCGTTCTCTATCAGCTTCTACAATTTCAGCAGGGGTCAAAGGTACTAAAGTAATTTTCTGTCCTTTATGCATAAAAGTGTATTTATTACTTCTACCATGGTGTGTAGCATCATTATCATGTTCCCAAGGACGACCCAATAAAAGTGAACAAGCTTGCATAGGAACCACATCACAATCAGCATAATCCGAATAAACACCAATAGAAAAAGGAACTCTGCAAGTTTGTGTTACCTTAGCTTTTCCCGAGTCATTTAACCATTAAATGTAGTATGGATGAGGATGTGGTCGTTTGGCCAAACCAAGCTTCTCAACCAGATCTGAACTCACCAAGTTATTGCAGCTTCCTCCATCAATGATCACACGTGCTCGTCGATTCTTGATGACGAAGAAAATCTGGAACAAGTTGTGGCGCTGTATCTTTTCAGAAGTCTGAATTTGCATGCTAAGTACACGCTGCACAATGATGTTCATGAAACCCGAAGTGTCTTCGCCACCAAGTACATGGCCCTCGTTGGTGTCGTCGGCGACTTCATCTTCATCATCATCTTCTATGTCGGAGGTGCTGATGTATCCTCCATCTTCAGTGGCCACATATGCCCGCTGACTTGGGCAATCCTTCTGCACATGGCCCAGTCCATGGCAGCGGTGGCACTGAATGTTGGAAGTGCGTCCCGTCGAGGCGACCGATGAAGCACTTTGAGCAGGATCCTGCACAAAATTTTTACCTGAATTTGCAGGGCGTGTAGGAGGTGCGTGTGGGGCTGCCATAACACCAGTCGCGGACGCGGGAGGCCGTTTGGTTGCTGGTGGAGATGGCCGGGAAGAAAACCCCGAAGACGGTGTCGACCGTGGGGTGTAAGAAGGCCTGCTTGTACTGCTGCTCCTCTGTTGTTTCTCCCGTCCCTGCAATTCTTTCTCTGCAAGCATAGCAAAGTGGAACAACTGGTTGATGGTGTTAAACTCCTTATAATCAACAATGTCCTGTATATCACGTCTCAAACCAGAGTAAAAACGAACAATAGAGCTCTCATTATCCTCTACTATCATGCAGCGTTGTAAACCCTTTTGAAGCTCACCATAATAGTCCTGCACAGATTTATCCCCTTGTTCTAAGCGCTGAAGTTTTTTGCGTAAATCTCTATGATAAGAAGGAGGGACAAAACGATCACGCATAGCTTCCTTAAGTTGAGTCCAAGTTACAGGAATATCATCAGCAGTTAGAGAATTCCACCAAATGATAGCAAAATCTTTAAATTCACTAGTGGCTTGTCTAACTCTATGCTGCTCAGGAACTAGGTGGCCACTAAATTTTTGCTCTACTCGTCATCTCCCAATCTAGGTAACCCTCCGCATCATATTGCCCCGAAAAAGGTGGAATGGTAAACTTAATCTTAGCATAAGGATCATCGGGGACTCGATTATTGTTACCTTGTTGTCGATGTAGCCCACCCATACCTTGGGTATTATGTTGTAGACGCCGGTGAAGCCTTTGTGCTCGTATAGCTGCGTCATCGGCGTCGAAAGTGGCATCATTCACCGTGTCATCTTTTCTGTTTCCTCCGGCGTTGCTACCGGCCTCATCTTCATAGATCTTCACACGGTTCTCGACCTCCGTCAGCTTGCCGACCAACGTTGTCGCCACTTCGCTAGAGTATTAACCGTGTCCGTCATCTTGGACAAACGCTTATCGATCCTCTCAATCTGGTTGCCGAGATTGAGTTTGTTGATGCCGTCGGTAACGGCCTTGTTAACAGCTTCTGTCATCTCCTCACGTGCCCTGTCAAGAACAGATCGAAGCTTCCCTTGACTAACACACTCGTGGAAATCTTTAGGGGTACCAGCGTCTGCAGCATCTCCTGTCATAGCAAATACCAAAATAGGAACAAACGGTGAAGATTATCCCTAATAACACTACTACTATGGTGGACAGTGGTGACTCTCACAAAAGCAAATGGAAACGTCTCACCAAGTTCTTACAAGGGTCTTACCAAGCAAGGCAAAGGATACCTAGAAGGCGTGTACCACGATTGCAAGGGTCAAAACCTGTGTTGTTCGAAGTAGTATGTGGAGCTAGGAAGGCTAAATATGTGAGTGGAACACAATTCAAAAACAGATAGTAATGCTGAATAAATGTCCAAAGTTACTTCTCCTTAGTTGCTGGTCTACACGTATCCTAGAACAGTAGTGCAGGCAAAGCAAGGATGACAGGCACAAAGGAAACAAAGCAAAAGGAAACTAGCAAGGAAGAAACAGCAACTAGACACAAAAAACAGGCCAAAACCCTGTTTTGTCTTTTAGCACTAGTAGAAATCACAAATTTTTCTTTTTTGATATTATTTTTTTGATATTTTTCTTCCACTGAGAGGCAAAAAAATAGGAACCACACAAAGTTTCAGGTCAAACAGAGAAGGAATGTGGCCTACAGATTTTCTGTAAGATGCAACGACGACGGGTTCCAAACTTTTTTCCTCGGATCAGTGGGCTTAACTATTTTTTTTTATTTTTTCGAGATTTTTCCTGCCCGGCAGATGCGAAATTTTTTCCTACCCAATTTCAAAAAAATTTGCCTAATTTCGAGTCCGTATGCGAAAGTTATGGCTGTTTGAAGGAAGGGACTCCGAATTAAGGTTTCGGTGGACGGAATAGCAATCGGGTAGGATTTTTTTGTTTTTTTTTTCGACGATTAATGTATGCAACGGAAACAGGAGTAGGTCTTGTTCGTGGGGTGTTGAGTTCTAGATGAAAAGGGTGGGAGTGTAGGGTGGGACTACGGTGGATGCAGCGGAGGTGACAAAAACTCTCGAGACAAAGTAAAACTTGAGGTAATTCGGCTAGGGTTTCAAGGTGGCACAAACTGACGACAAGATCCGGCTCCTGAACAATACGTTCGAACCCTGCAATCGCAGCACCACGTCCTCTATGGTTATCAACCGGCGTTGCACGGTTGACCTCGCCTGAAGGCTAATCCTTGCCCGCGAATCCAGAACACAAGCAAGAACAAGAAAGAACGCAACCAAATTTGCAGATGTATGATTAATCTCACAAGTTGGGGTCTCACAAACCGATGAACGGCGAAACTGTCTAAGCAGAATAATCTAAGCAAAACCCAACCCTAACATGGGTGGCGGCTGCTGCTAATAAAGACTTGGGGACGTGCAAGAACCCCTGGACACTCGCCTAATGGGCTCACACGAGATACACGGTCCAAAGGCCAAAAACGGTGACGCAGCACCAAAAACAGATTCTGGACGTTCCAATATTTCGATGATTCCTGGCGACTCCGGATGAAATTTGACGTGGGACCGGTTCCACTGGAAAGCTTATGAAATTATCTTTCCATCCATATGTAGAACGTCCAAATCCGACTTCGTATGCGATCTGGGCGTCCGTTTTAATTCAGACTGTTCCTGGACTCCGAAACAGACTCGAAGTCGACTTGGTTTGGGCCTCCACAATGCCTTGCGCCTCTTGCTGGACCTCCACGCCTCCAAGCCCTATTCCATTCATATTATGGTCCTCTCCTTGATTCCTAATCATAATAAAATCATTGGGTAGCAAACTATTCTCAACATTATGAAAGGAAAGACTTAGGAACGAGCTCACCTCTAAATTTAATTGTCGGCCGCGAGCTCTAGTGATTTGTCCGTGAACGTTCAGCGGAGGAGTGTCATTTGTATCTAAAGGAGTGATGTCCTCATCACTTGCTGCAGCCACCACAATAGGAGAACAATGGGAATGACGCCGCTAGCGATGCTTCCGACGTCAACAATTCGGATGTGAATTCTCGATAGCGATGCCTAGGCTTATGGATTGCTCTAGGGGAGGCAGGTAAATTTAGGGTAGTGTACTAAGAACTGAACCTAGAGGCTTGTACGTACATAATAACGTTGTGGTCGCTGTATTTTGTGTAAATATGGCAGCATAGGAGGTACGGATAAATAGCTAACTGGTAAAAATCAAGAATGTGTAACCGCGCGTCAGAAAGTTTTAATACTCCGCGCTTTTGTGTACAAATGGGTTACAATCAAAGTATATGAAAAACTAAGTTTATATTTAATAAACCTACATTTTATCAAGTCATTTTCAGCTCATATAATTTTTTCATCCTATGGTTGCAATCTGAAATTTTCCTTTTCATATCATATCCCTTGATTGTTATCATTTGTCTATGGCTATAGAAATGCTAAGGCTAATGGTATGATTAAATTGTGTGACAGATGGTGAACACTCGTCGCATGGCGGATCCTTCGGGAGAGTGTGCTTCGTCGTAGCCACCTCCTCCACCTCCGCTGACTACTGTGGAGCAGCTCGTTCATAATCAGAACGAGATGTTTCTGTTGTTCCTGGCAAGCCAGGACAATAATGCCCAGGCACCTGCTCCTCTACCGCAGCCCCGCCCCACTTCTTATGGGGATTTCTGGGCAACCCAGCTTGCCATCCTTCGCGGTGGCAAAGGACCCCCTAGAGGCAGATGATTTTCTGCGTATTGTGGCGTTCAAGTTTGCTCTCTTGAACTGCACCGAGCATCAAAAGACTCTGTTTGCAGCACAACAACTCCGTGGGACGGCTAGTGCTTGGTGGGCAAACTACACCTCTGCACTCCCCGTGGATCACCAGGTGCTATGGCCGGAATTTTTGGCAGCTTTTCGTGCACACCACATTCCTGACGGTGCCCTGAAAAGAAAACTTCAGGAGTTTGTTGACCTGAAGCAATGCTCTAGCACGGTGCAAAAGTATGCTCGGAAATTCAAGCTTGCAGTGACCAGCCTCGCTGGTCAGAAATTTTGTGTCCTGGTGCCTCAAATGGGTGGGCAGCGCACCACATTTTAGCAGCCTTATCGTGAACCCCCGAGTTCACATGAGGACCGTGGACACCAGCATTCCTCGTAGCAGCACAATCAGAGTGCCAGACCATCGCCGTAGCAGCCGTGCTTTAATTGCGGCGGTGTTGGTCATTTCATCGGGGACTAGTGCCCACATCCTCACCGCAACAACGGTAATAATGGTGGGAATAATCACAACCAAAACAACCACGATAACAATGGAAATAATAATAACCGCGGCAACAACAACAACAACCACAACAAAACCCACACCAGGAATGGCCGTGTGAATTTTATTACGGCCGATGAAGTGCAAGCTGGAGAACCAGTCCTCTCGGGTATGTTTTCCATTGCCGAACATCCCGCTTTTGTTCTTTTTGATTCCACGCATGATTTTATTAGTCAAGCATGTGTGGATAAATTGCATCTATCATCTACCACCTTGCAAACTCCATACACCATCACATCTCCCGGTGGCATAATTCATACAAATCGGGAAGTAAGAAACGTCCCTCTTGAACTTGCCGGAAATACATACCTCTCGCCACTCATTAATTTAGGAGGTCAAGGAATAGATGTGATACTAGGCATGAAGTGGATGAAATGCCATAAGGCTGTCCTACACATAGATACTCGGGAAGTACATTTAAATTCACTTCTATATGGCCCATCGATCCTCTCTTTGCCATGTCCAAAAATTTCTAGAGCTCAAATTCAGCACCTGGAGGCAAGGAAATTAGAGGACATATCGGTAGTGTGAATTTCCAGATGTATTCCCGGATGATTTGCCAGGCATGGCACGTGATCAGGAAGTTGAATTTAAAATTGAACTTCAACCCGGTACCGCACCGATATCTAGAAGACCCTATAAAATGTCTCCAAATGAAATAGCCGAACTTAAAGAGCAGCTTAACGACCTTATGAATAAGGGGTATATTCGCCCAAGTGCTTCACCTTGGGGCTGCCCCGCTCTTTTTGTGAAAAAGAAAGATAAATCAGTAAGGTTGTGCGTCGATTATCGACCACTCAATGCGGTAACCATAAAAAATAACTATCCCCTCCCACGAATTGATATGTCGTTCGATCAGTTAGTTGGTGCAAGGGTTTTCTCAAAAATTGATCTTCGCCCTGGCTATCACTAAATTAAAATTCGGCCGGAGGATATTCCTAAAACCGCTTTCTCTACGAGATATGGACTTTTTGAATATCTAGTAATGTCTTTCGGATCGACAAATGCCCCGACCTATTTCATGTACCTCCCGAACTCGGTATTCATGCCGAAATTGGACAAGTTCGTGGTGGTATTCATCGATGATATCCTGATTTATTCCAAGTCGGAGGAAGAACATGCTGAACACCTCCGCATTGTGCTTCAACGACTATGAGATCATCAACTTTATGCAAAATTTAGCAAGTGTGAATTTTGGCTAGATCAAGTTCCATTCTTGGGTCATATTATTTCAGCAGAGGGAATTTCAGTTGACCCCAGTAAAGTTGATGAAGTTGATGAAGTGATGAAGGATTCTACATTTAAATGGTGTCCTGGGTGTGAGATTGCATTCCGAACCATGAAGAAGCATTTAACCACCGCTCTAGTTCTAGCTCAACCCGACATCACCAAGCCGTTCGACGTATATTATGATGCATCCGACATAGGATTGGGTTGTGTTCTTATGCAAGAAGGCCGAGTTATTGCCTATGCATCACGTCAGCTCCACAAACATGAAAAACATTATCCTACTCATGATCTCGAATTAACATGGAGACATTATCTTCTAGGAAATCTTGTGCATCTCTACACCGATCACAAAAGTCTCAAATATATTTTTACTCAGCAGGAACTAAACATGAGGCAAAGAAGATGGCTGGAATTAGGAAAAGACTATGAATTGGAAATTCATTACCATTCCGGAAAGGCTAATGTAATTGCCGACGCATTAAGCCGCAAACACCAATGCAATCAATTAGAAATCTGCTCTATGGAAAATGCCGGCAAATCTGTAACTGAAAGTAATCCGTGCCTGCATATCCGTCCTTATAGTGTGTTGCACAATTTGACTGTTGTTCCTACTCCCGAGAAGAAATTATTGAAGCTCGAGAAAAAGGATGAGGGCATGGAACACATCAGGCAGAATTTGGGTACCGAAAAGGATAAATATTTTCGTCAAGATGAGAATGGAGTTTTATGGTTTAACAACCGTCTCGTTGTTCCGGAGGATATGGAACTACTGAAGAAAATTCTTGACGAAGCACATTTGTCTAAATATTCCATACACCCCGGTAGTAATAAAATGTACCGTGGGTTGAGAAAAAAATTTTGGTGGACTCGCATGAAGCGAGAAGTGGCTCGTTATGTTGCCGAGTGTGACACATGCCAACAATTCAAGGCTGATCATCTGAAGAAGGCAGTCCTATTGCATCCATTAAAAATTCCCGCTTGGAAATGGGAAGACATAGCAATGGATTTTGTTGTTGGTTTACCTCTCACATCCAAGAAACATGATTCCAAATGGGTAATCGTCGATAGATCGACGAAATCAGCACACTTCATTCCAGTATGTACCACCTACAGTGCTAAAAAGTATGCTGAATTGTATATTGCCCATGTGCTATGTTTGCACGGTGTGCCAAAGACTATTATTTCAGATCGAGGTCCGCAATTTGTTTCTCGATTTTAGGAACAATTGGATGCTAGTCTTGGTACTACCTTAATCCGAAGCTCTGCATATCATCCACAAACCGACGGACAATCGGAAAGACTGATTCAATATTTGGAGGATATGTTGAGAGCGTGTGCTTTAACACAAAATGGAAATTGGGATGATCAATTGCATTTCATTGAATTTTCCTACGACAATAGTTATCAAGAAAGCTCTGGAGTTACCCCTTTGAGGCGTTGTACGGACATTCTTGCCATACGCCTTTGAATTGGTCCAAGTCGGGCAAGAGAACAATATTTGGTCCGGATCTTGTTGAGCAAGCCGCACTACAACACAAATGCCCCTTCAGCAACGGATGCCTTGCTACGGAATAATCAAGCGTTGTAGCCGTCTCAGCTCAGCTCACGTCCCCACCTCCCCAATTAATAAATTCCAAGTAATTCTCCCCATCCATCCGCACGCAGCATAATTTACGGCCTTCTCCCAGCTCCTCCCAACTCCCTCCTTCAGATTATGTGGCGGCGGCGGTGGTGGAGGCAGGGCGGCCTCCTTGTTCCCATCCCCGACCTCGATGCCCCGAGATCAAGCCTTCGGTTCCAGCTGCAGGGGTGAGGCGACCTCCCTCCTATGGCGGCTTCATCGCAAAGGCCACTCGCGTGCCCCCTCACACTATAGCAAAAACACACTATAGCCACGGTTGGGGGCTCTACAGCCACGGTCAGCCCCAACCGTGGCTATGTTTCCGAGACTACGTAAAACCATCCGTAGCCTCGAAAACAGACCAACCGTGGCTATAGTAAGCTACTATAGCCACGGTTCACTATGTCAACCGTGGCTATAGTGGCGTACTATAGCCACGGTTCTCTATATTAATCGTGGCTATAGTGGCATACTATAGCCACGGTTGATGTAAACCGTGGCTATAGTGGCATACTATAGCCACGATTGCCAAAGTGAACCGTGGCTATTTACTTTTTTAACAATAAAAAAAATAAATACGCATTAGAAATAATAAATTACAATTACATAACATTAACTATAATTAATCACATTAACATTAAAGTATTACATCACATTAATATATACAAATATTTACAAAATCCATCAAAGGTTTAATAATGTGAACATGACAATGTTTTTTCAAACTAAGTCTATACTATACGAATCTTCAACGACATCGGGCTCGTACGGTCGTTTCGAGCCGCACCACTCGAAAAGTGCCCGATGCTCCTTCGTCACTTCACTTTGCTCGTCAAAGAACCGACCACGAGGACTGATGACCTCCCTAAGCAAGAAACGGCACATCCTAGCGACAATGTAGTACATGTCGTTTGTACTTAGATGCTTTCGCACCGTTGAGAATCCATTCATGGAGATTTCATTCAATATCTTTCTGTCCGTTATCATTGCCTTTTCTAGATTTTTTGTTCGCTGTCAATAAATACATAAAAGTTGGTACATGATAGACAAAAAAACAGAAAGAATGTAAATTAAACAGATGCAATCTTAGCGTACCTCCTCGGTGGTCTCATGGGTGATGACATTCAAGTAGGATGCAGCGGAGCTCGAATACGCACATGCGTAGTATCCACAGTGCACACTACCTTTTACTTGCTTAATGCACTGTTAGATAGAGTGAATTAAAAAATATCACTCTATTTCAGTGATAGCAGCATAAAAAAATTAGATGTGACGCGTGTCTTACCGGAAATTTATGACGAAAGTATATTTGTTTCCGAATTCTATAACGTGCCACCTTCGGGTTCTTTACGTAGTTCAAATAAGCACTACAAGTATTGAGAAAAGGGTATTATTGCATGAAATTATCGCTATTTAATTGTACGTCTGTACTTACCAGTTTCTAACGCTCACGATATCTACGTAGCGATTGGAGTCGTAGTCAAGGCTATCCAAGACTAATAGATATCCAATTTTTGGCATGATCAGGAAACAAATCCAATGACCACCGCAACAAAAGATCGTATTCGTTAGTATGTCATCTATCTTTACGATCGACGAGAGGAAGGTAGTGGTCGAACTTACTCGAAGTGGTAAGGCGCGTAAATGGCGTGACAATCCTGCCATTCCCCGAAGCACCTGTAAATATAACCTGCAGCTCGACCCCTAGCTTTTGTCCTCATGGTGTCCTTCGGTTCTTGTAACTCTTGTGGTGTCTTATCCTTATATATCTTGTCTTTCTCATTTATCCGGGGTTGATCGCACTTTGATTGATCAAGCTTGGATTGAGATACCCAACCTTCCAATCGGGTCCGTCGTATCTCTTCTTTTGAAATGCTGAATTCAAGCTACATTAAAAGCAAAAGAGAGTGTGTAACATGTACTGCAAAAAGTAGGAGACAAGAAAAAGATGGATGGAGGCACTTACATGCACCACAAGGTTACGAAAGGTCGTGTCCATCTCGCCGAGGCGAAACATAGTGTGGATATAATTGAAATATAGTCCAAGGGTCGAGTCACCGGTATCGTTGAACACGCTAAGTATGATATCGGGCCTAGATGCACAAAGGTAAAGCAAAGAGCCAATCATGGAGCGATATACCGTTTGATCATCCGCCTTCCCATTTACGTCCAATCCTAGATGACCATTTGTCTTCATTGGAGTCTTACTTGGCTTTGCCTTGTTCATATCAAATTTTTGAGGATGTCTTGGGTGTACTTGGTTTGACTTATAAAGGTTCCTTCTTCTAGTTGCTTGACTTGAAAGCCTAGAAAGAACTTCAACTCCCCCATCATCGACATCTCAAATTTCCTAGTCATAATCTTGGCAAACTCATCACGTAAAGATTGGTTAGTAGAACTAAATATTATGTCATCGACATATATTTGGCATACAAATAAATCACTTCCAACTTTTCTAGTGAAGAGGGTAGGATCGGCCTTGCCCATTATGAAGCCTTTGTCGATGAGGTATCCCTTGAGGTGTTCATACCAAGCTCTTGGTGCTTGCTTGAGCACGTAGAGAGCATTGTGAACCTTGTACACGTGGTGAGGTTTCTTCGGATCTTCAAAACCCGATGGTTGTTGCACGTACACTTCTTCTTGAATTGGACCGTTGAGGAATGCACTCTTCACATCCATTTGATATAACTTGAAACCATGATGTGTAGCATAGGCGAGCAATATGCGAATTGACTCAAGCCTTGCTATCGGTGCATATGTTTCCCTAAAGTCCAAGCCTTCAACTTGTGAGTAGCCTTTTGCAACAAGTCTTGCTTTGTTCCTCACCACCACACCATGTTCATCTTGTTTGTTACGGAACACCCACTTGGTTCCCACAACATTTTGCTTGGGTCTCTCCACCAATGACCACACTTTGTTTCTCTCAAAGTTGTTCAACTCTTCTTGCATAGCCACCACCCAATCCGAGTCTTGCAATGCTTGTTCTACCTTAAGAGGTTCCAAAGAGGAAACAAACGAGTAATGATGGCAAAAGGTAGCGACTCGAGATCTAGTGGTTACCCCTTTTTGAATGTCACCAAGAATGTTATCGACAGGATGATCTTTTTGTATGCTTTGGCGCACTCGGGGTTGTTGGGGCCTAGGTGCATCTTCTTCTTCTTCTTGTGGTTCGTCTTGATGATCATCACCTCCACCATCTTGTTCTTGATCTTGGTTGTTGCCTTGATCATGATCATCACCATGATCTTGGCCGCCACCTTGATCTTGTTCATTTTGTGGATCTTGTGGAGGATCTTCATCTTGACTTGAACAGGATGGATCACCTTGCACTTGAGTTGGGTCTTGTGGCCTTATTTCACCAATTGCCATGTTCCTTATTGCTTCACAAGGAGCTTCATCACCTACATCACTTGGATTAACTTGCTCTACTTGAGAGCCGTTATATTCATCAAATGTTACATCACACGTGATCTCAACAATGCCGGTGGCTTTGTTGAAAACTCGGTATGCATACACATTTGATCCGTACCCAAGTAAGAAACCTTCATTGGTCTTTGGAGCAAACTTAGAAGACCTTGGCTTGTTGTTAAGAATAAAGCACTTGCTCCCAAAGACACGTAAATACGACACGTTTGGAATTTTACCGGTAAGAAGCTCATAAGGTGTCTTTTTCAATATCTTGTGAAGATACAATCGATTTGTTGCATGGCAAGCGGTGTTGATGGCTTCGGCCCAAACGGTGTCGGGAGTCTTGTATTCATCAAGCATGGTTCTTGCCATCTCAATGAGTGTACAGCTTCTTTCTTTCGGCTACACCATTTTGTTGCGGGGTATATGGTGCCGAGAACTCATGCTTGATACCTTCTTCATCAAGGTACTCTTCGACTCGTGTGTTCTTGAAGCATCTCCAATGTGAAGCATCTCCAATGGTTTTGTTGTTGTCATCATCGTCTTGGATGGATGGTTGGCTCCAACTTGCTTTCCGGCTTGACATGCGCTACACACTTTGTCCTTCTCAAAAGCAACATCTTTTAGTCCAACAACGTGGCCACCCTTTAGAAGTTTATGTAGATTCCTCATCCCAACATGAGCTAGTCGGCGATGCCATAACCAACCCAAAGTGGTGTTTGCTATCAAACAAGCACTTAGATTTAGACCCTCTTTGTTGGTGAAATCAAGAAGATAGATCTTATCCTCCAAGTACCCTTTGAATGCAATTGAGGAATCCGCTTTTCTAAAGACGGTCATGCCTTCATCGGTAGAAGAGACAATTAAAGCCCATGCCACAAAGTTGTGATATGGACATTAAGTTGTACCCTAAACCTTTCACAAGAAACACATTACTAATTGAAAGGTCATGGGTGATTTGAATTCCACCACGACCAATTACCTTTCCTTGTTGATCATTTCCAAAAGATATACTCCTGCTTGGTAGATTGTCTTTGTCAAGTGTGGAGAACATCTTCTTCTCCCCGATCATATGATTTGAGCACCCGGTGTCGAGCACCCATATTGAACCGCCCGATGAGTATCCCTACACACAATTAAGCACAAGATTTAGGCACCCAAACTTGCTTGGGTCCCTTAACTTTAGAAACAACACTTTTGGGCACCCACACACAAGGATTCCATCTTGCATAGTGTGGCCCAACAAATCTTACAACTACTCTCCCATGAGCACCATGGGTTAGTTCATATGTTGCATGATCATACACACAGAAGGATACGAGTGAGCTCTTCTTTTTGAGCTCTTGTGTTGTTTTGGCCTTCTTCACGTGCTTAACTTGAGCAACTTGCTTTTGTTGATTCATGTTGTTGCTCTTGTTGTTGTATTTCTTCTTGGGTTGCTCCTTGAACCCAATGCCCTTATCGCCATTGAATTTTCTTTCCTCACTAACAATTTTCTTAGCTAGCTCAATTTGAGCCGCTCTCTCAAGATTCTTGACATTGTTAATGAGATCCTTGATTGTCACCTTATCGGTGGCAATGTTGTCAACGTCAACACCTTCACATCTTGCACACTCTTTGCTTGACGAAGATTGTATTGACTCGGTCTTGCTTTTGTAAGTCAACGTGCTATTCTTGAGGACTTCAATCTCTCCTTCCAACAACTTGTGATTCTCTTCAAGAGATTCACACTTTGTTTGGAGTGAGAGGTTGATGTCTTCAAGCTTAGCATTTGACTTGTTTACCTTTGTAAGGCATAGAGTCAACTCCTCGTTCTTCTTTCTTTCTTCCTCAAGCATGGTCTTCAACTCTTTAATCTCATCAAGCTTCTTGATGAGCATGTTTTCTTGCTTGTCCACTATCTCTTCGCTCTCTTCAACCTTCTCTTGCATTATCCCTAACATTTTCACCATATATTGTAAGGAGGGGACTAGCTCCTCCTCATTATCATGGTTAGAGGAATTGACAAGAGGTTTAGTTTGTACCTTGTTTTCTTTGGCCATGAAGCATTTGGGGGCGTCATCCTCATCATCGGTGAGGTTGTTGAAGAGTGATGATTTGGCCGGTGTTAGGCCATATGCAAGATTGGCAACCCCTCCTTCTTCATTTTCATCATCATCATCATCGGAGACATATTGTTGGCCAATATGAGCTTGACCCTTGAATGCTTTCTTGAAGTTCTTCTTTTGATGAACTTCTCCTTCTTCTCTTCCTTTCCATTAAGTTGAGGGCACTCCGCAATGAGATGCCCCGGTCATGACAATGATAGCACTTTCTTGTTGATCTTCTTGCCCTTGCTTTGTCAAAGCTTTTCTTGGTAAACCCGTTGTTGATCATAAACTTGCCAAACTTCTTCACAAACAAGGCAAGCTCTTTATTGTGTTCTTCAATCTCAATTTGGTCTACCTCCACAACTTCTTTCTTTTTGGCCTTTAGTGCCACATCTTGCTTGCTTGTACTCTCATCTCCAATTAGCACACTCACTCTCTTTCCTTCATCATCACGGCTTTTGTGAGCAAGGATTCTCCCAATTACTTCATCCGTGGAGAAACTATCAAATCCTTCCTTTTCTTCAATGATGGTGCAAAGTGTGGAGTTCCACACTCTTAGTGATATTAGAAGCTTGATATTCACTTCTTGTTCGCTCACGTCATCTCCAAGTGACCTTCGCTCATTCACTATATCCAAGAGCCTATCGTGTGTTTGTTGAGGGTCCTCACCCTTTTTCATCACGAACAAGTTGAACTGATTCTTCAACACTTGCATCCTTGACTTCTTCACTACATCGACTCCCTCATGAACCGCAATCGGCTTGTCCCAAATAGCTTTGGCATTCTCAAGTCGGGACACTTTGGAGTACTCTTTAGCACTTAAGGACGAGAGCATGGCCGACACGGCTTGGGCGTTGCGATGTATATTGATGTTGTCCATAATGGTGTGTTCCTTCTCATTCTCAATCACATATCCCTTTTCAACCACTTCCCACACGGGTGGACCAATTGATAGTAGGTACATCTTCATCCTATGCTTGTACCAACTAAAGTCTTTTCCATCAAACCAAGGTAGTCGTCCACCGCCACTACTATTCAGATTTGCCACATCATTATAGTTGAAGCTGTACCTTGTGTCCAACTTCCCACCACTGGTGTCATCCTTGGCAAATGGATTCTTGATAGGGTCATTGTCCTCAACACGTTCCCCGACATCTTTTCTTCTCAAGCGATTAAGCTCTTGTCGAGAAGACCTGCTCCGATACCAATTGAAAGTTGCCTAGAGGGGGCGGGGGTGAATAGGCAATCTAAATAAAAACCTGAAAATCACAACACTTAAAACAAATAGGTTAAATTCGCCATCGACGGAACTTCCGTCACCGACGGAAGTTGGGTGGAGAGAGTAAAACCTAGGGAATGAAGCAAAGGAGGAAATCTCACGATTCCGCTTGAATGGAAACCTTCCTTTTTGCCTTGAGAGTGGTGTACCTGCAGGAATTTAGTAGACACGCAACACACAAGTAGATCGGGCGAAATCACACCCGAGAGGAGAACAAACAAACACACAACAAAAACGAACAAGGGAGGGTCGGAAATTTTTCACCGAAGTTCGGACCCCTCACAAAGAGGTTCCTACGTCTCCGTTGAGGAGCTCACAAAGAGCCGGGTTTCTTTCAACCCTAATCCTCCCAAGTGACCACAAATGTCAAACTTGTTTTTCTTCTTCTTCCTTGGATTCTTTTCCTTGCGGAGGCGAATCACAACCTTCACAAACTTCCCAAGACTCACCACAAGCTTGGGAGCTCTAGGGCAACACCTAGCCAATCTAGGAGAACGAATCTCCAAGAGTAACAAGTGAGGAACGAGATTAGTTGCTAAGGAAAGATGTGCTCTAGGTTGGGTTGATGCTATCAAGCTTGGAATCAAGATGGGAGCTCACTCCAATGGCTTTGGATCTCAAGAGCAGTGGAGAGGAGTGAGGGAGAGAGCTTGAGGAAGATCCGAGAGTTCAAAAAGCACCGGCTCTTTTTCTCACGGGTTAGGTCAAAGCTATATATAGTTTGGGCTCTAAAAGAGCCGTTGCTCAAGTCAATTATTGGACCTCACGGAACTTCCGTGTGTGACGGAACTTCCGTCACCCCATTAGGTCAAACACGAAACATGCCAAGACAAGTACTTCCGTCCGAGTTAGAACTTCCGTCCAAAACTCTCTCGGAACCGACGGAACTTCCGTCAGCCCGCACGGAACTTCCGTCGTGCAAGATTTGAACTGGAAAGATCTGCGAACGGTACTTCCGTCACGTTTGGTACTTCCGTCCCAAACTTTCTGGACTTGACGGAACTTCCGTCAGCCCAAACGGAACTTCCGTCATGTGTGGAGAAGATAGGAAAAGATAGGCTTTTTGATTTTTAGTGAGTCGTTGTTTTGGTTCCAGGTTGATGAGGATAACTAGAGCACATTCTTCCCTGCACGTAAGATCGTCTCACCTCTCTTAATAGTTTAGCACACCTATACTCAACAAGCTATAAATCTAAACTTGAAGCCTTTGCTTTTGAGTACTTGATCACTTTTTAATTGAGGGGTTTACTTTCTCACATTGTGGATACTATCACTTTGTTGTCCTGCACAATGACTTAATAACCACATTAGAGCTTTTAATCATTTGTCATTTATCACCAAAACCCACTAGGGAGCCTAGTGCATCTTCAATATCAGTTACCAACTTTTGAGCATGCATGTTGTTTGTACCTGTGAGAAATCCAGGCTTCCACAATCCCCCACCAACAGTCAACAATAACCCCATCAACATTCAAAGACTTCAGATGCTGCAGTTATGCTTCCACAGATTCTGGGTCAACCAATTGGCAGTGACTGTTGATAATGTCCATCTGCAGCAAACAACAACATCACTTAAGCATGGTATAGCAGATGACCACAAATGTGGAACTTACGTCTGACAAAAAAGGACGTTAACCTTTTCTGCTGTAATGATGTACACAAGCATATGAACTTAACAAGGATAGAAGCATCTGATACTGGCAGATTAGCTGAAATTATCATTTATAAACACTGATGCTACATACGTAATAAAAAGGTTCTACATCTCTGGCTACCTGGTACTGACTCAGTCACTGACTAAACATATCACTCAAGTGATATACAAGAAACAAGACACTGCATCATTCAAAATTTGTGTATTTGAAAATGCACTTTCAGAAAAGAAAACTCATTTTAAAATTATAACATTACCTCTGGATTTTCAGTGTTGCTTGTAGTCAAGGCAAAAAAATATACAGTAATACCTGATCATAATCTTCAGAAACAGCAGGATTATTTATTAAGTCTTTTTCCTCATATAAAAGCATTCAACTGCACCATCCTCGGCAACAGAAGCGACAAGGCCATGGATCTTACTACAAGTACCAAGAAAAATGAGAATTTGACAATAATACTCCATACCCGTGTTGCTTAAAAAATAACAGAGAAGTCAATGAAAATGGGTACCTTCATGTGACCACAATTATTCTTGGTGTTTGGGAAGAGAGGGATACAAGGACTACCTTCCTTGCAAGATGCACCTTTTCAAATGTGTATGTTTTTTTTATTCCAGAAACCTGAAAGCCACAAAAAAATAAAATAAAAAACTATTATCATTGTGCTTCTGCCCAATATATTTAATTAATTACAAACAGATGGCATGTGTATACTTGGTGCAATCAGAGCCAGAATAGATAATTTGATACTGCCAAATTGGATAGAAAGTATTTGATATGGCTATAGTAGGCATCAATAAATTGTTTCACCGATAGAACAAGAGATAATAAATCAGTAGAATGACAGTTTATGGACTAAAACTAGACCTGCTCCAAGTTTATTCTGTTACCGAATTGGTGAAGAAGCAGCATATATCAATTCACAGGACCAGCAATCATAGGCCATGTCCCATCCCATTCTGTTAATGAATCAATATGGGCGTTAGTAATATATAACACTGATAATTGAACAAAGTGAGATTTTTAAAATATTGCTTTTCCCATAATTTGTTATCATTGAACATCATGACCAGCCATGTAGCAAAAGTTATGTTAGATGACTAACCTTGAAATTCTCAAGCTATAATGGCTTTCATATTTCGCATGAAAATTTACAGAATGATCCGTACATAATAAAAAGGTAAATGTTAGTAGTCGTCACCAAGAAACTGAAAAAAAAAGAAATAATCAAGTTTATTATATAGAGATATTAAAAGTCAGTGATGGAAACAAAAAAATAAATAATGACACCCTGTAGTCAATGCTGAAATTTAAACACTATCACTTTATCCAAACTGATTGCAACTAAGAATATAATGAACTATATATGACAAGAAATAAATGTACAACTCCAGTATGGTCTTAGTTCAAGGAGTCAAACAAATACAACAGAGTATATTGTTACTGCCCCGACTTTTAACCATATTGTGAGTAAACATAACATTATTGAACATTTATCATATTGTGACGAAAATAATTGCTCTCAACATCTCAAAAAGACAAACACAAAAGGTAATTACGATTGAGAATGAAGGAAAAAGGAAGAAGGTCCTGTAAAACGGGCACGAATGGAAACATTTAACATATACTGCACCTTGGATCAACGTATTCAAGTGCAAATTGATGTGCATAACTGCCACAAGAAGACAAATCCACCATTTAAATCTACAAACATAGGAACTGTTTCCCTAATTTTTTCAACAGATCCAATGGAGAGCATAAATCAATACCTTGAGGGCTTCTTGCCGCATGGGAGTGTGCTGGTGCCATGCTGCAGCGGAGGGGCAGAGGGCCAAAGGAGTGGGTTGAGTGGAGAAGTACGTTGGTCACCCTTGCAGTCTTCGTCCACACAGGGTACTGGTCATCCTCGTCGCACTGTGGATCTTAGCGGAGAAGACGGAGAGGCAGGTGCGTAGGGCGCGATCGGAGGCGGAAGGGACCCGGGGCACCGGCAGAGGGGAGGGGAGGGAGCGGCGTGAGGAATGAGCGGAGGCGCGAGCGGACGGAGGCATGTATGCGGATTAGGGTTGGGAAAAACATGGCTATGGACGAATGGACAGCATGGTGGCGCGGATTGAGAGGGAGAGCCGGAGAGGAGCAGCGGCGGTAGAGACAGACGGAGGAGGGCGCGGCACGGCGACGGCGGATTCACGCGGTAGAGTTTGGGATGACAGGAGAGGAGGGGAGCCGGGTGGGTCCACATATCCGTCCCTCGTCTTTGTACGGGGAGGGGGAGAGGACGACGGGTCAAGGGAAGTGCGGGACGACAGGTTAAAGCCTCCGAGCGGTGACGACGTCGGTGACGGCCTTAAATAATAGATTGGTATAGATTAGGTTCTATTTTTGGCATTCCAGCAAGACCGGTCAGATCCCCTGCATGTTAGAGTCAGTTTTTAGAACCATTTTGACGGGTAAGCCTTGCTGAGTATACTATATACTCAGGGTTTGCGTCTAAATTAATTCACGAGCCCCGCAGCCTGAGTACTCGTGATTACTGCGGGAAATTTGTGTGGCAAGGTGAGGAGCCCTAGGATTGGACCGTGGACTGGGTTCCTCCATCACCAAACCAAGAGTGAGGCCACGTCGTATGGGCTGATGTGGTCTTCTAATAAGTTGTTATATATTTATCGTCGTGATGTTATGCTTCCCTCAATGTACCTTAATGTAATGTAAATCTGAATTCAAACTTTAAGTTTCTATTGTAATCTGAATTCAGAACTCATGGCTTGTAATAACTCGCATTTCATATGTGAAATTTGCTACTTACGCACTTAAATATGTCATGTAAATTGTGAATGTATCGTTGATGTATGTGCAATGAACGTTCGCTTCGCCGAATGTCTCCCGATATGATCCTGTGCGACAATCCCTCTTGCTTTGCAAGGTAGGGGTGTCACAGCTGGTATGAGAGCCATGTCGGGATGTGCCGTACATTAATGGTCGTTCTTAAAAGTTGCAAACACGTTTTTTTCGGTGAGGAACGACCTAGAAAGCCCAATTAAGGTCTATAATAGAAGTAGCAGTGGCAAACTAACCCTGGGTTATGCTTGTTTAATTTTCACAACTACGGCTCAGCTCAAGTATGTTTGCAATTTAAATTAGCGCTCCGTGCCTACGGAAGTAATAATATGGGACAATGTTGGCTCGTGGCAATCCACGGGGCGGTTGTTTCAATAGACGGTTACTATGTAAAATATAGTAGAAATGTGATTCTTTTTGTAGTTTATTTTAATTTGATGTAATGTTTCTGAAATGAGCCTCTACAGGTACGTTAATCATGAACCATAGATCGTGTAGTTATCGTGTGGAGATCGTGTGTGTGTGTTGCCACCAAAAACGAGTGGTCGGCTGTATACTGGCCACACCCTTTTTAATTTTGAAAGGACGTAGGTCAAACGACATTTCATGTCATCATTCATGCGATTCATAACATTTGCATATCACACATGTTCAAAAATATCAATCGATTGATGCTAATGAGCTCACAAGGTTCCCGAATCGACAAAAGCAAGAAAATGTGAAATCGGGCAGAAAATACTCCCTGTCGGCAGCTAAAACCCCACCCGATTGCCAGTTTACAAAAGCAGTCATAACTTTTGGGCGCTAATCCAATTGGAACGGTCGACCCCAATCTGGAAAGCTTGTGATATGTGCTACAACCCTGTAAGCACACCCAAGATGTAAAAGAAGTCTAAATAAGCATAAAATGCACCTACCCGAAACCCCGGCAAAGGTTGCCAGTTTTTGTCCGAGTTGCCAGATTTGCAGATTTCGGGTGTTTCGCCAAAATCGCCATAACTTTTGCCTTACTTATCCAAATTAAGTGATCTGCCCCATTCTTGAGAGCTCATGTTATGCCCCACAACTCCTCTAGTATCAAGTTGGTTAGGAAAATTCGTTAAGGTGTCAAAATAGCAAAAACAGAGAGCAAGTCGAGTTGCCATAAGTTGATAGAGTTGCCAGAATTCCCGGCAGAACCCGGTAGAGCTGGAAATCGCCGTAACTTCTGATCCGCTTAAGCTTTTTATGTGTTTTAAGATGCGTTGGAAAGCTAGTAAAGTTATCTAGCCTTTTGTCAAGGTTTTGGTTTTTTTACTGTTCACACCAGAGGTGCAAAATTTCTAGTTCCAGAACTGTTTTTCGGTTACCAGTTTCGTTGTAAGGTCTAGTCACCTTCGTTTATGCACCGTTCCTCTTACTTATATTATGTTAGATCCTTTGGCACCTTATTATTAATGGATCTGCTGTTTAATATGTTTCAAATCATTGTCTATAGATGGATGTGAGACAGCTTGTGCCTGAAAAGAATAAGTTGAGGGCAGAAGTGGAGGACCTCACCGATCGGCTCACCGATGTCTCCGGCGACTACTACCTGGCCAAGGATGTGAATAAACAGCTGACCGCTCGTGTTGCTGAGTTGGAGAAGGAGAACACTGCCCTTCCTGCACCTCAAGGAAGTGCAGGATGACCTCCTTTTCAACGACGGTTTGTGATGAGGACATCACTCCTTTGGATACAAATGACACTCCTCCGCTGAACATTCAAGGACCAATCACTAGAGCTCGCGCCCGACAATTGAATTTAGAGGTGAGCTCGTTCCTAAGTCTTTCCTTTCATAATTTTGAGAATAGTTTGCTACCTAATGATTTTATTATGATTAGGAATCAAGGATACGACCATAATATGAATGGAAGAGGGCTTGGAGGCATGGAGGTCCAGCAAGAGGGTGCAAGGGATTGTGGAGGCCCAGATCAAGTCAATTTCGAGTCTATTTCGGAGTCCAGGAACAGTCCAAATTAAAATATACGGACAGATCACATACGATGTCGGATTTGGACATTCTACATATGGATGACCTTTCCAGTGGAACCGGTCTCATGTCAAAATACGTCCGGAGTCGACGGGAATCATCGAAATATTGGAACGTCCAGAATCTGTTTTGGTGCTACGTCATCGGTTTTGGCCTTTGGGCCGTGTATCTCGTGTGAGCCCATTAGGGGAGCGTCCAGGGGGTTCTTGCACGTCCCCAAGTCTTTATTAGCAGTAGCCGCCACCCATGTTAGGGTTGGGTTTTGCTTAGATTATTCTGCTTAGACAGTTTCGCCGTTCATCGGTTTGTGAAACACCAACTTGTGAGATTAATCATACATCTGCAAATTTGGTTTGCGTTCTGTCTTGTTCTTGCTTGTGTTCTTGATTCGCAGGCAGGGATTAGCCTTCTTGGCGAGGTCAACCGTGCAACGCCGGTTGATAACCATAGAGGACGTGGTGCTGCGATTGCAGGGTTCGAACGTGTTGTTCAGGAGCCAGATCGACGTGTGTCACATCTTCGCCAAATCAAGAGTTATCTGAACCTTTCGGAAGATCGGGACTCCATAGTCCACATTAGTTTGCGTGTTGTCACGGACCGTGGGAAGGAACGGGCCGAACAGGAGAATGTGGAGGTTGAACAGATGGCCACTTTCTGTGATGAGGAAAGGATCGAGGCCCTAAATAAGTTGAATGCCGCTGAGAAGGCCATAAACCAAAAGGATGATACCATTCACTCACAGCAGGCCACTATGCAGTTTCTCCACGGATAGCTTGAGACCGCACAGACCAACATGAATCAGCTGTTCACGGAGATAGGAAATCTCCAGCACCAGTTGGCTCAGCTGCAGCATGAATACCAAGTGTTGCTTGCAGCCCATTGGAATTTATTGCAACCACCACCGCAGGAGAACAATGGAAATGAATTGGGATGCTCCGACATCAACGATCCGGATGTGAATTGGGATGCCGATAGCGACACCTAGGCTTATGGATAGCTCTAGGGAAATCTTTTAAATTAAGTGTAGTATGCTAGTGATGAGGACATCACTCCTTTGGATACAAATGACACTCCTCCGCTGAACGTTCAAGGACCAATCACTAGAGCTCGCGCCCGACAATTAAATTTAGAGGTGAGCTCATTCCTAAGTCTTTCCTTTCATAATTTTGAGAATAGTTTGCTAACTAATGATTTTATTATGATTAGGAATCAAGGAGAGGACCATAATATGAATGGAATAGGGCTTGGAGGCGTGGAGGTCCAGCAAGAGGCGCAAGGCATTGTGGAGGCCCAAACCAAGTCGACTTCGTGTCTGTTTCGGAGTCCAGGAACAGTCTGAATTAAAACGGACGCCCAGATCGCATACGAAGTCGGATTTGGACGTTCTACATATGGATGGAAAGATAATTTCATAAGCTTTCCAGTGGAACTGGTCGCACATCAAATTTCATCCAGAGTCGCCAGCAATCATCGAAACATTGGAACGTCCAGAATCTGTTTTTGGTGCTGCGTCACCGTTTTTGGCCTTCGGGCCGTGTATCTCGTGTGAGCCCATTAGGGGAGCGTCCAGGGGGTTCTTGCACGTCTCCAAGTCTTTATTAGTAGCAGCCGTCACCCATGTTAGGGTTGGGTTTTGCTTAGATTATTCTGCTTAGACAGTTTTGCCGTTCATCGGTTTGTGAGACCCCAACTTGTGAGATTAATCATACATCTGCAAATTTGGTTGCATTCTTTCCTGTTCTTGCTTGTCTTCTTGATTCGCAGGCAGGGATTAGCCTTCTGGGTGAGGTCAACCGTGCAACGCCGGTTGATAACCATAGAGGACGTGGTACTGCGATTGCGGGGTTCGAACGTGTTGTTCAGGAGCCGAATCGACGTGTGTCACATCTTCGCCAAATCAAGAGTTATCTGAACCTTTCGGAAGATCGAGACCCTAGTCCACATCAAGTGGTAATCAGAGCTTCAGGTGCACCGTCAGGTTCGCCCTACCTTTAGTTTAGTTTGCTTCTTTATTATCCTATCATCCACGAAAAAGCCAAAAAAATTTAGTTTTAGGGTTCATCCTGTCCAAGCCGTGTTTAGCCTTTGCATGTTTCAATTTCAGAGTCCGTAGTGTTGAGTTTGTGTTCTAGTGATTGTTTTGTTGCTGGTTTAGTTCGTGTTCTTGTCGTCAGTTTGTGCCACCATGAAACCCTAGCCGAATTACCTCAAGTTTTGCTTTGTCTCCGGAATTTTTGTCACCTCCGCAGCATCCACCATAGTCCCACCCTACACTCCCACCCTTTTCATCTAGAACTCAACACCCCACGAACAAGACCTACTCCTGTTTCCGTTGCATACATTAATCGTCAAAAATAAAAAACCAAAAAAATCCTACCCGATTGCAATTCCGTCCACCGAAACCCTAATTCGGAGTCCCTTCCTTCAAACAGCCATAACTTTCGCATACGGACTCGAAATTAGGCAAATTTTTTTTTTTTGAAATTGGGTAGAAAAAAATTTCGCATCTGCTCGTCCCGGCTTCGCCGGGCAGGAAAAATCTCAAAAAAATTAAAAAAATAGTTAAGCCCATTGATCCGAGGAAAAAATTTGGAACCGGTCGTCATTGCATCTTACGGAAAATCTGTAGGCCATATTCCTTCTCTCGTTTGACCTGAAACTTTGCGTGGTTCCTATTTTGTTGCCTCCGAGTGGAAGAAAAATATCAAAAAAGAAAAATTTGTGATTTCTACTAGTGCTAAAAGACAAAACAGGGTTTTGGCCTTTTTTTATGTCTAGTTGTTGTTTCTTCCTTGCTAGTTACCTTTTGCTTTGTTTTCCTTTGTGCCTGTCATCCTTGCTTTGCCTGTACTACTGTTCTAGGATACGTGTAGACCAGCAACTAAGGACAAGTAGCTTTGGACATTTATTCAGCATTACTATCTGTTTTTGAATTGTGTTCCACTCACATATTTGGCCCTCCTAGCTCCACATACTACATCTGGACAGCACAGGTTTTTGACCCTTGCAATCGTGGTACACGCCTTCTAGGTATCCTTTGCCTTACTTGGTAAGACCATTGTAAGAACTTGGTAAGACGTTCCATTTGCTTTTGTGAGAGTCACCACTGTCCACCATAGTAGTAGTGTTTATTAGGGATAACCTTCACTGTTTGTTCCTGTTTTGGTATTTGCTATGGCAGGAGATGATGCAGACGTTGGTACCCCTAAAGATTTCCACAAGTGTGTTAGTCAACGGCAGCTTCAGTCTGTTCTTGACCGGGCACGTGACGAGATGACAGAAGCTGTTAACAAAGCTGTTACCGACGGCATCAACAAACTCAATCTCGGCAACCAGATTGAGCGGAACGATAAGCGGTTGTCCAAGATGACAGACACGGTTAATACTCTAGCAGAAGTGGCGACAACGTTGACCGGCAAGCTGACAGAGGTGGAGAACCGTGTGAAGATCCATGAAGATGAGGCCGGTAGCAACGCCGGAGGAAACAGAAAAGATGACACGGTGAATGATGCCACTTTCGACGTCAATGACACAGCTATACGAGCACAAAGGCTTCACCGACGTCTACAACAGAACACCCAAGGTATGGGTGGCCAACATCGACAACAAGGTAATAATAATCATGCCCCTGATGATCCTTATGCTAAGATTAAGTTTACCATTCCACCTTTTTCGGGGCAATATGATGCGGAGGGTTAGCTTGATTGGGAGATGACAGTAGAGCAAAAATTTAGCGGGCACCTAGTTCCTGAGCAGCATAGAGTTAGACAAGCCACTAGTGAATTTAAAGATTTTGCTATCATTTGGTGGAATTCTCTAACTGCTGATGATATTCCTGTAACTTGGACTCAACTTAAGGAAGCTATGCGTGATCGTTTTGTCCCTCCTTCTTATCATAGAGATTTACGCAAAAAACTTCAATGCCAGCTTCAAAAGGGTTTACAACGCTGCATGATAGTAGAGGATAATGAGAGCTCTATTGTTCGTTTTTACTCTGGTTTGAGACATGATATACAGGACACTGTTGATTATAAGGAGTTTAACACCATCAACTAGTTGTTCCAGTTTGCTATGCTTGCAGAGAAAGAATTGCAGGGACGGGAGAAGCAACATAGGAGCAGCAGTACAAGCCGGCCATCTTACACCCCATGGTCGACGCCGTCTTCGGGGTTTCCTTCCCGGCCATCTCCACCAGCAAGCAAACGGCCTCCCGCGTCCGCGAGTGGTGTTACGGCAACCCCACACGCACCTCCTACAAGCCTTGCAAATTTAGGTAAAAATTATGTGCAGGGTCCTGCTCAAAGTGCTTCCTCGACGGGACGCACTTCCAACATTCAGTATCACCGCTGCCATGGACTCGGCCATGTGCAGAAGGATTGCCCAAGTTAGCGGGCTTACGTGGCCACTGAAGATGGTGGATACATCAGCACCTCTAACGTAGAAGATGATGATGAAGACGACGTCGCCGACGACACGAACGAGGGCCATGTACTTGGTGGAGAAGACACTTCGGGTTTCATGAACATCATTGTACAGCGTGTACTTAGCACGCAAATTCAGACTTCTGAAAAGATACAGCGCCACAACTTGTTCCAGATTTTCTTCGTCATCAAGAATCGACGAGCACGTGTAATCATTGATGGAGGAAGCTGCAATAACTTGGTGAGTTCAGATCTGGTTGAGAAGCTTGGTTTGGCCAAACGACCACATCCTCATCCATACTACATTCAATGGTTAAATGACTCGGGAAAAGCTAAGGTAACACAAACTTGCAGAGTTCCTTTTTCCATTGGTGTTTATTCTGATTAAGCTGATTGTGATGTGGTTCCTATGCAAGCTTGTTCACTTTTATTGGGTCGTCCTTGGGAACATGATAATGATGCTACACACCATGGTAGAAGTAATAAATACACTTTTATGCATAAAGGACAGAAAATTACTTTAGTACCTTTGACCCCTGCTGAAATTGTAGAAGCTGATAGAGAACGAGCTGCTTCTTTGAATAATTCTAAATCTGAAAATCAGCAAGTTGCTAATTTTGTTTTCCCACCTATAAAGGATAAGTCTGCACCTATTTCTAAGGGAGATGGAATTAATTTGAAAGGTCGTGTTATGCTTGCTACAAAATCAGACCTTGCTGAAATTTCTAATGATGATATTTTTTAAGCTTTGATATGCAAACAAGCCTTGTATTCCTTTGATGATATTGCTAGTTCTTTGCCTTCTGCTATCACTGACCTTTTGCAGGAGTTTGAGGATATTTTTCCAGCTGAGATTCCTCCCGGATTACCACCTTTGAGAGGAATAGAACATCAAATTGATTTGATTCCGGGAGCTACCTTGCCAAACCGTGCTGCTTATAGGACCAACCCCGAGGAGACAAAGGAAATTCAGCGACAAGTCCAAGACCTTTTGGACTGCGGGTATGTACGAGAAAGCCTTAGTCCTTGTGCTGTTCCTGTACTATTGGTTCCTAAGAAAGATGGTAGTTGGCGCACGTGTGTTGATTGTAGAGCAATTAACAATATTACTATTCCCTATCGTCATCCTATTCCTAGGCTAGACGACATGCTTGATGAGTTATGCGGTTCTCTAATTTTCACTAAAATTGACTTGCGTAGTGGTTACCACCAAATTAGCATGAAACTTGGAGATGAATGGAAAACAGCTTTTAAAACTAAATTCGGATTGTATGAGTGGTTAGTAATGCCTTTTGGGTTAACTAATGCACCTAGTACTTTCATGCGCTTAATGAATGAGGTTTTGAGGGCTTTTATTGGGCGCTTTGTGGTGGTTTACTTTGATGATATCTTGATTTATAGCAAGTCTTTAGATGAACATATGGATCATTTACGTGCTGTTTTTACTGCTTTAAGAAATGCACGCTTATTTGCTAACCTTGAGAAGTGCACCTTTTGTACCGATCGAGTTTCTTTTCTTGGCTATGTTGTTACTCCACAGGGTATAGAGGTGGATGACAAGAAAATTGACGCTATTGCTAGCTGGCCGCAGACCCAAACCATCACACAGGTTCGAAGTTTTCTTGGTCTTGCAGGTTTCTATCGCCGCTTTGTCAAAGATTTCAGCACTATCGCTGCACCGTTGCATGAGTTGACAAAGAAGGGTGTTGTGTTTCAATGGAGCAAAGCACACGACGAGTCCTTTACCTTTTTGAAGGACAAGCTTACACATGCACCGCTACTGCAACTACCAGATTTCGGTAAGACTTTTGAACATGAGTGTGATGCTAGTGGTATTGGCATTGGTGGTGTTTTGATGCAAAATGGCAAACCTATTGCTTAATTTAGTGTAAAGATAATTGTCCCTGTTCTGAATTATTCTACGTATGATAAAGAATTATATGCTCTTGTACGTTCTTTGCAAACATGGCGTCATTATTTATGGCCTAAGGAATTCGTTATTCATTCTGATCATGAATCGCTTAAGTATATTCGTTCTCAAAGTAATTTAAACCGTAGACATGCTAAGTGGGTTGAGTTTATTGAGTCTTTTCCTTATATTATCAAGCATAAAAAAGGGAAGGATAATGTGATTGCCGATGCTTTATCTAGACCATACACTATGTTGTCACACCTTGATTGTCGCATTTTTGGGCTTGAATCAATTAAAGAACAATATGATCTTGATGCTGATTTTAAAGATGTTTTGCTGCATTGTAGAGAGGGTCGTACATGGAACAAGTCTGTGATAAATGATGGATATTTGTTTAGAGCTAACTGTCTTTGCATTCCAGTTGGTTCCGTTCGTCTTTTGTTGTTACGGGAAGCGCATGGAGGCAGATTGATGGGACATTTTGGTGCAAAGAAGATGGCGGATGTGTTGGTCACACATTTCTTTTGGCCACAGTTGAGAAGAGATGTTGAGCGCTTTGTGGCTCGCTGCACTACTTGTCAAAAAGCGAAGTCTCGCTTGAATCCACATGGTTTGTATATGCCTCTTCCTGTTCCTTCAATACCTTGGGCGGATATTTCTATGGATTTTGTTTTAGGACTGCCTAGGACTAAGAGCGATGATGCTATTCAGATTGCTGATCTATTTTTTAAAAAGATTGTTCGTTTGCATGGTATGCCTTCTACTATTGTTTCAGATCGTGATGCCAAATTCTTGAGTCATCTTTGGCGCACTCTATGGAATAAGTTGGGAACGAAGTTGTTGTTCTCTACAACATGTCACCCACAAACTGATGGCCAAACTGAGGTAGTGAACCGCACATTGGGCACCATGTTGAGAGCTATTTTAAAGACAAATCTGAAGACGTGGGAGGAATGTTTGCCCGATGTGGAGTTTGCATATAATCGTGCAACACATTCGACCACCAAGGTATGTCCTTTTGAGGTAGTGTATGGTTTTAATCCCCGTGCTCCTATTGATATTTTGCCTTTGCCTACTAGTGAGAGAGTTCACTTTGATGCTAAGGAACGTGCTGAGTTTATTTTAAAAATGCATGAAACAACTAAGCACAACATTGAAAAGATGACTGAAAAGTATAGGATTGCTGGTAGTAAAGGTAAAAGGGAAGTTAAATTAGAACCGGGTGATTTAGTATGGTTGCACTTGACAAAGGATCGGTTTCCTGAGTTGAGAAAGTCTAAGTTAATGCCTAGAGCTGCTGGACCTTTCAAGATAATTGAGAAAATTAATGATAATGCATATAAAGTTGAGTTGCCTCCCGAGTTCGGGGTTAGTTCCACTTTTAACATTGCAGATTTGAAGCCTTATTTGGGTGAGGAGCATGAGCTTGAGTCGAGGACGACTCCGATTCAAGAGGGGGAGGATGATGAGGACATCACTCCTTTGGATACAAATGACACTCCTCCGCTGAACGTTCAAGGACCAATCACTAGAGCTCGCGCCCGACAATTAAATTTAGAGGTGAGCTCGTTCCTAAGTTTTTCCTTTCATAATTTTGAGAATAGTTTGCTACCTAATGATTTTATTATGATTAGGAATCAAGGAGAGGACCATAATATGAATGGAATAGGGCTTGGAGGCGTGGAGGTCCAGCAAGAGGCGCAAGGCATTGTGGAGGCCCAAACCAAGTCGACTTCGAGTCTGTTTCGGAGTCCAGGAACAGTCTGAATTAAAATGGACGCCCAGATCATATACGAAGTCGGATTTGGATGTTCTACATATGAATGGAAAGATAATTTCATAAGCTTTCAAGTGGAACCGGTCCCACGTCAAATTTCATCCGGAGTCGCCGGGAATCACCGTTTTTGGCCTTTGGGCCGTGTATCTCGTGTGAGCCCATTAGGGGAGCGTCCAGGGGGTTCTTGCACGTCTCCAAATCTTTATTAGCAGCAGCCGCCACCCATGTTAGGGTTGGGTTTTGCTTAGATTATTCTGCTTAGACAGTTTTGCCGTTCATCGGTTTGTGAGACCCCAACTTGTGAGATTAATCATACATCTGCAAATTTGGTTGCATTCTTTCTTGTTCTTGCTTGTGTTCTTGATTCGCAGGCAGGGATTAGCCTTCAGGCGAGGTCAACCGTGCAACGCCGGTTGATAACCATAGAGGACGTGGTGCTGCGATTGCAGGGTTCGAACGTGTTGTTCAGGAGCCGGATCGACGTGTGTCACATCTTCGCCAAATCAAGAGTTATCTGAACCTTTCGGAAGATCGGGACCCTAGTCCACATCAGCTAGAACTGAACCTAGTAGCTTGTACGCACTTAAGACATCATGGTCGCTGCATTTTGTGTAAATATGGCAGCATAGGAAGTATGGGTAAATAGCTAGCAAATAAAATCGAAAATATGTAACCCGCTCGTCATAACATGTTAATATCTCACGCTTTTGCTGTACAAATGGGTTACTATCGTGGTATAAGAAAGACCAAGTTTATGTTTAATAAACTTATACTTTTACCAGATTGTTTCACGCTTCATATGAAAATTTCTTCCTATGGATACAGTCTGATTTTTCCGTTCATATCATGTTCGCTATGCCCAATTGATCGAAGCAGAGGTGAGCTCACGCCCGTCCGTCACTCCCGGAGGCTGCCCACGGTCCTAGCATGGCCCTCTGCTCACTCCCAACCCCTCCCGTGCAGGACAACGCTAGGGAGCCCTATCTTCCTCACCGCTGGCCGCCACCACCCGCCATCCCTCCGACAAGCCCCTACTTCATGACCTGCTCATCCTCGATAGACCCAACACCGGTCTTCGCCGTGACACGGTGAAGCTTCTACGACGTGAATCGCTCCTTTTGGTGCACCAGGGTGGACGGGCTCGCGTGCCGAAGTGCCGCTGGGCTACGACCACCGTGGCACGCCCTGTTCCAGCCACCGGAGCCGGCCGCAACCACCACCATCGTATTCCCCACGGCAAACCACCCCTAGGTGGCAAATGCCAGGCCGTGAGCACCGGTCTAGCGCAACTCCGGCGAGCAGCGCCGTCCTGCTCCGACGAGGAACCGCCGCGCGCCACACACATCCAAAATTTTGAATTGCCATGGCATTTCAGTAAAATCAGTAAACTTTCAAGGAAATTAGAAATTCAATAAGTTTCTGTAGGAATCTCGGAGTTGGGCAAATAAGGACTTTTTCGAAAGCTTGAGAAGTGTACTTTGCAATGGACCCATTTGAAAGTACCTTCTGTGGTAAAAAATAAAGTTTCAAGTCCTTTAAGGTGCTATCACGTTAACTAAGCTGAACAACATTATATTTTATAGATGGAATAACTTTCTCTACAAAGGTCAGAAAAATGTAAATGAGAACTTTTTGGAATGCTTGGGAAGTGTACTTTACATGACCCCACTTAGTTTGCTAGGGTTCTGTGGTGAAAAGTTGAGTTTTATGTAATTCAAAAACACCTCATGTTAAGCCCTAACAATGACTATAATTAAATGTTTTTAAGAAGTAAATTTTCACCAAATTCGGCACATCACTCCCACTGGCATGTTTCATCAAATTATACATGATTTTGATGAATGGGAATATATTCACATCATTTTGGACATTACCTGTTAAATGAGCTACAATTGCCCTAATTAGTGCATGAGAAGAAATACCTACATAATTTTCTCTTGATATTTGCTTATGGTGCTCAATCATGAGTCAAATAGGTTTTTAACATGAATATTATTTTTAATTGATCTGTCATGTTACATCATTTGAAGGATAGCATTTTCCAGAGGGTGATTGCCATATTTAGTGGGATAAAAGGAGAGAAAAGTGTTTATTTTAAGAAAAGGAGAAAAAAGAAATTTATTTTCTTCTGGTGCTCAATCATGAAAATAGTAATGATTATCATGAGAATCTGGTTTAGGAGTATTTTTATGCTTAGATGATCATTCACGAGGTGATGTGATGAAATGTGCATAAAAGTGACATCTAGTCTTTTGGCCATGTTTAAGTGTCACGTAATAATTGTCATTCTTGCTTATGAGTGTATGCCATCATGCACTCGTACTATATTTTTGCAAGATTATACATTAATTGAATAGGGCAGCACTCATTGCTTAAGATTTTGCTAAGTGTCTAAAGCACTAATCCTAATGTTTTCATATAGCTGTATGGTTAAACTACGCCATCTAGGTTGTTTATCATTTCATGCACTTATCCACTATATTCTCATGATCATGGCAGCAAACATGCCTAAATGGGTATTTCATTTGATTCATGTGCATTGTTCAAATTGCAATGCCACATTATTAGCTAGGAATATATTCGTGTTCTTTGTTACATAGTTTATGTTTATTTTAGTTAGAAGGATGTCCCCATGACATCTCCTATATAAAGCAATCATCTTCATCCCCACATGAGCATGTTTATTTTATGCAAAAATTGCATTAGATTTCGTTATTGAGAAAGTTCCATGAACTGAATATCCGTGTATTCGCTCATGCTCACGCATCGCCTTGCATTCATATAGGAACCCTAACCGAAGGCGAGACTCAAGAAGGGCAGCAAGCTGATTTGTATTCCATTGAGTGTGCTAACTATGACCCGAACCTAGGCAAGCCCCGGAGCATAATCCTACTTGCTTAATTTTTGGTCTTTTAATTTCACTCAACGGACAGCTCGAGACTGCACAAGCTAACATGAATCGGATATTCACAGAGATAGGTAATCTCCAGCACCAGTTGGTGCAGTTACAGCAGCATCACCAAGCGTTGTTGGCAGCCCACTGGAACTTGCTGCAGCCACCACAATAGGAGAACAATGGGAATGACGCCGCTAGCGATGCTTCCGCCGTCAACAATTCGGATGTGAATTCTCGATAGCGATGCCTAGGCTTATGGATTGCTCTAGGGGAGGCTTGTAAATTTAGGGTAGTGTACTAAGAACTGCACCTAGTGACTTGTACGTACATAAGAACGTTGTGGTCACTGTATTTTGTGTAAATATGGTAGCATAGGAGGTACGGATAAATAGCTAACTGGTAAAAATCAAGAATGTGTAACCGCGCGTCAGAAAGTTTTAACACTCCGCGCTTTTGTGTACAAATGGGTTACAATTGAAGTATATGAAAAACTAAGTTTATATTTAATAAACCTACATTTTATCAAGTCATTTTCAGCTCATATAATTTTTTCATCCTATGGTTGCAATCTGAAATTTTCCTTTTCATATCATATCCCTTGATTGTTATCATTTGTCTATGGCTATAGAAATGCTAAGGCTAATGGTATGATTAAATTGTGTGACAGATTGTGAACACTCGTCGCATGGCGGATCCTTCGGGGCAACCCGCCCCACTTCTTATGGGGATTTCTGGGCAACCCAGCCACCATCCTTCGTAGTGGCAAAGGACCCCCTAGAGGCAGATAATTTTCTGCATATTGTGTCGTTCAAGTTTGCTCTCTTGAACTGCACCGAGCATCAAAAGACTCTGTTTGCAGCACAACAGCTCCGTGTGATGGCTAGTGCTTGGTGGGCAAACTACACCTCTGCACTCCCTGTGGATCAGCAGGTGCTATGGCCGGAATTTTTGGCAGCTTTTCGTGCACACCACATTCCTGACGGTGCCCTGAAAAGAAAACTTCAGGAGTTTGTTGACCTGAAGCAATGCTCTAGCACGGTGCAAAAGTATGCTCGGAAATTCAACTACCTCGCCCAAGTATGCTTCCTATCGCGCCGACATCGATGAGAAGAAGGGTGAGTGCTTCCGGAAAGGTCTAAATCCAAAGTTGTAGGACCGTCTCGCTCTCTTGAGTGGCATGTTCAATCAGCTAGTCACTGCTGCCATTGTCCAAGAAGACACCATCCGCGTCAACCAGAACGACAAGAAGAGCAAGCGCACCGTGGGGAATTCATTTGGTGCACCATCTCATAAATTCAAGCTTGCAGTGACCAGCCCCGCTGGTCAGAAATTTTGTGTCCTGGTGCCTCAAATGGGTGGGCAGCGCACCACATTTCAGCAGCCTTATCGTGAGCCCCGGAGCTCACATGAGCACCGTGGACACCAGCATTCCTCGCAGCAGCACAATCGGAGTGCCGGACCATCGCCGCAGCAGTCGTGCTTTAATTGCGGCGGTGTTGGTCATTTCATCGGGGACTAGTGCCCACATCCTCACCGCAACAACGGTAATAATGGTGGGAATAGTCACAACCAGAACAACCACGATAACAATGGAAATAATAATAACCGCGGCAACAACAACAACAACCACAACAAAACCCACACCAAGAATGGCCGTGTGAATTTTATTACGGCCGATGAAGTGCAAGCTGGAGAACCAGTCCTCTCGGGTATGTTTTCCATTGCCGAACATCCCGCTTTCGTTCTTTTTGATTCCACGCATGATTTTATTAGTCAAGCATGTGTGGATAAATTGCATCTATCATCCACCACCTTGCAAACTCCATACACCATCACATCTCCCGGTGGCATAATTCATACAAATCGGGAAGTAAGAAACGTCCCTCTTGAACTTGCCGGAAATACATACCTCTCGCCACTCATTAATTTAGGAGGTCAAGGAATAGATGTGATACTAGGCATGAAGTGGATGAAATGCCATAAGGCTGTCCTACATATAGATACTCGGGAAGTACATTTGAATTCACTTCTATATGGCCCATCGATCCTCTCTTTGCCATGTCCAAAAATTTCTAGAGCTCAAATTCAGCACCTAGAGGCAAGGAAATTAGAGGACATACCGGTAGTGTGAATTTCCAGATGTATTCCCGGAAGATTTGCCGGGCATGGCACGTGATCGGAAGTTGAATTTAAAATTGAACTTCAACCCGGTATCGCACCGATATCTCCAAATGAAATAGCCGAACTTAAAGAGCAGCTTAACGACCTTATGAATAAGGGGTATATTCGCCCAAGTGCTTCACCTTGGGGCTGCCCCGCTCTTTTTGTGAAAAAGAAAGATAAATCAGTAAGGTTGTGCGTCGATTATCGACCACTCAATGCGGTAACCATAAAAAATAACTATCCCCTCCCACGAATTGATATGTTGTTCGATCGGTTAGTTGGTGCAAGGGTTTTCTCAAAAATTGATCTTCGCTCCGGCTATCACTAAATTAAAATTCGGCGGAGGATATTCCTAAAACCACTTTCTCTACGAGATATGGACTTTTTGAATATCTAGTAATGTCTTTCGGATCGACAAATGCCCCGACCTATTTCATGTACCTCATGAACTCGGTATTCATGCCGGAATTGGACAAGTTCCTGGTGGTATTCATCGATGATATCTTGATTTATTCCAAGTCGGAGGAAGAACATGCTGAACACCTCCGCATTGTGCTTCAACGACTACGAGATCATCAACTTTATGCAAAATTCAGCAAGTGTGAATTTTGGCTAGATCAAGTTCCATTCTTGGGTCATATTATTTCAGCGAGAGGGAATTTCAGTTGACCCCAGTAAAGTTGATGAAGTTGATGAAGTGATGAAGGATTCTACATTTAAATGGTGTCCTAGGTGTGAGATTGCATTCCGAACCTTGAAGAAGCATTTAACCACCGCTCTAGTTTTAGCTCAACCCGACATCACCAAGCCGTTCGACGTATATTATGATGCGTCCGACATAGGATTCAGTTGTGTTCTTATGCAAGAAGGCCGAGTTATTGCCTATGCATCACGTCAGCTCCACAAACATGAAAAACATTATCCTACTCATGATCTCGAATTAGCATCGGTGGTTCTTGCTCTCAAAACATGGAGACATTATCTTCTAGGAAATCTTGTGCATCTCTACACCGATCACAAAAGTCTCAAATATATTTTTACTCAGCAGGAACTAAACATGAGGCAAAGAAGATGGCTGGAATTAGTAAAAGACTATGAATTGGAAATTCATTACCATTCCGGAAAGGCTAATGGAATTGCCGACGCATTAAGCCGCAAACACCAATGCAATCAATTAGAAATCTGCTCTATGGAAAATGCCGGCAAATGTGTAACTGAAAGTAATCCGTGCCTGCATATCCGTCCTTATAGTGCGTTGCACAATTTGACTGTTGTTCCTACTCCCCGAGAAGAAATTATTGAAGCTCGAGAAAAAGGATGAGGGCATGGAACACATCGAGGCAGAATTTGGGTACCGAAAAGGATAAATATTTTCGTCAAGATGAGAATGGAGTTTTATGGTTTAATAACCGTCTCGTTGTTCCGAGAGGATATGGAACTACTGAAGAAAATTCTTGACGAAGCACATTTGTCTAAATATTCCATACACCCCGATAGTAATAAAATGTACCGTGGGTTGAGAGAAAAATTTTGGTGGACTCGCATGGAGCGAGAAGTGGCTCGTTATGTTGCCGAGTGTGACACTTGCCAACAATTCAAGGCTGATCATCTGAAGAAGGCAGTCCTATTGCATCCATTAAAAATTCCCGCTTGGAAATGGGAAGACATAGCAATGGATTTTGTTGTTGGGTTACCTCTCACATCCAAGAAACATGATTCCAAATGGGTAATCGTCGATAGATCGACGAAATCAGCACACTTCATTCCAGTATGTACCACCTACGGTGCTAAAAAGTATGCTGAATTGTATATTGCCCGTATGCTATGTTTGCACGGTGTGCCAAAGACTATTATTTCAGATCGAGCTCTGCAATTTGTTTCTCGATTTTAGGAACAATTGCATGCTAGTCTTGGTACTACCTTAATCCGGAGCTCTGCGTATCATCCACAAATCGACGGACAATCGGAAAGATTGATTCAATATTTGGAGGATATGTTGAGAGCGTGTGCTTTAACACAAAATGGAAATTGGGATGATCAATTGCATTTCATTGAATTTTCCTACAACAATAGTTATAAAGAAAGCTCTGGAGTTACCCCTTTGAGGCCTTGTACGGACATTCTTGCCATACGTCTTTAAATTGGTCCAAGTCGGGCGAGAGAACAATATTTGGTCCGGATCTTGTTGAGCAAGCCGCACTACAACATCAATGCCCCTTCAGCAACGGATGCCTTGCTACGGAATAATAAAGCGTTGTAGCCGTCTCAGCTCAGCTCACGTCCCCACCTCCCCAATTAATAAATTCCAAGTAATTCTCCCCATCCATCCGCACGCAGCATAATTTACGGCCTTCTCCCAGCTCCTCCGAACTCCCTCCTTCAGATTATGTGGCGGCGGCGGTGGTGGAGGCAGGGCGGCCTCCTTGTTCCCATCCCCGACCTTGATGCCCCGAGATCAAGCCTTCGGTCCCAGCTACAGGGGTGAGGCGACCTCCCTCCTATGGCGGCTTCATCGCAAAGGCCACTCGCGTGCCCCCCTCACACTATAGCAAAAACACACTATAGCCACGGTTGGGGGGCTCTACAGCCACGGTCAGCCCCAACCGTGGCTATGTTTCCGAGACTACGGAAAACCATCCGTAGCCTCGGAAAGCAGACCAACCGTGGCTATAGTAAACCACTATAGCCACGGTTCACTATGTCAACCGTGGCTATAGTGGTGTACTATAGCCACGGTTTGTTATATTAATCGTGGCTATAGTGGCATACTATAGCCACGGTTCGACATGTAAACCGTGGCTATAGCGGCATACTATAGCCACGGTTGTCAAAGTGAACCGTGGCTATTTACTTTTTAACAATAAAAAAAATAAATACGCATTAGAAATGATAAATTACAATTACATAACATTAACCATAATTACATCACATTAACATTAAAGTATTACATCATATTAATATATACAAATATTTACAAAATCCATCAAAGGTTTAATAATGTGAACATGACAATGTTTTTTCAAACTAAGTCTACACTATACGAAAAGTGCCCGATGCTCCTTCCGCACTTCACTTTGCTCGTCAAAGAACCGATCACAAGGATTGATGACCTCCCTAAGCAAGAAACGGCACATCCTAGCGACAATGTAGTACATGTCGTTTGTACTTAGATGCTTTCACACCGTTGAGAATCCATTCTTGGAGATTTCATTCAATATCTTTCTGTCCATTATCATTGCCTTTTCTAGACTTTTTGTTCGCTGTCAATAAATACATAAAAGTTGGTACATGATAGACAAAAAAACAGAAAGAATGTAAATTAAACAGATGCAATCTTAGCGTACCTCCTCCGTGGTCTCATGGGTGATGACATTCAAGTAGGATGCAGCGGAGCTCGAATACGCACATGTGTAGTATCCACGATGCACACTACCTTTTACTTGCTTAATGCACTCGTTAGATAGAGTGAATTAAAAAATATCACTCTATTTCGAGTGATAGCAGCATAAAAAAATTAGATGTGACGCGTGTCTTACCGGAAATTTATGACGAAAGTATATTTGTTTCCGAATTCTATAACGTGCCACCTTTGGGTTCTTTACGTAGTTCAAATAAGCACTACAATATTGAGAAAAGGGTATTATTGCATGAAATTATCGCTATTTAATTGTACGTCCGTACTTACCAATTTATAACGCTCACGATATCTACGTAGCGATTGGAGTCGTAGTCAAGGCTATCCAAGACTAATAGATATCCAATTTTTGGCATGATCATGAAACAAATCCAATGACCACTCGCAACAAAAGATCGTATTCGTTAGTATGTCATCTATCTTTACGATCGACGAGAGGAAGGTAGTGGTCGAACTTACTCGAAGTGGTAAGGCACGTAAATGGCGTGACAATCCTGCCATTCCCTGAAGCACCTGTAAATATAACCTGCAGCTCGACCCCTAGCTTTTGTCCTCATGGTGTCCTTCGGTTCTTGTAACTCTTGTGGTGTCTTATCCTTAGATATCTTGTCTTTCTCATTTATCCGGGGTTGATCGCACTTTCATTGATCAAGCTCGGATTGAGATACCCAACCTTCCAATCGGGTCTGTCGTATCTCTTCTTTTGAAATGCTGAATTCAAGCTACATTAAAAGCAAAAGGGAGTGTGTAACATGTACTGCAAAAAGTAGGAGACAAGAAAAAGATGGATGGAGGCACTTACATGCACCACAAGGTTACGAAGGTTGTGTCCATCTCGCCGAGGCGAAACATAGTGTGGATATCATTAAAATATAGTCCAAGGGTCGAGTCACCGGTATCGTTGAACACGTCCCTCGGAAGCTTACAGGTGATCACATCCACTCCTTCTTTCGCTGCCGCTACGTACCGATCATGCAGCTTCCGCATCTCCCACGGTAGGTTTGACAACATGTTTTTTGATACGAGGGGTTTGCCAAAGATGAAATTTGGGAAGTCCTCATTCGCGTCACGACCCTCAAATATGTCATCATCGTAATGTACCATTTTACGAGGTTCCGTGATTGGCTGCACGGGTACCTTCCTCATTCGCTCCAAGTATTTCGTGACATGTTCAGGTTGCGGCTTTGACGGATCCACCTCCGCAGGCGTAATCATCCTAGGAATTACGAGGAGTAAACTCCTTCCGAAGAGGCTCGATAAGCCGAGGCTCTTCATCCAAGGCTAGGGTTTCACCTTCCGGCTCGACGGAGGAGATACATTGCCCTTCCAGCTCGACAAGGGGCAGTATTTGTTGCTGAGGGTCCTCATAGCTGTGTACTCGTGGCGGTTTCTTGCTGCGGGCTGTCTGCGAGTATAGGACTCATAACCGCTTCATGTCCTTGTTCATCTTGTTCCTTAGCGGCTGAAGCAACACCCGACAAAGGAGACGGTTCTCCTGCTCTAGCTTCATCCCCCATGAATTGTTGACTCTCATGAACCGATCCGTGTCCGGACAAGGGGGAGGGAAACTCGTGGTTCCGAGAGCACAACCTCACGCCGTTTCCACATGATGAACGAACCGATAGCATCATGTAGAGTTATAATCCCCGCGTCGGGTATGGGGCACTCAATCTCGTCCTCCTCAAATCCTTGGTTGACCTCCTCGACGGTAACACGGACGTACCGGGTGGAATATCCATGTTGTGGAGTGTTCGTCCTGGAAGTGCTCTACCAGTTGCAACCTTCATGGTCTTTCCCTTGTAACCAAACGGCACATGCAGCTCACAAGGACATTCTTGCGTTATCACTTCCCCTTCTAACGGGGAGGTAAAGCTAGGCGAAGTGGTTGGGATAGTAGGAGTCGTATCGGGGATACTTCCACTTCGCGAGTTAGCTTGGTACATCTCCATCTGTCTCCTCCACTCTTCCTGGTCCCTCTCCTCCTTATCTTTCTTGTGAAATTTATGTTTTTTGTACAACGAGGCGGAAGAGCTAGAGGAGAAACCCTCTTTCCATGTTGCCTTGGAGGACACTCGCTCGCACCCGCCCGCCATGCTCTTTGGTCCCTATAGCAAGAGAGAGTTGGTCTCTGTGATATTCGGATTGAATAACACCAGATCGCGTCTGCGACTTGATGTCACCCGTCAATTGCTGGATAACTTGCGCCGATTCCGTGTCCATCGGAATAATCTCCCCATTTTCATCCATCTTAGAGTGCGCACGGACCCAATTTTTGGCACGCGGCTCGAGGCCCTCTAGTGTGGCTTGTACTTGTTTTTCCTGTTCAACTCTAACATCTTTGCACTAAGGTCCTTGGCAGGCCCAGCTGTCTTCTGCTGAACAAATTCTTCCCGATCCTGTGGACTTATTTGACCATAATCGTCAAAGGTTGTTATGCCACGTTTGACATAACGACGGTTTAGTCGGGACCTCCATTCTCGAAATATATGTGACATTGCAGTCGGCGTTGCCTTCTTGGCTTTCTCGAGGTCCGCTGGTTGGAAGAGGATGTGTGATCTAACGGCATTCCACATTTCCTCTTTACGCTCTTGAGGAACCAGCTTCCATTCGGTCCAGGTTATTTTGCATTTCTCCCCGACAACAACACCACAACGATTCCGCCATTTTGTATGGACACCCATTGGTTCATCGGGCTCCCGATCGGCGGGGTCCGGTGTTGTCACCTCATATGTGCCCTCAGCCTTGTTCGCGGACCGTTTACCCCCACGCTTGCGCTTTCGGGGACTCATGGGCCGGTATGTTTTCCGTTTGCTCCTCATGAGGTGTGTCTTCGCAAGCCATGGAATGTGTCGCTTCTGCGGCCAAGGCAAGACGAACACTTCGTCGAGGAACCTACCATATAAAGAATCATTGAAGCTCGGTAATATGCTAATACGGGAAACTTGAAATATTTAAAGAAAGAATCACATTTCACGTGATACCTCTTCTAAGGGCACGTAATCTGGGTCCTCATTAATACCCCTAGGTTCACGACGCTGGGGGTGAGGATCCTCCGGTTCTTCCCATTCTCCACTTGATGATGAGCTTTCATGGTTCATATTCACAACATCCTCCTATATACTTGGATCGGGGGCTGTCTTCCGGATTATCTTGTAATGGTATCTTGTCCGCCATTATAGGATTTGATACCTTTAGCGTAACAATGGAAAGATTTAGTAGCAAATAATTAGAGGAAAGAGTTAAAATAGAGAAAAGATGACAGAAAAGGATTATTTAGCATTGGCATCGAGAACATGCATAGCATCGGAATCAAATAGAAGAAGAGGAAGACGAGATAGAAGGACATACAATGTAGAACACTTTCATAAGAAAGGCAGGTGCACACTATGCAATGCATACCACAATTTATACGACCTCGAGGTAAATAGGCCAGGATACTTGGGTATCCTCCGGAAAATCAAATGTAATGTGCCATACACATCACAAAGATGATCCGGAGAATACCGAAGCATCCGACCATGTCTACCTAAGGTCGTACGAGTTGCGGTATGTCTTGCATTTTATTGTACCAACCTTCCTAATGAAAGACACCCTACATTCTACATTCTTCTACCCCATCTTCCCGTTCTCCTAAATATGCATATGCATATGCTTATCAAGAGTCATCGTCATCCGCCAAAAAGTTAGAATTTTTTTGAAGACTTAGTTGAAAATATATTTTTCCAAGAAAAGGAGTATATTCCATGGCATCGGAACAGGAAAGAAGAGGATGCAGCTGAGGAGGAGGGACATACAATGTACAACACTTTCATAAGAAAGGCAGGTGCACACTATGCAATGCATACCACAATTTATACGACCTGGACGTAAATAGGTCGGGATACTTGGGTATCCCCGGAAAATCAAATATAATGTGGCATACACATCACAAAGATGATCCGGGAATACCCAAGCATCCGACCATGTCTACCCCAGGTCGTATGAGTTGCGGTATGTCTTACGTATTGTTTGACCAACCTTCCTAATGAAAGACACCCTACATTCTATATTGATCCCCCAGCTACCTCCCCTTCTATCAACAATCATCATCCGCCAAAAAGATTGGATTTTTTGCTCTCCGTGCGGGTTGCCGAATCAACGGCCATCCAACGCTATAGTTAAGGTCATCGACTCGTATGTCAACATGTTTCCAACATCCGAGGATGCGGTCCATGCTGCCACACTCCTGTAGGTACCACATGACCAAGGCTGGAACCTTACTATCATCATCGCTACCATTGACGATCATCGCTTTTCTTCCTCTTCCTGTCATTCTTTCCCCTCTTATTAGTTGTGTCTACATCATACTCCTCATTCCTCTTGTAACGACTTCGTTTGCACCTTGGGCATCTCACGAGGTCCTTGAACTTCTTCCCCGGTATAATATACAATGATTTGGACATGCGTGGATTTTTTGCACACCCGACGACATTGGAGATATCGGTCTCTTAGCATAGTACATGTTTTTTGGTAACAAGTTTGGCTTTAGCGAGTGTATCCGAAAGAAGATCCAACAATTCGGTGAAACGGCATCCGACCACCCATGGATGGCCTTCGGTTTCATGAGTTCGAGAACCGTACGTAACACGAGTATTCTCTTTAGAACATCCCTTAGACTCCTCAAACAATAAATCCTTTGATGCCTTCTCTATCGTTGCAAAGTTATCAAGCCCTCTTGTTGTCCCCGCATTGAGTAAAACTTGCGGCTCAACATGACATAACAATTCCTCAACATCAAAATCAGTACATTGTTCTTCTTCGACATGAAAATCAAAAGTCTCGTCAACTTGGACAAACTGTTCTTCTTCAACTTCAATCAGCTGCACCTCAACTTCGACTGGCTCGTCTTCTCCATGCTTTGTCCACCTCGTATAATTCTCCAGGAAACTGTAACAACCCACAGCAATAAAATGCATTTCATGGCACTCATGAGCATGTCATCACATTTTATTTGTGAAATCATTAAGCATTTGGTGTTAATTATAAGCACATAAAATATCAAAGTAACTAAAGAATAAATGAGGTGTTAAAAATAAATCAAATGAGAAGAAAATTTAAGTTTAACATTTTCTATAGCTTAATTATCACAAATAAAGATTTTTGAAAATGTCCTGAAAAGATTTTGAGTTTCTACTGGGACTTAATAGGAAAAATCCGAAAATAAACAAGGTCTCTTTTATTAATTTAGCTATGAATTTTAAATCCGAAAATGATTTGGAGTTTCTACTGGGACTTAATAGGAAAAATACTTAAAATGTTTTCATTTAAACCCCTGAAAAATTTGGGAATTTTTAGAGCTCAGGAAAGCCACTTTTTAATTTCGGGAAAGAAGAAGGGCTTTTTGTAAAATGGCCAAGCCTGGCCCAACGGCAGCCCCTTCTTCTCTCTCCCTCTCTCACCGCGCGCTCGCGCCGCCGCGGCGCACCGCCTCTCCGGCGGGTGCCACGACCCGGGCCACGCAGCTGCTTCGCGGCCACGCAGCTGCTAGCCGGAACCGCCACGGAGAGCATAAAGACCCCGCCGGCTCCCATTTTTCTTCCCCTCCCTCTCATTTTCGCCCCGCCATTGTCGCACCTCAAGCCCCCACCGTCGCCAAGCTGCTCCGGTGCCTCCCCGTCCACGCCACCACCACCCGGAGCCCCGCCGGGTCCCCACGAAGCTTAGTCCCTTGATCAAGTAGCTTGAGCAGCTCCGATCCGACGAGGCGAGCTCATCTTCTTCCCCGCGCTTCCGACCGTGCTCCTCCGTCGCAACTCCAAATTCGTGACCTCCGGTGAGCCTCTCGTCCGGGTCCTTGGTTTCTTAAGTGCGCAACCTTTACCCTCTACTCCCCGTCACTCATTGTCGACTTTGTCCCACGGAAGTCCGGCAATCGTCGTTTTCCTTAGCTCCGGTCGCCGCCGTCTCCGCCATCCACGGTGAGCACCCCTCTCGAGCCTTGCTCATGTAGTTTTGAGTCCACGACGAGCTTGCGCATGCTCGTAGTCCGCGCCGGCGAGTTTTCCCCAATTTTTGTAGTCCGTGTTGAGCTCGCGCCACCGCCGGAGGTTTCGCTCTAGTCGGACGTCGCCGCCGGCATGCTTCCGGCCGAGCTCATGCTCCGTCGTGCACACCGGAGTGTTCCTCGCGTCGTGTAGGTGCTCTAGGTAGTCTCGCGGCGAGCTTTGCTCCCCTCCCGGCCGTCTCCGGCGACCGCGCCTCCGCTGGCTCGCCGCTGCGGTGGTGCCACACCCCGGGCCACACGCGGGTGAGATCGTGTGTGGCTACGTGGGATCGGGTGTGGTCAACCCCGTGGCCCTCCGTGTGGCACGAAGTGTTTTTAAACTTTCAAAATTCGTAGAAAATTCATTAAAAATCGGAAAAATGCCAAACCAACTTTGTTAGACTCAGAAAAATGAAATCTATTTATTTGTGAAATAAAATATTTATTTTGAATAAATTTAGTTTATAATTAGTAGTTAATCTCTTTCTTTGATTAAAGAAAAGCTATTATTTTATGTAAATAAATTGTTTATTTGGGAAAAATAATTTTTAGTGATGAAAGAGATACTGCAGACGAAATTTAATAATGTAATTTATTTTTCCAAAATTAAATTTAAACTATGTTATTTTATGTGATCACAATTTATTAACCTTTAATCACTTAAAGTAATTATTTATTTATTGCCTAGTAAATCAGAATAATTCATTAATCATTACACTTAAGTGATTAGTGATCGTAATTAAGTAATTAAGGGAACAAAACTAATTAATAATGATCTTGATTAAATATTTCTTAATCAGCATAATTAATTGTTAATTAATGCTTAATGAGCATACTTATCCATAATTTGTTAATTAACTAAAGTGATTAAGCATTAATCGTTAATTATTTATGGGACTTAATTAATGAACCCTTGCATGCTTTCATCATATGCATTCATACATACATGATGGTGATTCGCGATGCATGGCTGGTCGAATAGGTTCGAAGTAATAGAGATTCCACCCGAGGGTGAGTCGGAGCCGGGCATCTCGAGGTCGACCCAGCCGTCGAGGAGACTAACTTCGAACAAACTCAAGGCAAGCCCCGGTGCATCCTACCTATGTTTTTAAATATTTTACTTTATCACATAGTACAGTTATGCTTGTGCATTAGGTGTTAGGGTTTGGTTGACACCCTAGATGCATTATGGTAGGTTTCCGTCTGTTTAATCTATACTTGGTACAGGTAGCTCAATACGAGGCTAAGCTTAATTCATAGTGGCAACGGTAGATGTTTAGGGCACTTAAAGCATGGAGGCTTTAAGAGTTTTGTGTTGACACTAAGATGATGAGAGTGTTAATGAAGATGAGACCGGACGGGCCCCGTAGGAGAAAGGGCAAGACGGAGATGAGGTCTTGCAAGGTGGTAGCCCTGTCCGTGTCGGTCAAGGACCGTACCGTTGTCGGCTTAGTTGAACAAGTTTGAACGTACCGTGCTACATGCTGGTATCATGGCCCCAGCAAGCTGATGTACCCTATCGCCCTAGAGATGTAGCGTAGCCAACTCTCTTTTATCGGTTGTTAGTGAGAGGATAGTCTCACGGGAGGGAGATGGGTCGACCACGAGAGAAGTCGTGGCGTCGCCATACTTCCGGGGAGTTGGAAATGGCTAGTCTGCTGTCGGTGCTAGCGGGAAGGTTGTCGTATACGATCGGGGTGATGCGTATACATCGTGTAGTCGGGTTTGCCAGCTGGTATAAAATCGATTCGAATCGCTGTCCCTCGCAGTAATGAGTACCGCTTGTTTAGCTCGTCACATCGTAGTAAATTTTATTGAAGATGAGGAAGATGAGAGATTGAAGGATAAAGATCTATTATATCTTGTTTGAGAACTTGATTGAATAGAGATAGGTTGCAAACACCAAGGCTAATGATCATAACTCGAGCTAAAATATCGAAAGTAAGGACCCACCCTTAAATGCTGTTTTTCGCAAAGGAGTAACCCTACAGCCAAAGAGCCTTTGCATACTAGGCGTCGGCCTTAGCGTGCCATGTTGACGGGTCAGTCTTGCTGAGTATTAGAATACTCGGGGTTTGTTCATTACCTTTCAGGAACGAGTCGTACTTCCACGACTTGTACGGCAGTTTTCCCGAGGAGGAGCAATGTCCCGAGGGAGGTTCCCTTCAGTGGGAACGAATCCCCACACCTTGATGAGAGAGGACCGTGATGTACGAAGGGCTCAATGCATCGCGATGTTTCGTTGAAGTCTTTTGAGTTGTATAATAGCCAAGCTTCCGCTGAATACTCGTAGGATGTTAAACTTCAATAATGTTATCTTTCCGCTGCACGAATGTTTGTATTTCGAAAACTTGGTTTTATTATACCATGATGTATATATTCTGGCTTGGATGAGATGATGTTTCTGTTGTAACTCGCTTCGTCGAGTGTCCCTCTGTTCCGATTCCTGGATGGTCCCGAAGGGGATGTCACAACTGGTATCGGAACGGTTCGGAGGCAACAAGCACATCATTACAAGTCTATTTTCAAAACTTAACACATTTATACGATAGACAACGAGAGAGTACGGAGCCTATAAGGATATAGAATAGTAAGATTTTTACTAACTGTTCGACGTTTGGGTTTTTGGGAAGTGCTAACTATTCGTCGTAGTTTCCTTACTATGGTACGTGTAGTTAGATCTCGGGCATGCATCATGTCATATTCTGCACTAAATAAATATCTGGGTATGTACTTAGCTAGTTCGTAGCACTTTATAGGTTGTTCCGTTCGTTTTTTCTTCCGTGGGAAGAAGTGTTTAACTTGTTTAAACATGTTCCCTGCAGATGCCGGTCACTCGTGGTAGGAAGCGCGCCCGGGAGGAGGAGGAGGCACGAGCTGCACGTGTCGCCGAGCTGGAGTAGCAGCTTCACGGCTTGGAACCGAGGACACAGAGTCGGGACCGACGGTTGGGTGCTTGGAAGCACCGCTGTCGAGTGGACTGTCGGGAGGTCCGGAGGTCCCACGCCAGGATCGCGAAGCCGGAGGAGCGAGATAGTGGAGATGACCCGTGCGCGTGACGAGTACCGTGAGGCGGTCATCGCCTTTGACGAGCAACCGACTACGATGACCGAGGAGCAAGACGCCGCCCACGCAGCAGGCGACACGCACGAGCTACGGGCGAGAGATGGTGACGGCACGGCGGGACCACTTAGTGGAGGTACTGGTCACGAGAGAGGTCGAGCTGGGTCAGCTGCAGATGTAGTACAACGGGATAGCCGAGGCACACCACGCACCGCTCCACGACCATGACGACCTGATTGAGGAGTTCGAGCAGCTTGCAGCAGCAGTGGCAGCAGCAGCAGCAGCAGTAGCAGCAGGGTCCACCGGACAACGCCGAGGAGGTCTCCGGGATGGACTACGAGCCACCACCCGCTTCGCTAGCCGAGGACGTCGAGTCGGACGGCGGCGATCACGCGCCGTTGGCTTAGTTGTGTTGTGTTTCCACTAATGTAGGAGGGTAGCCACATTTTGCTGACATAGGTCGGATGTATATAGGGTACTAGCGGATGATGGGCAGTTGGGAGTGTACGAAAAGTGGGTTTGAGTTTGTACCAACAATATCAATGGGAAGGAAGTGGTAGTACTATATATATATCTATGCAGTTGCTAGAATAAACAAATGTGCTGAAATATTAGGATTAGTTTCGACTTGTATCCGATGCTCTTACTTCTTCACAGAGATGGACAGACACACGTACGGGTGTGAGTGAAGTAAGAGGATCAAGGGAGGATGTTCGTGTAGTGAGGCTAGAGAGACAGCTGCAGGAAAAGGAGGAGTTGTTAGCAATTAGAGAGGCGCAGTTGCTAAACGAGGAGCAGCGGATTCAATTTAAGGATCAGCAACTAGCAAATACGCATGCACCGATCACTCGGTTAGAGCAAGATCTACTGCAAGCACACAACGCCATAATGAATGAAGCAATAGGACAACAACCTCCAGGAGATGAACTAGTAGCGCAGGAGAATCCTATGGAGGCTGAATCGAAGAAGAAGAGGAGGATCCCGAAGAGATAATGGATGTGGATTCAGTCATCGACTTCACGGAGATTCCACGATTAGAGGATGCAGAATCCGAGACATGCAGTTCCATAAGCCAGGAGGTGACATCCAGGGCGTCGCGAAGAATAGTGGAGTGCTAGCTAGTAGCGAGTGAGAAAACTAGTATGTAAAATAGGCGCTAGTTAAATAACGAGCGTGATGTAACCACGCATGAGTGTATCATAGGAACCGTTGTAACGTGAGTATAGAATTATGTGTTACTTGGATTTAGTGGTGCATTAATAAAGATGGCTTGATGCATAAAGATTCCTTGGAAGTCCTCATCTACGTATTCCTGTTTCTTCCATTATGATGTTGGAATGAAGATGTCTAACGTAACTTTTCTTGGACAGAATGGTTGGAACAAGGAGACGCGATGAGCCCGAGAGCTCTCAACGCGGGCGGGAACACCACCACCACCCCGACCTTGGCACGAGGCCATCGCTGCAAGATCTGGATTCTCGCGCAGAGCGGCGGGAATTATTGGAGCAGTTGGTCCGCAACACCGCTCCACAGGAACGTCACCGGGGCCATAATGCACCGGAGGACAGGGTGACCTTCTCCGACTTCTTATCGGTTCGCCCCCCGGTCTTCTCGGATGCGGGTGAGCCCTTAGAAGCCGACAACCGGCTGCGTACCATCGAGTCGAAGCTGGAGCTATTTCCATGCACGGATCATCGGAAGACCCTCTTCGCATCCCGGCAGCTTGCAAGGATTAGCTGGAGCTTGGTGGGCCAACTACAAAGCAATGTTCCCTCCAGGGCATCAAATATCATGGGCAGAGTTCACTAAAGCCTTCCGAGAGCATCATATCCCGGAAGGCTGTCCGGGTACCCCCGGTACTTGTACGAGTACTTCTCTCCTTACCCTACAAAAGGAGGGGGACTCCCATGTAAGAGAGAGACAACATTAGAATACACACACAAGAGCAGGACGTAGGGTATTACGCATCCATTGCGGCTCGAACCTGTGACACCCCGTGTCACAAATTCACCATGTTACTGTGCTAACAGGAGAGTTGCATGTGCAAAGCAAAAATCAATTGCCCGATCACATGAAATAATAAGCTAAAGTCCTATTAGGGTTTTTAATACTCCAAAACCCTAGCCCTTGAGATCTCGTATTTTCTCCAAAGTAGTAACCCCATATTTTTGCACAATCTGGTAGAACATATCAAGACATGAATTTAGAGCATTTTTCCTGAATTTTTGGAGCAGCACAAATCCCTAGAAAAATCCAAACCTAAGCAGAAACAGCATCTGTTCAACAATTTTTATAAATTTTTACATTTCGAATTCAAACTTTTGCCTATAAGGAAAGTTGTTCCACCTAATCCAGAGGACCCACAGAAAATTTGGTTTGCAAAAATGTCAAAAGGATCAAAGTCTGTGAGCAAATTACAGAGAGGAACGGCAGTGGCAAAACTGTAAATAAAAAGAACCTTTAGACAACAGGGCGCGCACAGGAGCTCGGGGCCACCGCCAGCGAGTGCTCCGGCGTTCGTGCCCATCCCGGCCGGTCGAGGCGCCGCCCGCCTGCACAGCGCCGCCCCACGCGTCCGCGATCGCCATGGTTGCGTTGTTTTCACGCGGGATTGTGCACCGTCCATGGCCGCCATAAAAATCGCTCTCCCGGCCGCCGCCGCCCGAACACCACCCCGCCGCCCCATCTCCTCGGGCCAGCTTCCCACTCTCTCGGAGCGTCACGAGCATCGCCCTAACCCTAGCCAGCTCTCCGGAGCACGAGCCCCCGAGTCCCGCAGCCGTTCGTGCGCAATCCCGGTTTCCCCTGTTGGTATTTCTTACGTCACGAATAAATCCGCAAGCGCACGGAATACCGTTGTAGCACTTCACCCGGGAGTATTCCAAGGTATCGTATTTATATCCGCAGGGAACGGAGTATTTCTGCAACAAGGTTAGTTTACCCAAGGACAACCAAGACAACGTAGCAAAATAGGGTCGAGAGGGTGACTCTTATCTATTTATCCTTTAAAGGTAGACGAACGCAAGCTAGACTTGTTTACTTCGGGCACCGTCTTAGGCTTGGTCTCGCCAAGCCACTCCGGTCTACGAAAGCTCTACTATGTACCCGAACGTGGAGGGTTCCTTTGGATGACAGGGCTGTCACTTCCTGCCACCTACCTCTACAAACCGTGGGGCACACAAGCAAACAAAGGCGATCTCCAGCCCTAGACACCACGTCTATGCTATTGACCGCTACTCTAGCCTCGGCCTAGAACTGAGTTCGGAAAGCTAGAGCACTTCTTGCGAAGCGATGATCCCGTAAACAAGTATAACAAGAATTACGTCTAACAAAGATATGTCACGATAGATAAGTAGATCACCACGTATAAATCACCTAAAAGAGTGTTTACACGCCAAGGTAAAAGGAAAGGAAATACTACTCCACTTTATAAAAGGGAGGAACACTCCTTCCTTTTCCTTGCCCTCTCTCCTATTCTACTAAGATACAAGAGGCCCTTGGCCTAAGGATGAGAATTTTGTCTTCTATCTTGATGTTGGTGGTGTGTTGAGAGAGGGGGTATAGCCCTTTATTTATAGCCTTGGAAGGTCGGCAACTTGGAGGCGGTTCCGGACGTCGGTGGTATTAATTGCAGGTGGAACCGACCTCCGGACGTCGGTGACGGACCGCCGAGAAAAGTGGGCCGTGGGGCCCACCGTCGGCTCGGCCGAACCAGTAGGGCGGTTCGCCGAACCGGCCCGGGCTCCCCGGGCTTGGTTCTTCTCTCGGTGCCTTCCTCTGGCTGTGTACTCGGCCCAATCCACTTGCTTGGTTTGATGTTGAGGCCCTGTTTTGTGGTTTTGGGCTTTTGGACGATATTCTTTAGTCCGGGAAAATCCGTCGATTGCAAAGTCCATGTTTCGTGCATGTTTTCCCCTGTTTTCATATGAATTGCACCTGCATTCATCATTTCACCAAGACTAGTGGAATTTGTTAGAAATAATCCCTATGTCTATTCTTGGTGATGGTGTTTGATTCAAAAAGATGCAATATGTTGACGGTAAAATTGGACCATAAGGACCGTCAACAAGACCCCCACACTTAGCTCTTTGCTCGTCCTCGAGTAAAGGTGGGAGCGTAAGTTGAGAGATCTCTCCTCTTAGAGACCTGCACACATGTTATTACAAGCCACACCGTTTTACTTGTGAACATGACGGTGGCTAACATGCATTCTTGGATGATTGATAAGTGGAACAGCTCATGACTCAAGTCACTATACTTTTGCTCACTAAGCACCTTGGGTTTTTGAAAGTTTTGAAAATAAACAACATGACTCCCGCTCCTCTTTGATTCTCTTGAATCGCTCAAAAAGTGTTTTCCTCACTAAGGCATTGTGTTGCCTCTCTTTTTCCTACTTTTTAGGCTTGTATGTGGAGCTCGGTAGGGAATGAGAGAGGCATACTTGTATCACAAATATTGCTAAGCCAAAAGAAAGGATCCATGGAGAAGCCGAGTCATGCAACCTTGATCAAGAAGTGCGTGTGTGTATGGATATGAAAAAGTGACAACTCCTATTGTAATTGACCCCTCTTTATTTTGCATTTTCAAAACATGGCTATCTTTTTATTTTCTTTCTTTTCTTTTCTTGCTCTATGCTTGAGCATCTCTTCTCTTTTTCATTGCTCATCTTTGTGAGCTTTCTTTTCATTGCTCATCCGTGTGAGCTTTTCATTGCTCATCCGTGTGAGCTTTTCTTTCTACATAGCCATGTCTTGTTTATGCGTGATTGAGAGAGAGAGAGAGGTAAAAAGAGGTGCAAGCGAGGAGTGTCTTTATTTTGGTGGGGGGCTAGCTCCCGGTGTAGGAGTTTAGCCCTTTTTTGGTGGAGTGTACGTGCTCTTGATCAAGAGAGCATGACAAGTTTCTCTCTAGGGTCACTCAATTTTGGTAAAGCTCATTGCAAACACAAGCAGCATATGTATGTAAGTTTTGCAAGGTATGATCGTCATATGGCATTGGTAGGCATTTTTGTATCAAGAGAGGAGCATGAAGCCATGGTATTTTTGTTTTGTGAAATAAAATTCCCAAGGACTCGGTAAGCTAAGCATAAGATCATTTCGTCGAGCCATATCACACTTGCCAATAATCTAGAAAAACATGGGTCCTATGGATTTGATTATTTGTTCACGTGCAAGTGGTGATGAAGCGAGTAATAAAAAGTGTGCAAGATCATCATGAGAGTATTAGGGAGAGACTTGGGATTTTCAAAGGTATTCAAAAGAAATCTTCCCAAATTTTAGTTGGTCAAGTTTTAGTAATTGTTTTTCGCGTCTCGTAATGAACTTGACAAATAAGGTAGGCAAAAAGGAAGTGTGAGAAACAAACTCAAGTGCCACGAGGAAGCAGGGCTGAGTGGGACCCACCAGGGTTCGGCCGAACCACCCTCTTGGGTTCGGCCGAACCGGCTCGGGCCCCACTTGCGCTCCGTTTCGCAGCTGGTGTTTGTGTTGTTTTCCTCGTGATGTTTCTGCGCGCTTCGCGTGTGTTTGTCTTTGCTTTCCGCGATGTCCCCCCCACACTTGCCTTTTGCCTCGTTTCCTTCAAAAGATAGACAAAAGACATTTGGAAACAAAATTTGCTCTGCGGTATGGAAGCCCGGGGAGCACTAATATGATTAAAAGGTTAAAAGGGCACGCGCATTACAAAAAAAAATGATTGAAAAAAAAACTGATTGAGGAAATTAAACTAAATGCGCTCGCGGAAAATGATGAACGCGGGAAGGTTTATTTTAAATGTCGTATTCGTCTTCCTTCCCGCGTTCTTGAAGAGACGCTTGATCTTGGAGTTGGTGCTGCAGCGATGGCTTGCCCGGGCATCCTTTAAGTCTTCAATAGCGTCTTTGATTTCCGCGACATTGTCACGTAGGCGTTCATGGGCTTCGCGGAGATCAACGTGTTTAGCGAGGAGGATTTGGTAGGGGCTTTTCTTAGGAGTTTTCTCCTCCTCGCTTTCATACATTCCCCCGCCCTCTTGATGGGAGAGGGAGAGAGACGCCTCCTTATCCTTTTAGGAGGAGTGTCGCCCACGGATTCGCGTGCGTCTCTTTTCCGCCGAGGTGAGTGGCGGGAAGAGCTGCTGTCCTGCCACCGCGGATTCCCTTGATCTTGAACCTCTCGCCGGGCTTCTTGATGGGGCTAGGCAGGTTGCGCCCTTATATTGATGGTGCACCGCCTGCCCGCTCTTGGTGGTGAGGGTGGTATGGAGTAGCGATATTATGCCTTGATCCAAGTTCTCTTAGGAAGCGTCGGAAGGTCTTATCAATGAAGTGAGACCCTCCGTCGCTTATCACTAGCTTCGGTGTTCCAAACCTCGGGAAGATAATTTCGTGGAACATCCGGCGAGCATGCTTGGCATTTGCGGCCCCGCAAGGCATTGCTTCTACCCACTTAGACACGTAGTCTACCGCCACCAAGATGTATTCGCAGTCATGTGACTTGGTGAACGGTCCCATGAAGTCAATGCCCCATACGTCGAAGAGCTCGACTTGTAAATTGTAGTTGAGGGGCATTGCATCTCTTGCCGTGATGCCTCCAACTCTTTGACATTCCGGGCATCGCCCGACAAATTCCTTTGTGTCTTCGTACATGGCTGGCCAAAAGAAACCACTTTGCCATATCTTGGCCTCGTGTACGAAACACGCCGTAGTGTCCCCGTATGGCGATGCATGGCACTTCTCAATGATTCGTGTGCTCTCGGTATGGGCACACATCGCCTTAGCAATCCATCGGCGCAGACACGGTAAAGGAAGGGTTCTTCCCATAAGTGACGGCGACTCTCATAGATGAGTCGTTTCTTGCTCTTTCCAGGTGGTACGTACCCCGTTGCCATGAAGTTCACAATGTCGGCGTACCATGGATGTGAGTCCCTTATTAGGAGCAGCATGTCGTCACGTAGGAAATCATTGATGGGTAATTCCTGCAGGTTAGTGAATTGTATACGCGACAAATGATCTCGCCACGGAATTTTCTACTCCTTTTTTATCACGGATTTCTACATCAAATTCTTGGAGTAGAAGAACCCATCGTATCAAACGGGGTTTAGCATCCTTCTTATTGAGCAAAAACTTTAAAGCAGCATGATCGGTGTAAACAATGACTTTTGCTCCAGCTCAAGTAGGATCTAAACTTATCAAAAGCAAAAACGACAACGAAGGAGCTCTTTTTCAGTGGTAGTGTAATTTAATTGAGCTCCAATCAAGGTTTTGCTTGCATAGGAGATTGCATGATGCTTTTTATCTCTAGTTTGGCCAAGAACAGCTCCCTACGGCAAAATCACTAGCATCACACATTATCTCAAAAGGCAGCGTCCAATCGGGGGTTGGATGATTGGCGCCGAGATGAGTGCATTTTTAAGGGTAGTGAAAGCAGTCATGCATTCATCAAGAAACTCAAAGGGTGCATCCTTCGCAAGTAGATTTGTAAGGGGTCTAGCAATTTGAGAGAAATCTTTGATAAAACGACGATAGAACCCCGCATGTCCTGCAAAGCTGCGAATGCCCCTAATATTCACAGGAGGTGGAAGCTTTTCTATAACTTCTAATTTAGCTTTGTCCACCTCTATCCCCCTTTCGTAAATTAAATGCCCTAGAACTATGCCTTCTCTAACCATGAAATGGCATTTTTCCCAATTGAGCACTAAATCATTTTCTTGACAACGTTGCAAGACTTTGTCTAAATTTTCTAAACAATGATCAAAGGTTTTTCCATAAACGGAGAAATCATCCATGAATACTTCCATAATCTCTTCGATCATGTCGAAAAGATAGACATCATGCAACGTTGAAAAGAAGCATGTGCATTGCAAAGCCCAAAGGACATTCGTCGATAGGCGTAAGTTCCATAGGGGCATGTGAAAGTGGTCTTACTTTGATCGTCGGGATGGATGGGGATTTGATGATATCCTCGAATACCCATCAAGGAAACAAAAGAAAGAATTATTTGCCAGCTGCTCCAACATCTCATCGATGAAGGGCAGCGGAAAATGATCCTTCTTTGTAGCCTTGTTAAGTTTCCGGTAATCTATGCACATCCTCCATCCCGTGACGGTGCGTTGAGGGATCAACTCATTTTTGTCATTCTGGATGACCGTCATTCCTCCCTTCTTGGGTACAACCTCGCACCGGACTCACCCACTCGCTGTGTGGAACAGATAGATAATGCCAGCATGTAAAAGTTTTAAGACCTCCTTTTAACGACCTCCCGCATCGCATTGTTCAACCTCCTTTGAGGTTCCCTAGATGGTGTACTATCGGGGCCTATGGGAATGCGATGGGTGCAAAGAGCAGGGCTAATTCCCTTGAGGTCTCCAAGCGAGTACCCAAAAACGGAGTGATGTTTTTCTAGCACGGCTAAGAGTTTTGCAGCTTCCTCCTCCGAAAGCTTGTCACTTATGATGACAGGGGTTTCGGGATTTCCGTGAAGAAAACGTGGCGCAAGCCTCGGTGGAAGAGTTTTGAGTTCTACGGGAGGTGGCGTAGGTGTAAAAGTTTCTGGCAGCTCAAAAGTTTCCGCCGAATCATCCTCTTCCAAAATGAAATCAAGAGCATCTTCATCCAAGGATGATTCGGGGTTTTCATGAGGAAAAATTGCCATAACCTCCTCCATGCATTCTTCTTCCACAAGCGGCTCCTCGGCAAAAGAGTTTTGTGCATGAATGATAGGAAGAGAAAAAGTTTTCTTGCCGAGGGTGAAGTCTAAGGTTCCTAAAGGTGATATCCCTAAGAAAAGCTTTTCTATGGGATGACCGACCAAAACATCGAAATCCAAGATTCCGAAAACGTGAAAGTCCAGGGAAACCTTTGCTTCATTATGCTTAATGCAAACATCTCTAATGATCCCCAAACTCTCAAAAAATTGCCCCGTGAGGCTTTAAGGAGTTTGTCGAAGGTGCCCATGTCTCGTTTCCAAATAAAGTTGAAGCAAAAGATTCGGACATGATGTTGGCACCTACTAGAGGATTATAGAGAATATCTACCATTACTCCCCGAATTGAGCCACGAATGGTTGATCTAGGATGATCAAGTCGAAGAACTTCCGAAGAAAGTTCGTTTTCTATCAACCATTCATCACTCATGATTGCCGTCAACTTCCGAACAGCTTTTAAGAGAATAGATTTTTCAATAGGTTCGGGAGTTGGTGCAGGGAGTGCTGGTTTCTTTTGATAGGAGTAGTTCAAGGTGTTTCCAAAATCTTCAAAAATTTCTTCCTTGAACTCAAATGGGAACTCAAGAGGTTCATCTTCCTCTATCATTGTTCTTGTGTTAGATGAGGACTCGAGTGCTAGGTGCTCCATCATGGGCACCAAGTGCCGTGTCTCTTGCACAACGAGTTCCTCATCTTCTCGACTCCGGCTCTACGAGTAAGTCAGCGGAAAAAGGTGTGTTTTCCACAATTCGATCCAAAAGTTCGTGTGCTTCCGCTATGGTCTTATGAGAAAAAGATCCACCCGCGGCCGTGTCAAGATAAAGTGCGGTATCGTTGCTCAATCCCGAATAAAAGTGTTGTAATAAAACGGGTTCGGGGAGCAACAATTCTGGTCCGGAGTCCGTTAGAGAACAGAACCGAATCCATGCCGCGCTCAAGGTTTCCTTTTCTTCTTGTCGAAAGCTTATTATTTCCGCTCGTAGAGAAGTGATACGAGACACGGGGAAGAATGCTAGACAAAATTTGTCTCGCAATTCTTTCCAATCACCGTTCACTCTCTTAGCGGTGTAAGTGTACCATTGCTTCGCCTTCTCATTGAGAGAGAAGGGAAACAACTTCCACTTCAATGTTTCTTGTGTCATGCCATGGATCAGTCGGCATGAACACAAATGTTCAAACTCTCGCAAGTGTTCATAAGGATTTTCATGTTTAAAACCCGAAAAGGATAAACCTCTAATCATCGAAATGTAATCGGGGAGAACTCATAGCCAGGTGAAGAAATAGGTTGTGATGATGATGGTGGCTCTAAGAGTTCACCCCGTGGAGTGGAGAAAGATTGGATGGTTGGGTGTGACTCCATGATATGTTTTTGTGAAATTTTGAATGTAAGGAAAAATAAAAACAGAACGGTAAGTAAGATAGATTACGAGGGCAAACCCGATTCGTTACAAAGATAACAACCGCTCCCTGGCAACGGCGCCGTAAATGCTTGTTGGTATTTCTTACGTCACGAATAAATCCGCAAGCGCACGGAATACCGTTGTAGCACTTCACCCGGGAGTATTCCAAGGTATCGTATTTATATCCGCAGGGAACGGAGTATTTCTGCAACAAGGTTAGTTTACCCAAGGACAACCAAGACAACGTAGCAAAATAGGGTCGAGAGGGTGACTCTTATCTATTTATCCTTTAAAGGTAGACGAACGCAAGCTAGACTTGTTTACTTCGGCACCGTCTTAGGCTTGGTCTCGCCAAGCCACTCCGGTCTACGAAAGCTCTACTATGTACCCGAACGTGGAGGGTTCCTTTGGATGACAGGGCTGTCACTTCCCGCCACCTACCTCTACAAACCGTGGGGCACACAAGAAACAAAGGCGATCTCCAGCTCTAGACACCACGTCTATGCTATTGACCGCTACTCTAGCCTCGGCCTAGAACCGAGTTCGAAAGCTAGAGCACTTCTTGCGAAGCGATGATCCCGTAAACAAGTATAACAAGAATTACGTCTAACAAAGATATGTCACGATAGATAAGTAGATCACCACGTATAAATCACCTAAAAGAGTGTTTACACGCCAAGGTAAAAGGAAAGGAAATACTACTCCACTTTATAAAAGGGAGGAACACTCCTTCCTTTTCCTTGCCCTCTCTCCTATTCTACTAAGATACAAGAGGCCCTTGGCCTAAGGATGAGAATTTTGTCTTCTATCTTGATGTTGGTGGTGTGTTGAGAGAGGGGGGTATAGCCCTTTATTTATAGCCTTGGAAGGTCGGCAACTTGGAGGCGGTTCCGTACGTCGGTGGTATTAATTGCAGGTGGAACCGACCTCCGTACGTCGGTGACGAACCGCCGTAGAAAAGTGGGCCGTGGGGCCCACTCGTCGCTCGGCCGAACCAGCAGGGCGGTTCGGCCGAACCGGCCCGGGCTCCCCGGGCTTGGTTCTTCTCTCGGTGCCTTCCTCTCGGCTGTGTACCGGCCCAATCCACTTGCTTGGTTTGATGTTGAGGCCCCGTTTTGTGGTTTTGGGCTTTTGGACGATATTCTTTAGTCCGGGGAAAATCCGTCGATTGCAAAGTCCATGTTTCGTGCATGTTTTCCCTCGTTTTCATATGAATTGCACCCGCATTCATCATTTCACCAAGACTAGTGGAATTTGTTAGAAATAATCCCTATGTCTATTCTTGGTGATGGTGTTTGATTCAAAAAGATGCAATATGTTGACGGTAAAATTGGACCATAAGGACCGTCAACACCCCTCAACTCCGCCGGCCGCCATTGTTGGCCGCATTTCTTCTCCGGTGAGTTATCTTCCGATTCCTCCCGCTCGTAGCATCCTTTGGTTCCCATCTACATCGTGTAAGCTTGGTTCGGTGTTTGACGCAGCCGCTCGCCGGGAACGCCGTCAAGCCGTCGCGTCGCCCGCACCCGTCCGCCACCTCCCCGACGACCCGCCACCACGGTGAGCCTCCTAGGCTTTGGGGCCTCGCGGCGCATGCGCGAGAACTCCCTGGTGCTCGCCGGCCCGCACGCCCCTCTCTCTTGCCTCCACTCACCGCCGGCGGCCTCGCCACGCCGCCGCGCACGGCGCACGCCGCGCACGCCACGCATGCCTGGCCGCGCTCCAGCACTTAGAAAATTTTCGAACGCGTTGGCCGAGCCCAAAAACCGTGAACGTTAACGATTTTGAAAATATCATATCTCGAGATTTACACCACGGATTTAAATGATTCAAAGCACATTCGAAAGTTTGTAACATGTACTACAACATGGTGAACATGAACTCCTATGGTTGTATATAAAAATTTAATTTTTGAACACGATGAACATGCTATCGTGACCAAACGCGTAAACAAGATTGCATTTTAAAAATGATGTAACTTCTGGATCTCAGATCCAAAATACATGAGCAAGGGCACTTTAGAAAGTAGATAACTTGTATTTTAACGTGGTAACATAATCCCAGTACTTCATGTGTAGAAAAATGAAGATTTAAGCGCTCTAAGATGCTAAACCGTTATGCCCGCGTGACAACTTGCTGTTTTTGAAATTCGATAACTTTTTGAATACAGATCCAAATGAAACGATTCTTGGCTCATTGTAAACCTTGAGTTATGTGCTTTACATTAACCAACATGAATCACCTAAGTTTTATAGCAAAATAATAAGATTTGGACACCTTAAGAAGGCTTCATAGTCAGCCTGGCAGCACAGACTTAACTAAACAAAGAGCTGAGAATTTGCTAAGGTCAAATTAAACATTTCTCACATTGCATGGTATATTTAAACATGTTATAATAATGTTTATCTTTTTGGGCAAGAACAGTCTTATATGAAGTAGGTTTAATCGTAGCAAAACCACATGAAATGAAGAGTACTCCTGGTGCACGATGTATAACGACATGGTCAAACTTCATCCTAAGAAGTGAGCACCAACCTCTTGCATGCTAAGTAATAAGGAATTATACCCTATTTTCTTGATCTCAAAAACTAGCATATACATTTATACTAAACGATGGAAAGTTTACCTAATTAGAAGGTTGTCCCCATGAAACGAACTTTACTCACCACCATCATGACCATAGCATCACCACTCAAGAAAGTGTTTAATTCATGCAAACGTTTCGTTGCATTATCTTATTGAGAAAGTTCCATGAACTATAACAATATGAATTCATACATTGCTCATGCATTTCATATGCATTCATATAGGAACCCCGACCAGGATCGAAGATCAAGGAGGGCACCAAATTGAAGTGAGCGAGTACGAGTGCACCGACTACGAAACCAACCAAGGCAAGCCCCGGTGCATAACCCACGCTTTTAAAAGTTTTGCTTTACCTCACATGTGATGATGTCATGTATTGTGCACTTAAGTTCAGGAGTTGATCGTAACCGTAGTTGCATTATTATCCCTTTATGCCTATGGTCTCATTGGATAGGTAAAATCCTTTTCGTTAGAAATGCTATGCTTAATAAGAAGTCATCGGTAGCAACACCGAGTGATTTGGAGATCACCCGGTCTAGGGATTTAACTTTGTTACCTCTCACATGATATTGATGAAATTGAGACCGTACGGGGAAATGCATGTGTAGGATGCGGTGGCAAGGTTTGCCTATGTTCGCCATAGCCCCGTGCGTGTCGGTTGAGGACCGTGTGACTCCGCGAGCAAGTATTGAGTTGTGTACCAAATGCATACCTTCGTATGGGAGTTGGTAAACCGATGTAACTTGAGAGTCGTAGTGTTGGACGGTCACTCCACCCTTTGTGAAAAGTGTTGGTCACGGTGGATGCACGGGTTTGTGAGTAGATGGAGGGTGTGTTATTACCCTTGGACCCGACGCTACCGTGGTTGCATGTGGAATGCACACTCGGAGGGTGGACCCGGCCCATATCTATGGTGATCTTGTGAAAGGTGGCCATACGTGTTCTTAAATGATGCGTATGTCGTGCATTTGGGTTTCCCCTGCAGGGTGTAAATCGATATATATCGCCGTCCCTCGCGGTGATGAGTACCACTTGTCTCGAGCAGATCGCATCGTAGTAACAAGTGAATATGATGATTAAACTTGCTGATTTTGAAGAATTACTTCATGTATTGCAACCATGTTTTGTTAGAAGTGCTCACTAAATTTATCTTCATATTTCAACCCTCTTAACTTGGCTAAAACATGAGTTAGACAAATACTTTAAGTGCTGATTTTGGCAAGTTTCCGCAAACCAGGTCAAGCCCCCTGCATGCTAGAGTCGGTTATTAGAACCATTTTTGACGGGTAAGCCTTGCGGAGTATATTAGATACTCAGGGTTTGTGTTGCAACTGTTTTCAGGATTCCCGCAGCCCGACTTTTGTGATTGCTGCGGGAAGTATGTGTGTCAAAGCGAGGAACCGCAGGAGTGGACCGTGGAGTGGGTTCCCGCTTCACCGACCCAAGAGTGAGGCCATGCCGTATGGGCTGGTGTGGTTCTCCTAAGTTAAGCTATATATATATATGTACCGTCGAGATGTTTACGCTTCCGCAAAGACATTATTAAGTATTGTAAGATCACACTTCACTTATGTATTGTAAATTGGAAAGTGAACAATGGCTTGTAATAATTAAGAGATCATGTATGGAACTTGTAACTCAATTAATGTTCTCTATGTAATAAACTGCTAAATGTATTCCCGATGTATGTGCAATGAACGTTCGCTTCGTCGAATGTCTCCCGATACGATCCTGTTCGACAATCCCTCTCGCTTCGCGAGGTAGGGGTGTCACAGCTGGTATCGAGCCGTGTCGGGATATGCCGTACACTACGGGTCATACTAAAAATCACCAACACCTTTATACGGTGAGGAACGACATAGAAAGCCCAAGTAAGGTCTACAGTAGAAATAGATGTGGCAAACTAACCCGGGGTTATGCTTGTTTAAAATTTTGCAACTACGGCCCGGCCCAGGTATGTTTGCAATTTAAATTAGCGCTCCGTGCCCGCGGAAGTAATAATACGGGACAATGTTGGCTCGTGGCAATCCACGGGGCGGTTCTTTCTATGAACCGTTACTAAGGGAAAGATGATGATGATGATGAAGATGATGAGATTGTGGAACCTTTGTTTTCATAGTTTCTTTTGAATTTGATGTAATGTTTCTGAAATGGTCTCTTGCAGGTACGCTCACCACGAAATGTAGATCGTGTAGTTTCCGTGATGAGATCGTGTGTGTGTTGCCACAAAAAGCGAGTGGTCGGCTATATATAGACCGATCACGTATTTTATTTGGAAAGGACGTAGGTTGACGGCATTTCATGTCATCATTCATGCCATGCATCACAAATTGCATGAGATAATCTATCAAGAATGCAAAAACACGGTCTCGGACAACTCACAAAAATTTTAACACAAGTCGTGCACGATATCCAAAAATCGGGCGGAAAATCCCACCCGATCGAGAACTAAACCTAATCGATTATCGTTTTCACAAAAACGGTCACAACTTTTGAATCATTCACTCAAACGAAACGGTTCAACACAATCCGGAAAGCTCATAACACGTACCATCACCCTGGCATGATGATCCAAGTAAAAGGGGAATGGAATCCTACTAAAAATAACTTACCCGAAAATCTGGCAAAAGGTTGCCAGATTTCGCCGAATCGCCGGATTGGCAGATTCGGGTGCCTCACGAAAATCGCTATAACTTTTGAAGTACTTATCCAAATAAAATGATCTACCCCAATCTGGAAAGCTTGTGTTATGCCCCACCTTTCATCTAATATCAGGTCAGCAAGGAAAATTCGTTAAGTCGGTCAAATAAGCAAAAACAGAGGACAAATTTTTAGTCCCCGGTATTCCAGAAATCTGGCAGAAAAATCCGTCGAGCCGGAAATCACCATATCTGTTGATCCGCTTAAGATTTTTCCGTGTTCTAGGATGCGTTGGAAAGCTTAGGAAATACTCTAGCCTCTAGTTATAAATTTTGGTAAATTTTACTGTACAAACAGAGACAAAAATGGGGAAAAACAGAGAGGGTTCAGAACCGGTTACGTGTAAAGGATGTCCGTTTCTTTCTGTTATCTTTCCGCATGCCACTTGAGCTTTTATTTCCTAAAATTATTGATAATAATGTTGCTTAAAATATGTTCCTAACCATGGTCTATAGATGGATGCAAGACAACTCATGACTGAAAGGAATCAGCTGAGATCTGAGGTGGTGTTGGCATCTCTTAAGGTCACGCGGAAAGAAACACGTGACCGCGGGAGAGCCAAGGGTTTAAGTCACTTGCACTATTTAACCAAATAATCCACATCCAAGTACAAGTACTAGATATGTATTATAAGGTGGGTCATGAATATCCGCAAGCGGACGGATAACCCGTTGTAGCATTTCACCCGAGAGTATTCAAGGGTATCGTATTTATATTTTCCCAAAGGAAGACATGGTTGATAAGAGTACTTATGTTCATGGTGTTACAAAAGAATGATGAAGTATTCACATTCCAATGCAGGGGTTAGGAGCAATAAGTTGAGGATAGTGTGACACACACCAAGGCGATGCATTCTCTTATAAAAGGGATAGAGGCGATCCTAGATAAAGCTAAACTAGACTAGCAGACCACTACTCCTAATGATACAACATTCATATGAGTGCGCAGCTTCTACCTAACATCCAAGATCATGCAAGCGCAAGCAAGCGTCTAATGCCTAGGCATCATCGGGAGATCCGTCTTACGCGAGGTCCGCCTCGCGACTCCGGCTTTTTAGACTCCTATGCCATGCCCGAACGTGGAGGATTACTTTGGATGACAAGGCTGTCACTTCTTGTCACCTACCTCTACAAACCGTGGGACACGAAGCACATTCAACGGTGGGTAGATAACCCCAAGCACCGTGCCGGCTGCCACTAACCACAACTCTAGATCCCTCGAGGCACCGACATGGTGGTAAATCTAGAGCACTCTTGCGGGACGATGAACCCGAAGCCTATTCATAAGAACACTAGCCTAACTAGCATAAGCTAGACGAAAGGATCAAAGCTAGCACTAAGTCATGTAGAGGCGTTGTCGCTCAAGAATGAGCGACGAACGGCAATTAATCAAGTAAGATCAGGAGTAATCGGTGATCAAGTATGAACGAACGAAGAACATTCGATATGAGTTCATCTTCTATTAATGAAGAACGAAGAACGAACGACGAACTTATATGAACGAACGATGAACGATCAAACAAGATCATGATTACTCTATAAAGCTCATGACAAGGATATGAACGAAAGTATTCCATATATAAAAGATCAAGTCTCATAAAGAGAGGATACAAGAGCTATACCCAATTTTCCACAAGACTTTGGGAGCAATGAGGCAGCCCACTACTAAGCCTAGCACTACCTAGAAAGCCTCTAAACTTCTAGTGTGAGGAGAGAATGATCCTTGTGTTGTTGTGTGTGTTAAGGAGGGGGGTACCCCTCCTTATATAGGCTTGAAAGGTCGGCTCCTCGGAGGCGGTTTCGTAGGTCGGTGGCATTTAATGCGCGTGGAACCGACCTCCGTAGGCGGTGGGCAAACCGCCGGAGAAAAGTGGGCCAGGGGGCCACCATGACGGTTCGGCCGAACCGCCTTGTTGGTTCGGCCGAACCGCCACCGCCCCTCCCGGGCCGGGCTTTGGCGGTTGGCTCCCCCACCGGATGTTGGTCTTTGATCCAGGTGCGTGAGGCCTTATTTGTGTTGGATTTCGTGGTCGTTGGCCTTTTATCTTGGAGTTGATTCCCGCGGCGAAGTGGAAGTTTTGTAAAAGTGTTGATTTGTCGCCTCGGGCCCGGAATTCATCATTTTCCACCCGCACACTAAAAATCTAGAGGTACACGTGGAACTAGGTTATTTCTAAGTAAAATGCATGCAAGACATGCCTAGTCCTTCTCATTTATTTGACTAATTGACGGTCGAAATTGGTCCGTAACGACCGTCAACAAGCCCCCCAGCTTACTCCCTTGCTCGTCCCGAGCAAGTAGTAGAACTTTAGGTTGTTGATCAGGAGTTGCTACAATGCCTACTTCTCAAAGGTACCAAGTGTATAACAAAGATACTCATCCTTGAGTTGAATAAGTTGGCAATGGTGACTCACCCTTCCCCTTAGTCCTCATGGGGCTTTGTGCTTTTCACTTTACCTTGGGCGGTTGAGAGAGAGAACGGTGTATAGAGCATTTATTTTCTCTTCCCTTGTCTTGCTTTTTATTCTCCTGACGTTTTCAAAAAATATTTTTTTTTTTTTTTCAAGTAAAACCACGTTCCACAAGTGATGCTCTCGAATCGCTCTAATGGTGTTTATATTCCTCACCAAGGCATGTGTATTGCCTCATCCTACATCTAATAGGCTTTTGTGGAGCTCAAGGTAGGGTATGAAATGAGGCATACTTGCATTCATATTTTTGCGAAACCAAAAGAGTGGATCCATGGAGATAGCAAGTCATACAATCGTAGATCAAGATGTGCAAGTGTGAAGATGATGGTGGTGGTGTATTTGACTACTCCTCTTTTTGTTTCACCTCTTTTTATTTTGGATTTTGGGCATGGCTATCTTTTCTTCTTTCTTTTTCTATGCTCGAAATGAGAGCAAGCATCTTTTTCTTGCTCATCTTTTGTGAGCCTTATTTTCTTTTTCTTTTGCATAGCCATGCCTTCTTTTGATATTTTAAGAGAGGTGATAAAATGTGAGGAGTGTCTTTATTTTGGGTGGATGGCATGACATGTTGCTAACTTCCGGTGTAGAAGTGTAGCATATGAGGTGGAGTGTGTACGTGATCTTGATCATGAGAGTATGAAAAGCATCTCACTAGGGTCACACAATTTTGATAAAGCTCAATGAAGTAACAAGTAGCAAATGAGTAAGGTTTTCAAGGGAAATTTGCATATGGCTTTGGTAGGAATTTATCATCACTTGGGAACTTATAGATTTTGCAATTTTTGGGAACAGAATTCCGGAGATTTTAAGCTCAACTTAGGACAAGATCATAGCAGCTCTTTTTACCATATCATCATCTCACAACAACTTAGGTGCAGCTCAAGCATGTGCAGCCCACAAGTTTCAGGTTCTAAGCAAGTTTTGCTAGCCACCAAACTCAAAACTAGGAGAGTTCTAAATTATAGACTAGGCACATGAGAGAAATAAAACAGAGCAACTATTCATCATCTCAACATAGAAAGACTAGCAACATACTTGCAGCGTATAAAAGGGAACTAAGCTACTTCTTTTTGTTCTTTTTAGTTTTATCATTTTTATTTTGTTTTTCATATGAGAGGCAAGAACAAGCAAAAACAAGAGACAATAAAGGATACAAGTTGCGATACATGATACCTTAGCGGGGGTGCTGCCCCCCAAGCTTGTTCTTGCTCATGGGTTTGGTGGAATGAACCCCATGTGACGGAAGTAAGCCAAAAGATCGGCTCGTTGTTGCTCCGTCATGTTGGTGAGGGCGGTGAGCTGGGTGTCGGTGCGCTCTTGCCATTGATGAGTTTGCAAGATGTGTTGGTTGAGCGCATACTCGGTGTCTTCCGCCGTGGTTTGGAGTCTTCCCATTTGTGAGGAGAGGTTGTTCATCTCCTGCACAAAGTTGTAGCCTTGGGCTGATCCGGAGTCGGTGGAGTGTTCCTCCCATTGTTGTTGTGGAGAAAACAGCCCCGGGCCATATCCCGGAGTTTGCCACGCCGATCCCCCGGCCATGTGAGGTGGCGGGGCTGGGTACCCACCGGGAGAAAACCCGGGGTGGCTGTACCCCGGCTCGCCATGAGTCGTGGGGTGCGGTGTGGGCATCTCGGAGGTAGATGGTTGTTCCGATCTCGTGCGCCCTCGCGAGAAGATACACTCTCGCGAGACCGCTGCGCTTCTTGGAGCTCAATGGTTAGATTTTTGAGAGTATACAAACGAAGGTCCGGGTTAGGTAACCGAAACTCGTTTGCATATCCCACAAAATAATATATGAGGGAATCGTTCGACCATTCTTAAGAGAGTGACCTTGAATAAGATAATCTTTATTTATAAGAGAGCGAGGTGTAGCAAGGTATTCAACATTAGCATCATGTAAAGCTCCCACCCGCATGGCAATTCGTGTCACTAGAGAGGTACATTCAATTGGTCCTATCGTCCCAAGATTTTCTATCCATTGGCAAATCATGGCTTTCACGGGAGCAATCTTAATCTTATCGACCGCAGCAAAAAGAATTTTTAGCTCATCCTCGCAAGACACCCGAATATCACTCCTTGGAAAAAGAGTGATAGCAATCCACATGTGCATAAAACGCAAGGTAGGATGATGGATGTGATTAGTTCTAGGTCGCACGCAACTAGGAAGACCCGTAATCCTTTCCCAAAAAGCATGCTTTGAAAACCGAGGAAGGGCACCATCCAAGTCGGTATTGCAGCGAGTATTAAAGCCAAGAAGAGTGCTAAGTTCTTTCCAAGTCAAACGGTAGGATTCACGGAAAACCGAAAAGAAATTCCTTCATCTACCGTTTGTAGGGTGCATAAAAACTGAAGTGTAAGCAAGCGGGAACCCGGCTCATTTACACTAGCAAAATCTGTCCACCCTAAGGCTTTAAATACTTGAGCAAATTCAGCATCCATACCTATTTTGTGCAGCAGCTCCGTGTCAAATGCTCGCGTAGGAGCAAAGAGACGGTGTTGGAGAAGCGTGTAGGTGCGCGTCTCGTGCTCGCCCACTAAGTCGAGGTCGGTGTCGGTGAGGAGACGATGCTCGATGTTGCCCTCTTGCCCTTCTTCCTCGACTTGTGGTGGTGAACTTGGCGGTGACTCGACTACGGGGCGTGCGCGGGTGCTTCGACGTAAAGAGCTTGAACTTGAGCGTGAGCTCAAGGACCTCTTGATTGACCCGAACAGCCTTCTTGGCACCGGTCATGGCTGCACACAAAGAGAGCAAGAATGCAAGAACAAAAATTCCGAACGGGTCATGTGAGGGAAAAATCAAATTAGCGACACCGTCGGTTGTTCATGTGAGCAAGAAATCGCAACTCGAGAAAACCAAACAAAAACAAATCAAACCAAAAACTAGACAAGACACCAAGAGCAAAAGATTTATGCAGAACTTTTAGGCAATGAGCAAGTGAGGACAATGGAAAACTTGAGAGTAATGAGAATGAAGTGAGTGAGGAGTGGAAATGATAGTGTGAGAGGGGGAGAGAGCTCCGGCCAGGCCACCTCTACTTATAGCTCACGAAGTAGCCGTTTTTGAGCGTTAGGAGGGGCATATGACCGTTGGGAAAAGGACAGCACCGAGCAACGGTCATAGCAGCTCGGCCGAACCAAGGAGGTGGGTTCGGCCGACCTGCCGTGGGTCCCTTTTGCTCCCCTTTTGGCCCATAGCTCCCAACGGCCAAATGATCATTGACCATGGTTGCTACGTCCGGATATTCCTCGTAAATTTTTGCTCAAGAAATCCAAAGAAAGTTGCCTCAAATTCAGCTTTATTCGAAAAATCAAATCTCGAGAAAAAGTGTTGGAGAAAATTCCAACATGCAAAAATTGTTTTTGGATTTTGTATAAGGATACAAGGGTTGTCCAAAAGTTTCAAACAAAGTAGGAAAATTTGGACGTAAAAGGATTTTGGTTTTCAAATTTTCTATGCATGGCGAGTGAGAAAAAAAAATCAAATATGCTGGCGGAAAATCCAAATAAATGAAATGAAAATTATCTTGTGATAAAATAGAATATGCAGGGAGATGCATGTGGTGGAAAACAAAAATCAAAAGAAATCGAAAGATAATACCGATTTATCCCGTCGACCAGTGGCTTTGCCATTTTAAGTCCAGCGAGCGAGGACTTCTCCATTTCTTTTCATCCTTGTGGTGCAGTGCCCTTTCCCCGGAGAAGAGGATGAAGATGGCTGCACCTTCTTCACTTGCCACACTTGTTTGGTCTTTGTTGATGTAGGTGGCTTTGTGTCTTGAAGGACTCGGCTTCTTGGCCCATAATCCCGGCCTTGCCGCATGTGCTTCTTGGGTTGGTACCATGACGGATTCTCAATTTTGTCAAGTTGCTTCCAAAAGGCGACGAGACTATCCGTCTTTCTTGGCGTCACTTCAACTTCACGGATGTTTGAGGGATTTGGCCCATACTTGATCTTGATCATTGAGCATTGTTCTTTTCTTGGTTGGAACTCAAACTTTTCCTCCTTCCCATTGATGTGGAATCGGATTTCTCCATTCCCAACATCAATTTGGGCGTTTGCGGTGCCGAGGAAGGGACGTCCCAAAATGAGGGGCGTGTTCTTGTCGATATCCATCTCAAGCACCACAAAGTCCACCGGTATGAAGTTGCCTCGAACTTTTACCGGCACGTCTTCGGCTATTCCCGCTGGGTAGCGGACCGAAGAGTCCGCCAATTGCAACCTCATTGGTGTAGGAGTCAAGGTTGTGTAGCTCAAACGATCAAAGACTTCTTTGGGCATCACGCCGACGCTTGCCCCAAGATCACATAAGGCCTGGTCGAAGTGGTGTGCCCCAATGGAACATGATATTGTGGGGCAGCCAGGGTCCTTCTTCTTTTCTCGAAGCCGATTGAGTATAGCTGCGCTACACTCCTCTCGTGAGCTTGACCATTTCCTCGTTGGGTAGTGGCCTCTTGTTGTTGAGGATGTCTTTAAGGTAGCGTGCATATGTGGGCACCTGCACCATGTCCAACAATGGCACGTTGACATGAATCCTTCGGATGGTCTCGACGAATCGAGCAAATTGTTCATCCTCCTTTGGCTTCCTCGTTTCGTGAGGGAATGGCAAAAAGCTTGTGTCTTGAAATTCAATTCCATTCTTCCCTTCACTTGGCTTCGGTTCTTCTTCTTTTTCTTTGGTAATAGAAGGGCTTTCCTCCTCCAGGTCGTTCCTCGTTCTTCTTTGCCGCATGGTTAGGATATGGCGGATCCCGAGTGGATTTTCCTCCCCTCGTGGTAACCGCATTAACATTTTCCAAAGAAGACTCGGGTTGCCCCGGATCTTCCCGTAATTAGAACCAGGAATAAGAGCAGCTAGCTGAGCAACTTGGGTTTCAATCATTTTATTAAAGCTCACCTGATTTTTGAAAGCAGAGGAGAAACCTTCTATTTGTGCAGCTTATGTTTTCTAAGACTTTATCATTGGCAGCAAGCTTTTTGTTGATAGATTCGTTAATTTTAGCTTGGCCATAAACCAAATCTTTCAAGGAAGGTTGATTATTGTTAAAGCCGTAAAAATTGTTACCTCCTTGATATGATGGTCGGTTTTGGTTGTACCCTTGTCCTCCGTTTGGACGATACCCGTTGTTGTTGTTCATGTAGAACACCTCTTCATGGGTATGGGGGCAATCCTTCCCCATATGGCCGTTGTTCCCGCACTCCTCACACGTCATGTGTGAGTCCAATGCATGAACACCACCATTTGCGTTGTGTTCGTCCAAGCGTTTTATGAGGAGGTCAACCTTGGCGGACAAGCATGTCCACCTCCTTGACAGGGTGTACGCCTCTTGCGCGTGTTTGGAGTCGATCATCGCTCCACCCTTGATTGGAGACCATCTTCTCTATGAGTTCTTTTGCTTGGGCAATAGTTTTGGAGAAGAAGGCTCCTCCAGCAGCGGCATCCATATGTCCACGGGTTGTTGGTGTCAACCCGTTGTAGAAGTGTTGAAGAATGAGCCATTCCTCCATCCCATGGTGAGGGCAGGCCGTAATGTATTCTTGAAGCCTTTCCCATGCCTCGGGCATGGATTCGTTTGTCGCTTGCTCGGAAACTTGCAATTCTTCCACGAAGGGCATTGGTTTTGCCCATCGGGAAAAACTTGGCGAGGAACGCCGTGGAACATTTGTTCCAAGTGTCAATGCTTGCACGATTGGCATAAAACCACCGTTTCGCCTTCCCAAGGAGGGATAGGGGAAACAAAGCGGAGTTTGATAGCATCTTGGTTGGCTCCGGCCGTGGCCGATGTGTTGCATATTTCCAGGAACCGTTGGAGATGAGAGTTGGCGTCCTCTGAGGCCTTTCCACAAAAGGGAATGGCTTGCACCATAGTGATGAGGCTGGACTTGATGTCAAGTCCTGCAGCACCAGCTGCCGACGTTGGGCCCAATGGGCACATTGGCGACGGAGGGCGCAGAGTAGTCACGAAGGGTCCTTTCAGCCATGAGTGTTGAGGTTGATGGTGCGGAAGATGCGGGCTCGCTTGTCGTGGGTTCTTGAGGAGAGACAACGACGCGAGGTCGAGTCTTTCTCGCAAGAGCCTCGGGATTATCAACGAAGTTTTCCGGCAAGTCGAATCCACGCATGCACTATCCCGTTTTCACCTTTGAGAGAAAACAGATCAAGGTTAGCCTCGCAAGGGCAATGATTAAATCATCATCAAGTGTAATCATGAACATTCATTGTATTCTTATTAACCAATGTCTTCCCAGCAACGGCGCCGTAAATGCTTGTTGGCATCTCTTAAGGTCACGCGGAAAGAAACACGTGACCGCGGGAGAGCCAAGGGTTTAAGTCACTTGCACTATTTAACCAAATAATCCACATCCAAGACAAGTACTAGATATGTATTATAAGGTGGGTCATGAATATCCGCAAGCGTGACGGATAACCCGTTGTAGCATTTCACCCGAGAGTATTCAAGGGTATCGTATTTATATTTTCCCAAAGGAAGACATGGTTGATAAGAGTACTTATGTTCATGGTGTTACAAAAGAATGATGAAGTATTCACATTCCAATGCAGGGGTTAGGAGCAATAAGTTGAGGATAGTGTGACACACACCAAGGCGATGCATTCTCTTATAAAAGGGATAGAGGCGATCCTAGATAAAGCTAAACTAGACTAGCAGTACCACTACTCCTAATGATACAACATTCATATGAGTGCGCAGCTTCTACCTAACATCCAAGATCATGCAAGCGCAAGCAAGCGTCTAATGCCTAGGCATCATCGGGAGATCCGTCTTACGCGAGGTCCGCCTCGCGACTCCGGCTTTTTAGACTCCTATGCCATGCCCGAACGTGGAGGATTACTTTGGATGACAAGGCTGTCACTTCTTGTCACCTACCTCTACAAACCGTGGGACACGAAGCACATTCAACGGTGGGTAGATAACCCCAAAGACCGTGCCGGCGTCACTAACCACAACTCTAGATCCCTCGAGGCACCGACATGGTGGTAAATCTAGAGCACCCTTGCGGGACGATGAACCCGAAGCCTATTCATAAGAACACTAGCCTAACTAGCATAAGCTAGACGAAAGGATCAAAGCTAGCACTAAGTCATGTAAGATGTTCGTCGCTCAAGAATGAGCGACGAACGGCAATTAATCAAGTAAGATCAGGAGTAATCGGTGATCAAGTATGAACGAACGAAGAACATTCGATATGAGTTCATCTTCTATTAATGAAGAACGAAGAACGAACGACGAACTTATATGAACGAACGATGAACGATCAAACAAGATCATGATTACTCTATAAAGCTCATGACAAGGATATGAACGAAAGTATTCCATATATAAAAGATCAAGTCTCATAAAGAGAGGATACAAGAGCTATACCCAATTTTCCACAAGACTTTGGGAGCAATGAGGCAGCCCACTACTAAGCCTAGCACTACCTAGAAAGCCTCTAAACTTCTAGTGTGAGGAGAGAATGATCCTTGTGTTGTTGTGTGTGTTAAGGAGGGGGGTACCCCTCCTTATATAGGCTTGAAAGGTCGGCTCCCGGAGGCGGTTTCGTAGGTCGGTGGCATTTAATGCGCGTGGAACCGACCTCCGTAGGCGGTGGGCAAACCGCCGTAGAAAAGTGGGCCGGGGGGCCACCATGACGGTTCGGCCGAACCGCCTTGTTGGTTCGGCCGAACCGCCACCGCCCCTCCCGGGCCGGGCTTTGGCGGTTGGCTCCCCCACCGGATGTTGGTCTTTGATCCAGGTGCGTGAGGCCTTATTTGTGTTGGATTTCGTGGTCGTTGGCCTTTTATCTTGGAGTTGATTCCCGCGGCGAAGTGGAAGTTTTGTAAAAGTGTTGATTTGTCGCCTCTGGGCCCGGAATTCATCATTTTCCACCCGCACACTAAAAATCTAGAGGTACACGTGGAACTAGGTTATTTCTAAGTAAAATGCATGCAAGACATGCCTAGTCCTTCTCATTTATTTGACTAATTGACGGTCGAAATTGGTCCGTAACGACCGTCAACAGGTGGAAGACCTCACTGATCGTCTCACCGATGTCACGGACGACTACTACTCAGCAAAGGAGGAGAACAAGCAGCTGACCGCCCGTATCACCGAGCTGGAGCAGGAAAATGCTGCTCTGACTGCACGTCTCAAGGAAGTGCAGGATGATCTGATCTTCAGCGACAACCTACGTGTCGTCGCAGATAGGGCGAAAGAAAGAGCTGAGCAGGAAAGGAAGGAACATGAGCAGATGGCCACGTTCTGTGATGAGGAACGGATTGAGGCATTAAATGAGCTGAATGCAGCTAAGACATCTATCACTCGGAAGGATGAGACCATCTACTCTCAGCAGGCCACCATGCAATTCCTGCATGGACAGCTTCAGACCGCACAGACCAACATGGACCAGCTGTTCACGGAAATAGGGAATCTCCGGACCCAGTTGGCCGCGTTACAGCAGCACCACCAGGTGTTGCTGGCAGCTCATTGGAACTTGTTGCAGCCACCACCGCCGGAGGACGATGGTGATGACGCCGCTAGCGATGCTTCCGATGTGAACAACCCGGAAGACACCGACAGCGATGCTTAGACTACTAGCTAGATGTTAAGGAAGAAACTTGTAAAATTAATGGTAGTGTACTAAAGAACAAGAACTAGTGGCTTGTACGTACGTAAGGACGTAGTGATCGCTGTGTTTTGGGTAGGCTGACAGCATAGGAGGTATGGATGACTAGCTAGGAAGGAAATTCCTGGACGTATAACCCCGCGCTAAGAAGTGTAAATATCGCGCGCTTATGTGTACAAATGGGTTGCACCTAGAAATATATGTGAACCACTAAGCTTATGTTTAAGGAACATGCGTCTCACTCCGTTAAAATTTCAGAATCATAAGAAAAATTTACTAAGTGCGAATGGTCTAAAATTGTGAGCAAAGTCTTTGGTTTCATCAATCCCAAATCATGGAAATTCATCTCCTTTAGTATGCAATCTGAAAATGAGAGTAATCCTTGTCTTCATATCATTCCCTATGGTGCATTACATAATTTGGCTCTTGTTCCTACTCTCCGAGAAGAAATCATTGCTGCCCAGAAAACGGATGAAGGTATGGAACACATCCGACAGAAGTTGGGTACCGAAAAGGCTAAATGTTTTCGTCAAGATGAGGAGGGAGTTCTATGGTTTAATAACCGTCTCGTTGTTCCTAAGAACCTGGAACTACGGAAGAAAATTCTTGATGAAGCCCATCTCTCGAAATACTCCATACACCCCGGTAGTAACAAAATGTACCGTGGGTTGAGAGAAAAATTCTGGTGGACTCGCATGAAGCGAGAAGTGGCTCGTTACGTTGCCGAGTGCGACACTTGCCAACGAGTCAAGGCTGATCATCTAAAGAAAGCCGGACTATTGCACCCATTAAAAATTCCCGCTTGGAAATGGGAAGACATAGCCATGGATTTTGTTGTTGGACTACCTCCCACCTCCAAGAAACATGATTCCATATGGGTAATCATCGATAGATCGACGAAATCAGCACACTTTATTCCGGTACACACCACCTACGGTGCTAAGAAGTATGCTGAATTGTATATTGCCCGTGTGCTATGTTTGCATGGTGTGCCAAAGACCATCATTTCAGACCGTGGTCCGCAGTTTGTTTCTCGATTTTGGGAACAATTGCATGCTAGTCTTGGTACTACCCTAATCCGGAGCTCTGCATATCATCCTCAAACCGATGGACAATCGGAAAGGTTAATTCAATATTTGGAGGATATGTTGAGAGCGTGTGCTTTGACTCAAAAGGGAAGTTGGGATGATCAGTTACCATTCATTGAATTTTCCTATAACAACAGCTATCAAGAAAGCTCTGGAGTCACTCCTTTTGAGGCGTTATACGGACATTCTTGCCGTACGCCGTTAAACTGGTCCGAGTCGGGCGAAAGGATAATATTTGGTCCGGATATTGTTGAGCAGGCCGAGGAAAAGGTGAGAGAAATACAAGCTAATATGAAGGCTGCTCAATCCCGCCAAATAAGTTATGCAAACAAAAGGAGACGCCCGCTGGAATTCGAGGTAAACGATCATGTTTATCTTCGTGTCTCTCCAAATAAAGGTGTGTCACGTTTTGGTATAAAAGGAAAACTTGCTCCCCGCTATATTGGACCCTTTCCAATTGTGGAGAAGTTTAGCCCCGTGGCATACCGGTTGCAATTGCCGACTAACTTGGAACGTGTGCACAACGTGTTTCATGTGTCGCAACTCAAGAAGTGCCTAAAACCACCCATTGATGTGGTCATCTCCGACACCGAGCAATTGCAAGATGATCTATCTTATCCGGAAACTCCCGTCCGGATCCTCGATAAAAAGGATCGTGTTACTCGCAACCGCACTATCACATTCTATAAGGTGCAATGGAGTAATCACACCGAGGATGAAGCCACTTGGGAACAGGAGGAATTCCTGGATAATCATTTCCCGAGTTCATGGCTTCACGATCGAGGTAACGACGCACCTCCCTTCGACCACTCTTTTATCAATCTTAATCTCGGGACGAGATTTCTTTAAGGGGAGGGCTGTGACACCCCGTGTCACAAATTCACCATGTTACTGTGCTAACAGGAGAGTTGCATGTGCAAAGCAAAAATCAATTGCCCGAGTCACATGAAATAATAAGCTAAAGTCCTATTAGGGTTTTTAATACTCCAAAACCCTAGCCCTTGAGATCTCGTATTTTCTCCAAAGTAGTAACCCCATATTTTTGCACAATCTGGTAGAACATATCAAGACATGAATTTAGAGCATTTTTCCTGAATTTTTGGAGCAGCACAAATCCCTAGAAAAATCCAAACCTAAGCAGAAACAGCATCTGTTCAACAATTTTTATAAATTTTTACATTTCGAATTCAAACTTTTGCCTATAAGGAAAGTTGTTCCACCTAATCCAGAGGACCCACAGAAAATTTGGTTTGCAAAAATGTCAAAAGGATCAAAGTCTGTGAGCAAATTACAGAGAGGAACGGCAGTGGCAAAACTGTAAATAAAAAGAACCTTTAGACAACAGGGCGCGCACAGGAGCTCGGGGCCACCGCCAGCGAGTGCTCCGGCGTTCGTGCCCATCCCGGCCGGTCGAGGCGCCGCCCGCCTGCACAGCGCCGCCCCACGCGTCCGCGATCGCCATGGTTGCGTTGTTTTCACGCGGGATTGTGCACCGTCCATGGCCGCCATAAAAATCGCTCTCCGGCCGCCGCCGCCCGAACACCACCCCGCCGCCCCATCTCCTCGAGGCCAGCTTCCCACTCTCTCGGAGCGTCACGAGCATCGCCCTAACCCTAGCCAGCTCTCCGGAGCACGAGCCCCCGGTCCCGCAGCCGTTCGTGCGCAATCCCGGTTTCCCCTCAACTCCGCCGGCCGCCATTGTTGGCCGCATTTCTTCTCCGGTGAGTTATCTTCCGATTCCTCCCGCTCGTAGCATCCTTTGGTTCCCATCTACATCGTGTAAGCTTGGTTCGGTGTTTGACGCAGCCGCTCGCCGGGAACGCCGTCAAGCCGTCGCGTCGCCCGCACCCGTCCGCCACCTCCCCGACGACCCGCCACCACGGTGAGCCTCCTAGGCTTTGGGGCCTCGCGGCGCATGCGCGAGAACTCCCTGGTGCTCGCCGGCCCGCACGCCCCTCTCTCTTGCCTCCACTCACCGCCGGCGGCCTCGCCACGCCGCCGCGCACGGCGCACGCCGCGCACGCCACGCATGCCTGGCCGCGCTCCAGCACTTAGAAAATTTTCGAACGCGTTGGCCGAGCCCAAAAACCGTGAACGTTAACGATTTTGAAAATATCATATCTCGAGATTTACACCACGGATTTAAATGATTCAAAGCACATTCGAAAGTTTGTAACATGTACTACAACATGGTGAACATGAACTCCTATGGTTGTATATAAAAATTTAATTTTTGAACACGATGAACATGCTATCGTGACCAAACGCGTAAACAAGATTGCATTTTAAAAATGATGTAACTTCTGGATCTCAGATCCAAAATACATGAGCAAGGGCACTTTAGAAAGTAGATAACTTGTATTTTAACGTGGTAACATAATCCCAGTACTTCATGTGTAGAAAAATGAAGATTTAAGCGCTCTAAGATGCTAAACCGTTATGCCCGCGTGACAACTTGCTGTTTTTGAAATTCGATAACTTTTTGAATACAGATCCAAATGAAACGATTCTTGGCTCATTGTAAACCTTGAGTTATGTGCTTTACATTAACCAACATGAATCACCTAAGTTTTATAGCAAAATAATAAGATTTGGACACCTTAAGAAGGCTTCATAGTCAGCCTGGCAGCACAGACTTAACTAAACAAAGAGCTGAGAATTTGCTAAGGTCAAATTAAACATTTCTCACATTGCATGGTATATTTAAACATGTTATAATAATGTTTATCTTTTTGGGCAAGAACAGTCTTATATGAAGTAGGTTTAATCGTAGCAAAACCACATGAAATGAAGAGTACTCCTGGTGCACGATGTATAACGACATGGTCAAACTTCATCCTAAGAAGTGAGCACCAACCTCTTGCATGCTAAGTAATAAGGAATTATACCCTATTTTCTTGATCTCAAAAACTAGCATATACATTTATACTAAACGATGGAAAGTTTACCTAATTAGAAGGTTGTCCCCATGAAACGAACTTTACTCACCACCATCATGACCATAGCATCACCACTCAAGAAAGTGTTTAATTCATGCAAACGTTTCGTTGCATTATCTTATTGAGAAAGTTCCATGAACTATAACAATATGAATTCATACATTGCTCATGCATTTCATATGCATTCATATAGGAACCCCGACCAGGACTGAAGATCAAGGAGGGCACCAAATTGAAGTGAGCGAGTACGAGTGCACCGACTACGAAACCAACCAAGGCAAGCCCGGTGCATAACCCACGCTTTTAAAAGTTTTGCTTTACCTCACATGTGATGATGTCATGTATTGTGCACTTAAGTTCAGGAGTTGATCGTAACCGTAGTTGCATTATTATCCCTTTATGCCTATGGTCTCATTGGATAGGTAAAATCCTTTTCGTTAGAAATGCTATGCTTAATAAGAAGTCATCGGTAGCAACACCGAGTGATTTGGAGATCACCCGGTCTAGGGATTTAACTTTGTTACCTCTCACATGATATTGATGAAATTGAGACCGTACGGGGAAATGCATGTGTAGGATGCGGTGGCAAGGTTTGCCTATGTTCGCCATAGCCCCGTGCGTGTCGGTTGAGGACCGTGTGACTCCGCGAGCAAGTATTGAGTTGTGTACCAAATGCATACCTTCGTATGGGAGTTGGTAAACCGATGTAACTTGAGAGTCGTAGTGTTGGACGGTCACTCCACCCTTTGTGAAAAGTGTTGGTCACGGTGGATGCACGGGTTTGTGAGTAGATGGAGGGTGTGTTATTACCCTTGGACCCGACGCTACTCGTGGTTGCATGTGGAATGCACACTCGGAGGGTGGACCCGGCCCATATCTATGGTGATCTTGTGAAAGGTGGCCATACGTGTTCTTAAATGATGCGTATGTCGTGCATTTGGGTTTCCCCTGCAGGGTGTAAATCGATATATATCGCCGTCCCTCGCGGTGATGAGTACCACTTGTCTCGAGCAGATCGCATCGTAGTAACAAGTGAATATGATGATTAAACTTGCTGATTTTGAAGAATTACTTCATGTATTGCAACCATGTTTTGTTAGAAGTGCTCACTAAATTTATCTTCATATTTCAACCCTCTTAACTTGGCTAAAACATGAGTTAGACAAATACTTTAAGTGCTGATTTTGGCAAGTTTCCGCAAACCAGGTCAAGCCCCTGCATGCTAGAGTCGGTTATTAGAACCATTTTTGACGGGTAAGCCTTGCGGAGTATATTAGATACTCGGGGTTGTGTTGCAACTGTTTTCAGGATTCCCGCAGCCCGACTTTTGTGATTGCTGCGGGAAGTATGTGTGTCAAAGCGAGGAACCGCAGGAGTGGACCGTGGAGTGGGTTCCCGCTTCACCGACCCAAGAGTGAGGCCATGCCGTATGGGCTGGTGTGGTTCTCCTAAGTTAAGCTATATATATATATGTACCGTCGAGATGTTTACGCTTCCGCAAAGACATTATTAAGTATTGTAAGATCACACTTCACTTATGTATTGTAATTGGAAAGTGAACAATGGCTTGTAATAATTAAGAGATCATGTATGGAACTTGTAACTCAATTAATGTTCTCTATGTAATAAACTGCTAAATGTATTCCCGATGTATGTGCAATGAACGTTCGCCTCGTCGAATGTCTCCCGATACGATCCTGTTCGACAATCCCTCTCGCTTCGCGAGGTAGGGGTGTCACGGAACCCGGGTAAATCCCTTGTGTTCTTGCTCGCTTGAGTCATCTGCGCTAAGCACGAGTGAATCCGTCCTTCCCCGAGCCTATCCGAAGGGAGCCTTGACAGGCCCCCATTTGGAGGTGTGCTCACACACCGACAACCGCCCTATCAGCAACAGAACTTCCGGAATCCCCGACCGATGGGTCAAGCACCGCAGCAGAATGGACCGCCATGCTTCAATTGTGGCCGTTCGGGACATTATTACCGCAGTTGTCCATATCCTCGAAGGCACCATATGCACCCGGACCTCAAGGGCAGCCGCAGAACCAGCGAGAGGGCACCAGCCAAGAATACCCAAGTGAAGATCGGCCATGCCAACTTTACTACGGTCGAGGAGCTACCCGAAGGAGGACAAATCTTAGCGGGTATGTTTTCTATCGCTGAACATCCTGCTATGGTTTTATTTGATTCGGGAGCTACGGATAATTTTATCGAGCAAGTCATATATTGCTAAGCATTGCATCCCACCATCTAAGTTGACATGGACACATATTATCTCAACACGGGGGTAAAATTCTAACCAATCAAGCAGCTGCCGATATGCCATTAAGATTGGGTAGCAAAGTTTATCCTACTTCATTGATCATATTGGATGGGCAAGGGTTAGATGCAATTATTGGCATGCAATGGATGAATTTCCATAAGGCAGTATTGGATATAGCATCTCGAGCCGTATACCGGACTCCCCTGTTCATGGTCGGGATTGCTTACTCTTAGCTTTTCCTCACGCTATGCTGCCAATGGTCAATAAGGTTGTAGGTAAGAGTCCGGAGGATATACCCATAGTCTCGTGAGTATCCGGATGTCTTTCCGGACGACTTGCCGGGACTACCGCCGGATCGAGCGGTAGAGTTTAAGATAGAGTTACAGCACTGGAACCGCACCAATATCAAGAAGGCCGTATCGGATGCCGCCAAAGGAGCTGGCAGAATTGAAGGTACAACTAAAGGAGTTGTTGGACAAGGGTTATATACGTCCAAGTCATCGCCATGGGGATGCCCGACCTTGTTCGTAAAGAAGAAAGACAAGACATTGAGGCTATGTGTGGATTATAGACCTCCGAATTCGGTTACCATCAAGAACAAGTATCCATTTCCGAGAATTGACATCTTGTTTGATCAACCGATGGGAGCTAAAGTTTTCTCCAAGATAGATCTTCGCTCGGGATATCATCAGATTAAGATAAGAGCCGAAGATATACCGAAGACTGCATTTTCCACCGGGTATGGACTTTATGAGTATCCGGTGATGTCATTTGGATTGACCAACGCGCCAGCACATTTCATGTATCTCATGAATTCGGTACTCATGCCGGAGTTGGACAAGTTCGTCGTAGTGTTCATTGATGACATCTTGATCTACTCTAAGTCGGAAGAGGAACATGCCAACCACTTAAGAGTTGTGTTGCAACGACTCGGGGATCATCGGCTCTATGCTAAGTTCAGCAAGTGTGAATTTTGGCTAAAGGAAGTACCGTTCCTAGGTCACGTGATATCAGCCGAAGGTGTGGCCGTTAACCCAGTGCAAGGTTCAAGAAGTGTTGGATTGGGAATCACCGAAGTCTATCTCACGGACCGGGAGTTTCTTGGGATTAGCTGGTTATTATAGGAGGTTTATCTCAAACTTCTCAAAAATCGCCAAGCCGATGACTAAGCTCTTGGAAAAAGATAAGAAGTACGTATGGAGCAAAGAATGCGAAGAAGCTTTTCAAACGTTGAAGAAGTTGTTGACTACAGCTCCTGTACTTGCTCGGCCAGATTTGACGAAGCCTTTTGATGTGTATTGTGATGCATCGAGAACAGGACTTGGATGTGTTCTAATGCAGGAAGGTCGAGTGATTGCCTATGCGTCTTGACAACTAAGGCGTCATGAGGAACACTGTCCTACCCATGATCTAGAACTAGTAGCAGTGGTACTTGCATTGAAAGGTTGGAGACACTATCTCCTGGGTAACTTGGTACATTTATACACGGACCACAAGAGTCTCACGTACATCTTCACTCAAGCAGATTTGAATATGCGACAACGAAGATGGTTAGAACTAATCAAAGATTATGAGCTGGAAATCCACTACCACCCCGGTAAGGCCAACGTGGTAGCTGATGCCTTAAGCTGCAAAGTTCATTGCAATAATCTCATGACTCAACTCATGATTCAAGCATCTCCACAAGGAAATGAAGAGCCAATCCTTCGGATTATTCCGTATGGAGCATTGACCAACTTGGCTCTTCTTCCTACCATTCGTGAAGAAGTGGTAGCAGCTCAGCAGAAGGATGCTGGTATGGAACACATCAAAAGACGGCTCCGGAAGGGTGAAGTCAAGTGTTTCCGAAAAGATGACGAAGGTGTTATCTGGTTCAAGAATAGGCTAGTAGTGCCTAAGAACTTTGAACTTCGCAAGAAGATAATTGATGAAGCCCATATGTCCAAATATTCTATTCATCCTGGAACCAACAAGATGTATCAAGATTTGAAGCAAAGATTTTGGTGGACACGCATGAAACGGGAAATAGCCAAGTATGTCAATGAATGTGACGTCCGTCGATGGGTCAAAGCCGAGCATTTAAAGCAAGCAGGACCCTTACAACCTCCGAGCATTCCTGAATGGAAGTGGGAAGACGTCGGCATGGATTTCATCGTGGGATTACCATTAAGTCCACGGAAACACGACTCTATCCGGGTCATTGTGGACCGGTTGACGAAGTCTGCTCACTTTATACCGGTACATACACGGTACACTGCCGAGAAGTATGCGGAACTCTACATTTCTCGAATTCTCTGTTTGCATGGAGTGCCGAAGACCATTATATCGGACAGAGGAACACAATTTGTCTCCAGTGTTCGGGAACAACTACAAGAATCCTCGGGAACCAAGTTGATACGAAGCTCGACATATCATCCTCAAACCGATGGCCGGACGGAAAGGATCAATCAATATCTCGAGGATATGCTTCGAGCATGTGTCTTGACCTATGGTAAGGATTGGGAAAAGTGCTTACCTTTAGCAGAGTTCTCCTACAATAACAGCTATCAAGAGAGTGCCGAAATGTCGCCGTTCCAAGCTCTATATGGACGTAGTTGTCGTACACCCTTGAATTGGTCCGAAAGTGGAGAAAGAGTAGTCTTCGGACCGGATCTAGTAAGAGATGCGGAAGAACAAGTACGTCTCATCCAACAGAACCTCAAGAGGGCTAAATCTCGACAAATCGGTTATACCGACAAGAGGCGTCGAGAGTTAGTATTTCAGGTTGGAGATCAAGTCTATCTTCGAGTATCTCCTACCAATGGGGTTCAAAGGTTCAGAATTAAGGGCAAGTTAGCACCACGAGACATCGGACCTTTTCCAATCCTAGAAAGATGTGGAGTGGTGGCATATCGTTTGGAGTTGCCAGACACACTTGTCGGGTATACACAACATATTTCACGTATCTCAACCGAAGAAATGTTTGAAATCACCGATGGATATAACAACAGCTGAGGTAGAACAGATTACAACCAGATTTGACGTATGACGAACGTCCGGTCAAAGTTCTTGACACCAAGGATCGAGTGACTCGACACCGGACCATTAAGTTTTACAAGATTCAATGGAGCAATCACTTGGAAGCTGAAGCTACTTGGGAACAAGAAGAGTTTCTTCGATCAAACTACCCCGAGTTCTTTAGCACTATCGCTTAGTCGTTTCGATCGTGAATCTCGGGACGAGATTCCTGTAAGGGGAGGGTCTGTAACAACCCACAGCAATAAAATACATTTCATGGCACTCATGAGCATGTCATCACATTTTATTTGTGAAATCATTAAGCATTTGGTGTTAATTATAAGCACATAAAATATCAAAGTAACTAAAGAATAAATGAGGTGTTAAAAATAAATCAAATGAGAAGAAAATTTAAGTTTAACATTTTCTATAGCTTAATTATCACAAATAAAGATTTCAAAAATTTAAGTTTAACATTTTCTATAGCTTAATTATCACAAATAAAGATTTTTGAAAATGTCCTGAAAAGATTTTGAGTTATGAAAATAATTACAAGAAATAAACAAGGTCTCTTTTATTAATTTAGCTATGAATTTTTAATCCGAAAATGATTTGGAGTTTCTACTGGGACTTAATAGGAAAAATGCTTAAAATGTTTTCATTTAAACCCCTGAAAAATTTGGGAATTTTTGGAGCTCAGGAAAGCCAATTTTTAATTTCAGGGAAAGAAGAAGGGCTTTTTTATAAAAGGGCCAAGCCCGCCCCAACGGCAGCCTCTTCTTCTCTCTCCCTCTCTCACCGCGCGCTCGCGCGCCGCGGCGCACCGCCTCTCCGGAGGGTGCCACGACCGGGCCACGCAGCCGCTTCACGGCCACGCAGCTGCCGGCCGGGAACCGCCACGGAGAGGATAAAGACCCCGCCGGCTCCCATTTTTCTTCCCCTCCCTCTCATTTTCGCCCCGCCATTGCCGCACCTCAAGCCCCCACCATCGCCGGGGTGCTCCGGTGCCTCCCCGTCCACGCCGCCACCACCCGAGCCCCGCCGGGTCCCCACGAAGCTTAGTCCCTTGATCAAGTAGCTTGAGCAGCTCCACTCCGACGAGGCGAGCTCATCTTCTTCCCCGCGCTTCCGACCGTGCTCCTCCGTCGCAACTCCAAATTCGTGACCTCCGGTGAGCCTCTCGTCCGGGTCCTTGGTTTCTTAAGTGCGCAACCTATTACCCTCTACTCCCCGTCACTCATTGTCGACTTTGTCCCATAGGAAGTCCGGCAATCGTCGTTTTTCCTTAGCTTCGGTCGCCGCCGTCTCCGCCATCCACGGTGAGCACCCCTCTCGAGCCTTGCTCATGTACTTTTGAGTCCACGACGAGCTTGCGCATGCTCCGTAGTCCGCGTCGGCGAGTTTTCCCCAATTTTTGTAGTCCGTGCTGAGCTCGCGCCACCGCCGGAGGTTTCGCTCTGGTCGGACCTCGCCGCCGGCATGCTTCCGACCGAGCTCATGCTCCGTCGTGCACACTGGAGTGTTCCCCGCGTCGTGTAGGTGCTCTAGGTAGTCTCGCGGCGAGCTTTGCTCCCCTCCCGGCCGTCTCCGGCGACCGCGCCGCCGCTGGCTCACCGCTACGGTGGTGCCACACCCCGGGCCACACGCGGGTGAGATCGCGTGTGGCTACGTGGGATCGGGTGTGGTCAACCCCGTGGCCCTCCGTGTGGCACGAAGTGTTTTTAAACTTTCAAAATTCGTAGAAAATTCATTAAAAATCGGAAAAATGCCAAACCAACTTTGTTAGACTCAGAAAAATGAAATCTATTTATTTATGAAATAAAATATTTATTTTGAATAAATTTAGTTTATAATTAGTAGTTAATCCCTTTCTTTGATTAAAGAAAAGCTATTATTTTATGTAAATAAAATGTTTATTTGGGAAAAATAATTTTTAGTGATGAAAGAGATACTGCAGACGAAATTTAATAATGAAATTGATTTTTCCAAAATTAAACTTAAACTATGTTATTTTATGTGATCACAATTTATTAACCTTTAATCACTTAAAGTAATTATTTATTTATTGACTAGTAAATCAGAATAATTCATTAATCATTACACTTAAGTAATTAGTGATCGTAATTAAGTAATTAAGGGAACAAAACTAATTAATAATGATCTTGATTAAATATTTCTTAATCAGCATAATTAATTGTTAATTAATGCTTAATGAGCATACTTATCCATAATTTGTTAATTAACTAAAGTGATTAAGCATTAATCATTAATTATTTATGGGACTTAATTAATGAACCCTTGCATGCTTTCATCATATGCATTCATACATACATGATGGTGATTCGCGATGCATTGCTTGGTCGAATAGGTTCGAAGTAATAGAGATTCCACCCGAGGGTGAGTCGGAGCCGGGGATCTCGAAGTCGACCCAGCCGCCGAGGAGACTAACTTCGAACAAACTCAAGGCAAGCCCGGTGCATCCTACCTATGTTTTTAAATATTTTACTTTATCACATAGTACGGTTATGCTTGTGCATTAGGTGTTAGGGTTTGGTTGACACCCTAGATGCATTATGGTAGGTTTCCGTCTGTTTATTATATACTTGGTACAGGTAGCTCAATACGGACTAAGCTTAATTCATAGTGGCAACGGTAGATGTTTAGGGCACTTAAAGCATGGAGGCTTTAAGAGTTTTGTGTTGACACTAAGATGATGAGAGTGTTAATGAAGATGAGACCGGACGGGCCCCGTAGGAGAAAGGGCAAGACGGAGATGAGGTCTTGCAAGGTGGTAGCCCCGTCTATGTCGGTCAAGGACCGTACCGTTGTCGGCTTAGTTGAACAAGTTTGAACGTACCTTGCTACATGCTAGTATCATGGGCCCAGCAAGCTGATGTACCCTATCGCCCCGAGAGATGTAGCATAGCCAACTCTCTTTTACTAGTCGTTAGTGAGAGGATAGTCTCACGGGAGGGAGATGGGTCGACCACGAGAGAAGTCGTGGCGTCGCCATACTTCCGGGGAGTTGGAAATGGCTAGTCTGCTGTCAGGTGCTAGCGGGAAAGGTTGTCGTATACGATCGGGGTGATGCGTATACGTCGTGTAGTCGGGTTTGCCAGCTGGTATAAAATCGATTCGTATCGCTGTCCCTCGCAGTAATGAGTACCGCTTGTTTAGCTCGTCACATCGTAGTAAATTTTATTGAAGATGAGGAAGATGAGAGATTGAAGGATAAAGATCTATTATATCTTGTTTGAGAACTTGATTGAATAGAGATAGGTTGCAAACACCAAGGCTAATGATCATAACCCGAGCTAAAATACTAAAAGTAAGGACCCACCCTTAAATGCTGTTTTTCGCAAAGGAGTAACCCTACGGCCAAAGAGCCTTTGCATACTAGGCGTCGGCCTTAGCGTGCCATGTTGACGGGTCGGTCTTGCCGAGTATTAGAATACTCGGGGTTTGTTCATTACCTTTCGGGGAACGAGTCGTACTTCCTCGACTTGTACGGCAGTTTTCCCGAGGAGGTGCAATGTCCCGAGGGAGGTTCCCTTTAGTGGGAACGAATCCCCACACCTTGATGAGAGAGGACCGTGATGTACGAAGGGCTCGAGTGCATCGCGATGTTTTGTTGAAGTCTTTTTAGTTGTATAATAGCCAAGCTTCCGCTGAATACTCGTAGGATGTTAAACTTTAATAATGTTATCTTTCCGCTGCACGAATGTTTGTATTTCGAAAACTTGGTTGTATTATACCATGATGTATATATTCCGGCTTGTATGAGATGATGTTTCGTTGTAACTCGCTTCGTCGAGTGTCCCTCTGTTCCGATTCCTGGGTGGTCCCGAAGGGGATGTCACGAAACCCCTCCTCACTAAGTGAGATTTGATTACAAGTGTATCGGTCCACAATTTTTGATTCTTGCAGTCCACGCATAGACAATATATTTCTTGTGTTCCTAGACTCTTAGCATGCTCGTGCAGCCCTCCTAAGAAATACATCGACTTGACCTCAAAAATATGCACTTAATCTTGACTCTTCGTACATCCATGTTTTGTCCATCTAAACAAGCATTACGCGAATATTAATTATAATAAAATAATTACTAAATCAAATAATTACCAGTATGAATATTAAATATTTATAGAAAATATAAGGAAACTAATATATTGCATAACGTAATGTGCTAGAATTCATAATTATTAAATAATTACTAAATAATCTATTTACCATTATGAATATTATATATTTATAGAAAATATAAGGGAACTAATATATTGCATAAGACAATGTGCTATCATATATAAAAACCCACTATACAAATTATTATTAATTGACTCGAATGTTTTAATAATTAAAGCTGTGCTCTAGGGGTCTCTCTCAAGAGAGTATAAAGTAGATATTAAATTGACATGAAAAAGGCTTGTAAGACATGATTTTTTTGTATGCAACACAAGCACATGATATATGAGCTTATTATACACAACTCAAACCAACAAGAAACCTACAAACATGAAGGAATTTGACAAATCGAAATCAAAACCTAGGTCGGATGGTAATCCAAAATTCTCCATGATTACAACACTATAGCAACAAATAATACATGGGATGAGTTTTCCTTACCACGGAGAACAAATTTCTGCAAAAACAAAACGAGATCAAAACCTTCCCCCTCGGTTTTCATTTTTTTGCTCAATTTTTGAGCCGCCACATTGGGACCGAGCTCCTGTTCCGTCCGAACGCGGCTTTTATACTGTGCAAAACAATAGCCACGGTCCACTTCTTCAACCGTGGCTATAGAAGAAACTATAGCCACGGTTGATGACGTGGACCGTGGCTATTGGTGGAGGCCACTATAGCCACGGTTCAAAGGCAGCCAGCCCCGCCACCTACCGTAGCCACGGTTTATTTTTTTTTTTGCCGTGGCTACTTCATTTTGGGTGGCGTGGCTATAGCGAGTTTTTGTTATAGTGTCGGATCCAGCGGAGGCGAGGACAGAGAAGGGTGTGTGTAACACCCCCAAATATCAACACATATTCGGAGGTGTTACTAAGCTAAACGACAACAATAAAAAAAGATAGCAAGGGGCTTGCGGGAAAACACTACTAAACAGAGTACGCGGAAGCAACAATTATTATCATTAGTGTTTAACAAAGGAGTACAACAAGACTCCAAGAACATTATTATTATTACAACAAATGTGTCCGATAGGTGAAATAAAGAAGGACGTGCACAAGTGTCGCTATTCCCATCCCACAAGCATCACTCCAAGCTCAAGCACCTGAGAAGATAAAGAAAGCGTATGAGGTTTATGGAAAACCTCAGCAAGCAAATTTGCTTTAACAAGTTATTTAAACTACAATTGATTAAGCATCAAGTTAATAAACAAGATAGTAGACAAAAATATAGATCAAATGTAGTTCAGCAAATATTATCCTTCAGAATTCATATGCAAAATGCAATGCAATGTGATGCAATGCATGTCTTCACTTCTAGCCCCTCCTCCCAACAGAGGAAATGAGGGCTGCAACCACATTGCTTAATTCAACGTGCGTTGCTGTATCGGTACTTACCGCACCAACATCGAGCATTATATGGCAAAAATGCAAGATTTCAATGCATGAACTTCATATACTTCAAACTTCAAATGTAAAAGAATTACCAAGATAACAAAGTATATATCTATCAAGGTAAATCAATAACTCCAATTATCATATTATATGGCTGGTGTGAATACTTAATTTAAATGGAGGTAATTCAAATAACAAGCCAAAGCGTGTAGACCATGGTGCTACATTTACTTGCCTTCTCCGACGATCAAGTGAAAGATAATTAAGAACGGTCGGAACGAGCACCACCTTATCACAAGCAATTCTCATCAACAAAACAGTCATGAGCGAAAAAACAAACAATAAGTAAAGCGATCCAACGCCCCATGCCCAAGAACGACGAACGACAAGTGAATCGTTGGATTTCTAGCAGGCAGCACTGCTTAACATTTTATATTTTTAAAAATAAAATAGGTATGGTAGTAAGTAAAGGTTCTAAAAACATCTACACAGAATAAGCTACAGGTTTCGTATTCAAAAGAAAGTCCAACTTTGTCGTCTACTTGCTCTGAACCAGTCCACAAATTGACTCTGCGTTTTGTACAATAGACTGCAGGACAGCTGACTGTTCCAAATTATAAATCTCAATATACTCATCCAAATTCCAAGTACTAGGACTCCGAAAAGATAGAAACCAATACTACGAGAGCCTCACTTCAATCCAAACATGATCTGTCGCTTAGAGCACTAAAGGAGCACAACTACGAGAGCACTAAAGGGATGATAATGGTCCATGTTAGGACTTGCTCTTAAAGAAATTTTTCTTAGATCATCTCATGTTAGTATTATTTTATGTGCAAATTTACTTTGTTATTAGACCATGGCAGCCCACATGATTATGTGTCATTTCATTTTTGTTCATATACATTACTCATTATTGCCCTACTCTCTTGCTTACTAAGTAGACATTCATATTTATGTTACATAGTATATGTTTCTTCTAATTAGAAGGTTGTCCCCATGACATTATCCACATAAATCATCATCATGATAAAGCATCCGACCTTCACATGAGCATATTATTTTATGCAAACATTTCATTGAATTTCGTTATTGAGAAAGTTCCATGAACTAATTATCTATAAACTCGTTCATGCTCACGTATCGCATTGCATTCATACGAAACCCCGACCGAAGGCGAGAATCAAGAAGGGCAGCAGCTTGAACCGAGTACATTCTTGTGTGCTAACTGCGAACCCAACGAAGGCAAGCCCCGGAGCATAATCTCACTTGGTCTTCCTGATTGGGTATTCGACAAAGACTTCATTTACCAATCTAAAATAATCTCTACGTTGTCTTTTGCTTTCGATGTCCATGTCTGGAGCCGCTTGATATCATCCCAATAAATCCCTTTACTTGGGAGGCGCTGAACCTTGGCGTCTTGCTTGCTTACATCTTCGATTTTGGGCGGTGGTAGAGTTGAGGGTTTGGAGTTAGCAATTCTGTTTTCTTGCTTTGGATAGTTCGAGGTACCATGCCCGTGATGGGGTGGTGGCTGGGTTGGTTGGTTTGGCCCGAAGTACTTGGGTTGGGTAGTATCGTTGGGGTGGGTAATAATGGTTTTGGACGCTTGGCTACTGGGGTTGTTGCTGATGCCAATGACTTGTTGTAGTGTGGTTTATTTGTTCTGGTTGCAAAGATCGCTTCTTTTCGAAGTCAAGCCTTCTCATGATTTCCTCCAGTCTTGGGCAATCTAATGTTTTGTGCCCAGCGTGGCTTTCGTAGTATAAGCAGTAGGGCTTCTTGCGCTGGCGCTGGTTGTTGTAGTTTCCATTCTTGCTGTTGCTTCGCTGCTTTTCTTTTTGCGGGACGTTCTTATCTTGCTCATTAGTGCCTTCCCCTGATTTGCTCGTATGTTGTTTACTTCGACTGTCTGTGCATTTTCCTGTGGCTTTGCCTTCTTTCAGTATATGTCAGCGTTGTTTTGTGCTTCGCGCGCTTGCTTTTGGGTTGTTGTGTGTCTTTTGTAATCCGTTTCTGATCTGCAATATTCCTCGAACTTGCTGCACATATCTTGCACTTGTGTGAGGCCACTTCTTTGCGAATTTTGGGCTTAGGGGACTGGCGCGAAGCCCTTTAATTGCGTACTCAATCACCATCTCTTCTGCTGCCTTTGGGCACCGAGCTTTGAGTGTGAGGAATCTTCCGTAGTAATCTGCCAACAGTTCGCTTGGGTGCTGTACTATGTTTCTCGGGTTCTCTAATGCTTCGGATGGTCCCTTGAAACCTCCGAAGTTTGCTATCACTTTGTCCCTCAAATTCTCCCAGCTGTAAATGGATCCTGGTTCTAGGCTGAAGTACCATGTTGATGCCGGGCCTTCGAGTGCGCAAGCGAAAATCTTTGCGAGGGTTACTTCGTCTCCTGCTAAGGAATTGCCTTGGGTCTGTTTCCCCTGTACCTTGGGATGGTTCCTATGCGAAAATTTTATGGGTAACTCGCCCTTTGCAACCCTTCCGATAGTAGTGAGTCTTTGTCTATGATTACGAGGCTTGACTTCCTGGAGGGCATTGGTTCGCGCCTTGCGCTTTTGTCTCTGTTGTTGCTCGCTATTGGCTCTTCTTCCGTGTCACTTTGTATAGTGGCTGTTGATGGCTTCGCTCGGATGCTTTTTTTTGCTTTTTCCCTTAGCTTTTTTATTTCCCTTGCGAGCTTCTCATGCTCGCGTTTCTCTTCTACGAGGGCTTCTTTTTCCTATAGCAGTTTGTCCCTTTGCTTCACTTTTTGAAGGAGTTTGCTTTTGACTTCTTCCAGCACTTGAATTGTGTCTTTGCAACTCTTCTACTTCGCCGAGCGGTACCTCGCTGTCTCCGTGGTGTAGGTTTCTTCGGGTTCGTCTTCTTATATTGCCGGCAACTTTCCTCTCGTTGTCGTTACTTCTCCCCCTGGATGTGCCTTCGCCACCGGCCGGGGTAGGTGGTTGTTCGAATCGAAGTGTCCGGGGCCTTTTGGCTTGATGTGCTGGTTTGTGATTTAGCTACGAGGGCGTTGAGGCCGCCGCCGACGATCTTGCGGGTAACTCTTGCGAGGGCAAAGCCGTTGTGGCTGTTCTTATATTTCTTTTTATCGTGAGCTTGCTTTTCGAGCTCATGCACGGTGGGCGCCAATGTTGGTGTGCTAAGCAGCGCGGTAATGCTCGTTTAACACACCAAATACAAGAAACGGAAAATGCGAAGTATGAAAGAACAGAATGGAAAGACAACGACTCTTAGTATAAGCGGAGTTAACTTGCTGATTACATGTGTGTTTACAGGCGACCCTTGGGCTCCCTTTATTGTCATGGGCGCCGTATTTTACGAGACCATCCAACCCCTAGCCAACCGCCTTAACTCTACTATGAGGCGGTAACTCTTGGGGGCACCCCGGAAAACTAGCCGAAACCGTGTTACTCGCGGCTTAGCTGGTTTCTTAGCTAGGACGCACTCCGTCCTTTGCTTCGCCTCGCCGGATGATAGCATTGCGGGTCACGGGACTTCGAGCACGGGGCCTGGCCCTATCCTCGGGCCTCCCACGGCTTCGCCCCGTGGTGCCTCCTCCGCTTCGGGAGCCTCGCGTCATTTCAACAACTCTGTGCATACTGCTCGAAGACAAATGATGGCGTTCGCATCCTCCTCAAGCATAGCCAACCTTCTTATAGCAGGTTCGACATCTCCGCCGGTCGGGGCGTCGTGTCCGTGACATCCCATGTCACGATTAGGAGTTAAGCACCCAAATTAAAACCCTAATGACCTAATTACACCCTAATCACCTCATTAATGCAAACCCTAATGCTAATCATACAAAAGAAAACAAGAAAAGGAAAAAGGGGGAAAAAATCAAAAGAAAAGGGAAAACCTAGGGCTAAACCCCGACTTTAAGAAAAGTGCCAAACATTATAAAAGAACTACCCACGTATTTTTTCACCATCTTATTGCTCATGCAAAATAATGATTGTACAGCATTTTTACAAAAATTTTGAACAAAGTTTTAAAAGCTCAAAAATTCAAATTCAAATTTCAAACCCTGCTGCTTACGAATTTTCTTTGAATTTTTGGAAGCCGAACCGGAACTTTGACCTAACACGAAAAAGTTGGATCTTTTCATGCTGAAGCTCCCCATATTTTTGGTTTAATTTTTGGAGCAGCCAAAGTGCGATTTTGAACCAAATTACAGAAGAACAGTTTTCAAATTTCAAAATTTTGCTTTAGAGCTTTGCCTAGGGGATAATGGCGGCTCAGACCGCCGGTCCGGCCAGCCTGGCCGCCGCCCCGTGCGTGCTCCCGCCCCATCACATCGCCACGCCCCCTCTGGCCAGCTCCCAACCGCATTTGTACCTGGCAGCCAATGGGAGGGCCGCCTGAGTTACTGCTCCGCTCCCCTGCCACCACCCACTCCCCTGCCGCCGTCCTCCCCTCCCTTCGAAATCGGCACAAGAGCCAAAGTTCTATCTAGTTCTCGCCTCAAACCACTCCCTCGCCTCCCTCTCCACGCTCCAGCACCCCTGCCTAGATTCCACTCCCTCACCCTCGCGAGAATCGGAGGAAAACACCGTCGCCGTCCCGCACGACCACCATGGCCGCCCCGAGCTCAAGCTCGTGCCTCAGGCTACCTCAAGCCAACACCACCCTCAACCCTCCTCGGTTTTGAGCGCCTTGAACTCCTCTTCCACCTCAAAGAAACCTCAACTCATTCCGTTGGGTGTGCTAGGAGTAATTTGAGTTTTCGTCTCACAACCTCGTTGCCGACCACCATTCGGTTCACGGTGAAATACTCTTGCCACGGTAATCCCCGTTGTGTAATTCTTGTTTCCCTACGTGTGCAACTCACCATAGCACGTGTGTGATCCATTAGTTTCATAATTTCTTGCACCAGGTGCGAGCAGTTAGAGTTTCTCCGAACGCCAGCGAGCTCCGGTAGCAGCAGCCACACCTCAGGTCGCGGTGGCAATTTCGTAATTTTGTGCGAAGTCAAATGCTCCATGACAGTTTTGTAAATAGTTCGAACTTTATTGCATTTTAGAAAATCCATATCTTTCGATCTAAAAGTCCAAAAATTGCAAACTAAAATGTTTTGGAAACTACAAAACATGTACTTTCATAAAAGTAACATGAACTTGTCAGATCTGAAAAGTTTCATATTTTTGCAAAAATGACAAAAGTCAATCGACAAAAATTTACTTAAGCCATAACTTTACAAATATAGATTCAAATTTAATGACACTTGGTCAGAGCCTTCACCTAAGCATACTTGAATATCTGGCACCGGAAGATATGCATTTCATTGCATACTTTTCAAGTTATTGCATTTCTTGCATTCTCTGTATTTAATTGTTAATTAAATCTGTATAAATTATTTTTGCATGAAACTTGGTAATTAATTTCCTCCTAATACTGTGCATGTGTAGAAAATCCCATGTTAATTGTTGAGCATGTTAAATGTTTATTTTTGCTAACCCTAGATTAATTCCATAAAAGGTTAATTTCAGCACATGTATAAATAGATATATGCTTCTAAAAATTGTGTTTTTGCATGTTTATGTAATTTTCACTTTCCACAATGTCACATAGCACTTCATGGCAGGATTAGTAAGAAGGTTTCATGTAATTCCCGCATGTATTAACTTTGTAATCAAGTTCTTAATTTTAGGGTTGCATCGTCATCGCATGTGGTTATAAGCATTTAACCCTAAATTTCATCGGTTTGCATTAAAACCTTGCTAATCCTTAGATTCTGAACTTACATGTTAACCATAGCACTCATGTCCATGTAATTAAGTCCTTGCTCATGTATTATTAGGGCTACATTTGTTAATGTAATTAACTTCTTTAAAAGAGAACAAGTTTTATGTTTATGCTTACTAGGGTTTCACAAAACTAAATGTTACTAAACCTATTCATGTGCACTCCTTCAAACAGAACACATGCATTACCATCATCATCGAAGCTATTACCACTTATGTATTGCATTTCATTCCTTAGGTGACGACGTCGAATTGATCCGACTCGAAGAAGCTATTGCCACGCTCAACGGTTGTGAAGCTAGTACTAACTTCGATCACTCTCAAGGCAAGCCCGGTGCATTCCTATTATTTTGAAATGTTTCTTTTATCACTATATTAAGGATGATGAATGTGCATTTACGTTCTAGGAGTTGATTGGAAATCCACGTGCATAAAATCCCTATATGTCCTATGTTGCTCAAGTGTCATATCCTCGTTAGAAATGCTATGCTATGCTTGCATACCTTTCTTATGGGGATTGGTAAACTTATGTAGCTTGTAAGTTGTAAAGTGAGCCGGATATCTCACCGACCCGGAGGTGATGTGTATGGCACGGTGGTTGCACGGGTTGAGGACCGTTGGAGAGTACACGGGTTAAGCCTTGGGCACGTTGTTGAACGGTCGCAAGAGGGACGTGTACTCGGACTCGGTGGCCCCGTGTTTTGCTTTATGATGAACTCGCGAACGGTGGCCATACGTGTTCTTAAATGATACATATGTCGTGCATTTGGGTCTTTCCTGCAGGATGTAATTCGATAATTATCGTCGTTCCTCTCGGTTAATGAGTACCACTTGATTCGAGCAGTTCGCAATGTGTAGTAAGAGGAAGACAAGGAGAAGCTTGCTGTTTTATATGAATATTAAATTTGTATTGCAAATTCTTGTATTGCTAGTATGCTCACTAAAGTTTCTTTTATGCAACAACCCTATTAATTTGGCTAAGTCATAAAAGTGCCAACCTAATTAGCATAGGTGCCGTTTTATTCAAAATGCCAAGTTAAACCGGTTAAGCCCCATGCATCTAGGTGTCGGTCTTAGAAGGCCAATTTGACGGGTAAGACTTGCGGAGTATGCTAGATACTTAGGCTTTGCCACTACATGTGTATTTTCAGGAATCCCGCAAGCCGGGTTTTGCGATTGTTGTGGTAAGGTTGTGTGGGATGGAGAAGAGCCCAAAGAGTGGACCATTGAATGGGTTCCTAGCTCTCCGACCCATGATGAGTGAGCCGTGGCCTAGGCCGGCATGGTTCACATAAGCTATCTATGTATCGTCGTGTTATGTTTTTGCTTCCGCACTTTATTTCGAACAAAGATCATGGTTATGTAAACTTAAATTTGAACCTAATGCATCTTTTATTCGGAACTCTATATTGTAATCGAGACTTAACTATGTAAACTTGCAAATCGTGTATGTTTGTTAATGTGATGCTATGTATGGTTGCTTCGTCAATCATCTCCCAAGGCGATCCGTACCACACTTAACTATCTTTCAGGATAGGGGTATGACAGTGTTCACGAATGCCCCGTGCTCCGCCTCGTTAATCGCTGTGGTACCCCCGCTCAAACCTTCAACATCAACCACGGCATCCTTGTCGGCGCCACATAGGATGAGCCGAAATCGCCAGCCACGGCAGTGGAATAATCGAAGTGACCCCCAGCCTCGATAGGCACCGGCTGAGCCAAAAACATAGTTGGAAATGGTCGAGCGGTCGTCTTAATGCAAGCCATCGAGGTGAAAACCCTGCGCATTGCAACAGACCTCGGAAAAGGCCGACTCAAAAATAAATGCGGAGTCGGGGAAGCGGCACAAACCTGGAAACGAATCAAGAAGACAAAGGAAGAAGAAGCTCCAGGTAAAGAAAACTAAACAATCAGGCAAAAAACCAAGATTCCAAATCAAGGGTAAAAAATCTTGGGCGCAAGACCACACTTTTATAGGGGGCTGTAAAACCTAGCAACCAGGAGCGGAAGCGGCATCGCCGTCATCAGCCACAGAGCATTCAATTGAAAGGAAAGAAAAAATGAAAGTGGGCCGAAAAAGGAAAAGCACATAACGGACAAACAGAAAGTGCAGAGCCCATCCGGTTGAAAACAAAAAAGCAAAGTAAAAAATGTTCGGGGAGTGGCGTTTCCCCGAGCTCGCCGGCGTGTGCGAGGCGAAGTTTCGATTGCCCGCGCTCGGTCTACGCGACACTCAATCTACGGTGCCCAAGAATTGGGCGATAGCAATATCATTGAAGCATCTCTCAATGAGATGGTTCTTGACGGGTTCCTCCCCCGCAACCCATTCTCCACTCGGAGTGCTCCTACACCTGGTCAAATTCCATGGGTGATAGATGACTCCCAACAGTTAGTATTTAAGTCTTTTTTCCTTCGCGGCCTCGATGTACCCTGCTGTTCTTTTTTCAGAGGTTTACTCTTCTTTTAGGTTGGAATTAGTGAATCTGAATCCTAATTCCATCCTCCAAATAGCTTTTTCATCCATATTTGTGAGGCTTTTCTCGGAATCCGCCCTCACTTCAAAGTTTTACGGTATTTATTCCAAATCCGCCCGCTCCCCACTTCATCCAACCGCTCTGCAGATGGGAGGAGTAGGAATACAATGCTAGAGTGCTGAAAAATATTTCACCTTGTCCCCGAACAAAAGCTTGGCCAACTCGAAGAGTGAGTGGTTTATCCGTGATAACCCTCAACGCGCTCTTCCTCCTTATAGAGCTAAGGTAGCTAAAGAACTCTCCTCTTGGAACTCCAAAGACATCAAAGAAACCTTAAAGAAGATGAAGATGTTCTCGCTCTTTTAGCCGGCATCAAATATTTGAAGGAAGTTAAAGGCTTCACAGCCGAAATGGTGCTCCGGAGTTTCATCGTCCGGGATTTCAACCACTCAAGAGACAAGCCCTCCCGGGATGGTCCTTCAATGAAAATAGCGCCAATCCAACCGACGGAACATCTCTTCCCGGTCTGGAGCGATTGGTAAACGCTTGAAGAAGATGCTCCAGCCGGGTTCGATGAAGCAGGGTGCCGGAGTATGGATTTGGCATTCAGCACATCAAATCCCCAGGACTCATTCCGGTATTTTAATCATCACTATATCGTTACTCATACATTTTTTACCGAATGCAGAAAATGGACAACTATAGAAGTCATCCCCCACTTCCTCCCAATGATACCTCGGGAGAAGATTATGAAGCTAACACCGCTCCTACTGCTGTCCGGACCGGTCCGCCTCCCCCACTCTTATTCAAGGAACTTCATATGGACCCACTCTTCCACCGACCGGGCCAACTCCGAAGATCTCCAAGTCCGGGAAGGTTGTTCAAGCCCCTAGCACAAGAAGACGCACAACAGCACTCGAGCATAGGCAAATCGGCGGCAATCCCTCCTTCCGTATCGAGCGACGCTCGTACGGAAGCGCAGAAGCTTGAAGATCGGTGCAAAGAGCAAGAAGCCGTTGAGAGAGACCGCCAAGCTGCTCGGCCGCATTCGAGGCAGCTGCCGCTGGAGGATCTGAATTCAAGAGTGCAGCAAGCGCAAAGGAAATCCCTGTTGCCTCAACCGAAGAAAAGACCTCCAAGGCGGTCGAAGAGCGGGTTATCACCGATGCCGATGTTAGTGACACAATCGTGAGTGACTTCCCACCTCAAGCCACTCGTTCTATGATGCACCGGAACTCCCATTGGGACCGGTCCGGATTGAAGAAATCCCCCGCCGAGCTAGGACCACTAGAAAAGCTCCGGACACTCCAAGGCTCGCCAAGATGGTTGTAGGTGACGTGGAAATCGACAACTCGAGCGGGGTCAGAAATTCACGGCAACCGCCTAGTGGGATTCTCTTGAAGAAGAGGAGACCCCGAAGAATTTCTCCGAGTCCGGCCGGGTATGTTTCGCCTCTTACCCGGTCTTTTTCTGGTTTCATCGGATTCCAATCTAACCCTTTGATTCGCCTATCCTCCAGCTTCTTCCGAAAAATTCTGAAGCCAAGAGCACAATCACTGCTCGTCTTGAAGAAGAACTGCACGAGACCCAAGAGCAACTACTTGAACTCGGGTCCCGGAACGCTAGCCTAAAATCCAAGGAAGCGGATTTTCTAAGGAGGGAAGCAAATCCGATGAAGACCAATCGCATGATGGAGGACCGCCGGCAGGAAGTCGTCAAACTCCGGAAGGAAGTCTAGAGTAAGTTTCTAATGCTATGATGTGGACTAGGGTCCCGATCTTCCGAATGGTTCGGATAACTCTTCATTTGGCGAAGATGTGACACACGTCGATCCGGCTCTCGAACAACAAGTTCGAACCCCGCAATCGCAGCACCACGTCCTCTATGGTTATCAACCGGCGTTGCACGGTTGACCTCGCCAAGAAGGCTAATCCCTGCCTGCGAATCAAGAACACAAGCACGAACAAGATAGAACGCAACCAAATTTGCAGATGTATGATTAATCTCACGAGTTGGGGTCTCACAAACCGATGAACGGCGAAATTGTCTAAGCAGAATAATCTAAGCAAAACCCAACCCTAACATGGGTGGCGGCTGCTGCTAATAAAGACTTGGGGACGTGCAAGAACCCCCGGACGCTCCCCTAATGGGATCACACGAGATACATGGCCCAAAGGCCAAAAACGGTGACGCAGACACCAAAACAGATTCTGGATGTTCCAATGTTTTGATGATGCCCGGCGACTTCGAATGAATTTTGACATGCGACTGGTTCAAGGTTATGAAATTATCTTTCCATCCATATGTAGAACGTCCAAATCCGTCTTCGTATGCGATCCGGGCGTTTATTTTAATTCGATCGTTCCCGGACTCCGAAACAGATTCGAAGTCGACTTGGTTTGGGCCTCCACAATGCCTTGCGCCTCTTGCTGGACCTCCACGCCTCCAAGCCCTCTTCCATTCATATTATGGTCCTCTCCTTGATTCCTAATCATAATAAAATCGTTAGGTAGCAAACTATTCTCAAAATTATGAAAGGAAAGACTTAGGAACGAGCAATGGCACAGGGACCTGAGCCATCGGCCGATGGCTACTCGCAGCCGGCACCCATGCCGATTAGGCGCGCCGCCGTTGTAACAACTCTCGAGAAAATAATTCATTTCATGTCATCACATTGCAGCATTTTTGAAGATATCAAATTTTGTGTTAATAATAAACACATAAAATAACAAAATAGATAAAGAAGAAAGGAAGTGTTTAAAAAGAAATAAAATAAACAGAAAATTCATGTTTAATATTTTCTATGGCTCAAATATCATAAATAAAGATTTATGAATAAAAACCTGAAAGTATTTTGCTTTGTAAAAATATTTACAAGAAATAAACAAAGCTTCTTTTATTAATTTAGCTATGAATTTTTAATCCAAAAATGATTTGGAGTTTTACCCTGGACTTAACAGGAAAAATTCCTAAAATAATTTCATTAACACCCCTGAAAAATTTGGGAATTTTTGGAGCACCAGAAAGCTACTTTTTAATTACGTGAAAGTAGGAGGGCGTTTTGCAAAATGGCCAGGATCGTAGGCGCTCGCACCGCCTTCCGGCGAGCCGCCACGCCGCCAGCCACGCAGTGCTTGGCACCACGCAGCTGCATGCCTGGACCGAACCGCCTCCCGGGACGGGATAAGAGCTCTGCCGGCCTTCATTTTCTCTCCTCTTCTCCATTTCTTCCCCCGCACCTCCCCGCCATAGCCGCCTCTCCGGAGCACAGCCGCCGAGCCGCCCCAGCCACTTTCCGTCCAAACCATCGACGCCGGGAGCTCCGCCAGGACCGTGCGAAGCTTTCCCAACCGGTCAATCGGCTTGAGCACCTTCACTTCGTCGAGGCGAGCACGTTCTTCTTCCTCGGGATTCCACCGTCGCCTTTCACCGCGATCCGAAATTCTTCCACGTCGGTGAGCCAATCTTAGTTTTACTTCGTCTAGAGGTGCGCAAGCTACCCCTCTACACTCGGTGCACTCATCCGAGCATGTGCTATGCAGGTTCATCGGAATTTCCTTGTTTTCCGGAGCTCGGTCCGCCGCCGCCATCAATCCTCACGGTGAGCACCCCTCTCCGACCGTGCTCAAGCTTCCATCACCCTCTGTCGTCGTTGTCCATGTGATGTAGATGCTCGTGGCGAGTTTTCCCTAATTTTGGACGACCACGGTGAGCTCCGCACCTCGTCGGAGGTTCGCTCGGCCGTAGCTCGCCGCCGGTGTAGTTAGGGTCGACCTCATGTGAGCGCGTCCGCACCCTCGTGTTCGCCATGCGCCGTAGAGCAAGTTGGTGTCGTCGCGGCGAGCTTTGGCTCAACGGCGACCAACTCCGGTGGCCGCGCCGCCGCTGCCTGCCGCCGCGGTGGTGCCACACCGCGAGCCACACGCGGGTGGGATCGCGTGTGGCCACGGCGGATCTCGTGCGGTCAACCCTGTGGCCCTTTGTATGGCACGGAATCAAATTTTAATTTCCAAAATTCGTAGAAAATTCATTAAAATTCGGAAAAATGTCCAACCAAGTTTGTTAGACTCGGAAAAATGAGATCTATTTAATTGTGAAATAAAATAATTATTTTGAGTAAATTTATTTTATAATTAGTAATTAATCACTTTCTTTGATTAGAGAAAAGCTATTATTCTATGTAAATAAAATGTTTAATTATGAGTACCACTTGATTCGAGCGAGTTCGCAATGTGTAGTAAGAGGAAGAGAAGGAGAAGCTTGCTGTTTTATATGAATATTAAATTTGTATTGCAAATTCTTGTATTGCTAGTATGCTCACTAAAGTTTCTTTTATGCAACAACCCTATTAATTTGGCTAAGTCATAAAAGTGCCAACGTAATTAGCATAGGTGTCGTTTTATGCAAAATGCCAAGTTAAACTAGTTAAGCCCCATGCATCTAGGTGTCGGTCTTAGAAGGCCAATTTGACGGGTAAGACTTGCGGAGTATGCTAGATACTTAGGCTTTGCCACTACATGTGTATTTTCGGGAATCCCGCAAGCCGGGTTTGGCGATTGTTGTGGTAAGGTTGTGTGGGATGGAGAAGAGCCCAAAGAGTGGACCATTGAATGGGTTCCTAGCTCTCCGACCCATGATGAGTGAGCCGTGGCCTAGGCCGGCATGGTTCACATAAGCTATCTATGTATCGTCGTGTTATGTTTTTGCTTCCGCACTTTATTTCGAACAAAGATCGTGGTTATGTAAACTTAAATTTGAACCTAATGCATCTTTTATTCGGAACTCTATATTGTAATCGAGACTTAACTATGTAAACTTGCAAATCGTGTATGTTTGTTAATGTGATGCTATGTATGGTTGCTTCGTCAATCATCTCCCAAGGCGATCCGTACCACACTTAACTATCTTTCGGGATAGGGGTATGACAGGTGTTCGCGAATGCCCCGGGCTCCGCCTCGTTAATCGCTGTGGTACCCCCGCTCAAACCTTCAACATCAACCACAACATCCTTGTCGGCGCCACATAGGAGGAGCCGAAACCGCCGGCCACGGCAGTGGAATAATCGAAGTGACCCCCAGCCTCGATAGGCACCGGACTGTGCCAAAAACATAGTTGGAAATGGGCCGAGCGGTCGTCTTAATGCAAGCCATCGAAGTGAAAACCCTGCGCATTGCAACGGACCTCGGAAAAGGCCGACTCAAAAATAAATGCGGAGTCGGGGAAGCGGCACAAACCTGGAAACGAATCAGGAAGACAAAGGAAGAAGAAGCTCCGGGTAAAGAAAACCAAACGAGTCAGGCAAAAAACCAAGATTCCAAATCAAGGGTAAAAAATCTTGGGTGCAAGACCACACTTTTATAGGGGGCTGTAAAACCTAGCAACCAGGAGCGGAAGCGGCATCGCCGTCATCAGCCACAGAGCATTCAATTGAAAGGAAAGAAAAAATGAAAGTGGGCCGAAAAAGGAAAAGCACATAACGGACAAACGAGAAGTGCAGAGCCCATCCGGTTGAAAAGAAAAAAGCAAAGTAAAAAATGTTCGGGGAGTGGCGTTTCCCCGAGCTTGCCGGCGTGTGCGAGGCGAAGTTTCGATTGCCCGCGCTCGGTCTACGCGACACTCAATCTACGGTGCCCAAGAATTGGGCGATAGCAATATCATTGAAGCATCTCTCAATGAGATGGTTCTTGACGGGTTCCTCCCCCGCAACCCATTCTCCATCTGGAGTGCTCCTACACCTAGTCAAATTCCATGGGTGATAGATGACTCCCAACGGTTAGTATTTAAGTTTTTTTCCTTCGCGGCCTCGATGTCCCCTGCTGTTCTTTTTTTAGAGGTTTACTCTTCTTTTAGGTTGGAATTAGTGAATCTGAATCCTAATTCCCTCCTCCAAATAGCGTTTTTTCATCCATATTTGTGAGGCTTTTCTCGGAATCCGCCCTCACTCCAAAGTTTTCCGGTATTTATTCCAAATCCGCCCGCTCCCCACTTCATCCAACCGCTCTGCGAGTGGGAGGAGTAGGAATACAATGCTAGAGTGCTGAAAAATATTTCTCCTTGTCCCCTGAACAAAAGCTTAGCCAACTCGAAGAATGAGTGATTTATCTATGATAACCCTCAACGCGCTCTTCCTCCTTATAGAGCTAAGGTAGCTAAAGAACTCTCCTCTTGGAACTCCAAAGAAATCAAAGAAACCTTAAAGAAGATGAAGATGTGCTCGCTCTTTTAGCCGGCATCGGATATTTGAAGGAAGTTAAAGGCTTCACAGCCGAAATGGTGCTCTGGAGTTTCATCGTCCGGGGATTTCAACCACTCAAGAGACAAGCCCTCCCGAGGATGGTCCTTCAATGAAAATAGCGCCAATCCAACCGACCGAACATCTCTTCCCGGTGCTGGAGCGATTGGTAAACGCTTGAAGAAGATGCTCCGGCCGGGTTCGATGAAGCGAGGTGCCGAGTGTGGGTTTGGCATTCGAGCACATCAAATCCCCGGGACTCATTCCGGTATTTTAATCATCACTATATCGTTACTCATACATTTTTTACCGAATGCAAAAAATGGACAACTATAGAATTCATCCCCCACTTCCTCCCAATGATACCTCGGGAGAAGATTATGAAGCCAACACCGCTCCTACTCGCTGTCCGGACCGGTCCGCCTCCCCCACTCTTATTCAAGGAACTTCATATTGACCCACTCTTCCACCGACCGGGCCAACTCCGAAGATCTCCAAGTCCGGGAAGGTTGTTCAAGCCCCTAGCACAAGAAGACGCACAACAGCACTCGAGCATAGGCAAATCGGCGGCAATCCCTCCTTCCGTACCGTGCGACGCTCGTACGGAAGCGCGAAGCTTGAAGATCGGTGCAAAGAGCAAGAAGCCGTTGAGAGAGACCGCCGAGCTGCTCGCGCCGCATTCGAGGCAGCTGCCGCTGGAGGATCTGAATTCAAGAGTGCAGCAAGCGCAAAGGAAATCCTCGTTGCCTCAACCAAAGAAAAGACCTCCAAGGCGGTCGAAGAGCGGGTTATCACCGATGCCGATGTTAGTGACACAATCGTGAGTGACTTCCCACCTCAAGCCACTCGTTCTATGATGCACCGGAACTCCCATTGGGGCCGGTGCCGGATTGAAGAAATCCCCCGCCGAGCTAGGACCACTAGAAAAGCTCCGGACACTCCAAGGCTCGCCAAGATGGTTGTAGGTGACGTGGAAATCGACAACTCGAGCGGGGCCAGGAAATCCACGGCAACCGCCTAGTGGGATTCTCTTGAAGAAGATGAGACCCCGAAGAATTTCTCCGTGTCCGGCCGGGTATGTTTCACCTCTTACCCAGTCTTTTTCTGGTTTCATCGGATTCCAATCTAACCCTTTGATTCGCCTATCCTCTAGCTTCTTCCGAAAAATTCTGAAGCCAAGAGCACAATCACTGCTCGTCTTGAAGAAGAACCGCACGAGACCCAAGAGCGACTACTTGAACTCGGGTCCCGGAGCGCTAGCCTAAAATCCAAGGAAGCGGATTTTCTAAGGAGGGAAGCAAATCGATGAAGACCAATCGCATGATGGAGGACCGCCGACGGGAAGTCGTCAAACTCCGGAAGGAAGTCTAGAGTAAGTTTCTAATGCTATGATGTGGACTAGGGTCCCGATCTTCCGAATGGTTCGGATAACTCTTCATTTGGCGAAGATGTGACACACGTCGATCCGGCTCTCGAACAACACGTTCGAACCCCGCAATCGCAGCACCACGTCCTCTATGGTTATCAACCGGCGTTGCACGGTTGACCTCGCCAAGAAGGCTAATCCCTGCCTGCGAATCAAGAACACAAACAAGAACAAGAAAGACCGCAACCAAATTTGCGGATGTATGATTAATCTCACAAGTTGGGGTCTCACAAACCGATGAACGGCGAAATTGTGTAAGCAGAATATTCTAAGCAAAATCCAACCCTAACATGGGTGGCGGCTACTGCTAATAAAGACTTGGGGACGTGCAAGAACCCCCTGGATGCTCCCCTAATGGGATCACACGAGATACATGGCCCAAAGGCCAAAAACGGTGACGCAACGACCAAAGCAGATTCTGGATGTTCCAATGTTTTGATGATTCCCGGCGACTCCGAATGAATTTTGACATGCGACTGGTTCAAGGTTATGAAATTATCTTTCCATCCATATGTAGAACGTCCAAATCCGTCTTCGTATGCGATCGGGGCGTTTATTTTAATACGGATCGTTCCTGGACTCCGAAACAGATTCAAAGTGGACTTGGTTTGGGCCTCCACAATGCCTTGCGCCTCTTGCTGGACCTCCATGCCTCCAAGCCCTCTTCCATTCATATTATGGTCCTCTCCTTGATTCCTAATCACAATAAAATCGTTAGGTAGCAAACTATTCTCAAAATTATGAAAGGAAAGACTTAGGAACGAGCAATGGCACGGGGACCTGGGCCATCGGCCGATGGCTACTCGCAGCCGGCGCCCATGCCGTTTAGGCGCGCCGCCGTTGTAACAACTCTCGGAAGATAATGCATTTCATGTCATCATGAGCATGTCATCACATTGCTGCATTTTTGAAGATATCAAATTTTGTGTTAATAATAAACACATAAAATAACAAAATAGATAAAGAAGAAAGGAAGTGTTTAAAAAGAAATAAAATAAACAGAAAATTCATGTTTAATATTTTCTATGGCTCAAATATCATAAATAAAGATTTATGAATAAAAACCTGAAAGTATTTTGCTTTGTAAAAATATTTACAAGAAATAAACAAAGCTTCTTTTATTAATTTAGCTATGAATTTTTAATCCAAAAATGATTTGGAGTTTTACCCCGGACTTAACAGGAAAAATGCCTAAAATGTTTTCATTAACACCCCTGAAAAATTTGGGAATTTTTGGAGCACCGTAAAGCTACTTTTTAATTACGTGAAAGTAGGAGGGTGTTTCGCAAAATGGCCGGGACCGGCCTACGAGCCGATCTCTTCTTCCTCTCTCCCCTCTCCCGCGTCTCACCACCGCCCGCGCCCTGCACCGCCTTCTCGGCAGGCCGCCACGCCGCCGGCCACGCAGTGCTTGGCACCAGCAGCTGCACTGTCTCGGACCGAACCGCCTCCCGGGACGGGATAAGAGCTCTGCCGGCCTTCATTTTCTCTCCTCTTCTCCATTTCTTCCCCCGCACCTCCCCGCCATAGCCGCCTCTCCGGAGCACGGCCGCCGAGGCCGCCCCGGCCACTTTCCGTCCAAACCATCGACGCCGGGAGCTGCGCCAGGACCGTGCGAAGCTTTCCCAACCGGTCAATCGGCTTGAGCACCTTCACTTCGTCGAGGCGAGCACGTTCTTCTTCCTCGGGATTCCACCGTCGCCTTTCACCGCGATCCGAAATTCTTCCACATCGGTGAGCCAATCTTAGTTTTACTTACGTCTAGAGGTGCGCAAGCTACCCCTCTACACTCGGTGCACTCATCCGAGCATGTGCTATGCGGGTTCATCGGAATTTCCTTGTTTTCCGGAGCTCGGTCCGCCGCCGCCATCAATCCTCACGGTGAGCACCCCTCTCCGACCGTGCTCAAGCTTCCATCACCCTCTGTCGTCGTTGTCCATGTGGTGTAGATGCTCGTGGCGAGTTTTCCCTAATTTTGGACGACCACGGTGAGCTCCGCACCTCGTCGGAGGTTCGCCATGGCCGTACCTCGCCGCCGGTGTAGTTAGGGTCGAGCTCATGTGAGCGCGTCCGCACCCTCGTGTTCTCCATGCGCCGTAGAGCAAGTTGGTGTCGTCGCGGCGAGCTTTGGCTCAACGACGACCAACTCCGGTGGCCGCGCCGCCGCCGGCCTGCCGCCGTGGTGGTGCCACACCGCGGGCCACATGCGGGTGGGATCGCGTGTGGCCACGGCGGATCTCGTGCGATCAACCCTGTGGCCCTTTGTGTGGCACGAGAATCAAATTTTAATTTCCAAAATTCGTAGAAAATTCATTAAAATTCGGAAAAATGTCCAACCAAGTTTGTTAGACTCAAAAAAAATGAGATCTATTTAATTGTGAAATAAAATAATTATTTTGAGTAAATTTATTTTGTAATTAGTAATTAATCACTTTCTTTGATTAGAGAAAAGCTATTATTCTATGTAAATAAAATGTTTAATTATGAAAAATAATTTTATTTGATGAAGGAGATAGTGCAGACGAAATTAATTGTGAAATTTATTTTCAAAAAAAAATTAAACTTAAAATGTATTATTTTATGTGATCACAATTTATTAACCTTTCATCACTTAAAGTAATAATTTACTTATTGCTTAATAAACCGGAATACTTTATTAATTATTAAACCTAAGTAATTAAGGAAACAAAACTAATTAATAATGATCTTGATTAAACATTTATTAATCAGCATAATTAATTGTTAATTAATACTTAACGAACATACTTATCATTAATTTATTAATTAACTAGGGTGATTAAGCATTAATTGTTAATTATTACTTATTGGACTTAATTAATGAATCCTTGCATAATTTCATCATGAGCATTCATGCATACATGTTTGTGATTCGCAACGTATTGTTCGGTCGACTAGGTTCCGAAGTGATCGAGGTTCCACCCAAGGTCGAGTCGAGAGCCGAGAATCTCGAAGTCGACCCAGCTAGTCGAGGAAGCTAACTTCGAACGGAATCAAGGCAAGCCCGATGCATCCGACCTATGTTTTTAAATATTTTATTTTATCACATAGTACGGTTATGTTTCTGCATTAGGTGTTAGGGAATGGTTGACACCCTAGTTGCATTATGGTAGGTTTCCGTTTGTTTATACTATACTTGGTACAGGTAGCTCAATAGAGGCTAAGCTTAATGCATAGTGGCAACGGTAGATGGTTAGGGCACTTAAAGCATGGAGGCTTTAAGGGTTTTGTGTTGACACTATGATGAAGAGAGTGTTAATGAAGTTGAGACCGGACGGGCCCCGTAGGAGAAAGGGCAAGACGGAGATGAGGTCTTGCAAGGTGGTAGCCCCGTCTCGTGTCGGTCAAGGACCGTACCGTTGTCGGCTTAGTTGAACAAGTTTGAACGTACCGTACTACATGCTCGGTATCATGGGCCCAGCAAGCTGATGTACCCTATCGCCCTAGAGATGTAGCGTAGCCGGCTCTCTTTTGCCGGCTGTTAGTGAGAGGATAGTCTCACGAGAGGGAGATGGGTCGACCACGAGGGAAGTCGTGGCTTCGCCATACTCCCGGGAGAGTTTGGAAACGGCTAGTCTGCTGTCAGGTGCTAGCGGGAAAGGTTGTCGTATACGATCGGTGTGATGCGTATATGTCGTGTAGTCGGGTTTTTGCCGGCTGCTATAAAATCGATTCGAATCGCTGTCCCTCGCAGAATGAGTACCGCTTGTTTAGCTCGTCACATCGTAGTAAATTTTATGGAAGATGAAGATGAGATATGGAAGGATTAAGATCTATTTTATCTTGATTGAGAACTTGATTGAAATAGTGATAGGTTGCAAACATCAAGGCTAATGAACATAACGTGAGCTAAAATACGGAAAGTAAGGACCCAACCTTAATGTTGTTTTTCGCAAAGGAGTAAACCCCACAGCCGGAAAGCCATTGCATTCTAGGCGTCGGCCTTAGCGTGCCATGTTGACGGATCGGTCTTGCTCGAGTATTAGAATACTCGGGGTTTGTTCGTTACCTTTCGGGGAACGAGTCGTACTACCACGACTTGTATGGCAGCTTCCCGAAGAGGAGCAATGTCCGGAGGGAGGTTCCCTTCGGTGGGAACGTATCCCCACGCCGTGAAGAGGGAGGACCGTGATGTACGAAGGGCTCGGTGCATCACGTTGTTTCGTTTGAAGTCTTTTGAGTTGTACAATAGAACAAGTTTCCGCTGAATACTCGTAGGATGTTAAACTTCAATAATGTTATATTTTCCGCTGCACGAATTTTTGTATTTTGAAAACTTGGTTGTATTATACCATGATGTATATATTCTGGCTTGTATGAGATGATGTTTCTGTTGTTACTCGCTTTGTCGAGTGTCCCTCTGTACCGATTCCTGGGTGTCCCGAAGGGATGTCACAGCTGGTATCGGAGCGGTTCGGAGGCAACAACACATCATTACAAGTCTATTTTCAAAACTTAACACGTCCATATGATAGACAACGAGAGAGTGCGGAGCTCTGTAAGGATATAGAATAGTTAGTTTTTTACTAAGCTGTTCGACGTTTGGGTTTTGGGAAGTGCTAACTATTCGCCGTAGTTTTCTCTACTATGGTACGTATAGTTAGTTCACGAGCATGCATCATGTCATATTATGCACTAAATAAAAATTAGGGTATATACTTAGCTAGTTCATAGTACTATATAGGTTGTTCCGTTCGTTTTCTTCCGTGGGAAGAAGTGTTTAACTTGTTTAAACATGTTCCCTGCAGATGTCCGTGACTCGCGGTAGGAAGCGCGCCCGGGAGGAGGAGGACGCACGGGCTGCACGCGTTGCTCGAGCTAGAGCAGCGGATCCACGACCTGGAGTTGAGGACGCAGAGACAGGACCGGTAGTTGGGTGCTTGGAAGCACCGCTGTCGAGTGGACTGTTAAGAGGTTCGGATGTCCCACGCCGAGGATCGCCGAGCTGGAGGAGCAGCTAGTGGAGGTGACCCATGACCGTGACGAGTATCGTGGGGCGGTCATCGCCTTTGACGAGCAGGCTGACCACGGTTACCGAGGAGCAAGACGCCGCTCGCGCGGCGGACGTCGTGCACGAGCTACGGTTGGAGCGGATGACGGTGCAGCGTAACCACGTGGTGGAGAACCCGATCGAGAGAGAGCTTGAGCTGGGTGAGCTGGAGGGATTGTACAACGGATCGGCCGGGCACACCACGCACTGCTCCGCGACCACGACGCACTAGTCGAGCAGTTCGAGCGGTTGCAGCAGCAGCAGCGAGGGTCCAACGGACGACACCGAGGAGGTCTGCGGGATGGACTACGAGCCACCAGCCACTTCACCAGCCGAGGACGTCGAGTCGGACACCGACAGCCACGCGCCGTCGGCTTAGCTGTGTGTGTTTGTCACTAATGTAGGGGGTAGCCACATTTTGCTGACGTAGGTCGGATGTAGATAGGGTACTAGCAGGTGTTTGGGGCAGTTGGGAGTGTATGAGAAGTGGGTTTGAGTTGTACCAACAATAACTAATGGAAAGGAAGTGGTAGTAATATATATATGCAGTTGCTAGAATAAAAAGATTTGCTGAAATATTAGGATTAGTCTCTACTTGTATCTGATACTCTTACTTCTCCAGAGAGATGGACAGCACGAGTACTGGTGTGAGTGAAGTAAGAGGACCAAGGGAGGAGAGACAGCTGCAGGAAAAGGAGGAGTTGTTAGCACTTAGAGAGGCGCAGTTACTAAACAAGGAGCAGCAGATTCAATTTATGGATCAGCAACTAGCAAACGCACATGCACCGATCGCTCGGTTAGAGCAAGACCTATTGCAAGCACACAATGCAATAGTGAATGAAGCAATAGGACAGCAACCTCCGGAAGATGAACCAGTAGTGCAGGAAAATCCTATGGAGGCTGAATCTGAAGAAGAAGAGGAGGATCCTGAAGAGATAATGGACGTGGATTCGGTCATAGACTTCACGGAGATTCCACGACTAGAGGATGCAGAATCCGAGACGAGCGAGTTCCATAAGCCAGGAGGCGACATCTAGGCGTCGCGAAGAAGAGTAGAGTGCTAGCTAGTAGCAAGTGAGAAAACTAGTATATAAGATAGGCACTAGTTAAATAACGAGCGTGATGTAACCACGCATGCGTGTATCTTAGGAACCGTTGTAACGGGGATGTATAAGCATGTGTTGATGGATTTGGTGGTTGCTTAATAAAGATGGATTGTTGCATAAGATTCCTTTGGAAGTTCTCATCTACGTATTCCTGTTTTCTCCATTATTATGTTGGAATGAAGATGTCTAACGTAAACTTTTCTTGGACAGCATGGTTGGAACAAGGAGACGCGATGAGCCCGAGAGTTCCCAACGCGGGGCGGAAACACCACCACCACCCCCGACCTTGGCACGAGGCCATCGCCGTCATATCTGGATTCTCGCGCGGAACAGCGAGAATTATTGGAGCAATTGGTCCGCAACACTCGCTCCACAGAACGTCACCAAGGCCGCAATGCCCCAAAGGAAAGGGTGACCTTCTCGGACTTCTTATCAGTTCGCCTCCCGGTTTTCTCGGATGCGGGTGAGCCCTTACACTACAAGAGAATAAGCCTAGCACAACGAGTGCAAATTGGTTGCAATAAAGTCATTTGTGTTGCAATATCGAGGTAACACAACCAAATCGTGGCGTTGGGAGGCGTTGCTAGTACCCCCCCGATGCAATAGCATATTACATCACAATTGTAAAGCGTTATCATAACTATGTTCTATAGCAATGAAGGCAAGGCGTGGCTAGAGGAGTGAAATCCAACGATCTTGGGTGTTGCATGAGTCGTAGTAGCAACCATAGTCATTGTTGCTGTAGTGGTTATTGCAACAATGTATCATAGTTGTCATAAAGCGCTATTACATCGCAAATAGTGTGGAGCAATACCTAGCATTGACAACAATGAATGTTGGTAGTAATAACGACTATGATGTTGCAATAGGCTGATACGATATCCCAACAAATTTTGAGTCATCGGTATTTAATTGACGAGTATCGCAACACAATAGAGGGTGTTGCTATATGTTAACAAGAGATTGCAATGCTGTTAGAGTGGTTGCAATATGCAGTTAGAGTGGTTGCAATATGCTCTAAGGATATCGCAACACAATAATGTTGGTCGCCATATGATTGAATAATATTGCAACGAAATGTGTCGATACTTGAATAATCACCATTTTAGAATCATTTATTTTATGATTATTTCAATAATATTAAATGTGCAATGCAACATAATTAATTCACAATAGAAACTTATGCAATACATCCATCGTTCGCCCAATAAGAAGATAGTGATCACATCAATAACCAAACAAAGTCAATTATTACATCATACGGTTTAATATATTTCTAGGTAACGTATAAAACTTCGTCGGTTCCACTGTTCACGATCTTTAATGCCGCTGCACCAAATGTTGTAGACATCTTGTATCCCCAAGACTTTGTAGTAGTTTCTACATGTGGTAAATAATAACTGAAATAGTTCAAGGCAAGTGTCATGTTGTTGGTTGTGAAAAACAAAGAATCATGGTATTTACATTGTTCTTGTGGCGATTAAGCAAACATGTGTTAAGGCTAATGGTCTTTTTTTCCCAACAGAGTTGATTCTTCAGATGAAATTGAGCATTTCAGAGGGAAACTTAAGTATTTCGTTCTATAAATAGGAAAATGAATATATATGCAATAACTTTTAATAGAACAAATATCTTAGAAGTCGAATCAATTTATGTGTTGCCAATAATCAATTATTGAACTGTCTGCATGGATAAACTAGTTGAACAGATAACCAAACAATTTTTTTAAGGAACTAGTTCACAAAGTTAGCAAAGTTACTGAACATTATTGCCAAATAGGCCTGCAACTGCTACTTTTCCTGACGGAGCACCTTCCTGTTTCCCCACTCTGCCAACATAAAGAAAATAATCATCACGTCAGGTCAAAGCAAGATAGAAAATCTGGTGGTTTGAACTAAAATGCAACACCAGGAATAACTCTTAATCCGTACATGCTCACTCAAGTGTAGAGAACTAGAATTTTGTAGGATAAATGTAGCACAAAATGTTGCCTATTTTTGTACATATAAAACCAGATTGATTGGTCAAGAATCAGTGCCTATTTTCACATCAGTCATGACAGTTCAGTCACTTCAATAAATACATTATGCAATGCAAGAGGCCATGTGTACACTACGAGAAAACCCAACTATGCCGAGTGTTCCGTGGTTTGCCAAGTGTTTTATTGCGGGCACTCGGCAAACAACGCATTTGCCGAGTGTCAACGATAAAACACTCGGCATAAAAAAGACACTCGGCAAATGCTGTTTGCCGAGTGTCAAAAATGAAAACACTCGGCAAAGATTGTTTGCCGAGTGTATTATTTTTGGCACTCGGCAAAGTTAAGAGTTTGCCGAGTGTATTGCTTGACACTCGGCAAAAATTTTTTTTTCTTACTTCAAAACTTTTTCTACTCTCAACATACAACATGTGTTACTTCATGTTAAAATTTTGTATATTTTTGTCTTTATTTGCTATATTTAGTTAATTAATTACATTTCAAGCAATTTTTAGAATAAAGTCAAATTTGAACTACAAGTGTTTCAAATAATAAAATAAAATCAGTATAAAAATTATATTCATGATATTTAGCCCAATTTAGGATCTTACCCATAAAAGAAAAAGAAATTTGACATATATTTTTTCAGAAATATGACCGCTAATGTATGTGTGACTGGTTTTTAAATTCTAGAAAAATCAAATAAAGTCGAGAAAATCATAATATTTGTTGTGACGCTATGGTATCATAGGTAGAAGCTATGATAAAAAGTAGAGAATGTTTCGTAAAAGCTATCACGCATATTGCTTACAAAACGAATAATCTCTAAAGAAGAACCTTAGAGTTGATAATGAGTTATTAAAATTTGGAGTCAAATTGACGGACGAGTTTTATTTTGACCCCCAAATAATTTTGTATAGGTAATAGATCATACAAATTATGCCATACCAAAATTTGATTCTGTTTCAAATTTATTTAGTAATTTTTAAATTTTTTTTTGAATGATATAGTGTTTTTTTTTTTGCCGAGTGCCATACAAAACACTCGGCAAAGTGCTCTGTTTGCCGAGTGTTTTGTCTGGACACTCGGCAACAATCCACGTCACCAATCCGTCGATCTAAAAAGGACAGCTCCTATTGGCTGCACCCCCTCCCATCGGATAAGGCTTCCTCTCTCTCTCTCCACCGCACACAATCCCCCCCCTCTCTCTTTCCACACCGCGGCCCGCGGCCCCTCCCTTTCCTTCCTCTCTCTCTCCATGCCGCACCGGCAGTGGCGCCTCCCTCCGTTTCCTCTCTCTCGTCCATGCCGCGGCTCACCGCTGCCCCTCCCTCCCCTTCCTCTCTCTCTCCATGCCGTGGCCCCTCCATCCCCTTCTCTCTCCACACCTCGGCGGGTGCGCGGCGGCCGCGGTTGCGGCGGCGGCGATCCCCGGCCGGCGGTCGAGCGGTGGCGGTAGGGGCGGCGGCCCCCACACCGGGCCCCCGGCGGGTAGGCGGCTTCCTCTACGTGGAGGGCGCGGCCTCTCCCAGGCGCGGCGGCGCAGATCTAGGGTCGGAGGCGGCGGGCGCGGCGGGCGCGACCTCTCCCGGGCGCGGCGGCGTGGATCTAGGCGAGGGAGGCGGCCGGCGCGGCGACGACATCCACCACGGCGCGGCGGCGTGGATCTAGGCGAGGGAGGCGGCCAGCGCGGCGACGACATCCACCACGGCATGGCGGCGGCGACATCCACCACGGCGCGGCGGCGACATCCATCGTCGGCCCGAGTGGAGGAGACGGCAACCCGGGGCCCGAGCGTCCATCACGGTGGTGGTGCAGGGCCGACGGCGGCGTGGTGGGTCCAAGTGTGGTGGGGCCACCACCGACGCTGGCTTGTTGTTTCTTTTTTTTTTTTCAGAGATTGTTTACCGAGTGTGCACTTTAGCACTCGGCAAAGGCTATGCCGAGTGCCCGATGGAAGGCACTCGGCAAAGAGCTTTTACCGATCAGACCTATGCCGATAGGCCTTTGCCGAGTGCGGCACTCGGCAAACATTGTGCCGAGAGTTTTTGAGTACACTCGGCAAACAACAGTTTTCCCGTAGTGGTAGCATATAAAGCAATATTTGTTGCACAAAATGGTGCCTATTTGCATGTAACCAGATTAACAGGTCAAAGAACTGGTACTAGAGATTGAAGCACAAAATGGTCACAGAACTAGTACTAGAGTAAAATTATCATTCTAGAGATTGGAGCCTTAAAAATATGATAAAGACTGACAATTAGTTGATGAGACATAAATAGACCAATAAAGAGCATGCTTTTCTTCTTCAGATCTGGATCCTAAAGAATGCCCACACCTTCATTCAGAAATTGAGCATGGATTCAACGAGCATTTTAGTTTAGTTTGCGACAAATATAATGCATGGTTCAGGAGCATATGGCATACCTTCATGTTCTACTCTTTTATCGTCCAGGATGTGGGGCCCTTCCAGGTAAAGTGTGTATGGTATTGCTGCCAATGTACAAGAAAAAAAGTCAACACATAGCATTGAATTAATTGCAGGAGCACAGGATAGTATTTAATTAACAAAAATGACAGTAGGAGACTAGCACTGATGACTAACTAATTCATTAGAGATCATTAGGGAATGGCACACAAATAACAAGTTAATGGACTGCATAGATCTAATAATCTCTCGCTGCACTCAACGCAGTCCTAATGGAAAAAATAAGCTAGCATACATTACTTGTTGATCATGTGTGCAAAGTCCATTGAGTTTTCTGCAGCCTCACTGTACATGAAAGTACAAGTGGGACTCAAAATCCACAGCTTAAGCCGCACAGCGCACCAATGGACACTGAAGAAAATAGGATTACATGTAAATGCGAATGAATAGAAATTGTTAGGGAAATGGCAGTATAAGAGATGGATTGTTAAAATTTCCATAGCTACTGAAGTGGTGCAAAATCAACAATTGTGAATAAAACAGGGACAAAATATGTAGTTGTACATAAGATTTTAATTCAAGGTTATTATTTGCATAACCATAGAAAATTATGTAATTAATCAAAACGTGCTAACTGATGCCCAAATAAAATATTGAAGTACCTAGCCTATTCAATATAATTCAAAAGAGTCAAATTTTAGGGAAACTATATAAAAATTCAGAGGTCTGAATAAGAAAGAACACTATTTTAGGTGCCAGCAGGAGAGTAGTTGGTGTAGTGATGCATTTACATGATTTCCAAAATACCTAAATCAACCTAGGTCTGCCACTGGCCACCTAATGTGGATATGCGAAACCCTAGGTGTAGCTACAGGATTATCTAGAGAAATTAAAACTTTGCGTGCAATCGATTTCTAAGAAACAGGGAAGAGATTAGATGCGGATGCATGCAAAACCTGTTGCCAGATCGATCAATCAACTCGTCTTCTTCAAACCCGTCGTTGTGCGGCAGAGTCGGATCATGACTTGGAGGGAGTGGACATCTGGTTGGATTCGCCGGACCAGATTTCGCGAGGTCAGGGAGGAACCGTGGCCCGTCCCGTTCATCACAGACCGCCAGGAGTTTCCAAAATTCCGATGGCCACAGCCGCCGCGGGTTTTGGTGTAAAGTTTGGAGGCAACTGTCTTGGTTAGGTTAATCTGATGGGCCGTGCTGAAATATTTTGGATGGTATGATATCAGTTGTGGCGGGCCGGCTTCCTCTAAAAACCTAAACTGGCGGGCTCAGCTGAAAATTTCACGACCATGCAAAAATTCTGGAGGAGCAATTCCGACAAATAATAATTAGAAAATATATATCGAAGTCTTAAATGTTTTGAAAATTTAAAAATAGACTTGTGTTTTAAAAAGATTAGCCTAGATGAGAATACATGACAAGACTCATTCTAGTTCTCATATCCAGTGTTCAAGCAATTTGGATACTATGACTTTTTAAGAACCTTGCTATAGACTCATTTTAGTTCGGACCTCCAATGTCCATGCACTTTACCTTTGAAGTTCATCCATGTTTGGAACGTATAAGAAACTACAGTTCATCTGATCATTCCAATCCCTTCTCTACTATACGGGATAGAAAGGCGGCGCGTGGTCACCGAGAAGTAGGATAGCAAGGATTCTTGACGGATATATAAGGTGCCAGAATTGAAGAGGATGATGGTGCTCTGAGGCAGATGCAGCTGGCGCACGTGGGTACACAAAGAATGGCACCGTTGGCGTTCCGGAGTTTCTGCATAACATTCCGAGCTAAATCTTATGCATAGAAAGCATCACAGGATGGAAAATAATGAACGGAGGAAGGGTCAAGATGGAGCTCACAGAAAAATGATTTACGATAATGATACAGCGGCGAGAGTGGCTTATGCTTCAGCACGTAGAGACACGGGCAGTGGCAACGACCGCGTTCCAGGGCCTCTACACAATAAATTGACCTGGATCTTAGTCACGATAGACAGAATGGTAGAGCAATTGTAGAACAGAGATGAAACTGCACAGGTGCTTGTATTTTCAATTGAAATTTTCTTTTCTCCTTTTATTTGACTATTATTCGGTCCCAAATGAAGCGGTGATGCATGGCCTGGGCACGGCAGCGCATGGCCTTGGTTCTTTTGGAACCAAACCAGATCAACATGCGTGTACAGCAAAAGCAGCGGCGGCTTAAACCTACGCAAACCCAGCGCAGGTTCGCAAACCCAGCGCTTTGCGAACTGTCACCCGATTCGTGCCGCGTGGACCTCCCTGCCATCCGCACTTCCCAACATTCGACTCAACTGAGGTCCCAGGGGCCAGGACATCCAAGACAGCTCGCTCGATCTGCTCCGAGGTTGTATCCACGATGGACGTTTCTATGCAAGTCGCAGTCCTCGACTCCTAGGGCGTATAGGGAAGGTCGCGATCGTTGCCACGCGCAGCGGTCAATCAGCATGGAGGCTCACTCATCCCTCGAATCGTACCTCAAATAAATTTTTGCTCGGTTATTGAAAGTACCCTTTTTGCGAGACATGGCATATTTTAGGTCCATAATCATGCCGTAAAAATGTCACATGATTTCGACAAAGTGGTGCTACACTTTGTTCACAAATGAGAAGATCTCTCACATATAGCTTCATATAACTTGACTCTAACTTTGATGTTTGAATACAACTGAACATTTTCGAACACATATGCACCTCAAACTTAGGAAAAAATATAAAAATCAGATTTCGTGTCAGGAAGAAATATCAATTACAAGTTTTAATTTGGAATTAAAAAGAGAGATCAGTTGCTCTTGAGTTCTTGTCTCCCGGACCAACCTCATCTTGTCAATTGTTGAAAACTTTCACATCCAATTCTTTAACATAGCGGTAAGTTCCAATATGATGACATGAGAGGTCACCGGTTCAAATCTCCATTGTTCTTGTATTTTTTCTTTGTTTTCCATCTTTTCTGAATACTCTTAAAAATAAACGATATTCTCATCGTGGGCCCCCATGCCTTTTTGCACATCCTGACACTGAAAAATGTCACATAGTTCCGGATAGTTCAACCTTCCATAAAAATGTCACATGATTTTGATAAAGTGGTACTACACATTGTTCATAAATGGGAACATCTCTCACATAGTTTCATATAACTTAACTCGAACTTTGAAGTTTGAATACAATACAAACATTTTTGAAGTTACATTAGCATAATGTTGGACAGAATATAGCAACATATGAAGTTACATTAGCAATTGTTATTAAAAGATATTTATATTCATATTTTCTATTTACAAAATAAAGTGATTCGAGAAATAACCGTCGCCATGTAAACAATCATTGAAGAAAGAAGGAATGTAATTTTATAGAACTTAGGCCCTGTTCGTTTCCTGCCCTCTAAAATTTAGCACTGTCACATCAAAGAGAATCTTATTATTTATGAATATTTCGATCAATTTAATGACAAAACCCTATTGACAGATTGGTGCTAATTTTTTAGATGAATCTAATGAGCTTAATTAATTTAGATTTTGTTAAAGTGATGCTACAGTAATCGTCTTCTAATCACGACTTAATTAACCTCATTAGATTCGTCTCGTAAATTAGTCTAGGGCTTGTAATTTATTTTATAATTAAACTTTATTTACTACTTCTAAATAGTAAGATTCTTTGTGATGTGACAGCTCTAAAGTTTAGACACCAGGAAACGAAGACACCCTTAGAAAAAAACTATCAAAATTGGAGTTTGTACGAGGAAGAGAAATACCAATTACAAGTTTTAATTAAGAATTAAAATGAGAATGATCAATTGTTCTTGAGTTCTTGTCTGACCAACCACAAGCTGGCAACAACATGAAGACACAAACATAAAAATAAAAGTGTCAGTTGTTGGAAAACTTTCACATAGAACTGTTTGATGTAGTGGTATCTTCTGATATTGGGACACTAGAGGTCACTGATTCAAGTCCCTATTGCTGATGTGTTTTTCTTTCAAAAATGATGAAATAAAATAATTAAAAGGTCAAGTTGCTGATTTGGCACAAGTAATTTCTTAGTTTAGTGGTAATTCACAGTACCAACAAAGAGAGGGTTGCAAGTTCGATTCTCTCCATTGTACGTTTTGCTGAAGTTTTTGTTTTGTTCTCTAGTAATGCTGACATGGGCCTGAATGTTACACTAACACTAATCTGTGGAAGAGCTAGTACTTAATAATAAAAATGCAAATTACCCAAGTTCCTCACATGTGTGTGGTTAATCTACTGATAAGTCTTTCCCTCTCAATGAGAGAGGTTCTGGGTTCAAACCCCATAATATCATCATTTTTTGCTTCTATATTTTGCACCTCAAATCCACCTGTTCAGTTGGGCTAAATCTTGGGTCAGAAAATGTGAAGGGACTGTGCTGGACACAAGTAAACAATGATCCAAAATCACAAGAGACTGCACAAATTAGTTTACGAATTATTTAAATATCTTGGTGATCATTTTCAAATAGAATTGGAATTCAAATATTCGTTCTTCTCAAATGGCAATCTTAATTATTTATATTAGTTATATCCAGAAACAGAATGAAAGTCAAAAATTAGATAGTGTGGTGGTAATCCAGCATGGTGGTAAGTGATGTTGTCCCCGGTGCTCAAGTCATGGGTTCGAGCCCCATCCATCACCTTCTATTTGTTTATTTGTTTCCTAGAAAAAACTATTCATAAATTCAATTTTGTGACATAAGAAGTAGTTCAATGGGTCCAATTTTTTTTAAAAAAATATTGATAGGACCCTGTGGGTCCTAGGCACTAGCGTGACTCATATCTATGACTTATTGCTCATATTCCATGCTACAACTATGACTCATTGCAATGATGCTGGTGTTCGTTGCTATAGCTATGACTTTCTGCAACACTCACATTTAGGTTGCAATATCGACGAGTCATTTACAACATGTTCACCTGCGTGGCTATATCTAACGAGTCCTTTTGCAACACTTTAGTTTTGTGTAGTCATAGCATAGAGTCTATTGCAACAATTGATAATAGCTATACCAACGTGTTGTATTAGTTGCCATATGGACCATTATTGCAACCATCATATAAAACAGATGGCAATAACATCACCCTAATTACAACGCACATATCATCGTCGTGATACAGTATACTTATTGCAACTAACACTATTGAAATTACAACGAGTACCCAATTGGAGGTAATATGTCACCCTACGACAACAAAAAAATAACTAGTGTTGCAATAAACCCTGTGTATTGCAACCAATAACACATTGTTGCGATCAAATCAGTGGCATTAGGCAGGAAACCTTGTAGTGTTAGAAGCTAATAACCGGCTACGCACCATCGAGTCGAAGCTGGAGCTGTTCCCATGCACGGATCATCGGAAGACCCACTTCGCTTCCCAGCAATTGCAAGGATTTGCTGGAGTCCGGTGGGCCAACTACAAAGCGATGTTTTCTCCAGGACATCAAGTTTCATGGGCTGAGTTCACCAACGCCTTCGGAGAGCATCATATTCCGGAAGGCTTAATGAATCGGAAGAGGAAGGAGTTCCTATCGCTGAAGCAAGGGGATATGAATGTGCATACCTACTCCAAGGTATTTAACCGCCTTGCTCGAGACGCTCCCGAACATGTGGACACAGATGCCAAGAAGAAGAACCTGTTCAAGGAGGGAATGAGTACCAAGCTGCAGTCTCGCTTGGTGTTAAACAAGACCGACAGACTTCACCGACTTTGTGAGTGACGCTATCGCACCGAAAGACTCTATCCGTCTTCATCGGACGGAGAAGAACAAGAAGAGGCTGGCTACTTGGACAAGGAAGTGGGGGACCATCAAAGTACAGGCTGGTCTACACCGCACCGTCAGGTCGGCGCTATCAGCATGCACCCTCTCGTCCTAATTATTACCGGCAGTCTCAACCATCTCGAGCAATCTCAGCAGCAGCGGTCGAATCGATATAGTCCGCCTTACCAGCAGCAGAATAATCGGAATCCCGGACCGGTGAGTCAAGCACCGCAGCAGAATGGACCGCCATGTTTCAATTGTGGCCGTTCGGGACATTATTACCGCAGTTGTCCATATCCTCGGAAGGCACCATATGCACCTAGACCTCGAAGGACAGCCGCGAGAATCAACAGAGAGCACCAGCCAAGAATACACCGAGCAAAGACCGGCCGTGCCAACTTTACTACGGCTGAGGAACTACCCGAAGGAGGACAAATCTTAGCGGGTATGTTTTCTATCGCTGAACATCCGACTATGGTTTTATTTTATTCGGGAGCTACGCATAATTTCATCGACAAGTCATATGTTGCTAAGCATTGCATCATGCCATCCAAGTTGCTATGTGCTCATATCATTTCAACACCTGGGGTAAAATCCTTACTAATGAAGAAGCGGCCAATATGCCATTGAGATTGGGTAGCAAGGTTTATTCCACTTCATTAATCATACTAGATGGGCAAGGGTTAGATGCAATTATTGGCATGCAATGGATGAATTTCCACAAGGCGATATTGGATATAGCATCACGAGCCGTATATCCGAACTCCCTGTTCATGGTCGAGATTGCTTACTCTTAACTTTTCCTCAAGCTATGCTGCCAATGGTCAATAAGACTATAGGTAAGAGTCCGGAAGATATACCCATAGTCCGTGAGTATCCGGATGTCTTTCCGGACGACTTGCCGGGACTACCGCCGGACCGAGCGGTAGAGTTTAAGACAGAGTTACAGACTGGAACAAGCACCGATATCAAGAAGGCCGCATCGGATGCCGCCGAATGAGCTGGCAGAATTGAAGGTACAACTAAAGGAATTGTTGGACAAGGGTTATATACGTCCAAGTTCATCACCATGGGGATGCCCGACCTCGTTCAGTAAAGAAGAAAGACAAGACATTGAGACTATGTGTGGATTATAGACCTCCGAATTCGGTTACCATCAAGAACAAGTATCCTCTCCCGATGATTGATATCTTGTTTGATCAACTAATGGGAGCTAAAGTCTTCTCCAAGATAGATCTTCGCTCGGGATATCATCGGATTAAGATAAGAGCCGAAGATATACCGAAGACTCGCATTTTCCACAAGGTATGGACTTTATGAGTACCTGGTGATGTCATTTGGATTGACCAACGCACCAACACATTTCATGTATCTCATGAATTCGGTATTCTTGCCTAAGTTGGACAAGTTTGTCGTGGTATTCATTGACGACATCTTGATCTACTCTAAGTCAACAGAGGAACATGCCAATCACTTAAGAGTTGTGTTGCAACGACTAAGAGATCATCGACTCTATGCTAAGTTCAGCAAGTGTGAATTTTGGCTAAAAGAAGTACCGTTCCTAGGTCATGTGATATCAGCCGAAGGAGTGGCCGTTGACCCGGGTAAAGTTCAAGAAGTGTTGGATTGGAAATCACCGAAGTCTGTCTCACAAATCGGAAGTTTCTTGGGATTGGCAGGTTACTACGGAAGGTTTATTCCAAACTTCTCAAAGATCGCCAAGCCTATGACTAAGCTAATAGAAAAGGATAAGAAGTACGTATGGAGTAAAGAATGTGAAGAAGCTTTTCAAACATTAAAGAAGTTGTTGACCACAGCTCCCATACGTGCTCGACCGGATCCGACGAAGCCTTTTGATGTGTATTGTGATGGATCGAGAACAGGACTCGGATGTGTTCTAATGCAGGAGGGTCGAGTGATTGCGTATGCATCTCGACAACTAAGGCGTCATGAGGAACACTATCCTACCCACGATCCGGAGTTAGTAGCGGTCGTTCTCGCATTGAAGGGTTGGAGACACTATCTCTTGGGTAACTTGGTACATTTATACACGGATCACAAGAGTCTCAAGTACATCTTCACCCAAGCAGATCTAAATATGCGACAACGAAGGTGGTTAGAACCGATCAAGGATTATGAGCTGGAAATTCACTACCACCCGGGGAAGGCAAACGTGGTAGCCGATGCTTTAAGTCGCAAGGCCCGTTGCAATAATCTCACGGCGCAACTTTTGATTCAAGCACATCCATCCGAAGGTGAGGAGTCAAATCTTAGGATCATTCCGTATGGAACCTTGACTAATTTGGCTCCGATTCCTACCATTCGTGAAGAAGTGGTAGCAGCGCAACGGAAGAGTGTTGGTATAGGACACATAAGGAGACGACTCGGGAAGGGTGAAGTTAAATGCTTCGGAGAGGACGAGGCAGGAGTCATTTGGTTCAAGAATCGATTGGTAGTACCAAAAGATCTACCACTTCGCAAGGAGATAATGGACGAAGCTCATATGTCCAAATACTCTATTCATCCTGGAACCAACAAGATGTATCAAGATCCGAAGCAAAGATTTTGGTGGACATGCATGAAGCGGGAAATAGCCAAGTATGTCAATGAATGTGATGTCCGTCGACGGGTCAAAGCCGAGCACTTGAAGCAAGCAGGACCCTTACAACCTCCGAGTATTCCTGAATGGAAGTGGGAAGACGTCGGCATGGATTTCATCGTGGGGTTACCACTAAGTCCACGGAGACATGACTCTATCCGGGTTATTGTGGACAGGTTGACGAAGTCCGGTCACTTCATACCGGTACATACACGATACACTGCCGAGAAGTATGCGAGCTATACATCGCTCGAATTCTCTCGTTTGCATGGAGTGCCCAAGACCATTATATCGGACAGATGAACACAATTTATCTCCAGATTCGGGAACAACTACAAGAATCCTTGGGAACAAAGTTGATACGAAGCTCAAGCATATCATCCTCAAACGGATGGGAAGACAGAAAGGATCAATCAATATTTCGAGGATATGCTTCGAGCATGTGTCTTGACCTATGGTAAAGATTGGGAGAAGTGCTTACCGTTAGCGAGAATTCTCCTACAATAACAGCTATCAAGAGAGTGCCGGAATGTCACCGTTCCAAGCTCTATATGGGCGTAGTTGCCGTATACCCCGAATTGGTCCGAAAGTGGAGAAAGAGTAATCTTCGGACCAGATCTAGTAAGAGATGCGAGAGGAACAAGTACGTCTCATTCGGCAAAACCTTAAAAGAGCTAAATCTCGATAGATCGGCTATACCGACAAAAGACGTCGAGAGCTAGTATTTCAGGTTGGAGATCAAGTCTATCTTCGAGTATCTCCTACCAAAGGTGTTCAAAGGTTTGGAATCAAGGGCAAGTTAGCACCACGATACATTGGACCTTTTCCAATCCCGGAAAGATGTGGAGCCGTGGCGTATCGACTGGAATTGCCATCCCACTTGGCAAGTCTCCATAACATATTTCATGTATCTCAACCGAAGAAGTGTTTAAAACCACCAATGGATATACCGACAGTAGAGGTGGAACGATTACAGACGGACTTGACATACAACGAACGACCGGTTAAAGTTCTCGACACCAAGGATAGAGTGACTCGTCATCGGACCATCAAGTTCTACAAGATCCAATGGAGTAATCACGCGGAAGCTGAAGCCACTTGGGAACAAGAAGAATTTCTTCGATCAAACTAACCCGAATTCTTTAGCACTATCGCCTAGTCGTTTCGATCGTGAATCTCGGGACGAGATTCCTGTAAGGGGGAGGGCTGTAATAACTCTCGAGAAAATAATGCATTTCATGTCATCATGAGCATGTAAGAAAGGAAGTGTTTAAAAAGAAATAAAATAAACAGAAAATTCATGTTTAATATTTTCTATGGCTCAAATATCATAAATAAAGATTTATGAAAATTTCCTGAAAGTATTTTGCTTTGTAAAAATATTTACAAGAAATAAACAAAGCTTCTTTTATTAATTTAGCTATGAATTTTTAATCCAAAAATGATTTGGAGTTTTACCCTGGACTTAACAGGAAAAATGTCTAAAATGTTTTCATTAACACCCCTGAAAAATTTGGGAATTTTTGGAGCACCGTAAAGCTACTTTTTAATTATGTGAAAGTAGGAGGGCGTTTTTGCAAAATGGCCGGGATCGGCCTACTGAGCCGGTCTCTTCTTCCTCTCTCCCCTCTCCCGCGTCTCACCAACGCCCGCGCCTGCACCGCCTTCCGGCGAGGCAGCCACGCCGCCGGCCACGCAGTGCTTGGCACCACGCCGCCGCTCGCCTCGGCCTCCCAGGACGGGATAAGAGCTCTGCCGGCCTTCATTTTCTCTCCTCTTCTCCATTTCTTCCCCCGCGCCTCCCCGCCATAGCCGCCTCTCCGGAGCACAGCCGCCGAGGCCGCCCCGACCACTTTCCGTCCAAACCATCGACACCGGGAGCTCCGCCGAGACCCTGCGAAGCTTTCCCAACCGGTCAATCGGCTTGAGCACCTTCACTTCGTCGAGGCGAGCACGTTCTTCTTCCTCGGGATTCCACCGTCGCCTTTCACCGCGATCCAAAATTCTTCCACGTCGGTGAGCCAATCTTAGTTTTACTTACGTCTAGAGGTGCGCAAGCTACCCCTCTACACTCGGAGCACTCATCCGAGCATGTGCTATGCGGGTTCATCGGAATTTCCTTGTTTTCCGGAGCTCGGTCCGCCGCCGCCATCAATCCTCACGGTGAGCACCCCTCTCCGACCGTGATCAAGCTTCCATCACCCTCCGTCGTCGTTGTTCATGTCGTGTAGATGCTCGTGGCGAGTTTTCCCTAATTTTGGATGACCACGGTGAGCTCCGCACCTCGTCGGAGGTTCGCCATGGCCGTACCTCGCCGCCGGTGTAGTTAGGGTCGAGCTCATGTGAGCGCATCCGCACCCTCGTGTTCGCCATGCGCCGTAGAGCAAGTTGGTGTCGTCGCGGCGAGCTTTGGCTCAACGGCGACCAACTCCGGTGGCTGCGCCGCCGCTGGCCTGCCGCCGCGGTGGTGCCACACCGCGGGCCACACGCGGGTGGGATCGCGTGTGGCCACGGCGGATCTCGTGCGGTCAACCCCGTGGCCCTTTGTGTGGCACGGAATCAAATTTTAATTTCCAAAATTCGTAGAAAATTCATTAAAATTTGGAAAAATGTCCAACCAAGTTTGTTAGACTCAGAAAAATGAGATCTATTTAATTGTGAAATAAAATAATTATTTTGAGTAAATTTATTTTATAATTAGTAATTAATCACTTTCTTTGATTAGAGAAAAGCTATTATTCTATGTAAATAAAATGTTTAATTATGAAAAATAATTTTATTTGATGAAGGAGATACTGCAGACGAAATTAATTGTGAAATTTATTTTCAAAAAAAATAAACTTAAACTCGTATTATTTTATGTGATCACAATTTATTAACCTTTCATCACTTAAAGTAATAATTTACTTATTGCTTAATAAATCAGAATAATTTATTAATTATTAAACCTAAGTAATTAAGGAAACAAAACTAATTAATAATGATCTTGATTAAACATTTATTAATCAGCATAATTAATTGTTAATTAATACTTAATGAACATACTTATCCTTAATTTATTAATTAACTAGGGTGATTAAGAATTAATTGTTAATTATTACTTATTGGACTTAATTAATGAATCCTTGCATAATTTCATCATGAGCATTCATGCATACATGTTTGTGATTCGCAACTTATTGCTGGTCGACTAGGTTGTGAAGTGATCGAGGTTCCACCCGAGCTCGAGTCGGAGCCGGAATCTCGAAGTCGACCCAGCCGCCGAGGAAGCTAACTTCGAACAGAATCAAGGCAAGCCTCGGTGCATCCTACCTATGTTTTTAAATATTTTATTTTATCACATAGTACAGTTATGTTTGTGCATTAGGTGTTAGGGAATGGTTGACACCCTAGTTGCATTATGGTAGGTTTCCGTTTGTTTATACTATACCTGGTACAGGTAGGTCAATAGAGGCTAAGCTTAATGCATAGTGGCAACGGTAGATGGTTAGGGCACTTAAAGCATGGAGGCTTTAAGGGTTTTGTGTTGACACTATGATGAAGAGATTGTTAATGAAGTTGAGACCGGACGGGCCCCGTAGGAGAAAGGGCAAGACGGAGATGAGGTCTTGCAAGGTGGTAGCCCCGTCTGTGTCGGTCAAGGACCGTACCGTTGTCGGCTTAGTTGAACAAGTTTGAACATACCGTACTACATGCTGGTATCATGGGCCCAGCAAGCTGATGTACCCTATCGCCCCGGAGATGTAGCGTAGCCGCCTCTCTTTTGCCGGTCGTTAGTGAGAGGATAGTCTCACGGGAGGGAGATGGGTCGACCACGAGGGAAGTCGTGGCTTTGCCATACTCCCGGGAGAGTATACGTCGTGTAGTCTGCTTTCAGTGCTAGCGGGAAAGGTTGTCGTATACGATCGGTGTGATGCGTATACGACGTGTAGTCGGGTTTTTGCCACTGGTATAAAATCGATTCGAATCGCTGTCCCTCGCAGTAATGAGTACCGCTTGTTTAGCTCGTCACATCGTAGTAAATTTTATGGAAGATGAAGATGAGAGATGGAAGGATTAAGATCTATTTTATCTTGATTGAGAACTTGATTGAAATAGTGATAGGTTGCAAACATCAAGGCTGATGAACATAACGTGAGCTAAAATACGGAAAGTATGGACCCAACCTTAATGCTGTTTTTCGCAAAGGAGTAAACCCCACAGCCGTAAAGCCTTTGCATTCTAGGCGTCGGCCTTAGCGTGCCATGTTGACGGGTCGGTCTTGCTGAGTATTAGAATACTCGGGTTTGTTCGTTACCTTTCAGGGAACGAGTCGTACTACCACGACTAGTATGGCAGCTTCCCGAAGAGGAGCAATGTCCGAAGGGATGTTCCCTTCGGTGGGAACGTATCCCCACGTCGTGAAGAGGGAGGACCGTGATGTACGACTCGAGTGCATCACGTTGTTTCCTTTGAAGTCTTTTGAGTTGTACAATAGAACAAGTTTCCGCTGAATACTTGTAGGATGTTAAACTTCAATAATGTTATATTTTCCGCTGCACGAATGTTTGTATTTTGAAAACTTGGTTGTATTATACCATGATGTATATATTCGGCTTGTGTGAGATGACGTTTCGTTGTATCTCGCTTCGTCGAGTGTTCCTCTCGTACCGATTCCCGGGTGTCCCGGAGGGATGTCACAGCCGTCCTCACCCTCCCGTGCAGCTCATACACGTCGGGGATCTCCAGGTTGCGTTGAATCCACGCAGCATTGCCGACCATTGATCCCGGTGCCCAATTCTCGCCATCTCCACCGCCGCCCTGCTTTTCCCCGAGTGCCGCCTCTCTTATCAACCTCGGCAGCTGCAGTCGCGCGCACGCACTCCAGGAGCGCCCGTGCAACCCTAGTGCCATTTCCAAGCCCTCGCTTCTCTCCCTTCCCGAGTAATTTCACCACACCGGAGAACTCCCCTATTTCGCCACTCCTCCCCGTCGTGCTCGATTGGGTCGTCTCAATTGAGCTCACGAGATAGCAAGCCCTCTAGAAGGTGCCTACGGCCATTGCTGACCTTTACACTCCTTCACGAGTCGAGCGGAGCAAGGGTGGGACCGGATTTCATCTTCTTCCCTGCCGCCGTTCACCGGTGCCCCGCACCGCCCACGACGCGAGCCCACTTTCACCTTGGGGCTGCCCCGCTCTTTTTGTGAAAAAGAAAGATAAATCATTAAGGTTGTGTGTTGATTCTCGACCCCTCAATGCGGTGACCATCAAAAATAAATATCCCCTCCCACGCATTGATATGTTATTTGATCAATTAGTTGGTGCGAGGGTATTCTCCAAAATTGATCTTCGCTCTGTCTATCACCAAATTAAAATTTGGCCGGAGGATATTCCTAAAACCGCTTTCTCTACGAGATATGGACATTTTGAATATCTCATAATGTCTTTCGGATCGACAAATGCACCGGCCTATTTCATGTACCTCATGAACTCGGTATTCATGCCGGAGTTAGACAAGTTTGTGGTGGTATTTATTGATGATATCCTCATTTATTCCAAGTCGGAGGAAGAACATGCTCGAACACCTCCGCATTGTGCTTCAACGACTACGAGATCATCAACTTTATGCAGAATTCAGCAAGTGTGAATTTTGGTTGGATCGAGTTCCATTCCTGGGTCATATTATTTCAGCTGATGGAATTTCAGTTGACCCTAGTAAAGTTGTCGACGTGCTGAATTGGAAGACTCCTAAAACCATCAACCACATCCGTAGTTTTCTCGGACTTGCGGGATATTATCGGAAATTCATTCCAAATTTTTCTACCATCTCCAAGCCCATGACGAAACTGTCGGAGAAAGATTCTACCTTTAAATGGAGTCCGAGTGTGAAAATGCTTTCCAAACCTTGAAGAAGCATTTAACCACCGCTCTAGTTCTAGCTCAACCCGACATCACCAAGCCGTTCGACGATATTGTGATGCGTCCGGCATAGGATTGGGTTGTGTTCTCATGCAAGAAGGCCGAGTCATTGCTTATGCATCCCGCCAACTCCGCAAACATGAAAAGCACTATCCTACTCATGATCTTGAATTGGCATCAGTAGTTCTTGCTCTCAAAACTTGGGGGCATTATCTCCTAGGAAATCTTGTGCATCTCTACACCGATCGTAAAAGTCTCAAATATATTTCACTCAGCAAGAATTAAATATGAGGCAACGAAGATGGCTGGAATTGATAAGAGATTATGAATTGGAAATTCATTACCATCCCGGAAAGGCTAATGTGGTTGCCGATGCACTAAGCCGCAAACACCAATGCAACCAAGTTGAAATCTACTCTATGGAGAATAGCAGCAAATCTGAAAATGAAATTAATCCCTGCCTTCATATCATTGCTTATGGTGCATTGCACAGTTTGGCTCTTGTTCCTACTCTCCGAGAAGAAATTATTGAGGCCCAGAAAACGGATGAGGGTATGGAACACATCGACAGAATTTGGGTACCGAAAAGGCTAAGTGTTTCTGTCAAGATGAAAATGGAGTCTTGTGGTTTAATAACCGTCTCGTTGTTCCGAAGGATATGGAACTACGAAAGAAAATTCTTGACGAAGCACATCTGTCTAAATACTCCATACACCCCGGTAGTAACAAAATGTACCGTGGATTGAGAGAAAAATTTTGGTGGACTCGCATGAAGCGAGAAGTGGCTCGTTATGTTGCCGAGTGTGACACTTGCCAACGAGTCAAGGCTGATCATCCGAAGAAAGCCGGCCTACTGCATCCATTGAAAATTCCCGCTTGGAAATGGGAAGACATAGCTATGGATTTTGTTGTTGGGTTACCTCTCACATCCAAGAAACATGATTCCATATCGGTAATCGTCGATAGGTCGACGAAATCAGCACACTTCATTCCGGTACACACCACCTACGGTGCTAAGAAGTATGCTGAATTGTATATTGCCCGTGTGCTATGTTTGCATGGTGTGTCAAAGACTATTATTTCAGATCGAGGTCCGTAATTTGTTTCTCGATTTCGGGAACAATTGCATGCTAGTCTTGGTACTACCTTAATCCGGAGCTCTGCCTATCATCCTCAAACCGATGGACAATCGGAAAAATTAATCCAATATTTGGAGGATATGTTGAGAGCCTGTGCTTTAACACAAAAGGGAAATTGGGATGATCAGCTACCGTTCATTGAATTTTCCTGTAATAATAGTTATCAAGAAAGCTCTTTAGTCACCCCCTTTGAGGCGCTATACGGACATTCTTGCCGTACGCCGTTAAATTGGTCCGAGTCGAGCGAAAGAACAATATTTGGTCCTGATATTGTTGAGCAGGTGTAACAACCCAAACAAATAAAAGTGCATCTCATGTCATTCATGATCATGTCATCATGTGCATTTGTGAAATTAATTAATTTTGTGTTAAGAATGGACATGAAATATCAAGTTAACCTAAGTTAAAGTAAGTTCTTAAAAAGAAATTAAATAAAAGTAAATTATGGTGTTTAACAATTTCGATGGTCAAACATAATGAAAAAAATTTATGAAGTATTTTCTTTTGTCAAAATGTCTACAAGAAATAATTAAAGCTTTTCTTTCAATTTAAACCTGAATTTTTAATTTGAAAAATATTTGGAATTGGAACCTGGACCTAAAAAGAAAAGTGTTTGAAATGTTTTTATCAACAACCCTGAATTTTTGGGGATTTTTCTCGAGCTTTGTAACGGCCTTGTTTAATTAACCAAAAACCGAGAGGGGGTTTTGTAAAAATACCGAGAGAAGACCCACCCGTCATTCTCTTCTTCCTCTCTCTCTCTCGCCGCACCGCCTTGCCGCCGAGCCACCGCAGAAGCCCTCCGGCCGCGCGCCCTTCCTCTACTCGGTGCCACGCAGCTGCTCCGCTGCCACCTCAACCCTCTACTCGTCAGGATAAAAGCTCAAGCCGTGTTCTTCTCCCTCTCTCTCCAAACTCGCACCCGAAGTACCACCGCCCATCCGCCCTCCTGCACCTCGCCGTCCGGCCGCCTCCGACCGTCCCCCGACGAGCCGCTACAACCAAAAGCTCCGCAGCAAAGCCCTACACCTCACCATGTCGACTAATCGAGCTCCGCTGCACTAATGCTCGAGATCGAGCCGTTCTTCCTCATGCACGTCACCACGGTCGGCCGCCGCCGCGACCCCAAATTCTCCCCGACGGTGAGCTATTGCACTCCGTTCTTGTCTACATGTGTGCGCACGAAGTTCCTCTAGTGTCGGTTGGGGCTCACGTTGAGAATCTCCCACGGACCACCGGCAATTTTACCATCTTCTCCGGTTCCGGTCGCCGCCATCCGCACCTCACCGTCGAACGCACCCGTCCGGCCATTTCCAAGATGATTCCTCCCCATGCCATCGTTGCTCATGTGCTAGTGATGCTTGCAGTAGTGTTCTTTTCAATTTTCAAACACCACGACGAGCCCCGCGTCTTGCCGGAGTTTCAACCGAGTCGCACCTCGCCGCCGGCGTCTTTTCGAGCCACCCCCGCCACCGTGGACCCCACTCCTCGATTCCCCGCGTCACACCGAGCCTCCGAGCCACGTCACTCGTCGCCTCCCCTCCTCCCGTGCCGTTTCGGCGGGCCACCGCCGCCGTCCGGCCGCCATCACCATGGCTCCGAGCCGCACGGCGGAGCTACACGCCCTGCATCCCATGCGGCTACGTGGGATGTGGTGTGGCAAACCCTGCGACCCCTGTGTGGCCCGGATCCCATTGGCCCAGTTCATAAAATATTTCTTTTCCGAAATACAAATTCAAAACATCATGTTAACTGTAAAAAAAATCATATCTCAAGTTCTAGACCTCCAAAATTAGCAAACAAAATTTTGTTGGGTTCCTTGTTTCAGGCTTTATACTCTAGTCCTGTTGTAGATCATAAATTCTTGTTAATTTTTCCTAGATTGATCAGATCATCCAAAACCAAATTAATTCATAATAAATTATCTGTAGGTGCCAAAAGTGCAAACTCAACCTTGTTAGTTTCCTGTTGATGTATTTTACCCTTTATATCATCTAATGATCTTTTATATGCATGTATGCATGATCGTACTTAATTTTTGTGCATAACATGTATATTTGCTTAGGAATATACATGTGTATCTTTTGGATTCAAATTGTGAATGCCCTTATATATAGTTCATGTCACACCTTACTGTTATTCAAGTGGGCCGGAAGAACATGCTAAGTTGCCATGAAAAGTTTATGCATATAATCATAGTTTTATTTTTGCATACTCATATGAAAATCACACAAAATGATATAGGTTCAACCTAAAATAAAGTTCATATTTCATGCAAATTCAGAAAAATATGAAACCAACTTTGTTGAGTTCATAAAATTATTTTCTATTTGTTTATGTATTAAAATATCTATTTTAAGTATTTTAATTTCATAAATATTAATTAGTTACATTCCTTACTTAATAAAAGCTATTATTTTATGCTAATTAAATACTTAACTTAAGAAAACAATTTATTTAAATGAAGGAGATATCTGCAGACGAAAGTGTTTATGAAAAAGGTTTTCCAAAATTAAACATAAACACCGTCATTTCATGTGATCCCAATTTAGAACTTTATGTGTTATTGCATATCATTAATTAATTATTAATTGTTAATTAATGAACGTGATTAATAGAATCTTTGCACATCATGTCATATACATTCATGCACGCATGATCATTAATTCGCGACGTATTTGTAACAACTCTCGAGAAAATAATGCATTTCATGTCATCACATCGTTGCATTTTTGAAAATGTCAAATTTTGTGTTGATAATAAGCACATAAAATAACAAAATAGATAAAGAAGAGAGGAAGTGTTAAAAAGAAATAAAATGAGAAGAAAATTCATATTTAACATTTTCTATGGCTCAAATATCATAAATAAAGTTTTATGAAAATTTCTGAAAGTATTTTGCCTTGTAAAAATATTTACAAGAAATAAACAAAGCCTCTTTTATTAATTTAGCTATGAATTTTTAATCCAAAAATGATTTGGAGTTTTACCCTGGACTTAATAGGAAATATGCCTAAAATGTTTTCAATTAAACCCCTGAAAAATTTGGGAATTTTTGGAGCACGTGAAAGTCTATTTTTAATTTTAGGAAAACCCGGGGTGTTTTTGCAAAATTTCCGGGATCGGCCCAGCTGCCGTTCTCTTCTTCTCTCTCCCTCTCTCACCGCGCCCTTGCCACCGCCCGCGGCCGCACCGCCTTTCCGGCCGGGCGCCACGCTTCCGAGCCACGCAGTGCTTGGCCGGCCACGCAGTGCTTGCCGTGCCGCCTCCGGCGGGATAAAACCCCTCGAGGCCCTCAACTCGCTCTTCTCCTCTCCCATTTTTCTCTCCGCCTCTCCGCCATAGCCGTCATCCCCGGAGCAGCACCGCCAGGCATCCCGACCACCTACCGTCCGAACCACCAACGCCGGGAGCTCCGCCAAGACCCCCGGCGGCTTCCCCAACCATTCAATCTGCTGAGCACTTTCACTTCGTCGAGGCGAGCCCATCGTCTTCCTCGGACCGTCATCGTCGTTCCTCCGCCGCGCACGGAAATTGAAGCTCTCTAGTGAGCTATAAACCTTCGTTCTTCAATCAAGTGTTGCGCAACTACATGTTCTTTCTCTTGAACAACTCATCATCGAGTTAATTCACGGAGGACAGAGCAATCGCCGTTCTTCCCCGAGCTCGATCTGCCGCCGCCGCACTTCCACGGTGAGCTCTACCCTCCGACCGTGCTCATGCTCCTAGGGTTTCCGTACGAGCTTGTTTAGGGTCCGTAGATGCTGTCCGTAGCGGTTTCCCCAATTGTTGGGTGCTCGAGCGAGCTTTCCGCCGTGCTCGAAGCCTCCGCCCTGGCCATCCCTCGCCGCCGGCAAGCTTCCGGCCGAGCTCATGCTCCACCTTTTGCACCAACGTATTCCCGGCATCGAGTAGAGTCCGTAGGGAGTCTCGCGGCGAGCTTTGGGCCAGCGCCGGCCAAGTCCGGCGTCCGCGCCGCCGTCTCTGTACGCCGTGGTGGCGCCACACCGCGGGCCACACGCGCTGGATCGCGTGTGGCCACAGGCGGATCTGGTGTGGACAACCATGTGGCCTTCCGTGCGGCACAGAATCAAATTCAAACTTTCAAAATTCGTAAAAAATTCATTAAAAATCAGAAAAATGCCAAACCAAGTTTGTTAGACTCAGAAAAATGAGATCTATTTATTTGTAAAATAAAATATTTGTTTTGAGTAAATTTATTTTATAATTAGTAATTAATCACTTTCTTTGATTAGAGAATGGCTATTATTTTATGTAAATAAAATGTTTAATTATGAAAAATAATTTTATTTGATGAAGGAGATACTGCAGACGAAATTAATTGTGAAATTTATTTTCCAAAATTAAACTTAAAATGTATTATTTTATGTGATCACAATTTATTAACCTTTCATCACCTAAAGTAATAATTTACTTATTGCCTAATAAACCAGGATAATTTATTAATTATTAAACCTAAGTAATTAAGGAAACAGAACTAATTAATAATGATCTTGATTAAACATTTATTAATCCGCATAATTAATTCTTAATTAATGCTTAATGAACATACTTATCCTTAATTTGTTAATTAACTAAGGTGATTAAGCATTAATCATTAATTATCACTTATGGGACTTAATTAATGAATCCTTGCATACTTTCATCATGCGCATTCATGCATACATGATTGTGATTGGCAACGCATTGCTTGTCGACTTGGTTCGAAGTGATCGAGGTTCCACCCGAGGTCGAGTCGGAGCCGGAATCTCGAAGTCGACCCGACCGCTGAGGAAGCTAACTTCGAACAGAATCAAGGCAAGCCCGGTGCATCCTACCTAAGTTTTTAAATATTTTACTTTATCACATAGTACAGCTTATGTTTGTGCATTAAGTATTAGGGAATGATTGATACCCTAGTTGCATTATGGTAGGTTTCCGTTTGTTTATTCTATACTTGGTACAGGTAGCTCAATAGAGGCTAAGCTTAATTCATAGTGGCAACGGTAGATGGTTAGGAAATCTTAAAGCATGGAGGATTTAAGGGTTAGTGTGTTAACACTAAGATGAAGAGAATGTTGTTGAAGTTGAGACCGGACGGGCCCCGTAGGAGAAAGGGCAAGACGGAGATGAGGTCTTGCATGGTGGTAGCCCCGTCTCGTGTCGGTCAAGTACCGTACCGTTGTCGGCTTAGTTGAACAAGTTTGAACATACCGCACTACATGCTGGTATCATGGGCCCAGCAAGCTGATGTACCCTATCGCCCCGAGAGATGTAGCGTAGCCGGCTCTCTTTGCCTGACTGTTAGTGAGAGGATAGTCTCATGGGAGGGAGATGGGTCGATCACGAGGGAAGTCGTGGCTTCGCCATACTCCTGGGAGAGTTGGAAATGGCTAGTCTACTGTCAGGTGCTAGAGGGAAAGGTTGTCGTATACGATCGGTGTGATGCGTATACGTCGTGTAGTCGGGTTTTGCCAGCTGGTATAAAATCGATTCGAATCGCTGTCCCTCGCAGTAATGAGTACCGCTTGTTTAGCTCGTCACATCGTTGTAAAATTTTATGAAGATGAAGATGAGAGATGAAAGGAGTAATGATCTATTGTATCTTGATTGAGTACTTGATTGAAATAGTGATAGGTTGCAAACATCAAGGCTAATGAACATAACGTGAGCTAAAATACTCGAAAGTAAGGACCCACCCTTTAATGCTGTTTTCGCAAAGGAGTAAACCCCATAGCCGGAAAGCCTTTGCATATTAGTCGTCGGCCTTAGCGTGCCATGTTGACGGGTCGGTCTTGCTGAGTATTAGAATACTCGGGGTTTGTTCGTTACCTTTCGGGGAACGAGTCGTACTACCACGACTTGTATGGCAACTTCCCGAAGAGGAGCAATGTCCGGAGGGAGGTTCCCTTCACCGGGAACGTATCCCCACGCCGTGAAGAGAGAGGACCGTTATGTACGAAGGGCTCGTGACACCCCTACCTCGCGAAGCGAGAGGGATTGTCGCACAGGATCGTATCGGGAGACATTCGACGAAGCGAACGTACATTGCACATACATCGGGGATAATTCATTATTTTATTACATAGGAAAACTACTTGAGCAGCAAGTTTCATACATAATCTCTTAATTATTACAAGCCTTTGTTCGAATTTCAGATTACAATACATAAGTGTAGTGTTGTTTTACAATACTTGATAATGTCTTTGCGGAAGCGTAAACATCTCGACGGTACATATATATATAGCTTAACTAGGAGGACCACACCAGCCCATACGGCATGGTCTCACTCTTGAGTCGGTGAAGCGGGAACCCACTCCACGGTCCACTCCCGAGGTTCCTCGCCTTGACACACATACTTCCCGCAGCAATCACAATAATCGGGCTGCGGGAATCCTGAAAATAGTTTCAACACAAACCCCGAGTATCTAATATACTCCGCAAGGCTTACCCGCCAAAAATGGTTCTAAGAACCGATCCTAACATGCAGGGGGCTTGACCTGGCTTGCGGGAACTTGCAAAAACAGCACTTAGAGCATTTGTCTAACTCATATTTTAGCCAAGTTAAGAGGGTGGAAACATAATCGTAAATTTTTGTGAGCAAGACTAACAAGCATGGTTGCAATACATGAATTTAATATTCAAAAACAGCAAGCTTAATCATCATATTCTCTTATTACTACGATGCAATCTGCTCGAGACAAGTGGTACTCATCACCGTGAGGGACGGCGATATATATCGATTTACACCCTGCAGGGGAAACCCAAATGCACGACATACGCATCATTTAAGAACACGTATGGCCACCTTTCACAAGATTATCATAGATATGAGCCGGGTCCGCCCTCCGAGTGTACATTCCACATGCAACCACAGTGGCGTCGGGTCCAAGGGTAATAACACACCCTCCATCTACTCACAAACCCGTGCATCCACCGTGACCAACACTTTGCACAAAGGGTGGAGAGACCGTCCAACACTACGACTCTCGAGTTACATCAGTTTACCAACTCCCATACGAAGGTATGCATTTGGTACACAACTCAATACTTGCTCGCGGAGTCACAACGAACGGTCCTTGACCGACACATACGGGGCTATGGCGAACAAGGGCCAACCTTGTCACCGCATCCTACACATGCTCTTCCCCGTACGGTCTCCAATTAATCATGTGAGGGTAACCAAAATTTAATCCCTAGACCGGGTGATCTCCAAATCACTCGGTGTTGCTACCGATGAAATTATTGAGCATAGCACTAGCGATTAGGATTATACTTAACCAAGACCACAGGATACAGGAATCTAGTGCAACTAGGTTTCCGAGCAACTCCTAAACGTAAATGCAGAATACATCATAGACGTATGTGAAAATAAAGAGAACTTTAAAACATAGGTCATGCTCCGGGGCTTGCCTTGATTCGGTCCGTAGTTAGCACACTCGAACTCGCTCACTTCAAGTTGGTGCCCTCCTTGATCTTCAGCTCCGGTCGGGGTTCCTATATGAATGCATATGTAATATATGAGCAATGGATGACTTCATATTTCTATAGTTCATGGAACTTTCTCAATAATATAATGTAACGAAACGTTTGCATAAATTAAACATGTTCACGAAACGTGATGACATGGTCACGATGTTGGTACGTGTGGTTTGTTTCATGGGGACAACCTTCTAATTAGGTAAACTTTCCATCATCTAGCATAAATGAACATGCTGATTTTTAGATCAAGGATAATAGGATAGGCCTCATGATTTAAACAAGCGGAAGGAAACGTTTATATGGCTAAGCATAATCATATGATGACGTTTGGCGTTGTGGTTTTACAACAATAATCATGTGACTCAATGTTGGAGTGAATCATTTTATTACATTCCCTGGTATAATCATTACCAATTTTTGTCTTCATTAAATAATGTGAAAAAGGTTGATGCTCATGTCTTAGGGTAAAGCTCTCATCACCTCTCTAAATATTGAGCACCATTGTCATTTTATGTAAATTTAATACAACCCATTATACACAATGAATGACTGTTCTTACCCAAAAGATAAACGTGATCATGACATGCTCAATTGTACCATGTAAGTGTGAAAAGTATTTAGCCATAGCAGAAACGGAAAAAGGCAGGTTTGATCTTAGCAAATTCTCAGCCATTTGTTTAGCTAAGTCTGGGCAGACAGACTGACTGCGAAACCCTATTAAGGTGTCCAAATCTTAATATTTCGCTATAGAACTTGGGTGAATCATGTTGGGTCATGTAAAGTACATAGTTCAAGGTTTACAACGAACGTATATTTGTTTTATTTGGATCTGTATTTAAAAAGTTATTGAATTTCAAAAACGCCAAGTTGTCACGCGGGCCTAACAGATTAGCACCTTAGAGTACTCGTATCTTTATTTTTCTACATATGAAGTACTTGGATTATGTTACCACGTTAAAGTACAAGTCATCTACTTTCCAAAGAGCCCTTGCTCAAGAAGTTTAAATCCGGGGTCTAGAAGTTACATCATTTTCAAAATGCAATCTTGTTAAGTAGCGTGGTCATGATAGCCTTTTCATCTTGCTCAAACATTACATTTTACTATATAACTATAGGTGTTCATGCATTCCATATTGAAGTACAGGTTACAAACTTTCCAATGCACTTTGAATCGTTCAAATCCGTGGCGTAAATCTCAAGTTATGATTTTTCCAAAATCCTTGACTTTTACGAAGTTTCAGCACGATTCAAAATTTTAACTAAGTGTCGCGCGCGGGAAGGCTTGCCGGAGCGGCGGCGGGGCTCGCCGGCGACGCGCTAGGGCTCGCCGCAGGGGCCGGGCTTGGCCGCCTGTGCACGGTTTTCGACGGCGCACTGTTTGGTTGGGGTGGCGAGGCTGGAGGGTGAACGGAGCGTAGCTCGCGACGGCAATGGCGGAGACGAAAATCTCCGGCGTGGGAGCTCGTGCTCGCCACCGCACGAGAGGAGGGGCGGCCAAGGCTGAGAGCGTCACCTGCTCGAGGGGAAGCTCGGCACGGGGTCGAAGAAGGAGGAGGGGCCCGGGAGGTAGCAGCTCGTCGGAGGGGTGGCGGAGGCGCGGTGACCGGCGGCGAAGAAGATGGGATTTTCTTCTCCGTTCGGACTCGGTTGGACCCGGGAAGGAGCAGGGAGGTCCGTTAGGTTCTGACACACCTTCCGGAGGCAGAGGCGTGACATGAGCTCACCTGAGCACCGCTCAATCGAGCTCGCCGGCGTTCATGGTGGAAACGGAGTCCTTTGCGGATTTTTGGCGATTTGTGCTCACGCAGTAGAGGAGAGGGTTGGGGACTCGGGGTTAGAGCTACTCAGGAACTTGGCGAGGTACTTGCGCGCAAATGTGGGGCGTTGAAATGCGGAGGGGGCGGCGCACGGGGAAATGGTTCGGGCGGCGGCCATGGCGAATCCTCTCCCCGCCATCGACGGCCGAGAGGGCAAGCTTCCGGGCGAAGGATGGGAGGTGATGCGCAACGCGTGGAGCTGCACAGCGCTGGCGAGGACGGAGCTGCCTAACGCGGCATGGGCGCCGGCGGCGAGCGTCGCTGGCGAGTGGCCCCGGCCACTGTGCCGGCCTCTCGTTCAAACAGAATTCCCAAGAATTTACGGTTGTGCCACCGATGCCCCTTTCTGTAATTTGCTCATAGGACTCGATCTTTTTGGAATTTTTGCAAACCAAAATTTCTGGAGGTTCAAGGCATTGTAAGGAACAACTTTTGTTATTGGCAAAAGTTTAAATTTCGCTTGTAAAAATTTACAAAAAATCATGAACAAGTGCTGTTTTAAACCTAGTTTGGATTTTTCTAGGAATTTGTGCTGCTCCAAAATTTCAGGAAAAATATCCTAAATTCATGTTTTGATGTGCTCTACCAGATTGTGCAAAAATTTGGGGTTACCACCTTGGAGAATGTTTGAGATCTCAATAGCTAGGGTTTTGGAACATTAAAAACCCTAATGAACCCTACTCCATTATTTCATGTGACTTGGCTAATGATTTTTATTTGCACATGCAGATTTGTATTTAGTACAGTAACATCGTGAATTTGTGACACGGGGTGTCACAGGCTCGGTGCATCACGTTGTATCGTTTGAAGTCTTTTGAGTTGTATAATAGAACAAGCTTCCGCCGAGTACTCGTAGGATGTTAAACTTCAAGAATGTTATATTTTCCGCTGCACGAATGTTTATATTTTGAAAACCTGGTTGTATTATACCATGATGTATATATTCTGGCTTGTATGAGATGATGTTTCTGTTGTAACTCGCTTCGTCGAGTGTCCCTCTCGTACCGATTCCCGGGTGTCCCGGAGGGGATGTCACAGCTGGTATCGGAGCGGTTCGGAGGCAACGGCACATCATTACAAGTCTATTTTCAAAACTTAACACGTTCATACGATAGACAACGAGAGAGTACGGAGCCTATAAGGATATAGAATAGTTAGATTTTTACTAACTGTTCGACGTTTGGGTTTGGGAAGTACTAACTATTCGTCATAGTTTTCTCTACTATGGTACGTATAGTTGGTTCACGCGCATGCATCATGCCATACTATGCACTAAATAAATATTAGGGTATATACTTAGCAAGTTCGTAGTACTATATAGGTTGTTTCGTTCGTTTTCTTCGTGGGAAGACGTGCTTAACTCGTTTCAACATGTTCCCCGTAGATGCCCGTGACTCGCGGTAGGAAGTGCGCCCAGGAGGAGGAGGACGCACGGGCTGCACGCGTGGCTGAGCTGGAGCGGTGGCTCCACGGCACTGGAGTTGAGGACACAGAGCCAGGACCGACGGTCGGGTGCTTGGAAGCACCGCTGTCGAGTGGACTGTCGGGAGGTTCGGAGGTCCCACGCCAAGATCGCCGAGCCGGAGGAGCAGCTAGTGGAGGTGACCCACGCCCGTGACGAGTATCGTGAGGCGGTCATCGCCTTTGACGAGCAGGCGACTACGGTTACCGAGGAGCGAGACGCCGCTCGCGCGGCGGCACGACGCGCATGAGCTACGAGTTGGAGCTGGTGACGGCGCAGCGGAACCTCGTGGTGGAGAACCTGGTCGCGAGAGAGATTGAGCTGGGTCAGCTGGAGGGACCGTACAACGGGCTGGCCGAGGCACACCACGCACCGCTCCACGACCACGACGACCTGGTTGAGCAGTTCGAGCGAGTTGCAGCAGCAGCAGCAGCAGGGTCCACCGGACGCCGCCGAGGAGGTCTCTCGGGATGGACTACGAGCCACCACCCGCTTCACCGGCCGGGGACGTCGAGTCGGACGGTGACATCCACGCGCCGTCGGCCTAGTTGTGTTGTGTTCTCACCGATGTAGGGGGTAGCCACATTTTGCTGACGTAGGTCGGATGTAGATAGGGTACTAGTAGGTGTTTTGGGGCAGTTGGGAGTGTATGAAAAGTGGGTTTGAGTTGTACCAACAATAACTAATGGAAAGGAAGTGGTAGTAATATATATATGAACTGCTAGAATAAAAAGATTGCTGAAATATTAGGACTAGTTTCTACATGTATCCGATACTCTTACTTCTCCACGAGAGATGGACAAGCACGAGTACGGGTGTGAGTGAAGTAAGAGGACCAAGGGAGGATGTTCGTGTAGTTAGGCTGGTGAGACAGCTGCAGGAAAAGGAGGAGTTGTTAGCACTTAGAGAGGCGCAGTTGCGAAACAAGGAGCGAGTAGATTCAATTTAAGGATCAGCAACTAGCAAACGCACATGCACCGATCACTCGGTTAGAGCAAGATCTACTGCAAGCACACAATGTGTTGACGTCAAAAGTCACCAACACACCGTTGTCCGGAGAGTCCACCGAAACCCCGGCCGACGCAGGGCCTCGTGCTCCCAACGGACCGGCTCAGCTCGCCGATTCTCGTGTGCGCTGGTGCGTGCGGATGGTTTTCCTGCAAACCAACAAAGACAATAAAAAGTGTAAAATTCCGGGTCATCGGCCCGGATAGGCCGATGCTGCAGCCGTGGCCGATTCTAGCGTAAGATAGACGAAATCGGCCATCGACGAGGAACAACACGGCCCATCCATTTATGTATTAAATGCCAGTGCAAGCGAACTGTGATACAAATGATACGAAATCGGCCGACGCTATAACATGCGATCGGTGGCTAGCAACCGATTTCGTCGATGAGCAATCAAATCATTAAGACCTTGCGGGGATGCATTATCGAATAAAGTATAAACAAGGTAATTATTAATGGGATGTAATTAATTTGATAGCAAAAAGATGGTTTAATCGTCAAATCGGAGCAATAAATCGGCCGATCGGGCATCCGGCCGATTCTGCTATCGATTATAACGATGAGTTATTAGATCTATCTAGATGTATAATGATGATCAATGAAATCATACTAATAACTCGAGGTTCAAAGGCAATTTTAACAGATTCGGTACTAATTGCACATAAAAACGGCTAATGAACGTGATGAACAATCGGCTAAACACTCCGAAAGAACGAGTAAGACAAATACAACCGCGCGAGATCCCGAATCGACCGGTCGCTCCAACAGGACAAGTCAACCGATGGTACGCGGTCGGACCGAGTCTAACGGCCGCGCACGCCGGCCGATTCAGGACAAGCACAATCATAAACGCCTTAGCTATGAAAGTAGATTTACACCCTAGCCAATCGGCTGCATGCGCCTAGGACAAGTCAACTATCGCAAAGGCAAACACGGGACACGTCAAGCTGAATCCGCACGATCGAATCGGCCAAGATGTAAAAGGATTCTCATAGCGGCTACTCGTGACTCGGACGACCGGATCCGAGCCAATCGGCGTTGCGAGCAAAGGTTAGGACGGGGAGGCAGGACAAGTCGGACTACCTCCACCACAAGCCCGGACCAGGTCGACTTGACTCATCCCGGTCGATACTCACTACGACGATCAAGAACAGATCCGGTCGTCGGATAACTAGTAATTAAGCCATCTAATTACGAACAATGCGCCGAGAACTAGACAACATAATTACCTTATCAAGCCAACGTGTCGTCGACCGGAGCCCCGAGGATCCCCGCGCGAAAACAGTAGAGACTTGACAGAAAATTAGGGTTTGGCGATGCGCCGAAAGTTGTATTGGATGTGAATCGAGTTTACGGGTTACACCCGAGTACATATTTATACTCGGCACAAAGAATCCTACTCGGATCCTCTTCGGGCCGATTTCCTAACCGACTAGGATCTTTTTCCAAAATTAAACTATTATTTCTAATTTTACAACGTGGGCCAGGCCCATCAATATTATGCTCTTCTCGTTGGCATCCGTGCACGATTCCCGGGAGGGACGCGCCTCCTACTCGTCCATGCGGCCGTCGGCCTTCGGCCCACCGGCCCTCCTTTGACCTATAGTCGCCGACAATGGGTCCCTTGGTCAAAAACCGGCGTCAACACATGTCCCCCGGTCCGGGGTATGCAATGCATGCGTCGGACCGATCCGTTCTCTTTTATCGCGCCGGTTTTACTGCCCGTCACTCCTCCATAAAACCCGGGGCCACCCCCGGTCATTTCCCATCTGCTTCCTCTCCTTGGCCTTCATCTTCCTCTCGTTCCAGCGACCTTTTCCTCCTCGAGCCTTTTCAACTTCTCATCGCGCCGTCGCCGTCTTTCTTCTCCGGCGACCATGAACCCTGTTGTTGCTGCTGCTGCGTGCCGCCGCCGCCGGCCGCGTCGTCGCCACCACCAACGCCGTTCCGGAGGTAATGTACATTCGGACATCCCTCTTTTCTACCTTTGCAATTTTTCTTCGCGTTCTTGTTCTTGATCATTTTCACAATTTATCTTCTTCCCATTCCGCTTCTCATTTTAGCCCTATTTCTTGTTTTTAGGAGATCCGGAACCAAGTCGTTATTCCATCCAACATCCCGACTCATTTCTTCTTGGGTCCTATGGGCGATCCCGACCCCACGGATCTCATCCGTGCCGAAACGGACCGGGTTCCGTTTCGACAACGATCCCCGCTATCGGCCGAGTGGGCCAACAGCTTTCGGTCATGGTCGACCCCCGTCGCGAGGATGGCGTGATTGGTATAACCGGGTGTCGGCCGCCTATCCGCAAGGTTGGGCCAACATTGGCATCGCCCATGCCATCAAGCTGTCTCCGGCCGATCACCGGAAGAACGAACCGTTGTCGGCGGCCGCTTGCTATCTCCGGTCGGACGCCCTGAACCGCTTTATGTTCGGCCACGGCCGGCTACCATGACCCTCCTGGACACGGTCATGTTGGCCGATCTGAACATCACGGCGGAGGCCACTCCGGATGCTATCCGCATTAAGTCCTCCCACCGGATCAACCCTAAGGACACCAGGGGTTGGAAGGTCTATATTCGGACCTACAACAAGGGGCACGGCACGGTCGATCGCCGCGAGCATGTTGCCTTCCTCAACATGTGGCTTGACCACTTCTTCTTTTGTGGGGTCAGCGTGAGCCCCACAAACAATTTTCTGCCGATGGCCGATAGGCTGGCCGACGGCTATGCCCTTCCTATGGGCAAGTATCTTCCGGGGTCGGCGTACCTCCTTCTTCACCGGGTTTCGGTGGAGTTGCGCGCCGGCCGATCGGTCAAAAACCTGGGTGGCCCTTGGTGGTTTATCCAAATGTGGTTGACCCTTCATACCACCAAGGCCATCGATCCGGACCTCGGCGTGCTCAACTTCCCCGGCGACTACGCCGAATCGGCGCGCCCGGATTCAGCCGGTGCATCTCTTTCGGGAAGCGTTATCCATGGCACCGGGGCGGCCATGTCGGATGACAACCTCGGCGTATTGGTTCGCCGCTCTCTACAAGGGCCTCAACGACGAAAGTACGGATTGGTATCCGTACATTGATTTCTTCGAGAGGGAGTATGACACTCCTTTTCCGATCGACCCAACTTTCCCAACGGCCGACGGGGATGCGGTCAAGATATTCACCACCGCCGCCGCCCTCGTCTGCTGCCGACGGGACTTATTGCTCGGGAGCAAGGCCTTCGCTATGTGGGGCGGATAAAGGCGCGGGCTGCCGTTGACAACGCCATTCGGTGGAATTGGCTCGTCGGCCGCACCGCCGATATCGTCACCGGCGACTTGGCCGGATTTTCCCGGCGCCCGGGGTACCCGCCTTTTGACCGTTGGTGGGGCGAGTGGAACCGGCACCTTCGCAGCCGGAATACCGCTTCCTTCTTTGCAAATTGAACCATCAAAGAACACCGTCCATGGCACTGGTTCAACGTATTTGGCCGAGTGTTCACCGTGTTGCACTATTAAATCGGCCAATACTTGCGCTTTCGAGAGAGCATCATATCCCGGAAGGCTTAATGAATCGGAAGAGGAAGGGGTTCCTATCATCGAAGCAAGGGGATATGAATGTGCACACCTACTCCAAGGTATTTAACCGCCTTGCTCGGTATGCTCCTGAAAATGTGGACACGGATGCCAAGAAGAAGAATCTGTTCAAGGAGGGAATGAGTACCAAGCTACGGTCTCGCTTGGTGTTGAACAAGACCGACAGCTTCACCGACTTTGTGAGTGACGCCATCGCACTACAAGACTCTATCCGTCTTCATCGGACGGAGAAGAACAAGAAGAGGCCGGCTATCGGACAAGGAAGTGGGGGACCATCAAAGTACAGGCTGATCTACACTACACCGTCAGGTCAGCGTTATCAGCATACACCCTCTCGTCCCAATTACTACCGGCAGAATCAATCACCCTAGCAATCTCAGCAGCAGCGGTCGAATCGAGTATCGTCCGCCTTATCAGCAGCAGAATAATCGGAATCCTAGACCGGTGGGTCAAGCACCGCAGCAGAATGGACCGCCATGTTTCAATTGTGGCCGTTCGGGACATTATTACCGCAGTTGTCCATATCCTCGGAAGGCACCATATGCACCTAGACCTCAAGGATAGCCGCAGAACCAACGAGAGGGCACCAGCGAAGAATACACAAGTGAAGACTAGCCGTGCCAACTTTACTACGGCTAAGGAGCTACCCGAAGGAGGACAAATCTTAGCGGGTATGTTTTCTATCGCTGATCAGCCTGCTATGGTTTTATTTGATTCGGGAGCTACGCATAATTTCATCAGCAAGTCATATATTGCTAAGCATTGCATCACACCATCTAACTTGACATGGACACATATTATCTCAACACCTGGGGGTAAGATTCTTAGCAATGAAGCAGTCTGCCAATATGCCATTAAGATTGGGTAGCAAGGTTTATCCTACTTCATTAATCATATTGGATGGGCAAGGGTTAGATGCAATTATTGGCATGCAATGGATGAATTTCCATAAGGCAGTATTGGATATAGCATCTCGAGCCGTATATCCGAACTCTCCTGTTCATGGTCGAGATTGCTTGCTCTTAGCTTTTCCTCAAGCTAGACTGCCAATGGTCAATAAGGTTGTAGGTAAGAGTCCGGAGGATGTACCCATAGTCCGTGAGTATCCGGATGTCTTTCCAGACGACTTGCTGGGACTACCGCCGGACCGAGCGGTAGAGTTTAAGATAGAGTTACAGCCTGGAACAACACCCATATCAAGAAGGCCGTATCGGATGCCGCCGAATGAGCTGGCAGAATTGAAAGTGCAACTAAAGGAATTATTGGACAAGGGATATATACGTCCAAGTTCGTCACCATGGGGATGTCCAGCCTTGTTTGTAAAGAAGAAAGACAAGACATTAAGGCTATGTGTGGATTATAGACCTCTCGAATTCGGTTACCATCAAGAACAAGTATCCACTCCCGAGGATTGACATCCTGTTTGATCAGCTGATGGGAGCTAAAGTTTTCTCCAAGATAGATCTTCGCTCGGGATACCATCAGATTAAGATAAGAGCTGAAGATATACCGAAGACTGCATTCTCCACAAGATATGGACTTTATGAGTATCCGGTAATGTCATTTGGATTGACCAACGCACCAGCACATTTCATGTACCTTATGAATTCGGTATTCATGCCTGAGTTGGACAAGTTTGTCGTGGTATTCATTGACGACATCTTGATCTACTCTAAGTCAACAGAGGATCATGCCAATCACTTAAGAGTTGTGTTGCAACGACTCAGGGATCATCAGCTCTATGCTAAGTTCAGCAAGTGTGAATTTTGGCTAAAGGAAGTACTGTTCCTAGGTCATGTGATATCAGCCGAAGGAGTGGTCGTTGATCCAGGCAAAGTCCAAGAAGTGTTGGATTGGAATTCACCGAAGTCTGTCTCACAAATCGGAAGTTTCTTGGGATTGGCTGGTTACTACAGAAGGTTTATCCCAAACTTCTCAAAGATCGCCAAGCCAATGACTAAACTATTGGAAAAGGATAAGAAATACGTATGGAGCAAAGAATGTGAAGAAGCTTTTCAAACGTTGAAGAAATTGTTGACAACAGCTCCCGTACTTGCTCAGCCGGATCCGACGAAGCCGTTTGATGTGTATTGTGATGCATCGAGAACAGGACTCGGATGTGTTCTAATGCAAGAAGGTCGAGTGATTGCCTATGCTTCTCGACAACTAAGGCGTCATGAGGAACACTATCCTACGCATGATCTGGAACTAGCCGCGAGTGGTCCTCGCATTGAAAGGTTGGAGACACTACCTCTTGGGTAACTTGGTACATTTATACACGGACCACAAGAGTCTCAAGTACATTTTCACTCAAGCGAGATCTGAATATGCGACAACGAAGATGGTTAGAACTGATCAAGGATTATGAGCTGGAAATTCACTACCACCCAGGGAAGGCAAACGTGGTAGCTGATGCATTAAGTCGCAAGGCCCATTGCAATAATCTCACGGCTCAACTTTTGATTCAAGCACATCCATCTGAAGGTGAGGAGCCAAATCTTAGGATCATTCCGTATGGAAACTTGACTAATTTGGCTCTAATTCCTACCATTCATGAAGAAGCTGGTAGCAGCTCAACGGAAAAGCGTTGGTATAGGACACATAAGGAGACGACTCAGGAAGGGTGAAGTTAAATGCTTCGGGGAGGACGAAGCGGGAGTTATTTGGTTCAAGAATCGATTGGTAGTACCAAAAGACCCATCGCTTCGCAAGAAGATAATGGATGAAGCTCATATGTCCAAATATTCTATTCATCCTGGAACTAACAAGATGTATCAAGATCTGAAGCAAAGATTTTGGTGGACCCGCATGAAGCGGGAAATAGCCAAGTATATCAATGAATGTGATATCCGTCGGCGGGTCAAAGCCGAACACTTGAAGCAAGAAGGACTCTTACAACCTCCGAGTATTCCTGAATGGAGCCGGGAAGACGTCGGCATGGATTTCATTGTGGGATTACCACTAAGTCGAAGTAAGCATGACTCTATCCGGGTTATTGTGGACGAGGTTGACGAAGTCTGCTCACTTCATACCGGTACATACTCGGTACACTGCCGAGAAGTATGCGGAGCTATACATCGCTCGAATTCTCTGTTTGCATGGAGTGCCGAAGACCATTATATCGGACGGAGGAACTCAATTTGTCTCCAGATTACGGGAACAATTACAAGAATCCTTGGGAACGAGATTGATACGAAGCTCGAGCATATCATCCTCAAACGGATGGGCGGACAGAAAGAATCAATCAATATCTCGAGGATATGCTTCGAGCATGTGTCTTGACCTATGGAAAAGATTGGGAGAAGTGTTTACAGAGTTCTCCTACAATAACGACTATCAAGAGAGTGCCGGAATGTCACCGTTCCAAGCTCTATATGGACGTAGTTGTCGTACGAGCCTTAAATTGGTCCGAAAGTGGAGAAAGAGTAATCTTCGGACCAGATCTAGTAAGAGATGCGAGAGGAACAAGTACGTCTCATCCAGCGAGAACCTTAAAAGAGCTAAATCTCGACAGATCAGCTATACCGACAAAAGACGTCGAGAGTAGCATTTCGGGTTGGAGATCAAGTCTATCTTCGAGTATCTCCTACCAAAGGTGTTCAAAGATTTGGAATCAAAGGCAAGTTAGCACCCCGATACATTGGACCTTTTCCAATCCTGGAAAGATGTGGAGCTGTGGCGTATCGGCTGGAGTTGCCATCCCACTTGGCAGGTATCCATAACATATTTCATGTATCTCAATTGAAGAAATGTTTAAAACCACCAATGGATATACCGACAGTCGAGGTGGAACGATTACTGACCGAGACTTGACATACGACAAACGACCGATTAAAGTTCTCGATACCAAGGATAGAGTGACTCGTCATCGGACCATCAAGTTCTACAAGGTCCAATGGAGTAATCACTCGGAAGCTGAAGCTACTTGGGAACAAGAAGAGTTTCTTCGATCAAATTACCCCGAGCTCTTTAGCACTATCGCCTAGTCGTTTCGATCGTGAATCTCGGGACGAGATTCCTGTAAGGGGGAGGGCTGTAACAACTCTCGAGAAAATAATGCATTTCATGTCATCATGAGCATGTCATCACATTGCTGCATTTTTGAAGATAGCAAAAATTTGTGTTAATAATAAGCACATAAAATAACAAAATAGATAAAGAAGAAGGAAGTGGTTAAAAAGAAATGAAATAAACAGAAAATTCATGTTTAATATTTTCTGTGGTTTAATTATCACAAATAAAGATTTATGAAAATTTCTTGAAAATATTTTGCCTTGTAAACATATTTACAAGAAATAAACAAAGCTTCTTTTGTTAATTTAGCTATGAATTTTTAATCCAAAAACGATTTGGAGTTTTACCCTGGACTTAACAAGAAAAATTCCTAAAATGTTTTCATTAACACCCCTGAAAAATTTGGGAATTTTTGGAGCACCAGAAAGCTGTTTTTTAATTACGTGAAAGTCCGGGGTGTTTTTGCAAAATTTCCGGGAGCGGCCCGGCGGCCGGCCTCTTCTTCTTTCTCTCCCTCTCCCGCGTCTCACCGCCGCCCGCGCCCTGCGTCGCCTCCGGCCGGGCCGCCACGACCCCGCCGAGCAGCTGCTTGCTCAAACCGCCTCTTCCGCGGGATAAGAACCCCCTCTGCCGGCCTTACCTTCCTCTCCTCTCTCTCATTTTTTCCCCAAACCGACCGCCATAGCTCTTCTTGGCTCATCGCCGGCGCCAGCCCGCTCCGGTGCCTCTCCACCCAAACCACCACCCCGACAAGCTCCGCCGGGTCCCCGCGAAGCTTTTCCACCCGAGCATTTAGCTTGAGCATCGCCGCTCCGTCGAGGCGAGCTCATCGTCTTCCTCGGACCGCCGCTGTGTTCCTCCGCCGCAACCTCAAAATTTTCCCTGCTTGGTGAGCCTCTTGCCTTCTTTTCTCTTCTCGATGATGCGCAACTCACTCCGTTACCTCCGGAGCAAGAGCTCATCCAGTTTCCTTCACGGGTTCGTCGAGATTTCGCCGTTTTCACCGGAGTTCCTCGTCGCCGCCGCACCCTTCCATGGTGAGCACACCTCTCCGGACTTGCTCATGTCTTTTTGATTCCACGAGGAGCTTGCGCATGCTACGTAGTACGTGTCGGTAGGTTTTCCCCAATTTTTATGCTCGTGATGAGCTCGCGCCACCACCGGAGAGTTCACCATGGCCGGACCTCGCCGCCGGGTAGCTAGGGTCGAGCTCATGTGAGCGCGTCACGTATCCTTGGGTTCGCCATGCGCCGTAGAGCGATCCGGTGGTCACGCGGCGAGCTTTGCTCCACGCCCGGCCAACTCCGGCCGTCGCGCCGCCGCTGACCCGCCGCCGCGGCGAGGCCACACCGCGGGCCACACGCCCGTGGGATCACGTGTGGCCACGGCGGATCTCCTGCGGACAATCCCGTAACCTTCAGTGTGGCACGAGAATCGAATTCAAATTTCCAAAATTCGTAGAAAATTCGTTAAAATTCGGAAAAATGTCAAACCAACTTTGTTAGACTCGGAAAAATGAGATCTATTTATTTGTGAAATAAAATATTTATTTTGAGTAAATTTATTTTATAATTAGTAATTAATCACTCTCTTTGATTAGAGAAAGGTTATTATTTTATGTGAATAAAATGTTTAATTATGAAAAATAATTTTATTTGATGAAGGAGATACTGCAGACGAAATTAATTATGAAACTTATTTTCCAAAATTAAACTTAAACTGTATTATTTTATGTGATCACAATCTATTAATCTTTAATCACTTAAAGTAATTATTTAATTGTTGCTTAATAAACCAGAATAATTTATTAAATTATTAAACCTAAGTAATTCGTGAACTTAATTAAGTAATTAAGGAAACAAAACTAATTAATAATGATCTTGATTAAACATTTATTAATCAGCATAATTACTTGTTAATTAATGCTTAATGAACATACTTATCCTTAAGTTATTAATTAACTAAGGTGATTAAGCTTTAATTGTTAATTATTACTTATGGGACTTAATTAATGAATCCTTGCATACTTTCATCATGAGCATTCATGCATACATGATTGTGATCCGCAACGCATTGCTTCGGTCGACTAGGTTCGAAGTGATCGAGGTTCCACCGAGGCGAATCGGGAGCGGGAATCTCGAAGTCGACCCGACCAGCCGAGGAGGCTAACTTCGAACGAGAATCAAGGCAAGCCCGGTGCATCCTACCTATGTTTTTAAATATTTTATTTTATCACATAGTACAATTATGTTTGTGCATTAGGTGTTAGGGAATGGTTGACACCCTAGATGCATTATGGTAGGTTTCCGTTTGTTTATTCTATCTTGGTACAGGTAGCTCAATAGAGGCTAAGCTTAATGCATAGTGACAATGGTAGATGATTAGGACACTTAAAGCATGGAGGCTTTAAGGGTTTTGTGTTGACACTAAAGATGATGAGAGTGTTAATGAAGTTGAGACCGGACGGGCCCCGTAGGAGAAAGGGCAAGACGGAGATGAGGTCTTGCAAGGTGGTAGCCCCGTCTGTGTCGGTCAAGGACCGTACCGTTGTCGCCTTAGTTGAACAAGTTTGAACGTACCGTACTACATGCTGGTATCATGGACCCAGCAAGCTGATGTACCCTACCGCCCCGAGAGATGTAGCGTAGCCGGCTCTCTTTTTCGGTCGTTAGTGAGAGGATAGTCTCACGGGAGGGAGATGGGTCGACCACGAGGGAAGTCGTGGCGTCGCCATACTTCCGGGGAGTTGGAAATGGCTAGTCTGCTGTCGAGTGCTAGCGGGAAAGGTTGTCGTATACGATCAATGTGATGCGTATACGTCGTGTAGTCGGGTTTTGCCAGTTGGTATAAATCGATTCGAATCGTTGTCCCTCGCAGTAATGAGCACCGCTTGTTTAGCTCGTCACATCGTAGTAAATTATATGGAAGATGAAGATGAGAGATGAAAGGATTAATGATCTATTTTATCTTGATTGAGAACTTGGTTGACATAGTCATAGGTTGCAAACATCAAGGCTAGTGAACATAATGTGAGCTAAAATATTGAAAGTAAGGACCCACCCTTTAATGCTGTTTTCGCAAAGGAGTAAACCCCACGACCGGAAAGCCTCTGCATACTAGGCGTCGGCCTTAGCGTGCCATGTTGATAGGTCGGTCTTGCTGAGTATTAGAATACTCGGGGTTTGTTCGTTACCTTTCGGGGAACGAGTCGTACTACCACGACTTGTATGGCAGCTTCCCGAAGAGGAGCAATGTCCGGAGGGAGGTTCCCTTCGGTGGGAACGTATCCCCACGCCTTGAAGAGAGAGGACCGTGATGTATGAAGGGCTCGGTGCATCACGTTGTTTCGTTTGAAGTCTTTTGAGTTGTACAATAGAACAAGCTTCCGTTGAATACTCGTAGGATGTTAAACTTCAATAATGTTATATTTTCCGCTGCACGAATGTTTGTATTTTGAAAACTTGGTTGTATTATACCATGATGTATATATTCGACTTGTATGAGCCTGGGTGCCGGATGGGCCTGGCCGATTTCGGCCCAAAGGCTTTTGTTTTCTTTTGCGAATTTATCTATTTTCAGGATTTGTTTCAAACTTCAAATATTTGTAGAAAATTCAGGAAAACTCAGAAAAATGTCAAACAAAGTTCATTAGATTCATAAAATTATTCTCTATTTGTTTATGAATTCAAATACCTATTTTGAGAAATTATAATTTCATAATTTAATTAAGTCCTTTTCTTTAGTTAATATAACCTATTATTTTATGCTAATTATTAATTGTTTTTGAAAAATAAATTTCTTTAAAAATTAGAGATACTGCAGACGAAAGTGTTTGTGAAAACTGTTTTCCAAAATTCAACATAAACACCGTCATTTCATGTGATCCCAAATTAATAGCTTAAGTGTTATCACATGTCATTAAGCATTTATTATTGTTGTTTAAAAGCATGATTAGTTATTAATGAATGAACCTGATTAATTATTAATTAATGAACAAGATTAATGATTAATTTTTAAGTAATGACCATGGTTAAGCAATAATTAATGAGCATGATCAACTATTACTTATTGCTTAACGAACATGATTAATTGTTAATTACTAATTGCCAAGTAATGAACTTAAGTAATAATTAATGGCTAATTAACGACCTTGGTTAGTTCAATCATTGCACATCATCTCATGTACATGCATGCTTGCGTGGTTGTGATTCGCGACGTATTGTTGGTCGACCTAGGTTACGGCGTGATCGAGGTTCCGTCCGAGGTCGAGAAAGGAGACGGAAGATTCGAAGTCAGCCAAGCACATCGAGGAAGCTAACCCGGACTCAAATCGATAATTGTGTCGTGATTGTGCATTAGGTTACGGGAATTACTTGATACCCTAGATGCATGAGTAGAATTCCTATGTCACCTGTTTATCCATGTTGGTTTTGTGTCTCGATAGATGCTACGCTTAATTTACGAGGCTACGGTAGAAGTCGAGTGGTGCTTGAGCACGCTCGCGAGATGATACGGTCCGATCTTAAAGCATGGAGGCTTTAAGTTGATTGATGTCTTTCAAGTTAAAGTTAAAGAATGAAGTTGAAGATGAAATTGAGATCGGACGGGTCCTGTAGGAGAAAGGGCAAAGACGAGGTCCGCAAGGTGGTAGCCCCGTCACGTGTCGATCAAGGACCGTACCGTTGTTGGCCCTGCCGAGCAAGTATTGAACGTACCGATTTACATGCTGGTGTTTATGGGGCCGAGGAAGCCGATGTAACCTAATTGCCTCGGTGGTTGGACGTAGCTCATCCCCTAATTGGGCTGGAGAATGAGGCGACGCCTCATGTCTCAAAGGGAGAGGAATGGGTGGTCGCTCACGGATAGCGTCGAGGACGGGTATCGCGTGGGGTCCCCGGGTTCTCGGGCGGATGGGAGACTAACCCGGCCACTGTCGGGAGTTAGCGTGAAAGGTTGTCGTATGCGACCAAAGGGGTGCGTATACGCCGTGTAAACGGGTTTTCCCAGCTGGTGAAATCGATTCGAATCGCTGTCCCTCGCAGTAATGAGTACCGCTTGTTCACCGTGTCACATCGTAGTTAATCAAGTGAAAGATGAAGGAAGAGGAATGAAAGAATTGTTGTTTGGAATTAATCTTTTCCTGCAACTTGATTGCAATAGTGTTAGACTGTAAACCTAGAGGTTAATGAACTTAACGTGAGCTAAAATACCGAAAGTAAGGACTCAACCTTTAATGCTGTTTTCGCAAAGGAGTAAACCCCACGACCGGAAAGCCTTTGCATACTAGGCGTCGGCCTTAGCGTGCCATGTTGACGGGTCGGTCTTGCTGAGTATTAGAATACTCGGGGTTTGTTCGTTATGCTTTTCAAGATTTGGGTCGCACTTCCACGACTCGTACGGTAGTTCCCGGAAGTGGAATGTCCCGAGGATGGTTCCCACCGGTGGGAACAGATCCGCGTCGTGAAGAGGAAGGACCGTGATGTACGAAGGGCTCGAGTGCATCACGTTGATCGTTTAATAGTCTTTTGTTGTTCAAAGTACAAGTTTCCGCTGCAATACTCGTAGGTTGTTAAACTTCAATAAGATTTATATTTCCGCTGTACCAATGTTTGTATTTCGAAAACCTGGTTGTATTATACCATGATGTATATATGCTGGCTTGTATGAGATGATACACTCGTTGTAACTCGCTTCGTCGAGTGTCCCTCCGTTCCGATTCCTGGGTGTCCGGAGGGGATGTCACGACTGGTATCGGAGCCAGGTTCGGAGGCAACAGTTCATCATTACAAGCTTGTTTTCAAAACTTAACACGTTTAGTGCGTTTAGAACACAAGAGAGTACGGAGCCCTATAAGGATGTAGAATAGTTAGACTTTTTACTAAGCTGTTCGACGTTTGGGTTGTGGGAAAGTGCTAACTATTCGTGTAGTTTGATATGCTATAGTACGTATAGTTAGTCTACCGAGCATGCATCGTGTCATATTGAGTGCTATAATAAAAAGTCTGGGGTTATACTTAGATAGTATCGTAGTGTAGAGTTAGTTCTCTATGGACGGTTCCAGAAGAAGATCATGTGAGTGAAATAGAAGGCAAGCAAAACTCTTCCACCGAGGCGATAGAATGGAGAGATTTGAGATCTTCATCTATAGAGGATTAAAGGCGATCGAGAGAGAAGGATGATCAGGTGTAGTTGTCAAGGAGCCCTATGAGAGTTATGGATCTAGAAGGACAAATTAAAGATGCTTGTACGAATGTGTACTACAAGAAAGTCTTGGGGTTGGAATGAGAGATAGTGCACCTCTTCTATAGACACTGCTTGTGCTTTGGAGCTTTAACGTATTGTACCGTTGGTATCCTTATATTCCAATTTTGGATCAGTGACACTAATACCAAGTTTTATAACGGAATGGAACAAACTAGAAGAGGAAATCATCCTGAAAGCTCCCGAGCAAGATGTTCGAGAATCGAGCATCAACTCCACCTATCCTGGCCCAAGCTATTGCCACTATATTGGAGTCTCGTGAAGAGCAACGGGAACTTCTTCGAGCAACTTGTTCGGAATACGGCCCCACGAGGCCGGTGGTCAAGATCAGCATGCTCCACCGGTTCACGTTACATATTCGGATTTTCTCGGCTATTGGTCCACCCAAGTTTTCGGATGAGGGAGATCCTCTAGAAGCGGACCATTGGTTACGTACTATCGAGTCGAAGCTGGAACTCCTACCATGCACGAGTATCGAGAAGACTATCTTTGCCGCTCGGCAACTAGAAGGATTTGTTTGGAGCATGGTGGGCTAATTACAAGGCCATGATTCCCGAAGGTCACCAAGTACTATGGCAAGAATTCACAAAGGCTTTTCGTGAACATCATATTTACGAAGGTATCCTGAACCAAAAGCGTAAGGAGTTTCTAGCGCTGAAGCAAGGTGATATGACCGTACACTCCTATTCAAAGTTGTTCAACCGTCCGGCTCAATATGCTCCTCGGAATGTGGACACCGACGCCAAGAAGAAGGAATGCTTTAAGCAAGGACTTACTACAAAGGTACAATCCCGGCTTGTTCTGGACCGAGGAGTTAGTTTCAATGAGTTGGTAAGTGATGCTATACTTATGGAGGATGCTATTCGTGTTCATCAAGAAGAGAAGGCTAAGAAGAGAGCAGCCAATGAACAAGGAAGTAAGGTACCCTCCAAGTATCGTCTAGTACACACTTCTGCAACAGATCGGAGATTCAAGCCTATGCCGTCGGATCTCATTTCTCACCGGCCACCTCGGTATCGGCAACGGGCGTTTTCCGTTCAGCGGTCCAACAATCAGATCTATCAAGTATACGCTCCTTATCCCAAACTCCACAATCGGTTGACCATCTATGCTATAACGATGGTTGTCTTGGACAATTGGCTCAAGATTATGTCGCACCAACAGAGCAGAAATTGTCAACACGCCCTCAAAGGAAAGTAGTTGGTCGACGGAAGAATGCATTGAAATATGGTAAGATGAAGACTGGTCGTGTCAACTTCACCACTGCTAAAGATATACCGAAAGGGTCACAAGTCATGGCTGGTTTGTTCTCTATCAACCATCATGCTGCCATTATTTTATTTGACTCGAGAGCAACCCACAATTTCATCGACAAGGGATATGTTCAAAAATATAATCTGCCATCATGCAAGATGACTTACCCACATCTCATATCATCGCCTGGAGGTAATATACTTGCAGATCAAAGTACTACAGAGCTACCATTGAAATTGGATCGTAAGGATTATCCCACCTCCTTTATAGTCCTAAATGGACAAGGATTGGATGCGATTCTTGGCATGAGATGGATGAAGTATCATAAGGCAATATTGGATATCGATGCTTTTGCAGTTCACTGAACTCTCCTCTTCACGGAAGAGATTGCTTTCAGTCGACTTCTTCCCAAACTATTTCCCCAATAATTTATAAGACTATTGGTAGAAGTTTGGAAGACATCCCTATAGTCCGTGAGTACCCCGATGTTTTTCCGGAAGACTTACCAGGGTTACAGACAGATTGAGCGGTAGAGTTTAAGATAGAGTTACAGACTGGAACAACACCAATATCAAGAAGGCCGTATCGGATGCCGCCAAATGAGCTAGCCGAGTTGAAGGTGCAATTAAAGAAATTATTGGACAAGGGATATATTCGTCCAAGTTCATCACCATGGGGATGCCCGACCTTGTTCATGAAGAAAAAGGACAAGACATTAAGGCTATGTGCGGATTATAGGCCTTTGAATGCCGTGACCATCAAGAAGAAGTACCCTCTTCCGACGATTGATATCTTGTTTGATCAGCTGATGGGAGCCAAGGTCTTCTCTAAGATAGATCTTCGCTCGGGGTATCATCGGATTAAGATCGGAGCTGAAGATATACCGAAGACTGCATTTTCCACAAGGTATGGACTTTATGAGTATCTCGGTGATGTCATTTGGATTGACCAACGCACCAGCACATTTCATGTATCTCATGAATTCGGTGTTCATGCCCGAGCTGGACAAGTTTGTCGTGGTATTCATTGACGACATCTTGATCTACTCTAAGTCGGAAGAGGAACATGCCAACCACATAAGAGTTGTGTTGCAACGACTCGGGGATCATCAGCTCTATGCTAAGTTTAGCAAGTGTGAATTTTGGCTGAAAGAAGTACCGTTCTTAGGTCACGTGATATCCGCCGAAGGAGTGGCCGTTGACCCAGGCAAGGTTCAAGAAGTGTTGGATTGGGAATCATCGAAGTCTGTCTCACGGATCGGGAGTTTCTTGGGATTGGCTGGTTACTACGAAGGTTTATTCCAAACTTCTCAAAGATCGCCAAGCCAATGACTAAGCTATTGGAAAAGGATAAGAAGTATGTGTGGAGCAAAGAATGTGAAGAAGCTTTTCAAACGTTGAAGAAATTGTTGACCACAGCTCGTACTTGCTCGACCGGATCCGACAAAGCCCTTTGATGTGTATTATGATGCATCGGGAACAGGACTCGGATGTGTTCTTATGCGGGAAGGCCGAGTGATTGCATATGCTTCTCGACAACTTAGGCGTCATGAGGAACATTATCCTACACATGATCCGGAACTAGCAGCAGTGGTGCTTGCATTGAAAGGTTGGAGGCATTATCTCTTGGGTAACTTGGTACATCTATACACCGACCACAAGAGTCTTAAGTACATCTTCACCCAAGCAGACTCGAATATGCGTCAACGAAGATGGTTAGAACTAATCAAGGATTATGAGCTGGAAATTCACTATCACCCAGGCAAGGCAAACGTGGTAGCTGATGCCTTAAGTCGCAAGGTTCATTGCAATAATCTCATGGCTCGACTCATGATTTCAGCATCTCCACAAGGAAGTGAAGAGCCAAATCTTCGGATTATTCCGTATGGAGCATTGACGAATCTAGCTCTTATTCCTACCATTCGTGAAGAAGTGGTAGCAGCTCGAGCAGGAGGATACTGGTATGGAACACATCGGAAGACGACTCCGGAAGGGTGAAGTCAAGTGTTTCCGAAAAGATGACGAAGGTGTTATCTGGTTCAAGAATAGGCTAGTAGTGCCTAAGAACTTGGAACTTCGCAAGAAGATAATGGATGAAGCCCATATGTCCAAGTATTCTATTCATCCTGGAACCAACAAGATGTATCAAGACTTGAAGAAGAGATTTTGGTGGACAAGAATGAAACGAGAGATAGCAAGGTATGTCAACGAGTGCGATACTCGTCGACGTGTCAAAGCAGAACATTTGAAGCAAGCGAGGTCCACTTAAACCTCTAAGCATACCCGAATGGAAATGGGAAGATATCGGTATGGACTTTATTGTTGGATTACCAATGACTCTATGGAAACACGACTCTATCCGGGTCATAGTTGACAGATTGACCAAGTCGACTCACTTTATACCGGTACATACCAACTACAAGACCAAGCAATATGCAGATCTATATATTTCACGTATCCTATGTTTGCATGGAGTACCCAAGACCATCATCTCGGATCGAGGAGCTCAATTTGTCTCTAGATTTTGGGAACAGTTGCATGAGTCGTTAGGAACGAAGTTAATTCGAAGCTCGACTTATCACCCCCAAACGGATGGACAAACAGAAAGAATCAATCAATATCTTGAGGATATGCTTCGAGCATGTGTTTTGACATACGGTAAAGATTGGGAGAAATGTTTACCGCTGGCGAGTTCTCATACAACAACAGCTATCAAGAGAGTGCCGGAATGTCACCGTTTCAAGCTCCGTATGGACGTAGTTGTCGCACCCCTCTAAATTGGTCCGAAAGTGGAGAAAGAGTAATCTTCGGACCCGACTTGGTAAAAGATGCGAGAGGAACAAGTACGTCTCATTCAACAAAATCTCAAGAGAGCTAAATCTCGCCGGATCGGTTATGCTCGATAAAAGACGTCGAGAGTTGGTATTCAAGGTTGGAGACCAAGTCTATCTGCGAGTATCCCCTACCAAAGGTGTTTAAAGGTTTGGAATCAAGGGCAAGTTAGCACCACGATACATCGGACCTTTTCCAATCCTAGAAAGATGTGGAGCCGTGGCATATCGTTTGGAGTTGCCGAGCACACTTGTCGGGTATACACAACATATTCCACGTATCTCAATTGAAGAAATGTTTGAAACCACCGAGTGGATATACCGACAGCTAAGGTGGAACAGTTAGAACAAGACTTGACGTATGACGAACGTCCGGTCAAAGTTCTCAACACCAAGGATCGAGTGACTCGACATCGGACCATTAAGTTCTACAAGATTCAATGGAGTAATCACTCGGAAGTCGAAGCTACTTGGGAGCAAGAAGAATTTCTTCCATCAAATTACCCCGAGTTCTTTAGTACTATCGTCTAGTCGCTTCAATCGTGAATCTCGGGACGAGATTCCTGTAAGGGGGAGGGCTGTAACAACCCCGAATAATAAAATGCATTTCATGTCATTCATGAGCATGGCATCCTATTCAATTATGAGATTACCGAGCATTGTGATCAAGAATTTCACATAAAATATCAAACTAAATAGAGAGCAAAGAAAAGAAAATGCTTAAAAAGAATTTAAATAAGAGCGAATAAGGGGTTTAACATTTTTTCTGCTACTTAAACACCCTAAATAAAGATTTACAAAAATTTCCTGGAATTATTTTTGCTTTGTGAAAATATTTGCAAGAAATAAACAAAACTCCTTTTGTTCATTTATCTTGGAATTTTTTAATTCGAAAACAGTTTGGAATCTCAACCTCGGTCTTAATATGAAAAATGTTTGAAATACTTTCAAATGCACCCTGTTTTTTCGCAGAATTTTTCGAGTGCCGGAAGTATGAGTTTTAATTAGTCAAAAGTCCGAGGGTGTTTATGTAAAACTGCCACAGCCCCACATGTCACTCTCTTCTTCTTCCTCTCTCTGTTCGATCCACCTTTCATCGCACCGCTCGGCCGAGCCACGCAGCAACCCCGGCCGCGCGTCCTCCTCTTCCCACGCCACGCAGCTGGCCACCTCGCCACCTCGCCTCTCGGCCGTGGGGATAAAAGACCCGGGCCCGAGCTCCCGTTCTCTTTCTCTCCGGTTCTTCCGCACCCGGACTCCACCAACCGCGCCTCCTCTCTCGTTCGCCGCCCGCACTGGCGCCTCCGGCCGTCCCCGGCGAGCCACTACCACAAACGATGCGCCCTCCTCTCCCGAAGCTTGCCATGGCGTCCAATCGAGATTTCCCGCACTAGAGCCCGAGATCGAGGCGTTTTCCTCCTCGGAGGTCACCACCGGCGGCCATGGCCGTTCGTCCAAATTCTCCATCCTAGGTGAGCCGTTTTCCCTTTCTCTCTTCACAGGCGTGCGCAGTAGTTCCCTCTCTCTATTTCGTAGCTTATTGTTGAGTTGTTCCCACGGAGACACCGGAAATTAGTCGCTCTACATCAAGTCCGGCCGCCACATTTATACCTCACCGTGGAACTCCATCGTCCGGCCATCCCCAAGCCCAACCAATCACTTGCCGCTCTTGCTCGTGCTCCACTTGTGCCTCGGGACCTATTTTTCCCCTAATTTTGTGCACCACGGCGGTCACTAGGTCTCGCCGGAGCCGCACGCGAGACAGTGCTCGCCGCCGGCGTCCTTCCCGGTCACCACAGCCGCCGTGGACCCCACCGCGCGTGTCCCCGTGTCGCGTGGAGTCTCCTGGGCCAAGCAACCCACTCCCCACCCCCTCCCGCATCCCTCCGGCGAGCCGCCGCCGCGCTCCGGCCACCATGGCCATGGCCGTGGTGTTCCTAGAGTTGGGCCGCGCGCGGCCTCCGGGCCGAGCTGAGCAGCTGGGCCCTTGGTGCTAGATGGGCCTGGCTAGTTTCGGCCCAAAGGCTTTTGTTTTCTTTTGCGAATTTATCTATTTTCAGGATTTGTTTCAAACTTCAAATATTTGTAGAAAATTCAGGAAAACTCAGAAAAATGTCAAACAAAGTTCATTAGATTCATAAAATTATTCTCTATTTGTTTATGAATTCAAATACCTATTTTGAGAAATTATAATTTCATAATTTAATTAAGTCCTTTTCTTTAGTTAATATAACCTATTATTTTATGCTAATTATTAATTGTTTTTGAAAAATAAATTTCTTTAAAAATTAGAGATACTTGCAGACGGAAGTGTTTGTGAAAACTGTTTTCCAAAATTCAACATAAACACCGTCATTTCATGTGATCCCAAATTAATAGCTTAAGTGTTATCACATGTCATTAAGCATTTATTATTGTTGTTTAAAAGCATGATTAGTTATTAATGAATGAACCTGATTAATTATTAATTAATGAACAAGATTAATGATTAATTTTTAAGTAATGACCATGGTTAAGCAATAATTAATGAGCATGATCAACTATTACTTATTGCTTAACGAACATGATTAATTGTTAATTACTAATTGCCAAGTAATGAACTTAAGTAATAATTAATGGCCAATTAACGACCTTGGTTAGTTCAATCATTGCACATCATCTCATGTACATGCATGCATGCATGGTTGTGATTCGCGACGTATTGTTGGTCGACCTAGGTTCCGGCGTGATCGAGGTTCCGTCCGAGGTCGAGAAAGGAGACGGAAGTTTCGAAGTCAACCGAGCACATCGAGGAAGCTAACCCCGACTCAAATCAAGGCAAGCCCCGGTGCATCCCACCTATGTTTTTAAAGTCTTTTCTTTTATCACGATAATTGTGTCGTGATTGTGCATTAGGTTACGGGAATTGCTTGATACCCTAGATGCATGAGTAGAATTCTTATGTTACCTATTTATCCAAGTTGGTTTTGTGTCTCGATAGATGCTACGCTTAATTCACGGGGCTACGGTAGAAGTCGAGTGGTGCCGAGCACGCTCGCGAGATGATACGGTCCGATCTTAAAGCATGGAGGCTTTAAGTTGATTGATGTCTTTCAAGTTAAAGTTAAAGAATGAAGTTGAAGATGAAATTGAGATCGGACGAGTCCTGTAGGAGAAAGGGCAAAGACGAGGTCTTGCAAGGTGGTAGCCCCGTCTCGTGTCGATCAAGGACCGTACCGTTGTTGGGCCCGTCGAGCAAGTATTGAACGTACCGATTTACATACCGGTGTTTATGGGGCCGGGAAGCCGATGTAACCTAATTGCCTCGGTGGTTGGACGTAGCTCATCCCCTAATTGGCCGGAGAATGATGCGAGGCCTCATGTCTCAAAGGGAGAGGAATGGGTGGTCGCTCACGGATAGCGTCGAGGACAGGTATCGCGCGGGGTCCCCGTGTTCTCGGGCGGATGGGAGACTAACCCGGCCACCGTCGGGAGTTAGCGTGAAAGGTTGTCGTATGCGACCAAAGGGGTGCGTATACGCCGTGTAAATGGGTTTTTCGCAGCTGGTGAAATCGATTCGAATCGCTGTCCCTCGCCGTAATGAGTACCGCTTGTTCACCGTGTCACATCGTAGTTAATCAAGTGAAAGATGAAGGAAGAGGAATGAAAGAATTGTTGTTTGGAATTAATCTTTTCCTGCAACTTGATTGCAATAGTGTTAGACTGCAAACCTAGAAGTTAATGAACTCAACGTGAGCTAAAATACTGAAAGTAAGGACTCAACCTTTAATGCTGTTTTCGCAAAGGAGTAAACCCCACAGCCGTAAAGGCTTTGCATACTAGGCGTCGGCCTTAGTGTGCCATGTTGACTGAGTCGGTCTTTGCGAGTATTAGAATACTCGGGGTTTGTTCGTTATTCTTTTCAGGATTTGGGTTGCACTTCCACAGCTCGTACGGTAGTTCCTGGAAGTGGAATGTCCCGAGGATGGTTCCCACCGAGTGGGAACGGATCCCGTGTCGTGAAGAGGAAGGACCGTGATGTACGAAGGGCTCAGTGCATCACGTTGATCGTTTAATAGTCTTTTGTTGTTCAAAGTACAAGTTTCCGCTGCAATACTCGTAGGTTGTTAAACTTCAATAAGATTTATATTTCCGCAGTACCAATATTTGTATTTCAAAAACCTGGTTGTATTATACCATGATGTATATATGCTGGCTTGTATGAGATGATACACTCGTTGTAACTCGCTTCGTCGAGTGTCCCTCCGTTCCGATTCCTGGGTGTCCCGACGGGGATGTCACAGACTGGTATCGGAGCCAGGTTCGGAGGCAACAGTTCATCATTACAAGCTTGTTTTCAAAACTTAACACGTTTAGTGCGTTTAGAACACGAGAGAGTACGGAGCCCTATAAGGATGTAGAATAGTTAGATTTTTTACTAACCGTTCGACGTTTGGGTTTTGGGAAAGTGCTAACTATTCGTGTAGTTTGATATGCTATAGTACGTATAGTTAGTCTACCGAGCATGCATCATGTCATATTGAGTGCTATAATAAAAAGTCTGGGGTTATACTTAGATAGTATCGTAGTGTAGAGTTAGTTCTCTATGGACGGTTCCGAGAAGAAGATCATGTGAGTGAAATAGAAGGCAAGCAGAACTCTTCCACCGAGGCGATAGAATGGAGAGATTTGAGATCTTCATCTACAGAGGATTAAAGGCGATCGGAGAGAAGGATGATCGGGTGTAGTTGTCAAGGAGCCCTATGAGAGTTATGGATCTAGAAGGACAAATTAAAGATGCTCGTACGAATGTGTACTACAAGAAAGTCTTGGGGTTGGAATGAGAGATAGTGCACCTCTTCTATAGACACTCGCTTGTGCTTTGAAGCTTTAACGTATTCTACCGTTGGTATCCTTATATTCCAATTTTGGATCGGTGACACTAATACCAAGTTTTATAACAGAATGGAACAAACTAGAAGAGGAAATCATCCCGAAAGCTCCCGAGCAAGATGTTCGAGAATCAGCATCAACTCCACCTACCCTGGCCCAAGCTATTGCCACTATATTGGAGTCTCATGAAGAGCAACGGGAACTTCTTCAAGCAACTTGTTCGAATACGGCCCCACGAGCCGGTGGTCAAGATCAGCATGCTCCACCAGTTCACATTACATATTCGGATTTCCTGGCTATTGGTCCACCCAAGTTTTCGGATGAGGGAGATCCTCTAGAAGCAGACCATTGGTTACGTACTATCGAGTCGAAGCTGGAACTCCTACCATGCACAGAGTATCGAAGACTATCTTTGCCGCTCAAGCAACTAGAAGGATTTGCTTGGAACATGGTGGGCTAATTACAAAGCCATGATTCCCGAAGGTCACCAAGTACTATGGCAAGAATTCACAAAGGCTTTTTGTGAACATCATATTTCGAAGGTATCCTGAACCAAAAGCGTAAGGAGTTTCTAGCGCTGAAGCAAGGTGATATGACCATACACTCCTATTCACGTTCACATTCGGATTTCCTGGCTATTGAACGCTCAAAAATTCAAATTCAAATCTGAAACTGCACTGTTTGTGAATTTTGTATGAATTTTTGGGAACAAAACTGGAACCTTGACCTAAAACAAGAAAGTTGGATCTTTTCGTTATGAAGCTCCCCATATTTTTGGTTTAATTTTTGGAGTCGCGAAAGTATGTTTTTGAACCAAATTTCAGAAACGGGATTTCAAAATGCCAAACCAGCAGCTCCAGCTCTTTGTCCAGGGGACAATGGCGGCCGTGCCCGTTGGTCCGGCGCCACCGCGCCTGCCCCAGCATGCGCATGCCCTGTCCCGTCACCCCCACGCCCCAAGGCAGCTCCCCAACCACCTGGTGTACCCGCCAGCCAACATGGAACCGGCCGGAGTTACTCCTCCCCGCCCTTGCCGTTCACCCCCTACCATTCCCTCCTCGACTCGATGCCACGAGCGCACAAAAGGACTCCATGCCCGGGCCTTGCCCCTGTCTCGCACCAAGCAACCCACCCTCTAGCCCTCAGCAGCACCACTTCGCCCCCTCCCTCCTCTCGGCGCGCACCGGAGCGGATTTTGGAGCCGCCGCCGCCATGGCGGCCCCGAGCTCAAGCTCGTGCCCCAAGCTACCTCAAGCCAACACCACCCTCAACCCTCCTCGGTTTTGAGCGCCTTGAACTCCTCTTCCACCTCAAAGAAACCTCAACTCATTCCGGTGGGTGTGCTAGGAGTAATTTGAGGTTTCGTCTCACAACCTCGTTGCCGACCACCGTTCGGTTCACGGTGAAATACTCTTGCCACGGTAATCCCCGTTGTGTAATTCTTGTTTCCCTACGTGTGCAACTCACCATAGCACGTGTATGATCCATTAGTTTCATAATTTCTTGCACCAGGTGTAACAACCCTAAAGAATAAACATGCATTTCATGTCATTTATCATCATGTCATCATGAGCATCCGTAAAATTATCTACCTTTGTGTTAAGAAGATACACATAAAATATCGGATTAGCTAAAGAATAAAGGAAGTGTTAAAAACAAATAAAATGAGAAGAAAATTCAAGTTTAACATTTTCTATAGCTTAATTATCACCAATAAAGATTTTTGAAAATGTCCTGAAAAGATTTTGATTTATGAAAATAATTACAAGAAATAAACAAAGTCTCTTTTATTAATTTAGCTATGAATTTTTAATCCGAAAATGATTTGGAGTTTGACCCTGGACTTAATAGGAAATATGCCTAAAATATTCTCAATTACACCCCTGAATTTTCGTAGAATTTTTTGGAGCACCGGAAGGTCTCTTTTCAGTTTTCCGAAAGTCGAGGGGGTTATTTGTAAAATGTCGAGGCCCGGCCTAGCGCCGGCCTCTCTTCTTCCTCCCTCTCTCTCACCGCGCCTCGGCGCCGCCCGCGGGAATCGCCTCCCGGCGGTGCGGCCACGCAGCAGCTAAGCAGCTGCTTGCGCAGCTGCCTGCCCGGCCCGTTACCGCCTCCACGACCGGGAAGTACCCCCCGCCGTGCTTATCCCTCCCTCTCCCTCATTCTCTCCCCCACACCTCACACCATCACCGCCACCTCTCGGAGTTTGACGCCGGCGAGCTCCGGAGCCCCTCCGTCCGAGCTAAACCTACCGCAAGCTCCGCCGGACTCCCCGTCCCCCTTCGAGCTGTCACCCATCCTCCAACGCCACGGGAACCCGGTGAATCGAGTGGTTCTCCGAAAAGCTCACCGTCGGTCCCTCTCCGTCGCGGCTCAAAATCTTCGTTGCCCGGTGAGCAAATTGTCTTCGTTTCTTTGTTCCACGCCGCGTAACGTGTTGCTCATCATCCTCCACCACTCAAACTTGAGTTCTCTCCACGAGTCGTCGCAGAATTCCTCTTCTTCCGCAAGTCCGGTCGCCGTCGTCTCCGTCTCCCACGGTGAGCAACCCTTTCCGCGCGTGCTCATGTTCCTAGCTCTTCATGACGGGCTTGCGCATGCGTTATAGAAGCTTCTCACTTGTTTTCCCCAATTTTTGTGCTCTGTGGTGAGCTCGCGCCACCGTTGGAGGGTTCGCCATGGCCGGACCTCGCCGCCGGTGTAGCTAGGGTCGAGCTCATGTGCGCGCACCTCCACCAAAAGATTCGCTGCGTCGAGTAGAGCTCGTAAGTGGTCTCACGGCGAGCTTTGGGCGATCGCCGGCCGATTCCGGTGGCTGCGTCGCCGCCGGCCCGCTGCCGCGGTGGTGCCACACCGTGGGCCACACGCGGGTGGGATCGCGTGTGGCCACGGCGGATCTCGTGTGGCCAACCCCGTGACCCTCCGTGTGGCACTGAATTGAATTTAAATTTCCAAAATTCGTAGAAAATTCGTTAAAAAGCGGAAAAATGCCAAACCAACTTTGTTAGACTCGGAAAAATGAGATCTATTTATTTGTGAAATAAAATATTTATTTTGAATAAATTTATTTTATAATTAGTAATTAATCACTTTCTTTGATTAGAGAAAGGCTATCATTTTATGTAAATAAAATGTTTAATTATGAAAAATAATTTTATTTGATGAAGGAGATATCTGCAGACGAAATTAATTATGAAATCTATTTTTTCCAAAATTAAACTTAAATTGTATTATTTTATGTGATCACAATTTATTAACCTTTAATCACTTAAAGTAATTATTTATTTATTGCTTAATAAACCAGAATAATTAATTAATTATTAAACCTAATTAAGTAGTGAACTTAATTAAGTAATCAAGGAAATAGAACTAATTAATAATAATCTTGATTAAACATTTATTAATCAGCCTAATTAATTGTTAATTAGTGCTTAATGAACATACTTATCCCTAATTTATTCATTAACTAAGGTGATTAAACATTAATCATTAATTATTATTTATGGGACTTAATTAATGAATCCTTGCATACTTTCATCATGAGCATTCATGCATACATGATTGTGATTCGCAACGCATTGTCTGGTCGACTAGGTTATGAAGTGATCGAGATTCCACCCGAGGCGAGTCGGGAGCCGGGGATCTCGAAGTCGACCCAGCCGCCGAGGACGCTAACTTCGAACAGACTCAAGGCAAGCCCCGGTGCATCCTACCTATGTTTTTAAATATTTTACTTTATCACATAGTACGAGTTATGTTTGTGCATTAGGTGTTAGGGAATGGTTGACACCCTAGATGCATTATGGTAGGTTTCCGTTTGTTATTCTATACTTGGTACAGGTAGCTCAATAGAGGCTAAGCTTAATTCGGAGTGGCAACGGTAGATGGTTAGGGCACTTAAAGCATGGACGCTTTAAGAGTTTTGTGTTGATATTAAAGATGATGAGAGTGTTAATAAAGTTGAGACCGGATGGGCCCCGTAGGAGAAAGGGCAAGGCGGAGATGAGGTCTTGCAAGGTGGTAGCCCCGTCCGAGTCGGTCAAGGACCGTACCGTTGTCGGCTTAGTTGAACAAGTTTGAACGTACCGTACTACATGCTGGTATCATGGGCCCAGCAAGCTGATGTACCCTATCGCCCCGGAGATCTAGCGTAGCCAGCTCTCTTTTGCCGGCTGTTTGTGAGAGGATAGTCTCACGGGAGGGAGATGGGTCGACCACGAGGGAAGTCAAGGCTTCACCATACTCCCGGGGAGTTGGAAATGGCTAGTCTCGTTGTCAGGTGCTAGCGGGAAAGGTTGTCGTATACGATCGGTGTGATGCGTATACGTCGTGTAGTCGGGTTTTGCCAGCTGGTATAAATCGATTCGAATCGCTGTCCCTCGTAGTAATGAGTACCGCTTGTTTAGCTCGTCACATCGTAGTAAATCTTATGGAAGATGAAGATGAGAGATGGAAGGGTTAAGATCTATTTTATCTTGAGTGAGAACTTGATTGCGATAGTGATAGGTTGCAAACACCAAGGCTAATGAACTTAACCCGAGCTAAAATACTCGAAAGTAAGGACCCACCCTTTAATGCTGTTTTTCGCAAAGGAGTAAACCCCACGACCGGAAAGCCTTTGTATACTAGGCGTCGGCCTTAGCGTGCCATGTTGACGGGTCGGTCTTGTCGAGTATTAGAATACTCGGGGTTTGTTCGTTACCTTTCAGGGAACGAGTCGTACTACCACGACTTATATGGCAGCTTCCCCGAAGAGGAGCAATGTCCGGAGGGAGGTTCCCTTCGGTGGGAACGCATTCCCACGCCTTGAAGAGAGAGGACCGTGATGTACGAAGGGCTCGGTGCATCACGTTGTTTCGTTGAAGTCGTTCGAGTTGTATATTAAAACAAGCTTACGCTTAATACTTGTAGGATGTTAAACTTCAATAATGTTATTTTTCGTTGCAAGAATGTTTGTTTTTCGAAAACCTGGTTGTATTATACCATGATGTATATATTCGAGCTTGTATGAGATGATGTTTCGTTGTAACTCGCTCGTCGAGTGTCCCTCCTGTTCCGATTCCCGGGTGTCCCGGAAGGGATGTCACACCAGGTGCGAGCAGTTCGAGCTTTTCCGAGCGCCGGCGAGCTCCGGTAAGCAACAGCCACACCTCGGGTAACGGTGGCAATTTCGTAATTTTCTGCGAAGTCAAATGCCCCATGGCAGTTTTGTAAATAGCTCGAACTTTATTGCATTTTAGAAAGTCCATATCTTTCGATCTAAAAGTCCAAAAATTGCAAACTAAAATGTTTTGGGAATTACAAAACATGTACTTTCACAAAAGTAACACGAACTCGTCAGATCTGGTCATTTTCATATTTTTACAAAAATGACAAAAGTCAATCGACAAAAACTCACTTGAGTCATAACTTTAAAAATACAGATCCAAATTTAATGCCACTGGGTCAGAGGCTGCATCTAAGTATACTAGAATTACTGGAGCTGGAAAATCTACATTTCATTGCATATTGTGCAAGTTATTGCATTTTTGGCATTCTCTGTATTGAATTTTTATTTAAATCTATATAAACTATTTTGGCATGAAACTTGGTAGATCTGCTCACCTTAGTTATGTACATTTTTAGAAAATCCCATGTTTAATTTGGAGCATGCTAATTAATTATTTTTGCCACCCTTAGATTAATTCAATAAAAGGTTAATTTCAACACAAGTAAAAACGGTTTCAGGTCCCTAGAAATTATATTTTTGCATGTTATGTAAAAATTCATTTTCCACAATGTCACTTAGTCCCTCATGGCAGGTTTAATAAGAAGTTTCCGTTAATTTCATGCATGTATTAATTTTGTAATCGAATTCTTTTTTTAAAGTGCATCGTCATCGCATGTGATGATAATCACTTAACCCTAAAAATCTCATTTGGTTTGCATTTAAACTCCAATAATTCTTTTCTTAGATTCTGAACCTATATGTTAACCATAGCATTCATGTCATGTATTAAATCTTTGCTCATGTATTATTAAGGTTACACTTGTTCATGTAATTAACTTCTTTAAAAGAGAGCAAGTTATGTGTTTATGCTTACTAGGGTTTCATGAAACTACACTTTTGCTTAATATATTCATATGTGCTCATGCAAACAGCATACATGCATCATCATATGCATCGCCGTTGTCTACTTTTATTTACGCATTGCATTTCATCTTCTAGGTGACGACGTCGAATTGATTCCGCCGGAAGAAACGATTGCAACACTCAACGCTTGCTAGGCTAGTGCTAACTTCGATCAATCTCAAGGCAAGCCCTAGTGCATTCCTATTATTTGAAATGTCTTTCTTTTATCACGATATTAAGGATGATGAATGTGCCTTTAAGTTTTAGGCATTGATTGGAAATCCACGTGCATAAAATTCCCATATGTCCTATGTTGATTATGTGTCATACCCTCGTTAGAAATGCTATGCTATGTTTTATGGAGTCAACGATAGGATGGGAATCTCACTTATGGCTTATGACTAAACTTGAACATGATGAATTGGTTAAAATTAAGAACACCCATTGTGGCTCCGCGAACAAGTTTGAGTTGTGTACCACTTGCATACCTTTCTTATGAGGATTGGTAAACCTATATAACTTGGGAATTGTAAAGTGAGCCGGATATCTCACCGACCCGGAGGTGATGTGTATGGCACGGTGGTTGCACGGGGTTGAGGACCGTTGGAGAGTACACGGGTTAAGCCTTGGACACGTTGTTGAACGGTCGCAAGGGGGACGTGTACTCGGGGTCGGTGGCCCCGTGTTTAGCTTTATGATGAACTCGCGAACGGTGGCCATACGTGTTCTTAAATGATGCGTATGTCGTGCATTTGGGTTTTTCCTGCAGGATTTAATATTCGATAATTATCGCTGTTTCCTCTCGGTTAATGAGTACTACTTGATTCGAGCAGTTCACAATGTGTAGTAAGAGGAAGAGAAGGAAAAGCTTGCTGGTTTATATTGATATACATTTGTATTGCAGATTCTTGTATTGCTAGTATGCTCATTAATATTTCTCTTATGCAACAACCCTATTAATTTGGCTAGAACATAAAAGTGCCAACCTAATTAGCATAGGTGCTGTTTTATGCTAAATGCCAAGTTAAACCGGTGAAGCCCTCATGCATCTAGGAGTCGGTCTTAGATGGCCAATTCGACGGGTAAGACTTGCGGAGTATGTTAGATACTCGGGCTTTGTCACTACATGTGTATTTTTAGGATTCCCGCAAGCCGAGTTTTGCGATTGTTGTGGTAAGGTTGTGTGGGATGGAGAAGAGCCCAAAGAGTGGACCATGGAATGGGTCCCCAGCTCTCCGACCCACGATGAGTGAGCCGTGGCCTAGGCCGGCATGGTTCTTTTAAGTTATCTATGTATCGTCGTGTTATGTATTCGCTTCCGCATTTTATTTCGAACAAAGATTATGGTTATGTAAGACTTAAGTTCGAACCTAATGTATCTTTTATTCGGAACTATATGTTGTAATCGAGACTTAATTATGTAAACTTGCAATTCATGTATGTTTGTTAATGTGATGCTATGTATGGTTGCTTCGTCAATCATCTCCCAAGGCGATCCGTACCACACTTAACTATCTTTCAGGATAGGGGTGTGACACGTGGTATCGAGCCGACTTGGGATTTGCATCACGCTAACACTCATTCTAAAAATCTTAAACCCGTTTTTGTGTCACGGTGAGGTAAGAGTCTAGATAGAAAGGCCAATATAAGGACTATATAGAATGGTGGCAAAACTAACCCCGTATTATGATTGTTTAAATATTTGTAACTACGGCTTGAGCAAAGGTATGCAATTGAGTGTGGTCAATTTTTGCATAATATTATTTGGTGTGACTCGAATACACTCTTATTCGAGAGCTCTCCATGTGAGGCGAGGTGACATGGATTTATTTTTGGCTTGTTTCTTTTGAATTTGATGTAATGTTTCTGGAATCCATCTCTTGCAGGTACATAACAACGCTTTAGTTCGTGTAGCATCGTGTGAGAGGTGTGTGTGCCACCGAGGCGCTTGCTCGATATTCATATCGGCGGGCACGGTCTTTTGATTTTTGTGAGGACGTACGAAACGACATATTGAGCATCCATCACCCTTGCATATGATTCATCATGTCACACAAATGCATATGAACTTGCTTAAAGGGAAAAATCATGAAAAAAATTTGATCTCATAGTTCATTCTCATAAAAGGTTAAAAACCGAAACCTAAAACGTGGCAGAATTTCAACTTTCACGAAAATGAGCATAACTCCTTCAATACTTATCCAAATAAAGCAAATAAGGACTTTCTGGAAAGCTTGTATGTGCAATGTACGTTCCTATATATGAAAGTTGGTACTCAAGCACCTTCCTATGTAATGTAATTGGTGAACGTATCCTTAATGTATGTGCAATGTACGTTCGCTTCGCCGAATGTCTTTCGATACGATCCTGTTGGACAATCCCTCTCGCATTGCGAGGTAGGGGTGTCACAGCTGGTATCATAGCCATATCTGGATATGCCGTACACTACGGATCGTTCTAAAAATCACCAACATGTTTACACGGTGAGGAGCGACCTAGAAAGCCCAATTAAGGTCTATAATAGAAATAGATGTGGCAAACTAGCCCTGGGTTATGCTTGTTTAATTTTTTGCAATGACGGCCCAGCCCAGGTATGTTTGCAATTTAAATTAGCGCTCCGTGCCCGCGGAAGTAATAATACGGGACAATGTTGGCTCGTGGCAATCCACGGGGCGGTTCTTTCTATAAACCGTTACTATGAGAAAGTTGATGATATGAGAAAGTTGATGAGATTGTGGAATATTTATTTTCATAGTTCCTTTTGAATTTGATGTAATGTTTCTAAAATGACTTTTTGCAGGTACGCTAATCACGAAACTTAGATCGTGTAGTTTCCGTGATGAGATCGCGTGTGTGTTGCCACAAAAACGAGTGGACGGATATATACACCGATCACACTTTTATTTTGGAAAGGACGTAGGTTAAACGGCATTTCATGTCATTATTCATGCCATGCATCACAATTGCATAAGCTACTTGATCAAGGATGCAAAAACACAGTCATGAACAACTCACAAAAGTTCCGACACGACTCGTACAAGTTATCTAAAAATCAGGCAGAAAACTCCACCCGATCGGTGGCTAAACCCTAACCGATTGTTGGTTTCACGAAAACGGTCATAACTTTTAAACCGTTCACTCAAACGAAACAATCAAATACAATTTGGAAAGCTCATAATATGTACCATAACCCAGTCATGATGATCAAAGTAAAAGTAGAGTGGAAATACATTAAAAACGACTCATCCCAAACCCTGGCAAAAGGTTGCCAGATTTCACCGAATCGCCGGATTGGCAGATTCGGTTGCCTCACGAAAATTGCAATAACATTTGCATTACTTATCCAAATAAAATGATCTACCCCATTCTGGAAAGCTCGTGATATGCCCCACATTTCCTGTAATATCAAGTGGGCCAGGAAAATTCGTTAGGCTGGTCAAATAAGCAAAAACAGAGAGCTATTTTTATGCTCCCGGCATTTTCAGAAAACCCTGGCAGAAAACCGTAGGGCCAGAAACCGCCGTATCTTTTGATCCGCTCAAGATTTTTACGTGTTTTAGGATGCGTTGGAAAGCTTAGGAAATTCTCTAGCATCTAGTTATGAATTTTGATAAATTTTACTGTTCAAACAGAGACGAAAATGGGTGATAACAGGGACGGGTTCAGAACTGATTTATATTGTAAAAGTGTTAGTTTCATTCTGTTTTCAGTACATTATATTGAGCCTCTTTATACTTTAAAATGTTGATAATAATGCTGCTTAAAATGTATTCCTAACCATGCCCTATAGATGGATGCGAGACAGCTCATGGCCGAACGGAACCAGCTAAGGTCCGAGGTGGAAGACCTCACTGATCGCCTGACAGACGTCACCGATGACTACTACTCGGCCAAAGAGGAAAACAAGCAGCTGACGGCCCGTATTGCGGAACTGGAGAAATAGAATGCCGCCCTGACTGGACGTCTCAAGGAAGTGCAGGACGACCTTGTTTTCAGCGATAACCTGGGTGTTGTCGCGGATAGGGCAAAGGAATGGGCCGAGCAGGAGAAAGCAGAACATGAGCAGATGGCCACGTTCTATGATGAGGAACAGATCGAGGCACTGAACGAGCTGAATGTCACTAAGACAGCTATTACTCAGAAGGATGAGACCATCCACTCCCAGCAGGCAACCACGCATTTCCTGCACGGACAGCTTGAGACAGCACAGACCAACATGAACCAGTTGTTCACGGAGATAGGGAATCTCTAGCACCAGTTGGCAGAGGTACAACAGCACCACCAGGCGTTGCTGGCAGCTCACTGGAACCTGTTGCAGCCACCACCACCGGCGAACAACGAGGACGACGCGGCTAGCGATGCTTCCGATGTGAACAACCCGGAAGACACTGATAGTGATGCATAGACTGCTGGCTAGCTCTAAGAAAGAAACTTGTAAAATTAATGGTTGTGTACTAAAGAACAAAAACTAGTGGCTTGTACGTACGTAAGGACGTCGTGGTCGTTGTGTTTTGGGTAGGTCGGACAGCGTAGGAGATATGGATGACTAGCTAGGCCTGGATAAGTCTGAATGTGTGGCCCCACGCTAGGAAGTGTTAATATCGCGCTTTTTGTGTACAAATGGGTTGCACACCGAAATATATGAACCACTAAGCTTATTTTTAATAAATATATGTTTCATCTCGTCAAATTCAGATCATAAGGAATTTTTTTCACTAGTGTGAACAATCTCAAAATTCGTGAACAAGAATTTATATTCCATCAATTTCAGATCATGGCAAATATTCTTCCACGTTTATGCAATCTGAAATTTCATGCCGAAACTTTTATCCCGTCATTTTCAGCTCCCAATGAATATTTTCTCCTATGGATTGCATTCTGAAATTCATGTTCCTATCATCTCCCTTAATTATTATCATTGTCTATGGCTCCGAGATGCTGAGACTAATGGTATAATAAAATTGTGAGGCAGATGGTGAACACTCGTCGCACGGTGGATCCTTCTGGGGAGGGTGCTTCGTCGCAGCCACCTCCTCCACCACTGTTGACTGCTGTGTAGTAACTCGTTCATAATCAGAACGAGATGTTTCGGCTGTTCCTGGCGAGCCAGAACAATAATGCCCAGGCAGCAGCTCCTCCACCGTAGCCCCGTCCCACCTCCTATGGGGATTTTTGGGCGACTCAACCGCCATCATTCTCAGAAGCAAAGGACCCCCTGGAAGCAGATAATTTTCTGCATATTGTGGAGTCCAAGTTTGCTCTCCCGGATTGCACCGAGCACCAGAAGACTCTGTTTGCTCCACAACAGCTCCGTGGGTCCTCCGGTGCGTGGTGGGCAAACTACACCGCTGCACTCCCCGCGGATCACCGGGTACTCGGCCGGAATTCTCTACAGCCTTCCGTGCACACCACATTCATGACGGTGTCGAGCTTCAGAAATTTGTTGACCTGAAGCAAGACTCCAGCACTCGTGCAAGAGTATGCTTGGAAATTCAACTACCTTGCCCAATATGCTTCCTATCACGCTGACACCGATGCAAAGAAGCGTGAGTGCTTTCGGAAGGGCCTGAATCCGAAACTGCAAGACTGCCTCGCTCTCTTGAATGGCACATTCAATGAAATAGTTAGTGCCGCCATTGTGCAAGAGGACGTTATTCGCGTCAATCAGGATCACAAGAAGAGGAAGCGCACCGCTAGAAGTTCGTCCGGTGCGCCATCTCATAAGTTCAAGCTTCCAGTGACCAGCCCCACCGGTCAGAAATTCCATGTCCCGGTGCCTCCAATGGGTGGGCAACGCACTACCTTTCAGCAACCTTATCGTGCGCCCCACAATTCTTACCAGCACCGTAGTCACCAACACTCTCCGCAGCAGCACAACCAGGGTGCCAGACCATCCCCGCAGCAACCGTGCTTTAACTGCGGCGGCGTTGGTCATTTCATCGAGAGTGCCCACATCCTCGCCGCAACAACGGCAACAATGGTGGGAATAATCAGCATCAGCACAACCGCGGTAATAATGGCAATAATAATAACCGCGGCAACAACAACAACAACCCCCACAACAAAACCCCCACCAAGACTGGCCGTGTGAATTTTACTACGGTCGAAGATGTGCAAGCCGGAGAACCGGTCCTCTCGGGTATGTTTTCCATTTCCGAACATCCCACTTTCGTTCTTTTCGATTCCGGTGCCACACATGATTTTATTAGTCAAGTATGTGTGGATAAATTGCATCTATCGTCTACCGTCTTGCAAACTCCATACACTACCACATCTCCCGGTGGCCTCATTCACACAAACCGGGAAGCGAGAAACGTCTCTCTTGAACTGGCCAAAAATTATATCCTTCTAGGCTAATTATTTTAAAGGGTCAAGGAATACATGTAATATTAGGAATGAAATGGATGAAACGACACAAAGCTGTCTAACACATAGATGCACGGGAAGTACATTTAAATTCGCCTCCGTACGACCCGTCTATTCTCTCATTGCCATGTCCAAAAATTTTGAGAACCCAAATTCAGCACCTAGAGGCAAAGAAATTAGAGGACATACCGGTAGTGTGTGAGTTTCCCGATGTGTTCCTGGATGATATACCGGGCATGGCACCTGATGGGGAAGTGGAATTTAAAATTGAACTTCAGCCCGGTACCGCGCCGATATCTAGAAGACCTTACAAAATGGCTCCAAATGAATTAGCTGAACTTAAAGAGCAACTCAACGACCTTATGGACAAGGGGTATATTCGCCCAAGTGCTTCACCTTGGGGTTGCCCCGCTCTTTTTGTGAAAAAAGAAAGATAAATCATTAAGGTTGTGTGTCGATTATCGACCTCTCAATGCGGTAACCATCAAAAACAAATACCCCCTCCCACGTATTGATATGTTGTTTGATCAATTAGTTGGTGCAAGGGTATTCTCAAAAATTGATCTTCGCTCGGCTATGACCAAATTAAAATTCGGCCAGAGGATATTCTTAAAACCGCTTTCTCTACGAGATATGGACTTTTTGAATATCTCGTAATGTCTTTTGGATCGACAAATGCACCGGCCTATTTCATGTACCTCATGAACTCGGTATTTATGCCGGAGCTGGACAAGTTCGTGGTGGTATTCATTGATGATATCCTCATTTATTCCAAGTCGGAGGAAGATCATGCTTGAACACCTCCGCATTGTGCTTCAACGGCTACGAGATCATCAACTTTATGCAAAATTCAGCAAGTGTGAATTTTGGTTGGATCAAGTTCGATTCCTGGGTCATATCATTTCAGCTGATGGAATTTCAGTCGATCCGAGTAAAGTTGCTGACGTGCTAAATTGGAAGACTCCTAAGACCGTCAAGCACATCCGTAGTTTTCTCGGACTTGCGGAATATTATCGGAAATTCATCCCGAATTTTTCTATCATCTCCAAGCCTATGACAAAATTGTTGGAGAAAGATTCTACCTTCAAATGGAGTCCGAGTGTGAGAATGCCCTCTAAACCTTGAAAAATCATTTAACCACCGCTCCCGTTCTAGCTCAACCCGACATCACCAAGCCGTTCGACGTATATTGTGATGCGTCCGGCATAGGATTGGGTTGTGTTCTCATGCAAGAAGGCCGAGTCATTGCCTATGCATCCCGCCAACTCCAGAAACATGAAAAGCACTATCCTACTCATGATCTTGAATTGGCATCGGTAGTTCTTGCTCTCAAAAATAGGATGCATTATCTCCTAGGAAATCTGGTGCATCTCTACACCGAGCATAAAAGCCTCAAATATATTTTCACTCAGCAAGAATTAAATATGAGGCAACGAAGGTGGCTGGAATTAACAAAAGATTATGAATTGGAAATTCATTACCATCCCGGAAAGGCTAATGTGGTTGCCGATGCACTAAGTCGCAAACACCAATGCAACCAAGTTGAAATCTGCTCTATGGAAAATTTCAGCAAATCTGAAAATAACATTAATACCTGCTTCCATATCATTCCTTATGGTGCATTGCACAAGATGGCTCTTGTTCCTACTCTCCGAGAAGAAATTGTTGCTGCCCAGAAAACGGATGAAGGTATGGAACACATCCGACAGAAATTGGGTACCCAAAAAGCCAAGTGTTTCCGTCAAGATAAAAATGGAGTCCCGTGGTTTAATAACCGTCTCGTTGTTCCGAAGGATATGGAACTACGAAAGAAAATTCTTGACGAAGCACATCTTTCTAAATACTCCATACACCCCGGTAGTAACAAAATGTACCGTGGATTGAGAGAAAAATTTTGGTGGACTCGCATGAAGCGAGAAGTGGCTCGTTATGTTGCCGAGTGTGACACTTGCCAACGAGTCAAGGCTGATCATCCGAAGAAAGTCGGACTACTGCACCCATTGAAAAATCCCGCTCGGAAATGGGAAGACATAGCTATGGATTTTGTTGTTGGGTTACCTCTCACATCCAAGAAACATGATTCCATATGGGTAATCCTCGATAGATTGACGAAATCAGGACACTTCATTCCGGTGCACACCACCTACGATGCTAAGAAGTATGCCGAATTGTATATTGCCCGTGTGCTATGTTTGCATGGTGTGCCAAAGACTATTATTTCAGATCGCGGTCCGCAATTTGTTTCTCGATTTTGGGAACAATTGCATGCTAGTCTTGGTACTACCTTAATCCGGAGCTCGCATTTCATCCTCAAACCGATGGACAATCGGAAAGGTTAATCCAATATCTAGAAGATATGTTGAGAGCTCGTGCGTTATACGGACATTCTTGCCGTACGCCGTTAAACTGGTCCGAGTCGGGCGAAAGAATAATATTTGGTCCGGATATTGTTGAGCAGGCCGAGGAAAAAGTGAGAGAAATACATGCTAATATGAAAGCTGCTCAATCCCGCCAAATAAGTTATGCAAATAAAAGGAGACGCCCGCTGGAATTCGAGGTCAATGACCATGTCTACCTTCGTGTCTCTCCCAATAAAGGTGTGTCATTTTTTGGAATAAAAGGGAAACTTGCTCCCGATATATTGGACCATTCCCAATTGTGGAGAAGTTTAGCCCCGTGGCGACACCGGTTGCCATTGTCGGAAAATTTGGAACGTGTGCACAACGTGTTCCATGTATCTCAACTCAAGAAGTGTCTAAAACCACCCATCGATGTAGTCATCTCCGACACCGAGCAATTGCAAGAGGATCTATCTTACCCGTAAACTCCCGTCCGGATCCTCGATAAAAAGGATCGTGTTACTAGCAACCGCACTACCACCTTCTATAAAGTGCAATGGAGTAATCACACCGAGGATGAAGCCACTTGGGAACAAGAGGAATTTCTGGACAGTCATTTCCCGAGTTCCCGGCTTCGCAATCGTGGTAACGCCGCACCCCCCCCCTTCAACCCTCCTTTTTACCGATCGTAATCTCGGGACGAGATTTCTTTAACGGGGGAGGACTGAAACACCCCGTGTCACAAACTCATGATATTACCGTGCTAAATGAGAATTTGCATGTGCAAAATCATAATCATTTGGTCATGCCACATAAAATTATGTATTAGGGTTTTATTAGAGTTTTTATTGCCCAAAACCCTAGCTAGTGAGATCTCCAACATTTCCTATGGTGGCAACCCCAACTTTTTGCACAATCTTGTAGAGCACACCAAGCCAAGATTTTAGGGCATTTTTCCTGATTTTTTGGAGTGGCACAAATTCATAGAAAAATCTAAACCCAATTAAAAACAGTGTCTGTTCATCAATTTTTATAAATTTTTCCATTTCGAATCTGAACTTTGTCCTTTAATAAAAGTTGTTCCTCATAATACATGGAATTACAAAAAAATTTGGTTTGCAATATATCCAAGAGAATTAAATTTTATGAGCAAAATACAGAAGCAGGGAGGCGATGGCAGAACCGTAAATAGTGGGGAATCCATTTCAAACAGGGCACGGCACCGTGGCCGGGGCCACCGTCGGCGGCGCTCACCGCCGGTGCCCATGCCGGTTACGCGCCGCCCGTCCTTCCTCGCTGTGCGTCTCCACGCGTCGCTCATCGCTCCTCCGCCTTCGCCTGGAAGCGTGAGAGCATGGCCGTCGATGGCGGGGTGGAATTTTCGCCATGGCCGCCGTCGTCTAGGTCATCCTCGCGCGCCGCCCCTCACCTCACCCACAACCCTCATTCGCGCGCATACGCTTCGCAGACCTCCTGCGCAACTCCAGCCCCCAGCCATAACTCTTCCTCCCTCTCCGGAACCGAGGAGTCCCCTGTTTCCCCCGCCCCCCCCCACGCCGGCGAGCTCGAATCCGCCCTGCTCGGGTGAGCTCATGCTCCACCTCGGCCTCCGGTAGGTGCGCGGGGCCCTAACACACATCTTTGCTTCATCTCGGGTCCAACCAAGCTGCAACGATGAAGAAATTTCTCTTCTTCCTCACCGCCGGTCACCACGCCCCGCCACCCCGTCGTCGCCGGCCCTCTCCGGACTGCCCCAGCCTGCACCAACCCTACGCCGTGCCTCTTGGTGCGAAGGTGCAGCTCTACGCCTTGACCAGCCCCCTTTCGTGCAATGGCGAGCTCGAGCTCCCTCGCCGGAGTTGCCGTGTCCGCTATCGACCGTCGCGAGCTAGGCTCCGCTCGCGTCCTCGCCTCACCGCCACCGCCAAAAGATGCGCCATCAAAATTCATGCACGAGCGGCCAAGCCCGGCCCCTGCGGCGAGCCCCGTCGCCGCTCCGACGAGACCCCCGCGCGCGCCACAAACAAAAATTTGAATCGCACTGGAAAAATTGTAACTAACAGGGATTTTAAAAATTTCGTAACTTTGAAAATATGCCACGGTTTTGAACGATTCAAAATGCGTTGAAAAGTTTGTGACTTGTACTTTAACATGGAGTACATGAACACATATGGTTATGTAGTAAAAATAAATTTGTGAGCAAGTTGAAGATGCTATCATGACCACGCTACTTAACAAGATTGTATTTTAAAAATTGTGTAACTTCCATGTACTGTATCCAAATTTCATGATCAAGAGCTTGTTGGAAAGTTATACTTTGACGTGGTAACATAAGCCAAGTACCTTCTGTGTAAAAAAATAAAGATACGAGTACTCTAAGGTGCTAATCTGTTATGGTCCCGTGACAACTTGGCGTTTTTGAAATTCAATAACTTTTAAAATACAAATCCAAATAAAGCAAATACACATCCGTTGGAATCCTTGAAGCACGTACTTTACATGACCCTATATGACTCACCTAAGTTCTATAGCCAAATGTTGAAAATTAAGCAACTTAAGATGGCTTCGCGGTAAGCTTATCAGTCCGGACAGCTAAACAGAACTGCTGAAAAATGGCTAAGCTCAATCTTGCATTTTTCATTTTCAGTTATATCTACATATTTTTCACATTTACATGGTACATTTAGGCAGGTCATAATCATGTTTATATTTTGGGCAAGATCAGTCATCTATTATGTATAATTTATGGTATAAATTTACATAAATTGACAATGGTGCTAAATACCTAGAGAAGTGATGAGAGCTTCACCCTAAGACTCGAGCATCAAGTTTTTGGCATAATTAATTAATGAATACAAGGTTGGTAATGAACTATACCAGGAAATGTAAGTAAATAACTTAATCCAAGATTGGGTCATATAATTAATAATGTATAACCACAAGCGCTATACGTCATCATATGACTACACTTAGTCATATAGGTTTTTCGTCCCACTAAAACTCAATAATGAAGCCTACCCTATTTTCTTGATCTCAAAATCAGCATGTACAACTGTTGTATACTTGCCTTATGGGTATACGAGATGGTAAAGGAATGGATACGCGGAGACATGGTAACAAATTAATAAAGATAAAGATGATGAAAATAGTCAACGGATCGGTCCCCGACCGGTCCAGGGTGGCAGAAGATTCTGTATACCGGTATGGAAACAAGGCGGATATTAAGACCGGCGTACAATGACTTGAGGAGCAAGTTAAGGAGTAATTTGGAGTCCGTTAGGACTCTGAATTAATAAATAAAGCTAGAGATGGAATTCCCATATATGTAATTCATGTAATCGAATAGGACTCTACATGTAACCCTAGCTTCCCCGGATATATAAGGCGGAGCAGGGACCCCCGAATACTCTCTCGAGATCTTGCAATTAGCAATCCGCTAAATGTAATACATAACATACAGGACGTAGGGTATTACTCTCAATTCGAGGGGCCTTAACCTGTCTAAAATCTCATGTTCCCGTGTGTTTCGTGTGTTGCACCATCGAATTCCACGCTCGTGAGGGACCGGGTAGTACTAGTGCTGAGTTTAAGATTCGTCATTTGGCGCACCAGGAAGGGGTCCCGGCGAGTTCCCGACGAGTTCGATGGCCTCTTCGTTCGTCGTCGACTTTGTGCCCGGCTTCAAGATCCGCTTCGGGTCCCTCGACTTTGAAGCCGATTCCACCAGGAAAGTTGCTTTTGATGAATCCGACTCGTAGCCGGGCCGCAACTTCGAAGCGCGATCACCTGCCACGATTGGCACCGCCGGCTTAGAACTTTGTGGATCCGACGCAGCTTTAGCGCGAACAATCGGACCGCTTGCGTCTTAGACCGACACCCGATCCGTGTTCGAAGCCGCTCTCGTAAGCTTGGTAACGATTTCGAGGAAGGGTCTCCAGCCTTGTTCCAAGTGTTCATGACGGGTCCGGTTCATCGAGAACTCAACCCCGAGGAAGCTGCTGAAGAAGAAGCAAGGATGGCGAGAGACGAATCCGATCGTCGTCGTCGTGAAACAGAGGAAACAGATGGAGATGAACAACCCCCACAACCTTCAGCCGCGAATCCGCGCGGAAACGTTGCTGGTACCGATCAGGCCGGAGGAAGCGTTCCCGCGACCGCTCCCCGAGCAACGGGCCCGTTGCCGGACCAGTCCGGAGACCCGGAAGAAACGTCCCCGGGATATAACAGCCGACGTGGATGCCGCAGCGGATGGCGCCATCGTTCTTCAAGCGAGCTTTGGATTTGAGTTCCATGGAAGTGGAATTAAATGGCGCTCGGGTCTTCACGTCGCCAGTTCACAACATTGTGGGAGTGAAGCAAATCCTTGAGACAATACCGGAAGAAGTCTTCAATGCAACACCAGGGTTGCAACGTGCTTTAAATTTGGTAGATGCGGCTGCTCTACAAACAAATCTACTCGTTCATGACAGATAGGAATCTTCAAGCCGCTCGCGTTCTCGCTCGGAGCGGCCTACAAGAGCCCGGCCCGTAGGAGCTTCCTCCGGTGGAAGGCTTGGGCCTCGACACACCCCGATCGCGGACGCACATGAATGAGCTCCGGACCAAGATTTGCGCGTGCCTCTCAATGGTAACCAAGACGCTCATAACGTCCTCATCGACCACCATGCAGAGAGAACGGTCGAACGTCGGAGACAAGAAGAAGATGAGAGGCGTCGTACCGGTCATGTGGATGATCGTCCGCGGGATCCTGCCCCGCCTCGCCCGCACGTGACTAATTCGCCTCGCCGTGGATCGGCAGGTTCAGCGCCGCCCCCGGTGGAAATCCTCCGCGCAATGACCAACGAGGACAAGGCAACCGACATGCTCATCGGGATGACCGGCCAAGACGAGATGATCATCGTGATACCGAGAGACCAAAGGGGACGAGACAACAGAGACAGAGATGGGGAGCCTCGACGAGACAACAATGATCGCCAAGCGGCGCCTCCGCCTCCGCCTCCGCCTCCTCCTTCACAGATCGCACAACCGGCCAACAACGACCGTCGGGATGGATCAGGAGATAGGTATCAAGATGACCGATAGTACGATTACTCCGATGATGATAGAGATCGCAACTACCGGCATTACCCTCGTCGAGATCCCCTTCACCGATCCGGACCGGTCCGGAGGATGATGAGTACTCCGTGATTCTTGCTTTCACGCGAGATTTATGCATTTGCAAATACCACAGGGGATTTAAGCCCGAGGCCAATGATAAGTATGATGGTAAAGCACCTCCTCGCCGAGTGGCTACACATGTACACCACCGTCATCCCGGTCAGCAGGAGGAGATACGTTTGTGCTAGCTAATTACCTCCCCATGTGCATGGAGGAGGCTGGACGCTTGTGGTTGCAATCCCTATCCAAGAAATCTATCTCTTCCTGGGCGACCTCACCAAAAAGTTCATAGAGAACTTCCAAGTGACTTGTGAGAAGCCAAGGAATTACTTCGACCTCAACAGGGTGAAGCGAAGCCTCGACGAAACTCTTACAGACTTCATTAGGCGTTTTTGCAACAAGAAGACCTTAATCCCCAATGTTCCCGATCAGCAAGTAATTGCGGCGTTTCAAGTCGGCGTCCGAGGTGAAGCATTAGTTCACAAGATTGGAAGGCAAAATCGGAACCTTACCAAGACGGCGTCGAGTGTTTCAAAATAGCAGATGATTATGCTGCTAGTGAATCAAACATGGTCAATTTGCGCGGGAACAAAGGGAAGGAAACGAAGCATGACCAAGGCAACCAGTCTGGATCCAAGAACAACAATAAGAGCAAGGCGGATCACCTTGTTGCAGCTGTCGACCGGTCTCATGGAGGAGATCGGCCGGCACCTCCTAAGAGAGGTCCAAGAGAACGATTGTCGTTCGAAACACTTCTAGAGGGCCCTTACATGATTCATAATGGGAATCATCAAGCCAAGGAGTGCTTCCTGTTAAGGCCGTTCACTTAGTTCACCTTAATGGTTGCGCCCAAGTATGCTCATCGGAACCGGAGAGACGACAAGGGTAAGGATAAAGAGCACGATGACAATGGGGATGACGAAGGCTTTCAAGAACCAGCTCGAGAGGTGAACATGATCTATGGAGGCCCGGACGCTTACGAGTCAAAGCGGAAGCAAAAGTTGGCGTTTCGAGAGGTTAATGCCGTCGCTCCCGCCACGCCCGAACACCTACGGTGGTCCGAGGTGCCCATTACCTTCGAGCAGGGCTGATCATCCCGAGGTATTGCCAAAAGCTGGTAACTATCCACTTATCCTGGCCCCCATAGTTCACAAGGTGCGATTGAAGATGACTTTTATTGATGGAGGAAGTTGCCTGGATATCTTGTTCGCCAAAACTCGCCGCAGCTTGGACTTTCCGTAGCTGATTTGGAGCGCAGTGTTTCACCGTTTCATGGTATAATACCCGGGTGGAACAACTATCCTTTGGGGCAGATCTCTCTTCCGAGTGAGTTTTGGGACAAAGGAAAACTACAGGAGGGAGAATATTATCTTCCAGGTGGCCGACATTGATTCAGCGTATCATGCGATACTTGGAAGACCAGCTTTGGCAAAGTTTATGGCCATCCCGAATTACCAGTACTTGATGCTAAAGATGCCGGGACCAAATGGGGTCTTGTTGTTCCGGGTGATATCAAGACCGCTTATGCTTGTGAAGTACATAGCACCGAGTTGGCCTCTCGGGCCAATTCGGAGGATGAACATCGCGAAATTAGAGAAGCAGCTGAGGCTTTAGAAGTACAGGCAAGGCCGGAGGATGAAGTTCCGATCAAGAAGGTCGCAAAGGAGAAATTGAAAGCCGATGCAGTAGTTTCCAAGACTATTCAGCTTGATGAGTCGGACTCCTCCAAGGTCACCCATATTGGGCTGACTTGGGGGATGGATAGGAAAGCGCTCTCATTCTTTTCCTCTAGGAAAATAGGGATATCTTTGCATGGCAGCCTTCCGACATGCCGGGTGTTCCTAGGGAGAATATTGAGCACGCACTCGTTGGTGCGTCCCGATGCGAAGCTAGTCAAATAGAAGCTCCGGAGGTTTGCTCAAGACCGCAAGGAGGCTATCAAGAAGGAAATAACTAGGTTATTAGCAGCTAAGTTTATTAGGGAGGTGTATCATCCAGATTGGCTTGCCAATCCAGTTCTTGTACCAAAAAAGAATACTAAAGAATTAAGAATGTGTGTCGATTATACCGATCTCAACAAAGCTTGCCCCAAAGACCCTTTCGCGCTGCCTCGGATTGACCAAGTTGTTGATTCAACCGCTGGCTGCGAGCGTCTTTGTTTTCTTGATGCTTACTCGGGATGTCATCAAATACCGCTGAGAGTTGAAGATCAAATAAAGACCGCGTTTATCACCTCCTTTGGAGCATACTACTATACGACCATGCCATTTGGATTAAAAAATGTCGGAGCTACATATCGGTGTGATATACAACGTTGTCCGGATTCGCAATTGGGAAGGAACGCAGAAGCTTATGTTGATGATATAGTGGTAAAGTCTCGGAAAACTAAGGATCTTCTCTCCGACCTGGCAGAGACCTTCGATAATCTGCGGAATTTTTCCATGAAGCTCAACCCGGGAAAGTGCGTGTTTGGAGTTCGTTCTCGTAAATTATTTGGTTATTTGGTGTCATGGCGAGGCATTGAAGCTGATGTGAACAGGGTGTCCCGATCTTCCGAAAGGTTTCGATAAACAACGATTTGGCGGAGGCTTGACACAAATCGATCCAGCTTCCGAACAACACGTTCCGAACCCCGCAATCGCAGCACCACGTCTCCTCTGGTTATCAACCGCGCAAGCACGATTGACCTCGCCAAGAAGGCTAATCCTTGTCTGCGAATCGAAGAACACAAGCAAGAATAAGATAGAAGCAACCAAATTGCAAATATATGATTAAACTCACGAGTTGGGGTCTCACAAACCGACAAAACGGCGAAACTGTTCTTGACAGAATAATCTAAGCAAAACCCAAACCCTAAGGAAGGGCAGCGGCTGCTTATGAGGTCCCAAGGGTCGTCCATCCTCCCCTAGACGCAGCCCTAAGTGGGCTTAACAATATACACGGCCCAAAGGCCAAAAGACGGTGGTGCAACACCGGGACAGTTTCCGGACGTCTTAGTATTTCAGCAATTCCCGATGACTCAGGATGGATTTAGATATGAGACCAGCACCAATGGAAAGGCTATGAAATTATCTTTCCATCCATATAAAGAACGTCCCAAACGGACTTCGTATGCGACCAGGGCGTCCGTTTTGGTGCAGGCTGTTTCTGGACTCCGAAACAGACTCAAAGTCGACTTTGTTTGGGCCTCCAACTTGACATGGACGCCCTTGCTGGCCCTCCACGCCTCCAACCTCCTCCTTAACCATATTATCATCATCTCCATGGTTCCTAACAATAATTAACTCATTAGGTAGTAAAATATTCTCAAATATAAATAAAGAGATCATTAGGAACATGCTCACCCGTAAATTCAATTGTCGTGCTCTAGTTTTTGTCCTTAAATTATGTATGTGTATTGGAGGAGTGCTGGTTATATCCGAGGGTGTGATGTCCTCATCATCCTCCCCTTCTTGATGAAAAACCGTCCTCGACGTCGCTGGTGCTTGAATGATTATTTCGAAGGATATCATTTCCTTATTGTTCTCTCCTTGAAAGAAATATGTTCTCGGTTTGACCATAGTTTTAGAAGATATCGTAGGTGGAAACCACCAATGCTTCCCTTCTTGTGATTGACCCTGTTTCTTAAAAACAAAACTAGAGCAACTGGATTTTACATGATTAGTGTTACTATAGCCCTCTAATTCATCATATTGTTGCCCTAACAAAGAAGATTTTTGTTTCGAACAAATATAAACTCGATGCACCATATATTGTCCTTGACAATTATAGTTTCCTATATAGTGATATGTATGTCTAGGCAACCAAGGCAATTCAGCACATAAAATTTTCTTCTCCAAACTAATTATATCACAGAGAGTATCAAATTCAATGTAAACTAAAGTACTTAAAGAAGACAACAGTTTCAACTCATCAATTTCAGAAGCAATCGGAAGCAAGGTTATATTATTAGCACAAGTATTTTCATTCATTATTTGTTGCAAAGGTATAAATGAAGCACTAGCGTACAACACATCTTTATCACAAGGACCAGCAGGAAAATGAACTTGTGACAACGGTAATTCAAGAGAAGGTTCCACTAGATGTTGCTCTATATTAATATGATTGGTGGAAACATTCGGCATATCATGAGAAATCTCACAGTCCATGAGTGTAGCATTACCTTTGCTCTCAATTTCAGCATGAGTATTAGATTCATGATCAAGGGATGGTTTTGAAATATAAAATGAGGTCATTGGCACCTCAACATTATTCACCTCATCTTCTTGTTGTACATGCTGAAAGATATTAGCTCCAAGAAAAGGCAAAGAAATATGTTCCTCATTTAACAACTCAGATTTGGATGAAAGTGTTGCAACTTGTAAAATCGCCCATTCTTCTCTAAAAGGTTCATTCTTTCTTCTCTCAAATCTTTCTAGATCAGCTTCTAAAATTTCAACAGCACTCAAAGGTTTGAGAATAATTTTAGTGCCATTATGTTTGAAAGAGTATCTATTAGTGATGGTATTGTGCACAACATTATTTATATTAATCCAGGGTGTACCTAGTAACAAATGACATGCTTGTATAGGTACTATGTCAAAATCTGCACTATCCTTATAGTTACCAAGAAAAAAATTGATACGTGCAATTTTATTTACCTTTATCTTCTCACAAAAATTGACACCTTGGATGTAGTATGGACGTGGGTGTGGTCGTGTGGTCAAGCCAAGCTTCTCGACCAACTCGGAACTTGCAATGTTGCGGCTAGTATCACCATCAATGATAACACGACAACGTCGATTCATCACAACAAAGAAAGTCTGAAACAAATTGTTTTCTTGATTTTGCTCCGCCATTGCCATTTGAGAACTAAGCACTCGTTGTGCAAGAGTACTCATATCATCACCTGTCATTATGAGCAACAAAGACAAAAACAGGAACAATCCGGTAAACGTTATCCCTATCACACTACTAGAACAGTGATGACTCTCACAAGAGCAAATGGAAGCGTCTTACCAAGCTCTTACAAGGTTCTTATTATTAGCAAATCAAAGGATTACCCGAAGAGCGTGAACCGACAATTGCGAGGGTCAAAATGTGCTATTCGGAAGAATATATGTGAAGCTTGGATAGGCAATATGTGAGTAGCAAGGATTGGCAAATTTCAAAATCAGATAATGCAAAGTTGAATAATAGTCCAAAGTACAAGTCTATGTTGCTGGCCTAGAACCCGCCGTGGGACCTATAGACCAAGCTAGCAATGAAAATATTCCTCAGTACCTCGGACTCAAAAGGATGCAAGCACTCGACTTCTTCTTTTCATTTTTTTTATTCCTTCTTTCTTTCTTTTCTTGTTTGGTGCGGCTCTTTTTTCTTTTTCTTTTTTTAATGCACCTTATGCTTTTTTTTCAGAAGTGCCGCATAAGAATATGCAACTTTGATTTTTTTTCTATCCGTACTAGCGCCACAAACAAGAGAGTAGGATCCGTGTCTTTTTTTTAACTTGCGCACAAAATAGAAGGTTCAAAATTGCTCTTGCGCATTGGAAGACAGAACACAACCAAACTGAAACCAACCTAGCGCAATAACAAGGTAGAAAAATAGGAGTGACTCCAAGACTTAGATCAATACTAGAAATAAATAACACGGACTCGACCAGCAACACGACTCTAATTATGGACAGAAACTCAACAAAGCAAACTGAAACGAAATTGCAGCGGCACAACGGGTGATAGAACTGCGGAAGATGAACAAGAAAATATTTTTGTAGGGCAATTTTCTGGATTTTAGGACGAAACAAAATAACGAGGATAGGGGAACCTGACGGTGCACCCGAAGCTCTGATTACCAATTGATGTGAACGGGGTGTCCCGATCTTTCGAAAGGTTCCGATAAACAACGATTTGGCGGAGGCTTGACACAAATCGATCCGGCTTCCGAACAACACGTTCCGAACCCCGCAATCGCAGCACCACGTCTCCTCTGGTTATCAACCGCGCAAGCACGATTGACCTCGCCAAGAAGGCTAATCCTTGTCTGCGAATCGAAGAACAGAAGCAAGAACAAGATAGAAGCAACAAAATTGCAAATATATGATTAAACTCACGAGTTGGGGTCTCACAAACCGACAAAACGGCGAAACTGTTCTTGACAGAATAATCTAAGCAAAACCCAAACCCTAAGGAAGGGGTGGCGGCTGCTTATGAGGTACCTAGGGTCGTCCATCCTCTCCTGGACGCAGCCCTAAGTGGGCTTAACAATGTACACGGCCCAAGGGCCAAAAGACGGTGGTGCAACACCGGGACAGTTTCTGGACGTCTTAGTATTTTGGCAATTCCCGATGACTCAGGATGAATTTGGATATGAGACCAGCTCCAATGGAAAGGTTATGAAATTATCTTTCCATCCATAGAAAGAACGTCCCAAACAGACTTCGTATGCGACCAGGGCGTCCGTTTTGGTGCAGGCTGTTTCTGGACTCCGAAACAGACTCAAAGTCGACTTTGTTTGGGCCTCCAACTTGACATGGACGCCCTTGCTGGGCCTCCACGCCTCCAACCTCCTCCTTAACCATATTATCATCATCTCCATGGTTCCTAACAATAATTAACTCATTAGGTAGTAAAATATTCTCAAATATAAATAAAGAGATCATTAGGAACATGCTCACCCGTAAATTGAATTGTCGTGCTCTAGTTTTTGTCCTTAAATTATGTATTTGTATTGGAGGAGTGCTGGTTATATCCGAGGGTGTGATGTCCTCATCAGAAGCTAACCCGGAAAAAATCCAAACGATCATCGACATGAAACCCCCAAGTTGCTTGAAGGATGTTCAGAAATTAACGGGTAGTATGGCGGCTCTTAGCCGTTTCATCTCAAGACCGGGAGTTCGTGGACTTCCGTTCTTCAAGTTGCTTAAGAAGCAAGATAAGTTTGAGTGGACATGTCACACCCCTATCCCGAAAGATAGTTAAGTGTGGTACGGATCACCTTGGGAGATGATTGCTGAAGCAACCATACATAGCATCACATTAACAAACATACACGATTTGCAAGGTTACATAATTAAGTCTTGATTACAACATCGAGTTCGAATAAAAGATACATTAGGTTCGAAATTAAGTCTTACATACCCCTGTTTATGGGCTGAATCAAACTTTTATTTTGTTACGAAAGTTTTAGACAATTTCTTAAGCTTTCCAACGCATCCTAGAACAGCTCAATCCGACTTGTCGTTTGAAAGTTATGCACGATCTACGACAGGGACAGAACCGGAGCACATTCTGGAATTCCAGAACAGCTCTCTGTAATGGGCAATTCTAGCTATGTTCCAGATTTTTACAAGACCTGAGACTAGGCGATTGTTGTAGTGCATAATACAAGCTTTCCAGAAAGTCCTTATTTGCCTTATTTGGATAAGTAACTTGGAGGTTATGCTCATTTTCATGGAAGTTAAGAAATCTGCCACGTTTTTGGTTTCCGGTTTTCAAACTTTTGTGAGAATGAAGCTATGTGTCCCATTTTTCGTGATGATTTCATTTAGATAAGTTTACATGCATATGTTTGACATGATGACATGATATGCAAGGATGATTGGATGCTCAATATGTCGTTCCGTACGTCCTCACAAAATTAAAAGACCGCGCCCGCCGATACGAGTATCGGACAAGCGCATCGGTGGCACACACACCTCTCACACGATACTATACGAACTAAAGCGTTGTTATGTACCTGCAAGAGATGGATTCCAGAAACATTACATCAAATTCAAAAGAAACAAGCCAAAAATAAATCCATGTCACCTCGCCTCACATGGAGAGCTCTCGAATAAGCGTGTATTCGAGTCACACCAATAATATCATGCGAAAATTTACAACACTCAATCACATACCTTTGCTCAAGCCGTAGTTGCAAAATATTTAACAATCATAACACGGGGTTAGTGTTGCCACCATTCTATATAGTCCTTATATTGGCCTTTCTATCTAGACTCGTACCTCACCGTGACTCAAAAACGGGTTTTAAGATTTTTAGAATGAGTGTTAACGTGACGCAAATCCCAAGTCGGCTCGATACCACGTGTCACACCCCTATCCCGAAAGATAGTTAAGTGTGGTACGGATCGCCTTGGGAGATGATTGACGAAGCAACCATACATAGCATCACATTAACAAACATACACGATTTGCAAGGTTACATAATTAAGTCTTGATTACAACATAGAGTTCGAATAAAAGATACATTAGGTTCGAAATTAAGTCTTACATAGCCATGATCTTTGTTCGAAATTAAAGTGCGGAAGCGAAATACATAACTCGACGATACATAGATAACTTAAAGGAACCATGCCGGCCTAGGCCATGGCTCACTCGTCATGGGTCGGAGAGCTAGGGACCCATTCAATGGTCCACTCTTTGGGCTCTTCTCCATCCCAAACCACCTTACCACAACAATCACAAAAACCGGCTTGCGGGAAACCCGTAAATCAACATGTAGTGGCAAAGCCCGAGTATCTAACATACTCCGCAAGTCTTACCCGTCAAATTGGCCATCTAAGACCGACTCCTAGATGCATGGGCTTGACCGGTTTAACTTGGCCTTTTGCATAAATAGCACCTATGCTAATTAGGTTGGCAAATTTATTACTTAGCCAAATTAATAGGGTTGTTGCATAAAAGAAACTTTAGTGAGCATACTAGCAAGACAATAGTTTGCAATACAATTTAATATCAATATAAAACAGCAAGCTATTCAATCTCTTTCCATTACTACACATTGCGAACTGCTCGAATCAAGTGGTACTCATTAACCGAGAGGAAACGGCGATAATTATCGAATTATTAATCCTGCAGGAAAGAACCCAAATGCACGACATACGCATCATTTAAGAACACGTATGGCCACCGTTCGCGAGTTCATCATAAAGTAAAACACGGGGCCACCGACCCCGAGTACACGTCCCCTTGCGACCGTTCAACAACGCGCCCAAGGCTTAACCCATGTACTCTCCAACGGTCCTCAACCCGTGCAACCACCGTGCCAAACACATCACCTCCGGGTCGGTGAGATATCCGGCTCACTTTACAACTTACAAGCTACATAGGTTTACCAATCCCCATAAGAAAGGTATGCAAGTGGTACACAACTCAAACTTGTTCGCGGAGCCACAATGGGGTGTTCTCAATTTTAACCAAATTCATCATGTTCACATTTAGTCATAAGCCATGAGTGAGATCCCCAAATCTATCGTTGACTCCAAAAACATAGCATAGCACTTCTAACGAGGATATGACACATAAGCGACATAGGACATATAGGAATTTATGCATGTGGATTTCCAATCAACGCCTAAACTTAAATGCACATTCATCATCCTTAATATAGTGATAAAAGAAAGACATTTCAAATAATAGGAATGCACCGGGGCTTGCCTTGAGAGTGATCGAAGTTAGCACTAGCCTCACAAGCGTTGAGCGTGGCAATAGCTTCTTCCGGCGGGATCAATTCGGCGTCGTCACCTAAGGAATGAAATGCAATGCATAAGTCACATGAATACAAGGTCGATGATGAGAGTAATGCATGTGTGCTGTTTTGTAAAGATGCCTATGAACACATTAATCACAAGTTTGTTTGCTCAAACCCTAGCAATCATAACATGCCTCTTGTTTTCTTTTACTGGACCCAAATTACATGAACAAGCATAACCATACTAATATAATGAGTAATGACTTGATGGCATAGACATGAGTGCTGTGGTTAGTGTAGGTTTAGCACTAATATCTTAGCAAGTTTCTATAATACAAAACGAAGAAATCTAGGCTTATGTGTTTTAACATCACATGCGATGACGATTTCCTTTTAAAATAGGAATTCGATTTCAAAATTCATACATACGTGAAATACATGAAACCTTTTGACTAAACCTGCCATGAGGTGCTAAAGGACATAATGAACAGTGGAAATTACATAAACATGCATGAACATGATTTTTAGTGACATAAAACTAATTATGCATGTGCTGAAAATAACTTTTTAGGAATTTAGATCTAGGGTTTGCAAAAATCATTACTTAACATGCTCAAAATTTAACATGGGATTTTCTACATATGCACAGTACCAAAAGGAAATTAATTACCAAGTTTCATGCAAAAATAATTTATACAGATTTAATTAAAAATTAAATACAGAGAATGCAAGAAATGCAATAACTTGAAAAATATGAAATGAAATGCAGATCTTCCAGTGCCAAAAATTCATGTGTGTCTGGGTGAAGCTTTTGGCCAAGTGGCATTTAATTTGGATTTATATTTTTGAAGTTATGGCTTAGTTAAGTTTTCAGGGGTTGACTTTTGTCATTTTTGTAAAAATGTGAAAATGACCAGATCTGATGAGTTCATGTTACTTTTATGAAAGTACAGGTCTTCTAGTTTCCAAAACATTTTAGTTTGTAATTTTTGGACGATTCAAACGCTAGATACGAATTTTTCAAACTCAAACGAAGTTCGGGTGTATTTACGAGAATGCCACCGGCAGTTTTTTAAACAGAGCGGCGCGCGGGCTCCGGCGCGACGGCGGCCGGCGCCGGCGAGGTTCGCCGCGGCGGCGTTCTAGGGCAGCGCATGGGCCGCGCTTTGGCCGGGAGGGAGCCGGTGCGACGGGGAGTTCGTGGGTGAGGACCACGGGGCCCAACGGCGGCCGGAGGGGCGGCGCGGCGAGCGGCGGAGCACCGCGGAGGTTCGGCAGCGGCGCGCACGTGGCTCGAGGAGCGAGAGGGGGAGGGAAAGGCCCGTGAGCATCACCCGGGGGTGAGGGTCGTCGGCGCGTGGTCGGGGCGACGAGGAGGGCCCGAAGTAGGGGCTCGACGGAGGGGTGCGGGTGGCCGGCGACGAGGGCCCTTTTCTCCTTCGAATTTCCGACGAGGCACTGCGGGGTAAAGAGAGTGGGTCAAGGGGGAGCTAGAGGGCAACCTTGCGCGTCGTCTTGGCCAAGAATCGGGGCATGCGCGCTCACCTAGACGGGGGATTTAGCGGGGGCGGCCATGGCGGTCGGTCCGGCGGCGGCGGCGTTTTCCTCCGAGTTGAACGCCGGTGAGGGGGGCAGAGGGCGGAGCAGTGGTGCGGTGAGGAGGGCAACGAGCTGGGCAATGATTGAGGCGGATGGGGGGAGCGGGGCTTGGCCTCCGTGGCGTATTTGAGGGGCGCGGCCGGACGGTGAGGCGGCGGCGGAGCGGGGCGGCTTCAATGCCGGCCGGCCGGGGTTGGGCGGCGGGTACGAGTTGGTTGGGAGCTGGCAGGGGGCACGCGGCGACTTGACAGGGCAGGGCGGGGCGCGTGCGCGGCCTGCGGCTCGCCGGACCGGCGGTCGGGCCGCCATTGTCCGGTGGGCAACGAGTGCTGGGTTTTGATTTTTGAAATTTGAATCTGCCGTTTGGAAATCCGGTTAAAATTCATAGTTCTATTGCTCCAAAAATAAAACCAAAAATATGGGGAGATTCAGGATGATGTGCTTTAATTTTCATCTTAAAGTTTGAAGTTCTAAACTTGCTTCCAAAAATTCATATAAAATTCACAAGTAACAGAGTTTCAGATTTGAATTTGAATTTTTGGGCATTCAAAACTTTGTTCAAAAATTTTGTAAAAATATTGTAAATTCATCTTTTTACATGAGCAATGCAGTGGTGCAAAAATATGTGGGTAGTGTTTTTATAATTTTTGCATTTTGGTTAGGACTAGGGTTTAGGATTAGGTTTTTCCTTTTTCCTTTTTATTTTTCTTATTTTCTTTTTTCCTGGTTGGGTGATTAACCTTAGTACTTCCTTAATGCTGTGATTAGGATGTTAAATACGTGATTGGCCTAAAATCGTGACATGGGATGTCACAGGACGGACGAGGCACAGGCCGCACTTGATCAACTCAAGGGATACCTTAGCGATCCTCCGTTATTGGTACATCTAGAACCGGACGAGACTATTCAGTTATATATCTCCGCAACAACCCATGTGGTGAGCACGGTTTTGGCGGTCGATCGGAAGGAAGAGGGACATCTGCAATTGGTACAACATCCGGTATATTTTGTAAGTGAAGTTCTTACTCGAATCACGGATGCGATATCTCCGATTACTGAAGTTAATATATGCGATCGTGATAACCACTCGAAAGTCGAAGCATTATTTCCAAGCGCATCCCATTGAAGTTAAGACTGGGTTTGCCATTGGAGATATTGTGCGAAACCGAGAGGCAGTGGGACAGGTTGCTAAGTGGGCTATAGAACTTGGCCAACATGAGATTACGTTCTCTTCGCGAACAGCTATCAAGGGGCAAGCTTTAGCTGATTTCATAACAGAGTGGTTGGAGACACAAGTCCCACGGGGAATCAAACGCTGGAGTATTGGGAGATGTTCTTTGATGGGTCCCCGCAGCTTTCAGGCGTGGGGGCTAGCATTGTACTTCTCACCCCACTCGAAGGAACCACTCGGATATGTGTTACAAATGCATTTCGGAGCCTCGAACAATACTTGCGGAGTATAAAGCTTTGCTTCATGGGCTTCGAGTAGTCTGTTTCGTTAGGAGTTAGACGATTGGATATATATGGTGATTCAATGCTGCTAATCAGTCAAGTTAACAAGGTGTGGGATGCTCATGATGATCATATGATCGCCTATCGACAGGAGGTTAGGAAATTTGAAGATAAGTTTGATGGTTTGCGATTTTCTCATATACTGCGCGAAAACAATTCTGCTCGCAATGTTTGCAATGTTCTAACACGGGAATTCCAAGTAGGAGACTTGGTTCTTCGAAAGATTCAGTCCAACAAGAACAGGCATAAGTTGTCACCGGTCCGGGAGGGACCTTTTCTCGGTTAAATCGGTTTCCGGACCGGGGCTTATAGGCTTATGGCATTGGATGAAGAAGAAATTCCAAATTCTTGGAATATTTTACAGCTTCAGTCGTTTTTATACTTGACAAGTATTTTTTGTACATTTATTCATATTATAATAAAGTAATTTTGTCTAATGAGAATGTGTTTGCTTCGTGTCTCAATATTTTAATTTTGCATTAAATTATCGAGCCAGGGGCTGCTCGTGTTAAGAGCAGTATGTGATATTGTGTTATTCTTGAATAATAAGACCAGTCATATGGTCGGTAGGTCTGCTGTGTTGAGAGCGATCTGTTTCTTTTCAGTTTAAGACTGGTATATTCAGGAAAGGAAATTGTATGGCATTTTTTTTATGAATACTGATTGGTAGGTCTGCTGTGTTACGAGCGATCTGTAAAATTTTGAAATCTTACAACTTAGTTTTTTTTGCCTATGTGACATGATCTTGTTAAAGTAAGCTATAATTATAAATCGTGATCTGTGCTGATTAGTGCCGTAGTTTGATTATAATTATTTTTAGCTGAAATAACCATCATGTCTTAGGCAAATAAGTTAGTAAGTATGATGGTGAAACCAGTATTCATATAGAAAAGAACAACAACTGGTATTTAAATATAAAACAACGTGATGATCAAGATGTTTGATTACAAAATCAAAGTGGCCCTATTACATAATTCACTAAGCAGGACCGCACCGGTATCGGCGGTCTTAGGATTTTATTCTAGTCTATCATCCAGCGTTTCTTCAGAATCGAAGAAGATATCGGTAAATCTCTATCAAGATCTTCAAACGCATTAAAGGGTGGATCCCTACTTTCAATATTTTAGCTCAACATTAAGTTCATTAACCAAGGCATTTGCAGATTATCACTATTGCAATCAAGTTTGCAAGAGAAGATAAAATAGATCCTTATTCCTTTCATCTCTCATTTCATCTTCCATATTATTTACTACGATGTGACGAGCTAAACAAGCGGTACTCATTACACGACGTATACGCACCGCACCGGTCGTATACGACAACCTTTCCGCTAGCACCTGACGGAAGACTAGCCATTTCCAACTCCCCGGGAGTATGGCAACTCAACGACTTCCTCGTGGCCGACCCATCTCCCTCCCGTGAGACTATCCTCTCACTAACAGCCGGTAAAAGAGAGCCGGCTACGCTACATCTCCGGGGCGATAGGGTACATCAGCTTGCTGGGCCCATGATACAAGCATGTAGTACGATACGTTCAAACTTGTTCAACTAAGCCGACAACGGTACGATCTTTGACCGACTCGGACGGGGCTACCACCTTGCAAGACCTCATCTCCGTCTTGCCCTTTCTCTTACGGGGCCCGTCCGGTCTCAACTTCATTAACACTCTCTTCATCTTAGTGTCAACACAAAAACCCTTAAAGCCTCCATGCTTTAAGATTCCCTAAACATCTACCGTTGCGACTATGAATTAAGCTTAGCCTTTATTGAGCTACCTGTACCAAGTATAGTATAAACAAACGGAAACCTACCATAATGCAACTAGGTATCAAACAATCCCTATCACCTAATGCACAAGAGAACTTAACTATTTGATAAAATAAAATATTTAAAAACATAGGTAGGATGCACCGGGCTTGCCTTGATACGAGTCGGGGTTAGCTTCCTCGGCGTGTGGGTCGACTTCGAGATTCCTTCGCCTACCTCGACCTCGGGTGGAACCTCGATCACCTCGTAACCTAGGTCGACCAACAATGCGTCGCGAATCACAACTATGTATGCATGAAGGAACATGATATACTTATGCAACGGTTTTATTAATTATGGTCAATAATTAATAATTAATAATTTAATAATTAATGCTTCATCATATTGGTTAATTAACAATTCATAATTAAGCATGTTCATTAAGCAAGTAATTAGCAATTGGTTATGCTCATTAAGTAATGCTTAATCAAGGTTATTAATTACTAATTAATCTTGTTCCTTAATTAATAATTAATTAAGTTCATTAATACTAATTACTTAGGTTTAGTAATTAACAATTAATCCTGTTTATTAAACAATAATAAATCATTATTTAGGTGACATGTGATAATAGGATAATAAATTGGAACCACATGAAATGATAATGTTTAAGTTTAATTTTGGAAAATAATTTTCATAATTATTTTCGTCTGCAGATATCTCCTTCATTTAATTAAATTATTTTCGTACATTAAACATTTATGTAGCATAAAATAATAGCTTTTCTTTACACAAAGAATGTGATTAATTACTATCTATGGAATAAAAATACTCAAAATAAATATTTTATTTCATAAACATTATCCCCTAAACGGATAAGTGCGGGGGGGCGTGCCGTTTCATTTAAACAATACGTCGTGTAAAGCCGCAAAGGGGCTCACGTTTCGTTCAAACCAAATCCGCACCACGCCCTAAACGGCTAATTGGGGTGGGGGGGGGGATCGCGCTTCATTTAAACTAAACGACGCGTAAAGCCCCAAAGGGGCTCGCGATTTTGTTCGGAGCAAATCCGCACGTCGCCCCTAAACATCTAAGTTTGGGGGAGTGGCGTTTAATTTAAATAAAACGATGTCTAAAGCCACAAAGGGGCTCTCGTTTTCGTTCGAAGCAAATCCGCACCTCGCCCCTAAACGGCTAAGTGGCGGGGGGGCGGGAGTGGCTTTTGATTTAATTAAAACGATGCCTAAAGCCGCAAAGGGGCTCGCGTTTTTGTTCGAAGCAAATGCGCACCTCACCCCTAAATGGCTAAGTGTGGGGAGTGGCGTTTAATTTAAACAAAACGATGCGTAAAGCCGAAAAGGGGCTCACGTTTTCATTCGAGCAAATCAACAGCTCGCCCTAAATGGCTAAGTATGTGTGTGTGTATGTGGGGGGGGGCGCTTCATTTAAACAAAACGTCGCGTAAAGTCGCAAAGGGGCTCGCGTTTTCGTTCGAAGCAAATCCACACCTCGCCCCTAAACGACTAACCGTGGGGGAGTGGCGTTTAATTTAATCGAAACGATGCGTAAAGCCGCAAAGGGGCTCGTGTTTTCATTCGAAGCAAATCCGCACCTCGCCCCTAAACGGCTAAGTGCGGGGGGAGTGCCGTTTCATTTAAACAATACGTCGCGTAAAGCCGCAAAGGGGCTCATGTTTTCGTTCAAACCAAATCCGCACCACGCCCCTAAACGGCTAATTGGGGGGGGGGTCGCGCTTCATTTAAACTAAACGTCGCGTAAAGCCCCACAGGGCTCGCGATTTTGTTCGAAGAAAATCCGCACGTCGCCCCTAAACATCTATGTTTGGGGAGTGGCGTTTAATTTAATTAAAACAATGTGTAAAGCCGTAAAGGGCTCTCGTTTTCGTTCGAAGCAAATCCGCACCTCGCCCCTGAACGGCTAAGTGGCGGGGGGAGGGGAGTGGCGTTTGATTTAATTAAAACAATGCCTAAAGCCGCAAAGGGGCTCGCGTTTGAGTTCGAAGCAAATCTGCACCTCGCCCCTAAACGGCTAAGTGTGGGGAGTGGCATTTAATTTAAACAAAACAATGCGTGAAACCAAAAAGGGGCTCGCGTTTTCGTTCAAAGCAAATCAACAGCTCGCCCCTAAATGGCTAAGTGTGTGTGTGTGGTGGGGGTGGCGTTTCATTTAACCAAAACGTCACGTAAAGCAAGCAAAGGGGCTCGCGTTTCCATTCGAAGCAAATCCGCACCGTGCCCCTAAACGGCTAAGTGGGGGGAGGGGGCGGTGGGGAGTGGCATTTCATTTAAACAAAACATCGCGTAAAGCCGCAAAGGGGCTCGCGTTTCGTCCGAAGCAAATCCACACCTCGTCCCTAAACGGCTAATCGTGGGGGAGTGGCGTTTAATTTAATTAAAACGATGCATAAAGCCGCAAAGGGGCTCGCATTTTCGTTCGAAGCAAATCCACACCTCTCCCTAAATGGCTAACCGTAGGGGGGGGAGTGGCGTTCCATTTAAACAAAACGTCGCGTAAAGCCGCAAAGGGGCTCGCATTTTCGTTCGAAGCAAATCCGCACCTCGCCCCTAAACGGCTAAGTGGGGGGAGGGGGCGGGAAGTGGCGTTTCATTTAAACAAAACATCGCGTAAAGCCGCAAAGGGGCTCGCGTTTTCGTTCGAAGCAAATCCACACCTCGCCCTAAACGGCTAATCGTGGGGGAGTGACGTTTAATTTAATTGAAACGATGCGTAAAGCCGTAAAGGGGCTCGTGTTTTCGTTCGAAGCAAATCCACACCTCGCCCCTAAACGGCTATCCGTGGGGAGTGCTGTTTAATTTAATTGAAACGATTCGTAAAGCCGCAAAGGGGCTCGCGTTTTCGTTCGAAGCAAGTCCACACCTCGCCCCTAAACGGCTAAGTGTGTGTGTGTGGAGGGGGGGCGGGCGAGTGGCGTTTCATTTAATCAATACGTCACGTAAAGCCGCAAAGGGCTCACGTTTTCGTTCAAACGAAATCCACACCACGCCCTAAACGGCTAATTGGGGGGGGGGGCGCTTCATTTAAACTAAACGTCATGTAAAGCCACAAAGGGGCTCGCGATTTTATTCGAAGCAAATCCGCACCTCGCCCCTAAACCGCTAAGTGTGGGGGAGTGACGTTTAATTTAATTGAAACGATGCGTAAAGCCGCCAAGGGGCTCGTGCTTTCATTCGAAGCAAATCCACACCTCGCCCGTAAACGGCTAAGTGCGGGGGGGGTGGCGTTTCATTTAAATAATACATCGCGTAAAGCCGCAAAGGGGCTCACGTTTTCGTTCAAGCAAATCCGCACCTCGCCCCTAAACGGCTAAGTGCGGGTGGGGGGGGCGGGGAGTGCCGTTTCATTTAAACAATACGTCGCGTAAAGCCACAAAGGGGCTCACGTTTTCGTTCAAAGCAAATCAACAGCTCGCCCCTAAATGGCTAAGTGTGTGTGTGTGGTGGGGGTGGCGTTTCATTTAACCAAAACGTCACGTAAAGCAGCAAAGGGGCTCGCGTTTCCATTCGAAGCAAATCCGCACCTTGCCCCTAAACGGCTAAGTGGGGGAGGGGGCGGTGGGGAGTGGCATTTCATTTAAACAAAACATCGCGTAAAGCCGCAAAGGGGCTCGCGTTTCGTCCGAAGCAAATCCACACCTCGTCCCTAAACGGCTAAGCGTGGGGGAGTGGCGTTTAATTTAATTGAAACGATGCATAAAGCCGCAAAGGGGCTTGCGTTTCGTTCGAAGCAAATCCACACCTCTCCCCTAAATGGCTAACTATAGGGGGGGGAGTGGCGTTCCATTTAAACAAAACGTCGCGTAAAGCCGCAAAGGGGCTCGCATTTTCGTTCGAAGCAAATCCGCACCTCACCCCTAAACGGCTAAGTGGGGGGAGGGGGCGGGAAGTGGCGTTTCATTTAAACAAAACATCGCGTAAAGCCGCAAAGGGGCTCGCGTTTCGTTCGAAGCAAATCCACACCTCGCCCCTAAACGGCTAACCGTGGGGAGTGACGTTTAATTTAATTGAAACGATGCGTAAAGCCGTAAAGGGGCTCGTGTTTTCGTTCGAAGCAAATCCACACCTCGCCCCTAAACGGCTAAGTGTGTGTGTGTGGGGGGGGCGGGGCGGGCGGAGTGGCGTTTCATTTAAACAATACGCCACGTAAAGCCGCAAAGGGGCTCACGTTTTCGTTCAAAGGAAATCCGCACCGCGCGATGTGTGTGTGTGGTGGGGGTGGCGTTTCATTTAACCAAAACATCACGTAAAGCAGCAAAGGGGCTCGCGTTTCCATTCGAAGCAAATCCGCACCTTGCCCCTAAACGGCTAAGTGGGGGGAGGGGGCGGTGGGGAGTGGCATTTCATTTAAACAAAACATCGCGTAAAGCCGCAAAGGGCTCGCGTTTCGTCCGAAGCAAATCCACACCTCGCCCCTAAACGGCTAACCGTGGGGGAGTGGCGTTTAATTTAATTGAAACGATGCATAAAGCCGCAAAGGGGCTCGCGTTTTTGTTCGAAGCAAATCCACACCTCTCCCCTAAATGGCTAACCGTAGGGGGGGAGTGGCGTTCCATTTAAACAAAACGTCGCGTAAAGCCGCAAAGGGGCTCGCATTTTCGTTCGAAGCAAATCCGCACCAAGCCCCTAAACGGCTAAGTGAGGGGAGGGGGCGGGAAGTGGCGTTTCATTTAAACAAAACATCGCGTAAAGCCGCAAAGGGGCTCGCGTTTTCGTTCGAAGCAAATCCACACCTCGCCCCTAAACGGCTAACCGTGGGGGAGTGACGTTTAATTTAATTGAAACGATGCGTAAAGCCGTAAAGGGGCTCGTGTTTTCGTTCGAAGCAAATCCACACCTCGCCCTAAACGGCTAAGTGTGTGTGTGTGGGGGGGCGGGGGCGGGGCGGAGTGGCGTTTCATTTAAACAATACGCCGCGTAAAGCCGCAAAGGGGCTCACGTTTTCGTTCAAAGGAAATCCACACCGCGCCCCTAAACGGCTAATTGGGGGGGGGTGCTTCATTTAAACTAAATGTCGTGTAAAGCCACAAAGGGGCTCACGATTTTGTTTGAAGCAAATCCGCACCTCGGCCCTAAACAGCTAAGTGTGGGGGAGTTGTGTTTAATTTAAATAAAACGATGCGTAAAGCCGCAAATGGGCTCTCGTTTCGTTCGAAGCAAATCCGCACCTCGCTCCTAAACGGCTAAGTGGGGGATTGGCGTTCCCTTTACACGAAACGTCACGTAAATCTTCAAAGGGGCTCGTGTTTCGTTTGAACCAAATCCGCACCTCGCCCCTAAACGGCTAAGTGGGATGTTGGGGGGGGGGGTTGGCGTTTCATGTAAACTAAACGTCGCGTAAAGCCGCAAAGGGCTCGCGTTTCGTTCAAGCAAATCCACACCTCACCCCTAAACGGCTAAATTGGGGGGGGGGGTGCTTCATTTAAACTAAATGTCGTGTAAAGCCACAAAGAGGCTCGCGATTTTGTTCGAAGCAAATCCGCACCTCGCCCAGAAACAACTAAGTGTGGGGGAGTGGCGTTTAATTTAATTGAAATGATGCGTAAAGCCGCAAAGGGGCTCACGTTTTCGTTCAAAGCAAATCCGCACCGCGCCCCTAAACGGCTAATTGGGGGGGGCGAGGGAGGGTGGCGCATCATTTAAACTAAAAGTCGCGTAAAGCCACAAAGGGGCTCGCGTTTTCGTTCGAAGCAAATCCACACCTCGCCCCTAAACGGCTAAGTGTGGGGAGTGGCATTTAGTTTAATTAAAACGATGCGTAAAGCCGCAAAGGGGCTCGCGTTTTCGTTCGAAGCAAATCCGCACCTCGCCCCTAAACGGCGAGGTGTGGGGAAGTGGCGTTTAATTTAATTAAAACAATGCGTAAAGCCGCAAAGGGCTCGACGTTTTCGTTCAAAGGAAATCCGTACCTCGCTCCTAAACGGCTAAGTGGGGGAGAGTGGGGTTTCATTTAAACAAAACGTCGCGTAAAGCCACAAAGGGGCTCGTGTTTTCATTCGAAGCAAATCCGCACCTCGCCCCTAAACGGATAAGTGGGGGGGGAGTGGCGTTTCATTGAAACTAAACATCCCGTAAAGCCACAAAGGGGCTTGCGTTTTCGTTCAAGCAAATCTGCACCTCGCCCTAAACGGCTAAGTGTGGGGAGTGGCGTTTAATTTAAATAAAACGATGTGTAAAGCCGAATAGGGGCTCGCGTTTTCGTTCAAAGCAAATCAACAGCTCGCCCCTAAATGGCTAAGTGCGTGTGTGTTGGGGGGGGGTGGCGTTTCATTTAAACAAAACGTCACGTAAAGCCGAGAAAGGGGCTCACGTTTTCTTTCGAAGCAAATCCGCACCTCGCCCGAAACGGCTAAGTGGGGGGAGGGGGGGGAGTGGCGTTTCATTTAAACAAAACATCGCGTAAAGGCGCAAAGGGGCTCGCGTTTTCATTCGAAGCAAATCCGCCCTCACCCCTAAATGGATAAGTGGTGGTGGGGGAGGGGGTGGGAGTGGCGTTTCATTTAAACTAAACATCGCGTAAAGCCGCAAAGAGGCTCGCGTTTTCATTCGAAGCAAATCTACACCTAGCCCCTAAACGGCTAAGTGGGCGGGAGTGGCGTTTAATTTAAACAAAACGATGCGTAAAGTCGCAAAGGGGCTCGCGTTTCGTTCGAAGCAAATCAACGACTCGCCCCTAAATAGCTAAGTTTGTGTGTGTGTGGTGGGGGGGGGGGTGGCGTTTCATTTCAACAAAACGTCACCTAAAGCCGCACAGGGGCTCGCATTTTCATTCGAAGCAAATCCGCACCTCGCTCCTAAACGGCTAAGTGGGGGAAGTGGCATTCCATTTAAACTAAACGTCGCGTAAATCCGCAAAGGGGCTCGCATTTTCGTTCAAAGCAAATCCGCACCTCGCCCTAAACGGCTAAGCGTAGGGGGGGGAGTGGCGTTCCATTTAAACAAAACGTCGCGTAAAGCCGCAAAGGGGCTCGCATTTTCGTTCGAAGCAAATCCGCACCAAGCCCCTAAACGGCTAAGTGGGGGAGGGGGCGGGAAGTGGCGTTTCATTTAAACAAAACATCGCGTAAAGCCGCAAAGGGGCTCGCGTTTTCGTTCGAGCAAATCCACACCTCGCCCCTAAACGGCTAACTGTGGGGGAGTGACGTTTAATTTAATTGAAACGATGCGTAAAGCCGTAAAGGGGCTCGTGTTTTCGTTCGAAGCAAATCCACACCTCGCCCCTAAACGGCTAAGTGTGTGTGTGTGTGGGGGGCGGGCGGGCGGAGTGGCGTTTCATTTAAACAATACGCCGCGTAAAGCCGCAAAGGGGCTCACGTTTTCGTTCAAAGGAAATCCACACCGCGCCCCTAAACGGCTAATTGGGGGGGGGGGGTGCTTCATTTAAACTAAATGTCGTGTAAAGCCACAAAGGGGCTCACGATTTTGTTTGAAGCAAATCCGCACCTCGGCCCTAAACAGCTAAGTGTGGGGGAGTTGTGTTTAATTTAATTAAAACGATGCGTAAAGCCGCAAATGGGCTCTCGTTTTCGTTCGAAGCAAATCCGCACCTCGCTCCTAAACGGCTAAGTGGGGGATTGGCGTTCCATTTAAACGAAACGTCACGTAAATCTGCAAAGGGGCTCGCGTTTTCGTTTGAACCAAATCCGCCCTCGCCCCTAAACGGCTAAGTGGGATGGGGGGGGGGTGGCGTTTCATGTAAACTAAACGTCGCGTAAAGCCGCGAGAGGGCTCGTGTTTTCGTTCGAAGCAAATCCACACCTCACCCCTAAACGGCTAAATTGGGGGGGGGGGGTGCTTCATTTAAACTAAATGTCGTGTAAAGCCACAAAGAGGCTCACGATTTTGTTCGAAGCAAATCCGCACCTCGCCCGAAACAACTAAGTGTGGGGGAGTGGCTTTAATTTAATTGAAATGATGCGTAAAGCCGCAAAGGGGCTCACGTTTTCGTTCAAAGCAAATCCGCACCGCGCCCCTAAACGGCTAATTGGGGGGAGGGGGGGGCCTTCATTTAAACTAAATGTCGTGAAACGATGCGTAAAGCCGCAAAGGGACTCGCGTTTTCATTCGAAGCAAGTCCGCACCTCGCCCGTAAACGGCTAACTGCAGGGGGGGAGTGGCGTTTCGTTTAAACAATACGTCACGTAAAGCCGCAAAGGGCTCACGTTTCGTTCAAAGCAAATCCGCACCGCGCCCTAAACGGCTAATTGTGGGGGGGGGGGTGGCGCTTCATTTAAACTAAACGTCGCGTAATGCCACAAAGGGGCTCGCGTTTTCATTCGAAGCAAATCCGCACCTCGTCCCTAAACGGCTAAGTGGGGCGAGGGGGCGGGGAGTGGCGTTTCCTTTAAACAAAACGTCGCGTAAAGCCACAAAGGGGCTCGCGTTTTCGTTCGAAGCAAATCCACACCGCGGCCCTAAACGGCTAATTTGGGGGGTGGGCGCTTCATTTAAACTAAACATCGTGTAAAGCCACAAAGGGGCTCGTGATTTTGTTCGAAGCGAATCCTCACCTCGCCCCTAAATAGCTAAGTGCGGGGAGTGGTGTTTAATTTAATTGAAACGATGCATAAAGCCGCAAAGGGGCTCGCGTTTCGTTCGAACCAAATCCGGACCGCGCCCCTAAATGGCTAATTGGGGGAGGGGGGGTGGCGCTTCATTTAAACTAAATGTCGTGAAACGATGCGTAAAGCCGCAAAGGGGCTCGCATTTTCGTTCGAAGCAAATCCGCACCAAGCCCCTAAACGGCTAAGTGGGGGAGGGGGCGGGAAGTGGCGTTTCATTTAAACAAAACATCGCGTAAAGCCGCAAAGGGGCTCGCGTTTCGTTCGAAGCAAATCCACACCTCGCCCCTAAACGGCTAATCGTGGGGGAGTGACGTTTAATTTAATTGAAACGATGCGTAAAGCCGTAAAGGGGCTCGTGTTTTCGTTCGAAGCAAATCCACACCTCGCCCCTAAACGGCTAAGTGTGTGTGTGTGGGGGGGGCGGGGCGGGGCGGAGTGGCGTTTCATTTAAACAATACGCCGCGTAAAGCCGCAAAGGGGCTCACGTTTTCGTTCAAAGGAAATCCACACCGCGCCCCTAAACGGCTAATTGGGGGGGGGGTGCTTCATTTAAACTAAATGTCGTGTAAAGCCACAAAGGGGCTCACGATTTTGTTTGAAGCAAATCCGCACCTCGGCCCTAAACAGCTAAGTGTGGGGGAGTTGTGTTTAATTTAATTAAAACGATGCGTAAAGCCGCAAATGGGCTCTCGTTTCGTTCGAAGCAAATCCGCACCTCGCTCCTAAACGGCTAAGTGGGGGATTGGCGTTCCATTTAAACGAAACGTCACGTAAATCTGCAAAGGGGCTCGCGTTTTCGTTTGAACCAAATCCGCCCTCGCCCCTAAACGGCTAAGTGGGATGGGGGGGGTGGCGTTTCATGTAAACTAAACGTCGCGTAAAGCCGCAGAGGGGCTCGTGTTTTCGTTCGAAGCAAATCCACACCTCACCCCTAAACGGCTAAATTGGGGGGGGGGGGTGCTTCATTTAAACTAAATGTCGTGTAAAGCCACAAAGAGGCTCACGATTTTGTTCGAAGCAAATCCGCACCTCGCCCGAAACAACTAAGTGTGGGGGAGTGGCTTTAATTTAATTGAAATGATGCGTAAAGCCGCAAAGGGGCTCACGTTTTCGTTCAAAGCAAATCCGCACCGCGCCCCTAAACGGCTAATTGGGGGGAGGGGGGGCCTTCATTTAAACTAAATGTCGTGAAACGATGCGTAAAGCCGCAAAGGGACTCGCGTTTTCATTCGAAGCAAGTCCGCACCTCGCCCGTAAACGGCTAACTGCAGGGGGGAGTGGCGTTTCGTTTAAACAATACGTCACGTAAAGCCGCAAAGGGGCTCACGTTTCGTTCAAAGCAAATCCGCACCGCGCCCCTAAACGGCTAATTGTGGGGGGGGTGGCGCTTCATTTAAACTAAACGTCGCGTAATGCCACAAAGGGGCTCGCGTTTTCATTCGAAGCAAATCCGCACCTCGTCCCTAAACGGCTAAGTGGGGCGAGGGGGCGGGAGTGGCGTTTCCTTTAAACAAAACGTCGCGTAAAGCCACAAAGGGGCTCGCGTTTCGTTCGAAGCAAATCCACACCGCGGCCCTAAACGGCTAATTTGGGGGGGCGCTTCATTTAAACTAAACATCGTGTAAAGCCACAAAGGGGCTCGTGATTTTGTTCGAGCGAATCCTCACCTCGCCCCTAAATAGCTAAGTGTGGGGGAGTGGTGTTTAATTTAATTGAAACGATGCATAAAGCCGCAAAGGGGCTCGCGTTCGTTCGAACCAAATCCAGACCGCGCCCCTAAATGGCTAATTGGGGGAGGGGGGTGGCGCTTCATTTAAACTAAATGTCGTGAAACGATGCGTAAAGCCGCAAAGGGACTCGCGTTTTCGTTCGAAGCAAGTCCGCACCTCGCCCGTAAACGGCTAACTGCGGGGGGGCGCTTCATTTAAACTAAATGTCGTGAAACGATGCGTAAAGCCGCAAAGGGACTCGCGTTTCGTTCGAAGCAAGTCCGCACCTCGCCCGTAAACGGCTAAGCGTGGGGGGGGAGTGGCGTTTAATTTAAACAAAAAGTTGCGTAAAGCTGAAAAGGGGCTCGCGTTTCGTTCAAAGCAAATCAACGCTCGCCCCTAAATGGCTAAGTGTGTGTGTGCGGGGGGGTGGCGTTTTATTTAAACAAAACGTCACGTAAAGCCGCAAAGGGGCTGGCGTTTCCATTCGAAACAAATCCGCACCTCGCCCCTAAACGGCTAAGTGGGGGGAGGGGGTGGGGAGTGGCGTTTCATTTAAACAAAATGTCGCGTAAAGCCGCAAAGGGGCTCGCGTTTTTGTTCGAAGCAAATCCACACCTTGCCCCTAAACGGCTAATCGTGGTGGAGTGGCGTTTAATTTAATTGAAACGATGCGTAAAGCCGCAAAGGGCTCGCGTTGTCGTTCGAAGCAAATCCACACCTCGCCCCTGAACGGCTAAGTGGGGGATTGGCGTTCCATTTAAACGAAACGTCACGTAAATCTGCAAAGGGGCTCGCGTTTTGGTTTGAACCAAATCCGCCCTCGCCCCTAAACGGCTAAGTGGGATGGGGGGGGGGTGGCGTTTCATGTAAACTAAACGTCGCGTAAAGCTGCGAGAGGGGCTCGTGTTTTCGTTCGAAGCAAATCCACACCTCACCCCTAAACGGCTAAATTGGGGGGGGGGTGCTTCATTTAAACTAAATGTCGTGTAAAGCCACAAAGAGGCTCACGATTTTGTTCGAAGCAAATCCGCACCTCGCCCGAAACAACTAAGTGTGGGGGAGTGGCTTTAATTTAATTGAAATGATGCGTAAAGCCGCAAAGGGGCTCACGTTTCGTTCAAAGCAAATCCGCACCGCGCCCCTAAATGGCTAATTGGGGGGGCGGGGGTGGCGCTTCATTTAAACTAAAAGTCGCGTAAAGCCACAAAGGGGCTCGCGTTTCGTTCGAAGCAAATCCACACCTCGCCCCTAAACGGCTAAGTGTGGGGAGTGGCATTTAGTTTAATTAAAACGATGCGTAAAGCCGCAAAGGGGCTCTCGTTTTCGTTCGAAGCAAATCCGCACCTCGTCCCTAAACAGCTAAGTGTGGGGGAGTGGCGTTTAATTTAATTGAAACGATGCGTAAGGCCGCAAAGGGGCTCGCATTTTCGTTCGAACCAAATCCACACCGCGCCCCAAAACGGCTAATTGGGGGGAGGGGGGGGGGCCTTCATTTAAACTAAATGTCGTGAAACGATGCGTAAAGCCGCAAAGGGACTCGCGTTTTCATTCGAAGCAAGTCCGCACCTCGCCCGTAAACGGCTAACTGCGGGGGGAGTGGCGTTTCGTTTAAACAATACGTCACGTAAAGCCGCAAAGGGGCTCACGTTTTCGTTCAAAGCAAATCCGCACCGCGCCCTAAACGGCTAATTGTGGGGGGGGGGTGGCGCTTCATTTAAACTAAACGTCGCGTAATGCCACAAAGGGGCTCGCGTTTTCATTCGAAGCAAATCCGCACCTCGTCCCTAAACGGCTAAGTGGGGCGAGGGGCGGGGAGTGGCGTTTCCTTTAAACAAAACGTCGCGTAAAGCCACAAAGGGGCTCGCGTTTTCGTTCGAAGCAAATCCACACCGCGGCCCTAAACGGCTAATTTGGGGGGGGGCGCTTCATTTAAACTAAACATCGTGTAAAGCCACAAAGGGGCTCGTGATTTTGTTCGAAGCGAATCCTCACCTCGCCCCTAAACAGCTAAGTGTGGGGGAGTGGTGTTTAATTTAATTGAAACGATGCATAAAGCCGCAAAGGGGCTCGCGTTTCGTTCGAACCAAATCCAGATCGCGCCCCTAAATGGCTAATTGGGGGGAGGGGGGTGGCGCTTCATTTAAACTAAATGTCGTGAAACGATGCGTAAAGCCGCAAAGGGACTCGCGTTTCGTTCGAAGCAAGTCCGCACCTCGCCCGTAAACGGCTAACTCGCGGGGGGGCGCTTCATTTAAACTAAATGTCGTGAAACGATGCGTAAAGCCGCAAAGGGACTCGCGTTTCGTTCGAAGCAAGTCCGCACCTCGCCCGTAAACGGCTAACCGTGGGGGGGGAGTGGCGTTTAATTTAAACAAAACGTTGCGTAAAGCTGAAAAGGGGCTCGCGTTTTCGTTCAAAGCAAATTAACGGCTCGCCCCTAAATGGCTAAGTGTGTGTGTGCGGGGGGGGGTGGCGCTTCATTTAAACTAAACGTCGCGTAATGCCACAAAGGGGCTCGAGTTTTCATTCGAAGCAAATCCGCACCTCGTCCCTAAACGGCTTAGTGGGGCGAGGGGGCGGGGAGTGGCGTTTCCTTTAAACAAAACGTCGCGTAAAGCCACAAAGGGCTCGCGTTTTCGTTCGAAGCAAATCCACACCGCGGCCCTAAACGGCTAATTTGGGGGGGGGGGTCTTCATTTAAACTAAACATCGTGTAAAGCCACAAAGGGGCTCGTGATTTTGTTCGAGCGAATCCTCACCTCGCCCCTAAACAGCTAAGTGTGGGGGAGTGGTGTTTAATTTAATTGAAACGATGCATAAAGCCGCAAAGGGGCTCGCGTGTTCGTTCGAACCAAATCCAGATCGCGCCCTAAATGGCTAATTGGGGGAGGGGGGGTGGCGCTTCATTTAAACTAAATGTCGTGAAACGATGCGTAAATCAGCAAAGGGACTCGCGTTTCGTTCGAAGCAAGTCCGCACCTCGCCCGTAAACGGCTAACTCGCGGGGGGGAGGCGCTTCATTTAAACTAAATGTCGTGAAACGATGCGTAAAGCCGCAAAGGGACTCGCGTTTTCGTTCGAAGCAAGTCCGCACCTCGCCCGTAAACGGCTAACCGTGGGGGGGAGTGGCGTTTAATTTAAACAAAACGTTGCGTAAAGCTGAAAAGGGGCTCGCGTTTTCGTTCAAAGCAAATTAACAGCTCGCCCCTAAATGGCTAAGTGTGTGTGTGCGGGGGGGGTGGCGTTTTATTTAAACAAAACGTCACGTAAAGCCGCAAAGGGGCTGGCGTTTCCATTCGAAACAAATCCGCACCTCGCCCCTAAACGGCTAAGTGGGGGGAGGGGGTGGGGAGTGGCGTTTCATTTAAACAAAATGTCGCGTAAAGCCGCAAAGGGGCTCGCGTTTTTGTTCGAAGCAAATCCACACCTTGCCCCTAAACGGCTAACCGTGGTGGAGTGGCGTTTAATTTAATTGAAACGATGCGTAAAGCCGCAAAGGGGCTCGCGTTTCGTTCGAAGCAAATCCACACCTCGCCCCCGAACGGCTAAGTGTGTGTGGGGGGGGGCGGATCGGCGTTTCATTTAAACAATACGTTGCTTAAAGTCGCAAAGGGGCTCACGTTTTCGTTCAAAGGAAATCCACACCACGCCCCTAAACGGCTAATTGGGGGGGGGCGCTTCATTTGAACTATACGTCGTGTAAAGCCACAAAGGGGCTCGCGATTTTGTTCGAAGCAAATCCGCAGCTCGCCCCTAAACAACTAAGTGTGGGGGAGTGGCGTTTAATTTAATTGAAACGATGCGTAAAGCCGCAAAGGGGCTCGCGTTTTTATTCGAAGCAAATCTGCACCTTGCCCGTAAATGGCTAAGTGCAGGGGGAGTACCGTTTCATTTAAACAATACGTCTCGTAAAGCCGCAAAGGGGCTCACGTTTTCGTTCAAAGCAAATCCGCACCTCGCCCGTAAATGGCTAAGTACGGGGGGAGTACCGTTTCATTTAAACAATACGTCGCGTAAAGCCGCAAAGGGGCTCACGTTTTCGTTCAAAGCAATTCCGCACCTCGCCCCTAAACGGCTAGGTGTGGGGGAGTGGCGTTTGATTTAATTAAATTGATGCGTAAAGCCGCAAAGGGGCTCACGTTTTTGTTCGAAGGAAATCCGCACCTCGCTCCTAAACGGCTAAGTGGGGGGAGGGGGGGTGGCATTTCATTTAAACAAAACATCGCATAAAGCCGCAAAGAGGCTCGCATTTTTGTTCGAAGCGAGTTACAACGAGTATATCATCTCATACAAGCCGGAATACATACATCATGGTATAATACAACCAGGTTTTCGAATACAAACATTGGTGCAGCGGAAATATAAATCTTATTGAAGTTTAACAACCTACAAGTATTGCGGCGGAAACTTGTACTTTGAACACCAAAACACTATTAAACGATCAACATGATGCACTAAGCCCTTCGTACATCACGGTCCTTCCTCTTCACGATGCCGGGATCCGTTCCCATTGGTGGAAACCACCCTCGGGATACTCCACTTCCGGAACTACCGTACGAGCTGTGGAAGTACGATTCGATTCGATTCTCGAAAAGCATAACGAACAAACCCCGAGTATTCTAATACTCGGCAAGACTGACTCCGATCAACATGGCACGCTAAGGCCGACGCCTAGTATGCAAAGGCTTTCTGGTTGTAGGGTGTACTCCTTTGCGAAAACAGCATTAACGGTTGAGTCCTTACTTTCGATATTTTAGCTCATGTTAAGTTCTTTAACCTCTAGGTTTGCGAGACTACCACTATTGCAATCAAGTTTGCAGGAAAAGATAAATTCCAACCAACGAGTCCTTTCCTTTCATCCATCTTCCTTCATCTTTCACTTGATTAACTACGATGTGACACGGTGAACAAGCGGTACTCATTACTGCGAGGGACACCGATTCGAATCGATTTCACCAGCTGGGAAAACCCGTTTACACGGCGTATACGCACCCCATTGGTCGCATACGACAACCTTTCACGCTAACTCCTGACGGTGGCCGGGTTAGTCTCCCATCCGTCCGAGAACCCGGGGACCCCACGCGATACCCGTCCTCGACGTTATCCGTGAGCGACCACCCATTCCTCTCCCGTTGAGACATGAGGCCTTGCCTCATTCTCTAGCCAATTAGGGGATGAGCTACGTCCAACCACCGAGGCAATTAGGTTACATCGGCTTCCTGGCCCCATAAAGACCGAGTATGTAAATCGGTACGTTCAATACTTGCTTAGCGGGGCCAACAACGGTACGGTCCTTGATCGACACGAGACGGGGCTACCACCTTGCAAGACCTCGTCTTTGCCCTTTCTCCTACAGGACCCGTCCGATCTCAATTTCATCTCCATCTTCATTCCTTAATTTAACTTGAAAGACATCAATCAACTTAAAGCCTCCATGCTTTAAGATCGGACCGTAACATGACTCGCGAGTGTCCTCGAGCACCACTCGACTTCTACCGAAGCCCCGTGAATTAAGCGTAGCATCTATCGAGACACAAAACCAACATGGATAAACAGGTAACATAGGAATTCTACTCATGCATCTAGGGTGTCAAGAAATTCTCGTAACCTAATGCACAATCACGACACAATTATCGTGATAAAAGAAAAGAGTTTAAAAACATAGGTGGGATGCACCGGGGCTTGCCTTGATTCGAGTCGGGGTTAGCTTCCTCGATGTGCTTGGTCGACTTCGAAACTTCCGTCTCCTTTCTCGACCTCGGACGGAACCTCGATCACGCCGGGACCTAGGTCGACCAACAATACGTCGCGAATCACAACCATGCATGCATGAATGGATATGACATGATGTGCAACGATTTCATTAACCAAGATTGTTAATTAGTAATTACTCATTACTTAAGATTATTACTTTGCAATTAGTAATTAACAATTAATCATGTTCGTTAAGCAATAAGTAACAATTGATCATGCTCATTAATTATGGCTTAATCAAGGTCATTACTTAAAAATTAATCATTAATCATGTGCATTAATTAATAATTACTAAGGTTCATTCATTAATAATTAATCATGCTTTTAAACAACAATTATAAATGCTTAACGACATGTGATAACACTTAAGCTATTAATTTGGGATCACATGAAATGACGTTGTTTATGTTGACTTTTGGAAAATAGTTTTCACAAACACTTTCGTCTGCAGTATCTCTAATTTTTAAAGAAATTTATTTTTAAAAAAACAAATAATAATTAGCATAAAATAATAGGTTATATTAACTAAAGAAAGGTAATTAATTAAACTATGAAATTATAATTTCTCAAAATAGGTATTTGAATACATAAATAAATAAGGAATAATTTTATGAATCCAAAGAACTTTGTTTGACATTTTTTGATTTCTCCTGAATTTTCTATGAATACTTGAAGTTTGAAACAATTCGGGAATGAATAAATCCGGAAAAAAAGGAATAATGCCATTGGGCCGAAAGCGGCCAGGCCCGGCTAGCGCCTTGGCGGCCCAGCTCAAGCTTGAGCTGGCCGGCCATGGCCGCGGCGGCCGGGCGGGGGTGGCGCTCGCCGGAGTGGTTCGGACGGCGACCAAACACGACGGGACAGCCCCTACACGACCTCCACGACTTGAGGAACCGAGTGAGGGGGTTGCCGGCACCGGAGGGTCACCGGAGAAGTGCCGCCGGCGAGAGGCGCGCGGAGGAAATGTTCGGCGAAGGCGTGTGCTCACCGTGGTTGACCAAAGAGGAACGGCTTCTTGCTAAGGCTCGAGAGGATCACAACGAAGACCGGCATCGAGCTCGTTGACGACGAGGAGGGCCGGAAGATGGTGCGCACCGGCGAACCGAGATGGCGGCGGTTCGGACTTGAAACAAAGATGATGAAATTCCCGCGAACCTCGTAGAGGAAACACGCCGGTGAGCTTGCAAGGGATTGGAGCAACCACTTGCGCACGCCTAAGGGCAAAACTTGGTGGAAACAACTCACCGGAGAGGAAGAACTCGAAGGAATGTCGGCGGCCCACGAGTATATGTTCTTGGCGAAGAACCGGTTCGATCTTTGGGGCTAAAGCGAGATAGCGCGATTGAGGGCCATGGGAAGGTACGGGGGACTCGTGCGGAGCCGTAGGTGAGGACGGCTTAGCTGGGGAGAGGCCGGAGGCGGCCGGACGGTGGGGAAAGCGAGAGAGGCGCGGTTGTGTCCGTGTGGGGAAAAATCGGGGAGAGAGGAGATGTGAGCACCGGCCCGGCTTTTATCCCGAACGGCGGAGGATGAGGCGGTGCGGGGAGCTCTGCGTGGCTCCTGGAGGACGAGGCGCGGTGCCGTAACCAGCTGCGTGGAACGGCAAGGCGGCGGTGGGAGTCGGTTCGAGAGAGGAGGAAGAAAGAAGAGGCTGACAGTGGGGCTACGGCTACTTTACAAAAAAACCCTCGGGTTCTTGGTTAATTAAACAAGGCCGTTACAAAGCTCGAGAAAAAAATCCCGAAAAAATTTAGGGAGGTATTTGAAAGTATTTTAAACATTTTTCCTATTAAGTCCAGGTTGAGATTCCAAACTATTTTCGAATTAAAAATTCCAAGATAAATTAATAGAAGAAGCTTTGTTTATTTCTTGCAAAAATTTTCACAAAGCAAAATAATTTCAGGAGAGTTTTGTAAATCTTTATTTATAATATTTGAGCCATAGAAAATGTTAAACATAAATTTTCTTCTTATTTTATTTCTTTTTAAGCATTTCTTTTTTTCTTTAACTAATTTGATATTTTATGTGCATTTCTTCACACCATGCTTAATAATTTCATAAATGAAATGTGATGACATGCTCATGAATGCCATGAAATGCATTTTATTTCTGCGAGTTGTTACAGCCCTCTCCCCTTACAGGAATCTCGTCCCGAGATTCCCGATTGAAGCGACTAGATGATAGTGCTAAAGAACTCGGGGTAGTTTGATCGAAGAAACTCTTCTTGTTCCCAAGTAGCTTCGACTTACGAGTGATTACTCCATTGGATCTTGTAGAATTTGATGGTCCGATGGCGAGTCACTAGATCCTTTGTGTCGAGAACTTTGACCGGACGCTCGTCATACGTCAAGTCCGGTTGTAACTATTCCACTTCAGCTGTCGGTATATCCACCGGTGGTTTCAAGCACTTCTTCGGTTGAGATACGTGGAATATATTGTGTATACCCGACAGGTGTGCTTGGCAACTCCAAACGATATGCTACAGCTCCACATCTTTCTAGGATTGGAAATGGTCCGATATATCGTGGTGCTAACTTGCCCTTGATTCGAAACCTTTGAACCCCTTTGGTAGGAGATACTCGAAGATAGACTTGATCTCCAACCTTGAATACCAACTCTCGACGTCTTTTATCGGCATAGGCGACACTGTCGAGATTTCGCTCTCTTGAGGTTCTGTTGGATGAGACGTACTTGTTCCTCTGCATCTTTTACCAAATCAGATCCGAAGATTACTCTTTCTCCGCTTTCGGACCAATTCGGAGGTGTGCGACAACTACGTCCATACGGAGCTTGAAACGGTGACATTCCGGCACTCTCTTGATAGCTGTTGTTGTACAAGAACTCGCCAGCGGTAAACATTTCTCCCAATCTTTACCGTATGTCAAGACACAGGCTCGAAGCATATCCTCGAGATATTGATTGATTCTTTCTGTTTGTCCATCCGTTTGGGGGTGATAAGCTGAGCTTCGAATTAACTTGGTTCCTAACGACTCATGCAACCGTTCCCAAAATCTTGAGACAAATTGAGCTCCGCGATCCGAGATGATGGTCTTGGGTACTCCATGCAAACATAGGATACGTGAAATATATAGATCTGCATATTGCTTGGTCTTGTAGTTGGTATGTACTCGGTATAAAATGAGCTGACTTGGTCAATCTGTCAACTATGACCCAGATAGAGTCGTGCTTCCGTGGAGTCATTGGTAATCCAACAATAAAGTCCATGCTGATATCTTCCCATTTCCATTAAGGTATGCTCAGAGGTTGAAGTGGACCTGCTTGCTTCAAATGCTCTGCTTTGACACGTCGATAGATATCACACTCGTTGACATACCTTGCTATCTCTCGCTTCATTCTTGTCCACCGAAATCTCTTCTTCAAGTATTGATACATTTTGTTGGTTCCAGGATGAATAGAATACTTGGACATATGGGCTTCATCCATTATCTTCTTGCGAAGTTCCAAGTTCTTAGGCACTACTAGCCTATTCTTGAACCAGATAACACCTTCGTCATCTTTTTGGAAACACTTGACTTCACCCTTCTGGAGTCGTCTTCGATGTGTTCCATACCAGCATCCCTCTGCTGAGCTGCTACCACTTCTTCATGAATGGTAGGAATAAGAGCCAGATTTGTCAATGCTCCATACGGAATAATTCGAAGATTTGGCTGTTCACTTCCTTGTGGAGATGCTTGAATCATGCGTTGAGCCATGAGATTATGGCAATGAACCTTGCGACTTAAAGCATCGGCTACCACGTTTGCCTTGCCCGGGTGGTAGTGAATCTCCAACTCATAATCTTTGATTAACTCTAACCATCTTCGTTGACGCATATTCAGATCTGCTTGAGTGAAGATGTACTTGCGACTCTTGTGGTCCGTGTATAGATGTACCAAGTTACCCAAGAGATAGTGCCTCCAACCTTTCAATGCAAGCACGACTGCTGCTAGTTCCGGATCATGGGTGGGATAGTGTTCCTCATGACGCCTAAGTTGTCGAGAAGCATAAGCAATCACTCGACCTTCCTGCATTAGAACACATCCGAGTCCTGTTCCTGATGCATCACAATACACATCGAAAGGCTTAGTCGGATCCGGCTACGCAAGTACGGGAGCTGTGGTCAACAACTTCTTTAACGTTTGAAAAGCTTCTTTACATTCTTTGGTCCATACGTACTTCTTATCCTTTTCCAATAGTTTAGTCATTGGCTTGGCGATCTTTGAGAAGTTTGGGATAAACCTTCTATAATAACCAGCTAATCCCAAGAAACTTCGATTTGTGAGACAGACTTTGATGAATTCCAATCCAACACTTCTTGGACTTTGCACGGGTCAACGGCCACTCCTTCGGCTGATATCACATGACCTAGGAACGACACTTCTTTCAGCCAAAGCTCACATTTGCTGAACTTAGCATATAGTTGATGATCCCCGAGCCTTTGCAATACAACTCTTAAGTGGTTGGCATGTTCCTCTTCGACTTGGAATAAATCAAGATGTCGTCAATGAATACCACGACAAACTTGTCTAGCTCGGGCATGAATACGGAATTCATGAGATACATGAAATGTGCTGGTGCATTGGTCAATCCAAATGACATCACCGGATACTCATAAAGTCCATACCTTGTGGAAAATACGAGTCTTCGGTATATCTTCGGCTCTTATCTTAATCTGATGATACCCCGAGCGAAGATCTATCTTAGAGAAGACTTTAGCTCCCATCAGTTGATCAAGATATCAATCCTCGGAAGAGGATACTTGTTCTTGATGGTAACGGCATTCAAAGGCCTATAATCCACACATAGCAATAATGTCTTGTCCTTTTTCTTCACGAACAAGGCTGGGCATCCCCAGGGCGATGAACTTGGACGAATATATCCCTTGTCCAATAATTGCTTTAATTGCACCTTCAACTCTGCCAGCTCATTCGGCGGCATCCGATACGGCCTTCTTGATATTGGTGCTTGTTCCAGGCTGTAACTTGATCTTAAACTCTACCGCTCGATCCGGCGGTAAACCCGGTAAGTCTTCCGGAAAAACATCGGGGTAGTCACGGACTATAGGAATATCTTCGAAACTTTTACCAACAGTCTTATAAATCATTGGAGGAATAGTTTGGAAAGAAGTCAACTGAAAGCAATCCCGTCCGTGGAGAGGAGAGTTCAGGTGAACTGCAAAAGCATCTATATCCAATACTGCTTTATGATACTTCATCCATCTCATGCCAAGAATCGCATCCAATCCTTGTCCATTTAAGACTATAAAGGAGGTGGGATAATCCTTACGACCCAATTTCAATGGTACCTTTGTAGTACTTTGATCTGCAGGTATATTACCTCCAGGTGATGATATGAGATGTGGGTAAGTCATCTTGCATGATGGCAGATTATATTTTTGGACATACCCTTTGCTTGGTGAAGTTGTGGGTTGCTCCCGATGCAAATAAAATAATGGCAGCATGATAGTCGATAGAGAACAAACCAGCCATGACTTGGGATCCTTTCGGGATTTCTTCGACGAGTGGTGCAGTTGACACGACCAGTCTTCATCTTACCAGATTTCAATGAATTCTTCCGTCGACTAATGGCTTTCCTTTGAGGGCGTATTGACAATTTCTGCTCTATTGGTGCAACATAATCTTGAGCCAATTGTCCAAGACAACCACCGTTATAGCATGAATGGTCAGCAGATTGTGGAGGTTGAGATAAGGAGCGTATACTTGATAGATCTGATTGTTGGACCGCTGAACGGGAAAACACCTGTTGCTGATACTGAGGTGGCCGGTGAGAAATGGGATCCGTTGGCGTAGGCTCGAATCTCCGATCTGCTGCGAAGTGTGGACTAGACGATACTTGGAGGGTATCTTACTTCCTTGTTCATTGGCTGCTCTCTTCTTAGCCTTCTCTTCTTGATGAACATGAAGAGCATCCTCCATGAGTATAGCATCACTTAGTAACTCATTAAAACTAACTCCTCGGTCCAGAACAAGCCGGGATTGTAACTTGGTAGTAAGTCCTTGCTTGAAACATTCCTTCTTCTTGGCGTCGGTATCCACATTCGAGGAGCATATTGAGCCGGACGGTTGAACAACTTCGAATAGGAGTGTACGGTCATATCACCTTGCTTCGGCGCTAGAAACTCCTTACGCTTTTGGTTCAGGATACCTTCGGAAATATGATGTTCAGGAAAAGCCTTTGTGAATTCTTGCCATAGTACTTGGTGACCTGCGGGAATCATGGCCTTGTAATTAGCCCACCATGCTCCAGACAAATCCTTCTAGTTGCTTGAGCGGCAAAGATAGTCTTCGATACTCGTGCATGGTATGAGCTCCAGCTTCGACTCGATAGTACGTAACCAATGGTCCGCTTCTAGAGGATCTCCCTCATCCGAAAAATTGGGTGGACCAGTAGCAAGGAAATCCGAATATGTAACGTGAACTGGTGGAGCATGCTGGTCTTGACCACCGGCCTGTGGGGCCGTATTCTGAACAAGCTGATGAAGAAGTTCCCGTTGCTCTTCACGAGACTCTAATATAGTGGCAATAGCTTGTGCCGGGGTAGGTGAAGTTGATGCCGACTCTCGAACATCTTGCTTGGGAGCTTTCGGGATAGTTTCCTCTTCCAGTTTGTTCCATTCTGTTATAAACTTGGTATTAGTGTCACTAATCCAAAATTAGAGTGTAAGGATACCAACGGTAGAATACGTTAAAGCTCCAAAGCACAAGCGAGTGTATATAGGAGAGGTGCACTATCTCTCATTCCAACCCAAGACTTACTTGTAGTACCATTCGTACGAGCATCTTTAATCTATCCCCTTAAATCCATAGTTCTCATATGGGGCTCCTTGATAACTACACAGGATCAGCCTTCTCTCCGATTGCCTTTAATCATCCGTAGACGAAGATCTTGAATTTCCCCATTCCATTGCCTCTGTGGGAGAGTTACGCTTGCCTTCTATTTCACTCGCATAACTTCTTCCGGAACCATCCATAGGAAACTAACTTTATACTACGATACTATCTAAGTATAACCCCAGACTTTTTATTATAGCACTCAATATGACATGATGCATGCTCGGTAGACTAACTATACGTACTATAGCATATAAAACTACAACGAATAGTTAGCACTTTCCCAAAACCCGAACGTTGAATAGTTATTAACAATCTAACTATTTTACATCCTTACGAGGCTCCGTACTCTCTCGTTGTCTATCGTATGAACGTGTTAAGTTTTGAAAATAGACTTGTAATGATGAACTGTTGCCTCCGAACCGCTCCGATACCAGTCTGTGACATCCCCTCCGGGACACCCGGGAATCGGAACAGAGGGACACTCGACGAAGCGAGTTACAACGAGTGTATCATCTCATACAAGCCAGAATATATACATCATGGTATAATACAACCAGGTTTTCGAATACAAACATTGGTGCAGCGGAAATATAAATCTTATTGAAGTTTAACAATCTACGAGTATTGCGGTGGAAACTTGTACTTTGAACACCAAAACACTATTAAACGATCAACGTGATGCACTGAGCCCTTCATACATCACGGTCCTTCCTCTTCACGATGCCGGGATCCGTTCCCATTGGTGGGAACCACCCTCGGGATACTCCACTTCCGGGAACTACCGTACGAGCTGTGGAAGTACGACTCGATTCCTGAAAAGCATAACGAACAAACCCCGAGTATTCTAATACTCAGCAAGACTGACCCGTCAACATGGCACGCTAAGGCCGACGCCTAGTATGCAAAGGCTTTACTGGCTGTGGGGTGTACCCCTTTGCGAAAACAGCATTAACGTTTGAGTCCTTACTTTCGATATTTTAGCTCACGTTAAGTTCTTTAACCTCTAGGTTTGCAGACTACCACTATTGCAATCAAGTTTGCAGGAAAAGATAAATTCCAACCAACGAGTCCTTTCCTTTCATCCATCTTCCTTCATCTTTCACTTGATTAACTACGATGTGACACGGTGAACAAGCGGTACTCATTCTTGCGAGGGACACCGATTCGAATCGATTTCACCAGCTGGGAAAACCCGTTTACACGGCGTATACGCACCCCATTGGTCGCATACGACAACCTTTCACGCTAACTCCTGACGGTGGCCGGGTTAGTCTCCCATCCGTCCGAGAACACGGGGACCCCACGCGATACCCGTCCTCGACGTTATCCGTGAGCGACCACCCATTCCTCTCCCGTTGAGACATGAGGCCTTGCCTCATTCTCTAGCCAATTAGGGGATGAGCTACGTCCAACCACCGAGGCAATTAGGTTACATCGGCTTCCTGGCCCCATAAAGACCGAGTATGTAAATCGGTACGTTCAATACTTGCTTAGCGGGGCCAACAACGGTACGGTCCTTGATCGACACGAGACGGGGCTACCACCTTGCAAGACCTCGTCTTTGCCCTTTCTCCTACAGGACCCGTCCGATCTCAATTTCATCTCCATCTTCATTCCTTAATTTAACTTGAAAGACATCAATCAACTTAAAGCCTCCATGCTTTAAGATCGGACCAGTAACATGCTCGCGAGTGTCCTCGGCACCACTCGACTTCTACCGAAGCCCTGTGAATTAAGCGTAGCATCTATCGAGACACAAAACCAACATGGATAAACAGGTAACATAGGAATTCTACTCATGCATCTAGGGTGTCAAGAAATTCCTGTAACCTAATGCACAATCACGACACAATTCATCGTGATAAAAGAAAAGAGTTTAAAAACATAGGTGGGATGCACCGGGGCTTGCCTTGATTCGAGTCGGGGTTAGCTTCCTCGATGTGCTCGGTCGACTTCGAAACTTCCGTCTCCTTTCTCGACCTCGGACGGAACCTCGATCACGCCGGGACCTAGGTCGACCAACAATACGTCGCGAATCACAACCATGCATGCATGAATGGATATGACATGATGTGCAACGATTTCATTAACCAAGATTGTTAATTAGTAATTACTCATTACTTAAGATTATTACTTTGCAATTAGTAATTAACAATTAATCGTGTTCGTTAAGCAATAAGTAACAATTGATCATGCTCATTAATTATGGCTTAATCAAGGTCATTACTTAAAAATTAATCATTAATCATGTGCATTAATTAATAATTACTAAGGTTCATTCATTAATAATTAATCATGCTTTTAAACAACAATTATAAATGCTTAACGACATGTGATAACACTTAAGCTATTAATTTGGGATCACATGAAATGACGGTGTTTATGTTGAATTTTGGAAAATAGTTTTCACAAACACTTTCGATCTGCAGTATCTCTAATTTTTAAAGAAATTTATTTAAAAAAAATAAATAATAATTAGCATAAAATAATAGGTTATATTAACTAAAGAAAGGTAATTAATTAAACTATGAAATTATAATTTCTCAAAATAGGTATTTGAATACATAATTTTATGAATCCAAAGAACTTTGTTTGACATTTTTTTGATTTCTCCTGAATTTTCTACGAATATTTGAAGTTTGAAACAATTCGGAAATGAATAAATCCGGAAAAAAGGAATAATGCCATTGGGCCGAAAGCGGCTGAGCCCAGCTGGCGCCTTGGCGGCCCAGCGGCCTAATCCAGCCCAGCCGCCGCGCGCGCTCGGCTCAAGCTTGAGCTGGCCGGCCATGGCCGCGGCGGCCGGGCGAGCGGCGCTTCGCCGGAGTGGCTCGGACGGCGACCAAACACGACGGGACAGCCCCTACACGACCTCCACGACTTGAGGAACCGAGTGAGGGGGTTGCCGGCACTAAAGGGTCACCGGAGAAGTGCCGCCGGCAAGAGGCGGGCGGAGGAAATGTTCGGCGAAGGCGTGTGCTCACCGTGGTTGACCAAAAGAGGAACGGCTTCTTGCTAAAGCTCCGAGAGGATCACAACGAAGACCGGCCTCGAGCTCGTTGACGACGAGGACGGCCGGAAGATGGTGCGCACCGGCGAACCGAGACGGCGGCGGTTCGGACTTGAAACAAAGATGACGAAATTCCCGTGAACCTTTAGAGGAAACACGCCGGTGAGCTTGCAAGGGATTGGAGCAACCACTTGCGCACGCCTAAGGGCAAAACTTGGTGGAAACAACTCACCGGAGAGGAAGAATTCGAAGGAATGCCGGCGGCCCACGAGTATATGTTCTTGGCGAAGAACCGGTTCGATCTTTGGGGCTAAAGCGAGATAGCGCGATTGAGGGCCATGGGAAGGTACAGGGGACTCGTGCGGATCCGTAGGTGAGGACGGCTTAGCTGGGGAGAGGCCGGAGGCGGCCGGACGGTGGGGAAAGCAGGAGAGGCGCGGTTGTGTCCGTGTGGAGAAAAATCGGGGAGAGAGGAGATGTGAGCACCGGCCCCGGCTTTTATCCCGAACGACGAGAGGATGTGGCGGTGCGGGGAGCTCCTGCGTGGCTCCCGGAGGACGAGGCGCGCTGCCGTAACCAGCTGCGTGGCACGGCAAGGCGGCGGTGGGAGTCGGTTCGGAGAGGAGGAAGAAAGAAGAGGTCGACAGTGGGGCTACGGCTACTTTACAAAAAAAACCCTCGGGTTCTTGGTTAATTAAACAAGGCCGTTACAAAGCTCAGAAAAAAAATCCCGAAAAAATTTAGGGAGGTATTTGAAAGTATTTTAAACATTTTTCCTATTAAGTCCAGGTTGAGATTCCAAACTGTTTTCGAATTAAAAATTCCAAGATAAATTAATAGAAGAAGCTTTGTTTATTTCTTGCAAAAATTTTCACAAAGCAAAATAATTTCAGGAGAGTTTTGTAAATCTTTATTTATAATATTTGAGCCATAGAAAATGTTAAACATAAATTTTCTTCTTATTTTATTTCTTTTAAGCATTTCTTTTATTCTTTAACTAATTTGATATTTTATGTGCATTTCTTCACACCATGCTTAATAATTTCATAAATGAAATGTGATGACATGCTCATGAATGCCATGAAATGCATTTTATTTCGTGAGTTGTTACATAAATGGCTAAGTGTGTGTGTGTGGGTGGGGCGGTCGTGTTTCATTCAAAGAAAACGTCATGTAAAGCCGCAAAGGGGCTCACGTTTTCGTTCAAAGCAAATCCGCACCGCGCCCCTAAACGGCTAATTGGGAGGGGGGGGTGTCGCTTCATTTAAACAATACGTCACGTAAAGCCGCAAAGGGGCTCACGTTTTCGTTTAAACCAAATCCGCACCACGCCCTAAACGGCTAATTAGGGTGGGGGGGGTGTGGCGCTTCATTTAAACTAAACGTCGCATAAAGCCGGGAAGGGGCTCGCGATTTTTTTCGAAGCAAATCCGCACCTCGCCCCTAAACATCTAAGTGTGGGGGAGTGGCATTTAATTTAATTAAAACGATGCGTAAAGCCGCAAAGGGGCTCTCGTTTTCGTTCGAAGCAAATCCGCACCTCGCCCCTAAATGGCTAACCGTGGGGAGTGGCGTTTAATTTAAACAAAATGATGCATAAAGCCGAAAAGGGGCTCGCGTTTTCGTTCAAAGCAAATCAACAACTGGCCCCTAAATGGCTAAGTGTGTGTGTGTGGGGGGGGGCGTTTCATCTAAACAAAACGTCGGGTAAAGCCGCAAAGGGGCTCACGTTTTCATTCGCACCAAATCCGCACCTCGAGTGGGGGGGAGTGGCGTTTCATTTAAACAAAACGTCACATAAAGCCGCAAAGGGGCTCGCGTTTCCATTCGAAGCAAATCCGCACCTCGCCCCTAAACGGCTAAGTGGGGGGAGGGGGTGGGGAGTGGCGTTTCATTTAAACAAAACGTCGCGTAAAGCCGCAAAGGGGCTCGCGTTTTCGTTCGAAGCAAATCCACACCTTGCCCCTAAACGGCTAACCGTGGGGGAGTGGCGTTTAATTTAATTGAAACGATGCGTAAAGCCGCAAAGGGGCTCGCATTTTCGTTTGAAGCAAATCCACACCTCGCCCCTGAACGGCTAAGTGTGTGTGTGTGGGGGTGGGGGGGGGTGGGCGGAGTGGCGTTTCATTTAAACAATACGTCGCGTAAAGGCGCAAAGGGGCTCACGTTTTCGTTCAAAGGAAATCCACACCACGCCCATAAACGGCTAATTGGGGGGGGGGGGCTTCATTTAAACTAAACGTCGTGTAAAGCCACAAACGGGCTCGCGATTTTGTTCGAAGCAAATCTGCACCTCGCCCCTAAACAACTAAGTGTGGGGGAGTGGCGTTTAATTTAATTGAAACGATGCGTAAAGCCGCAAAGGGGCTCGCGTTTTTATTCGAAGCAAATCTGCACCTCGCCCGTAAATGGCTAAGTGCGGGGGGAGTGGTGTTTCATTTAAACAATACGTCGTGTAAAGCCGCAAAGGGGCTCACGTTTTCGTTCAAAGCAAATCCGCACCTCGCCCCTAAACGGTTAGGTGTGGGGGAGTGGCATTTAATTTAATTAAAACAATGTGTAAAGCCGCAAAGGGGCTCATGTTTTTGTTCGAAGGAAATCCGCACCTCGCTCCTAAACGGCTAAGTGGGGGGAGGGGGTGGTGTTTCATTTAAACAAAACATCGCGTAAAGCCGCAAAGGGGCTCGCGTTTTCGTTCGAAGCAAATCCAATTGATGAGGTTCCATGATTAGCTGCACGGGTCCCTTCCTCATTCGCTCCAAGTATTTCATGACATGTTCGGGTTGTGGCTTTGACGGCTCCACCCCCGCAGGCGTAATCATCCTAGGAATTACAGGAGTAAACTCCTTCCGAAGAGGCTCGATAAGCCGAGGCTCTTCATCCAAGGCTAGGGTTTCACCTTCCGGCTCGACGGAGGAGATACATTGCCCTTCCGGCTCGACAAGGGGCACTATTTGTTGCCGAGGGTCCTCATGGCTGTGTACTTGTGGCGGTTTCTTGCTGCGGGCTATCTGCGAGTATAGGACTCATAACCGATTCATGTCCTTGTTCATCTTGTTCCTTAGCGGCCGAAGCAGCACCCGACAAAGGAGACGGTTCTCCTGCTCCAACTTCATCCCCGTGAATTGTTCACTCCCATGAACCGATCCGTGTCCGGACAAGGGGGAGGGGAAACTCGTGGTTCCGAGAGCATAACCTCACGCCGTTTCCACATGATGAATGAACCGATAGCATCATGTAGAGTTATAATCCCCGCGTCAAGTATGGGGCACTCAATCTCGTTCTCCTCACATCCTTGGTTGACCTCCTCGACGGTAACACGGACGTACCGGGTGGAATATCCATGTTGTGGAGTGTTCGTCCTGGAAGTGCTCTACCAGTTGTAACCTTCATGGTCTTTCCCTTGTAACCAAACGGCACATGCAGCTCACAAGGACATTCTAGCGTTATCACTTCCCCTTCTAACCGGGAGGTAAAGCTAGGCGAGGTGGTTGGGACTCGTAGGAGTCGTACTGGGGATACTTCTACTTCGCAGGTCGGCTTGGTACATCCCCATCTGTCTCCTCCACTCTTCCTTGTCCCTCTCCTCCTTATCTTTCTTGTGAAATTTATGTTTTTGTACAACGAGGTGGAAGAGCTAGAGGAGAAACCCTCTTTCCAAGTTGCCTTGGAGGACACTACTCGCACCCGCCCGCCATGCTCTTTGGTCCCACAGCAAGAGAGAGTTGGTCTCCGTGATATTCGGATTGAATAACACCAGATCGCGTCTGCGACTTGATGTCACCCGTCAATTGCTGGATAACTTGCGCCGATTCCGCGCCCATTGGAATAATCTCCCCATTTTCATCCATCTTAGAGTGCGCACGGACCCAATTTTTGGCACGCGGCTCGAGGCCCTCTAGTGGATCAGGCTTCCCTTCAAGCACGGAGCTTTTCTTCCATCGCCTTCCACTCCGGAATCTTTTCTCGTAGCCGCCGAGGCCCAAGTGTGGCTTGTACTTATTTTCCTGTTCAGCTCTAACATCTTTGCACTAAGGTCCTTGGCAGGCCCAGCTGTCTTCTGCTGAACAAATACTTCCCAGTCTTGTGGACTTATTTGACCATAATCGTCAAAGGGTGTTATGCCACGTTTCACATAACGACAGTTTAGTCGGGACCTCCATTCTCGAAAGATATGTGACATTGCGGTCAGCGTTGCCTTCTTGGCTTTCTCGAGGTCCGCTGGTGGGAAGAGGATGTATGATCTAACGGCATTCCACATTTCCTCTTTACGCTATTGAGGAACCAGCTTCCATTCGGTCCAGGTTATTTTGCATTTCTCCCCGACAACAACACCACAACGATTCCGCCATTTTGCATGGACACCCATTGGTTCAACAGGCTCCCGATCGGCAGGGTCCAGGTGTTGTTACCTCATATGTGCCCTCAGCCTTGTTCGCGGACCATTTACCCCCACGCTTGCGCTTTTGGGGGACTCATGGGCCGATATGTTTTCCGTTTGCTCCTCATGAGGTGTGTCTTCGCAAGCCATGGAATGTGTCGCTGGTGCGGCCAAGGCACGACGAACACTTCGTCGAGGAACCTACCATATAAAGAATCATTGAAGCTCAGTAATATGTTAATACGGGAAACTTGAAATATTTAAAGAAAGAATCACATTTCACGTGATACCTCTTCCGAGGGCACGTAATCTAGGTCCTCATTAATACCCCTAGGTTCACGACGCTGGGGGGCGGGAGAGGATACTCTGGTTCTTCCCATTCTCCACTTGATGAGGAGCTTTCATGGTTCATATTCACAACATCCTCCTGTGTGTACTAGATCGGGGGTCTGTCTTCCGGAGATAAGATTATCTTGTAATGGTATCTTGTCCGCCATTATAGGATTCGATACCTTTAGCATAACAATGAAAAGATTTAGTAGCAGATAATTAGAGGAAAGAGTTAAAATAGAGAAAAGATGACAGAAAATGATTATTTAGCATTGGCATCGAACATGGATAGCATCGGAATCAAATAGAAGAAGAGGAAGACGAGATAGAAGGACATACAATGTAGAACACTTTCATAAGAAACGCAGGTGCATACTATGCAATGCATACCACAATTTATACGACCTCGAGGTACATAGGTCGGGATACTTGGGTATCCTCCGGAAAATCAAATACAATGTGCCATACACATCACAAAGATGATCTTGAGAATACCCAAGCATCCGACCATGTCTACCTAAGGTCGTACGAGTTACTGTATGTCTTGCATATTGTTTGACCAACCTTCCTAATGAAAGACACCCTACATTCTATATTGATCCCCCCCAGCTACCTCCTCTTCTATCAACAATCATCATCCGCCAAAAAGATTGGATTTTTTTCTCTCGGTGCGGGTTGCCAAATCAACGGCCATCCAACGCTATCATTAAGGCCATCGACTCGTATGTCAACATGTTTCCAACATCCGAGGATGCGGTCCATCCTACCACACTCATCTCACTTTGCCCGCTTTCATCATCGAGCATGGCTAGACCATAAAAAGAGAGGAAAGAGAGGTAAAAAAATAGAATAGATAGGATGAAATAGTTTTTATTTAAAAACAATGGTCTAGCCATGAAAGAGAGGAGAAAAGAGAGGAAGAGAGGGGAAAAGAGAGGAAATAGAGGAAGAAAGGAGAAAGAGAGAAAGAGAGGAGAAAATAGTTTTTATTTGAAAAAAAATGGTCTAGCCATGAAAGAGAGGAGAAAAGAGAGTAAGAGAGGAAAGAGATGAGAAAATAGGTGGCTAATGTATAATTCAGATAGCCACGATAGATAGGTGGCCAATTTTATACCATCGGTTTAGCCACGATGGATAGGTGGCAAATGCATACACAACAACTACTTCACTCATGGTAAAATAAGGAGAACACTAAGTGCGATTTCAGTGCTGATTACATTGCACGATGAAGCGAGCAGGAGTAAGCGAGTCCAAATTGCAGTGCTGATTTAAGTGATAAATATACATTCCCACCACGATCGATAGTTCAATGTAACAATATTAGCATGCTCAAAGGCTCCAAAATGCCACACTAAATAAGCACTGAAATCAGCACTAAATAAGCACTAAAATCAGCACTGAAATCAGCACTAAATAAGCACTAAAATCAGCACTGAATAAGCACTGAAATCAGCACTAAATAAGAACTGAAATCATCTCAAAAACAGATATTGACAGTATTTTGATTTCCCTGTTTGATAAGCACTAAATAAGCACTAAATCAGATATTGAAATCAGCACTAAATAAGCACTGAAAGCACTAATTGAGCAGATGTGTTTAGCTAACAACAAATTGAACATCCATGTCTCAACATAGTGTAAGTAGTAAGTGCAACATACAGAAACTCAAATGTAGCACAACATCATCAATTATTATTTTCCCTTTCCTTTATTTTCTTAACAAATGTAGCACAACATCCTAACTAACATTCCGAGGCCGTCAACAGCTAGCTGAAATAGCTAATACATCACAGAACATGTTTGATCAATATTTTCGATCAACCCTAACAACATTCACATACCATTTCAGATCAATTCAAGCCTAGTAAATCGGCATCCAAGCAGCAGCCACGGAATGCTGCCATCGAGGAGGGGCAAGGGGAGAGCAGGCTTACCGGGGAGGGCCACGAGAGGGCTCGGCTGTCGGGGAGGGGAAGTAGAGAGGGGAGAGGGAGAAGGGGAGCGGGTGTACCGAGGAGGAGGGCGGGCGGAAGGCCGGCGAGGAGGACGAGGGTAGCACGGCGAGGAGGACCTCACGGGGGCGGTGCGGAGGGCCCGCAACGAGTCACCGAGGAGGCGCCATCGAGGCGCACGCGAGGCGAGGCGTAGGAGGGCACCTCGACGAGGAGGACCTCACGGGGCCGTGGAGGAGGTGGAGGAACGCGGCGCGGCGAGGAGGGCGGTGTTGAGGGCCGGCGACGAGTCACCGAGGAGGATCCGACGATGCGTCGTCGAGTCGTGCACGAGGCGATGAGGAGGAGGGCAGCGCGGTGAGGACGACCTCACCGGGCCGCGGAGGAGGTGGAGGAGCTCGCGGGCCGGGGGAGGAGGGCCGGCGTGATGGGGAGGACCTCCGACGTGCGGTGCGGAGCTCCGGCGGGCGGGGAGGAGCTCGGGCGACCGGTGCGGGTCCCGGGAGATGGCACGCGCGAGGCGAGAAGGATGAGGAGGGAGGCGCGGTGAGGAGTGGAGGAGGCGGTGCGACGAGGAAGATGAGCACGGCGGCGCGGTGAGCAAATCGGGCGGCTCGACGGCGCCGACTTGCCAACGCCGGGGTTAGGGTTGGAGATGGAGAAGCCCGGCCCTCCCTTTTAAGTCACGGATGGAGATGGAGAGGCGGGCCCACCTGTCGCTGGGACATGTCACAATAGCCACGGATCATCCGATCTCGAACCGTGGCTATTGGCTGCTCAATGACAAGTGAGCCCCACGATGTCGATGGCACAAACAATAGCCACGGTTCATTTTAACACGAACCGTGGCTATTGTTTCTTTCCGGTCCACTTGTCGGTGAGACAATTTTTTTCTTTTTACTTCTTCAATTTTTATTCTAAAAACTATAATAACTTTGCATCTAACTTTTGGCATGTCATTTTTTTAGTTGTTTACAAGCACATATGTATTTTTTGTTTTTTCTACTCCATAACTTTTTAATATAATATTTCATCTACAAAATTGTTTTTCTTGACTTTTACATGACCCAAATATTTCAAAAATTTCCAACAAAATTACAGTAGATTTTAATTTGTATGACAGATGTGTGTGCCAATTTTAAATTAAAAAATAATAACAATTGTCCAGATAAAAAAATCACTATTGTTATTTTAAAAAATATTATTTAATTGATTTAAATTATTTAAAAATAATTAAATTACTATCTTACACTTAAAAATGTTTATATGTCGATTTATATTTTTTAAAATTTTTAAATTATACCTTGTTATTTTTAGGATTTCAAATAAAAATTGAATCTAAACATTATTTATTCAATATTTTAACTCAGATATATGTACACATTTTAAAATTTAAAAATAAATGTATAAATAAATTTTAAAATTTAAATCTAAAGAGTAAATTTTTTACAAAAATTTCAATTATACCTTGTTATTTTTAGGATTTCAAATAAAAATTGAACTTAAACATTATTTATTCAATATTTTAACTCGAGTATATATACAAATTTTAAACTTGAAAACTAAATGTATAAATAAAATTTAAAATTTAAATCTTTTATTCAATATTTTAACTCAAGTATATATACAAATTTTAAAATTTAAAACTAAACGTATAAATAAATTTTAAAAAATTTGGCCCACGAGCCCGACCACATGGACCCACGAATTAGGACAAGATCAAGACCCACGATTTAGGACAAGATAAAGGCCCAAGCACAAACGAGACGGCCCACATGGCGAGCAAGCCCATAATGTATCATTAACTTCAACCGGACGTGCGGAGTGGAGATTATAAGTCGGGCAGGGCCCACTTTGGGCGGGCGAGGTGGTACTAAACCCCTGCCGGCACGCGCACGCTCTGCTATAGCCACGGTTGAAGTCAACCGTGGCTATAGCAACGGTTGTGAAATTATTTAATTGTTGATAATTTTATTTATGTGGCTGAAAATTATTAACAGGTAGACTTATTAAATATTTATTAGCAACTTTTAGATAATTGTTAAATGTGGTTATTTAAAAAATCTTAATTGATTTAAGTGGCAGAAAAATAATTAACAATATATTAAATCCATTAACGTTGCTGAAAATAAATAGAATATTATTAAATTAATTAAAGTAGATGAAAAATTATTTAAAACTTGTTAAATTGTGAAAAGTGACAGAAACAAATGGAAAGGTTATTAAATTCATTTATTTTGCTGAAAATTTACTAAAATATTATTAAATTAATTAAAGTTGTTGAAACATATATATCCGAGTACATCATAGGTACATCGCAATGGAATAATAAAGGTACATTATCCTTGAACGATTTTTCCTTCGCAATCTGTGCGTAGGTATGGCATTCCTTGATACGATAGTTTTGCTTCAATGACTTTAAATTTTTTCGGATCCACGAATAATGGAACTTCATCATATCGATTGTATGCGTCTTGATCGTCGACCCCATCCACTCCAAGTATTCTTTGTTTACCGGAATAACAATGTGCTTATTCTCATCCTTTGGATCGAGTATATGGAACATTTGTTCTGCTACCTTAACAAGTATCCACGGGTCATCTTTATAACCTACATTCTTCGGATCGACGACGGTTAACCCGTATTCATCGACCTCCACCCCACTTGGGTGTTTGACCCATTTGCATTTGAAGACAGGAACTTGTAAATCTGGTCCATAGTTCAGCTCCCAAATTTCCTCTATGTACCCATAACAATATGAGGTGTAATTGTTATCGTCATCATGGGCTTCAACTCGAACTCCGCTGTTTTGACACTTACTTTTTGTGTCCTTCTTTGAAGTGTGAAAAGTAAAACCACTAATGTCGTACGCTCGATAAGTTACCACAGTCTTTGAAGGTCGGGCAACTAAAATTCTCAACATTTTCTCATCCATCGAGTCTCCACGTGGAAGGTCTTGACTCTCGAACTATGATGTGAAAGTTTTTTTGTGCTCCTGTACTAACCATGCACCGCTTGTGCCCCGAACATTGTTTAGTTCAAGCTCCTCAATGTGTTTTGCGAAATACGGGGCAACAATACGTGATTGTTGCAGATACAGTAAAATGGGCTTTGTCAACTCGTTTATATTCACGGTCGGTGAATGATTTTCGTCGTCGTATACCTTTTCCACTTAACCTTCCCTCATGACGAGACACGGGTACACCAATAGATCGACCGTCTTTAATATAATCTGCACAACACTCAATAATCTCCTCGGTGGTGTAGCCCTCAATCATTGAACCCTCTCGGATGACAACGAGTACGTACATAGCGTTTCATAACATACATGAACCTCTCGTAGGGGAACATATGATGCATGTAGACGGGACCCAAAGCAGATATCCGGCCAACAATATGAAGCATGAAGTGTTCCATAGTATCAAAATAGGATGGCGGAAAGCACATCTCAAGCATGCACATTGTTTCCTTTATGTGGGTTCGTAGGTTATCCAACTCGTGTTTATTGATCACCTTCTTTAAGGCGTTCCGAAGTAGCACAAACGAGTTATAGTCAACTTCAACCATTCAGATTTCACAGCTCCGATGGCGATAGCCGAAAACACCGAAAGTAGTGTGTGACGATCATGAGTGTTGTAACCACTTATCTTTAAGTCTTTCATGTCCACGAGATTTTGGACATTCGATGAGAAACCGGTCGGTGCTTTAATCCCGTGTAGACACTTCAAGAACGCTATTTTCTCCTCACGCGTTAGGGTGTAGCAGTCGGCGGGAGGTAGTACTTTCCGTTCGCTCTTTCTTGCGGATGGAGCTCCGGCCTAATATTCATCTCTACAAGGTCTCTACGTGCGTTCGATCCATCCTTTGTCTTACCGGGTAGGTCAAGTATAAGGCCGGTAGTGCTCGTCAAATACACCTTTCCCAATGTGCATTCGATCAAATGCATGAGTCACTTCCAATTCTTCCTAGTACTCGAGATATCTATAGAATATAGAAAGCTTCTTATACGGCGTTGCAGCTTTTGACTTTGCAACTCCCTTCACGGCCTTTCCAAATGTAGCTTTAATGTTTTTTGTCTTATCAAAGACATCCCTAGAGGTCCAACGTCGTGGTTCTTCGCCGGTCTTAATCGTACCATCAAATTGTTTGCCCATCCGTCGATACGGGTGGCTCCGATGTAAGAATCGACGATTTCGAGTGTACACTCGTCTTCTTGGATGATGGAAGATACACGTGTGATGTATCGTCAACACAAACAAAGCATGCCTCCTTTCCTTTCACCTGGCCCGAAAGCGCCTTAACGCCGGGGAATCGATTACGGTCACGAAAATGATCGCTTTCAACGTGAAGTAGTCTCTTTGGTGCTCATCCCACATACGCACACCTTCCAACCATAGTTTCCGCATGTCTTCAAACAGTGGTTCCAGGAAGACATCTATGTCGTTCCCAGGTTCTTTCGGTCCAGATATAAGAATCGACAATAATATGTACTTCCTCTTGTGGCACAACCATGGGGGAGGTTGAACATTGTTAGCATCACGAGGCCAAATGCTGCAAACGTTCCTCGTCATACCAAAAGGGTTCATTCCATCTGTACTCAATGCAAACCGTATATTTCTTGGCTCGAGCGAGAAGTCGTCACGGTGGTTACGATCGAAGTTTTTCCACCGGGTTCCATCCGATGGATGACTCAGCTTATTAGGGTCCCTCTTACGTGTGTGCCATGTCATCGGTTCAGCATCTCTTGGGTTGGCAAATATCCGTCTTATGCGATCGACCACGAGTAGGTACCACATGACCAAGGCTGGAACCTTACTATCATCGTCGCTACCATTGACGATACTACTTTTCTTCCTCTTCCTCGTCATTCTTTCCCCTCTTATTAGCTGTGTCTACATCATACTCCTCATTCGTCTTGTAACGACTTCGTTTGCACCTTGGGCATCTCACGAGGTCCTTGAACTTCTCCCCGGTATAATATACAATGATTTGGACATGCGTGGATTTTTTGCACACCCAACGACATTGGAGATATCAGTCTCTTAGCATAGTACGTGTTTTTTGGTAACAAGTTTGGCTTTGACGAGTGTATCCGAAAGAAGATCCAACAATTCGATGAAACCGGCATCCGACCACCCATGGATGGCCTTCGGCTTCATGAGTTCGAGAACCGTACGTAACACAATATTCTCTTTAGAACATCCCTTAGACTCCTCAAACAATAAATCCTTTGATGCCTTCTCTATCGTTGCAAGTTATCAAGCCCTCTTGTTGTCCCCGCATTGAGTAAAACTTGCGGCTCAACATGACATAACAATTCCTCAACATCAAAATCAGTACATCTGTTCTTCTTCGACATGAAAATCAAAAGTCTCGTCAACTTGGACAAACTGTTCTTCTTCAACTTCAATCGGCTGCAACTCAACTTCAACCGGCTCGTCTTCTCCATGCTTTGTCCACCTCGTATAATTCCCCAGGAAACCCCTCCTCACTAAGTGAGATTTGATTACAAGTGTATCGGTCCACAATTTTTTATTCTTGCAGTCCATGCATGGACAATATATTTCTTGTCTTTCTAGACGCTTAGCATGCTCGACAACCCTCTTGAGAAATACATCGACTTGACCTCGAAAATATGCACTTAATCTTGACTCTTTGTACATCCATGTTTTGTCCATCTAAACAAGCATTACGCGAATATTAATTATAATAAAATAATTACTAAATCAAATAATTACCGGTATGAATATTAAGTATTTATAGAAAATATAAGGAAACTAATATATTGCATAACATAATGTGCTAGAATTAATAATTATTAAATCATTTCTAAATAATCTATTTACCATTATGAATATTATATATTTATAGAAAATATAAGGGAACTAATATATTGCATAAGACAATGTGCTATCATATATAAAACCCACTATAGAAATTATTATTAATTGACTCGAATCTTTTAATAATTAAACTGTGCTCTAGGGGTCTCTCTCAAGAGAGCATAAAGTAGATCTTAAATTGATTGACATGAAAAAAGCTTGTAAGACATGATTTTTTTGTATGCAACACAAGCACATGATATATGAGCTTATTATACACAACTCAAACCAACAACAAACCTACAAACATGGAGGAATTTGACAAAACAAAATCAAAACCTAGGTCAAATGGTAATCCAAAATTCTCCATGATTACAACACTATACCAACAAATAATACATGGGATGTGTTTCCCTTACCACGAAGAACAAATTTCTGCAAAAAAAAACAAGATCAAAACCTTCCCCCTCGGTTTTCATTTTTTTCCTCAATTTTCGAGCCGCCACACTTGGACTGAGCTCTCGTTCTATCCGAACGCGGCTTTTATACTCGTGCAAAACAATAGCCACGGTCCACTTCTTCAACCGTGGCTATAGAAGAAACTATAGCCACGGTTGGTGACGTGGACCGTGGCTATTGGTGGAGGCCAGTATAGCCACGGTTCACAAAGCCAACCGTGGCTATAGTGGCTTCTATAGCCACGGTCCGAAGGCAGCTGACCCGCCACCTCATCGTAGCCACGGTTTATTTTCTTTGCTGTGGCTACTTCATTTTAGGTGGCGTGGCTATAACGAGTTTTTGCTATAGTGATGGAGAGAAGGCAGCAACAAAGTGACTTGGCTGAGGAAGAAGATGACGATGCCCTTGTCTTGCTGCTGCATCTTGAACGTGCTTGCTACCCGAGTGGCATGGGCAGCGTTCCTAGGAATCTGCATTAGATTTCGGCCCCAAACTTACCCAGCCGAAGCAGAGAATAATATTACGGCACGCACAACGGGTCCGGACGAAACTCACAGGAATTGATTGAACAACGACCTTGAATGCTCCAGCTCAAGGACGGGCTTCACCGGCTCGCCGTGACCACGAGGTTGGTGCTCCCGCACGGAGAGGCAAAAATAACGCCGGGGCGTGGCGTTTAATTTAATTAAAACTATGACACCCCGTGACACAAAAATCAGGTTGTTACTGTACTAAATAAAATGTTGCATATATAAAACAGTAATCAATTGCCAAGTCACATGAAATAATAGATTAAAGTCCTATTAGGGTTTTTATTGTTCCCAAAACCCTAGCTCTTGAGATCTCAAACTTCCTCCAAAATGGTAACCCCAAATTTTTGCACAATCTGGTAGAACACATCAAGACATGAATTTAGGACATTTTTCTTGAATTTTTGGAGCAGCACAATTTCCTAGAAAAATCCAAACTAGGTTTAAAACAGCACTTGTTCCTGATTTTTTGTAAATTTGTACAAGCAAAATTTAAACTTTTGTCTATAACGAAAGTTGCTTGTCACAACTCACTGAACACACCAAAATTTTGGTTTGCAAAATTACCCAACCGAACGAATGTTATGGCCCAAACCAGAACCGGCAGTGCAGTGGCAAAGTCGTAAATAGAAAGAACTTTCGGACAACGAGGAACGCACAGGAGCTCGGGGCCACCGCCGGAGAGTGCTCCGGCGTTCGTGCCCATCCCGGCCGGACGAGGCGCCGCCCGCCTGCACAGCGCCGCCCCACGCGTCCGCGATCGCCATGGTCGCGTCGATTTCACGCGAAGAGCTCAGCCCGTCCACGGCCGCCTTAAGAGAAGAGCTTCTCGGGTCGCCGCCGTCCGCACCCTAGCCGCCGCCCCACTCGTCCGGACCGACTCCGCCTACTCCTAGCGCGTCAGGACCTTCGCCCTAACCCTAGCAAGCTCTCCGGAGCACGAGCCCCCAACCCCGCGAGAGGTTCGGGAGTAATCCCCGATTTCCCCACCAACCCCGCCGCCGCCATTGTTGGTCGCATTCCCTCTACGGTGAGTTAGCTTTCGATTCCTCTCGCTAGTAGCATCCCTTGGTCCCAATCTCCATCCTGTAAGCTTGGCTCCCTGCTCCATGCAGTGAATCGCCGGGAACGCCATCGAGTCGTCGCGCCGCACCGCAGCCCACCGCCATCTCCCCGACGACTCGCCACCACGGTGAGCCTCCTAGGCTTTGGGGCCCCGCGGCGCATGTGCGGGCCCTCCCTGGTCCTCACCAGCCCGCGCCCCCTTCTATCTCGCCTCGACTCGCCGCCGGCGGCCTCGCCACGCCGCCGCGCCGGCGCACGACGTGCACGCCGCGGCTGCACTAGGCACGCCCCGACACTTAGAAAATTTTCGAACGTGCTGGCTAGGGTGAAAACCGTGGATGTCAAGCGTTTTACAAATTGCGTAACTTTAAATTTACGCCACGGTTTTGAACGATTCAAAGTGCACTGGAGAGCTTATAACTTGTACTACATCATGATGTACATGAACACCTAAGGTTATATAGTAAAAATTAATGTTTGAGCAAGATGAAAATGCTATCACGACCAAGCTGCTTAACAAGATTGCATTTTAAAAATGATGTAACTTCTGGACCCCGGATCCAAACTTCTTGAGCAAGGGCTCTTTGGAAAGTAGATAACTTGTACTTTAACGTAGTAACATAATCCCAGTACTTCATGTGTAGAAAAATAAAGATTTAAGCACTCTAAGATGCTAATCCGTTATGCCTGCGTGACAACTTGCCGTTTTTGAAATTCAATAACTTTTTGAATACAGCTCCAAATGAAACAGCTATAAGCTCGTTGTAAACCTTGAGTTATGTACTTTACATTAACCAACATGAGTCACCTAAGTTCTATAGCAAAATATTAAGATTTGGACACCTTAGGAAATCCGCACCGCGCCCTAAACGGCTAATTGTGTGTGTGTGTGTGTGTGGGGGGGGGGGTGTGGTGCTTCATTTAAACTAAACATCGCGTAAAGCCACAAAGGGATTCGCGATTTTGTTCGAAGCAAATCCACACCTCGCCCCTAAACAACTAAGTGTCGGGGTGTGCCGTCTAATTTAATTAAAACGATGCGTAAAGCCGCAAATGGGCTCTCGTTCGCTCGAAGCAAATCCGCACCTCGCCCCCGAACGGCTAAGTGGGGGGGAGTGGCGTTTGATTTAATTAAAACGATGCCTAAAGCCGCAAAGGGGCTCGCTTTTCGTTCGAAGCAAATCCACACCTCGCTCCTAAACAGCCTAAATGGGGGGGGAGGGGGGGTTGTCGTTTCATTTAAACTAAATGTCACGTAAAGCGACAAAGGGGCTCGCGTTTTCGTTCGAAGGAAATCCGCACCTCGCTCCTAAACGGCTAAGTGGGGGAGAGTGGCGTTTCATTTAAACTAAACGTCGTGTAAATCTGCAAAGGGGCTCGCGTTGTCGTTCGTAGCAAATCCGCACCTCGCCCCTAAACGGCTAAGTGGGAGGGGGGGGGACCGGCATTTCATGTAAACTAAACGTCGCGTAAAGCCGCAAAGGGGCTCGCGTTTTCGTTCGAAGCAAATCCACACCTCGCCCCTAAACGGCTAAGTGTGGGGAGTGGCGTTTAATTTAATTAAAACGATCCATAAAGCTGCAAAGGGGCTCGCGTTTTCTTTCGAAGCAAATCCGCACCTCGCCCGTAAATGGCTAGGTGTGGGGGAGTGGCATTTAATTTAAATAAAATGATGCGTAAAGTCGCAAAGGGGCTCACGTTTTCGTTCGAAGCAAATCCGCACATCGCTCCTAGACGGATCGGTGGGGGGGAGTGGCGTTTCATTTAAACTAAACATCGCGTAAGCCGCAAAGGGGCTTGCGTTTTCGTTCGAAGCAAATCTGCACCTCGCCCCTAAATGGCTAAGTGGGGGGAGTGGCGTTTAATTTAAACAAAACGATGCGTGAAGCCGAAAAGGGGCTCGCGTTTTCGTTCAAAGCAAATCAACAGCTCGCCCCTAAATGGCTAAGCGTTTGTGTGGGTGGGGGGGTGGCGTTTCATTTAAACAAAACGTCACGTAAAGCCGCAAAGGGGCTCGCTTTTTCATTCAAAGCAAATCCGCACCTCGCCCCTAAACGGCTAAGTGGGGGGAGTGGCGTTTAATTTAAACGAAACGATGCGTAAAGCCGAAAAGGGGCTCGCGTTTTGTTCAAAGCAAATCAACAGCTCGCCCCTAAATGGCTAAGTGTTTCGTGGGTGGTGGGGGTGGCGTTTCATTTAAACAAAACGTCACGTAAAGTCGCAAAGGGGCTCGCATTTTCATTCGAAGCAAATCCGCACCGCGCCCCTAAACGGCTAAGTGGGGGGGGAGTGACATTTGATTTAATTAAAACGATGCCTAAAGCCGCAAAGGGGCTCGCGTTTCCGTTCAAAGCAAATCCATACCTCGCTCCTAAACGGCTAATTGGGGGGGGGTGTCGTTTTGATGAGGACATCACTCCTTTGGATACAAATGACACTCCTCCGCTGAACGTTCAAGGACCAATCACTAGAGCTCGCGCCCGACAATTAAATTTAGAGGTGAGCTCGTTCCTAAGTCTTTCCTTTCATAATTTTGAGAATAGTTTGCTACCTAATGATTTTATTATGATTAGGAATCAAGGAGAGGACCATAATATGAATGGAATAGGGCTTGGAGGCGTGGAGGTCCAGCAAGAGGCGCAAGGCATTGTGGAGGCCCAAACCAAGTCGACTTCGAGTCTGTTTCGGAGTCCAGGAACAGTCTGAATTAAAACGGACGCCCAGATCGCATACGAAGTCGGATTTGGACGTTCTACATATGGATGGAAAGATAATTTCATAAGCTTTCCAGTGGAACCAGTCCCACGTCAAATTTCATCCGGAGTCGCCGGGAATCATCGAAACATTGGAACGTCCAGAATCTGTTTTTGGTGCTGCGTCACCGTTTTTGGCCTTTGGGCCGTGTATCTCGTGTGAGCCCATTAGGGGAGCGTCCAGGGGGTTCTTGCACGTCCCCAAGTCTTTATTAGCAGCAGCCGCCACCCATGTTAGGGTTGGGTTTTGCTTAGATTATTCTGCTTAGACAGTTTCGCCGTTCATCGGTTTGTGAGACCCCAACTTGTGAGATTAATCATACATCTGCAAATTTGGTTGCGTTCTTTCTTGTTCTTGCTTGTGTTCTTGATTCGCAGGCAGGGATTAGCCTTCTAGGCGAGGTCAACCGTGCAACGCCGGTTGATAACCATAGAGGACGTGGTGCTGCGATTGCGGGGTTCGAACGTGTTGTTCAGGAGCCGGATCGACGTGTGTCACATCTTCGCCAAATCAAGAGTTATCTGAACCTTTCGGAAGATCGGGACCCTAGTCCACATCAAGTGGTAATCAGAGCTTCAGGTGCACCGTCAGGTTCGCCCTACCTTTAGTTTAGTTTGTTTCTTTATTATCCTATCATCCACGAAAAAGCCAAAAAATTTAGTTTTAGGGTTCATCCTGTCCAAGCCGTGTTTAGCCTTTGCATGTTTCAATTTCAGAGTCCGTAGTGTTGAGTTTGTGTTCTAGTGATTGTTTTGTTGCTGGTTTAGTTCGTGTCCTTGTCGTCAGTTTGTGCCACCTTGAAACCCTAGCCGAATTACCTCAAGTTTTGCTTTGTCTCGAGAGTTTTTGTCACCTCCGCTGCATCCACCATAGTCCCACCCTACACTCCCACCCTTTTCATCTAGAACTCAACACCCCACGAACAAGACCTACTCCTGTTTCCGTTGCATACATTAATCGTCGAAAAAAAAAAAAAATCCTACCCGATTGCAATTCCGTCCACCGAAACCCTAATTCGGAGTCCCTTCCTTCAAACAGCCATAACTTTCGCATACGGACTCGAAATTAGGCAAAATTTTTTTTGAAATTGGGTAGAAAAAAATTTCGCATCTGCTCGTCCCGGCTTCGCCGGGCAGGAAAAATCTCGAAAAAATCAAAAAAAATAGTTAAGCCCACTGATCCGAGGAAAAAAGTTTGGAACCCGTCGTCGTTGCATCTTACAGTAAAATCTGTAGGCCACATTCCTTCTCTCGTTTGACCTGAAACTTTGTGTGGTTCCTATTTTGTTGCCTCTCAGTGGAAGAAAAATATCAAAAAATAATATCAAAAAAGAAAAATTTGTGATTTCTACTAGTGCTAAAAGACAAAACAGGGTTTTGGCCTGTTTTTTTTTGTGTCTAGTTGCTGTTTCTTCCTTGCTCGTTACCTTTTGCTTTGTTTCCTTTGTGCCTGTCATCCTTGCTTCATCCTTGCTTTGCCTGCACTACTGTTCTAGGATACGTGTAGACCAGCAACTAAGGACAAGTAGCTTTGGACATTTATTCAGCATTACTATCTGTTTTTGAATTGTGTTCCACTCACATATTTGGCCTTCCTAGCTCCACATACTACTTCGGACAACACAGGTTTTGACCCTTGCAATCGTGGTACACGCCTTCTAGGTATCCTTTGCCTTGCTTGGTAAGACCCTTGTAAGAACTTGGTGAGACGTTTCCATTTGCTTTTGTGAGAGTCACCACTGTCCACCATAGTAGTAGTGTTATTAGGGATAACCTTCACTGTTTGTTCCTGTTTTGGTATTTGCTATGGCAGGAGATGCTGCAGACGCTGGTACCCCTAAAGATTTCCACGAGTGTGTTAGTCAAGGGCAGCTTCAGTCTGTTCTTGACAGGGCACGTGAGGAGATGACAGAAGCTGTTAACAAGGCCGTTACCGACGGCATCAACAAACTCAATCTCGGCAACCAGATTGAGAGGATCGATAAGCGTTTGTCCAAGATGACAGACACGGTTAATACTCTAGCAGAAGTGGCGACAACGTTGACCGGCAAGCTGACAGAGGTGGAGAACCGTGTGAAGATCCATGAAGATGAGGCCGGTAGCAACGCCGGAGGAAACAGAAAAGATGACACGGTGAATGATGCCACTTTCGACGCCGATGACGCAGCTATACGAGCACAAAGGCTTCACCGGCGTCTACAACATAATACCCAAGGTATGGGTGGCCTACATCGACAACAAGGTAACAATAATCGAGTCCCCGATGATCCTTATGCTAAGATTAAGTTTACCATTCCACCTTTTTCGGGGCAATATGATGCGGAGGGTTACCTAGATTGGGAGATGACAGTAGAGCAAAAATTTAGTGGCCACCTAGTTCCCGAGCAGCATAGAGTTAGACAAGCCACTAGTGAATTTAAAGATTTTGCTATCATTTGGTGGAATTCTCTAACTGCTGATGATATTCCTGTAACTTGGACTCAACTTAAGGAAGCTATGCGTGATCGTTTTGTCCCTCCTTCTTATCATAGAGATTTACGCAAAAAACTTCAGCGCTTAGAACAAGGGGATAAATCTGTGCAGGACTATTATGGTGAGCTTCAAAAGGGTTTACAACGCTGCATGATAGTAGAGGATAATGAGAGCTCTATTGTTCGTTTTTACTCTGGTTTGAGACGTGATATACAGGACATTGTTGATTATAAGGAGTTTAACACCATCAACCAGTTGTTCCAGTTTGCTATGCTTGCAGAGAAAGAATTGCAGGGACGGGAGAAGCAACAGAGGAGCAGCAGTACAAGCAGGCCTTCTTACACCCCACGGTCGACGCCGTCTTCGGGGTTTTCTTCCCGGCCATCTCCACCAGCAAGCAAACGGCCTCCCGCGTCCGCGAGTGGTGTTATGGCAGCCCCACACGCACCTCCTACACGCCCTGCAAATTCAGGTAAAAATTCTGTGCAGGGTCCTGCTCAAAGTGCTTCATCGGTCGCCTCGACGGGACGCACTTCCAACATTCAGTGCCACCGCTGCCATGGACTGGGCCATGTGCAGAAGGATTGCCCAAGTCAGCGGGCATACGTGGCCACTGAAGATGGAGGATACATCAGCACCTCCGACATAGAAGATGATGATGAAGACGAAGTCGCCGACGACACCAACGAGGGCCATGTACTTGGTGGAGAAGACACTTCGGGTTTCATGAACATCATTGTACAGCGTGTACTTAGCACGCAAATTCAGACTTCTGAAAAGATACAACGCCACAACTTGTTCCAGATTTTCTTCGTCATCAAGAATCGACGAGCACGTGTGATCATTGATGGAGGAAGCTGCAACAACTTGGTGAGTTCAGATCTGGTTGAGAAGCTTGGTTTGGCCAAACGACCACATCCTCATCCATACTACATTCAATGGTTAAATGACTCGGGAAAAGCTAAGGTAACACAAACTTGCAGAGTTCCTTTTTCCATTGGTGTTTATTCGGATTATGCTGATTGTGATGTGGTTCCTATGCAAGCTTGTTCACTTTTATTGGGTCGTCCTTGGGAACATGATAATGATGCTACACACCATGGTAGAAGTAATAAATACACTTTTATGCATAAAGGACAGAAAATTACTTTAGTACCTTTGACCCCTGCTGAAATTGTAGAAGCTGATAGAGAACGAGCTGCTTCTTTGAATAATTCTAAATCTGAAAATCAGCAAGTTGCTAATTCTGTTTTCCCACCTATAAAGGATAAGTCTGCACCTATTTCTAAGGGAGATGGAATTAATTTGAAAGGTCGTGTTATGCTTGCTACAAAATCAGACCTTGCTGAAATTTCTAATGATGATATTTTTTATGCTTTGATATGCAAACAAGCCTTGTATTCCTTTGATGATATTGCTAGCTCTTTGCCTTCTGCTATCACTGACCTTTTGCAGGAGTTTGAGGATATTTTTCCAGCTGAGATTCCTCCCGGATTACCACCTTTGAGAGGAATAGAACATCAAATTGATTTGATTCCGGGAGCTACCTTGCCAAACCGTGCTGCTTATAGGACCAACCCCGAGGAGACAAAGGAAATTCAGCGACAAGTCCAAGACCTTTTGGACCGCGGGTATGTACGAGAAAGCCTTAGTCCTTGTGCTGTTCCTGTACTTTTGGTTCCTAAGAAAGATGGTAGTTGGCGCATGTGTGTTGATTGTAGAGCCATTAACAATATTACTATTCGCTATCGTCATCCTATTCCTAGGCTAGACGACATGCTTGATGAGTTATGCGGTTCTCTAATTTTCACTAAAATTGACTTGCGTAGTGGTTACCACCAAATTAGAATGAAACTTGGAGATGAATGGAAAACAGCTTTTAAAACTAAATTCGGATTGTATGAGTGGTTAGTAATGCCTTTTGGGTTAACTAATGCACCTAGTACTTTCATGCGCTTAATGAATGAGGTTTTGAGGGCTTTTATTGGGCGTTTTGTGGTGGTTTACTTTGATGATATCTTGATTTACAGCAAGTCTTTAGATGAACATATGGATCATTTACGTGCTGTTTTTACTGCTTTAAGAAATGCACGTTTATTTGCTAACCTTGAGAAGTGCACCTTTTGCACCGATCGAGTTTCTTTTCTTGGCTATGTTGTTACTCCACAGGGTATAGAGGTGGATGACAAGAAAATTGACGCTATTGCTAGCTGGCCGCAGCCCCAAACCATCACACAGGTTCGAAGTTTTCTTGGTCTTGCAGGTTTCTATCGCCGCTTTGTCAAAGATTTCAGCACTATCGCTGCACCGTTGCATGAGTTGACAAAGAAGGGTGTTGTGTTTCAATGGAGCAAAGCACACGACGAGTCCTTTAGCTCTTTGAAGGACAAGCTTACACATGCACCGCTGCTGCAACTACCAGATTTCGGTAAGACTTTTGAACTTGAGTGTGATGCTAGTGGTATTGGCATTGGTGGTGTTTTGATGCAAAATGGCAAACCTATTGCTTATTTTAGTGAAAAGATAACTGGCCCTGTTCTGAATTATTCTACGTATGATAAAGAATTATATGCTCTTGTACGTTCTTTGCAAACATGGCGTCATTATTTATGGCCTAAGGAATTCGTTATTCATTCCGATCATGAATCGCTTAAGTATATTCGTTCTCAAAGTAATTTGAACCGTAGACATGCTAAGTGGGTTGAGTTTATTGAGTCTTTTCCTTATATTATCAAGCATAAAAAAGGGAAGGATAATGTGATTGCCGATGCTTTGTCTAGACGATACACTATGTTGTCACACCTTGATTGTCGCATTTTTGGGCTTGAATCAATTAAAGAACAATATGCTCTTGATGCTGATTTTAAAGATGTTTTGCTGCATTGTAGAGAGGGTCGTACATGGAACAAGTTTGTGATAAATGATGGATATTTGTTTAGAGCTAACCGTCTTTGCATTCCAGTTGGTTCCGTTCGTCTTTTGTTGTTACAGGAAGCGCATGGAGGCGGATTGATGGGACATTTTGGTGCAAAGAAGACGGCGGATGTGTTGGCCACACACTTCTTTTGGCCACAGTTGAGAAGAGATGTTGAGCGCTTTGTGGCTCGCTGCACTACTTGTCAAAAAGCGAAGTCTCGCTTGAATCCACATGGTTTGTATATGCCTCTTCCCGTTCCTTCAATACCTTGGGCGGATATTTCTATGGATTTTGTTTTAGGACTGCCTAGGACTAAGAGGGGGAGGGATAGTATTTTTGTTGTCGTGGATAGATTTTCTAAGATGGCTCACTTTATACCTTGTCATAAGAGTGATGATGCTATTCATATTGCTGATCTATTTTTCAAAGAGATTGTTCGTTTGCATGGTATGCCTTCTACTATTGTTTCAGATCGTGACGCCAAATTCTTGAGTCATTTTTGGCGCACTCTATGGAATAAGTTGGGAACGAAGTTGTTGTTCTCTACAACATGTCACCCACAAACTGATGGCCAAACCGAGGTAGTGAACCGCACATTGGGCACCATGTTGAGAGCTATTTTAAAGACAAATCTGAAGATGTGGGAGGAATGTTTGCCTCATGTGGAGTTTGCATACAATCGTGCAACACATTCGACCACCAAGGTAAGTCCTTTTGAGGTAGTGTATGGTTTTAATCCCCGTGCTCCTATTGATATTTTGCCTTTGCCTACTAGTGAGAGAGTTCACTTTGATGCTAAGGAACGTGCTGAGTTTATTTTAAAAATGCATGAAACAACTAAGCACAACATTGAAAAGATGACTGAAAAGTATAGGATTGCTGGTAGTAAAGGTAAAAGGGAAGTTAAATTAGAACCGGGTGATTTAGTATGGTTGCACTTGAGAAAGGATCGGTTTCCTGAGTTGAGAAAGTCTAAGTTAATGCCTAGAGCTGCTGGTCCTTTCAAGATAATTGAGAAGATTAATGATAATGCATATAAACTTGAGTTGCCTCCCGAGTTCGGGGTTAGTTCCACTTTTAACATTGCAGATTTGAAGCCTTATTTGGGTGAGGAGCATGAGCTTGAGTCGAGGACGACTCCGATTCAAGAGGGGGAGGATGATGAGGACATCACTCCTTTGGATACAAATGACACTCCTCCGTTGAACATTCAAGGACCAATCACTAGAGCTCGCGCCCGACAATTAAATTTAGAGGTGAGCTCGTTCCTAAGTCTTTCCTTTCATAATTTTGAGAATAGTTTGCTACCTAATGATTTTATTATGATTAGGAATCAAGGAGAGGACCATAATATGAATGGAATAGGGCTTGGAGGCGTGGAGGTCCAGCAAGAGGCGCAAGGCATTGTGGAGGCCCAAACCAAGTCGACTTCGAGTCTGTTTCGGAGTCCAGGAACAGTCTGAATTAAAACGGACGCCCAGATCGCATACGAAGTCGGATTTGGACGTTCTACATATGGATGGAAAGATAATTTCATAAGCTTTCCAGTGGAACCGGTCCCACGTCAAATTTCATCCGGAGTCGCCAGGAATCATCGAAACATTGGAACGTCCAGAATCTGTTTTTGGTGCTGCGTCACCGTTTTTGGCCTTTGGGCCGTGTATCTCGTGTGAGCCCATTAGGGGAGCGTCCAGGGGGTTCTTGCACGTCCCCAAGTCTTTATTAGCAGCAGCCGCCACCCATGTTAGGGTTGGGTTTTGCTTAGATTATTCTGCTTAGACAGTTTCGCCGTTCATCGGTTTGTGAGACCCCAACTTGTGAGATTAATCATACATCTGCAAATTTGGTTGCGTTCTTTCTTGTTCTTGCTTGTGTTCTTGATTCGCAGGCAGGGATTAGCCTTCTGGGCGAGGTCAACCGTGCAACGCCGGTTGATAACCATAGAGGACGTGGTGCTGCGATTGCGGGGTTCGAACGTGTTGTTCAGGAGCCGGATCGACGTGTGTCACATCTTCGCCAAATCAAGAGTTATCTGAACCTTTCGGAAGATCGGGACCCTAGTCCACATCACGTTTCATTTAAACCGAACGTCACGTAAAGCCGCAAAGAGGCTCGCGTTTTCGTCTGAAGCAAATCCGCACCTCGCTCCTAAACAGCTAAGTGTGGGGGGTGGGGGGACCGGCGTTCCATTTAAACTAAACGTCGTGTAAATCTGCAAAGGGCTCGCGTTTTCGTGCGTAGCAAATCCGCACCTCGCCCTAAACGGCTACGTGGGACGGGGGGAGTGGCATTTCATGTAAACTAAATGTCGCGTAAAGCCGCAAAGGGGCTTGCGTTTCGTTCGAAGCAAATCCACACCTTGCCCCTAAACGGCTAAGTGTGGGGAGTGACGTTTCATTTAATTAAAACGATGCGTAAAGCCGCAAGGGGCTCTCGTTTTTGTTCGAAGCAAATCCGCACCTCGCCCCTAAATGGCTAGGTGTGGGGGAGTGGCGTTTAATTTAATTAAAATGACGCGTAAAGCCGTAAAGGTGCTCACGTTTTCATTCGAAGCAAATCCGCACCTCGCCCTAAACGGATAAGTGGGGGGGAGTGGCGTTTCATTGAAACTAAACATCGCGTAAAGCCGCAAAGGGGCTTGCGTTTTCGTTCGAAGCAAATCCACACCTCGTCCCTAAACGGCTAGGTGTGGGGGAGTGGCGTTTAATTTAATAAAAACGACGTGTGAAGCCACAAAGGGGCTCTCGTTTTCATTCAAAGGAAATCCGCAGCTTGCCCCTAAACAGCTAAATGCTGGGGGGGAGTGGCGTTTATACGTCGTGTAAAGCCGCAAAGGGGCTCACGTTTTTGTTCAAAGCAAATCCGCACCGCGCCCTTAAACGGCTAGTTGGGGGGGGGACCGGCGCTTCATTTAATCTAAACGTCGCGTAAAGCCACAAAGGGGCTCGCGATTTTGTTTGAAGCAAATCCGCACCTCACCCCTAAACACCTAAGTGTGGGGGAGTGGCGTTTAATTTAATTAAAACGGTGCGTAAAGCCGCAAAGGGGCTCTCGTTTTCGTTCGAAGCAAATCCGCACCTCGCCCCTAAACGGCTAAGTTGGGGGGGGGCGTGGCATTTGATTTAATTAAAACGATGCCTAAAGCCGCAAAGGGGCTCGCGTTTCGTTCAAGCAAATCCGCACCTCGCCCCTAAACGGATAAGTCGGGGGGCGGGGGTAGGGGGCTGGCGTTTCATTTAAACTAAACATCGCGTAAAGCCACAAAGGGGCTCGCGTTTTCGTTCGAGCAAATGCACACCTCGCCCCTAAACGGCTAAGTGTGAGGGAGTGGCGTTTAATTTAATTAAAACGATGCGTAAGGCCGCAAAGGGGCTCGCGTTTTCGTTAGAAGCAAACCCGCACCTCGTCCCTAAACGGTTAAGTGGGGGGGGAGTGATGTTTCATTTAAACAATACGTCGCGTAAAGCAGCCGAAGGGGCTCGCGTTTTCGTTCGAAGAAAATCCGCACCTCACCCCTAAACGTCTAAGTCGGGGGGGGAGAGTGGCGTTTAATTTAATTAAAACGATGCGTAAAGCCACAAAGGGGCTCGCATTTTCGTTCGAAGCAAATTCGCACCTGGCCCCTAAACAGCTAAGTGGGGGGAGGGGGGGCGGGGGGGCGTGGCGTTTTATTTAAACAAAACGTCGCGTAAAGCCGCAAAGGGGCTCTCGTTTTCATTCGAAGCAAATCCGCACCTCGCCCCTAAACGGCTAAGTGGGGGGAGGGGGAGTGGCATTTTATATAAACAAAACGTCGCGTAAAGCCGCAAAGGGGCTCGCGTGTTCGTTCAAGCAAATCCACACCTCGCCCCTAAACGGCTAATTGTGGGGGAGTTGCGTTTAATTTAATTGAAACGATGCGTAAAGCCGCAAAGGGGCTCGCGTTTTTGTTCGATGGAAATCCACACCTCGTCCCTAAACGGCTAGGTGTGGGGGAGTGGCGTTTAATTTAATTAAAACTACGCGTAAAGCCACGGAGGGGCTCCCGTATTCGTTCGAAGGAAATCCACACCTCGCTCCTAAACGGCTAAGTGGGGGAGAGTGACGTTTCATTTAAACAAAACATCGAGTAATGCCATAAAGGGGCTCGCGTTTTCATCCGAAGCAAATCCGCACCTCGCTCGTAAACGGCCAAGTGGGGGGGGGACCGGCGTTCCATTTAAACTAAACGTCGTGTAAATCTGCAAAGGGGCTCGCGTTGTTCAGTAGCAAATCCGCACCTCGCCCTAAACGGCTAAGTGGGAGGGCGGGGAGTGGCGTTTCATTTAAACAATACGTCGCGTAAAGCCGCAAAGGGCTCACGTTTCGTTCGAAGCAAATCCACACCTCGCCCCTAAACGGCTAATTGTGGGGGAGTGGCGTTTAATTTAATTGAAACGATGCGTAAAGCCGCAAAGGGGCTCGCGTTTTTGTCTGAAGGAAATCCACACCTCGTCCCTAAACGGCTAGGTGTGGGGGAGTAGCGTTTAATTTAATTAAAACGACACGTAAAGCCACAAAGGGGCTCCTGTATTCGTTCGAAGGAAATCCACACCTCGCTCCTAAACGGCTAAGTGGGGGAGAGTGGCGTTTCATTTAAACAAAACATCGAGTAAAGCCACAAAGGGGCTGGTGTTTTCGTTAGATGCAAACCCGCACCCGGTCCCTAAACGGTTCGGTGGGGGCGGGGGGGGGAGTGCGTCGCGTAAAGAAACGAAGGGGCTCGCGTTTTTGTTCGAAACAAATCCGCACCTCACCCCTAAATGACTAAGTGGGGGGGGGTGGCGTTTCATTTAATTAAAACGATGCGTAAAGCCGCAAAGGGGCTCGCATTTTCGTTCGAAGCGATTCGCACCTCGCCCCTAAACGTCTATGTTGGGGGGAGTGCCGTTTGATTTAATTAAAACGATGCGTAAAGCCGCAAAGAGGCTCGCGTTTCGGTCGAAGCAAATCCGCAACTCGCTCCTAAATGCTTACTTGGGGGAGGGGTGTCGTTTCATTTAAACTAAACGTCGCATAAAGCCGTAAAGGGGCTCGCGTTTCGTTCAAAGCAAATCCGCACCTTGCCCCTAAACGGCTAAATGCGGGGGGGCGGGGGGAGTGGTGTTTCATTTAAACAATACGTCGTGTAAAGCCGCAAAGGGGCTCACGTTTTTGTTCAAAGCAAATCCGCACCGCGCCCCTAAACGGCTAGTTGGGGGGGGGGTCGACCGGCGCTTCATTTAAACTAAACGTCACGTAAAGCCACAAAGGGGCTCGCGATTTGGTTTGAAGCAAATCAACACCTCACCCCTAAACAGCTAAGTGTGGGGGAGTGGCATTTAATTTAATTAAAACGGTGCGTAAAGCCGCAAAGGGGCTCTCGCTTCGTTCGAAGCAAATCCGCACCTCGCCCCTAAACGGCTAAGTGGGGGGGGAGTAGCATTTGATTTAATTAAAACGATGCCTAAAACCGTAAAGGGGCTCGCGTTTCCGTCCGAAGCAAATCCACACCTCGCTCCTAAACGGCTAATTGGGGGGGGTGTCGTTTCATTTAAACCGAACGTCACGTAAACCCGCAAAGGGGCTCGCGTTTTCATCCGAAGCAAATCCGCACCTCGCTCCTAAACGGCCAAGTGGGGGGGGGACGGCGTTCTATTTAAACTAAACGTCGTGTAATCTGCAAAGGGGCTCGCGTTCGTTCATAGCAAATCCGCAGCTCGCCCCTAAACGGCTAAGTGGGAGGGGGGGAGTGGCGTTTCATGTAAACTAAATGTCGCGTAAAGCCGCAAAGGGGCTCGCATTTTCGTTCGAAGCAAATCCACACCTCGTCCCTAAACGGCTAGGTGTGGGGTAGTGGCGTTTAATTTAATTAAAACGACGCGTAAAGCCACAAAGGGCTCCCGTATTTGTTCGAAGGAAATCCACATCTCGCTCCTAAACGGCTAAGTGGGGGAGAGTGGCGTTTCATTTAAACAAAACATCGATTAAAGCCATAAAGGGGCTCGCGTTTTCATCCGAAGCAAATCCGCACCTCGCTCCTAAACGGCCAAGTGGGGGGGACCGGCGTTCCATTTAAACTAAACGACGTGTAAATCTGCAAAGGGGCTCGCATTTTCGTTCGTAGCAAATCCGCACCTCGCCCCTAAACGGCTAAGTGGGAGGGGGGGAGTGGCATTTCATGTAAACTAAATGTCGCGTAAAGCCGCAAAGGGGCTCGCGTTTCGTTCGAAGCAAATCCACACCTCGCCCCTAAACGGCTAAGTGTGGGGGAGTGACGTTTCATTTAATTAAAACGATGCGTAAAGCCGCAAAGGGGCTCTCGTTTCGTTCGAAGCAAATCCGCACCTCGCCCCTAAACGGCTAGGTGTGGGGGAGTGGCGTTTAATTTAATTAAAACGACGCGTAAAGCCGCAAAGGTGCTCGCGTTTTATTCGAAGGAAATCCGCACCTCGCCCCAAAACGGATATGTGGGGGGGCGTGGCGTTTCATTGAAACTAAACATCGCGTAAAGCCGCAAAGGGGCTTGCGTTTTCGTTCGAAGCAAATCTGCACCTCACCCCTAAATGGCTAAGTGGTGGGAGTGGCGTTTAATTTAAACAAAACGATACGTAAAGTCGAAAGGGGCTCGCGTTTCGTTCAAAGCAAATCAACAGCTCGCCCCTAAATGGATAAGTGTTTGTGTGGGTGGGGGGGGTGGCGTTTCATTTAAACAAAACGTCACGTAAAGCCGCAAAGGGGCTCGCATTATCATTCGAAGCAAATACGCGCTCGCCCCTAAACGGCTAAGTGGGGGAGAGGGGGGAGTGGCGTTTCATTTAAACAAAACGTCGCGTAAAGCCGCAAAGGGCTCGCGTTGCGTTCAAGCAAATCCACACCTCGCCCCTAAACGGCTAATTGTGGGGGAGTGGCGTTTAATTTAATTGAAACGATGCGTAAAGCCGCAAAGGGGCTCGTGTTTTTGTTCCAAGCAAATCCACACCTCGTCCCTAAACGGCTCGGTGTGGGAGAGTGGCGTTTAATTTAATAAAAACGACGCGTGAAGCCACAAATGGGCTAGCGTTTTCGCTCGAAGGAAATCCGCACCTCGCTCCTAAACGGCTAAGTGGGGGAGAGTGGCGTTTCATTTAAACAAAACGACGCGTAAAGCCATAAAGGGGCTCGTGTTTTCATTCGAAGCAAATCCGCACCTCGCCCCTAAACGGATAAGTGGGGGAGGGGGCTGGCGTTTCATTTAAACTAAACATCACGTAAAGCCGCAAAGGGGCTCGCGTTTTTGTTCGAAGCAAATCTGCACCTTGCCCCTAAACGGCTAAGTGGGGGAGTGGCATTTAATTTAATTAAAATGATGCGTAAAGTCGCAAAGCGGCTTGTGTTTTCGTTCAGCAAATCCGCACCTCACCCCTAAACGGCTAAGTGGGGGAGGGGGCGGGGGAGAGTGGCGTTTAATTTAATTAAAACGATGCATAAAGCCGCAAAGGGGCTCACGTTTCGTTCGAAGGAAATCCGCACCTCGCTCCTAAACGGCTAAGTGGGGGAGAGTGGCGTTTCATTTAAACAAAACGTCGCATAAAGCCACAAAGGCTCGCGTTTCTTTCGAAGCAAATGCGCACCTCGCCCCTAAACGGCTAAGTGTGGGGCAGTGGTGTTTAATTTAATTAAAATGATGCGTAAGGCCGCAAAGGGGCTCGCGTTTCGTTAGATGCAAACCCACACTTTGTCCCTAAACGGTTAAGTGGGGGGGGGAGTGGCGTTTCATTTAAACAATACGTCGTGTAAAGCCGCGAAGGGGCTCGCATTTTCATTCGAAGCAAATCCGCACCTCACCCCTAAACGGCTAAGTGGGGGAGAGTCGCGTTTAGTTTAATTAAAACGATGCGTAAAGCCGCAAAGGGGCTCGCGTTTTTGTTCGAAGCAAATTCGCACCTCGCCCATGAACGGCTAAGTTGGGGGAGTGTCGTTTGATTTAATTAAAACGGTGTGTAAAGCCCCAAAGGGGCTCGCTTTTCGGTCGAAGCAAATCCGCACCTCGCTCCTAAACGGCTAATTGGTTGGAGGGGTGTCGTTTCATTTAAACTAAACGTTGCGTAAAGCCGCAAAGGGCTCGCGTTTTGCTCGAAGCAAATCCGCACCTCGCCCCGAAACGACTAAGTGTGGGGTAGTGGCGTTTAATTTAATTAAAACGATGCGCAAAGCCGCAAACGGGCTCGCATTTTCGTTCGAGCAAATCCGCACCTCGCCCTAAACAGCTAAGTGTGGGGTGGTTGCGTTAAATTTAATTAAAACGATGCGCATAGCTGCAAACGGGCTCGCATTTTCGTTCGAAGCAAATCCGCACCTCGCCCCTAAACGGCTAAGTGGGGGTGGGGGGAGTGGCATTTCATTTGAACAAAACGATGCGTAAAACCGCAAAGGGTCTTGCATTTTCATTCGAAGCAAATCCGTACGTCGCCCCTAAATGGCTAAGTGGGGGGAGTGGTGTTTCATTTAAACAAAACGTCGCGTAAAGCCGCAAAGGGGCTCACGTTTTCGTTCAGGGAAATCCACACCGCGCCCCAAAACGGCTAGGTGTGGGGAGTGGCGTTTAATTTAATTAAAACGACGCGTAAAGCCACAAAGGGGCTCCGTATTCGTTCGAAGGAAATCCACACCTCGCTCCTAAACGGCTAAGTGGGGGAGAGTGGCGTTTCATTTCAACAAAACATCGAGTAAAGCCACAAAGGGCTCACGTTTCGTTAGATGCAAACCCGCACCCGGTCCCTAAACGGTTAAGTGGGGGCGGGGGGGGGAGTGGCGTTTCATTTAAACAAAACGTCGCGTAAAGTCGCAAAGGGGCTCACGTTGCGTTCGAAGCAAATCCGCACCTCACCCCTAAACGACTAAGTGGGGGGGGTGGCGTTTAATTTAATTAAAACGATGCGTAAAGCTGCAAAGGGGCTTGCATTTTCGTTCGAAGCATATTCGCACCTGGCCCCTAAACGTCTAAGTTGTGGGGAGTGCCGTTTGATTTAACTAAAACGATGCGTAAAGCCGCAAAGGGGCTCGCGTTTCGGCCGAAGCAAATCCGCAACTATCTCCTAAATGCTTACATGGGGGAGGGGTGTCGTTTCATTTAAACTAAACGTCGCGTAAAGCCGCAAAGGGCTCGCGTTTCTTCGATGCAAATGCGCACCTCGCCCCTAAACGGCTAAGTGTGGGGCAGTGGCGTTTAATTTAATTAAAACGTTGCGTAAGGCCGCAAAGGGGCTCGCGTTCGTTAGATGCAAACCCGCACCTTGTCCCTAAACGGTTAAGTGGGGGGGAGTGGCGTTTCATTTAAACAATACGTCGTGTAAAGCCGCGAAGGGGCTCGTGTTCATTCGAAGCAAATCCGCACCTCACCCCTAAACGGCTAAGTGGGGGAGAGTGGCGTTTAGTTTAATTAAAACGATGCGTAAAGCCACAAAGGGCTCGCGTTTTTGTTCGAAACAAATTCGCACCTCGCCCCCGAACGGCTAAGTTGGGGGAGTGTCGTTTGATTTAATTAAAACGATGTGTAAAGCCCCAAAGGGGCTCGCGTTTCGGTCGAAGCAAATCCGCACCTCGCTCCTAAACGGCTAATTGGTTGGAGGGGTGTCGTTTCATTTAAACTAAACATTGCGTAAAGCCGCAAAGGGGCTCGCGTTCGTTCAAGCAAATCCCACCTCGCCCCGAAATGGCTAAGTGTGGGGTAGTGGCGTTTAATTTAATTAAAACGATGCGCAAAGCCGCAAACGGGCTCGCATTTTCGTTCGAAGCAAATCCGCACCTCGCCCCTAAACAGCTAAGTGTGGGGTAGTGGAGTTAAATTTAATTAAAACGATGCGCATAGCGGCAAACGGGCTCGCATTTTCGTTCAAGCAAATCCGCACCTCGCCCCTAAACGGCTAAGTGGGGGTGGGGGAGTGGCATTTCATTTGAACAAAACGATGCGTAAAACCGCAAAGGGTCTTGCATTTTCATTCGAAGCAAATCCGTACGTCGCCCCTAAATGGCTAAGTGGGGGGGGGAGTGGCGTTTCATTTAAACAAAACGTCGCGTAAAGCCGCAAAGGGGCTCACGTTGCTCAAGCAAATCCGCACCTCACCCCTAAACGACTAAGTGGGGGGGTGGCGTTTAATTTAATTAAAACGATGCGTAAAGCCGCAAAGGGGCTTGCATTTTCGTTCAAGCATATTCGCACCTGGCCCCTAAACGTCTAAGTTGTGGGGAGTGCCGTTTGATTTAACTAAAACGATGCGTAAAGCCGCAAAGGGCTCGCGTTTTCGGTCGAAGCAAATCCGCAACTATCTCCTAAATGCTTACTTGGGGGAGGGGTGTCGTTTCATTTAAACTAAACGTCGCGTAAAGCCGCAAAGGGCTCGCGTTTTCTTCGATGCAAATGCGCACCTCGCCCCTAAACGGCTAAGTGTGGGGCAGTGGCGTTTAATTTAATTAAAATGTTGCGTAAGGCCGCAAAGGGGCTCGCGTTTGTTAGATGCAAACCCGCACCTTGTCCCTAAACGGTTAAGGGGGGGTGGCGTTTCATTTAAACAATACGTCGTGTAAAGCCGCGAAGGGGCTCGCGTTTCATTCGAAGCAAATCCGCACCTCACCCCTAAACGGCTAAGTGGGGGAGAGTCGCGTTTAGTTTAATTAAAACGATGCGTAAAGCCGCAAAGGGCTCGCGTTTTTGTTCGAAGCAAATTCGCACCTCGCCCATGAACGGCTAAGTTAGGGGAGTGTCGTTTGATTTAATTAAAACGGTGTGTAAAGCCCCAAAGGGGCTCGCTTTTTCGGTCGAAGCAAATCCGCACCTCGCTCCTAAACGGCTAATTGGTTGGAGGGGTGTCGTTTCATTTAAACTAAACGTTGCGTAAAGCCGCAAAGGGGCTCGCGTTGCTTCGAAGCAAATCCGCACCTCGCTCCTAAACGGCTAATTGGCGGGGGGTCGTTTCATTTAAACCGAACGTCACGTAAAGCCGCAAAGGGGCTCGCGTTTTCATCTCAAGCAAATCCGCACCTCGCTCCTAAACAGCCAAGTGGGGGGGGGGGACCGGCGTTCCATTTAAACTAAACGTCGTGTAAATCTGCAAAGGGGCTCGTGTTTTCGTTCGTAGCAAATCCGCACCTCGCCCCTAAACGGCTAAGTGGGTGGGGGGGGAGTGGCGTTTCATGTAAACTAAATGTCGCGTAAAGCCGCAAAGGGGCTCGCGTTTCGTTCAAGCAAATCCACACCTCGCCCCTAAACGGTTGAGTGTGGGGAGTGACGTTTCACTTAATTAAAACGATGCGTAAAGCCGCAAAGGGGCTCTCGTTTCGCTCGAAGCAAATCCGCACCTCGCCCCTAAATGGCTAGCTGTGGTGGAGTGGCGTTTAATTTAATTAAAACGACGCGTAAAGCCGCAAAGCTGCTCGCGTTTTCATTCGAAGGAAATCCGCACCTCGCCCCTAAACGGATAAGTGGGGGGGGAGTGGCGTTTCATTGAAACTAAACATCACGTAAAGCCGCAAAGGGGCTTGCGTTGCTGTTCGAAGCAAATCTGCACCTCACCCCTAAATGGCTAAGTGGTGGGAGTGGCGTTTAATTTAAACAAAACGATGCGTAAAGCCGAAAAGGGGCTTGCGTTTCGTTCAAAGCAAATCAACAGCTCGCCCCTAAATAGCTAAGTGTTTGTGTGGGTGGCGGGGGGGGGTGGCATTTCATTTAAACAAAACGTCATGTAAAGCCGCAAAGGGGCTCGCATTTGCATTCGAAGCAAATCCGCGCCTCGCCCCTAAACGGCTAAGTGCGAGGAGGGTGGGGGGAGTAGCGTTTCATTTAAACACAACGTCGCGTAAAGCCGCAAAGGGGCTCGCGTTTCGTTCAAGCAAATCCACACCTCGCCCTAAATGGCTAATTGTGGGGGAGTGGCGTTTAATTTAATTGAAATGATGCGTAAAGCCGCAAAGGGGCTCGTGTTTTTGTTCGTAGCAAATCCGCACCTCGTCCCTAAACGGCTAGGTGTGGGAGAGTGGCGTTTAATTTAATAAAAACGACACGTGAAGCCACAAAGGGGCTAGCGTTTTCGTTCGAAGGAAATCCGCACCTCGCTCCTAAACGGCTAAGTGGGGGAGAGTGGCGTTTCATTTAAATAAAACGACGCGTAAAGCCACAAAGGGGCTCGCGTTTTCATTCGAAGCAAATCCGCACCTCGCCCCTAAATGGCTAGGTGTGGGGGAGTGGCGTTTAATTTAATTAAAACAACGCGTAAAGCCGCAAAGGTGCTCGCGTTTTCATTTGAAGGAAATCCGCACCTCGCCCCTAAACGGATAAGTGGGGGGAGGGGGAGTGGCGTTTCATTGAAACTAAACATCGCGTAAAGCCGCAAAGGGGCTTGCGTTTCGTTCGAAGAAAATCTGCACCTCACCCCTAAATGGCTAAGTGGTGGGAGTGGCGTTTAATTTAAACAAAACAAGTGCGTAAAGCCGAAAAGGGGCTCGCGTCTTTGTTCAAAGCAAATCAACAGACTTGCCCCTAAATGGCTAAGTGTTTGTGTGGGTGGCCGGGGGGGGGTGGCATTTCATTTAAACAAAACGTCACGTAAAGCCGCAAAGGGGCTCGCATTTTCATTCGAAGCAAATCCGCGCCGCCCCTAAACGGCTAAGTGCGGGGAGGGGGGGAGTGGCGTTTCATTTAAACACAACGTCGCGTAAAGCCGCAAAGGGGCTCGCGTTTTCGTTCGAAGCAAATCCACACCTCGCCCCTAAATGGCTAATTGTGGGGGAGTGGCGTTTAATTTAATTGAAACGATGCGTAAAGCCGCAAAGGAGCTCGTGTTTTTGTTCGAAGCAAATCCACACCTCGTCCCTAAACGGCTAGGTGTGGGAGAGTGGCGTTTAATTTAATAAAAACGACACGTGAAGCCACAAAGGGGCTAGCGTTTTGTTCGAAGGAAATCCGCACCTCGCTCCTAAACGGCTAAGTGGGGGAGAGTGGCGTTTCATATAAACAAAACGACGCGTAAAGCCACAAATGGGCTCGCGTTTTCATTCGAAGCAAATCCGCACCTCGCCCCTAAACGGATAAGTTGGGGGGGGGGCTGGCGTTTCATTTAAACTAAACATCGCGTAAAGCCGCAAAGGGGCTCGCGTTTTTGTTCGAAGCAAATCTGCACCTTGCCCCTAAACGGCTAAGTGGGGGAGTGGCATTTAATTTAATTAAAATGATGCGTAAAGCCGCAAAGCGGCTCGTGTTTTCGTTCAAAGCAAATCCGCACCTCACCCCTAAACGACTAAGTTGGGGGGGGAGTGGCGTTTAATTTAATTAAAACGATGCATAAAGCCGCAAAGGGCTCACGTTTCGTTCGACGGAAATCCGCACCTCGCTCCTAAATGGCTAAGTGGGGGAGAGTGGCGTTTCATTTAAACAAAATGTCGCGTAAAGCCACAAAGGGGCTCGCGTTTCGTTCGAAGCAAATGCGCACCTCGCCCCTAAACGGCTAAGTGTGGGGCAGTGGCGTTTAATTTAATTAAAACGATGCGTAAGGCCGCAAAGGGGCTCGCGTTTTCGTTAGATGCAAACCCGCACCTTGTCCCTAAACGGTTAAGTGGGGGGGGAGTGGCGTTTCAATTAAACAATACGTCGCGTAAAGCCGCGAAGGGGCTCGCGTTTTCATTCGAAGCAAATCCGCACCTCACCCCTAAACGGCTAAGTGGGGTAGAGTGGCGTTTAGTTTAATTAAAACGATGCGTAAAGCAGCAAAGGGGCTCGCCTTTTCGTTCGAAGCAAATTCGCACCTCGCCCCTGAACGGCTAAGTTGGGGGAGTGTCGTTTGATTTAATTAAAATGATGCGTAAAGCCCTAAAGGGGCTCGCATTTTCGGTCGAAGCAAATCCGCACCTCGCTCCTAAACGGCTAATTGGTTGGAGGGGTGTCGTTTCATTTAAACTAAACGTTGCGTAAAGTCGCAAAGGGGCTCGCGTTTCGTTCGAAGCAAATCCGCACCTCGCCCCAAAACGGCTAAGTGTGGGGTAGTGGCGTTAAATTTAATTAAAACGATGCGCAAAGCCGCAAACGGGCTCGCATTTTCGTTCGAAGCGAATCCGCACCTCGCCCCTAAACAGCTAAGTGTGGGGTAGTGGCGTTAAATTTAATTAAAACGATGCGCATAGCGGCAAACGGGCTCGCATTTTCGTTCGAAGCAAATCCGCACCGCGCCCCTAAACGGCTAAGTGGGGGGTGGGGGGAGTGGCATTTCATTTGAACAAAACGATGCGTAAAACCGCAAAGGGTCTTGCATTTTCATTCGAAGCAAATCCGTACGTCGCCCCTAAATGGCTAAGTGGGGGGGGGAGTGGCGTTTCATTTAAACAAAACGTCGCGTAAAGCCGCAAAGGGCTCCCGTTTTCATTCAAAGGAAATCCACACCGCGCCCCTAAATGGCTAATTGGGGGGGGGGGTCGGGCGCTTCATTTAAACTAAACGTCGCGTAAAGCCACAAAGGGGCTCACGATTTTGTTCGAAGCAAACCCGCACCTCACCCCTAACAGCTAAGTGTGGGGGAGTGGCGTTTAATTTAATTAAAAGGACGCGTAAAGCCGCAAAGGGGCTCTCGTTTTTGTTCGAAGCAAATCCGCACCTCGCCCCTAAACAGCTAAGTGGGGGGAGTGGTGTTTAATTTAATTAAAACGATGCGTAAAGCCACAAAGGGGCTCGCGTTTCGTTCGAAGCAAATTCGCACCTCGCCCATGAACGGGTAAGTTGGGGGGAGTGCCGTTTGATTTAATTAAAACGATGCGTAAAGCCGCAAAGGGGCTCGCGTTTTCTGTCGAAGCAAATCCGCACCTCGCTCCTAAACGGCTAACCGGTTGGAGGGATGTCGTTTCATTTAAACTAAACGTTGAGTACAGCCGCAAAGGGGCTCGCGTTTTTGTTCGAAGCAAATCCGCACGTCGCCCGAAACGACTAACTCGTGGGAGAGTGGCGTTTAATTTAACTAAAATGATGCGTAAAGCCGCAAAGGGGCTCGCGTTTTGATTCGAAGCAAATCCGCACCTCGCCCCTAAACGGCTAAGTATGGGGTAGTGGCGTTTAATTTAATTAAAACGATGCGTAAAGCCACAAACGGGCTGGCATTTTCGTTCGAAGCAAATCCGCACCTCGCCCCTAAACGGCTAAGTGGGGGGCGGGGGGGGAGTGGCGTTTCATTCGAACAAAACGATGCGTAAAACCGCAAAGGGTCTCGTGTTTTCATTCGAAGCAAATCTGTACGTCCCCCTAAATGGCTAAGTGGGGGAGGGGGAGGGGAGTGGAGTGGCGTTTCATTTAAACAAAACGTCGCGTAAAGCCGCAAAGGGGCTCACATCTTCGTTCAAAGGAAATCCACACGGCGCCCCTAAACGGCTAATTGGGGGGGGGGTCATTTAAACTAAACGTCGCGTAAAGCCACAAAGGGGCTCGCGATTTTGTTCGAAGCAAATCCGCACCACACCCCTAACAGCTAAGTGTGGGGGAGTGGCGTTTAATTTAATTAAAAGGACGCGTAAAGCCGCAAAGGGGCTCTCATTTTCGTTCGAAGCAAATCCGCACCTCACCCCTAAACGGCTATGATGTTAATTTTTGAGCATGTTAAATAATTATTCTTGCTAACCCTAGATTAATCTCATAAAAGGTTAATTTCAGCACATGTATAAATGGTTGTATGCATTTAAATGTTATATCTTTGCATGTTCATGTAAACTTCACGTACCACTATGTCATGTAGCACTTCATGGCAGGAATTGTAAAAAGGTTTCATGTATTTCGTGCATGTAATAATTTTGGAATCGAATTCTTGTTTTAAAGTGCAATCGTCATCGCATGTGATGATAAACACTTAAGCCTAAATTTCATCGTTTTGCATTTAAACTTTGCTAATCCTTAGTTTCTGAACCTACATGAAACACAGCACTTATGTCCATGCCTTAAGTCTTTGCTCAGGTACTACTAGGGCTATACATGTTAATGTAATTAACTTCTTTAAAAGGAACAAGTTATACGTTCGTGCTTACTAGGGTTTCACTAAACAAAGCTTTCGATTATCATATTCACATGCACCCTTACAAAAACCGCATACATGCATTACTCTCATCATCGGCCTTGTGTTCATATTATTTATGCAATGCATTTCATTTTTAGGTGACGACGCCGAATTGATCTCGCCGGAAGAGACGATTGCAACACTCAACGCTTGTGAGGCTAGTGCTAACTTCGATCACTCTCAAGGCAAGCCCCGGTGCATTCCTATTATTTATAAATGTCTTTTCTTTTATTACTATATTAAGGATGATGAATGTCCATTTAAATTTTAGGCATTGATTGGAAATCCACGTGCACAAAATTCCTATATGTCCTATGTCGCTTATGTGTCATATCCTCGTTAGAAATGCTATGCTATGTTTATGGAGTCAACGATAGATTGGGAATCTCACTCATGGCTTATGACTAAATTTAAACATGATGAATTTGGTTAAAATTGAGAACATCCCATTGTGGCTCCGCGAACAAGTTTGAGTTGTGTACCACTTGCATACCTTTCTTATGGGGATTGGTAAACCTATGTAGCTTGTAATTGTAAAGTGAGCCGGATATCTCACCGACCCGGAGGTGATGTGTATGGCACGGTGGTTGCACGGGTTGAGGACCGTTGGAGAGTACATGGGTTAAGCCTTGGCGCGTTGTTGAACGGTCGCAAGGGGACGTGTACTCGGGGTCGGTGGCCCCGTGTTTTGCTTTATGATGAACTCGCGAACGGTGGCCATACGTGTTCTTAAATGATGCGTATGTCGTGCATTTGGGTCTTTTCCTGCAGGATTAATAATTCGATAATTATCGCCGTTTCCTCTCGGTTAATGAGTACTACTTGATTCGAGCAGTTCGCAATGTGTAGTAATGGAAAGATATTGAATAGCTTGCTGTTTTATACTTGATATAAATTTGTATAGCAAATTCTTGTATTGCTAGTATGCTCTCTAAAGATTCTTTTATGCAATAACCCTATTAATTTGGCTAAGTCATAAAATTGCCAACCTAATTAGCATAGGTGCTATTTATGCAAAATGCCAAGTTAAACCGGTCAAGCCCCATGCATCTAGGAGTCGGTCTTAGATGGCCAATTTGATGGGTAAGACTTGCGGAGTATGCTAGATACTCAGGCTTTGCCACTACATATTTATTTACAGGTTTCCCGCAAGCCGGGTTTTGCGATTGTTGTGGTAAGGTTGTGTGGGATGGAGAAGAGCCCAAAGAGTGGACCATTGAATGGGTCCCTAGCTCTCCGACCCATGATGAGTGAGCCATGGCCTAGGCCGGCATGGTTCATTTAAGTTATCTATGTATCGTCGAGTTGTGTATTTTACTTCCGCACTTTATTTTGAACAAAGATCATGGCTATGTAAAACTTAAATTTGAACCTAATGTATCTTTTATTCGGAACCCTATTGTAATCGAGACTTAAATATGTAACCTTGCAAATCGTGTATGTTTGTTAATGTGATGCTATGTAAGGTTGCTTCGTCAATCATCTCCCAAGGCGATCCGTACCACACTTAACTATCTTTCGGGATAGGGGTGTGACACGTGGTATCGAGCCGACTTGGGATTTGCGTCACGCTAACACTCATTCTGAAAATCTTAAACCCGTTTTTGTGTCACGGTGAGGTACGAGTCTAGATAAAAAGGCCAACATAAGGACTATATAGAATGGTGGCAAAACTAACCCGGTGTTATGATTGTTTACATATTTTGCAACTACGGCTTTGGCAAAGGTATGGAGTTGTGTGTGGTCAATTTTCGCATAATATTATTGGTGTGACTCGAATACACTCTTATTCGAGAGCTCTCCATGTGAGGCGAGGTGACATGGATATATTTTTGGCTTGTTTCTTTTGAATTTGATGTAATATTTCTGGAATCCATCTCTTGCAGGTACATAACAACGTTTAGTTCGTGTAGTATCGTGTGAGAGGTGTGTGTGTCACCGATGCGCTTGCCCGATATTCATATCGGCGGGCGCGATCTTTTGATTTTTGTGAGGACGTACGGAACGACATATTGAGCATCCATCATCCTTGCATGTCATCTCATCATGTTAAACATATGCATGTGAACTTATCTAAATGAAACAATCACAAAAATTTGATCACCTAGCTTCATTCTCACAAAAGGTTGAAAACCGAAACACTAAAACGTGGCAGATTTCGTAACTTTCACAAAAATGAGCATAACTTTCTCAATACTTGTCCAAATAAGGCAAATAAGGACTTTCTGGAAAGCTTGTGCTATGCACTACAACAATCGTCTAGTCTTAGGTCTTGCAAAAATATGGAACGTAGCTGGAATTGCCCATTACAGAGAGCTATTCTGGAATTCCAGAATGTGCTCCGGTTCTGTCCCCATCGTAGATCGCTCATAACTTTCAAACGACAAGTCGGATCGAGCTGTTCTAGGATGTGTTGGCAAGCTTAAGAAATCGTCTAAAACTTTCGTAACAAAATAAAAATTTAATTCGGTCCAGAAACAGGAGTAATGATCGAGTTTCCGTAACAGGTCGCATCTGTCCAGAAATCTGAACCGTGTTAGGTCGTGTGCGAAACGTTTTTTTGCTTCTTTTGCTAAGCTTGTGCCATTACATCATTCATGTTTTTACTTATTTAGCATGTTTTGTTGTTGGATATTGAGTTTTGACTTGTGTTTCAAAATTCTCCGACAGATGGCCCCCGACAAGCTCATGTTGGATCGTGAGAACCTCGCATGGCGGGTGCACGAGTTGGAGCAGGAGCATGCTGCCCTGCAGGCCACCCTCACCACCCGCGACGCCGAGCTCACCACCCGCGACGCCGAGCTCGCTGCTCGCGCCGCCGAGCTTGCTGCCCGCACCGCCGAGCTCGCCGAGCGCACTACCGAGGTGGACACCCTCCGTACGCAGCTCGAGTATAGCGAGGCGGAGCGTTGGAGTTTCTTCGAGCAGCTCCACGACGCCAACCTTGCCCTTGAGGGCAATGGAGCCGCCGCTCTGCAGGCCACGCTCAATGAGCGTGAGGCCCAGCTCACCGCCGCGAATGAGGAGAACTACATCCTCTCCGGCCAGGTGGACGCCCTTCTTGAGGAGAAGGATGAGTTGGAGGTCACTCTTCCGGAGACTCGTGGCGCTAGGGATGCCTTGGAGGGAGACCTTCAGAACGCCCAGGCGACCATCGCGCATAACAATGCCACCATTGAGCATCTCCAAGCCGCCAATGACGCTCTGCATGCCATCCTTAATGGCGGACCTCCCGAGCCACTTGAGATCATCCCACCCGAGGATGACGTGGAGATGAGTGATGGCGAGGATGTTTCCGACGTCGAGGACGGAGCACCACCCTCTCCCATGAGGGGTGACGCCGACTACTACGGCGATGACGACGAGTAGTTGTCACGACCGGTAGTCGTAGCTCTATGTGTTGTAGGATTTGTAATCTCGTGAGGCATGTAACCGTGTTGGAAAACGATCCGTGTGTTGTTATTTAAGCTCTCCGAGATTTGTAATTGTTTATGGGTCACATGTGATGTAACCTAAGACCGTGTTGTATAGGATTTGTGGTTCCCGTGTATCAAAAATTTCTATCATGTTGCTAGCTATGTTGGAATCTATGGAATATGTGTGTTGCCAATGCATTATGCTTATTTCAACAATGTTTTCTTCGTACATGCAATCTGAAATTTTTGGTCCCTTATGTCCAATGTTATGTTTTCTTGCTATTGTAGCTCTTGGTCTAATGAGCTAACGTGAGAAAATTTTTCATATGTGACAGATGGTGAATACCCGTCGTGGCGAAGCTTCCGGCAGTGGTCATGGTGAGAGGAATGAGCCGCTACCCAACCCTCCACCTCTCACGCCGTTGGAACAACTCGTGTCAAACCAAAACGAGATGTTCCGCTTGTTCTTTGCAAGTCAAACCAATCAAGGACAAGGCCAAGGACCGCCACCCCAAGGGCCCAGGAACTCCACCTATGCCGACTTCTGGGCGACTCAACCGCCCAAGTTTGGTGAAGCTACTACCGATCCTTTGGAAGCCGACAACTTTCTCCGCATCATTGAGTCGAAGTTTGCTCTCCTAAATTGGACATCGGAGCAAAAGGTTCTCTTTGCGGCTCAACAACTCCGTGGCTCCGCTAGTGCATGGTGGGCAAGTTTCACCGCCGCCCTTCCCGCCGGTACTCAAGTGAATTGGCCGGACTTTTGCACCACATTTTGCGCGCATCACATTCCGCCGGTCTCATGAAGCGCAAGTTGCAAGAGTTCCTCAATTTGAAGCAAGGTACCGGAACCGTGCAAGAGTATGCACGGAAGTTCAACTACTTGGCTCAATATGCGTCCTATCATGCCGACACGGATGACAAGAAAAAGGATTGCTTTCGTTCGGGGCTAAGCCCAAAGTTGCAAGATCGCTTGGCTCAAGTCACTACCGGCACGTTCAATGATTTGATGAGTGTCGCAATTGTGCAAGAAGATGCTATCCGTGCTCACCAAGAGGACAAGAAGAGGAAGCGTGCCGTAGGAAATCCATCCGGCTCCGCTACGCCCAAGTACAAGTTAGCTATCACTTCCCCGTCCGGACAGAAGTTTCGGGCCGCATTGCCGCCGACGGGGGATCACGCCAATTTGTGCCGCAGCAACACCACCACTCTCACGGTGGAAATCAGCAGCACAACATTTCTTTCCGCCCTCCGCAGCAGCAATATCAAGGTGCTAGGCCCGGTCCTCAAGGTCCGTGCTTTAATTGTGGACGTCCGGGTCATTTTGCAAAGGATTGCCGTGTTCCGACACGTAACCCGGGCAACAACACCAACAACAACAACAACAATGGTTCCGGAAGTGGCAACAACAATCAAAACCGCAATGGGAATAATGGGAATGGGAACCGCAACCAATCTTCCACTCCGAATGCTAAGAATGGCCGAGTCAACTACACCACGGCCGAAGAGATTCAAGCGGGAGAACCGGTACTCTCGGGTATGTTTTCGGTCAACAACCACTCCACTTTGGTTCTTTTTGATTCCGGTGCAACTCATGATTTCATTAGTCAAGCATGTGCAAAAACCCTACAACTCACTCCTACCGTTTTGGATATTCCCTATATCATCACATCACCCGGTGGAAAAATAAAAACAAACCTAGAGTTGAGGCAAGTACCACTAAACCTAGAGAGAAAAATATACCCCTCCTCTCTCATAATTTTAGGTGGGCAAGGAATAGATATAATTCTAGGTATGAGATGGATTGAAACTCCATAGAGCCGTTTTACACATCGATTCCCGTGAAGTTCACCTAAACTCACCACTCCATGGTTCATCTATTCTCCGATTACCCCATCCAAAATTCTCCACCTCAAAAATCTACCATCTTGAGGAGAAAAGGATTGAGGATATTCCCGTGGTATGTGAGTTTCCCGATGTGTTTCCGGAAGACTTACCGGGCATGCCACCCGATCGGGATGTTGAGTTTAAAATTGAGCTCCAACCCGGTACGGCACCAATTTCCCGTAGGCCGTACAAAATGGCTCCCAATGAGCTAGCAATCTTGAAGGAGCAATTGGGCGAGCTTATGGACAAAGGATATATTCTCCCTAGTTCATCTCCGTGGGGATGTCCTGCTCTATTTGTGAAGAAGAAAGACAAGACGCTACGTCTATGTGTGGATTATCGCCCTCTCAATGCGGTAACTATCAAGAATAAATACCCGCTCCCTCGGATTGATATTCTCTTTGATCAATTAGTTGGTGCTAAGGTTTTCTCTAAGATTGATCTCCGATCCGGTTACCACCAAATCAAGATCCGAGCCGAAGATATTCCAAAAACCGCATTCTCTACGCGGTATGGTCTCTTTGAGCATCTCGTCATGTCTTTTGGGCTCACAAATGCCCCGGCTCATTTCATGTACTTGATGAATTCGGTCTTTGTGCCCGAGTTGGATAAGTTTGTCGTGGTCTTCATTGACGACATTCTTATTTATTCGAAGTCCGAAGAAGAGCATGCCGAACACCTTTGCATTGTTCTCCAACGGCTCCGTGATCATCAATTATATGCCAAATTTAGCAAATGTGAATTTTGGCTGAAGCAAGTTCCTTTCTTGGGTCATATTATATCCGCGGAACGTGTTGCCATCGATCCAAGTAAAGTTGAAAAAGTACTTACTTGGAAATCCCCAAGATCGATGAGACAAATTCGAAGCTTTCTCGGTCTTGCCGGTTATTATCGGAAATTCATTCCCAATTTTTCAAGCATAGCCAAGCCTATGACAAAATTGTTGGAGAAAGATGCTATGTTTAAATGGAGCCGTGAATGTGAGGAAGCCTTCCAAACTCTCAAGAGGCATTTGACATCCGCTCCGGTGTTAGCACAAGCCGACATCACCAAGCCGTTCGACGTGTATTGTGATGTGTCTAGCACCGGCCTTGGGTGTGTGCTAATGCAAGAAGGTCGTGTCATTGCTTATGCTTCTCGTCAACTTCGCAAACACGAACAACACTACCCCACCCATGATTTGGAACTAGCCTCGGTTGTCCTTGCTTTGAAAACTTGGAGGCATTATCTACTTGGAAATCTTGTGAATCTCTACACCGATCATAAGTCTCAAATATATCTTCACCCAATAAGAGTTGAATATGAGACAACGTCGATGGTTGGAATTAATCAAGGATTATGAGTTGAAAATTCATTATCACTCGGGTAAAGCTAATGTGGTTGCCGACGCTTTGAGTCGCAAGGATCAATGCAATCATATTACCGGTTGTTCTATGGAAAATTCGGAAATTTTCGATTCTAGTAAATCAAGCTTTCGCGTTATCCCCTATGGCTCATTGTACAATCTAGCTCTTATCCCTACCCTTCGTGAGGAAATTATTGAGGCACAAAAGAAGGATGAAGGAATGGAATTTATTCGGCAAAAGATAGAAAAAGACGAGGCTACATGTTTCCGACAAGATGCCGATGGTGTATTATGGTTCAACCAACGTCTCGTTGTTCCGAAGGATATGGAATTACGGAAAAAGATCATTGATGACGCACACTTGTCCAAATATTCCATACACCCCGGTAGCAACAAAATGTATCGCGGCCTAAGAGAAAAATTTTGGTGGACACGCATGAAGCATGAAATTGCACGGTATGTGGCCGAGTGTGACACTTGTCAACGAGTGAAAGCCGACCACTTGAGAAAAGCCGGATTGTTAAACCCATTGAAAATACCCGTTTGGAAGTGGGAGGAATTGCCATGGATTTTATCGTTGGATTGCCTCTCACATCAAAGAAGCATGATTCAATTTGGGTCATTGTGGATAGATTAACTAAGTTCGCACATTTCATTCCCATCCATACCACCTACAATACCAAGAAGTATGCTGAGTTGTACATCTCAAGAGTGTTATGTTTGCATGGAGTACCTAAAACCATTGTTTCTGATCTAGGTCCGCAATTTGTATCTCGCTTTTGGGAGCAATTGCATTCTTGTCTTGGTACCACTCTCATTAGAAGCTCCGCATATCACCCTCAAACGGATGGACAAACCGAAAGATTGAATCAATATTTCGAGGATATCTTGAGAGCATGTGCTATGGAAAATAGAGGGAATTGGGATGATTGTCTTCCATTCGCCGAATTCTGGTACAACAATAGCTACCAAGAGAGTTCGGGAATGTCACCGTTTGAAGCATTGTATGGTCACTCTTGTCGAACACCCTTAAATTGGTCGGAAGCGGGAGAAAGAACCAATTTTGGTCCCGATCTTGTCACTCAAGCCGAAGAAAAAGTCCGACAAATCCAAGCAAACATGAAAGCCGCACAATCTCGTCAAGTGAGTTACGCTAACAAGAGGAGACGCCCGTTAGAATTTGAGAAAGGGGATCATGTCTATTTTCGCGTCTCTCCAAACAAGGGCGTATCTCGGTTTGGAATTAAGGGAAAGTTAGCACCCGCTATATCGGACCCTATCCGATTGTGGAAAAGCATAGCGCGGTTGCTTACCGATTGCAACTACCGAAAAGTCTTGCTCGTGTGCACAACGTGTTCCATGTCTCTCAACTCAAGAAATGTTTGAAGCCTCCGATAGATGTGGTCATTTCCGACACCGATCAACTAGAAGAAGATCTCTCCTACCCCGAATACCCCGTCCGGATTATCGATCAAAACGACCGAGTAACTCGCAATCGCACCATCATCTTCTATAAAGTGCAATATAGTAATCACACCGAAGAAGAAGCAACATGGGAACAAGAGGATTTTCTAGAGAAGAATTTTCCCGAGTTCCTCGCGTCACACAAACCGGTAAATTTTCGCACTCCCTCTCCTTAATTCATAGCGATTCTCGGGACGAGAATTTCTTTAAGGGGAGGGCTGTGACATCCCATGTCATGGTTAGAGGTTAAGCACATGATTAAGACCTTGATGGCATCATTAGCTAACCCTAATGCTCAGCCCACGGGACAAAAGCAAGAAAAAGAAACTAAGAAAGACAAAAGAAAATAGAAGAAAAGGAAAAATCTAGTTAAACCCTAACCCTAAACCCTAGCCCTAACAAAAATGCAAAAATTATAAAAGCACCCCACACATATTTTTGCACCACTGCAGCCAGAAAAAGAAACTAAGAAAGACAAAAGAAAATAGAAGAAAAGGAAAAATCTAGTTAAACCCTAACCCTAAACCCTAGCCCTAACAAAAATGCAAAAATTATAAAAGCACCCCACACATATTTTTGCACCACTGCATTGCTCATGTAAAACGGTGAATTTATAGCATTTTTACAAAATTTTTGAACAAAGTTTTGAATGCCCAAAAATTCAAAATCAAATCTGAAATGCTTCTATTTATGAATTTTGTATGAATTTTTGGAAGCAAGATTAGAACTTCAAACTAAAAGATGAAAATTCAAGCACATCATGCTGGAGCTCCTCGTATTTTTATTTCGAATTTTGGAGCACCAGAAGTACAAATTTCGTCCAAATTTCAAAACCGCAGATTCAAATTTTCAAAAACACGAGCCGGCATCTGTTGCCCATTGGGCAATGGCGGCCGGACCGCCGGTCCGGCCAGCCCGGGCGCCGCCCCACGCGTGCCCCGCCTAGTCCCATCGCCACACAACCCCTGGCCACTTCCCAACTGCCCCTGTACCTGCCGGCCAACAGGAGCGGCCGGAATTGAAGGCGCCACCCCTTTTCCCTCTGCCGGCCGTGCACCGCCCTGCCATTCCCCCTTAGAAATTGGCGCACGGGCCAAGGCGCCATCTCCACCCTGCCCCACGTCCCTCTGCTCCTCCCCGCGCCCCTGCCTGGCTGCTCTTCCCCTCACCGCGCGGGAATCGAAGGAACCGGCGCCGCCGTCCGGAAGGACCGCCATGGCCGCCTCCACCCATAGCTCGGTCTATGCGAGTGCGCATGGCCCAATTCTTGGCCAAGGTGACGTGCAAGGCCGCCCTCTAGCTTCCCCTTGACCCACTCACCTTGTCCCGCGAGTGCCCCGCCAGAATTTGGAGAAGAAGAAGGACGCCGCCGCCGGCCATCCGCACCCCTCCGACGAGCTCCTACCTCGAGCCCTCCTCATCGCCGTCCAAGCCCGTGCCGCCCTTCTCCAAGGTGAGGCGGAGCTTTGCCCCTAGACTCGACCCCTCTCGTCCTCCGTGCGCCGTGCACGACGGTGCCGAAGAGCCGCCCTGCCGTCGCGCCGTGGCCGCCGGTGCTCCGGCCGTCGCGAGGGCCCCTTTCCGCCACGCTCGTGCTCCCCACGTCGCGCAGCGTCGTTAGACCACCCTCCCGTCCTCTCCGAGCCACCACAGCACCCCGGGCGTGAACGCCGGCGAGCTCGGGCCGCCTCCGGCAAGGTCCGCCGCGCGGGCCTAGCCCCATTTAAAAATTGCCCTAGTGGCAAATCTGTAATTAAGCCCGAACTTCATTCGATTTTGAAAAATTCATATCTTCCGTTTGAAATGTCCAACAATTACAAACTAAAATGTTTTGGAAACTACAAAACCTGTGCTTTCATAAAAGTAACATGAGCTGGCCAGATTTGGATGTTTTCATATTTTTACAAAAATGACAAAAGTCAACCCCTGAAAACTCAACTAGGTCATAACTTTAAATCTGTAGATCCAAAAATAATGCCACTTGGCCAAACCTTCACCTAAGCATGCATGAATATCTGGCACTGGAAGATCTGCATTGCATTGCATATTTTTCAAGTTATTTCATTTCTTGCATTCTCTGTATTTAATTTTTAATTAAATCCGTGTAAATTATTTTTGCATGAAACTTGGTAATTAATTCCCTCCCGAGTACTTTGCATGCCGAACACCTTGAGCATGTTAAATAATTATTCTTGCTAACCCTAGATTAATCTCATAAAAGGTTAATTTCAGCACATGTATAAATGGTTGTATGCATTTAAAAGTTATATCTTTGCATGTTCATGTAAACTTCACGTACCACGATGTCATGTAGCACTTCATGGCAGGAATTGTAAAAAGGTTTCATGTATTTCGTGCATGTAATAATTTTGGAATCGAATTCTTGTTTTAAAGTGCAATCGTCATCGCATGTGATGATAAACACTTAAGCCTAAATTTCATCGTTTTGCATTTAAACTTTGCTAATCCTTAGTTACTGAACCTACATGAAACACAGAACTCATGTCCATGCCTTAAGTCTTTGCTCGGGTACTACTAGGGCTATACTTGTTAATGTAATTAACTTCTTTAAAAGGAAAAAGTTACACGTTCGTGGTTACTAGGGTTTCACTAAACAAAGCTTTCGATTAACATATTCACATGCACCCTTACAAAAACAACATACATGCATTACTCTCATCATCGTCCTTGTGTTCATATTATTTATGCAATGCATTTCATTTCTTAGGTGACGATGTTGAATTGATCCCGCCGGAAGAGACGATTGCAACACTCAACGCTTGTGAGGCTAGTGCTAACTTCGATCACTCTCAAGGCAAGCCCCGGTGCATTCCTATTATTTATAAATGTCTTTTCTTTTATTACTATATTAAGGATGATGAATGTGCATTTAAGTTTTAGGCGTTGATTGGAAATCCGCGTGCATAAAATTCCTATATGTCCTATGTCGCTTATGTGTCATATCCTCGTTAGAAATGCTATGCTATGTTTATTTAGTCAACGATAGATTGGAAATCGACTCATGGCTTGTGACTAAATTTAAACATGATGAATTTGGTTAAAATTGAGAACACCCCATTGTGGCTCCGCGAACAAGTTTGAGTTGTGTACCACTTGCATACCTTTCTTATGGGGATTGGTAAACCTATGTAGCTTGTAAGTTGTAAAGTGAGCCGGATATCTCACCGACCCGGAGGTGATGTGTATGGCACGGTGGTTGCACGGGTTGAGGACCGTTGAAGAGTACATGGGTTAAGCCTTGGGCGCGTTGTTGAACGGTCGCAAGGGGGACGTGTACTCGGGGTCGGTGGCCCCGTGTTTTGCTTTATGATGAACTCGCGAACGGTGGCCATACGTGTTCTAAAATGATGCGTATGTCGTGCATTTGGGTCTTTTCCTGCAGGATTAGTAATTCGATAATTATCGACGTTTCCTCTCGGTTAATGAGTACTACTTGATTCGAGCAGTTCGCAATGTGTAGTAATAGAAAGAGATTGAATAGCTTGCTGTTTTATACTTGATATAAATTTGTATTGCAAATTCTTGTATTGCTAGTATGCTCACTAAAGTTTCTTTTATGCAATAACCCTATTAATTTGGCTAAGTCATAAAATTGCCAACCTAATTAGCACAGGTACTATTTATGTAAAATGCCAAGTTAAACCGGTCAAGCCCCATGCATCTAGGAGTCGGTCTTAGATAGCCAATTTGACGGGTAAGACTTGCGGAGTATGCTAGATACTCGGGCTTTGCCACTACATGTTTATTTATAGGTTTTCCGCAAGCTGGGTTTTGCGATTGTTGTGGTAAGGTTGTGTGGGATGGAGAAGAGCCCAAAGAGTGGACCATTGAATGGGTCCCTAGCTCTCCGACCCATGATGAGTGAGCCATGGCCTAGGCCGGCATGGTTCATTTAAGTTATCTATGTATCGTCGAGTTGTGTATTTCACTTCCGCACTTTATTTTGAACAAAGATCATGGCTATATAAAACTTAAATTTGAACCTAATGTATCTTTTATTCGGAACCCTATTGTAATCGAGACTTAACTATGTAACCTTGCAAATCGTGTATGTTTGTTAATGTGATGCTATGTATGGTTGCTTCGTTAATCATCTCCCAAGGTGATCCGTACCACACTTAACTATCTTTCGGGATAGGGGTGTGATAACCTCGCCCCTAAATGCCTAAGTAGGGGGGGGGGTGGCGTTTAATTTAATTAAAACAATGCGTAAAGCCGCAAAGGGGCTCGCGTTTTCGTTCAAAGCAAATCCGCACCTCGCTCCTAAACGGCTAATTGGGTGGGGGGGGGTGACGTCTCATTTAAACTAAACATCGCATAAAGCCGCAAAGGGGCTCGCGTTTTCTTTCGAAGCAAATCCGCACCTCGCCCCTAAACGGCTAAGTGTGGGGGAGTGGCGTTTAATTTAATTAAAACGATGCGTAAAGCCACAAGGGGGCTCACTTTTTGTTCGAAGCAAATCCATACCTCAACCCTAAACGGCTAAGTGGAGGGGCGGGAGTGGCGTTTCATTTAAACTAAACGTCACGTAAAGCGGCAAAGGGGCTCGCCTTTTCATTCGACACTAAATCGCAGCTCGCCCCTAAATGGCTAAGTGGGGGTGGGGGGAGTGGCATTTCATTTAAACAAAACGTCGTGTAAAGTCGTAAAGGGGCTCGCGTGTTCCTTCGAAGCAAATCCGCACCTCGCCCCTAAACGGCTAAGTGGGGCGAGTGGCGTTTCATTTAAACAAAATGTCGTGTAAAGCCGCAAAGGTGCTCGCGTTTTCATTCGAAGCAAATCCGCACCTCGCCCCTAAATGGATAAGTGGGGGGAGGGGGAGGAGTGTTTCGGTTAAACTAAACATCATGTAAAGCCGCGAAGGAGCTCGCGTTTTCGTTCGAAGCAAATGTACACCTCGCCCCTAAACGGTTAAGTGGGGGAGTGGCGTTTAATTTAAAGAAAACAATGCGTAAAGCCGCAAACGGGCTCGCGTTTTCATTCGAAGCAAATCCTTACGTCACCCCTAAATGGCTAAGTGGGGGTGGGGGGAGTGGCGTTTCATTTAAACTAAACGTCGCGTAAAGCCGCAAAGGGGCTCGCATTTTCGTTTGAAGCAACTTAAACCCTCACAAAAGAACACCCACAAGACTCCAAGATCAGACAGGTCAACATTCGAGACACGAACATAATACAAACACAAGAACGATCAAGCAACAAACCTTAAACGCATGAAAGCGAGAATGGTGTGAAGCTAATGTTGGGTACAAAGGTAAACTAAAAAATCTCCATAACGAACCCTCTTTTGCTCCCTCTATGGCGCGGAGTATCGTAGGCAAAAAACATCTCCGACGGGTCGCACTCCGGAACCTCAATTTTCACTCCGAGCATCCACCGCAGCGCAACCGGCGAAGTCACCAAGTGGCCTTTAAAAAACTTTGTCAGCTTGCATTGTTGCTTCATGCAAAAATACTTTACACATAATTAATGCGAAATTAATTATAGAAAATGCCTATAATCCAATACCTTGATAAATATGCAATGAAGATGCAATTTTCTTGTGTAGGGGACTCAAGGGTGCCAAGATGTGTGTTGTTCCAAGGTCTCATGTTTATTTGATTTTTATTTGAATAGATATGAATTTAGTTAGCTTGCAAGGGTTGCAACTTAATCATTTTTGAAAATTACCCAAATGACCAAATCCCAAGAGCTCATGTTACGTTTTGAAAACTACATGTTTTGTGGATTCAAACAAATTTTATTTTGCAATTTTTGGACTTTTAAATCGGGAGTTATGAATTTTTCTAAATGGAATAAAGTTTGAACTATTTTACGAGAATGCCACTGGTCATTTTTAAACGAGAGGCGGCGCGGGCTCCGTGGACGGCGGCCGGCGCCGACAAATTCACGCGGAGGGCGTGCTAGGGCAGTTGAAAATATGCTTGTAGAATTTTATAAAAATTCTAGAAATAGTGCTATTTTGAAATTGAATTTGAATTTTTTAGCCTTTCAAACTTTGTTCAAAAATTTGGCAAAAATGCTTTAAATTCATGGTTTTGCATGGACAACATGATGGTGCAAAAATACGGGGGTGTTACTTGTTATGAAAATTGAAGTTTCTTAAGAGCTAGGGTTTTCCCCCTTTTGTTTAATGTTTTCTCAATTTCTTGAATTGATTAAGTGGTGGTTTGCTTAGGGTTTTGCTACTGTGATTTTTTTGTGCTTAACCATGCTTAACCAAGTCATTAGCCTTAATAGTGACATGGGATGTCACAAGTATAAGTGAAGTTAACTTGCAGATTACCTATGTCTCTACAAGTGACCCTTGGGCTCCCTTTATAGTCCAGGGAGCCACATTTTACAAGACCATTATACCCTTGGCCGAATGCCCTAGTCCTGCTATGAAGCGGTAACTCCCGAGGGCATTCCGGGAAAGCGGGCTGAAACCGCGTCGCCTGCGGCTTAGTTGGCTGCTTAGCCGGGACGCACTACGGCTCTTCGTTTCGCTTCGCCTCGCAAGACGGTAGCCTCGTGGGTCGCGAGCCTTCACTCCCGGGGCTTGGCCTCTTCCTCCGGCCTTCCTTGGCTTCGCCTCGGGGTAGCTCCTTTGCGTCGGGCACCTCGCGCTGTCCGGCGACCTGTGCGTGCTGCTTGAAGACATAACTCGGCGTTAGTGTGAGAAATGTGTGCGAGAGGTACTTGGCGTTGCATCCGCGTGAAGCCTGCCTCGCGTCGGGCCCCCAACGTCTATACGGCACAATTTTATTAAGTGGACTGCCACTATGAGTTATATTCTATGCTAATTGATTAGAGCCGAGTAATTATTCATAGTTGGTTTGAGTTTCCACCTCGTTCTACCTCGACCCAATGGAAGAAGTGTTATACAAGGAAAAGTATGTTATGACAAATATAAAGATATAAGGGTCACAACACTTGTTTTTTAGGAGTTGCTTAAGTGAACAATATCCAAGCACAAACATGGTACTTAATGCCCGTGTACGGACTACTGTTCATTATCTAGAGAAAGTATTCTTTGTATACGGCCGATGATATGTTAACTTCCGAAGCTTGTGTATACTTCAAGATGGATGCTAGACATGGATACTCGTCAATGAGAGATCTCAAAGCCCAATGTTGTCAAGACCTTATTGAGACTAGTCAAGATATTTATATTCCGTATGGCCGAATAACAAGCTGGTTTATGGAGTACTTGGATATATTTGAAGTGTTGACCATCAATGAAAGTACAAGGCTCACAAAGAACAAGGAAGAACATGAGTAATATCTTTCACTTATGGAAGTATAAATGAAGTCTCTTTCTTTGGTCATGGTGTTCGGGTAAAGTGTCAAAAGAATTTAAAAGGATGGATTCATGATTCAACAAATTTGAACCTTGGACGACCTTGATGGATACTAATAGTACGTCTAATGGAATCGATTGCCATGAATCAAAGATAAATATCATTGTTGACGCAACTGGTAGGAAGTCCTCCAATGTTTGGGCAGCATGAGAGTTATCACCGAGTAAAGCTCAATCAAAAAGAGATTTCTAACCTAGAGTTTTGTTGCAAGACAAGTCGATGCAATGCTCGCACATGAGATATACAAAGGCTAGCTAATGAATACTAAGATCCAGGATATCGAGAAATGATTCAAAAAAGATGAAACCCATGGTTCATAGTGAAACCATGAAACTACACTATAAGACGAAGACTAATCATTGTGGATTATGATAAGATGAAAGTATTGGTACAACAAGAGTCTTATGGTACGACCTACTCATCCATAACAGAAGTGAAACCAATAACAAGATCTCAAGTGTGATACTAAAGTGTCATAATGAAGAAATAGTTGGATATAGAACAATCTATGCTACTTGTCATAAAACAAAGGAGCAAATCATCAACAAGTCGGCAGGAAATGCGATGAAGGAAACAATGAGAATACGTTCATATTGAGCACCAATGAAGATAAGGTCTCATCAAAGCTCTTACCTTATGTTACCTTGTTACGAGAGAAGTTAAGTGAGTTATGAATACTAAACTCAACTTTGGTTAGTTGTACATAATGAGTAAACCAAAGATTGGAAATAGCTTGAGCATTCGAAGATTTTCAAATACGGAAGTCCTCTACCATGGTTATCAAGTTTTGTTGAAGATCGTACCATTGGGAGTCTTAGATAAACGGAAGTAGAAACCCCTGTTCTACTATGGAATATGGATGAAGTTATGTCTATTGCATCGACAATGTTATTTAATCTCTCCAACATGTTATCAAAACAGGGAACGTATACAATAAGGTGATGTTTACTTTGGAGAAGATGAAAAGGAAATGTATCATTCCACTCGTAGATCGTATTAATTAAAAGAAGAGATCTTTATCAACCGTATATAGAAAAAAAATTCTAAGGAAAATGTGTTCTACCCGGAAGGTACAATTATCGAGTGTCGATTATGAAAGGATCTAAGATCAGCCAATATGGGTATAAGATCATCCTGTGTCCATTTGGAAAAGTCATATCAATGAATACAACCCATCGATCGTGTGAAGTACGGGATTTGCTAAGGGAGATAGAATCTACACCGTTGAAGGAGATCGGTGAAAGCACAATGTGAAGATGAGGAAATGAATGAGACCGGAAGCTTATTATGGACGGAAATAGAACCGCATTTTCAAGGAGGAATGGGTTACCATCTCGGGTTGAGATAATACTCTATGTACTAGATCGGAAACTCATTTGGCACATAATCCTATGGCATTCTTCCACGAGGATCCAAGATGATGTACCAACATCGAAAACGTAGATGATGTGTTGAGTTGGAAGTCACCTCAATATGTCTCGGAGATCGGAAGTTTCCTTGGGTTGGCGGGATACTGTCGACGATTCATTGAGGGATTTTCCAAGATAGCCAAGCCTATGGCAGAATTGTTGGAGAAAGGGAAGAACTTCGAATGGACACCTCGTTGTGAAGCTAGTTTCCACGAGTTGAAGAAGAGACTTACTACGACACCCACTCTAACCGTGCTCGATATGGAGAAGCCTTTCTTAGGTTATTGTGATGCTCGTGGGCAAGGTATAGGATGTGTCTTGATGCGGGAAGGTCGTGTAGTGGCATATGCATCTCGGCGGTTTGGGAAGCATCACGAGAAGTACCCCACACATGACTTAGAGCGGCTAGGAGTGGTCCACGCTCTCAAGATTTGGAGTCACTATCTTATTGGTAAGAGGTGTGAGATCTACTCGAATCACAAGAGCTTGAACTACTTCTTCACTCGACCAGATTTGAACCTGAGGCAAAGTCGATGATTAACACCCATAGCCTAAGGCATCCATTGTTAAAATTGAGTTAGGGAAGATCCAAATTGTCTTAAATCTAACTCTTCAATACCGCCCAATAATTAAATTTGGCACTATATTAATCCAATATCTGAAAATCATATATTTGAGACTACTAATCACGTCGACTTAATCCTTATGACTCGTTAGTTCATAACTGCACAATTAAATCTCTAACGAACATAAATCATTAATGCCAAGTTTTATTGGGCTGTAAAAAACGGCCCAATAACTTTCCAGATCCCCGAGCCCAACCGAGGTACCTATAAAAACGGCCCAATAACTTTCTTGATGTGTAAATCGATAGCTCGAGCGGAGCCGGGAAATTCACGGCAAGCGCCCGATGGGATTTTCTTCAAGAAGAGGAGGCCCTCAAGAATTTCTTCGAGTCCGGCCAAGTATGTCTCCGTCTCTTACCTAGTCTTTTTATGGCTTCGTCGTATTCCAATCCGACCCTTTGATTCGCCTATCCTCCAGGTTCTTCTAAAAAATTCGAGGCTAAGAGCACAATCATTGCTCGTCTTGAAGAAGAACTGCATCGGACTCAAGAGCGGCTAGTTGAACTCATATCTCGGACCGCCGATGTAAAATCCAAGGAAGCAGATTTGCTAAGGAGAGAAGCAAATCTAATAAATATCCATCGCATGATGGAGGACCGCCGACAGGAAATCGTTAAACTCCGGAAAGAAGTGCGAGTAAGTTTCTAACTTTAGCCTTAATTTCCTTAGTTGATCCGTGACCCTTCCGACCGGTCTCATCCGCTTTAGCACTTGAGAATCTTGTCGCTGCTCACAAGAAGGCTGAGGAAGTTCTCTCCGAAAAAGCGGCTGCTCAAGAACAAGCTCTTCGGGAGGGCTCCCGGATTGAAAAGCGATAGGCCGCTCGTATTGGTGAATTCGAGGGCATGCTCAACGCCAAGGATAACATTCTAGCGCAGACTCTTCGTTCCAATAAAATGCTTGAAAATGACAATGCTCACCTGAAGGCCGAGCTAGCTGAAGCATTAGAAGCTGCCTAAGCTATGCGGATGGAGAAGGAAAGCGCGCTAAGGACCGTGCATGAGTCCGCTCGGCTTGCACTCAAAGCAAAGGAGCACGAAATCCAGTTCCTTCCGAAGAGCGAAGCCAAGCTGAAGGCTTCTAATGTTAATCTCAAAGGCAAGTTTAGAGCTTCGGACATCGGACACAAGCGTAAGTTCCTTCTTCCTATTCTTGATTAGAAAACACTTTTTAATACCGGTCCGCACTTATAACCTTTCTCGTACTTCTTCTTCGTCTTCGAGCTTGTAGCGAGCAGAATGAGGACGCTTGAATATCCGAACGGGGGTCATCCCATTCATCAAGATGAACTGGACCTTGAAACTGCGATCCGGGACGTCCCCGAAGGATCGGAGAGCACTCCAGGATAATCACCGCGGTAGGAGGAGGGCATAAAGCCGGCATAATCCAGGCTTGGACTCCGGTCGAAGACTGCGATTTCAACTTCATCGGAGCGGACACCCATCTAGAGACAACCGAAGACCGGTTCACCGAGTTGAAAAATTCACTTATTAGCACCGTCTCCGAACTAGTCGAAGACGTCCCTCCGGATCCGACCGGCGTCCCGCTAAATGAAGGCTGCGGCGCTTCCTGCTTTGGGTCAAGCTGCTCAAGATCCTACTCCCGCCTTTAGACAAACAGTGGTAGAGGAGTATGAAGATCTTGATGCCGATTTACCTCTCCTCTCGACTACGAGGGAACAATCGATGATAGACTGCAGGAGACCCCAAGACCGGAGATACCGGCGATTCCAGCGGACCAGCCCAGTAGATGTTTATCATAGGACCGGTCTTTTGTTTGCTAAGCGGACATTTTTATCATAGTGCTTTGTAATTTAATTGTTATCCTTTTAATCGTGCTGAAGTTTCAATTTCCTTTCTTTTTTTCATACCGGTCAACAAAAATTCACCATCTTATTCCTACTCGTCAAATTCTATATCTAGGCAATAATGGTTATTTCAGCTTAAACCAACTATGACTAAGTACTGGCTCTAATCAGCACGAGACCATAATGCATAGCAGTAGCTTACTTTAACAAAATCATGCTATATAGAAAAAAACAACCAGTCTTTAAGGTTTAAGATCACATAATATCACAGATCGCTCTTTAAGATAGCAGCCTATAGACCAGTGTTTCCAAAGAGATGCTTACAATTTCCCTTCCTAAATATAGCAATCGAAGCTGAAAACAAAAATAAACAACCTCACATACTGCTCTTAACACAGCGCCCCTGACTCGAGAAGTTAATTCGAAATTAAAATATCGAGACACAAAAAACACAAACATATTCATACCAGAAATCAAGAATGCTTTATTATATTACTGGGAAAATTACAAGAAATCTTTAAGTATAAAAACGACGAAGTTGATTAATATTCCAAGAATTTGGAATTTCCTCTTCCTCCTGGGTCATAAGCCAATAAGCCCCTGGTCTAGAAACTGATTTGACCACAAAAGGTCCTTCCCGGACCGGTGACAATTTATGCCTATTCTTGTTAGACTGGATCTTCCGAAGCACCAAATCTCCCACTTGAAATTCCCACGTACGCGCATTGCGATCATGATATCGACGTAACCCCGATGATACTTAGCTGCTTGAATCAAAGCTTGATCTATTAATTCTTCCACGGCTATCAACTTAACTTGACGTTGACCTTCATATTTCTCTTCATCATAATATCCGACACCATATTCACTTATGTGGGCAACATTGCTTCGGATCCACCACAGAAAAAGGAGATTGTCCTGTAGCCCGACTAACATTTGTACACAATCCCCATAATACCCAGGGATATTCCTTAACCCACTTTCCAGCGTATGGCTTTAACCGGTCAAAAATTTTGGGCTTAAGACCGGTTAAAATCATACCATTGGCACGCTCAACTTGTCCATTGCTCTGCGGATGTGAAACCGAAGAATAATGTATCTTGACTTCCAAACTTTCAGCGTAATCCTTGAAGAATTCTGAGGTGAACTAAGGCCCGTTATCGGTAATTATACTATGCGGAACGCCGAAACGGACAAAGATATTCTGTAAAAACTTGATTGCTCGAGCAGCGGTCGTACTAGTGACAGACTTCAGCTTCAATCCATTTAGAAAATTTGTCGACTGCCACAAAAATATGAGTTAACCCTCTTGGCGCTTTCTTGAATGGTCCGACAATATCCAGCCCCCAAGTCGAAAAAGGCCAAGTCATTGGAATCATATGTAATTCATGAGCTGGAGTATGAGGTTGTCGAGCGAAGAATTTACATCCCCGGCAATTCTTAACTACTGTATGCGCATCATCCGTAGCTGTAGGCCAATAAAAACCCTGCGAGAACACTTTCCCGACCAAAGTTTTCGATGAAGCGTGATTGCCACATATCCCCTTATGAATTTGTTCTAGCATTTGAATACCATAAGAAATAGATACACACTTCATCAAGATGTTGACCCCACGTCGATAAAGTTCTCCTTCAATAATCAAGTAACTCCTCGCTCGACCCTCCAATCTTTGCCGCTCAACTTTGTCTTCCTGGGTTTTACCAGATTCCGGATATTCAAGATACGGAGTACGCCAATCAGAATCGATCATCAAAACCTCAAGCAATTGCTCCACTTCTTCCGCCTAGAATCGGTCTTGAACCCTTTGGCCAACCGCATGTCGTAAGACCGCCTGTCTGGTCTTCTCTTCCAAGACGGCATTTGTGGTCTCTATTTCCTTAATAGTAGCCTTGTGATCCATCTTAATAGATGGTTTATTTCAAACTTGAAGAAATACACCAGGCGGCACTTGCTTGTCTTGAAGATCCTAATCGGCTAACTCATCCGCAGCAGAATTATTTCCGCATAGTACATGAGAAAAACGCAGGCCATCAAACTTGTCTTCAAGCTTCCTTACTTCTTGACGAGTAAGCTATCATATTATCGTCATGAGCGTCCCATACTTTGTTAACTTGACTGATCACAAGCATCGAATCTCCATATATATCCAATCGCTTGACTCCTAGCAAAATAGCTCCCCGAAGTCCATGAAGCAAGGCCTCGGACTCGCAGTATTGTTTGAAGCACGAAAATGCATCTGCAATACGTATCTCGATGGTTGTTTTTGTGGAGTGAGAAGCACAACTCCAGACCCCGTGTGACATCCCATATCACGAAGAGGGTAATTATGCTAATGGCACATGCAAATTGTCAATTAGGTTGACCAAGAATTAATCGCTTAATTAAAAATCAAGTAAAAGAGAAATCAATTAATTAAATCGGGTAAAACACTAACTCCCATCCACATAAAAAATTACAATGATAGGGTGCCAATGTATCAAAAGATGAATTTAGGGTATTTTAGCTGAATTTTTACCAATCATTTAAATACCTTAAAAATTCGTTTGAATGCCAGAAACTGTCCCTGTTCTCGAATTTTTAAAATATTATGGAATCAGAATCTTACCCTGACCCCAAAAGCAAAGTTGAAGAACACATCACGCTGAAGATACAGGAATTCTGCTTCGAATTTTGGAGCACTGTAGCGTTGACTTTTAGCTAGAATATAGAAGGTACAGTTGAGTCGACAGGGAATCCACTTTCTTCTTGGGACCGCCTAATCAATGGCCGTTCGGGCCGTCCTCCTCCACAGACCGCCGCCCATGCCTCGCCAAAACCTGCCCGCCTAACGCCATGGGCGAGCTGCCCCGGACGTGACCCGCACCCACCGTCCTGTCAACCACCGTCCTTGCCGCATCCGCTTTTGAATCGGCCGCCCGCGCATCTCCTCTACAAAACGGCAGCAGGCAGAGCTCTCACCTCTCGCCTCCGGCATTCCCCCACCCCCTCAGCTCGGCACTAGGCCAGCAGCAGCAGCGCCCGGTCTTCAACCCCCTGCATGCGCCCTGCTCCCTCTCTTTCCGGACGCAAGGGCGAGCCACCCGCCATTGTCGTGCCTCCCTTGTAGCTCGACGCCCCACCACCACGCAGCATCTCATCGCGAGCCACCACGAACCGAAGGTGCGCCTCGGTGTGCTTAAGCCGTAGGAGCAAACCTCACTCGAATCCGTGCACCGAGCGCAGAGTATTTGGCAAAATCATCTATCGAGTTCTTCGTCGCACACATCCGGCGCCACTGCAAAATTATCCATCACCGGTGAGCCTCTTCGCTTGATTTTCCTTCCTAAACATGCGAAACTCAATCACCAACAGATTTGACCTCTTTCCCCTTCCTTGTATCGAAGGATCTGGCCAGAAATCTCATTTTTCCCCGTCGCCAAGCACCGTCGCACCTGGAGGCAGTAAAAATCGCGACAGTGGCAAATCTCGTAATTACTGCGAAGTCATAACTACCTGATGGCAAATTCGTAGATACAGCTGAACTTTCATTTTTATTCAAAAAATCATATCTCACAAACCGCAAGGCCAAAAAGAGAAAACTAAATTTTGTTGGATTCATAACAATCCCCTCTTTCCAAAAAGTAGGATGAGCACCTAAGTTTTCACTGTTTTCATATTTATAAAAATTCCCTAAAGTTGAACCCTTTTAAGAGTTATAAATTCATAAATAAATATATATAAATCATATGAGCATGAAACTTGGCCATTAAATCACTCATGGCATGTATGAAGCCTCTGCACATTCACATCTTCATTTGTTGTATATTTTTAAAGTTATTGCATCATCTCTTGTTTTTAGTAAATAAATTCTTATCATTTTTATATTAGGAATTTCTTCATGGTATTTTGCATTACTGCTGTTTATTACATAATACGTGACTGGTTATTCTCATGAAAAAGTTTGAGCATTATAAGTATAAAGTTTACTATTGATTTGTTTAATTTAAAACTAGACTAGAGATTCTATAGGAATAATGCCTTATATACATATAAGATAATTATTTATTGTCATTTTCATCTCTGGTACTGTTCATCCAGAATATTATACTCTTATATTCAGTAAGCACAAATTACCATATCATTTTCTCATATGTCATTTGTAGTTAGATTATATTTTTCACTTATAGTTTACATGCGATAATAGAGCTAGATCTATTTATTCCTTAGGAATTAAAATGAACTAGCTTAAAATTTTATTAAATATTTATCCCTGTAAATTAATGTGACTGTCACCACAGTATTTATCTTGTTCATGTCAAGCATTTATTGATTCTTATTGGTTCACATAGCAACGTTGCTAGGTTTTATATAAAAGAAGCTTTACTTGTTTGTGCTACGAGTTATCATTTCATGCATGAGTTTGAGCATTTTAATTTATCCATGAGCATGACATGATCACGAGCATCGCATAATCATTCATGTTTATGAATGAAGTTCTATGCATCTCCCTTGTATGCATTTATGCTTACGCAACACATTTCATTCAATTAGGCAACGAAGACGAAGTGAACGCTTCGGAGGAGCCCGGTGTTAATCTTAATTTTAGTGAAGCTACTAACTTCGATCAAGCCCAAGGCAAGCCCCGGTGCATTCCTATTATTTTGAAATGTCTTCCTTTATCACTCTATTAAGGATGATGAATGTGCATTTAAGTTCTTAGGCGTTGATTGGAAATCCACATGCATAAATTCTTATATGTCCTATGTCGCTTATGTGTCATATCCTTGTTAGAATTGCTATGCTATGTTTATGGAGTCAACAATAGATTGGGGATCTCACTCATGGCTTATGATTAAATGTGAACATGATGAATTTGGTTAAAATTGAGAACACCCTATTGTGGCTCCACGAACAAGTTTGAGTTGTGTACCACTTGCATACCTTTCTTATGGGGATTGGTAAACCTACGTAGCTTGTAAGTTATAAAGTGAGCCGGATATCTCACCGACCCGCAGGTGATGTGTATGGCACGATGGTTGCACGGGTTGAGGACCGTTGGAGAGTACATGGGTTAAGCCTTGGGCGCGTTGTTGAACGGTCGCAAGGGGACGTGTACTCGGGGTCGGTGGCCCCGTGTTTTACTTTATGATGAACTCGCGAACGGTAGCCATACGTGTTCTTAAATGATGCGTATGTCGTGCATTTGGGTTCTTTCCTGCAGGATTAATAATTCGATAATTATCACCGTTTTCTCTCGGTTAATGAGTACCACTTGATTCGAGCAGTCCGCAATGTGTAGTAATAGAAAGAGATTGAATAGCTTGCTGTTTTATATTGATATTAAATTGTATTGCAAACTCTTGTATTGTTAGCATGCTCACTAAAGTTTCTTTTATGCAACAACCCTATTAATTTGGCTAAGTAATGAAATTGCCAACCTAATTAGCATAGGTGTTATTTATGCAAAAAGGCCAAGTTAAACCGGTCAAGCCCCATGCATCTAGGAGTCGGTCTTAAATGACCAATTTGATGGGTAAGACTTGCGGAGTATGTTAGATACTCGGACTTTGCCACTACATGTTGATTTACAGGTTTCTCGCAAGCCGGGTTTTGTGATTGTTGTGGTAAGGTGGTTTGGGATGGAGAAGAGCCCAAAGAGTGGACCATTGAATGGGTCCCTAGCTCTCCGACCCATGATGAATGAGCCATGGCCTAGGCCGGCATGATTCATTTAAGTTATCTATGTATCGTCGAGTTATGTATTTCGCTTCCGCACTTTAGTTTCGAACAAAGATCATGGCTATGTAAGACTTAATTTCGAACCTAATGTATCTTTATTTTGAACCCTATGTTGTAATCATGACTTAAATATGTAAACTTGTAATTCGTGGATGTTTGTTAATGTGATGCTATGTATGGTTGCTTCGTCAATCATCTCACAAGGCGATCCGTACCACACTTAACTATCTTTCGGGATAGGGGTGTGACACGTGGTATCGGAGCCGACTTGGGATTTGCGTCACGCTAACACTCATTCTAAAAATCATAAACCCCGTTTTTGTGTCACGGTGAGGTGCGAGTCTAGATAGAAAGGCCAATATAAGGACTATATAGAATGGTGGCAAAACTAACCCCGTGTTATGATTGTTTAAATATTTTGCAACTACGACTTTGGCAAAGATAGGTGATTGAGTGTTGTCAATTTTCGCATAATATTAAATTGGTGTCACTCGAATACACTCTTATTCGAGAGCTCTCCATGTGAGGCGAGGTGACATGGATTTATTTTTGGCTTGTTTCTTTTGAATTTGACGTAATGTTTCTGGAATCTATCTCTTGCAGGTACGCTAACCACGTTGTTAGTTCGTGTAGAAAACGTGTGAGAGGTGTGTGTTGTCACTGATTTCTTGCCGGTAGTTATATCGGTCAAGTTTTTGTTTATTTTGTGAGGATGTAGGAACGACATGTTGAGCATCAATCATTCATGCATTCTTCATAATCATGTCTCATGCATTCCTACAAACTCAAATGAAGTGAACAACAATTCTAAAAGTGGTCACATAACTCAACCGTTTTGTAAAAGCTCAAACCGAAAACTTGCTGTTTTCATAACCTTCCGGACTTAGAAAAACGGTCATAACTCTCTCGTTACTTAATGGATTAAGGTGTTTGAGTACTTTCTGGAAAGCTGGTAATATGATCGACAAGGTTCTGCTAGGGTTACTGTCATTAAAAATCTGGATCAGAGTCGAATTAGGCAACAACAGAGAGCATTTCCTGAAACTTTCAGAACTTGCTCCGGTTCTGTCCGCTGTCTTTGGTCGATCATAACTCCCAAACGACAAATCGGATCGAGCTGTATAAGTATGCGTTGGAAATCTTAGGAAAATATCTACAACTTTTGTAACAATACAGAAATAAAATTCTGTCCAGAAACCCACTTAATCGGTCGACCTTTGAAACCTGTCGGTTCTGCCAATAACAGGACAGCAAACCATTTGGTTCGTGTGAGCAAGATTGCAAGTTTTTGCACCATAGTTCCACTTCCATCTTGTGCTCTGTTGTTAAGCATGTCTTTTTGTTGGATATGAAGTTTTGACTTTACCTTTTTCAAAACTTCCAACAAATGAGTGTTGGTTAGCTCACGTTAAAGAGGCATCGTTTTTGACTGCTCGTATCCGTGATTGGAGATCACGCTTTGGACCGAGACTGCAAGTGTCATAACCTCAAGTCTATTGTTGCCTGTCTATGATCAGTTCAACTCTTGTTCTAAGAGGCTCCCAAGGCCATAGTGATTGCATTAAGGGAAAGAAAGCTAAGTTGGACAACAAGTTGTTTATTAATGGTGCATTCGGCATCAACTCTAAGGCCCCACCGTTGTCGGATGACATGGATTGTCCTCCGATGGTGACCTCCACATGCCACAAGCATAGGTGTATGTCGGAGTACTAATGTGTCGACATAGGAATTAATCTCGGGAGGCATAGAACCATATGTTGGTAGTATCAACCCTTTCATGTTTTCATGAACCTAAACTCTCCGAGATAATTTGTTCGCATTAGGTGCCTATCAAGATGTAACCTACTGACCATCCTCCCTCGGGATGTTGCATCTCCTTGTATCAATAATTTCTATCGCTATCATGATGGCAGTTATGTTCGGAATTGATGAAATATGCGTTTCGTCTATGTCTTGTGTCTATTTCATTGTCCTTTCTTTCGAACATTTTGGTACCTTCCACCATAGCTAAATATATGGTCGAGCTAATGTAAGGCCATTCATTTGACTTGATGAGCATCGCAATTTTGCAAAGAGATGGCATTCGTTCTTGGAAAAAAAGGGACAAGACAAGAAAGTGTACTATAGGAAATTCATCCTGCTCTGCACCACCCAAGCACAAATTGGCTATCACTTCTCCGTTTGGACATAAGTTTTGGGCCGCATCACCGCCAACGGGAGGTTTTCATCAATCCTTTCTGTAGCAGCCCCGCCACCACCGTGGTAGGCACAATCTTTTGGTGGAGAATTGTAGATTGCCGAAGCACACTCGAAACCACAACACCACGGGAACTTCTCAACATTGCAAACTGATCAACAGAAACCCAGTCATCATGAAATGAAGGTTGTTCTTATCCCTTGACCCCATTGTATCACAACCTTGGTTTCTTGCAAAACCTTCCGAGTAACTTGATCTTGAGACAAGCAACCATCTCACTCCCTAATGTGCTAGATTCTACCGAGAGTCGAGTTTTGTGAAGGATATGTGTTTCTAAATTGCCGGTTTGTCTTTGAATTGTGCCGGTTTGCCCAGGCGCTTCCCAAAGCCAAAATATAGGTGATCCGGAGAACACGCTTCTTTATGAAAGTCGGTAAGATAATTTAAGTATTACGTCATTCCGGACGGACGGTGTATTACTCGAGGTACGCAACCAAAAAGAAAGACGTTGTGCTTAGAGACTCATTGGTATTATTGGCCATATCCCAAACCTAGGATCCCTCTATTCTCCTTTCATAATCCTAGGAAGACAAAGCATAGATTTTATTCTTGGCATGAGGTGGATGAAGCTACATAAAGCCGTCTTGCATATTGATTCGCGAGAGGTTCATCTAAATTCACCACTATATGGTCCATCTATTCTTCATTTGCCATGTTCCAAAATCGCCACTTCAAAAATCTACCACATAGAAGGGAAAAGAATTGAGGATATCCCTGTTGTGTGTGGGTTTCCCGGCGTGTTTCCGGATGATTTGTCGGGTATGCCACCTGATCGGGATGTCGAGTTTAAAATTGTGCTCCAACCCGGAACGACACCGTCTCTCGTCGATCTGTACAAAATGGCTCCAAATGAGTTAGCGGAATTAAAAGAGCAACTGAAAGAGCTTATGGACAAAGGTTACATTCGCCCTAGTTTATCTCCGTGGGGATGCCCCGCTCTTTTTGTGAAGAAGAAAGACAATACATTACGTCTATGTGTAGACTATCACCCTTTAAATGCAATGACGATCAAGAATAAATATCCGCTGCCAAGAATTGATATTCTTTTTGATCAATTAGTTGGTGCTAAGGTCTTTTCCAAGATTGATCTACGTTCGGGCTACCACCAAATTAAAATCGGAGCCGAGAATGTTCAAAAAATCGCATTTTCTACGCGGTATGTCCTCTTTGAGTATCTTGTCATGATCTTTGGTCTCACAAATGCTCCAACACACTTCATGTACTTGATGAATTCTGTTTTCATGCCGGAATTGGACAAGTTTGTTGTGGTGTTTATCGATGATATCCTTATCTATTCAAAGTCCGAAGAAGAGCACGCCGAGCATCTTCATATCGTTCTCCAACGACTTCGTGATCACCAATTGTATGCCAAATTTAGCAAGTGTGAGTTTTGGCTAAAACAAGTTCCTTTCTTGGGTCATGTAATATCAGCAGAAGGTGTAGCCATTGACCCGAGCAAAGTTGAAGAGGTGCTGAATTGGAAATCTCCAAGATCAGTTAGACAAATTCAAAGCTTCCTTGGTCTTGCCGGATATTATCGGAAATTCATTCCTAATTTCTCAAGCATATCCAAGTCTATGACAAAATTATTAGAGAAGGATGCTAAGTTTAACTAGAGTAATGACGGTGAAGAAGCTTTACAAACTCTCAAAAAGCACTTGACAACCGCTCTGGTTTTAGCTCAGCCCGACATCACAAAACCGTTCGATGTATATTGTGATGCGTCCGGTATTGGTCTTGGTTGTGTGCTAGTGCAAGAAGGTCGCGTTATTGCTTATGCTTCCCGTCGGTTCTGTAAGCATGAAGAAAATTACCCCACCCATGATTTGGAACTAGCATCGGTTGTTCTTGCATTTAAGACTTGGAGACATTATCTTCTAGGTAATCTTGTCAATCTTTACACCGATCACAAGAGCCTCAAATATATATTCACGCAGCAAGAACTGAATATAGGCAACATAGATGGTTGAAACTGATCAAGGATTATGACTTGGAAATTCATTACCATCCGGGAAAAGCTAATACGGTTGCTGACACATTAAGTCGCAAATATCAATGCTATGACGTTACCGTTTGCTCTATGGACCGTCCTGAAATTTCAGATTGTGTTGAACCAAGCCTTCGGGTTATTCCATATGGCACGTTATACAATTTGGCTCTGATCCCTACCCTTCCTGAAGAAATTATTGAGGCACAAAAGAAAGATGAAGGAATGGAATTTATTCGGTAAAGGATAGCAAAAGATGAAGCCACTTGCTTCCGACAAGACGCCGATGTTGTTCTATGGTTCAACGAACGTCTTGTTGTTCCCAAGAATATGGAATTGAGGAAGAAAATAATGGATGAAGCACATTTGTCCAAATATTCCATACACCCCGGTAGCAACAAAATGTATCATGGATTAAGGGAAAAATTTTGGTGGACGCGTATGAAACGTGAAGTTGCACGGTATGTTGCCGAATGTGACACTTGCCAACATGTCAAGGCAGATCATTTGAAGAAGGCTGGTTTGTTAAACCCACTGAAAATTCCCGCATAGAAATGGGAGGATATTGCTATGGATTTTATTGTTGGGTTACCTTCCACATCAAAGAAGCATGACTCAATTTGGGTTATTGTGGATAGGTTGACAAAATCCGCACATTTTATTCCCGTGCATACAACCTACCCCACCAAGCTCTATATCTCAAGAGTGCTATGCTTATAGTGTGCCTAAAACCATTGTTTCGACCGAGGTCCACAATTTGTATCTCGCTTTTGAGAGCAATTGCATTCGTGCCAAGGTACCACTCTTATTAGAAGTTCCGCATATCACCCACAAACGGATGGACAAACTGAAATATTAAATCAATAGCTGGAAGATATATTGAGAGCATGTGTTTTGGATAATCGTGGAAATTGGGATGATTGTCTCCCATTCGCTGAATTCTCGTACAACAATAGTTACCAAGAAAGTTCGGGAATGTCACCGTTCGAGGCATTGTATGGTCACTCATGCCGTACTCCCTTGAATTGGTCGGAATCGGGTGAAAGGATTAATGTTGGACCGGATCTTGTTACACAGGCCGAGGAGAAAGTGCGACAAACTCAAGCAGATATGAAAGCCGCACAATCTCGCCAAATTAGCTATGCCAACAAAAGGAGACGCCCACTAGAATTTGAGAAGGGAGATAATGTTTATCTTCGTGTTTCTCCAAATAAAGGTGTCTCACGCTTTGGAATTAAAGGCAAGTTAGCACTCCGCTATATTGGACCTTACCCAATTGTTCAAAAATATAGCCTGGTTGCTTACCGATTACAATTGCCGGAAAGTCTTGCTCGAGTCCATAATGTATTCTACGTCTCGCAACTCAAGTAATGTTTGAAGGCTCCAATTGATGTGGTTATTTCCGACACCGAGCAATTAGATGAAGATTTGTTCTACCCTGAATACCCTGTCCGAATTATCGATCGAAAGTACCGGTTAACTCGCAATCGCACGATCACTTTCTACAAGGTGCAATGGAGTAACCATACCGAAGATGAAGCAACTTGGGAACAAGAGGAATTTCTGAAAACCAATTTCCCGAGATTCTTGCGTCACAAGAATCGGTAATTTTTCGCGCTCCCTCTCTTAATTATATACAATTCTCGGGACGAGAATTTCTTTAAGGGGAGGGCTGTGACATCCCATATCACGAAGAGGGTAATTATGCTAATGGCACATGCAAATTGTCAATTAGGTTGACCAAGAATTAATCGCTTAATTAAAAATCAAGTAAAAGAGAAATCAATTAATTAAATCGGGTAAAACACTAACTCCCACCCACATAAAAAATTACAATGATAGGGTGCCAATGTATCAAAAGATGAATTTAGGGTATTTTAGCTGAATTTTTACCAATCATTTAAATACCTTAAAAATTCGTTTGAATGCCAGAAACTGTCCCTGTTCTCGAATTTTTAAAATATTATGGAATCAGAATCTTACCCTGACCCCAAAAGCAAAGTTGAAGAACACATCACGCTGAAGATACAGGAATTCTGCTTCGAATTTTGGAGCACTGTAGCATTGACTTTTAGCTAGAATATAGAAGGTACAGTTGAGTCGACAGGGAATCCACTTTCTTCTTCGGACCGCCAGATCAATGGCCGTTCGGGCCGTCCTCCTCCACAGACCGCCGCCCATGCCTCGCCAAAACCTGCCCGCCTAACGCCATGGGCAAGCTGCCCCGGACGTGACCCGCACCCACCGTCCTGTCAACCACCGTCCTTGCCGCATCCGCTTTTGAATCGGCCGCCCGCGCATCTCCTCTGCAAAACGACAGCAGGCAGAGCTCTAACCTCTCGCCTCCGGCATTCCCCACCCCCTTAGCTCGGCACTAGGCCAGCAGCAGCAGCGCCCGGTCTTCAACCCCCTGCATGCGCCCTGCTCCCTCTCTTTCCAGACGCAAGGGCGAGCCACCCGCCATTGTCGTGCCTCCCTTGTAGCTCGACACCCCACCACCACGCAGCATCTCATCGCGAGCCACCACGAACCGAAGGTGCGCCTCGGTGTGCTTAAGCCGTAGATACAGCTGAACTTTCATTTTTATTCAAAAAATCATATCTCACAAACCGCAAGGCCAAAAAGAGAAAACTAAATTTTGTTGGATTCATAACAATCCCCTCTTTCCAAAAAGTAGGATGAGCACCTAAGTTTTCACTGTTTTCATATTTATAAAAATTCCCTAAAGTTGAACCCTTTTAAGAGTTATAAATTCATAAATAAATATATATAAATCATTTGAGCATGAAACTTGGCCATTAAATCACACATGGCATGTATGAAGCCTCTGCACATTCACATCTTCATTTGTTGTATATTTTTAAAGTTATTGCATCATCTCTTGTTTTTAGTAAATAAATTCTTATCATTTTTATATTAGGAATTTCTTCATGGTACTTTGCATTACTGCTGTTTATTACATAATACGTGACTGGTTATTCTCATGAAAAAGTTTGAGCATTATAAGTATAAAGTTTACTATTGATTTGTTTAATTTAAAACTAGACTAGAGATTCTATAGGAATAATGCCTTATATACATATAAGATAATTATTTATTGTCATTTTCATCTCTGGTACTGTTCATCCAGAATATTATACTCTTATATTCAGTAAGCACAAATTACCATATCATTTTCTCATATGTCATTTGTAGTTAGATTATATTTTTCACTTATAGTTTACATGCGATAATAGAGCTAGATCTATTTATTCCTTAGGAATTAAAATGAACTAGCTTAAAATTTTATTAAATATTTATCCCTGTAAATTAATGTGACTGTCACCACAGTATTTATCTTGTTCATGTCAAGCATTTATTGATTCTTATAGGTTCACGTAGCAACGTTGCTAGGTTTTATATAAAAGAAGCTTTACTTGTTTGTGCTACGAGTTATCATTTCATGCATGAGTTTGAGCATTTTAATTTATCCATGAGCATGACATGATCACGAGCATCGCATAATCATTCATGTTTATGAATGAAGTTCTATGCATCTCCCTTGTATGCATTTATGCTTACGCAACACATTTCATTCAATTAGGCAACGAAGACGAAGTGAACGCTTCGGAGGAGCCCGGTGTTAATCTTAATTTTAGTGAAGCTACTAATTTCGATCAAGCCCAAGGCAAGCCCGGTGCATTCCTATTATTTTGAAATGTCTTCCTTTATCACTCTATTAAGGATGATGAATGTGCATTTAAGTTCTTAGGCGTTGATTGGAAATCCACATGCATAAATTCCTATATGTCCTATGTCGCTTATGTGTCATATCCTCGTTAGAATTGCTATGCTATGTTTATGGAGTCAACAATAGATTGGGGATCTCACTCATGGCTTATGATTAAATGTGAACATGATGAATTTGGTTAAAATTGAGAACACCCTATTGTGGCTCCACGAACAAGTTTGAGTTGTGTACCACTTGCATACCTTTCTTATGGGGATTGGTAAACCTACGTAGCTTGTAAGTTGTAAAGTGAGCCGGATATCTCACCGACCCGGAGGTGATGTGTATGGCACGGTGGTTGCACGGGTTGAGGACCGTTGGAGAGTACATGGGTTAAGACTTGGGCGCGTTGTTGAACGGTCGCAAGGGGACGTGTACTCGGGGTCCGTGACCCCGTGTTTTACTTTATGATGAACTCGCGAACGGTGGCCATACGTGTTCTTAAATGATGCGTATGTCGTGCATTTGGGTTCTTTCCTGCAGGATTAATAATTCGATAATTATCGCCGTTTTCTCTCGGTTAATGAGTACCACTTGATTCGAGCAGTCCGCAATGTGTAGTAATGGAAAGAGATTGAATAGCTTGCCGTTTTATATTGATATTAAATTGTATTGCAAACTCTTGTATTGTTAGCATGCTCACTAAAGTTTCTTTTATGCAACAACCCTATTAATTTGGCTAAGTAATGAAATTGCCAACCTAATTAGCATAGGTGCTATTTATGCAAAAAGGCCAAGTTAAACCGGTCAAGCCCCATGCATCTAGGAGTCGGTCTTAAATGACCAATTTGACGGGTAAGACTTGCGGAGTATGTTAGATACTCGGGCTTTGCCACTACATGTTGATTTACGGGTTTCCCGCAAGCCGGGTTTTGTGATTGTTGTGGTAAGGTGGTTTGGGATGGAGAAGAGCCCAAAGAGTGGACCATTGAATGGGTCCCTAGCTCTCCGACCCATGATGAATGAGCCATGGCCTAGGCCGGCATGATTCATTTAAGTTATCTATGTATCGTCGAGTTATGTATTTCGCTTCCGCACTTTAGTTTCGAACAAAGATCATGGCTATGTAAGACTTAATTTCGAACCTAATGTATCTTTATTTTGAACCCTATGTTGTAATCATGACTTAAATATGTAAACTTGTAATTCGTGGATGTTTGTTAATGTGATGCTATGTATGGTTGCTTCGTCAATCATCTCCCAAGGCGATCCGTACCACACTTAACTATCTTTCGGGATAGGGGTGTGACACCCCGCGCCCGAAAGCTGCAGGGACCCTTCAAAATACATCATCCAATACTCCAAATTCTGAATTGCTTGTGGCACTTATGTCTCAAGCCACTCAGTAATAAAATCAGCCAAAGTCTGTCCTTTAATGGCCGTGCGTGAAGAAAAAGTAATCTCATACTATCCAAGTTCTATAGCCCACTTGGCAACCTGTCCAATAGCTTCTCGATTACGCACTATATCCCCAATGGCAAACCCGATCTGGACCTCGATCGGGTGTGCTTGAAAATAGTGTTTCAACTTCCGAGAAGTTATCACCACAACATATATCAATTTCTGTAGCTCGGAGATATCGCTGTATTCCATGCATATGGTTTCGATCGTGTCCGGTGATCACGCTTCGAAGTTGCGGCCGGATCGCGAATCGGATTCATCAAGCGTAGGTTTCCGGCGGAATCAGCTTCGAAGTCGAGGGACCCGAAGCGGATCTTGCAGCCGGGCACGAAGTCGACGTCGAACGAAGAAGCCATCGAACTCGCTGGAAACTCGTCGGGACCCCTACCGGGCGCGCCAAATGTCGAGTCTTAAACTCGGCACTAGTACTACCCGGTCCCCGACGAGCGTGGAATTCGATGGTGCAACACACGGAACACACAAGAACACGAGATTTTAGACAGGTTCGGGCCTCTCGATGAAGAGTAATACCCTACGTCCTGTGTGTTATGTATTGCTCTTAGCAGATTGCTAATTGCGAGTTGTTTAGGAAGTTTTTGAGGGGTCCCTCCTCCGCCTTATATATGTCCGCCAGTCTTATCTTCATTGATTTACCACCATATCTCTAGTCATCCATTCCTCTAACATCCGTATACCCATAGGGTAAGTATACGACAACAGCCCCGAGTAATTTTTTATTTAACCTTGAGTAAGACCGACTAGTCTTCTACATGTTATTACGATTCCATGGTAAAGTTAAAAAGAACTCCAATTTTTTCTTGTTCAAGATGACTTCAAAAAAGCCAAAAAAAATTAGTATTTTTCCTCCCATACCACCTAATTAGGTATGCAAAATTAATGTATCTTTCCTACGATTTTCATGAACCGCTCTTAAAAATGAGGTGCACCAGTTAGGTGAACCCAATTGGGTATAGCCCGCGACTCTTGTATCATTTGAACTCCTTTCAAATAATGCAAGAGTCTCTTGGATGATTCTTCATTATTTCCTTCGTATTCAATTTCTTCGATCGCTTCTCTCAATTTCTATTATTTCATCCTTCCCGTAATCTCTACCGACCACTCTTAAACACGGTGCACCATTCAGGTGCACCTAATTAGGAATAGCCCACGACTCTTGTATCATTTGAATATCACAATTAATGCAAGAGTCTTTTCTTGAGAGAATATGCTTTATTACTTTTCATCAAATCACCTTCCTTCCAGCAATCTCTGCCAAGAACATATTTTTAGACTGGTCATACCGGTCTTAACTTCATATCTCCTGGAGATTCATACCAAATTAACATAACGGACCGCCTAAATCAGTCTAAATTTATAATCCACTTAGCTATATTAAACTAAGAACCAAAATCCTGGTTGATCGGACCAGTTTTTCCCTTTTCTCACATCGACTCGAGTCTCTAAGGCCTATAAACAGCCGAATGATTAACACCTAGAGCCTAAGGCATCCATTATCAACATTAAGTTAGGCAAGACCTAATTGTCTTCAATCTAACTCTTCCATACCCCGAAGTGCACAAATTCGGGACTAACATGATTCCAGACATATGGAAATTGTATATTCCGGACCGCTTCTTATTCACAAAGAAGCCCCGTGATTATACTAATCACGTTAACTTATTCCTGACGACCGTTAGGTCATAATTGCATAACCAAATTGAAAGTTGCCTAGAGGGGGGGGGTGAATAGGCAATCTAATTAAAAAACCTGAAAATCACAACACTTAAAACAAATAGGTGAAATTCGTCACTAACGGAACTTCCGTCACCGACGGAACTTCGTTAGGGTGGAGAGAGTAAAACCTAGGGAATGAAACAAGGGAGGAAATCTCACGATTCCGCTTGAATGGGAACCTTCCTTTTTGCCTTGAGAGTGTTATACCTGCAGGAATTTAGTTCTTCTTGGGATTCTTTTCCTTGCGGAGGCGAATCACAACCTTCACAAACTTTCCAAGGCTCACCAAAAGCTTGGGAGCTCTAGGGGAACACCTAGCCAATCTAGGAGAACGAATCTCCAAGAGTAACAAGTGAGGAACGAGATTAGTTGCTAAGGGAAGATGTGCTCTAGGTTGGGTTGATGCTATCAAGCTTGGAATCAAGATGGGAGCTCACTCCAATGGGTTTGGATCTCAAGAGGAGTGGAGAGGAGTGAGGGAGAGAGCTTGAGCAAGATCCGAGAGTTCAAAAAGCACCAGCACTTTTTCTCACGGGTTAGGTCAAAGTTCTATATAGTGTGGGCTCTAAAAGAGCCGTTGCTCAAGTCAATGATTGGACTTGACATAACTTCCGTGGGTGACGGAACTTCCGTCACCCCATTAGGTCAAACACGAAACATGCTGGACGATACTTCCGTCCGAGTTGGAACTACCGTCCCAAACTTTCGGAACCGACGGAACTTCCGTCGGCCTAGACGGAACTTCCGTCAAGCAAGATTTGAACTGGAAACCTCTAGGAACGGTACTTCCGTCACGTTTGGTACTTCCGTCCCAAACTTTCTAGAGTCGACGGAACTTCCGTCGGCTCACACGGAACTTCCGTCGTGTGTGGAAAAGATAGGAAATAGGTAGGCTTTTTGATCTTTGGAGAAATGGTGTTTTGGTTCCAAGTTGTTTGAAGGCAACTAGAGCACATTCTTCCCTGCACGTAAGATCGTCTCACCCCTCTTAATAGTTTAGCACACCTATACTCAAGAAGCTATAAATCTAAACTTGAAGCTTTTGCTTTTGAGTACTTGATCACTTTTTAATTGAGGGGTTTACTTTCTCACATTGTGGATACTATCACTTTGTTGTCCTGCACAATGACTTAATAACCACATTAGCGTTTTTAATTATTTGTCATTTATCACCAAAACCCACTAGGGGGCCTAGTGCATCTTCACAAATCTTTAATGAATATAAATCATTAATGCTAAGTTTATTGGGCTGTAAAAAACGGTCCAATAACTTTCCAGCCCGAGCCCAGCTCGGGTACCTATAAAAGATACGAAGGGTCGACCTAGGTCAAACCCATTCCTGAAACTCCATACGCGCCCACAACGTCTCCTTGATATTCCGACATCGTGATCGTAATCCTCGCGCTTTTCATTTCCCAAATAAACCAATCTCCACTTGTCCTTTTTCGATCTCCGGAATGGGCAAGAAGAAATCTTTCGCCGCTCCATCCTTATCATCCAACATTCCTCGCGATCAGCTTCCTTTCGGCGCTCAAGAATTGGGCGACCGCAAAATCACCGAATCAACTCTTACTGCGATGGGATTCTTCCGCCTCAAGCCATCCTCAACTAGATCACCCCCACTCTAGGTCAAGTTCCACGGGGAATAGACGACTCACAACAACTGGTACTAAAATCTTTTTTCCTTCGTGGTCTCGACCTCCCTCGCTGTTCTTTTTTCAATGGCTTCCTCTTTTTACGGATGGGAATTAGTGAACTTGAACCCTAATTCCATTCTCCAAATAGCCTTCTTTATTCATCTTCGTGAGGATTTCATAGGAATCCGCCCTCACTTCAAACTATTTCGATATTTATTCCAAATCTGCTCGCTCCTCTCTTCAACCAACCGTTCCGCGAGTAGGGGGAGTGGGGATACAATGTTGGAGTGCCGAAGAGTATTTTTCCCTGTCCTTTAACAAGAGCTTGGCCAGCTGGGAAAACGAGTGGTTTATCCGTGATAATCCCCAACCCGCTCTTTCCCCTTATAGAGCTAGTGTACCTAGGGAACTCCCCTCCTGGAATTCAAAAGACATAAGGGAACACTTCAAACAAGACAAAGATGTGATCGCCCTGCTGGCCAACATCAAATATCCGAAGGAAGTCAAGGGCGTCACAACCGAAACTGTCCTTTGGAGTTTCATTGACCGAGGGGTTCAACCACTCATGAGGCGGGCCTCCCCGGATGGTCCTTCAATGAAAGCAACGGCAATCGAACTAACGGAACATCCCTTCCCGATCTGGACCGCTTGAACAAGTGATTGAAGAAAATGCCCCGGACCGGATTCGATGAGGCAGGGTGCCGGAGGGTTGACTTGGCGTTCAACTCATCAAACCCCGTGATCCTGTAAGTATCTTTCGCTTTTTCATTACTCATGTATTTTTATAAAATGCAGAAGATGGACAACTACAGAAGCCATCCCCCTCTTCCGGTGAATGATCCTTAGGGAGAAGATTATGAAACAAATGCCGCCCCGTTCCTGTATAGACCGGTCTGCAACCCCCACTCGGACCGGGCCAGCCTCGAAAATTTCAATGTCCGAAAAGGCTGTTCAAAGCCACCATTACAAGAAAACGTACATCGGCTTTATCCATTGGCATGTCAACGGCAATCCCTGCTTCGTGCCGGAGACACCCGTACGGAAGCACAAAAGCTTGAAGAGCGGCCCCAAGAACAAGAAGTCGTCGAAATAGACCGCCAAGCTCCACTAGCTGCATTTGAAGCAGCCATCACTTGGAGGTCCCAAAGAGACCCTCCAGCTGACCGATTCTCTTGCCAATATCCCCAAGAGGTCTCCGTATGCTGCCCGGACCGGTACTTCGAGGGACGTTACAGGAGGGTCCGTCCCCATGAAGCAAGTCCCACCAGCGGTGAAAAGTAGCGTAGAAGGTTCAAGCGGGGATACTCAAGGTCCTTCCGCAAAGAAGAGGAAGACTTCCTTCGGTTTCAAGAAAGCCACCTCGTAAGTTTTCGTAACCCGATCTGTTTTGATCCTCGCCTAGTCTAACATCGTTATTACATTATTTCAATCTTTCAACCCATTCCTTTTTCTGTAGGATTCCTTCTAATCTTCAAGCCGAGCATCGCAAGCTTGTTGAGAAATAAGCCCAACATGCCTGCTCCTAACCCTGCCATGGTTAGCAGCGCAACATCGAAACCAAGAGTGGGCATTTCCGAAACCAAGAGTGCAGCAAACGCAAAGGAACCCCTTGTTGCCTCGATTGAAGAACAAACTACCAAGGTCGTCGAAGAGCGGGTTGCCACCGAGGCTGATGTCGGTGACTTCCCGCCTCAGAGCCACCTTATTCCGGACCGCTCCAAAACTCCCATTGGGGCCGGTCCGGATTAAAGAAATTCCCCGCCGAGCAAGAGCTACTCACAAGGCTCCGGGTGCACCAAGGCTCGTCAAGATGGTGGTTCGAGATGTAGATATTGATAGCTCGAGAGGGGCCGGGAAGTTCACGGCGACCACGCAATGGGACTCCTTTAAAGAAGAGGACGCCTTGAAGAACTTTTTGAGTCCGGACAAGTACGTTTTTACTCCTTAGCCAATCTTTTTCACGCTTTTAGTTCATTCTATTTCAATGTTTCCCTTAATTTCATTTTCTCTCCCGGTTCTTCGAAAAAGAGCCGCACCGGACTCAAGAGCACCATCATTGCTCGACTTGAAGAAGAGCCGCACCGGACTCAAGAGCAACTAATTGAGCTCGGATGTCGGATCACTAGTCCGAAATCCAAAGAGGATTTGCGGCGGAGGGAGGCAAACCTCACGATCACCCATCGCATGATGGAAGACCGTCGGCAGGAGATTATCAAACTCCGAAAAGAAACCCCGAGTATGCCTAAACTTTAACTTTAATTTCCTTGCTTGTCTTGTGATCCTTCTAACCGGTCGGTGTATCTCGGTTCTTGAAGATCTTGTGACCGCCCATAAAAAGGTCGAAGAAGTTCTTTCCGAGAAGCCGGTTGCTTAAGAGATAGCTCTCCAAGAGGGCTCCCAGATTGAAGAGAAGCAAGCTGCTCGTATCGGAGAGTTGGAGGGCGAGCTTACTACCAATGATAATATTCTGGTATAGACCCTCCGGTCTAACAAGATACTTGAATACGATAATGCTCGAGTGAAGACCGAGCTTGCGAAGCTACTGGAAGCCGCCAAGTCCGCACAAATGGAGAAAGAAAATGCTCCGAGAACTACTCACGAGTCCGCCTGACTTGTGGTCAAGGCAAAAAAAAAAAAAAAGCAAAATCCAACGCTCGCTAAAAAGTGAAGCCAAGCTTAAAACTTCAAATGTTAACATCAAGGGCATATTCGGAGCGTTGGACATCGGGCATAGACGTAAGTCTCTTCCTCCTAGTTTGTTTAGAGAACACTTCTTAATACCGGTCTTCACTTCGATTTTCTTTTATTTGTTCCTTCTTCGAGCTTGCGGCGAGGAAGCATGGGGATACTTGAGTACTTAAACGGAGGCTAACCCATCAATCAAGATACCATGAACCCGGAGAGTGCCATCCGGGACGTTCCTGGAAGAATTAGGGAGCACTCCGGGATGGTTGCGGGTGCGGGAGGAGGGCATATTGCTGCCATAATCCAGTCTTGGACTCGATCGAAGACTGTGATTTCAACTTCATCGGAGCGGGTGCCCATCCATATACAAGCGAAGACCGGTTCAATGAGTTGAGGAATTCACTCATAGGCACCGTCACCGAACTAGTTGAAGATGTTCCTCTAGACCCAAGCGGTGTCCAACTAAATGAAGCTGCGGCACTTCCTGCCTTGGACAAAGCTGCTCAAGATGCTGCTGCTGCCAACAGACAGTGCTGTGGAAGACGAGTATGATGATCTAGATGCTGATCTGTTGCCTTCTCCATCTAACTCTGAAGGGACAATCGATGATAGGCTGGCGGAAGATCCCAAGACCGGTGATACCGACGATTCCAGCGAGCCCGCCCGATAGATCACAAGACCGGTCTTTTGTATGCTAAACAGACATTTTTATCATAGTGCTTTGTAATATAATTTTTATCCTTTCAATTATGATGAATTTGCAATTTCCTTTCTCTTTTTCATACTTAGTCAACCAAAGTTTACCATCTCAAACCTACTAGTCAAATGCTATACCTAAGCAATGATGGTTATTTCAACTTAAACCAAGCTGTGACTGAATACTGGCTCTAATCATCACAGATCATAACTCATAGTAGTAGTTTACTTTAACGAAATCATGCTAATATAGCAAAAACAACAAGTCTTTAAGGTTTAAACAAAAGATGTTAAAATTTCCCTTCAGTAAATAAACCAGATCGAGTCTAACACAAAAATAATCGATGTTACATAAACCTTTTCCATATAATGATTGGCTCCGATCAACGCAAGATATAATTGATGCAAGCGGTCTTTATCCATACCGTATAGAATGGTACTAATATTTAGGATTTTCATAATTTCACAGATTGCTCTTAATACAACAGCCCCCGACTCGATAAGTTAATTCAAACTTAAGATATCGAGGCACAAAAACACAAATATACTCATGCTAGAAACAAAAAATGCTTTATATTATATCACTTGGAAAGTTACAAGAAAATCTTTAAGTATAAAAATGACGAAGTTGATCAATATTCCAAGAATTTAGAATTTCCTCCTCCTCCTGGGTCATAAGTCTATAAGCCCCGGTCCGGAAACTGATTTGAACACAAAAGGTCCTTCCCAGGACCGGTAAAAACTTATGCCTATTCTTGTTAGACTGGATCTTCCCGAGCACCAAATGGCCCACATGAAATTTCTGTGTGCGCACATTGCGATCATGATACGGACGCAGCCCCCGATGAGACTTAGCCGCTCGAATCAAAGCTTGATCTGTTAACTCTTCTGCAGCGATCAAATCAATTTGATGTTGTTCATCATAATACCGCACCCTGGCTAACACCATATTCACTTCCGTAGGTAACATTGCTTCAGATCCATAGACCAGAGATAAAGGAGATTGTCTCGTAGCTCGATTAATATTCGTACGCAATCTCCATAACACCCAGGGCAATTCTTTAACCCACTTTCCAGCATATGGTTTTAAGCGATAAAAAATTCTGGGTTTAAGACCGGTTAAAATCGTACCATTGGCTGCGGGAAGTTTGTGTGTCAAGGTGAGGAACCCCAGGAATGGACCGTGGAGTGGGTTCCATCTTCACCGAACCAAGAGTGAGGCCACGTCGTATGGGCTGGTGTGGTCTCCTAAATAAGTTGTATATACTTATCGTCGAGATGTTTACGCTTCCGCACATTGTATATTAAGTACAAAATTGCACTCGATAGTATTGTATTTGTATTTCGAAGTTATGGTTTGTAATAACTCGAACATCATCTCGTAAAAGTTGCTACTTACGCGCTTAAATATGCTATATAAATTGTGAATGTATCGTTGATGTACGTGCAATGTAAGTTCGCTTCGTCGAATGTCTCCCGATACGATCTTGTTCGACAATCCCTCTTGCTTTGCAAGGTAGGGGTGTCACATATATCATCAACATAAGCTTCTGCGTCCCTTCCAATTTGCGAATCCGGACAACGTTGGATGCCACGCTGATAAGTAGCACCTCCATTCTTCAAACCGAGCGGCATCGTTGTGTAGCAATATGCTCCAAAGGGGGTGATGAATACGGTCTTAATCTGATCTTTGACCTTCAAGGGAATCTAATGATATCCAGAAGAAGCATCAAGGAAACAAAGACGCTCGCAACCAGCGAGTCGAATCAACAACTTGGTTGATCCGAGGCAGCGCGAAACGGTATTTAGGGCAAGCCTTGTTAAGATCAGTATAATCAATGCACATTCTTCTTTCTTTAGTATTCTTCTTCGGTACAAGAACTGGATTGGCAGGCCAATCCGGATGATACACCTCCCTAATGAGCTTAGTTGCTAATAATCTATTAATCTCTTTCTTGCTTGCCTCCTTGCGGTCTTAAGCAAACCTCCGAGCTTTTGCTTGATCGGCTTCGCGTCGAACGCACCAACCGTGCGTGCTCAATCTTCTCCCTAGGGATACCCGACATGTAAGAAGGTTGCCATGCAAAGATATCCCTATTTTTTCCTGTAGGAAAAGAGTGAGCGTGCTTTCCTATTTGTCCCCCAGTGTCGGACCCAATATGGGTGACCTTAGAGGGGTCTGTCTCATCTAGCTGAATGGTCTTCGAAGCAACTGCATCAGCCTTCACTTTCTCTTTGGCAATCTTCTTGGATGAAACTTCTTCTTCTAACGGCGCCCGAGCCTCAATGGTGCCAACCGCCTCTCTAATTTCTCGGCATTCTTCCTCCGAATTGACGCGAGTTGCCAACTCACTGCTATGTACTTCACAAGCATACGCGGTCTTGATATCGGACCAGAATGATAAGACTCCGTTGGGCCCTGGCATCTTCAGACATCGGATACTCGGTAATTGGGGGTGGCCATAAACTTAGCCGGGGCCGGTCTTCCCAGTATGGCACGATATGCTAAATCAATATCAGCCACCTAGAAGATGATGTTCTCCCTTCTATAAATCTCTTTCATCCTAAAAGTAACGGCAGAGTAATCTGCCCCAAAGGATAATTATTTCGATCGGGTATTATACCATGAAACGGCGAAACGCTATGATCTAGGTCTGCCACAGAGAGGCCAATCTCCGGCAGAGTTTTGGCAAAAAGTATATCCAGACAGCTACCCCCATCAATGAAGGTTCTCTTCATGCATACTTTATGGATGATAGGCGCCGGGATGAGCGGGTATGGACCAGCTCTAGGCAAGACCTTCGGATGATCGGCTCGCTAACGTGATCGGTACCTCCGACCATCGCAGATACTCCGGGTTGTGGGAGAAACGGCATTCACCTCCCTGAATGCTAATTTCTGCTTGCGCTTCGACTCATAAGCATGATGTCCTCCGCAAATGAAGTTCACCTCTCCGGATGGCTCCTCGAAGCCTCCTTCATCATCTTCATCATCATCGCGCTTCTTGTCTTTGCCCTTGTCACCTCGTTGATTGCGCTGCCCAGATCGGGGTGCTACCTTCAATGCAAATGAAGCAAACAGTCTCAGCAAGAAACATTCTTTCTTCTTATGATTCCCAATGTGAATCATGCAAGGTCCTTCTAGTAAGGCTTCAAACGAGACTCGTTCTCTTGGCAGTCTCTTAGGTGGTGCAGGCCGGTCTCCTCCATGAGACCGGTCAACGATCGCAACCAGGTTATCGGCCTTGCGCTTGTTATTCTTAGATTCGGATCGGTTGCCATGGTCGTGCTTCGGCACCTTCTCTTTGTTCCCGTGCAAATATACCATGTTCGACTCTCCAGCAGAATAATCATCTGCTACCTTGAAACACTCGACGCCGTCATGGTAAGATTTCGGTTACGCCTACCAATCTTGTGCACCAATGCTTCACTTCGGACGCCAGCTTGGAACGCTGCAATTATCTCGCTGATCACGAACATTGGGGATTAAGGCCTTCTTGCTGCAAAGCTGTCCGATGAAGTCCATAAGCGTCTCATCGGACTTCGCTTCGACTTGTTGAGATCGAAGTAGTTTCCTGGCTTTTCACAAGTCGCCTAAAAATTCTCAACGAACTTTTTAGTAAGATCACCCCAAGAGAAAATAGATTTCTCGGGTAGATATTGTAACCACAAGCATCCAGCCTGCTACATGCACATGGGAAGATAGTTTGCCGAACAAAAGTGTCTCCTCCTGCTGACCGGATGGCGAGTTGTGTACATACGAAGCCATTCGGCAAGGGGAGATTTGCCATCATATTTGTCGATAGCCCCGGGCTTAAAACCCCTGGAGTACTTACAAATGCACGGATCCCGCGTGAACGCCGAGATTACGGAATGTTCGTCATCTTCCATACCGGTCCACACCGGTGATGGCGAATGACGTCCGTAGTGTCGATAATTATGATCCCTGTCATCATCGGAGTTGTCATAGTAACGATCATCCCGGTTTCTAGCTCCGGAACCGTCTTGGCGATCATTGTTGCCCTGTTCGGAGGAGGCGAAGGAGGACGCGGAGTAGGGGGCGGAGGCACCACTTGACGATTATGGTTATCTTGTTGAGGCTCCCCGTCTCTGTTCCTATTGTCACGTCCCCGTCGGTCTCTATGGTCACGATGATCATCTCTTCTAGGCCGATCATCACGATGAGTGGAGCGGTTGCCACACCCTCGATAATCATTACGTCGACGATTATCGACCGGAGGCGGCGCCGAAGCAGCTGGCCTATGCCTAGTCGAACCAATTGCTAGCGGGGAGGTGGAATGGGATCCTCCGGACGATCATCTACATGACCGGTCCACCGTCGCTCATCTTTCTTCTTGTCTCCGCCGTTCATCCACTCTTTACGCAGGACGATCAATAAGCCCGTGACGAGCGTCACGATTTCCATTGATCGGTATGCGCAAATCCTGATCAGGAGTGCGCTCGTGCTCATCCGCGATCGGGGTGTGTTGACGTCCGATTCTCCCGCCGGAAGAAGCTCCTTCGGACCGGGTCCTCGCATACCGATCTGAATGCGAATGAGAACGACCGGAAGATTCAGCTCGTCTCGCGCAAGCTGATTGGGTTGCAGAGCAGCCGCATTTACCGGACTCAAAGCACGTTGTAATCCCGGTGTCGAATTGAACACTTCCTCTAGTATAGTCTCCAAAATCTGTTTCACCCCTATGATGTTATGGACCGGCGACGTGAAGACTCAAGCACCGTTTAATTCAACCTCCATGGAGCCCATATTCAACGCCCTACTGGAAGAGCGATGATTTCTACTGCTTCGACATCCACGTCGGTTATTATAACCTGGTGAATTGTCTAACGCATCCCCGGGTTGCTCGGCAAAGGTCCGGTAGCGGCGCGAGCCGTAGCAGGAACACCCTCTCCATCTTGGCTGGTGCCAACGATGTTTGCGTGGGGATTTGCCGTTGAAGCTCGTGGAGGTGGATCTTCTCCATCTGTCTCATCCGCTTCACGCTGCCGGCGGTCTACTTCGTCTCTCGCCGTCCTAGCTTTTTCAGCGGCAGCTTCCTCGGAGGTGAGTTCTTGAAGAACTGGGCCGATCATAAATACTTGGAAGGAGGATGGAGATCCTTCCTCGAAGTCGTTATCAAGCTCGAGAGAGCTACTTATTGCCACGGATCGGGTACCGCTATGAAGCATAAGAGGTCCGATGATTCGCGCTAAAGCTGCGTTAGTCCCGCTGGGTTCTATGCACGAGTTTTGATCGTGTCCGGTGATCGTGCTACGAAGCTGCGGCGGATCGTGACTCGGATTCATGAAGCGTAGCTTTCGGCGGAATCAGCTTCGAAGTCGAGGGACCCAAAGCGGATTCCGAAGCCGGACGCGAAGTCGACGTCGAACGAAGAAGCCATCGAACTCGCTGGGACCCCTACCGGCACGCCAAATGTTGAGTTTTAAACTCGTCACTACAACTACTCGGTCCCTTACGAGCGTGGAATTCGATGGTGCAACACACGAAACACTTAAGAACACGCGATTTTAGACAGGTTCAGGCCTCCGGATGGAGAGTAATACCCTACGTCCTGTGTGTTATGTATTGCCTTTAGCAAATTGCTAATTGCGAGTTGTCGGAGAGTTTTCGGGGGTCCCTACTCCGCCTTATATATCCGGGCGAGTTAGGGTTACATGCGGAGTCCTAGTCGATTACATGGATTACATATTCGAAGCTCTATCTCTAAGCTTTTCTTATTGATTCAGAGTCCCAAGAGGCTACAAATTGCTCCTTTACTTGTTAATCAAGTTATCGTACGTCGATCTTTACGTCTGTCTTATTTCTATACCGGTATATGGAATCTTCTGTTATTCCATACTGGTCGAGCACCACTCTGTGGACCCTCTCCGCCGATCTTATCTTCATTGATTTGCCACCATATCTCTACTCATCCATTCCTCTAACATCTGTATACCCATAGGGTAAGTATACGGCACAAAGCAAGAGGGATTGTCGCACGAGACCGCCTTAGGAGACATTCGACGAAGCGAACGTCGTTGCACATACATCAATGATACATCCACAATTTACATAAACATGTTTAGATACATGAGTGACATATATTACATCTGAAGTTCAAGTTATTACTATACATACAGTTTGAAATTTAGATTTCAATACATTAATATACAATGAGCGGAAGGGTAAAGATAATCTCGTCGATAGTTGCCTAAAATGTAACACATGAAGCCCGTAGATGTGCTCATTCTTCTCGACAATCACATCTGCACAAAAATATTAACAACAAAGCCTTGAGTACCTAATATACTCTGCAAGTCTTACCCGACAAAAAATGGTTTCTAAAACCGACTCCTGGTATGCAGGGGGCTCACGGGGCTTGCTGGAAATTGCCAAAAACAACACCTATTCTAAGTCTAAAATCCACTTTTAGCCATATTAAGAGAGTTGTGACAAAAATATAAATTTAGTGAGCAAGCCTAGCAAACATGGTTGCAATACATGAATTTAGTACTTAAAAGACAGCAAGTTCATCATCATATTCCATGTCATTACTACAATGTAATCTGCTCGAGACAAGTGGTACTCATCACCACGAGGGACGGCGATATATATCAATTCATTCCTGCAGGAGAAACCCAAATGCATGACATACACATCATTTAAGAACATGTATGGCCACCTATCACGAGATCATCATAGCTATGAGCCGGGTCCATCCTCCGAGCGTGTGTCCCCTTGCAACCACGGTTGTCGAGTCCAAGGATAAATGACACACCCTCCATCTATTCACAAACCTGCATCCACCGTGACCGACACTTAGCACAAAGGGTGGAGAGACCGTCCAACACTACGACTCTCAAGTTACATCGATTTACCAACTCCCATACGAAGGTATGCATTTAGTACACAACTCAATACTTGCTCGCGGAGTCACAACGTACGGACCTCCACCGACACGCACGGGGCTATGGCAAACAAGGGCCAACCTTGCCACCGCTCCCTATACATGCACTTCCCCATACGGTCTCCAATTATTTCCATGTGAGAGGGTAACAAAATTTGAACCTTAAACCGAGTGGTCTCCAAACCGCTGGGTGTTGCTACCGATGACTCCATTAAGCATAGCATACTAACGAAAAAGGATTATACCTATACAATAACCATAGGCATAGGGATCATACTGCAACTAGGGTTATGATCAACTCCTAAACATAAATGCACAATACACAACATAGACATATGTGAAATTAAAACCGAAAACTAAGCAAATGGGTTTATGCACCGGGATTGCCTTGGGACGGGTCAAAGTTAGCACTCACAGCCAAATTGAATTCAGTGGAATCCTCTTCGTGATTTCGTTCTCTCGGTTGGGGTCCCTATAAGGATGCAATGCTTGATGTGAGTACGGATGCATACATAGATATTCGGTTCATGGAACTTTCTCAATAAGGATAAATGATAGTAATATGTTCATGAGTTGAATATGATTATGAATGAAACAAGATGTTTGCATATGAATGATAAATGAGACTTAATGTTAAGGGGACAAACTTCTAATTAAGAAAAACATGGATAAAGCAATACATAAGCACATTACTTAGAAGCAAATATAAGAATATATCCTCTCCTAGCTGAATAAAGCATGGTACACAAGTGAGAGTATTTAAACTACTAACTTTTTCTTATGGCATAGGGTTATGTACGGACATAAGAATAAACATGGGGTATGTCAAAATAAATAAATAAATATGCACATGCTATACTCCTGCCATAATTAACCATATGGCCCATCACAAATATGGTCATGCATAAAATACAAAGTTTTGACATGAATTAAGCATATAAGGGTATATGACAATATGTGATGCAACTAATATTAACTTAACAATCCTAAATGAAGCAAAGAGTGCTACAAGAAATTTCATACATGATCTCTGCGCAAATACATAAAAGAATCATAAACAAGCATAACAAACATTTATGCACCAAATGTAAACTTTTACATGAATGAATAAACAAGTAATATGGTAATATGACATGCTATGTCAATATGAACTTGACAACTTAAAAATTAAGAAATAATTTTACCAAGCAAGTCTCATGTGTAATCTTCTACGGAAATTCATAAAAGAGCAATAAAAAGCATAATGGACAAGTCTGCATAATCTTAGGACAATATTTAAATAATTTTAACCCTAGAAATTTATAGACTACCAAAGCAAATAATACTAAATATCATGAAAATATGTATGAATGCATCAAAATCATGCACCAGGGGTTCAACATGTTGTGACAGGTGCTCATGTCAATTTTCATGAATTTTTCATTTTCCAATATTTAAATATGGATTCTATAGGCTTAACAAGGTGTCATTTCTTTTTAGTTAGAACTTCAATTTTTTGCACAGAACCCTAGGTCAAAAAGTTGACCATTGCAAAGTTTATGTTTCAAGGATTTTAAAACATTTTACTTTGCATTTGTATCACTTTTAAATCGGAAGATATGAATTTGTTTTTAGTAGCTAACAGATTTTTTTCGTTTTCTAGATATAGGGCGTGAACAGTTAAAAAGAATAGAGCTCATGTGTAGCTTTGGATCTTCTATTTTCCCTAGCTAGAGCTGTGATTTGAGCATGATAGATGGTTACAAAACATGGATAAGGAAGTGATGCAACCATGGTGAGCTTAAGTTCATGCAAGAGCCGACGGGAGAAGCAAAAATCGACAGCGAAACTAGAAGTAGTGTTCATGTCATACCTAAGGAAGACCTTGGGGATCAACCAAACCACACCATGCAAGGGTTGGAGGGGGTCTAGATGCAGCCTCTTGCTACCCTTTCTCATGCCAAGGTGAACCATGGCAATGGAGTTTGAAGGTGAGTCATGGTGGTTGCTTTTGGAGAGGGGAAAGAAAAGGAGGAAGAGAGGAAGACTTGACTCAGATCTTGACCAAAGAGAGGTTGAGGGGGAGCCTCTGGACGTGGTTCCTACCGTGGGCTGGTTACTTGGTGTGTTGCTTGGTAGAGAAGGAAGCAAAGAGATAAGAGAGAAAGTGGGTCCCACAAGGTGGAAAAATCTGTCAACCCTACTGTTGCACTCAAGAGCAAGTCAACCTGATTTTTGTTGGGGTTTCCAATTTTTTTGGAGGTGTAGCATGAAATTCGAGACAACTTTTATATAGAACTTTTCTTGAGATTCTGCGTACAAAAATCAATAAAAAAATCCTACACTTAAAGCTGTTTTCTGCTTTTACTGAATTTGTAGGGCTATTTAACCTTTATCAAAAATTATGGTAAAATCACTAAAATTCCTATTTTGAATACCCTTCATGATTATGTAAAAATATTGGCACACTTTTGTTGGAAATTGTGGAGTTTTGACAGGGGCTGGTTTGAACTTAATTTGAACTTAAATTAAAACCCTAGCTCTTGAAATTGAATTCCCATTCAAATTGGAAATGCATATTAGAGAGAAAGCCACTGTTCACAAGTACTACGTGACATGGGGATGTCACACTTGGATGTTGTGAATGTTTGCCACTCCAGGGGTGAATCCCTTCTCTATGTTTCTGGCTAACTGCTGGTCTCCTTTCACCGTGATTACACCCTTTGTTGCTGCTATCTTCATGCGAAGGTATGCATTGTGAATTACAGCATCAAATATGTTGATTGTTGGCCTCCCCACAAACACGAAGTATGGGTAGTTTAGCATAACCACATCAAATGTGATGAACTCTGTTCTCTAGTTACTTGCATCACCGAAGGATACTAGTAGTTTTATTTTTCCTGCAGACTCCACTCTTTTTCCGTCGAATCCGTACGGAGGCACGTTAGCAGGCTCTAACTCCTGGTCGGTGTACCCTATTGTGAGTAATGTCCCGTGGAAGATTATGTCTGCTTGACTTCCATTGTCCACGAGGACTTTAACAATTCTCCATTTGTTAATGTGAGCTTCAATCACAAATGCATCCGAGTGAGGGTAACTCTTCAACTCGAGGTCAACTTCTGTGAATGTTATTGGTATATGCGACCACTTGGACTTTCTGATTGGCCCATCCACGAAAATTGTATTTGCGAATTTGAAATAGTCCCTTCGCTGCCTGCTGTTATCAAATTCAATGCTTGAGCCCCCGATATCATTCCAATGAACCCTTTTGCTAGCAACGGCTGGGCACGGTTGTCTTGCTTGCTCACGTCTTCGATTTTTTGTGGTGGTAATGGAAGTGGCTCCGAATATGCCATTCTATTGTCATCCTTCACAAGATGTGTGGTAGAGGTTCCCTGGAACTGCGGGTGCCGGGGATGATGGTTTGTTCCGAAGTAAGGCGTTGGGTATTAAGGTTGCTGTAGATAGTAGTGGTTCTAAACTGTAGGTTGTTGTATTAGTTGTTGTGGATAGTAGGTCGTTGTCATGTGGTTTATCGCTGCCGGCTTCTCATGGTGCTTCTTTTCCACCTCTAGCCTTCTCATTATTTCCTTTGTCCTTGGGCAATCCAGAGTCTTGTGTCCTACATGACCTTTGCAGTAGATGCAGTATGTCTTCTTTTGTTGATACTGGCTGCTGCGGCTGGCGATGTTATTGCCTTTGTTGCTGCTTTGCGGTGTATCTTTTTGCTGACCTTGCTGCCCTGGCCTCTCGATCTCTTCGCTGCTTTTGGTTTGTATATTGTTGACTGCTCCTGCTTGCACATTGTCCTGGGGCTTCGCTTTCTTGCTATACCTGTCGTAACTGTTTTTCTGGGCTTCACGGGACTAGTTCTAGTTCAAATTCCGCCTCTTGTAAAATGTTTCTGATCAGCAGTACTCTTCGAATTTGCTGCACATGTATTGCAGCGTCGTAGGGCGCTTCTTCGTGAACTTCAAGCTTAAAGGGCTCGCACGAAGTCCTTGTATAGCGTACTCGATTACCAAATCTTCTGGTACTTTCGGGCATTGAGACTTTACATTGAGAAATCTTCTGTAGTAATCTAAAAGTAGCTCGTTTGGCTGCTGTGTGATGTGCCTTAGATTTTCAAGGGCTTCTGTAGCGCCCATGAATCCTCTGAAATTTGCTGTTACTTTGTCCCTTAGATTTTCCTAGCTATAAATGGACCCCAAGCTCGCTCTGAATCGCTTTGGTTTGTTGCTGTTGTTTTGCTTTTGGAGATGTTTTGCTTTGACCTTGCCCAGAGTCTCCTTACTAGTGGCAAGTCTAACTCTTTGTTCAGCATGAAAAGAGCAAGTCCAGTAAACTCACTAGTGGCAAGTCTAATTCTTTGTTCAGCAAGAAGTAAACCAGAATTAATTTTTTTATCAACAGCAAGTTCCTATTCTAAATAAGCATTTGGATAAGCAGTACCAACAAAAGTATCATTAGTAGCACGATTATTATTACCTCCCATACCGTAACGATTATAGTGGAGACGCTCTGCATCACGATCATCATCATCACGGGGTCGCTCCCACTATGGTTGGTTCTCCACATGCTCAATCCGAGTCATCAAGCCGTTGATATGGCCCATGAGCTCCTCAAATTTCTCCGTAGTGAAGGCGTGTTCCTCTTCCCCAAACTATGTATGCTCGGCATTCGACACGCAATCAACAAAATCCGTGGGGGACTGCGAAGCATCTTCTTTCCCCACAACTTTTCCTCTCCCTGCCCTGGCTAGTAAAGGACAGAAGACAACAAAAAGGTACTATCCCTAACCGACTAACAACTACTAGGATGTGTGGTAGTTGAAAGCAAAACAGAAAATGGCTTACCACCATCTTACAAGTGTTCTTACCAAAGCCAACGGGGTGGTACAATCAGTTGTTGAGCCTGGGTGTAACAGTTGTAGGACAAAACCTGTGCTGATAGAAGTATATATGTAGCTATAGGTAGGCTTAAAAGACAACAAGGATTAGTAAGATCGAAAATAGATTAGCAAAGTTCAATAAGTATCGAAAGCATAAGTCACAATTGTTGGCTAAGACGTGTTCCTAGACATAGCACAACAAGATGAAACAAAGGCAGTGAAGAAAACTCAAAGAACCAGCACAATTGCACTCAATGGTAGTTCTATAATTATTGCAACAATAAACACTAGTGTAAATCTTAGGTGTTCTCACTTTTCTTTTTTCAATGATTTTTTTATTTTTCTTTGAACTCTTATCACAAGAGGTGGAACCACAAGAATTGGGAACTCAAATTGAATTAAGATGTGGCCTACACAAAATCAAACAACTACACCGAAAAACGTGCAGATGCTTCCAACACGTTTTTCGTATGTGTAACTTTTCGTAGCGAATCTGCTATAATAATTTGAGCCAAAACGGAGCAACGAGTGAAATGTGATGCCTGTTTTATCGAATTTATGTCAACCTATGGTTTTTGGGCAGCACAACACAACGATCACGACAGCAGAGACTAGGGCAAAGCTTCCCTATCTGAATCACAAGAAAAAAAGTAGATGGATGGTATGAACTAAGCTAGGTATTTGCCAGATGATGAAAAAAGGGGTCAGCGAGGCAGGGCGAAAACACAAGGCAGCTCGCAACCTATCTAGGGCTTGCGAGGCGAGAGTTCACATAACGCGGCTAGCGAGGGCAAGTCGAGTAGTGAGGTGGCACTTCTTGTAATCTGGGTGAAGGTGGATGGGATAGCAGCGGAATCAACAGCAAGGGGTGTGTTATACTACGACAACGAAACACAATCTAAAACTAGCAATCTAGAATCAAAATTGCAGTGCACAAAGGGCGGTAGGACAGCATAAAGTGTAAAATTTTTTGGGCTTTTTGTGGACGATAGGTGATGAACACAAACTAATGTAAAATATAGCATGATTACCTCACGGGCAACCCGAAATCTGATACCACTTGATATGCTCTAGGACGATCTTCCGAGAGGTAGAGGGGTAAACTCGAATTTGGAGAACTGGACGTTGATGATCCAGCTTCAAATCAACACGATTGACCACTACACCACTGCTATGTTGGTTATCGACCAAGCATAACTTGATTGACCTCGCTGAGAAGGCTTTTCCTACAAGCGAATCGAGAACACAAGCAAGAAGGTATAAACAGGCAATCTGAAATTGCAAATATGAATGACACTCGAATATAAGTGGAGTTCAAGCACTCAGTTCGAAAGGACTAATCGCCACAGCCGAGGAGAACAAGAACAGGGGTCCTAGATCATAGTAAAAGGACTTGTCACCACAATTACAATGAATCAATCGTAGTTTCTCGATGGAAAACTCAAACTAAACAAAACCCAAGTGTAAACGGTGGCGGCTACTAAGTTTTATAGTCTAGGGACGTGCCAGGGTTGAGGGTGAACCAGGATGGGGTGTCCTTAACATGGGCTTAAAGCCCGACACAATACAAGGCCGAGTCGGCCCAAAAAGGTGACGTAGCATCTTGTCGGGATATCACAGAATTATCCACAACGGTTCTTGAGCTAGGACCAGAACCAAAATGACCGCGTCGTCATCTTGTTTTTGAAGCCTCTAGAAATACATCATTTTGATGTCGTATGAAGGATAAATCATCAAATTCATCCAGGTAGATTTGCTGAATCCGAATCTAATGCGTCGACGGAGTTGGAAGGAACTTGTAACTTGGATGAGACTTTAGCTTGAGTGCACCTAGCTTGGCGATGTCCTCATCAGTACCCGACTCGACCCTTGGAGATATAGAAGGGGAGTCTTCTTCTTTCTCGAACAATCTTTTCAATTCTCCCAACACTCACGTCGTTAAGACTTGGAGCTCTCTACTCTCTCACCACCTTGGTACACCCCCGTGAGTAAGACGAACGAGCCTCGGACTAGACGTAGGGATTCATCCTGAACTAGTATACATCGTTGTGTCTTTGCTTGTGTGAGCCTCTCACGAACCATCCAATCTAAGAATGCGATGTCCGTACGAACTACAAATTTACTAGCCGGTGTTCATTCGGACCACCAACGGGTGGGAACGTCACCGGTCGGGTGGTAGGGATTTCCTTTGCAGCCGCACTTTGAGGATCTGCTACCGGCTCATAAATTTTTGCCGCAGTCTCGGGGCTTGCGGTCTTTGAAGCATCACTTGGGATGCTGCTGAGGAAGCTAGCGATTGAGGCTTGGAGATTCAGTGGGATGCTGTGAATAAAGTAAAGACCGGTTGAGAATTTGATAGGAGGTTAGTAAAAATCAAGTTGAAGGTGAAGGCTTAAAGAACCATCCAACCTTGGAGCTTTTATGAAGCCGGATGAGGGATTGGACTTCTTCTTTGGTGGCTCATGAGAACCACTGCTCGGTCCTTGAGCGTTGCTTTTTGTAGCAGGTTGCGCCCTGGAACCGCTTCTTTAATAACCGTGCTGCCTTCAGCGCTGGTTTGAGGAGGAGGTGTATACCTAGACCTCCGAGGAATTTGGGCTAATGGGTCTTTGGTCACACTCGGTGCCTTTAGATCCATCGGTCATGGAACCATGAATATCGGCCTAGGCCGCTTGGCGGTCTTTCTATAATAGTGCGCCCTCCCGGCACCGATTTTCTTTGCGAAGTGCGGCGAGTTGGGCATTAGTCGTTCGAGTGCCCTCATCGTCGTCGTCCTAGAGGACCATCTTGTGGCGTGGCCAGGTGGTTTGTCCTACGGGCCAAGTACTAGACTGGGTGGTCCTAAGAAGTGGCCCGGGGTTGGCGGGGACTACGGTAGTAGGGTATGCACCGTCTTGGTTATCTTCCCCCATTGATCATTTTCTAGGAGTGGGGGTAACTCTTGAAGCAATCGAGATATTCAGAAGCGGGGTCATTGATTAAGAGATTGAAAGCAAGATAAGAAGGATAATTGACAACTATGAAGAATCATTCTTACCGCTAGACGCGGATTCTTGGAGCTGTTGGAAACTCCAACCTTGTCAAAGCTGCCGACGTCAAAGCCGGTCGAGTAGGTTCTAATCGTGGGGGTTCTTGCGGTTCAGGTTGGGGTGGTTGGTTCCATCGCCGAAGTTGTTGCCCTCCTTGAAGAGCCACCCAGGAGCGATCTAGCACTCGATGGGTTGGACTTCTCGAACAATGAAATTGAAGATTACGGTCTCTCCTATAACCTTCTTCTCATTCTTCAAAGTCTCGATGATCCCCAGTAGAGTGGAGACTTGTTCGTCCATGATCAATTCGTCCCCGAGCCATTAAGGGCTCCCGCACTTGCGCTCTCTAGCGACTTGGGCCTTATACGCGGGAAGAGCATGATGAGGATATCGTAGATAAACCACTCCTCCTTCCACTTGGAGATGCTCTTGTTGAAGGGGATGGAGAAATATTCTTTGGACTCACGGATTTGATGCGGAATCCTCCGATGGCGTGGCGGTTATCCGAGGTGGGGAGAGTACTATGGCATCAAAATAGTGATTTGGTAGTAATAGGGGGTACTATGGCATCAAAATAGTGATTTGGTAGTAATATGCATGCCTATTACAACAAATAAATTGTGTTGCAATATTTATATTTCGTGTTGCAACAGGGTGACCCTAATGCACCTATTTTTAGGATTTGTGTTGCCTTTGGTTGGGAATACGGCTACACCAATTATGAGTTGCATTAGTACATCGTGTGTTGCAATAGCAAGGTCCTATGGCGACCATAGTAGTGTTGCTTGCTTCGAACATCAATTTCGCAACCCTTGATTTGTGTTGCAAATTGCTTGGTGCTTTGTAGCAATAGATATGTGGCTTTGCATCTATTTTTAGAATTTGTGTTGCAGTTGGTTGGGAATACTGCTACGCCAATTATGAGTTGCATTAGTACTTCGTGTGTTGCGATAGAAAGGTGCTATGGCGACCATATTAGCGCTGGTTGCTTCTGAACAGCAATTTCGCCAACCATATTTTGTGTTTTTTTTATGAATATAATATTTTCAATTTGTTCTATAAATGAAAATAGACATTTTTGTAAAAATTGTAAAGATTTATCATAAATCCTGAAGTATTTTAACTAATCTTGTAAAAACCTATATATTTTAGCTAATTAGATTGTAATTCATAATTCAAGGTATAATTTGTATTTATAATTTCAACCATCATATTCTTCACAAGTCAAGCTGCAACTATACAAAATATGGTGAATTTTGAATATGTAAAATATTTGTTTAACATCAATGAAAAATGGTAGGCATTAAACAATGACAGAAAAATCAAATATGAAAACAAAAGAAATAGCAGATGGGATTCCAACTCTGAAATGAGAACAAAACTAGTCAGGTTGTATAAGCATCAGGCATAAATTTGAACGCTGCCATAAGGCTTGGGATCGATGATGCCGAATGGGCTAGTTCCTCAATTGGCCCAGCGTGGGTAAAAGGACACTTCCATCTTTTATCTTTGGTGTTATAGAAACCAAATCGCATGCAAACAAACATATCAATCTATTCTCTGGTGGTCGGGATGTTACCTTCATTTCTAGGAAACCTGGGTTCAAGCCTTGAATGAGGCATTGTTTTTTCTCTGTTTTTCTCGCTGATAACTTTTGAAATCTCGAACGAACAGTGCGTGCACCCAAAATTCATTTCGTTCGAACTTTGTCAAATGGATATATAACTTAAGTAAACTTTGTAGGTCTTGGTGAGTTATGAAACTTTGTTATTGATGACTTCTTCATTTGAGATCATTTATTGCCACTAAAAAAATGTGAAGTTTTTAACTTTTCAAATCTCGCGTGCACCCAAAATTCATTTCGTTCAAACTTTGCCAAATGGATATATGAATTAAATAAACATTGTAGATATTGGTGAGTTTTGAAACTTTGTTATTGATGACTTCTTCATTTGAGAATAAATTATTAACTGTCACAACAAACAAAACTATCTTTTCATACACCAAACAAAATCATACAAGTATCAAATAAAAAAGTCATCATCTTCGTCTTGTGCCACGAAGCAACGGGTGCAACAACTCCATCGTCAATGTACGTGTCATCTTCATCACAATCAAAGACCGCATCGTCTGGTTCATCAACTCCTTCGGTCTGCACCGAGCAATAACAGAGACATCCCCGGTTGTGCCTTCCTTGTCGGATCTTGTCCAATTTGTCAAATCCTGTTGTCCACCCAAAAACTTACTAACTTCAATACCCACATCAATTGAGTCCTCAAGTTCTAATTCAGGCATGGCGAACAAGTCCCTTGGTTTCAATGCAATAACACTGCTCCAACCAGGTTTGTTTACTAGATTCACATAAAACACCTGTTCTGCCTCGTGTTCCTAGAATATAGGGTTCATTCGTATATCTCGTATCGGGTAGTATCCATATCAATTATCCCAAATTGATCCTTATTGTATCCTCTGCCTCTATTGCTTGTGGCAGCAGGCACATCATACCAGTCACACTCGGAACAAAATAACTTCTTTTTGTCCAGGGAATTCTAGTGAGATCATTCTTTTAATCACCCCATACCAGTTCATGTTGCCACTAGTACCGTCGCCCTTGACAAGCACACCACTGTTTTGTGTTACGAGGCTTTTCTCAATGTCAACTGTTCGAAACAACCAATTATTGATATGGCATCTATGCAATGTACGAGCTCGATCATCCGGTCCTTGAGCAAGTGCAAACATCTCTGAACTTACTTCCCCTTTCGCATGTAGATCCCTGATCTTTGCCTCGAACCATCTTACAAATTGTTCCTCGTGTCTCTTTTTAAGGTTTCTTGTACCATATTTTTTAAGTTCTTCCATATGCGCACTGCAAAGAAACGTATATTATTGTTAGTCTAAAAAATATAATTTTAACATATTGATGTTCAGTAGCGTAACTTACTCGATCCATTGGCTAGCTTCATTACAATTTCAAATTATGTAGTGCCTCATCTTTGACATCTCAGCTCCATCAATGGTGTTAACAATCTGTCCTCTCCTCTTGTAATCCATGTCAGCAAATATGCTCGGACCAGGATGGTGGCTCATTCACAACAATACTTTCATGCCGATCAACACGATTCAGTTTGGTGTTCAGGTCCAAGAATCTTGAGCAAAATGTAAGGCACTCCTCGAGTATGTATCCCTCAGCGATTGAACTTTCTGGGTACGCTTTGTTCCTCACATATCCTTTTGCGGTACGTAGGTACCGCTCCACTTGATACATCCATCTATAACACACACGCCCACCAAGTTTAGCCTCTTCAGCTAAATGAACAGGCAAATGCATCATAATATCAAAAAAATGAAGGTGGGAATAGCATCTCAAGTCGACAAAGAGTCTCCTTAATTGAAGTGCTAAGTTTGTCCAACTCTGCTTCCACCAGCTCCTTGGAACATAGTGCATCAAAGAAATTACTAAGCTGAATCAGTGCGATGATAACTTGTTCTGCAAAATCCTACGCACCACTAAGGGTAACAGTTTCTGTAGAATTAGATACATATTCTATTTTGTTTTGCCATATTATCAATACACTGTGAGCTAATTTAAATGCTATCGCTAAATATGCAGAGCGGACAATATATGGCTCGTGTATATTGTTTGCAAGGGGACCGAGGAGGGAGAACAATTTGTTAAGTCATATAGAGTTGACAAGAGTCATATCACGCTTGCCAACTTGACAACAATGAAATCAAGGTTGGGGTATGGGTCCAGGGACTACTTGTACTACAAGCAGAGAAGTGATGATGATCCTGCGGCAGCAACACTACATGATATCGACTATGATGTTGATGCATTAAGAATGGTAGATAGTAACCAAGAAGAGAGGGAGCTCAGATTAGTATTGTTGAAGAATCCGTTACTAGACCGATGTGTGACCATAACACCAATTAAATCAAAAACAGTTTGCTCAGATCCTGATGATGAAGAAGAAGTGGACGAATCAGAATTATATGCATACAAAGATTGGCTACATTATCTGCATACAAGGGACCAAGCCATGGGTAAGTTATGATGCAGCCCAATACATACATGGTTTTTTCAATGCACTTATGACTGATGTTTTCATTTCATTCCTTTTCAGAGTTTCAAGATATATACAGGGAGGACACAATCAAGACATATGAAGAATGGTTGGGGGTGCAAGGTAAACTTGATGACATCAGTAATATCCCTCTCCTAATTGTCAAATAAATTACCATTCTTCCCTGTCCAACTTCACAATATTCTAGCTGATCATATGTCTATATTGTTTGCAGATGCGTTCTTGCAACCTAGCAGTCAAATACATTCCAGTCAAGACAGCAACCAAAGACCTCCAGTGCAGGCACCATCTCATGCTCGCCGTTCAACACAGGGGCAAGGAAATGGTAAGTTGTGTTTATTAGGAATTAATATTTTTTCTGTTACGTGTGGCCATATATACATATTATGTCGCTTAATATCTTTTATTACAATTTGCTCCCATGGAATATGTTTAGGAAATGGGAAAAAAAGAGGACGTGGTCCTCTAAAAGGCTTGAAGGCAATCTCCAAGAGATTCAAGGCGGGCAATCAGAAGATGAAAGTTGAGTTCTCTAGATTTGGAGGACCGGTAGGTGAGAACTATCGCACGTTCACTGATGAAATAGTACTGTTCATGAGGAAAAGGGCACCACTCATTGGAGTGAAATCATGGAAAGAGATCCATGAAGATGTAAAAGAGTCAATAGCATCTGATATACCGGTAATAATCATGTTTGCTTGTTACATATTTTATTAAAAGACTAACGTAACAACCGACATAGTATTTGCATGTTCGTGTAGGCTAGGTGGGACCTTAAGGATAATTTCAAGTCAAGGACAATCATATGGGCCATTGCTAGGGAGCGTTACAAAGGATGGCGTTCAACTTTCCGTGCTACGGCAAAGGCATACAATAGCTACCGCGAGAGAATGTTAAATAAGCCTGTAGAATTAGATATTGTTGAATGGCACTATCTGTTGCAGTATTTTAGGACTGCAAAATTCATGGTTTGTTCCACATTGTTACTATTATTGGCAACAACAATTTCATATAAATGGATATGTCTAGGTTATTAAGATTATTATTCAAATCTATGCATTCTGTAGGCAAGGAGCATACAAAATTCTCGTATTCGCTGCCAAAAAAAGACCACACACTTGTCGGACGCTAAGCCTTATTCTCAGTGCAGCTATGAAAAGGTAATAACTAGAAGTGCACATCTGGTAGCTTTCTTTTTTAAAAAGAAACATCTACAAGCTTTCTTACAGGATGAATTACTAATTTGTTATTTTTTTGGCATATTAGAGAGACCCGGAAAGTGGTGAGGAGCCCAATGATATGGAACTTTTGTTTATAACTCACAGCAAGGATAGGCAATGGAAAGACCAAGAATCCAGGGATGTCTATGTGAGTTCTCATTGAATTTGTACATGACTTACTATAGTCCATGCAAATGGTGAATGCATGCAATTTCTTCTTCAACTAACTCCTCCATCTCGTGACTTGTAAATGTTAGGACAAAGCAAGCAGCCTCATCTCCGACGCGGAATCAAATTCAGAGGGAAACTTCATTACCTTAAAGGAAAAGAACGAGATTTTCTAGAAGGCATACAAGGCAGTCACATCGTGCAAATCAACTAGGTTGCATGGTAATGGGTAACTGGCAAAAAACTAGGGAGCTGTTGAATGTGGATCGCCAGGAACAAATTCGTAGGGAGGAGCAGCAGCATCAGGAACACGTCGAGCTCATGGAATCATTTGGCCAGCTACAAGAACAAATGACCACATGGGAAGCTGAGAGGGAAGCAGAAAGGATAGAACACGCACAACAAATTCAGGAACTTACAAAGGCAAGGGCGGATGGTTTACAAGCGCTTAGGCAAGAGTTCCTATCGATGTTGCAAGGAGCACATGGACATACCTCGTTTCAGCAGGTACTAGTCAAGCTAGTTTTTGAATGACTTTTTTCCCTTAGGTTCTATATCTAGTTACCTGCATCATTTCATTGATTCTCCAACCAACAACATCTGTCCAGGGAAACAACAATGTCGCTGAATTGGCACAAGTGGCGGCAGCTGCAACAAACATGAATACTGAAGAAGTTGAGGCAACCCCACAACATGAGGTCTCTTCACATCAGGTTGTTTGTGAATTAACAACCTTTTAGTGCTATCATCGGATACTTAACAAAATGGCGCCTAATTATTAACTTTTTCGTTCCCAGGAAAAGCCTCAAACCAACCCAGAGCAATCTGAAGTCGATGATATATCAAGGGCAACCGACATTCGAACTACAAGAAGTACATCTACAAATACGGCACGGGCATTTGTTACAACAAAACAGCTACATGATAATGTTGTTAAGAGACGACAGGGCACCAAAAAGACAGGTAAAATCTTTGCAACCCCAATACCACATATGAATGATTATGTTTCAAGTTACATTTTTTATTAATATAGTTTAGACCACTTAAATTTCTAAAGGAGAGATTTTAGTTGGGAAGGCACCTGCAGCTTTGTTACTTCATTATTGCCTTCTTTTTCGTAATTATTTCTCTCGATCTTCCTTTAGCGACATCCTTTTTTCTCATATGAAGCCGGATACAACACAACTTTTAACTATGAAGCTGGATACATAGTCTTGGGGAATACAAACAAAACTACAATGCAAATAGCCATGTCTTTCCGATTCACTTTGCCCTAGAATGAAATTTTTTAATCCCCTTAATACATGAAGAACCATCTCATCAAACAGTCCAGGATGTTCCTGCATGTATCCAGAATCTGCATGCATTTAAATTTTAATTAGAATTGATTTTTCTTAATGGTGCTACTAAATTTATTATTAGAAACATAATAGTTTGCTCCATTTTTTGTATACCATAAAATTACATACTCTCTTTTTGCATAGACCATGTTTTATTGCCATGTTTTCTGGTTACTTTTCCGCTTCGGTGATCAGGACTTTTGACAATGCAACTTATAGTTGGCAATGGCACAATGCTTGTTTGGATAAACAGAGTCCATCCTTTGAAGGTGTTGCATTATTAGCTTGTAGATATGTGTATGTCAAGTTTATATAACAAGTACTGTATTTCTCCTTAGCAAAGCACTCAGTTAACAAATTTCTTTAGCAATGACTACTAGTATTTGTTGCATCAAAGAACTAGGTTTAGTTTTCTTTAGCAATGACTTGAGATCATGTTAGTAGTACTCAGTTAACAAATCTGTAGCAGTGAATGTACAGCATCCGAAATCAATAGGATCAGAGTACCAGTCAGAGGAATTCACAAATTTTTTTGCTGATTTACTTTGGTTGTCCTCAAATAGATGATCACTATAATGAAAACCATCTATTCTTACTGTTGCAATTGGATTATGTTGTGGTCCTACTTCTTTAGCAGAAGCATAACAATGTTCAGAAACTGTTATACTTTCTTCATTGCTACTCATTTCCTTAGGTTTACCAGAGTCAATGTATTTCATATTACTTCGATGATAAAATAATGTTATTCTTTATTTTTAGCTAACAAAGGCAGTTCTAATGGAGGAAACAAATGATGGGACCATCTTGAAGTCACCCGTTGCTGATCAAGTGATGGGATCACCTGGCTATGAGTTTCTTTGCTGATGATAAACTTATTCAATTCTTGTCAAATTTCCCTACTATGAGTGTTAAAACAATCTGGTGTTGCAAACTTATTACTATTGCAGTACTACGTGTGTCATGGAATTGTACATTGAATGGTTGAATTAAATCATGTTTTCATCGAATGATAAGTGCATAATTATTATCAATCCTATATTGCATTGTTTTTAAAATTGGTGATACGAAACCATTCTCGGCAAATAACATGCGACAATAGCTACATAAGTATGGAAGCAAAACCATTCGTGGCAAATGAGAATTCATCCTATCGTAATGCAGCTTTTTCGGTGTCACTAGAGTCGTGGCAATACGAAGATCCCCATTTACCAACCCACTATTGAGGTGGTAATAGAGGATGAACTTTTGCCTACCAAAACGTTTTTGAAGCAATAGAGGTGATCACATCTAACAACCAATCAAGTTTAGTGGCATACGGCTCCACCTATAGCCACCAAATGATTTTGGTGGCAATAGAATTACAAAACTATAGCGACCATTCCCTAATTCGTGGCAACATAGTTGTCGACCTCTAGCAACCAACAAAACTAGTGGCATTATATGACACCACCTATGGCACCGAAATCAACTTCGTGGTAACAGAGAGAACCACATATAGCAACCAAAACACTATAGTGGCAATAGATGTGCTTGCCCTATAACAACCACAACCAGAGTGTAGCAATACAATGCTTTGCAACCCAAGAATTTTCACATTGCAACGCGTTAGGTACGATGCAATTGAACCTTTGGCAACATCATATGCGTCACAATAGGATAATTTTCAACCAACACAAGCGCGCCTATAGATGCTAGTTACAACGCCTCCCTGTGTTGTAATAGAAAAACAATTGCAACCAACAAAAGACAATCGTGGTTGAAGGCTAATACCACATGACCTATTGCTTCATGTTTTTACAAAACTGTTTGGGTGCAATTGTGGATATTGCACCCAAAAAGGGCATATTGCAACGTATATCCTACGTTGTATTAGGGGGAAAATCTAGTAGTGGGAAAAGATTGAAATGGGGAAGGACCCCCAAAAAAGTCTCGCACAAATGGACGAAAAAAGAGATGTGGGGGTCGAGTTGGGACTCAAGTTCACCAACTCGATGCCTAGCTAGCCCATCTGCCTTCGTCTTCCTCACAAACATAAACGACACCACTCCCGGCCATCGCTCCGTTTTCCCTCCCGCATCACCCCACCAATAGACGCCACCCGCGTGACACCATGCCTCCTCTCCCCCACTTCTAGGCACTAGCAAGCCACTCCAAGTGCCAAGGGACGAGCTAGTGCGGAGAAATGGCCACGGCGGACATTTTTTCTCCGATAAGCTCAACCGTCTCATCTCCCCTCCCTCTTCTCCTATAAAAATCAAGCGCGGAGCACTGCTGTTCCCTCCCCTAGACTCATAAACTAAGCTACAACTCCTCTCGACCAAGGAATCGACATCAATCGTTGTTTTTCCCCTTTCCTAGTACTGAGTGTCAATCGCTGGGGTTCAGGCCTCCCCGCATCTCTAACCACCACTTTTGAATGCGTAGGAGCTCCAAAAGTTTCTGAGCCCATTGCTATGATTTCTCCACCTTCAGAACAGAGTCCTTGACATGCTCCGGTGATCTCCACCATCTCGCTCCGTCGCTAGCGACCTACAAACTCTCCACCACCTCGTTGACCCCGCAAGTGAGCGCGGCACATCGCCCTGGTCCTCTAAGGCCCCTCACGGCGAGCTTCTGAGCACGCGTGTGCGAGCTCCTGCAAGCCGCACGGCGGTGCCGCCTGCCTGCTCTGCGTGGTCCATGGTGGACCGGTGAACTGTGCGCCCCGTCTGGTCCACGGTCTCGTGGACTCTGTCCACCGGAATTTCCCATCTAAAAATAAATGGCCAGACAACCTTTTAAAACCCGTTAGCGCTTTAGCCCCTCTGGTTTTACAAAATAAAACCCACAGTCCACGAGAGGGATGTATTTCTTTCACTTAACCCTCTGTTGTTTTATTTAATAAACCTGCAGTCAAGAAACTTCCAAATTTTTTTGCTTTAGCCCCTGTAATTATGTTTAATCAACCTGCAGCCCTATTAGTGCATTATTTTTGCATCCTAGCCCCTGGAATTTAGGTTTAATTGGAATCTAGCCCCTAGAACCTTTAAATTTTTGTATCTTTTAAACAGTAACTCTGTTTTAGTTGATTTTTGAACCAAAATTCTTGTAGCGACGAAACCTTTAGAACCATAGCGTAATAATATTGTTTTTCTTCTATTTATTGTGCCGTTTTTCTTATGTTTATGTTTCGATTTGACGATCGTTTAGAAGGCGAGCCACTAGAGAATTTCCAAGACTTTCAATTTCAAGAATCTGAGCAGCAGCAACATGCGGAAAGAGGCAAGTGCCCTTGCATTGCTCCTATTTCTTTATCCATCTAAATTTAATTTCATGCATACTTGTCTAAATTGAATCCCATGTGAGGGTTTACTAGAACTTATTGTGATCCTTTACTTGTCGCTTTGGTTTGGGTGTAGTTGACTAGTTGAGGGTAGGTCATGCTTAGCTTGCCTTAATCTTGGAAAAATAACTTGACTAAAGAATTTTTACTAATTAATCAATTTAACTTAATCATCATGGGGTTAATCTCTTTTTAGCAACATGGAACTTAGGTAATCCCAACAGCAGGATGTTGATGATGTTGTGGGTATGCACGGGTACTAGGTTGAGTACCATTGGTTGCAGTAGTGCCTGCTTGGGATTCTAAGCACCAATTTGTGGAGCGGCCACCCAGGACTACAGCGCAAAGCGGGGCTGGTGTGGGTAGGCTTGGTTAAGTAAAAGACAACTTTCTAGTTCTAGGACATCGAGGAAGGAGGACGATAGGGTTACTTTCGGCCTCGGATGACGAAGGGGTAGTTCTAGCCATGACGCTACAGGGGGCTTACGTAGGAAGGGGTACATCCGTAGCGGTGAAAACTTAGCATGGGTGTTTTAGCAGACTTGGAAGTTCTTCGAAAGATCATGTGGTGATCTCCTGGCCTCACACCTACGAAAGTGTTTTGGCAACATGGAGACTTTAGTCACTAAATAGTGACGAAATCACCATCCTGTGGGTAAAGTTGTGCAACATTTGCAAAGTGTAAAACTGTTATAATAGCCGTGCTTGGCGGTTACGAGCGACCTGGATCCTCACACGAGCTAGATGGTTTGGTACGGTCGAATCTGGTAGGGTAACCAGATTTGGGTAGCGTAGCCCGTGGTTTAATATAGGCAGGGTAGCCCGTATCGTGGTTTGCGTTTAGCTTACTACAGGTAGAGTAACCTACGAGTAAGGGTTAATATCACTTAGTAAATAAGTTGCTTAAAATGAAATGAACTAGACATAGGTGCTATCTATGCAATAAACTTTATGTTAGCCTTTCCTTCTATAAGCTTCCATGTCATAATTTTTCCCCACTTGCTAAGTACATTATGTACTCATGCGTGCTACTTTCCTGTTTTTGCTACATGTACCTTCTGCTCGGATGACAAAGAGATAGACTTCTTTGATGAGGACTACTTCTAGGCTTGCGACTCTCTTGGTTGACTGCCTATGGAGTAATGGTGTGCCGCTGCGTTGTGTTTCTGCCATGTGAGGCAATGTAATAATTCGGGTATTGTAATATATATTATGATGAAATAATAATGACATGGTTTATCTCTATGTGTGTGAAAATTGATCCTGCCACAAACATGGTTATGCATTTAGTTTTGTTCTTAATACTAGGTGTGACAGATCAACGGTACATATGATCAATTGTTTAAAAGTCAATGAAGTTCTTTATGTTGTTAATCACATGATTAAATAAATGGAGACCGGACAGTCCCCGTAGGTGAAAGGGAAAGTTACAATGGTCTGGTCTCTTGAAAGGTTGTAGCCTCGTCCGTGTCGGTTAAAGAACGTACCGTTATTGGCCCCTTTAGACAAGTCTTGAACTGTACCGAGTGCATGCTAGTTTTATTGGGGACTAGTAAGCTGATGTAGCACTTGGATGTTACACTATGGAAGACTACCCAGGTTTTCGCTCATTGTGCCCACGCAAGGAGTTGGTAGTATGGTAACGGTGTTACCGAAGAGCTGCTGGCCACTATGGAGGTATGGAACCCTTCCAGCTTGAATGACACCTTTGTGAAAGGTTGATATACGTGTTCTTAAATGATATGTATGTTGCGTCTTCGGGTTTCTCCTAGCTGGTGTAAATTGATATGTATCATTGTCCCTCGCAGATAATGAGTACCCGCTTGTTCACCGAGTCACATCGTAGTTAATAACTTGAATTTAAATGCTAATATGGTAATTGTATGATTATTTTGTTGCTGATATTACTCTAAATATATTTATGTTACACTTGTATTTATTTTTAGTTTGCATGATCACTTATTTACTTAATAATGAACATGGAAATAATTTTGAAAATAAGGATCCACTGCTTAGTCAAAGTTTTATACCCCGAAAATTAGCCTTGCATGTCTAGGAGTCGGTTCCGTGAACCATTTGACGGGTCGGTCTTGTTGAGCTTTAGTTGCTCGGGCTTTGTACCTACGTTGTTTTTCGGATAATACGGATGATGCATATGAGTTTCCTGTTGATGTACTGCCCTTGGACTTGCAGATCCCGGGGCTGGTCTTCTCACTAGGAAGCCTAGCCTTGCCACTGTGAATGTGTTTGGCTAAGTGATTATTGAAAGTGCATCTAGGCCCCTCATTTTATTTTGGATGATTGATATCAATACAATTAAATTTGGACTAATGTTTTCATGAGATTGTGTGTAGTGAACATCCAAAGAACATGAAAGTGTAGCAAGCATGATCAAAAAGAAGAAAAGAAATGAGAAATGAACTAAATGAAGAATTTGAAAAGACCTATCTCAAAGCTCGTGTCTCTTTTATTCTTTGCTTTGAGTCATAGGGATGCCGTACTATAAAGAGAAATGCAAATCACAACTTTGACAAAGAATGAAGTGCTCACAAAACTCAAGAAATTCCATCCCAAGCCCTTTCTTTCTGGACCCATCGGAAGTTTCGGTGGTCGGTACCGAAAGTTTCGGTAGGCTAACAGAGAGCTTGAGCTCTGCGGAAAGCCATACCGGAAGTTCCGGTCCCCGGCACCGGAAGCTCCGGTAGGCTAACAGAGAGCTTGAGCTCTCGGAAAGCCATACCGGAAGTTCCGGTCCCCGGTACCGGAAGTTCCGGTAGGCTTACGGAGAGAGCTTTGAGCTCTCCGGAAAGCCATACCGAAAGTTTCGATAGGGAACCGGAAGCTCCGATACGGCCTAGTTTTCAAACCCTAATCCTACGTACGGGAAGTTCCGGTGCGGGCCAAAAATCCATATCTAACCCTAAATCGGACCATACCGGAAGTTCCGATATGCTATCGGAAGTTCCGGTGCGTGGTTTTTAGACAGAGCCAACGGCTCTTTTTGGGCTGTGGTATATAAGCCACACCCCTCACTCCATTCACAACTCTCTTGCACATTCCGAACCAAAAGACTCTTGAGCCACACTCCACTTACTCCAAATCCTCTCCAAAAGCAAAAATTTCATCCTTGAGCTAGGATTTGAGTGAGAGATCCTTGAGCTAGGATTTGAGTGAGGGATTTTAAGCAAGAGTTTGAGAGACTTGATTCCATTCTTGATCATCTTCACTCCCGTCAAGCTTGCGATTTGGATTTGTTACTCTTGGAGCTTTGAGCTCCTAGACGACTAGGCGTGCTCGTGAGCTCCCAACTTGTGTGGTGACGCCCGAGAAGTTTGTATTGCCCGCCCCGGAAGGGACTTTGATAGTGGATAACTCAATCTCAACCTTGGTGGTGACTTGAGGGAGAAATAGGGTTGAGAGAAACCCGGTCCTTGGTGGACTTTCTCAACGGAGACGTAGAGTCCTTGGTGGGCTTGAACTTCGGTGAAAAATCCCGTGTCGTGTGTGCTCCCTCTTTTACTTAAGCGCGTTGTTGTTTAACTCACTAGGTTGCTTGCTAGTTTCCCTTTGTGTTGTTAAATTTCTAGAATTGCATAGGGTTGTGCTTTCTTTCTTGCAATCACTAGAATTGTGTAGGGTTTCATTCCGCAATTTATACCCTGCACCGGAAGTTCCGGTATTTGACGTTTTTGTCTTAGTGTTATTTCGCGAGAAAATTTTAGGATCGCCTATTCACCCCCCCCTCTAGGCGACTTTCAATTGGTATCGAGAGCAGGTATCTTCGTTGAAGCCTCACCGCTTGAAGATTAAAGATGACAAATGGCAAAGATGCAACGGCTAGTGGTAGTGGTAGTGGTGAAGCACCACCTAGACCAACCGGTGAAGTAGGTCATGAGAACTCACCGGGTGAGACAAGAAATGGGAGTGGAAAAGGAATTGCTAAAGATGGAGATGTGTTTAGTTCTTTGCCGATAAACTACAACAAGATGTCATACACCTATAGTGATGGAAGGGATGAGCACATTGGACCCGGATCCGGAAGACTACCCTATTTCGATGGTCAATACTTCGATCATTGGAAAACAAAGATGCTCCTACACTTGGATTCCATGCATCAAAATGTAAGGAGTGTGACTCAAAATGGATTCATATGGGAATGTAGAAGCAAGCCAACCGCACAAGACTTGTTCAATGTAAGGTGCAATGTGACGGCGGCAAGTGCTCTTGTGTCCGCACTTAGTCCCGCCGAGTATGAGAATATAGTCGGATTAGAGGATGCTCATCAAATTTGGTTGAAGCTTGAGTTGGTTCACGAGGGTATTGATAGTGTAAAGGAGTCTAAGCTAGAAGGGCTTAGAGAAGATTTTAACTACTTTGTCATGAGGTCGGAAGAAGGGCCAAAGGAAGCACATGAAAGGATTGATGAGGATAGTAAACAAGAGAAGAGCTCTTGGAGAAAAGGTGTCGGACTTGGAAGTGAATAGAAGGTTGCTACAAGCTTTGCAATCATGGGATGCCAACATAGTGTCCAACATAAGAGACAAGGACGGCTTTAGATACTTCACCACCGATGAAGTAATTGGAAAGGTGCTCTCCCAAAAACAGCAAATTGACCAAGGCAATAGAATCAATGCTATGCTTAAGGACAAGGAAAGAGCTAGTGGAAGCAAAAACGATTTGGCTCTCAATGCCGAACAAGAAAAGAAAAAGAAGGTGGTTGAGGAGAGTGATGATGATAGTGATGATGAGATGGCTCTCTTTGTGAAAAGGTTCAACAAGCTCATGTCAAAAAGAAGCTTCAAGAAGAATTATCAAGACAAGAGCAAATTGAGGAAAGCCAAAAACAAGTGCTACATTTGTGGAGACAAAGGTCATTTCATGGCGGAGTGTCCGGAGAACTACAAGAACAAGTAAAACAAGAAGGGTGACAAGAAGTACAAGAAGCATAGAAAGTACCGTCGGGGTGAAGCACACATTGGACAAGAATGGAACTCCAATGGATCATCTTCCTCCTCCGAGTCGGAATCCGATGAAGAGAAGGGAGGCATTGCATCACTTGCTACTGGGCTCACACCGACCAACTCCTCTTTGTTTGGAAGCTTGACCGATGATGAAAATGACACCGGGCACAAATGCATGATAGCCAAGGGCTCCAAGGTAAATGCTAATGGAAGTTCTCAAATTCCTAACATGTTTGACTTGTTGGATATTATTGAGCAGGAAAAGGAGACAAATGAGAGGCAAGGGGAGCTTCTTGAGAAACAAGAGGAAATGCTTGTTCAAGAAAAGCAAATGGTGCTTGAACTTGAGAAGCTTCTAGAAGTTGAGAGGAAGAAAATGAGGACTTAGTGAAGTCTCTCAAAGTGGTTGAAAAAGAAAGTGAGACACTTAAAGTCACAAATGTGTCACTTCATGAGAAGTGTGATAACTTGCAAAAGGATCACAACTCTCTTAAAGTGCAATTTGAGGAAATTAAGTGTAACACTACTTCCTCTCAATCTTCGTCTTGCCCCCCATCTAGCAATGAGTGCATTAGGTGCCACAAGATTGATGTTGAAGCTTGCACAAAAAATGTCAAGACCATTGATGACTTGAAGAAGCAAGTGCAAGAGCTTCAACAACAAGCACAAAAGAAGGTGAAAGCCATAAATGATACCAAGGCCGAGTATGCAAGGGACGCATACACCAATGTGAGGCGGCCACATGTGAAGGATGGCATTGGGTACAAGCAAGGTGTCAAGCACAATGCAAGAATCAACAAAAATGGCACTCGAATTCATCAAGTTCACCAAGGAGGGTGGATATCAAAAGAAGAAAGTCAAGACGGAGAAGCAAATCAAGAACACTAACAAATCTTCTCTTATTTGTGATTTGCGTACTAATGTGCCTAACCCCTCTTGTGCTCTCTTTAATGATTTCGATGCGACCTATGTGCTAACGAGGAACAAGCATGGTCGTGTCTATGCAAAATATGTTGGGCCACGCAACAAGACCCACAAATCTTGTGTGTGGGTGCCCAAGGCACTTGTTACTAATGTGAGAGGACCCAAGCAAATTTGGGTACCTAAAAACAAAGCATAAATTGTTTTGTAGGAATACTCCTCCAGCGGTTCATCATGGGTGGTGGATAGTGGATGCACCAATCATATGACCGGAGACAAGAAAATGTTCGAATCATTCGAGCCAAGCAAAGAAAGAAATGAGTATATCACCTTCGGAGACAATGGAAAGGGATATGTGTTGGGTTATGGTAACATTCCTTTAACCTTTCCGCATTCACTTTCGAAGGTTATGCTTGTGGATAACATTGACTTCAATTTGTTGTCTATCTCACAACTTTGTGGAATGGGCTACAATTGCTTGTTCAACGACAAGGGTGTGATTGTCTCAAGGAGAAGTGATGGCTCGATTGCTTTTGAGGGTGTGCTCAAAGGAAAGCTTCATGTTGTGGATTTCACCGCGGATAAAGCAAAACTTGACACATGCTTAGTTGCAAAGTCCGACATGGGATGGTTGTGGCATAGACGACAAGCCCATGTCGGTATGAGAAATCTTCACAAACTCCAAAAGGGCGGTCACATTCTTGGAGTAACGGATGTTTGCTTTGAGAAAAATAAAATTTGTAGTGCATGTCAAGCCGGAAAACAAGTTGGAGCACCACATCCATCCAAGAACATTGTGACAACCACAAGACCGTTGGAGATGCTACACATGGACCTCTTCGGTCCCATTGCCAATATTAGCATTGGCGGTAACAAATATGGACTTGTTATTGTTGATGATTATTCTCACTTCACGTGGGTATTCTTTTTGTGTGATAAAGGTGAAGTGAAGGATGTACTCAAGACATTCTTGAAAAGAGCACAAAATGAATTTGAAGTGAAGATCAAGGCAATAAGAAGTGACAATGATACCGAGATCAAGAACACTCAAGTTGAAGAGTACCTTGATGAGGAAGGCATCAAGCATGAATTTTCGGCGCCCTACACCCCCAACAAAATGGTGTCGCCGAAAGAAAGAACCGCACTCTCATAGAGATGGCAAGAACCATGCTTGATGAGTATAAGACCTCCGATCGCTTTTGGACCGAAGCAATCAACACCGCATGTCATGCCTCTAACCGATTATATCTCCACCGACTTTTGAGGAAAACACCATACGAGCTACTAACCGGTAAGAAGCCTAGCATCTCGTACTTTCGTGTTTTTGGGAGCAAATGTTTCATGCTTAACAAGAAACCCAAGGCTTCAAAGTTCTCCCCTAAAGTTGATGAAGGTTTCTTGCTTGGGTATGGATCAAATTGTCATGCCTATCGTGTCTTCAACAAAACCTCCGGTTGTGTTGAAGTTGCACGAGACGTGACGTTTGATGAATCTAACGGCTCTCAAGGAGAGCAAGTTGTTATTAACAATGTAGATGTTGAGGCTCCTAGACAAGCAATCAAGAGGATGGTCATTGGTGATGTGAGACCGCAAGAGCAACAAAATGATCAAGATCAACCTCCTCCCACAAGTCAAGACCAACCATGGACAAATCATGATGAAGTTGATCAAGATCAAGAAGTTGGTAATGAAGATCATGCTCAAGCACAAGATGATGAACACACATCGCATGATCAAGAGGTTGAACAAGATGGCGGTCAAACAAGCTCACATCCACCACACCCAAGAGTTGCACCAAAGTGTGCAACGTGATCACCCCGTGGAACAAATTCTTGGAGACATAGAAAAAGGGGTAATCACTCGTTCTCGTTTTTGCAATTTTCGTGAACATTACTCTTTTGTCTCTTCTTTGGAGCCATTTAGAGTAGAAGAAGCACTCGAGGACTCGGATTGGGTGATGGCCATGCAAGAAGAATTGAACAACTCCACAAGAAATAAAGTTTGGACATTAGAAGAAAGACCAAGAGGCAAGAATGTTGTGGCCACCAAGTGGGTGTTCCGCAATAAGCAAAATGAAGACGGTGTCGTAACGAGGAACAAAGCAAGATTGGTGGTAAAAGGATATTCACAAGTAGAAGGATTGGACTTTGATGAAACCTATGCCCCCGTGGCAAGGCTTGAATCAATTAGAATACTACTTGCCTTTGCCACACATCACAACTTCAAGTTGTACCAAATGGACGTGAAAAGTGCATTCCTAAACGGGCCAATCAAGGAAGAAGTGTACGTGGAACAACCACCGGGCTTTGAAGACCCCAAGTATCCTAACCACGTGTACAAACTCCATTAGGCGCTCTATGGGCTTAAGCAAGCACCAAGAGCATGGTATGAATGCCTTAGGTATTTCCTTTTGAAAAAGGGTTTTGAAACGGGCAAGGCCGATGCAATCCTCTTCACAAAGCGTTTGATCATGATATATTTGTGTGCCAAATTTATGTCGATGACATAATATTTGGTTCTACTAATCAAATGTTTTGTGATGATTTTAGCAAGATAATGACACAGAGGTTCGAGATGTCTATGATGGGAGAGTTGACATTCTTTCTAGGATTTCAAGTAAAGCAACTCAAGGAGGGCACCTTCCTATGTCAAGCCAAGTACACTCAAGACATATTGAAGAAGTTTGACGTGGATAAGGCAAAGCCCGCCAAGACGCCCATGGCAACAAACGGCCATCTCGACCTCACCAAGAAAGACAAGCCGGTTGATCAAAAGGTTTTTCGCTCTATGATCGGCTCGTTGCTTTACCTTTGTGCATCTAGGCCCGATATCATGCGTAGTGTGTGTATGTGTGCACGTTTCCAAGTCGCTCCTATGGAGTGCCACATGGTGGCCGTTAAAAGAATCTTGAGATATTTAGTGCACACACCCAACCTAGGGCTTTGGTACCCCAAGGGTTCAAAGTTCAACCTAATAGGCTATTCCGATGCGGATTATGCCGGGGACAAAGTGGATAGGAAGAGTACCTCCGGGACTTGCCAATTCTTTGGTAGGTCCCTAGTGTCCTGGTCATCCAAGAAACAAAATTCCGTTGCCCTATCCACGGCCGAAGCGGAGTATGTTGCAGCCGGTAGTTGTTGTGCACAACTATTATGGATACGGCAAATTCTAAAGGACTATGGTTACAAATTGAACCGTGTCCCTCTCCTATGTGACAATGAGAGTGCCATAAAGCTAGCATATAACCCCGTTGAGCATTCGCGCATAAAGCATATAGATATCCGCCATCATTTCTTGAGAGATCACTCTATCAAAGGGGACATTGAGGTGAGCCATGTGAAAACCGAAAATCAATTGGCCGATATTTTCACCAAACCACTAGATGAAAGCCGGTTTTGCTATCTAAGGAGTGAACTAAATATTCTTGACTCTAGTAACGTGGTGTAAAAGCGTACACATCTACTTGTTGTTTTATTCGTTTTTGGATCTTAAGTCGAAAATGCATGCTTTCGAAAATTAAATAAGTGCCTTTGAAAACTTTTCTTGGTTCTTGACCAATAGGTCTAATCTTGTCAAAATGTGATCATAACTTTGTTTGTTGATTGTATGCTGATCACATATTGTCAAGGTATCGCACTAGTCCATCAAAACTATTTTTGAAAATTCCTTCCCAAAATTCAACTCTTCTTCTCTGTTTTCCCCCTACCGGAAGTTTCGGTAGGGTACCGGAAGTTCCGGTATGGGTGTCCGGGGCTCAATTTCTTTTCCCAGTCGGATGTTCCGGTAGGGTACCGGAGGTTCCGATCGGAGGTCGAACAGAGGAATTTTTCCTTCCGAGTCGGAAGTTCACCTATGGTGTCATGCCCACACCGGAAGTTCCGGTGCGGGACGTTGACCTAGGGTTTGAGCCCGTACCGGAAGCTCCGGTAGGCTCCCGGAAGTTCCGGTGCGGGGCGGCGAGTATAAATAGGGGAGCCCGTCTCCTTGAAAGGGACGGCTCCCATTTGAAAATGCCCCCACTTTTTTCTCTTCCACCTCGAATCTTCATCAATCGGAGGTGCTACTCAACTTCCGGCGGCGGTCTTCGGCAAGTTCTCCTCAAGATCTTTCCTCCGGTCTTCTCCCGAGTCACCTAGCTAGAGGAGAAGGTATACCTTCATGCCCTTCACTTCTAGATATAGGGTTATTCCTTGAATCCCTAGGAGTTTTTGGTGCTTAGATGAATTACTAGCAGTTCTAGGACACTAGCATGCTTCTAGGAAGTAAATCCATTGGCTAGATGTTGTTTTTCGCACTTGCTAGGGTTAGGGTTGACCCCTACCGGAAGTTCCGGTATGGGTCACCTTCCGACGCTTGAGGAACCCGTCGGAGGTTCCGGTACCTCTGGTACCGAAAGTTCCGGTACCGATACCGGAAGTTTCGACAGGGACCTCCTGTTAGCGTCTACTTAGTGCTTTGTCTCTTAGTCATCGCCATTGTGTATGTTGTCCCTTACACATGTTTTCTCCTTTGTTAAATGACTCGTGGCAGGAAGGCAACCGTGTCCAAGCGTCCACCACAAGACTATGCTAACTCGGACTCGGACTTCGATGTGCCGAATCTGCGCCTTGCCAAGAGGCAAGGCACGGGACCCGGTCCACGGTCTTCCTCCCGTGGTCTTGGCCCCGTCAAGGGCAAGGGACTAGGCAAAGGCAAAGGCAAGAGCGCAGCAAGGAGACCTCCTCCCGCTCCTGTTTCTAGTGAGGATGAAGAAAGTGAGGAGGAGGCGGGAAATGTGGGCGGGGATGAATGGTTTCTCCCTATAGCCCGCAACTTGCAGGAGCACGTGAAGTATGAGCTGTGGACACCGGCTGTGCATGGCAGTGCCGGTTACAATGTGCCTTTCTACGGAGATGAGGTGCAAAAGTACAGGAGCAAGTGTCCATGGATCAAGGCAAAGGAAAGGGGTGTGGGGGACATTAGGTTTTGGGACCACACCCAAGCCGAGTGGTACAAGGAGGTGGTCAAGCTGAAGAACAAGACTCATGAGATGAAGTGGATCAAGTGGGATTGGATGGCTCGTCGGAATGATCCGGTCTTCACTCAAATCAAGGCTGAGTGTGCTAGGAGAGACATGGTGGAGCTCATGGGGCTTGAGTATGGGTGGAACACGGAACCGGTAGTTCAGTTCTATGCCACCCTTTGGCTTGAGTTCAATGATGACTCACAGGAGGACTCCATCATGCATTGGACACTTGAAGGAAACCGTTTTCAGGTTACCTATGCTGAGTTTGCACGGATTCTTGGATTTGGTCATGCAGATGCTATGAAGAACAATGTGAATGTGTTTGACCCTCCGGATGACACGGCTTTGGAGTTTATGTATGACAACTGCTATGATCAGCCCAAGGGGATGATCATTGGGAGACACTTCGGGCTGCACCCCTACTACCGTGTTCCGAACAACATGTTCGGATGGACTTTGGATCCTAAGATAGGGGATGCATCTTCTTTGCTGGCGGCCTCCAAGACTTTGCTATGTGCTATGCGCCCTGGAGCTGAGCCCTTCTGTGTGTTTGAGCATATCCGGACATCGATCATCAACCACTCGTACACTCACAAGGCAAGTCTACCGTTTGCCCCCTTCATTATGAAGATGATTGAGACTGTCACCGAGATGCACTTCATTCATATGATAGGGACCACCCCGGACTTCGTCCCAAGAGGTTCCCTCTTCTACCCACTCCTCGGGGATCCCCAGTGAGACAGGCAGCTCCTCCTCCGATGAGGACATCACTCCTTTGGATACAAATGACACTCCTCCGCTGAACGTTCAAGGACCAATCACTAGAGCTCGCGCCCGACAATTAAATTTAGAGGTGAGCTCGTTCCTAAGTCTTTCCTTTCATAATTTTGAGAATAGTTTGCTACCTAATGATTTTATTATGATTAGGAATCAAGGAGAGGACCATAATATGAATGGAATAGGGCCTGGAGGTGCGGAGGTCCAGCAAGAGGCGCAAGGCATTGTGGAGGCCCAAACCAAGTCGACTTCGAGTCTGTTTCGGAGTCCAGGAACAGTCTAAATTAAAACGGACGCCCAGATCGCATACGAAGTCGGATTTGGTCGTTCTACATATGGATGGAAAGATAATGTCATAAGGTTTCCAGTGGAACCGGTCCCACGTCAAATTTCATCCGGAGTCGCCGGGAATCATCGAAACATTGGAACATCCAGAATCTGTTTTTGGTGCTGCGTCACCGTTTTTGGCCTTTGGGCCGTGTATCTCGTGTGAGCCCATTAGGGGAGCGTCCAGGGGGTTCTTGCACGTCCCCAAGTCTTTATTAGCAGCAGCCACCACCCATGTTAGGGTTGGGTTTTGCTTAGATTATTCTGCTTAGACAGTTTCGCCGTTCATCGGTTTGTGAGACCCCAACTTGTGAGATTAATCATACATCTGCAAATTTGGTTGCGTTCTTTCTTGTTCTTGCTTGTGTTATTGATTCGCAGGCAGGGATTAGCCTTCTTGGCGAGGTCAACCGTGCAACGCCGGTTGATAACCATAGAGGACGTGGTGCTGCGATTGCGGGGTTCGAACGTGTTGTTCAGGAGCCGGATCGACGTGTGTCACATCTTCGCCAAATCAAGAGTTATCTGAACCTTTCGGAAGATCAGGACCCTAGTCCACATCAAGTGGAGTGGTAATCAGAGCTTCAGGTGTACCGTCGGGTTCGCCCTACCTTTAGTTTAGTTTGTTTCTTTATTATCCTATCATCCACGAAAAAGCCAAAAAATTTAGTTTTAGGGTTCATCCTGTCCAAGCCGTGTTTAGCCTTTGCATGTTTCAATTTCAGAGTCCGTAGTGTTGAGTTTGTGTTCTAGTGACTGTTTTGTTGCTGGTTTAGTTCGTGTTCTTGTCGTGAGTTTGTGCCACCTTGAAACCCTAGCCGAATTACCTCAAGTTTTGCTTTGTCTTGGGAGTTTTTGTCACCTCCGCTGCATCCACCATAGTCCCACCCTACACTCCCACCCTTTTCATCTAGAACTCAACACCCCACGAACAAGACCGACTCCTGTTTCCGTTCCACACATTAATCATCGAAAAAAAAAAATCCTACCCGATTGCAATTCCATCCACCGAAACCCTAATTCGGAGTCCCTTCCTTCAAACAGCCATAACTTTCGCATACGGACTCGAAATTAGGCAATTTTTTTTTGAAATTGGGTAGAAAAAAATTTCGCATCTGCTCGTCCCCGCTTCACCAGGCAGGAAAAATCTCAAAAAAATCAAAAAAAATAGTTAAGCCCACTGATCCGAGGGAAAAAGTTTGGAACCCGTCGTCGTTGCATCTTACAGAAAATCTGTAGGCCACATTCCTTCTCTGTTTGACCTGAAACTTTACGTGGTTCCTATTTTGTTGCCTCTCAGTGGAAGAAAAATATCAAAAAGATAATATCAAAAAAGAAAAATTTGTGATTTCTACTAGTGCTAAAAGACAAAACAGGGTTTTGGCCTGTTTTTTGTGTCTAGTTGTTGTTTCTTCCTTGCTAGTTACCTTTTCTTTTGTTTCCTTTGTGCCTGTCATCCTTGCTTTGCCTGCACTACTGTTCTTGGACACGTGTAGACCAGCAACTAAGGACAAGTAGCTTTGGACATATATTCAGCATTACTATCTGTTTTTGAATATGTGTTCCACTCACATATTTGGCCTTCCTAGCTCCACATACTACTTCTGGACAACACAGGTTTTTGACCCTTGCAATCGTGGTACACGCCTTCTAGGTATCCTTTGCCTTGCTTGGTAAGACCCTTGTAAGAACTTGGTGAGACGTTCCATTTGCTTTTGTGAGAGTCACCACTGTCCACCATAGTAGTAGTGTTATTAGGGATAACCTTCACTGTTTGTTCCTGTTTTGGTATTTGCTATGGCAGGAGATGCTGCAGACACTGGTACCCTTAAGGATTTCCACGAGTGTGTTAGTCAAGGGCAGCTTCAGTCTGTTCTTGACAGGGCACGTGAGGAGATGACAGAAGCTGTTAACAAGGCCGTTACCGACGGCATCAACAAACTCAATCTCGGCAACCAGATAGAGAGGATCGATAAGCGTTTGTCCAAGATGACAGACACGGTTAATACTCTAGTAGAAGTGGCGACAACGTTGATCGGCAAGCTGACGGAGGTGGAGAACCGTGTGAAGATCCATGAAGATGAGGCCGGTAGCAACGCCGGAGGAAACAGAAAAGATGACACGGTGAATGATGCCACTTTCGACGTCGATGACGCAGCTATACGAGCACAAAGGCTTCACCGGCGTCTACAACAGAACACCCAAGGTATGGGTGGCCAACATCGACAACAAGGTAATAATAATCGCGCCCCTGATGATCCTTATGCTAAGATTAAGTTTACCATTCCATCTTTTTCGGGGCAATATGATGCGGAGGGTTACCTTGATTGGGAGATGACAGTAGAGCAAAAATTTAGTGGGCACCTAGTTCCTGAGCAGCATAGAGTTAGACAAGCCACTAGTGAATTTAAAGATTTTGCTATCATTTGGTGGAATTCTCTAACTGCTGATGATATTCTTGTAACTTGGACTCAACTTAAGGAAGCTATGCGTGATCGTTTTGTCCCTCCTTCTTATCATAGAGATTTACGCAAAAAACTTCAGTGCTTAGAACAAGGGGATAAATCTGTGCAGGACTATTATGGTGAGCTTCAAAAGGGTTTACAACGCTGCATGATAGTAGAGGATAATGAGAGCTCTATTGTTCGTTTTTACTCTGGTTTGAGACGTGATATACAGGACATTGTTGATTATAAGGAGTTTAACACCATCAACTAGTTGTTCTAGTTTGCTATGCTTGCAGAGAAAGAATTGCAGGGACAGGAGAAGCAACATAGGAGCAGCAGTACAAGCCGGCCATCTTACACCCCACGGTCGACGCCGCCTTCGAGGTTTCCTTCCTGGCCATCTCCACCAGCAAGCAAACAGCCTCCCGCGTCCGCGAGTGGTGTTACGGCAACCCCACACGCACCTCCTACACGCCTTGCAAATTCAGGTAAAAATTCTGTGCAGGGTCCTGCTCAAAGTGCTTCATCGGTCGCCTCGACGGGACGCACTTTCAACATTCAGTGTCACCGCTGCCATGGACTCGGCCATGTGCAGAAGGATTGCCCAAGTCAGCGGGCTTACATGGCCACTGAAGATGGTGGATACATCAGCACCTCTGACGTAGAAGATGATGATGAAGACGACGTCGCCGACGACACCAACGAGGGCCATGTACATGGTGGAGAAGACACTTCGGGTTTCATGAACATCATTGTACAGCGTGTACTTAGCACGCAAATTCAGACTTCTGAAAAGATACAGCGCCACAACTTGTTCCAGATTTTCTTCGTCATCAAGAATCGACGAGCACGTGTGATCATTGATGGAGGAAGCTGCAATAACTTGGTGAGTTCAGATCTGGTTGAGAAGCTTGGTTTGGCCAAACGACCACATCCTCATCCATACTACATTCAATGGTTAAATAATTCGGGAAAAGCTAAGGTAACACAAACTTGCAGAGTTCCTTTTTCCATTGGTGTTTATTCGGATTATGCTGATTGTGATGTGGTTTCTATGCAAGCTTGTTCACTTTTATTGGGTCGTCCTTGGGAATATGATAATGATGCTACACACCATGGTAGAAGTAATAAATACACTTTTATGCATAAAGGACAGAAAATTACTTTAGTACCTTTGACCCCTGCTGAAATTATAGAAGCTGATAGAGAACGAGCTGCTTCTTTGAATAATTCTAAATCTGAAAATCAGCAAGTTGCTAATTCTGTTTTCCCACCTATAAAGGATAAGTCTGCACCTATTTCTAAGGGAGATGGAATTAATTTGAAAGGTCGTGTTATGCTTGCTACAAAATCAGACCTTGCTGAAATTTCTAATGATGATATTTTTTATGCTTTGATATGCAAACAAGCCTTGTATTCCTTTGATGATATTGCTAGCTCTTTGCCTTCTGCTATCACTGACCTTTTGCAGGAGTTTGAGGATATTTTTCCAGCTGAGATTCCTCCCGGATTACCACCTTTGAGAGGAATCGAACATCAAATTGATTTGATTCCGGGAGCTACCTTGCCAAACCGTGCTGCTTATAGGACCAACCCCGAGGAGACAAAGGAAATTCAGCGACAAGTCCAAGACCTTTTGGATCGCGGGTATGTACGAGAAAGCCTTAGTCCTTGTGTTGTTCCTGTACTTTTGGTTCCTAAGAAAGATGGTAGTTGGCACATGTGTGTTGATTGTAGAGCCATTAACAATATTACTATTCGCTATCGTCATCCTATTCCTAGGCTAGACGACATGCTTGATGAGTTATGCGGTTCTCTAATTTTCACTAAAATTGACTTGCGTAGTGGTTACCACCAAATTAGAATGAAACTTGGAGATGAAGGGAAAACAGCTTTTAAAACTAAATTCGGATTGTATGAGTGGTTAGTAATGCCTTTTGGGTTAACTAATGCACCTAGTACTTTCATGCGCTTAATGAATGAGGTTTTGAGGGCTTTTATTGGGCGCTTTGTGGTGGTTTACTTTGATGATATCTTGATTTCCAGCAAGTCTTTAGATGAACATATGGATCATTTGCGTGCTGTTTTTACTGCTTTAAGAAATGCACGCTTATTTGCTCACCTTGAGAAGTGCACCTTTTGCACCGATCGAGTTTCTTTTCTTGGCTATGTTGTTACTCCACAGGGTATAGAGGTGGATGATAAGAAAATTGACGCTATTGCTAGCTGGCCGCAGCCCCAAACCATCACACAGGTTCAAAGTTTTCTTGGTCTTGCAGGTTTCTATCGCCGCTTTGTCAAAGATTTCAGCACTATCGCTGCACCGTTGCATGAATTGACAAAGAAGGGTGTTGTGTTTCAATGGAGCAAAGCACACGACGAGTCCTTTACCTTTTTGAAGGACAAGCTTACACATGCACCGCTGCTGCAACTACCAGATTTCGGTAAAACTTTTGAACTTGAGTGTGATGCTAGTGGTATTGGCATTGGTGGTGTTTTGATGCAAAATGGCAAACCTATTGCTTATTTTAGTGAAAAGATAACTGGCCCTGTTCTGAATTATTCTGCGTATGATAAAGAATTATATGCTCTTGTACGTTCTTTGCAAACATGGCGTCATTATTTATGGCCTAAGGAATTCGTTATTCATTCTGATCATGAATCGCTTAATTATATTCGCTCTCAAAGTAATTTGAACCGTAGACATGCTAAGTGGGTTGAGTTTATTGAGTCTTTTCCTTATATTATCAAGCATAAAAAAGGGAACGATAATGTGATTGCCGATGCTTTGTCTAGACAATACACTATGTTGTCACACCTTGATTGTCGCATTTTTGGGCTTGAATCAATTAAAGAACAATATGATCTTGATGCTGATTTTAAAGATGTTTTGCTGCATTGTAGAGAGGGTCGTACATGGAACAAGTTTGTGATAAATGATGGATATTTGTTTAGAGCTAACCGTCTTTGCATTCCAGTTGGTTCCGTTCGTCTTTTGTTGTTACGGGAAGCGCATGGAGGCGGATTGATGGGACATTTTGGTGCAAAGAAGACAGCGGATGTGTTGGCCACACACTTCTTTTGGCCACAGTTGAGAAGAGATGTTGAGCGCTTTGTGGCTCGCTGCACTACTTGTCAAAAAGCGAAGTCTCGCTTGAATTCACATGGTTTGTATATGCCTGTTCCTGTTCCTTCAATACCTTGGGCGGATATTTCTATGGATTTTGTTTTAGGACTGCCTAGGACTGAGAGGGGGAGGGATAGTATTTTTGTTGTCGTGGATAGATTTTCTAAGATGGCTCACTTTATACCTTGTCATAAGAGTGATGATGCTATTCATATTGCTGATCTAGTTTTCAAAGAGATTGTTCGTTTGCATGGTATACCTTCTACTATTGTATCAGATCGTGACGTCAAATTCTTGAGTCATTTTTGGCGCACTCTATGGAATAAGTTGGGAACGAAGTTGTTGTTCTCTACAACATGTCACCCACAAACTGATGGTCAAACTGAGGTAGTGAACCGCACATTGGACACCATGTTGAGAGCTATTTTAAAAATAAATCTGAAGACGTGGGAGGAATGTGGGCACCATGTTTGCCTTATGTGGAGTTTGCATACAATCGTGCAACACATTCGACCACCAAGGTAAGTCCTTTTGAGGTAGTGTATGGTTTTAATCCCCGTGCTCCTATTGATATTTTGCCTTTGCCTACTAGTGAGAGAGTTCACTTTGATGCTAAGGAATGTGCTGAGTTTATTTTAAAAATGCATGAAACAACTAAGCACAACATTGAAAAGATGACTGAAAAGTATAGGATTGCTGGTAGTAAAGGTAAAAGGGAAGTTAAATTAGAACCGGGTGATTTAGTATGGTTGCACTTGAGAAAGGATAGGTTTCCTGAGTTGAGAAAGTCTAAGTTAATACCTAGAGCTGCTGGTCCTTTCAAGATAATTGAGAAGATTAATGATAATGCATGTAAACTTGAGTTGCCTCCCGAGTTCGGGGTTAGTTCCACTTTTAACATTGCCGATTTGAAGCCTTATTTGGGTGAGGAGCATGAGCTTGAGTCGAGGACGACTACGATTCAAGAGCGGGAGGATGATGAGGACATCACTCCTTTGGATACAAATGACACTCCTCCGCTGAACGTTCAAGGACCAATCACTAGAGCTCGCGCCCGACAATTAAATTTAGAGGTGAGCTCGTTCCTAAGTCTTTCCTTTCATAATTTTGAGAATAGTTTGCTACCTAATGACTTTATTATGATTAGGAATCAAGGAGAGGACCATAATATGAATGGAATAGGGCTTGGAGGTGTGGAGGTCCAGCAAGAGGAGCAAGGCATTGTGGAGGCCCAAACCAAGTCGACTTCGAGTCTGTTTCGGAGTCCAGGAACAGTCTGAATTAAAACGGACGCCCAGATCGCATACGAAGTCGGATTTGGACGTTCTACATATGGATGGAAAGATAATTGCATAAGATTTCTAGTGGAACCGGTCCCACATCAAATTTCATCCGGAGTCGCCGGGAATCATCGAAACATTGGAACGTCCAGAATCTGTTTTTGGTGCTGCGTCACCGTTTTTGGCCTTTGGGCCGTGTATCTCGTGTGAGCCCATTAGGAGAGCGTCCGGGGGTTCTTGCACGTCCCCAAGTCTTTATTACCAGCAGCCGCCACCCATGTTAGGGTTGGGTTTTGCTTAGATTATTCTGCTTAGACAGCTTCGCCGTTCATCGGTTTGTGAGACCCCAACTTGTGAGATTAGTCATACATCTGCAAATTTGGTTGCGTTCTTTCTTGTTCTTGCTTGTGTTCTTGATTCACAGGCAGGGATTAGCCTTCTGGGCAAGGTCAACCGTGCAACGCCGGTTGATAACCATAGAGGACGTGGTGCTGCGATTGCGGGGTTTGAACGTGTTGTTCAGGAGCCGGATCGACGTGTGTCACATCTTCGCCAAATCAAGAGTTATCTGAACCTTTCGGAAGATCGGGACCCTAGTCCACATCATCCTCCACCAGCAGATCAGGCAGCTAGAGATGCTCCAGCTACTTCTTCTCGTTGGACTCGCAGTATGTTCGGTTTCATCAGCTCGGTCCTCAAGTCTATCTTTTGTATGTGCAAGGCAAACAGTGATGATATCTATGAGATGAGGATGGAGCAGCGGCGCATCAATGAAGGTCATCACCAATACCTCACTCACCTTGCCCAGCAGCAGCAGCAGCCACCTCATCCTCCTTTGGACTTTGCTCCGATTGTACCTCGGCAGTGGGAGGATCCTTGGGCTCCATATCAGCAGGCCGCAGGACTGGCGGCACAGGCAGCAGCTCAGGATGTGGAGGGCAGTGGGACCGAGAGTGCGGAGGGTGACAGTGCGGAGGATGTCCCGTTCGCCACCTCCACTGCTCCCCGCTTTAGCACTCGGATCCCACCTCATGAGAAAGGCAAGGGTGTAGCAAGCCCCGCTGGTGATGGTGAGAGCGATGGAGAAGAAGAAGAAGAAGATGATGATGATGACGAGTGATCTCTTCGGCGTCTCCATTCTTTTCTCTTTTTGGTGATGTGTTGCCAAAGGGGGAGAAGAAATTTCTATTTATCCTTATCTATTTGGTTTTTATTATGTAATCAACTATGTGATGGACAAGTGTGCTTGGTTTGAACAATGAATGCTTGTAATAGTTTAGACTTGGTTTAATTATCTATCTATGTGGTTTGCTTTATGACATGATATGGTGTAATGTTGCTTCTCTCTTTTAGATGCATTTGTTTGAAGTTGAAATGTCATATTGCATTGTTCTTTGTTTCTAATATGGATGCATAGATAAAGGGGAGCTCCTTGTGATTTGTATTCTAATGTGCATTTGGTATTGTAAAGACCAATCTTTGAAATTTAATTTCATGCACATATTAAGGGGGAGCTCACCTTTTATCTTTGCAAGTTGTACTTATTGATCTATCTTTTTAGAAATTTGATTGTATTGGCATCAATCACCAAAAAGGGGGAGATTGAAAGTGCATCTAGGCCCCTCATTTTATTTTGGATGATTGATATCAATACAATTAAATTTGGACTAATGTTTTCACGAGATTGTGTGTAGTGAACATCCAAAGAACATGAAAGTGTAGCAAGCATGATCAAAAAGAAGAAAAGAAATGAGAAATGAACTAAATGAAGAATTTGAAAAGACCTATCTCAAAGCTCGTGTCTCTCTTTTATTCTTTGCTTTGAGTCATAGGGATGCCGTACTATAAAGAGGGATGCAAATCACAACTTTGACAAAGAACGAAGATGCTCACAAAACTCAAGAAATTCCATCCCAAGCCCTTTCTTTCTGGACCCATCGGAAGTTCCGGTGGTCGGTACCGGAAGTTCCGGTAGGCTAACGGAGAGCTTGAGCTCTCGGAAAGCCATACCGGAAGTTCCGGTCCCCGGCACCGAAGCTCCGGTAGGCTAATAGAGAGCTTGAGCTCTGCGGAAAGCCATACCGGAAGTTCCGGTCCCCGGTACCGGAAGTTCCGGTAGGCTTACAGAGAGAGCTTTGAGCTCTCTAGAAAGCCATACCGGAAGTTCCGATAGGGAACCGGAAGCTCCGATACGGCCTAGTTTTCAAACCCTAATCCTACGTACCGGAAGTTCCGGTGCGGGCCAAAAATCCATATCTAACCCTAAATCGGACCATACCGGAAGTTCCGATATGCTATCGGAAGTTCCGGTGCGTGGTTTTTAGACAGAGCCAACGGCTCTTTTTGGGCTGTGGTATATAAGCCACACCCCTCACTCCATTCACAACTCTCTTGCACATTCCGAACCAAAAGACTCTTGAGCCACACTCCACTTACTCCAAATCCTCTCCAAAAGCAAAAATTCCATCCTTGAGCTGGGATTTGAGTGAGAGATTTTAAGCAAGAGTTTGAGAGACTTGATTCCATTCTTGATCATCTTCACTCCCGTCAAGCTTGCGATTTGGATTTGTTACTCTTGGAGCTTTGAGCTCCTAGACGACTAGGCGTGCTCGTGAGCTCCCAACTTGTGTGGTGACGCCCAAGAAGTTTGTATTGCCCGTCCCGGAAGGGACTTTGATAGTGGATAACTCAATCTCAACCTTGGTGGTGACTTGAGGGAGAAATAGGGTTGAGAGAAACCCGAGTCCTTGGTGGACTTTCTCAACGGAGACGTAGAGTCCTTGGTGGGCTTGAACTTCGGTGAAAAATCCCGTGTCGTGTGTGCTCCCTCTTTTACTTAAGCGCGTTGTTGTTTAACTCACTAGGTTGCTTGCTAGTTTCCCTTTGTATTGTTAAATTCCTAGAATTGCATAGGGTTGTGCTTTCTTTCTTGCAATCACTAGAATTGTGTAGGGTTTCATTCCGCAATTTATATCCTGCACCGGAAGTTTCGGTATTTGACGTTTTTGTCTTAGTGTTATTTCGCAGAAAATTTTAGGATCGTCTATTCACCCCCCCCCCTAGGCGACTTTCAATTATCCATATGGGCTCGGATTAGTCACCTTCGCATGTATCGTCGAAATGTATATTTTTAGACGTTAATTACTGCTTCTGCATTTTTAGAATTGAACTTGTTTATTTATTGCTGCCCTACACTCTGATTTAAAATGATAATACTTTTAGGTATGTAATATTTGAATCCCGTCCGTTGTTGTATTATCTTGTGTCCGATTAAACAGCACCTCGAGAATCACGATCCGTGGGTCGGTCCTGTCTTAAGTTACGCCATAGCAATTTGCTAAGGCAGTACAATACATACAAGACGTAGGGTATTACTCTCGATTGATGGGCTAGAACTTGTCAAAAATCCATGTGTGTTCATGTGTTGCACCATTGAATTCCCGAGCCATGCGGGGCTAGGTAGTTTATTGCTCGAGATAAAGGCTCGACATTTGGCACGCCAGGAAGGGGCTCCCAACGAAATTCGCTGTTGACCTCGATGGCATCTACAATCGATTTCGACTACATTCCATGCATCAAGATCCGTTTCGGGTCTTTCGACATAGTTCTACGATGACGAGCGTCGTCGTACAACCATGATCGCCGCCGCAATGACAACGACGACCGGTGCTGCAACTATATAATATTTGAACCCTGTCTGTTGTTGTATTATCTTGTGTCTTCTTAAACAGCACCTCGATAATCACGATCCGTGGGTCGGTCTCTCTAAGCTGGCATCGAGCTAATTCCAGGATAGTAGAACAATTATTACATATTTTTTGAAAACTACGACATAAATACGGTGAGGAATAGATTAGTATATGCCCAAATATGTATCGTGTTGGTATTTCTTACGTCACGAATAAATCCGCAAGCGCACGGAATACCGTTGTAGCACTTCACCCGGGAGTATTCCAAGGTATCGTATTTATATCCGCAGGGAACGGAGTATTTCTGCAACAAGGTTAGTTTACCCAAGGACAACCAAGACAACGTAGCAAAATAGGGTCGAGAGGGTGACTCTTATCTATTTATCCTTTAAAGGTAGACGAACGCAAGCTAGACTTGTTTACTTCGGGCACCGTCTTAGGCTTGGTCTCGCCAAGCCACTCCGGTCTACGAAAGCTCTACTATGTACCCGAACGTGGAGGGTTCCTTTGGATGACAGGGCTGTCACTTCCTGCCACCTACCTCTACAAACCGTGGGGCACACAAGCAAACAAAGGCGATCTCCAGCCTAGACACCACGTCTATGCTATTGACCGCTACTCTAGCCTCGGCCTAGAACCGAGTTCGAAAGCTAGAGCACTTCTTGCGAAGCGATGATCCCGTAAACAAGTATAACAAGAATTACGTCTAACAAAGATATGTCACGATAGATAAGTAGATCACCACGTATAAATCACCTAAAAGAGTGTTTACACGCCAAGGTAAAAGGAAAGGAAATATTACTCCACTTTATAAAAGGGAGGAACACTCCTTCCTTTTCCTTGCCCTCTCTCCTATTCTACTAAGATACAAGAGGCCCTTGGCCTAAGGATGAGAATTTTGTCTTCTATCTTGATGTTGGTGGTGTGTTGAGAGAGGGGGTATAGCCCTTTATTTATAGCCTTGGAAGGTCGGCAACTTGGAGGCGGTTCCGGACGTCGGTGGTATTAATTGCAGGTGGAACCGACCTCCGGACGTCGGTGACGAACCGCCAGAGAAAAGTGGGCCAGGGGGCCCACCTGTCGGCTCGGCCGAACCAGTAGGGCGGTTCGGCCGAACCGGCCCGGGCTCCCCGGGCTTGGTTCTTCTCTCGGTGCCTTCCTCTGGCTGTGTACTGGCCCAATCCACTTGCTTGGTTTGATGTTGAGGCCCTGTTTTGTGGTTTTGGGCTTTTGGACGATATTCTTTAGTCCGGGGAAAATCCGTCGATTGCAAAGTCCATGTTTCGTGCATGTTTTCCCCTGTTTTCATATGAATTGCACCTGCATTCATCATTTCACCAAGACTAGTGGAATTTGTTAGAAATAATCCCTATGTCTATTCTTGGTGATGGTGTTTGATTCAAAAAGATGCAATATGTTGACGGTAAAATTGGACCATAAGGACCGTCAACAAGACCCCCACACTTAGCTCTTTGCTCGTCCTCGAGTAAAGGTGGGAGCGTAAGTTGAGAGATCTCTCCTCTTAGAGACCTGCACACATGTTATTACAAGCCACACCGTTTTACTTGTGAACATGACGGTGGCTAACATGCATTCTTGGATGATTGATAAGTGGAACAGCTCATGACTCAAGTCACTATACTTTTGCTCACTAAGCACCTTGGGTTTTTGAAAGTTTTGAAAATAAACAACATGACTCCCGCTCCTCTTTGATTCTCTTGAATCGCTCAAAAAGTGTTTTCCTCACCAAGGCATTGTGTTGCCTCTCTTTTTCCTACTTTTTAGGCTTGTATGTGGAGCTCGGTAGGGAATGAGAGAGGCATACTTGTATCACAAATATTGCTAAGCCAAAAGAAAGGATCCATGGAGAAGCCAAGTCATGCAACCTTGATCAAGAAGTGCGTGTGTGTATGGATATGAAAAAGTGACAACTCCTATTGTAATTGACCCCTCTTTATTTTGCATTTTCAAAACATGGCTATCTTTTTATTTTCTTTCTTTTCTTTTCTTGCTCTATGCTTGAGCATCTCTTCTCTTTTTCATTGCTCATCTTTGTGAGCTTTCTTTTCATTGCTCATCCGTGTGAGCTTTTCATTGCTCATCCGTGTGAGCTTTTCTTTCTACATAGCCATGTCTTGTTTATGCGTGATTGAGAGAGAGAGAGAGGTAAAAAGAGGTGCAAGCGAGGAGTGTCTTTATTTTGGTGGGGGGCTAGCTCCCAGTGTAGGAGTTTAGCCCTTTTTTGGTGGAGTGTACGTGCTCTTGATCAAGAGAGCATGACAAGTTTCTCTCTAGGGTCACTCAATTTTGGTAAAGCTCATTGCAAACACAAGTAGCATATGTATGTAAGTTTTGCAAGGTATGATCGTCATATGGCATTGGTAGGCATTTTTGTATCAAGAGAGGAGCATGAAGCCATGGTATTTTTGTTTTGTGAAATAAAATTCCCAAGGACTCTGTAAGCTAAGCATAAGATCATTTCGTCGAGCCATATCACACTTGCCAATAATCTAGAAAAACATGGGTCCTATGGATTTGATTATTTGTTCACGTGCAAGTGGTGATGAAGCGAGTAATAAAAAGTGTGCAAGATCATCATGAGAGTATTAGGGAGAGACTTGGGATTTTCAAAGGTATTCAAAAGAAATCTTCCCAAATTTTAGTTGGTCAAGTTTTAGTAATTGTTTTTCGCGTCTCGTAATGAACTTGACAAATAAGGTAGGCAAAAAGGAAGTGTGAGAAACAAACTCAAGTGCCACGAGGAAGCAGGGCTGAGTGGGACCCACCAGGGTTCGGCCGAACCACCCTCTTGGGTTCGGCCGAACCGGCTCGGGCCCCACTTGCGCTCCGTTTCGCAGCTTGTGTTTGTGTTGTTTTCCTCGTGATGTTTCTGCGCGCTTCGCGTGTGTTTGTCTTTGCTTTCCGCGATGTCCCCCCCACACTTGCCTTTTTGCCCGTTTCCTTCAAAAGATAGACAAAAGACATTTGGAAACAAAATTTGCTCTGCTCGGTATGGAAGCCCGGGGAGCACTAATATGATTGAATTAAAACAGTAGGCGTATTACAAAAAGGATCGAAAGATTTCTAAGGTTTATGCGTTCTACGTCCTACTCTTAATCTTTCTTAATTTTCCTCTCCTCCTCCCGCAGTTTCGCCTTCTCTTCTTCGATCATCTCTAAGGCGAGGTCGTATCGCGCCCATCCTCCAGATGAGGGTCTCGATGAGGTCTTCATCCTTCTTCTTCTCCCTCTCGAGGTGGTTGTAGAGGTTCTGGAGAACCCCATTCTCTTTTTGGCGCGCTCTAACTGCCGGCGAAGCTCCTCAATGAGGCGGATAGCGTTGTCGAGTGCTTCGCCTTCTTCAATCCATTCATGGGGCTTCTTCCTTTTGCTGCTGCCGTCCGAGATGTCGGACGAGGCGCTGCTATGTTCGCTCATGATGTAGGAAGTGGAGGAGATGAAAAGATTGGGTGGAGAGGAGAAGTATAAATAGGGGTTTTCTACCCCGTGCGCGCTCGACAAGGTTTTTATTTTCCAGCAGAAAATAAAGAAAGGAGGGAAGGAGAAATTGGATTTTTGGCAAAAGATGGGCGCCGGGGAGATCAGGCTGGTTCGGCCGAACCACAAAGTGGGGTTCGGCCGGACTGCCTTTTCTTCCTCTCGGTTTCCTTCTTTTTCTGGTTTATTTCTTGCTATATTTATTCAAAGGAAAGTACTGCTACGGGTGATGAAGTAAAACGGGGGATATCATGAGAGATATTTCAAATCAATCAAGTGCATGACATCAAATTCTTTATCTTTATCGGGCTCGAAATAAATTTTAAGGCGCTGACCATTTACCTTAAATATTTTACCTTCGTCGTCTTGAAGTGTGATTGCTCCATGTGACGAGGTGTCAATAACCGTGTATGGTCCGTCCCATTTACTTCTTAATTTTCCATGCCCGAAGAGTTTCACCCGTGAATTGAATAGCAAGACTTTATCTCCAACCTTGAATACCTTTATCTTTATCTTTTTGTCGTGCCACCTTTTTGTCCTTTCTTTGTATATAGCTGAGTTGTGGTAAGCTTTGTCTCTCCATCCCTTCCCCATTTCTGTTACGGTCTTTTGCAGGATCCGCTTGATTTGCTTGTTTGAGGTCTCGGCCTGCCCACCGGTTTGAGGGTGGTATGGAGTAGCGATATTATGCCTTGATCCAAGTTCTCTTAGGAAGCGTCGGAAGGTCTTATCAATGAAGTGAGACCCTCCGTCGCTTATCACTAGCTTCGGTGTTCCAAACCTCGGGAAGATAATTTCGTGGAACATCCGGCGAGCATGCTTGGCATTTGCGGCCCTGCAAGGCATTGCTTCTACCCACTTAGACACGTAGTCTACCGCCACCAAGATGTATTCGCAGTCATGTGACTTGGTGAACGGTCCCATGAAGTCAATGCCCCATACGTCGAAGAGCTCGACTTGTAAATTGTAGTTGAGGGGCATTGCATCTCTTGCCGTGATGCCTCCAACTCTTTGACATTCCGGGCATCGCTCGACAAATTCCTTTGTGTCTTCGTACATGGCTGGCCAAAAGAAACCACTTTGCCATATCTTGGCCTGTGTACGAAACACGCCGTAGTGTCCCCCGTATGGCGATGCATGGCACTTCTCAATGATTCGTGTGCTCTCGGGTATGGGCACACATCGCCTTAGCAATCCATCGGCGCAGACACGGTAAAGGAAGGGTTCTTCCCATAAGTGACGGCGACTCGCATAGATGAGTCGTTTCTTGCTCTTTCCAGGTGGTACGTACTCCGTTGCCATGAAGTTCACAATGTCGGCGTACCATGGATGTGAGTCCCTTATTAGGAGCAGCATGTCGTCACGTAGGAAATCATTGATGGGTAATTCCTGCAGGTTAGTGAATTGTATACGCGACAAATGACCTGCCACGGAATTTTCTACTCCTTTTTTATCACGGATTTCTACATCAAATTCTTGGAGTAGAAGAACCCATCGTATCAAACGGGGTTTAGCATCCTTCTTATTGAGCAAAAACTTTAAAGCAGCATGATCGGTGTAAACAATGACTTTTGCTCCAGTCAAGTAGGATCTAAACTTATCAAAAGCAAAAACGACAAGCAAGGAGCTCTTTTTCAGTGGTAGTGTAATTTAATTGAGCTCCAGCCAAGGTTTTGCTTGCATAGGAGATTGCATGATGCTTTTTATCTCTAGTTTGGCCAAGAACAGCCCCTACGGCAAAATCACTAGCATCACACATTATCTCAAAAGGCAGCGTCCAATCGGGGGTTGGATGATTGGCGCCGAGATGAGTGCATTTTTAAGGGTAGTGAAAGCAGTCATGCATTCATCAAGAAACTCAAAGGGTGCATCCTTCGCAAGTAGATTTGTAAGGGGTCTAGCAATTTGAGAGAAATCTTTGATAAAACGACGATAGAACCCCGCATGTCCCGTAAAGCTGCGAATGCCCCTAATATTCACAGGAGGTGGAAGCTTTTCTATAACTTCTAATTTAGCTTTGTCCACCTCTATCCCCCTTTCGTAAATTAAATGCCCTAGAACTATGCCTTCTCTAACCATGAAATGGCATTTTTCCCAATTGAGCACTAATTCATTTTCTTGACAACGTTGCAAGACTTTGTCTAAATTTTCTAAACAATGATCAAAGGTTTTTCCATAAACGGAGAAATCATCCATGAATACTTCCATAATCTCTTCGATCATGTCGAAAAGATAGACATCATGCAACGTTGAAAAGAAGCAGTGCATTGCAAAGCCCAAAGGACATTCGTTGATAGGCGTAAGTTCCATAGGGGCATGTGAAAGTGGTCTTACTTTGATCGTCGGGATGGATGGGGATTTGATGATATCCTCGAATACCCATCAAGGAAACAAAAGAAAGAATTATTTGCCAGCCGCTCCAACATCTCATCGATGAAGGGCAGCGGAAAATGATCCTTCTTTGTAGCCTTGTTAAGTTTCCGGTAATCTATGCACATCCTCCATCCCGTGACGGTGCGTTGAGGGATCAACTCATTTTTGTCATTCTGGATGACCGTCATTCCTCCCTTCTTGGGTACAACCTGCACTGGACTCACCCACTCGCTGTGTGGAACAGGATAGATAATGCCAGCATGTAAAAGTTTTAAGACCTCCTTTTTAACGACCTCCCGCATCGCATTGTTCAACCTCCTTTGAGGTTCCCTAGATGGTGTACTATCGGGGCCTATGGGAATGCGATGGGTGCAAAGAGCAGGGCTAATTCCCTTGAGGTCTCCAAGCGAGTACCCAAAAACGGAGTGATGTTTTTCTAGCACGGCTAAGAGTTTTGCAGTTTCCTCCTCCGAAAGCTTGTCACTTATGATGACAGGGGTTTCGGGATCTCCGTGAAGAAAAACGTGGCGCAAGCCCGGTGGAAGAGTTTTGAGTTCTACGGGAGGTGGCGTAGGTGTAAAAGTTTCGGGCAGCTCAAAAGTTTCCGCCGAATCATCCTCTTCCAAAATGAAATCAAGAGCATCTTCATCCAAGGATGATTCGGGGTTTTCATGAGGAAAAATTGCCATAACCTCCTCCATGCATTCTTCTTCCACAAGCGGCTCCTCGGCAAAAGAGTTTTGTGCATGAATGATAGGAAGAGAAAAAGTTTTCTTGCCGAGGGTGAAGTCTAAGGTTCCTAAAGGTGATATCCCTAAGAAAAACTTTTCTATGGGATGACCGACCAAAACATCGAAATCCAAGATTCCGAAAACGTGAAAGTCCAGGGAAACCTTTGCTTCATTATGCTTAATGCAAACATCTCTAATGATCCCCAAACTCTCAAAAAATTGCCCCGGTGAGGCTTTAAGGAGTTTGTCGAAGGTGCCCATGTCTCGTTTCCAAATAAAGTTGAAGCAAAAGATTCGGACATGATGTTGGCACCTACTAGAGGATTATAGAGAATATCTACCATTACTCCCCGAATTGAGCCACGAATGGTTGATCTAGGATGATCAAGTCGAAGAACTTCCGAAGAAAGTTCGTTTTCTATCAACCATTCATCACTCATGATTGCTGTCAACTTCCGAACAGTTTTTAAGAGAATAGATTTTTCAATAGGTTCGGAGTTGGTGCAGGGAGTGCTGGTTTCTTTTGATAGGAGTAGTTCAAGGTGTTTCCAAAATCTTCAAAAATTTCTTCCTTGAACTCAAATGGGAACTCAAGAGGTTCATCTTCCTCTATCATTGTTCTTGTGTTAGATGAGGACTCGAGTGCTAGGTGCTCCATCATGGGCACCAAGTGTCTGTGTCTCTTGCACAACGAGTTCCTCATCTTCTCGACTCCGGCTCTACGAGTAAGTCAGCGGAAAAAGGTGTGTTTTCCACAATTCGATCCAAAAGTTCGTGTGCTTCCGCTATGGTCTTATGAGAAAAAGATCCACCCGCGGCCGTGTCAAGATAAAGTGCGGTATCGTTGCTCAATCCCGAATAAAAGTGTTGTAATAAAACGGGTTCGGGGAGCAACAATTCTGGTCCGGAGTCTCGTTAGAGAACAGAACCGAATCCATGCCGCGCTCAAGGTTTCCTTTTCTTCTTGTCGAAAGCTTATTATTTCCGCTCGTAGAGAAGTGATACGAGACACGGGGAAGAATGCTAGACAAAATTTGTCTCGCAATTCTTTCCAATCACCGTTCACTCTCTTAGCGGTGTAAGTGTACCATTGCTTCGCCTTCTCATTGAGAGAGAAGGGAAACAACTTCCACTTCAATGTTTCTTGTGTCATGCCATGGATCAATCGGCATGAACACAAATGTTCAAACTCTCGCAAGTGTTCATAAGGATTTTCATGTTTAAAACCCGAAAAGGATAAACCTCTAATCATCGAAATGTAATCGGGGAGAACTCATAGCCGGGTGAAGAAATAGGTTGTGATGATGATGGTGGCTCTAAGAGTTCACCCCGTGGAGTGGAGAAAGATTGGATGGTTGGGTGTGACTCCATGATATGTTTTTGTGAAATTTTGAATGTAAGGAAAAATAAAAACAGAACGGTAAGTAAGATAGATTACGAGGGCAAACCTGATTCGTTACAAAGATAACAACCGCTCCCGGCAACGGCGCCGTAAATGCTTGTTGGTATTTCTTACGTCACGAATAAATCCGCAAGCGCACGGAATACCGTTGTAGCACTTCACCCGGGAGTATTCCAAGGTATCGTATTTATATCCGCAGGGAACGGAGTATTTCTGCAACAAGGTTAGTTTACCCAAGGACAACCAAGACAACGTAGCAAAATAGGGTCGAGAGGGTGACTCTTATCTATTTATCCTTTAAAGGTAGACGAACGCAAGCTAGACTTGTTTACTTCGGGCACCGTCTTAGGCTTGGTCCGCCAAGCCACTCCGGTCTACGAAAGCTCTACTATGTACCCGAACGTGGAGGGTTCCTTTGGATGACAGGGCTGTCACTTCCTGCCACCTACCTCTACAAACCGTGGGGCACACAAGCAAACAAAGGCGATCTCCAGCCTAGACACCACGTCTATGCTATTGACCGCTACTCTAGCCTCGGCCTATAACCGAGTTCGTAAAGCTAGAGCACTTCTTGCGAAGCGATGATCCCGTAAACAAGTATAACAAGAATTACGTCTAACAAAGATATGTCACGATAGATAAGTAGATCACCACGTATAAATCACCTAAAAGAGTGTTTACACGCCAAGGTAAAAGGAAAGGAAATATTACTCCACTTTATAAAAGGGAGGAACACTCCTTCCTTTTCCTTGCCCTCTCTCCTATTCTACTAAGATACAAGAGGCCCTTGGCCTAAGGATGAGAATTTTGTCTTCTATCTTGATGTTGGTGGTGTGTTGAGAGAGAGGGGTATAGCCCTTTATTTATAGCCTTGGAAGGTCGGCAACTTGGAGGCGGTTCCGGACGTCGGTGGTATTAATTGCAGGTGGAACCGACCTCCGGACGTCGGTGACGAACCGCCGAGAAAAGTGGGCCGGGGGCCCACTCGTCGGCTCGGCCGAACCAGTAGGGCGGTTCGGCCGAACCGGCCCGGGCTCCCCGGGCTTGGTTCTTCTCTCGGTGCCTTCCTCTCGGCTGTGTACTGGCCCAATCCACTTGCTTGGTTTGATGTTGAGGCCCTGTTTTGTGGTTTTGGGCTTTTGGACGATATTCTTTAGTCCGGGGAAAATCCGTCGATTGCAAAGTCCATGTTTCGTGCATGTTTTCCCTCGTTTTCATATGAATTGCACCTGCATTCATCATTTCACCAAGACTAGTGGAATTTGTTAGAAATAATCCCTATGTCTATTCTTGGTGATGGTGTTTGATTCAAAAAGATGCAATATGTTGACGGTAAAATTGGACCATAAGGACCGTCAACAATCAGGATGTTAGAGTTGGTGGCAAAGCTATCCCTGGGTTATGATTGTTTAAATAATTGCAACTACGGCTTCATCAGGTATTTTTTTCTATCTGTGTCATGTGCTCGAAGGTGGATACGGGACCTCTCGTGGCTCGTGGCTTACCACGAGGTGATCCTTTTCCTCGGATCGTTACTAGTACAGCTGTGCTTATTTTTTATAGTTTCGTTTGAATTTGATATAATGTTTCTGAAATGAATCTTCTACAGGTACATAACTACGTTAGCTTAAGTGTCAATAATTTAGATTGACTTAAGTGGTTGAGTGCGTGTCGCCACCAAAAGTTCGTACACCATTTAGACGGTGAATTGTTTTTTCTTTTCATTTGGTGAGGAACGACTAGGATAAACAATTAACTTCCATCATGGCATGGCATATGAATAACTGAATTAAAATTTTCCTTGTGCCCTTTTCAACCTTCTAATGTTTTGAGTAAGTTTTGAAATAATCAAGATGTTAAAATTTTGACTTAAGGAAAAATCTAGAGCTCAACCTTTGAATCGGCAACGAATCTGTCCTGACCTTTCAAAAAATTTCTAGATCCTGATCTAAATGTCGTGAAACTTTGCGATCATACTCTCCAAAAATGTTTCGAAATTCTCTACAAGTTTCGTATTAAAAATTTCTCTATTTGACCCTTCGAAATTCTCAAATATTTCAAACGAGCTGGACAATTCATTCTCTTCATTCTGCAAGCATGTGCCACATTGAGGCTGAGTCAACAAGTCATATCTATTCGATCCTTTTCAATTTGGAAGCATACAAATACTTTCTGGAAAGGGTTGGAATTCCTCATGATTTTACAACTCTTGCCAAAACTCAACCCTTTTGATAAATGCCTCCACTTTGATCCGGCGAGTCTAGTTATCCGGAGTGAAGTTCCCGGTGAACACCTCGATGTCCGTATCGCCACCATAGATGACTAAGGCCCACACAAACTTACTCAATTGGGTAAACCCTATCGGAGTGAGCTTGTGCAGCTGAATACGATATCGATCCAAAACTGCCAATACAAACTGTTGGTAGGGAATCAAGAGCCCGTCAACGATGTAATCGCCAAAAATGACAACCTCGTCTTGTTCTAGCCAAAGTTCTTCATCACCACCAGGAAGGCGGTACCCCGTGATGACACTGCCTTCGACCATTTCCTTAATATCTTCTAGAGTCATGTGCGAAGGTTCAATCTTGAAACTGCGAGGATTTGGAACCTTTTTCGGTCACGAGCGAACGCGGCACAAAGATGTAGTGTTAGTGACTTTGACATCGGCCTCATCGGCTTAAGCGGTGGCATCCTCAAAAGCTGCTTTCTTCTCTTCTCTATCCCCCTTAACCTCGTCGGTTTGTTCACCCCTAGCGTAATCCTCGGCTGCCCCAACATTATCCTTCTCGCTATTGGCATCCTCCTCGTCCTTTCCCACACTTGAGCTACCACTCTTGACGTCGAGTTAGTAGCACAGGAGAGGGAGGTGTGTAGGTGGCGCTCTAGAGACCTGATGACACCCATATCCGGAATCCCATAGCAAAATGATCGGCCCTAGAGAGGCTAACCATGGCGTACCCAGCACAATGTCAACGTCGTCGGGCAAGTTAGCGGTGTAGATGTCGATGTGCTGGATGTCCTGGTCAATGGTGAGAGCAAATCCACGGCAAACAGAGTGGCTCACCACTTGATCCCCTAAAGCAAGAGTTAGGAAAAGTGAAGCACGGCAAAGAGGCAGCATCCGGGAGTTAGGATAGCTGGTGTCGACAAAGTTGTATGTTGGTCCTGTGTCGATGAGGATGCGCAGGTTGTCGGTGAAGGAGGAGCCTGTGACAAGCATGGGGCGCCTCCCCTCACCAATGATTGCCAGCAAGGTGCCCTCCTCATCCTCCATGTTGATGAGGTCGTCGAGGAGCTCGAGGTAGAAGAGATGCTTGCACTTGTGGCTACGGACAAATGACTCATCACAGTTGAAGCAAAGGTTCCGACGGCGACGCTCAACCATCTCCTCAGCTGTCAGCCGCTTGTAGACCTTGGCCACTGGTGTTGCAGCAGTTGCGGTGGCGCCTCCACCATTGGGGTCGTCGGAGTAGGGCAAGGGGCCGGTAGGGCCCTTAGTGACGGCGTCAATGTAGTGGTTCCCAGCGGAGTCCAAGATGGTGGCTTGCCCATTAGCTGATTTTGTTCAGCCACCACCGCAGCACAACGCTCATAAGCCCTATCGGAAGATCCTAACTTGACGACTACTTCAACTTGGAGATTTCCAAACCTATTACAATTCAAACTTGCTAACTCAATCTCAACTTTCTAACTTATCTCAACTTCCTAAACTTATCTAAAACTTGATCTCTTTAATTTGGAAACTCTTCATCTCGCTCCTATCCACTTTGGAAGGCCAGCCCCGCGCCCAAGGGAGGCCGCACGTGTGCCACGACCGCGTTTCGGCCTGGGCGCGCCCTCCCTGGTGGCGCGCCTATGCCAGAGGCAAGCCCAGGCGCCAGGCTGCCCATGCTGGGTCGGGCCGGCCTGTAACAGAGTCGCTTAAAATCTGTGCCATTGGCATCACATGTTGACCGCTGAACATGTTCTTCCATTCCTAATCAAGAATTAATAGATGATCAAAGGCATTGGGGATTCCTTTTAGTAGTTCGACATAAATAAAGATTTTTTGTTTTCTTAACGGTAACTGTATGTAGTTATCTGAATATTAACCGCATTTTGCAAATTTGTCACAAGGTATTTAGATTTTGAGTAAAAGTACTGTAGTAGTTGAATGGATGTCACTAAATTGTAACTGAAATCCCCTGCCGTTCGTTTCAAAAAAAATTTAACTGCAATCTGTTTTTTTCTTTCCCCTTTTATTTTTGGTCGAATGCATTAATATTTATCATATTATTCGTAACTGCTGGCATATAACGTGAAGTTGAGTTTACTGTCAGTAGCTGAAATTGTAACAGAAGAAATGTAGCAATTGAATCGATGTCACTAAATTGTAACTGCAATCTGACTTTTTATTTTTCTTTCCCCTTTTATTTTTGGCCGAATGCATCGATATTTATCATATTATTGGTAACTCCTGACATATATCTTGAAGTTCAGTTTACCACACTCTCCTTATTTATTTAACCCTTTTTAGACGATCTTATTTATTAAAGCTGGAGCATTCAGTCTTACACAGTATAAGGTTATTGACAATGGTGGTTTCTGGTGGTTTCAGTTTCAATAAATAGTTTATCATGTCAGAAATTTTGATGATGTGGCATGTTAATAACTAAGAGAGAGAAGAGACGTGTGTTTCATCTAAGTAAAATTGGATATACACTTTCCAAGACTATGAAACTGCATGAAACTAGCACTGAGAGCAAGTATTTCATTTCACATGCAACTTCAACCAATCATTATAAAATAATTAAATGCTATGATAATTTAGAAAACCAAAAAAATGAAACTATACATTGGAGGAGTGTGTATCATTTGGACTCTATATGATGTGGTACTCTTGGAAAGAACAAAATAAATGTGGTACTCTTGGAAAGAACAAAATAAAACCTCCCATTCTCAGTGGGAGTTTCATTTGCATTAAATAAGACGACAGGTCAGCTAAATTGCTGACATGGCAAGGTAATTAATATGAAAGAGATGAAATGAGTTTCACAGGATGAAACTGAGTTGGCACTGTTTCATATGTATGAAACTCAATTGAAATTGCATTAAGAGCACAAAAGTTTATTTTAACCAATCCCAATACAATAATTTGTTATGGTATGCCTATGAAACCGCGAAAATGAAATGATGCATTGAGAGAGACCATTTCATCTATGAAACCAAAACTCTTTTACTTATGTGGCACTCTTAGAAAATGTGAAATAAAACTATGCACCGAGACCGGCCTAAGTTCGCTACATACTACCTCCTTATTTCTTTTTTGAAGCTAAATTGCAGTAACTAGTGCATGTTCTGCCTGAAAAGTAATTTTCCCGGGAGATAATTAAGGAATTTAGTTTAATATTGTCGAGGGCAAAAAAAAATACTACTCCCTTACTAAATTGTTGTCGCCGTTGACTTTTTTTTGTTAAGTTTGACCATTTGTCTTATTCAAATAAAGTTTAACAAATGTCATATATTTTGTTGGAATATGGTTTATCACTAAAGAAAATTAAAATGTAGCATATTACTTTTTGTATTTGAAGAAATTTTTTGAATAAGACGAATGGTCAAACGCTACGAAAAAAAGTCAATGGCGACAACAATTTAGTAAAGGAGGGAGTATTTGCCGAAGTAGAAGAATGGCTGAGTGCAATTTCTTGATTTCTTTCTTTTGGTCTTTCGGTCTATTTTTTCTTTTTCTTTTTTTATCTTTGCTGTCATGTACTACATTAATTTGGCAATGAAGTTCTGTAAGTAGGGGTTATCCTCTCTTGTTTCAATTTTTTTTAAAAAAAGTTCTTTGTCTGAAATGCCTTAAGAAATATTTTTCTTTTTGAAAATAGCAGGTGTTCTATCTTTTCATTATTGTAGCAGAAAATGTCTCATTTTAAGGAAAAAAATGAGGTCAAACCGAAACATGAAAAAACCTACGTACTTTTGTACACTACTGTACAACAACTTGTGTTTTCAATTCGGTTGGCCAACAGTCCAAACCGTGGAAAACAACAACGACAGCCAATACACAGACGCAAGAACCACTGCAAACTAACCACACCACGAGCCATCAAAGGTTATCGTTGTCCAGCACAACACCTCAACGATGTGACAGCCCCGACTCTACAAAGACGAGCCCCAGCCTTGGCTCGAAGGCCTCCGCACCGTCTTCGATGCCATTTATCAAAGGACAGAGCAACGTGACAAGGATCCTCTCAGGCAACGCCTCTAAGGAAACAAACTACGTTCAAGACGTAGCTGCTGCCCGCTCTAGCGACCTAGAGTTTGAGGATTCTTTCTGACAACGCCTCCAAGGAGCGCTAGGAGGCGCGCCGCGGGGAGAGAGCGCCCCGGCGCCGCTTGGAGGCGTTGTCAGAAAGAATCCTCAAGCTCTAGGTCGCTAGAGCGGGCAGCGGCTAGCGCCCGGCGCTGCCGTCCTCCTGCATGCACACAAGGCTCCGCGGCTCTCCGGCGGCCTCGCTCGGGCCGAGAGGGGCGAAGGTTTTTCGTTACACTCAAGTTCTACCTTGGAAATTTTGCTGCAATGTTTGAAAAAACATGTGCTTAATTTATCTAAAGTAGAACATGTATATGAGAGCATCTAGCATTTTTTTTCTTTCTGATAGGACTACACGCTACTGCTTGCTTGCTTCTCAGTTCCATGTCGACTCTAATTATTTTTTTTCTGTGTAATCCGCACTTTTTCTATCTATGTGTCGTCTAAGTAAATAATATAAACTTTCGCTTGTTTTCGTTGTTTTGCAAAAAAAAAAAGGCAATTATGGTCCCGTCGCCGCTCATCTTTTCTGGTATCAAACAAAACTAAATTCAAACAAACTTCAGCCTAGAAACATTTGCAAGCAAAAGCCATCTCAAGAGTCAACACCCGGGAACGGACCTGACGGAATGCCAACAGTCCAAGATCAACAGCAAAAAGAATAAAAAAAAAGATCAACAGCAAAAGACCAGTCCAAGTCTAGTAAAGCGGCCGAACCTTGTCATCACAAATTTCTGCTGGGAGCCTATATATATAGTCACCACGGTATCAGCCCTTCTGGTCATCTGAAATAGTCCCAGCCCATGCCCTTGCAGCAGCGTGGCTCATGCTGCTTGCATTCTTTGTAACAACCACCACCGCATCACTGCGTAAGTCAAGAAAACAGTTTTCTGCGCCATAACTTGGTTCTCCTTGGTTGCTTATGGAACTTGGACATGCCACCAAGATACTGGTTTGTTGTTTCTTTCTGGTACAGAAGATCAGTAGCAGGCCTGCAGTTAGTTAGATAGTCATGTTTCCCGGCTGTTGGCATATGGGCATCACCTTCAAATCTTTCTTCTGAACATGATTTTGGTTTCATTCTTTTCAGCATGTCGATGCTGCTGGCTTGTGCAGCATCCGATGGCGACCTGTGGCCACGCTTGCTGTGGTGAAAACTGTTGTCCGCCCACCCCGCCGCCGTCGGTGCGCTGAACAATATCCTCAGGGCTGTTGGTAGTTACTACACAATGATACGAAATGACTCGGCGGGAATGTTGTGCTCCACTGCTCTTATATGAGCACGGGATGTATGTTTTCTGTTTGACAATAGAACATCTTCAGGACCGTTCATGTGCTACACCCAAATTCAAAAATAGTAGTGTGTATATATATATCTATATGAAGTGTTTGTTTTTACTCCCATCTGTAATTACTCGCATGTATGTATCTCACAGATTAGAAGGTATCTTTTCATACTTGAGGTTTCTAAATAAAGTATGTACATATACTTAAATTTCAAAAGTGGTATGTCGGCATACTCCCTTTTAAAAAGAGGATAAATCAAGTATATGTACACACTCCTTTCAATATGTAGGAAATGCAATATATAACAAGGTGCATAAAAATAAGATTTCCACAAAAAAATTCATGGTTACCATTTTGAAATTTCTTATTTTAGGTATGTGTACATATTCAAAATGATAAGTGGGTATGTGTGACATCCCCTCCGGGACACCCAGGAATCGGTACAGGGGGACACTCGACGAAGCGAGTTACAACGAGTGCATCATTTCATACAAGCCAGAATATATACATCATGGTATAATACAACCAGGTTTTCGAAATACAAACATCCGACAGCGGAAGCATAAACATTACTGAAGTTAGAAAACTACGATTCTTGCAGCGGAACTTATTCTCTTTACAACAAAAGACCACTAGATCGTCTAACGTGATGTACTGAGCCCGTCGTACACCACGGTCCTTCTCCTTCACGGTGTCGGGATCCGTTCCCATTGGACGGAACCACCCTCGGGACACTACTCCTCCTCCGGGAAGCTACCGTACGAGTCGAGGAAGTACGACTCGGGTCCTGAAAACATAACGAACAAACCCCGAGTATTCTAATACTCAGCAAGACTGACCCGTCAACGAGGCACGCTAAGGCCGACGCCTAGTATGCAAAGGCTCTCTGGCTGTGGGGTTTACTCCTTTGCGAAAACAGCACTAAAATATAGATCCTTACTTTCAAGGTTTTAGCTCAACCTTAGGTTCATTAACATTTATGTTTGCAGACTATAGCTATTGCAATCATGTTTGCAAGAAAAGATCGGAATAGATCATTATTCCTTCCATCTCTCATCTTCATCTTCCAGTTGATTACTACGATGCGACGAGCTAAACAAGCGGTACTCATTACTGCGAGGGACAGCGATTCGAATCAATTTATACCAGCTGGCAAAACCCGACTACACGACGTATACGCACCGCACTAGTCGTATACAACAACTTTTCCCGCTAGCACCTGACGGAAGACTAGCCATTTCCAACTCCCCGGGAGTATGGCGACTCCACGACTTCCCTCGTGGCTGACCCATCTCCCTCCCGTGAGACTCACCTCTCACTAACAGCCGAGTAAAGAGAGCCGGCTACGCTACATCTCCGGGACGGTAGGATACATCAGCTTGCTCGGGCCCATGATACCAGCATGTAGTACGGTACGTTCAAACTTGTTCAACTAAGCCGACAACGGTACGGTCCTTAACCGACACGGACGGGGCTACCACCTTGTAAGACCTCAACCGTCTTGCCCTTTCTCCTACGGGGCCCGTCCGGTCTCAGCTTTATCATCATCTTCCCTTCCACTCTCGGTTTTCTCTTAGCATTCCTCTTAGCATAAAATTGAACCGAGTCATTATCCTATATCTCGCGAGTAGTGTATGACACCACTCGACTTCTACCGATTCCCTACGACATAAGCTTAGCAATTAACGAGCTCTTCATACCAGACATAAGGGTAACATCTCATGGGAGTCCTACTCATGCATCTAGGGTGTCAAGCAACTCCTATAACCGAGTGCACAATCATGACTCATTAACCGTGATAAAAGTAAAGACTTTAAAATCATAGGTGGGATGCACCGGGCTTGCCTTTAACCGTAGCGTAGTTAGGTTCTTCGGTGCGTCGTTATCGTTGATGATTTCTCCTTCTTGATTCACCTCAGCGGCTTGTCGAACGACTTCCAAATCCGGAGTCTTCGATGTAGTTGCCTTCCATGATCATCTCTTCAGGATTCTTTCCTTCTGCCGGACGACCTCGCGTGCTACAACAATTAACGATACATCGTGAGTCACTAACATGCATGCATGATCATGCAAGATATGCCATGCGATGACTCTATTGATGATCAATACGTAATAGCTAAGGTCTATGCTAAAAGTAACATGCAATAGCGACCTGAAATGTTAACATGCGATGACACAAGAAATGATGAAATACGGTTATATGAAATGACGATGTTTGTGCTTAACTTTGGAAAATAAATTTAACAAAACCTTTCGTCTGCAATATCTCTTTTATTTTAAGAAATTCATTTTTCAAATTTGAATAGTAACTAGCATAAAATAATAACTTCTCTTAATCAAAAGAATGCAATTAATTAATACTTATGAAATTAAAATGCTCAAAATAGATATTTTAATTCATAAACAGATAAAGAATAATTTTATGAATCCAACAAAGTTGGTTTCATATTTTTCTTAATTTTTCTGAATATTTTATGAATTTTGCAAGTTTGCACAAATCCTGAAAATAAATAAATCACGAAAAAGATGAAACAGGCTTCGGGCCTCCTTGGCTGGGCCGGCCCATTAGCCCATGTGGCCCAGCTCGACCTGGAAGCCGCGTCTATGGCTGGCGGTGGCCGGAAGGCGGCGGCGCGGTGGCCGGAGTTGGTGCGCGGTGGCCGGAGTTGGTCGGATGACAGCAAACCTCGACGGAAATACTCTTACCAGATCCTCTCGACACGGGGAACCGATTGGTGGGGTCGCCGGCACCGGAGGATGGCGGGAGAGGCACCGGCGGCGAGCAGCGGCTTGGTGAAGCTTCGGCGAGGCCTAGCGACCGCTGTGGTGCGCTAACATTGGGGCAAAAAATGCTGCAAGCATCTACAGAGGATAGACAAGAGCGGCACACGGTTGGTTGACCTTGGAGATGGCCGGACACCGGTGCTCACCGTGGAGGCAGAGGCGGCGGTACTAGAAGCTCAGGAAAAACGCTAAACCCCAATTGAACCTGTGAGGGAAACGCAAAGGTGAGTCGACCAGGGGGTGGAGGAAGGTCTTGCGCACGACGGAGATCAAGAATCGGGCGAAACGGCTCACCGGGCATGGAGAATTTGAGAGACGCGGCAGTGGCTACCCAGGTTGGCGTTCCGGGGAAGATGAGCTTCGATCTCACGGACGGAGGGGACTTGGTGCGAACGGGCGGCACAAAGAGATGTAGGTGTTGCTCGCGAAGCTTTGGGTGGTGGTGGCTGGGTTGGGGGACAACCGGAGCTAGCTACCGGCGCTGGAGCAGAGAAGGCATGGTGGCCAGCTTTTTTTTCTTTCTGCGGAACGAACACAATAGAGCGAGAAGATCAGGACCACAGCTCGGTCTTAAGCTGGATGGGGAGGAGGGCGACGTGGCTACAACCTTGCTGCGTGGCACGCGGGAGAAGGCAGCGCAGCTGCTGCTTGGCACGCGGAGCACGCGGCACGGGGATGGGAGAACAGCGGCAGGTAGCGCTCACAGGCGAGAGAAAGAAGAGAATGACGGATGGCTTTGCCTGGAAATTTTGCAGAAAAGCCCTTAACAAAAGAAATATTCAAAAATGAACTTTCTGGCCCTCTAAAAATTCCACGAAAATTCAGGGTGGAATATAAAAGGTTTTGGAATCATTTTTGTTATTGGTCAGAGTTCAAATTCTCAATATTTTTCGAGATAAAAATTCAAACCTAAAACTGTTTTTGGAATTTAAATCAGTTGGTTTGGCTATTTCCCAAAGTGATAAAAATTCGGAAAAATGTTCAAAATTCATTATATCACATGCTTGACCAGGAAAAGCTTTTAAACACATTAATTTATTAATTTTGCACTCTTTAAAATGAAGCAACTTAAATTAAATTAAAGACTTAATTTTTAACATGCAAAATTTGCACACAACCAAATGATTTTGAAAATGAGGAATGACGATATGATGCTAGATGACATGAAATGCACATTTATTTCTTAGGGTTGTTACAGCCCTCCCCTTACAGGAATCTCGTCCGAGATTCACGATCGAAGCAACTAGACGGTGGTACTAAAGAACTCCGGTTAATTGGATCGAAGGAAATCTCCTTGTTTCCAAGTAGCTTCAGCTTCGAGCGATTGCTCCATTGAATCTTGTAGATCTTGATGGTTTGATGTTGAGTCACTCGATCCTTGGTGTCGAGAACTTTGATTGGATGTTCGCACTAGGTCAAGTCCGGTCAGTAATCGTTCCACATCCGATGTCGGTATGTCTACCGGTGGTTTGAGATGCTTCTTCAATTGAGTTATGTGGAACACATTGTGGATTCCCGATAAACGTGCGGGTAATTCTAAACGATGTGCCCTCGCTTCACATCTTTCTTTGGATCCGATGTAGCGTGGAGCAAACTCTCCTCCGATTCCAGATTGATGGACACATTTGGTAGGAGATACTCAAAGATAGACTTGATCTTCAACCTCGAACACTAATTATCGACGTCTTTTATCCATATAACCGATCCGTCAAGATTTGGCTCTCTTGAGATTCTCGTTGAATGAGGCGTATTTGCTCTTCGGCATCCTTTACTAGACCCGGTCCAAACACTATTCTCATCTCCACGTTTCGACCAATTTTAACGGTGTAGCGATGACTACGACCAGTATAGAGCTTGGAACAGGTGACATTCCAAGTATTTTCTTGATGGCTGTTCTTGGATGAGAATTCTGCTAACGGTAGGCATTTTCCAAATTCTTTCTGTCTGTCCATCTGTTTGAGGGTGATACGCCGAGCTCCGAAGGAATCCCGTTCCTATTGACTCATGCAATCGTTCGTAGAATCTGGAGACAAACGGTGCTCCCCGATCCGAGAGGATGGTCTTGGTTACTCCATGTAGGCAGAGTACACGAGCAATGTATAAATCTACACATTTCTTTGCCGTGTAGGTAGTACGTACGAATGTGAAATGAGCAGATCCCGTTAACCCGTCGTCAATGACCCAAATGGAGTTATGCTTTCATGAAGTCTTTGATAACCCCACATTAAAATCCATACTAACGTCTTACGGCTTCCATTCAGGAATACTCAAGGTGGAAGTGGACCCGCTTGCTTCGGATGATCTGCTTTTTCTCGTCGGCAAGTGTCCCACTCATTGACATACCGTACTATTTCTCGTTTCATTGTTGTCCACCAGAATCTTTGCTTTAGATCTTAAGATATCTTGTTGGTTCCAGGAGAAATAGAATATTTGTACGTATGGTCTTCATCCATTATCTTCCTGCGATGTTCCAGATTCTTTGACACTATCTCGTTCTTGAACCGGATAACACCTTCATCACCTGCTTGGGAACACTTGACTTTACCCTTCCGGAGTCGTCTTCTGATGTGTTCCATACCAGCATCCTTCTTTCGAGCTGCTACCACTCCTTCGCGAATGGTAGGAATAAGAGTCAAATTATTCAATACTCCATATAGAAGAATTCGGAGACTAGGTTCACTCATTTCCTCTTCCAAGTGCTTCCGTTAATAGCTGAGCGGTGAGACTGTTTCAACGAGCTTTTCGACTCAAGGCGTCAGCTACGACATTGGCTTTCTCGGAGTAGTAGTGATGAGGACATCACTCCTTTGGATACAAATGACACTCCTCCGTTGAACATTCAAGGACCAATCACTAGAGCTCGCGCCCGACAATTAAATTAAGAGGTGAGCTTGTTCCAAAGTCTTTCCTTTCATAATTTTGAGAATAGTTTGCTACCTAATGATTTTATTATGATTAGGAATCAAGGAGAGGACCATAACATGAATGGAATAGGGCTTGGAGGCGTGGAGGTTCAGCAAGAGGCGCAAGGCATTGTGGAGGCCCAAACCAAGTCGACTTCGAGTCTGTTTCGGAGTCCAGGAACAGTCTGAATTAAAACAGACGTCCAGATCGCATACGAAGTCGGATTTGGACGTTCTACATATGGATGGAAAGATAATTTCATAAGCTTTCCAGTGGAACCGGTCCCACGTCAAATTTCATCCTGAGTCGCCGGGAATCATCGAAACATTGGAACGTCCAGAATCTATTTTGGTGTTACGTCACCGTTTTTGGCCTTTGGGCCGTGTATCTCGTGTGAGCCCATTAGGGGAGCGTCCAGGGGGTTCTTGCACGTCCCCAAGTCTTTATTAGCAGCAGCCGCCACCCATGTTAGGGTTGGGTTTTGCTTAGATTATTCTGCTTAGACAGTTTCGCCGTTTATCGGTTTGTGAGACCCCAACTTGTGAGATTAATCATACATCTGCAAATTTGGTTGCGTTCTTTCTTGTTCTTGCTTGTGTTCTTGATTCGCAGGCAGGGATTAGCCTACTGGGTGAGGTCAACCGTGCAACGCCGGTTGATAACCATAGAGGACGTGGTGCTGCGATTGCGGGGTTCGAACGTGTTGTTCGAGAGCCGGATCGACGTGTGTCACATCTTCGCCAAATCAAGAGTTATCCGAACCTTTCGGAAGATTGGGACCCTAGTCCACATCAGGTAGTGAATCTCGATCTCATAATCCTTTATCCGCTCTAGCCATCTTCGTTGGCGCATGTTTAGATCCGCTTGAGTGAAGATTTATTTGAGACTCTTGTGGTCCGTGTATAGATGTACCAAGCTTTCCAATAGATGGTGTCTCCAGCTCTTCAATGCTAGAACCACAGCTTGTTAATTCCAGCTTCGTGTTGGTTATTGTTCCTCATGTCGCCTCAACCGTCGAGACGCATAGGTAATCACTCGACCCTCTTACATTATAGTACATCCAAGTCCAAGGTCGGAGGCATCATAGTACACATCAAACGGCTAGGTTAAATCCGGCTGAGCTAACACTAGTGCTTGTTGCGAGTAACTTCTTCAATGTCCGAAAAGCTTCTTCACCTTCGTTGCTCCATTCATACTTCTTATCCTTATTCCAACAATTTGATCATTGGCGTGGCAATCTTGAGGAAGTTTGGAATTAACCTTCTATAATAGTCTCGCCAACCCTAAAAAGCTTTGGATCTCGTGTGACCGATTTAGGTGGCTTCCAATCCAATACTTCTTTAACTTTACCAGGATCCATGGCATTTCCTTCTGCTGATATCCCGTGACTCGGGAATGGTACCTCCTTCAACTCGAAACTCACACTTACCGAACTTGGCATATAGTTGATGATCCCTTAGACGTTGGAGCACGGTCCTTAAATGTTCCGTATGTTCCTCTTCCGACTTGGCATAGATCAGAATGTCGTCTATGAATACCACGACAAACTTGTCCAATTCTGCGTAAACACCGAGTTCATGGGCACATGAAATGTGCTGGTGCATTGGTTAGACCAAAGGATATCACCAAATACTCATAAAGTCCATATCCGGTGGAAAATGCGGTCTTCGGTATATCTTCAGCTCCGATCTTAATCTGATGATATCCTGAATGAAGATCTACCTTGGAAAAGACTTTTGCTCCCATCAGCCGATCAAACAAGATGTCAATTCGAGGAAGTGGATATTTGTTCTTGATGGTCACCGCATTCAAGGGTCGATAATCCACACATAACCTCAATGTTTGATCCTCCTTCTTGACGAACAATGCTCGGGCATTCCCAGGGTGATGAGCTTGGGCGAATATATCCCCCGTCCAATAACTCCTTCAGCTTGTACTTTCAATTCTACCAGCTCATCAGGTGACTTTCAATACGGTCTTCTTGATATTGGTGCAATCCCTGGTTCAAACTCTAGGTTGAACTCTACTGCTCGATCCGGGGGTAAACCTGGTAAGTCTTGTGGACAACATCGTGGTATTCGCAAATTACGGGAATGTCTTCCAACTTTTACCATTAGTTTTATAACTCACTCGGAAGAATCGTTTGGGAAGAAGTCAACTGAAAATAATCTTGTCCATGAAGAGGAAAATTCGAGTGAACCGCAAAAGCATCTATATCCAGATCTGCCTTATAATACTTCATCCATCTCATGCCAAGAATCTCATCCAATCCTTGCCCATCTAAGACTATAAAGAAAGTGGGATAATCCTTACGACCCAACTTCAATGGTATCTCTGTAGTACCTCGAGCGAGTCATGATTTGTGACCCTTTCGGAATCTCCTCAAATGTGGTGACGTTGACACGACCGGTCTTCATCTTATCATATTTTTTTTACTTGCATGATTCTGTCGACCAACTGCTTTCCTTTGAGGACGCGTTGAAAAGTTCTGCTTTGTTGGTGCGACACAATCTTGAGTTAAGTGTCCAAGACAATCATCGTTATAGCATGGATGATCAGCGGATCGGGGTGTCGAGGATAAGGGGTGTATACTCGATAGGTCCGATTGTTGAACCGCTAAACGGGAGAACACCTGTTATCGATGCTCGAGGTGGCCGGTAAGAAATAGGACCTAATGGCATAGGCTCGAACCTCCGATCTGCTGTAGAAGTGTAGACTAGATGATACTTGGAGGGTACCTCACTTCCTTGTTCACCGGCTGCTCTCTTCTTAGTCTTCTCTTCTTAATGAGCACGAAGAGCATCCTCCATGAGTATAGCATCACTTACAACTCCTTGAAACTAACTCCTCGGTCCAATTTTAGAATGTCAAGGTGTTTGTTGTCAATATCCATCACTTTCATGCCGAGATCAGGAATCATGAGATTTATAAGGGGTTGGTGAAAGTCAATGATGAAGGAAAAGATTCAACTAGAATGGTTGAGATTAAGAAACAACATGGATTACCAAAAGATGCGACAATGCTTTCGTATATCCTGGTGTTGAAGGAAATATAGGCTTAAGATATTTATAAGGATAATTGCACCGATGAGTTTCCAATACAATGTTCTTCTTTCCGGTTGCGTACCATAGGTTATACGCTATCCGTTCGGAAGAACATTATATTTGGATTTCTCTTCTAGTCTCAAAATAGAGTATGCATTTTCACATCGCTCATGTTTGACTTTGAGAAGCGCCCAGGCGAACCGGCACAATTCAAAGGCAAAATGGCAATTTGAAAATACAAAACACCCATTTCCAAACTAGCTTTCGGTACAACTTAGTCTAGTTGAAAAGGTGATGATTATTTCTTCAAATGGAAGTCACTCAAGAACTTAAGGAAAGATAAGTTCCGGATGCAATTGAGTGAAAGAAGGATAATGACTTTCAGACTAGGAATAGTCATCTCATAATATTGGAACCTTATCATCCGGAAAATTCTGTCGAGATGAAGATCAAAATGACTATTACTCGGAGAGGAAAACAGAACTTTTGGTGGCTACAAAAATGGTAGTTAACCAGTCATCCGCCTGGATGAGGCCTAGAGCGATCGAAGTGGCATCGGTGACTAGCTCCCGGATTCTTCTACTCATACATTCCATCCTTCTCGCTCTTCCTTGGAAAGTTATTGGGCTTGTTCAAGATCCAGTATCTCATCATGTGTTTATCAGGTCCGCACCTAGTTGTTTAACTATTTCTTTGGCAGATGTAAGTTGTTCATCTCAAGATTCACCTATAGCATTCATTCATACTCGACATCTTTAATCTATCCCTTTAAATTCCTAGCTCTCATATGGGGCTCCATGATACTTACACATGATCGTCCCTGTCTTTGATTGTCTTTAATCATCTCGTAGACTAAAACTTAAATTCCCCATTCCATTGCCTCCGTGTGAGAATTCTTCTTGCCTTCTATTGCACTAGCATAAACTTCTTCCTGTGCCATCCGGAGGAAACTAACTCTAGACTACGATACTAACTTGGTCTAATCCCCAAAACCTCATATTATAGCACTCAAAATGTGATGATGCATGCACTACTCCGTATTAGTTAAACGACCGAAAGTTAGCACGGACTAACACGAATATTTAGGGACTACCCCGATGTAACACCCTGTTTTTTTTCAAAATTTGCAATAAAATAAAGTTTTGATTTATTTTATTAAGATGCTAGTGTTTAACCTAGGATAAGTATTTAATTTCTATTAAAATGAATTATTTTATTATTTATAAAATAATTGCTTGTTGCATTCATGCTCGATAGTTGCATTAGGTTTTATTTGGTTGAAAATTTGATTTCGAAAATCGAATAGAATTCGTTCGAATTTGAATTATAAACCGTAAAGTAGAAATGAGAAAAGAAAAACGAAAAAGATAAACTCCCTCCCTCGGCCATGGGCCGAAATTTCCCGGCCCAACCCCCTCTCCCCTTTCCCTTCTTCTTCCTCCGCCAACGACCCGATTCAGCCCCGGAGAGCCCGCCCTAGCCCGCACGAGCCCATCCCAAACCCGACACGGATCGGAGTTCGATTCCGCGTCCAACCCGGCCACCTTCGGCGTGCGTGCCACGCCCGCACCCCTATATAACGCGCCGCAACCCCGTGCCTCGACTTTTCCCCCACAAACCCCCGGATTCCGTGCCCTAGCCACCGCCACCATCACCGCCACTTGGGCCGCTCGTCGCGCCGCCGCCCGGAGCCCTCGCGAGCCCCGTGGACCTCGTGACGCTCTTCCCGACGACCCACCGCCGCCGCTCGTGAAGCAGCTCGTCCCCTCGTCGCCCGTGACGCTCCCGCGACGCCGCCGCACACCTCCGCCCGCCGTTCTTCGTCGCGAGTCGCCTCCACTTTCTCCCGTCGCCGCGCATCGTCACCGGTGAGTGCACCATGTCCCCGCATCGCGTGGACACCAACCGCACCGAGTTTAGGGCACCGGAGAGCCGGAACGGCCAAGCTCCGGCGAGCTTCCATGGCGCGCCGCCGTCCCCGCTCGCCGCGGGTGACCAAGCCCCGACCGGACCGATCCGGGCCGTCGGATCTCGGATCTGCGGTCCAGATTAGACTAATCGAACCGTTACGGTAGTTTTACAAAAACACCCCCGTCGTCTTAAATAATTAGTAAAGAATCCCTCCACGTTTACATAATTAACCCTATGTTAATTAATAATTATATTATAATCCTGTTAGAGCGCAAGTAATGTAATTTTTACACTTTAGCCCCCGAGTAATTTTATAATTATGTTTAGGTCCTGTAATTTTACATGTACACCCCTAAGTTTTTCCTAAATTATATTTTAGTGCTGTACTTTTTCATTTAGGCCCCTAAACTTTTTCATAATTACAAATAGGTCCCCGAAGCTCGCTGTTTTACAATTTAAACCCTATATCTTAAAACGTTCATAACTTTTAGCTCGTAACTCCGATTTAGGTGATTCTTGCACTCACGAGTTCGTAGTGACGAGTACTATTTAATGGTACTGTTTTCATAGACAGTAGGCATTGTTTGGTGTACTGTTTCTTATTTGCTATGTATGTGTGTTTTCCGACGTGACGAAAATAGACGTGGAAGAGTACGAGGATTCCCAAGACCCGAGTTTGAGCAGCAGCAGCAAGAGGAGACAGGTAAGTGTCCTTGATGCACATTGCGCCTACTTTCCTTACTTTCTGAATTTACATTTCGTGCATTATCGTTTAAATTGAATCCTATTTGTGTCATACCCTGTTCCCTATTCTACCTTATCGCCTTGGTTATGGTGTAGTATGTTAGGATGGGTACGTCATTGCTAGTTGCTTTATATGGGGTTCAAACTGAACTAAATGCTAAGCTTGATTAATTATTCACTTGAACATAATGATCATGAATTGGGGGATGCTTTTTAGCAACATGGAACTTAGGTGATCCCGACAGAGGATGTGGATGATGGTGCGGGAATGCACAGGTACTCGTAGTAGTACTATTGGGCTGCGGTAGTACCTGTTGGGGATCATAAGGACCGGTTCTTGGAGCGGCAACCCAGGACTTCCGCACAAAGCACGTGGCTGATAATGGGTAGGTAAGGTTTAGTACCGAGGTAGCTTCCCGGCTCTGCGAGCGTCGAGGAAGGATGAAGGAAGAAGGTGTCTTCCGGATTCGGGCGAGGAAAGGCGGAGTACTTGAAGCCACGGTGCAAGAGGGGCCCCTGGATGATGTGTCACTTTGATGGCGACGAAACCTTAGCATGGACGTTTTGCAAGCCGGGAAGTCCTTAGAAAAGACCTTGCGGTGATCTCTTGGCCTCATACCTTAGGAAGTGTGTTGGCATAATAGAGGTTTTAGTCATAGAATAGTGATGGAATCACCGACCTGTGGGTAAAGTTGTGCAACCTCCGAAGAGTGTAAAACTGTTATTAACAGCCGTGTTCACGGTCACGAACGGCCTGGATCCTCACGAGAACTAGAGGGATGGTTTGGGTGGAGTAACCCTTTGGTAGCTACAAGCGGGGTAACTTGTGGTGAGGTGAGCTACAGGCGGGGTAACTCTGTAGTGTGGTTTCTGCAAGTAGGGTAGCTTGCGGTGGTTAACAGCTGGGGTAACCTCGTTGGTGCTTTTATCACATAGTAAATAGGTTGTTTAATTAACTTGACTAGTATAGGTGCTTCTATTGCAAACCCCGTGTCGGCTTTCCTTTTATACAGCTTGCATGTCATTTTCCCACACTTGCTGAGTACGGCATGTACTCACTCTTGCTATTTCCTGTTGCTATACACTACTCGTCGCTCGAAGCCGAACGGAGGTACCTTGATGAAGACTACTACTAGGCGTCCGTTTCCCGGTTGATTGCCCGTGGCGTATGGAGTCTTCCGCTGAGTTTAGTTTAGTCCTTTGAGACATTTTTTTAATAAAGTTATGTAATAAAGATACGCTTGAGACGATGTAATAAGTTATACTATGACATTGGTTATACTCGTTATTTCACTATTGTCTCTATATGTGTGATTAACCGATCCCGGCACACATATAGCTATGCATTCGGTCTTGGCTTTAAGACTCGGGTGTGACACCCGAGAAGCACGAACTTCGAACAGTTAGACAGACTAACGGTTCAAAGTCCTTAAATGGGCTCCGTACTCTCACGTTCTCTAAACGTGCTAAACGAGTTAAGTTTTGAAAACGAGCTTGTAAACAATGTATCGTTGCCCTCGTATTGCTCGATACCAGCTGTGACATCCCCTCCGGGACACCCAGGAATCGGTACAGGGGGACACTCGACGAAGCGAGTTACAACGAGTGCATCATTTCATACAAGCTAGAATATATACATCATGGTATAATACAACCAGGTTTTCGAAATACAAACATCCGACAACGGAAGCATAAACATTATCGAAGTTAGAAAACTACGATTCTTGCAGCGAAACTTATTCTCTTTACAAGAAAAGACCACCGGATCGTCTAACGTGATGTACCGAGCCCGTCGTACACCACGGTCCTTCTCCTTCACGGTGTCGGGATCCGTTTCCATTAGATGGAACCACCCTCGGGACACTACTCCTCCTCCGGAAACTACCGTACGAGCGGAGGAAGTACGACTCGGGTCCCGAAAACATAACGAACAAACCCCGAGTATTCTAATACTCAGCAAGATCGACCCGTCAACAGGCACGCTAAGGCCGACGCCTAGTATGCAAAGGCTCTCTCGGTCGTGGGGTTTACTCCTTTACGAAAACAGCACTAAAAGATAGATCCTTACTTTCAAGGTTTTAGCTCAACCTTAGGTTCATTAACATCTATGTTTGCAGACTATAGCTATTGCAATCATGTTTGCAAGAAAAGATCGGAATAGATCATTATTCCTTCCATCTCTCATCTTCATCTTCCAGTTGATTACTATGATGCGATGAGCTAAACAAGCGGTACTCATTACTACGAGGGACAACGATTCGAATCGATCTTATGCCAGCTAGCAAAACCCGACTACACGACGTATACGCACCGCACTAGTCGTATACAACAACTTTTCCCGCTAGCACCGACGTAAGACTAGCCATTTCCAACTCCCCTGGGAGTATGGCGACTCCACGACTTCCCTTGTGGCCGACCCATCTCCCTCCCGTGAGACTCATCTCTCACTAACAACCAGTAAAAGAGAGCCGGCTACGCTACATCTCCGGGGCGGTAGGGTACATCAGCTTGCTCGGGCCCATGATACCAGCATGTAGTACGGTACGTTCAAACTTATTCAACTAAGCCAAAAACGGTACGGTCCTTGACCGACACGTACGGGGCTACCACCTTGCAAGACCTCAACCGCCTTGCCCTTTCTCCTACGGGGCCCGTCCGGTCTCGGCTTTATCATCATCTTCCCTTCCACTCTCAATTTTCTCTTAGCATTCCTCTTAGCATAAAATTGAACCAGTCATTATCCTATATCTCGCGAGTAGTGTATGACACCACTCGACTTCTACCGATTCCCTACGACATAAGCTTAGCAATTATCGAGCTCTTCATACCAAGCATAAGGGTAACATCTCATTGGAGTCCTACTCATGCATCTAGGGTGTCAAGCAACTCCTACAACCGAGTGCACAATCATGACTCATTAACCGTGATAAAAGTAAAGACTTTAAAAGCATAGGTGGGATTCACCGGGGCTTGCCTTTAACCGTAGCGTAGTTAGGTTCTTCGGTGCGTCGTTAGCGTTGATGATTTCTCCTTCTTGATTCACCTCAGCGGCTTGTCGAAGGACTTCAAAATCCGGAGTCTTCGATGTAGTTGCCTTCCATGATCATCTCTTCAGATTCTTTCCTTCGCCGGACGACCTCGCGTGCTACAACAATTAACGATACATCGCGAGTCACTAACATGCATGCATGATCATGCAAGATATGCCATGTGATGACTCTATTGACGATCAATACTTAATAGCTAAGGTCTATGCTAAAAGTAACATGCAATAGCGACTCGAAATGTTAACATGCGATGACACATGAAATGATGAAATACGGTTATATGAAATGACGATGTTTGTGCTTAACTTTGAAAAATAAATTTAACAAAAACTTTCGTCTGCAATATCTCTTTTATTTTAGGAAATTCATTTTTCAAATTTAAATAGTAAATAGCATAAAATAATAACTTCTCTTAATCAAAAGAATACAATTAATTAATACTTATGAAATTAAAATGCTCAAAATAGATATTTTAATTCATAAACAGATAGAGAATAATTTTATGAATCCAACAAAGTTGGTTTCATATTTTTCTGAATATTTTATGAATTTTGCAAGTTTGCACAAATCCTAAAAATAAATAAATCACGAAAAAAGATGAAACAGGCTTCGGGCCTCCTTGGCTGGGCCGGCCCATTAGCCCATGTGGCCCAGCTCGACCAGGAAGCCGCGTCTATGGCTGGCGGTGGCCGGAGTTGGCCGGATGACAGCAAACCTCGACGGAAATACTCTTACCGGATCCTCTCGACACGGCGGCAGCGGCGGCTTGGTGAAGCTTCGGCGAGGCCTAGCGACCGCTGTGGTGCGCTAAAATTGGGGAAAAAATGCTGCAAGCATCTACAGAGGATAGGCAAGAGCGGCACACGGTTGGTTGACCTTGGAGATGGCCGGACACCGGTGCTCACTGTGGAGACAGAGGCGGCGGTACTAGAAGCTCGGGAAACACGCTAAAACCCAATTGAACCTGTGAGGGAAACGCAAAGGTGAGTCGACCAGGGGGTGGAGGAAGGTCTTGCGCACGACGGAGATCAAGAATCGGGCGAAACGGCTCACCGGGCATGGAGAATTTGAGAGACGCGGCAGTGGCTACCCGGGTTGGCGTTCCGGGGAAGATGAGCTTTGATCTCACGGACGGAGGGGACTTGGTGCGAACGGGCGGCACAAAGAGATGTAGGTGTTGCTTGCGAAGCTTTGGGTGGTGGTGGCTGGGTTGGGGGACGACCGGAGCTAGCTACCGGCGCGGGAGCAGAGAAGGCACGGTGGCCAGCTTTTTTTTCTTTCTGCAGAACGAACACAAGAGAGAGAAGATCAGGACCACAGCTCGGTCTTAAGCTGGATGGGGAGGAGGGCGACGTGGCTACAACCTTGCTGCGTGGCACGCGGGAGAAGGCAGCGCAGCTGCTGCTTGGCACGCGGAGCACGCGGCACGCGGACGGGAGAACAGGAGCAAATTCCTTACATACCATCAAAAAATATAGTCTTCCCTTATGAACCATCAGAAATTTGACATTCCCCTCTGTACCATCGTTTTAAAATTTACATCCCTTAGATGCCATTTTCATCACAGTAAAGATAAACAGCAGCACGATTTTCACATAATGACCATTGTACCCCCTGGATTACAATGAACTAATCCCTTCCCCACAGCATACCCGATTCTCCAAAACCCTAACCCTACCGTCGTGGTCTTGCCTAGAGGAGCACCTCGCGCCACCCCTCGGATACGCGCCGGTGACGCCACATCGGCCCGCGCCACGCCTGGGCCTGGTACCTGCGCCGCACCACACCTGCCGTCGCACCGCGCCTGGGTCTGTGTTATTTTGTTGGCCCTTATTGTGAACTTGTTATTTTGTGAGGACAGTTGGCAACCAAGATTGTGGGGTAGTAGGCAGGCCGATTATTTTGCTTTTGCATGGTATATGTGAACCAACAGCATAAAACATATGTATAAAAATATATTGTGTATATATATATAATATGGTAAATTAAATGTTCCATTTATATGTGTTTTGTTATTGAAAATATTATGATATATTGTTATCTCAGCTCACGTAATGTCGGTATTCTAAACTTGCAACATATGGCCCATCATCACTTCAAAAGTAATGGCATGTGAAGGAACCACATGATTTGCTACATTTCCTCTTCAGGGGTAGATTAGTTTTTTCCATCACCATTTAACATGAATGTATCACTTTAATAGTGAAAGTGGCATGTAAGGGATACAAAATGTAAACTGATGGTATACAAGGGAACCTTAAATTTCTGATGGCTCATAAGGGAAGAGCATATTTTTTGATGGTATGTAAGGAATTTGCTCGGAGAACAGCGGCAGGCAGCGCTCACAGCCGAGAGAAAGAAGAGAATGACGGATGGCTTTGCCTGGAAATTTTGCAGAAAATCCCTTAACAAAAGAAATATTCAAAAATGAACTTTCTGGCCCTTGAAAAATTCCACGAAAATTCAGGGTGGAAGATAAAAGGTTTTGGAATCTTTTTCGTTATTGGTCAGAGTTCAAATTCTTAATATTTTTCAAGATAAAAATTCAAACCTAAAACTGTTTTTGGAATTTAAATCAATTGGTTTGGCTATTTCCCAAAGCGATAAAAATTCGGAAAAATGTTCAAAATTCATGATATCACATGCTTGACCAGGAAAAGCTTTTAAACACATTAATTTATTAATTTTGCACTCTTTAAAATGAAGCAACTTAAATTAAATTAAAGACTTAATTTTTAACATGCAAAATTTGCACACAACCAAATGATTTTGAAAATGAGGAATGACGATATGATGCTAGATGACATGAAATGCACATTTATTTCTTAGGGTTGTTACAGTATGTACACATACCTAAGGTGATTTTTCGAGCGTGGGAATAACTACACCCGAGAGTAAAATGGAATTATATATATATATATATATATATATAACCCCACGCTAATGGGCACCCTGAGTAGTTATTCAGTACCCAGACCCAACCGCACATAAGGGGGCTGAACCAGGCCAGCACCAAGCAGCGGCCAGAGCTCCCACGCCTCCCCCACTTAATTAATGAATTCTCCTAATGAAATGTAATTAGTGAAAGGAAACAAAGCCATTGATTGATGCACATGCCGTGTGCACGTTGTGTGCATGCATGGTGCTGTATGGAAACTAATTCTGCACGGTGGCTATTTTTTGTTGATTCCATTTTCAAATAATCAATAACATTTAAATGGAAGATTAAATCATGTGTTAGAGAATGGATTAAGACTTAAGAGCATAAATCTTTATAGAGTGGGTGTAAAAACTAAAAAATTGCAACGTTGGTGAATAAAACTACTGATTTTTTTTCTTAGACAAAGTATGCATGTGTAATGAAGCAGTTAAATCATAAAACTTGGTGGCTGATCATAAAAATATGGTTTTAGAATAGCGTAAGTTCCAGCTTCTTAAGTAATAAAAAATATTAGCAAAGTTTAACCGCACTTCAATGCATGCATAACAGTGCATTGAGAAAAATCCTCGATCCACACGGAACAGTGGAGTCCTATAGCACAACTGGTGCTACGGAACAATTAAAATAGCGTTAGATATCTTAGGGCATAATCATTAGTGTTATGGAATTTTAGAACGTTTAAATCATAAGATGTGACAGCTCAGAGTATAATAACTAGTGACACGAATAATGTCATTATGTAATAATCTTATCATACTTTTCTAGTACATAATAATAATAATGAAATATAAAACATGAGTATGTTTACTTAAAACTAATTAAGACCACTTAACAACTTAAAACAAAGAAAACGTGCATCTTGTCTGAGGTGGTAACCGTACTGATGTGTCCCCAGAAAATATTTTGAGAATTCATGCCACCACTAAGAACTTGTATTTCTTACACATGTAGATGCACTGGTGGCCCGTTATTATTCGTGTTTACCCACCTTTTTACTCAAGTGCTTGTGATAGTTACAAATCACAACTGACTATCGCAAAATATAACATGTTGTTCTAAAATACTCTCAAGATTTGTCTTATTAAATAACTTAAATTCTTTTTGTAAGAAAATGCTATTCAACAAAGGTCTGTGGTTGTAAAAAAGTTCAGTTTCTAAATATAAAAACTCACTATCATAAGTGTACAGGGTACTTTGATTGTAATTGGTACCATATATAAATATAAAAACTGAGCATTATGAGTGTAAGAACTATTTATATTCACATGCAATGGAACCAGCCCTTTATTTTATCGCTTAGCTAACCAGGTTAAAACCTTTAGGCCAATAAAAACCATTTCATGTAATTGTAAAATGGTGTTCGTTTTACAGTGACAACCTTTGACAATAAAAAATTATCTCGTAACTGTAAATGCTTTGCAGTCACATGTTAATAGACCTATAGAAACCGTTTTATGCAATCGTAAAACATTATTCATATTGTCAAAACCCTTAATTGTAAAACATTTCCTTTAAGATTTTACGGTCATGATATTATCATTGTTAAGTGGAGGAATAAAAATCGTATAGCCAGATAGAGCATTACAAGTACATAAAGTCATAAATGTCTATATCAGCCAAATAGTTCTCCACAGTGCCACATTGTTGGAATATAAAAATTAACACAAATTTTACAACCAAAGAATCTCTTGAAGCTCAGAGACGTCATAAGCATGCAAGCATAAAAATAAAAAAAGCTGACTCCCTGATTAGCATAAACATTTGCCCGTTAGAAGCATGAACTAGAAATATCATATCATAAATTTCTAGTTCTACAAGTCATGAAAATTACAATAAGGAATTTATACAATAAATTACACAATGTATAAGAGCAAAGAGTTGTGTTGTTGGGACAAAAAGAAACTAATGGCTTTATATATTAGAATGTGGATAAAACACTCATTTCTCGAGGCACAACATTTGTACAATAGAAATAAAACCATGAGTTCTCTAATATTTTTCTTTCATCTCAATAACATTCTAACCATAAAAACCTTTTCATGTAAATTTAAAATATTTCTTTTTTATGGTAACAACCCTTGGCTGCAAAAAGTTATAATGTAACTATGAAATAGTATTAATTTTATATTCATAACTTTTCATTGTAAAAACTATCCAGGTTTTATGGCAAAGAGCATAGGCCATAGCAAAATGTCGAGCTGAGAAATTTAGCGACTTTTAATTCTTGAGTATTAAGATGCGGGAGTCCAGAAGCAAAACTAGTGATAGCGAAGGATTAGTGATATGGAATTTCATAATATTTTTAAATCATAACATCTGACTACTAAGAATATAAAATTAGCGATTCCAAATAATAAATCATGTTGTTGTGTAATCATTCCATTCTATTTTATTAGTAACACGATCATAATGCAATGCAAAACTTGAACATGTTGAATATAAAATCGTTAATACCTCTTTATAATTGTATATAAACAAACATGCATTTTGCACGAGGTGCTAATCATGCTGAAACACACCAGAAAATATTTTGAGAACTTGTGCAACCAAATAAAAGACCTGTATTCTCACACGTGCAATGGTGTCTGTTAATAATGTTCATTAACCTTTTTATCAAAGTTTTTTATTTTTCTACGAGTCCAAACCATAATCATAAAGATATCACCCATGTTCTTATAAACTACTTTCAAGGTTTGTCTTTTGTGTAATTACTTATATTGTTTTGTAATAGAAAGTTATTTGACAAAGGTTCTATGGTTGTAAGAAGTACATTATATATATACAAATACTTGCTGTCATAAGCTTAAAAGGTACAATGATCGTAATAGGTGTTATCTTTAAATATTAAAATTCCTCAGTGTGACTGTAATAACTATTTATATTTTTACGCAATGGTGAGTGCTTCATATGACAATGTAGATAGCACGGTCACAACCTTTAGGTTCATAAAAACCTTTTCATCTAATCGTAGAATAGTATTAATTACTTCACAACCATACAATTTTATGGTCACGGTACTGGACCCACAGAAACCTTTTAATGTAACCGTAAAATATTATGATTTTTATGGTCAAATGTGACTATAAAATAAATATATTTGTATATGACTTCAACTCAAGTATGACTATAGCATTGTTCCAATCATAAAATAGTACAAAGTTCCAATCATAACAAAATAGGAAATGTATGTCTTGCGTGTAGCACAGTTCCAATCATAAATAGTACATAGTCCTCAGAACATAAAATCTTTACATTGAAACTAAAAACTAATAAATCAACGCTGAATGCCATCTAGCGCTCTTGTCGCAAAACATAGCCGTGAGAGAAACATTCCACCAAGCCAACATGATGTTCCAAGCTCCTGTACACATTGTGGTCAAGTAAACAAGTTTCAGGTCACCACCTTCATAACAATTATGTTGGCACAACCATGATGCCATAATTTCGCATGCCAGGTCCGCCACTCTTGCTGTTCAAACAATATTGAATGGTTATTATTTGTAAATAACACAACCAGGAAAACAATGGCCTCGATGGACCTGTATTATATACATGATTCAATTGCAAACTAGGTGAGGACAAATAGATTAAAGGAACATGGACCAAGTCAGGGAAAATACCATGGTCCTAAGTGTCATCCTGGCTCATAGATTCGCCTAACAATGGAAATAGCACCTGGATCCGTCTGAAAATCAAAAGTGATAGGAACCACGGCACCGGCGGAACCAAATAAATATAAAAGTGCATCCTGCATCGGCTGATCCATATACGTTTACGTACCTTTAGAAGGCTAATCTTCAAGGCATCATTGACGATGCTGCCATAGCTTCAGCCCGGACTGTGATTTCTCCACACAAATATGCATCAATATATGGACCACCGTGATGTTGTTAAACACCTGGGACTGAGGAACTAGCCAGCCGGTGCGCTCGTCACATGGGTTGCAGTGGTCGCGTTTGTCGAGCAGGGACCAGAAACGTACTTCTGTCCGTTGCCAATTGCTCCTAGGATGTTGCTTCTCACTGCTCGTCGCCGCAGGTTTGTTACATCCAGCATGCATGAAGATAAAAGAGAGCGGAAGGCGAGGCATAATATAATGGAATCAATAATGAATGGAAACAAAATCACAGGTAATAGACGTGTACATACTTGGACTTTCCATCTTATAATTAAGACAATAATCCAGGTGCAATAATTAGGATTTAAATATATGCATGTAGCTAGGGGTTTTTGGCATCGGCATGCATGTGGAGACGAAAGAGAGAGAAAGACAAGAGACAATATAATGTAATTTAATCATTAAAGAAGGAAACAAAATCATACCAATAAACGTGTACATGTCCGACTTTCCATCTTAATTAAGACAATTATCTCGGAGCAATAATTAGGCATGCATGCATGTAGGGCCATGTTGGTTTGGATCGGCTGAGAATTGGCTCATTCAGATGACAATAAGCCGGCCTGGGTACTGAATAAGCTATTCCGTACCAGGATACTATATAGGGGTGTTGTTTATTATATCACTCTCACAAGCCAGGTAGGAACCAGTGTGCCTATGTGGCAGCCATGGTGCACCACCAATAGAGACACTATTAAACCAGGCCGATTTCCCCTCTGTACGTGAAAACATGCCCGGTTTTCTAGTGGTGACCGCTTGACATTTGATATTTTGATTGCCGTAATTAATGACACAATTATGCTATGTAATGAGATCGGTTTCTCCATGAAAAATAAGAATGTCAAGATGAAATCAGATTGTGATAGAATACGTGCACTTATTCTGAGGTCAAAATCTGCTCACGTATTACAGAATGGTTGATATTTTTTTGCAGCTAGATAGCAAATATATTTTACACGTATTCTTCCTCTAATGCTACTTATCTATTGTTAGTACCTCTAACCAGAAAACTTGACCTTCAGGTGAACAATGAAGCTAATTAGTTTTGGCATTTTTGTCGGAAAAAATAGTTTTGGCATTTGAGATGTGCGTAGGCACGTAACATCTGTTCACAGCTTGTACCATCTAAGCACACTTAATGTAGGATCTGAACTACTTTGAGGATAGCACAGGTAAAAGATATATAAGAACGTAATTTTTTGTAGTTGAATACATCAAAATATTTGTAGCAATGACGTGAGCACAAACTATTAATCAGAGCACAAATATCTTCAGATAAGATCAAAAAATTGTACTGACTTACAGAGGTATATCTCTCTGATCATGAGTCATATAACAATCGATGCATTACAGCCCGTCTCACTCTCATGTTACTATTTTACCACAAAATATTATACCGTCACCATAAATATTTTATACTAGTTGATAACCCCGTGCGTTGCAGCGGGACTAAAAGATATTAACTTCAAAATTATAATCTTGAGCTAATTGTCCATTCTTTATCTAAATGGTTGAAATTAATTATGATGATGCGGCGCAACGTGGATTGAGAGAAATAGCCATTAAAATGTGCAAGTGGGTTGCATCTTTTATATGTAAGTAGATTTATATGCTTGCAAGTTAAATGATGACAATAAAACCTTTATTTCTGCCAGATAAAAAGAAGGTTGTGACCATAAGACTCATAGCGTTTTACTGTTACAGGAAAAAGTAATTACGGGCCTACCAACTTGTGATTGTAAATCCTTTATCATGTTTTAGAATAAAGCTACTCCAACGTTTTGCAAGATCATAAGTTAAAAAATAATTGTAAAGGTTTCACCTAAGTGATCACAATAAATCAAGGTCTGTTTTATTACATGTATAAAAAGCTGTTGTGGGAATCGCAAATGACTAGAGTAGTCGATATATTTTGGAAACTGCAAAAACAAATTCAGAAAAAACCAATTCATAAATAATGCGAACAAGTAGGATTGCAAAAACATTCATGATGCTTTGTAGTTAACATCTAAGATCCTTGTTCCATAGGTAACAACATGCATGTCCATATATGATAAATAAATTTTGCAGATGGCATATATGTCAAATATTTACAGCTGGAAACATATTTAGGTCGAAAGCGTTCAATATTTATGTTATAATTTGTATTAAAAGTTTCACTTATGTGATCATAATTTTTGACAATTTCTTATGATTTCATTTTGCTATTTTTAATCGGATGTAGGAACATTTTTGCCTGCCTTCTAAGATAGATAAATATTCAATGGCTGATAGTACGTGTTGAGGTCCATTAAGTTGTTACTCCAAGGCCGGCCACCAAATAAAAATACCGATTACATCAAGAAATGATACTTGTTTAAGTAGACGCAATGGTGTTAGAAAAATAATTGTTACAGCCGAGTACAATGGAACAGATAATCTGACAACACTAATATTTCAGAGAAAATTTGCATCCTATTGTAATGTTACTAGCTTTTATATATCCTTTGATGGAACATTCTCTTTTTCCATTTTGATATAGAAGCCTTGGTCAGGGTACGCCTGTTACAATATATTATGTTCTCAAACAACAGTATTAGCAATCATGCTTAGCAAGAATCAAATTAAGTTTGGCATCAGGCTGAACAAGCACGCGTGGCTTGTTTTTATACTAGCAAATTTGTGACTATCAGACTATAATTTTACAGTTACTCACTATAATTTTCTATGAAGATAGTTTGTGTCTGCTTGTAACAGCCCAGTTTGTAAACAAAACTTTCGTGTAATAAAATCTCCGAATTCGAAAGAGTTTGAATCAATTTCGAATGAGAATCAAATCCAAATATTCACAAACCATTTAGTATTCAAATTTGTGACATGGGCCGAATCTTCTCTCTTTTCCTCGCGCGGCCCAGCCCGACCCAGTCCAGGCGGAGCAGTGTCATCTTCCTCACTTTCCACCTCGGACTCACCTGCTCCCGCGGCGAAGCACCGGAGGTCGCCACCTCGGACGGGTGTCGTGTAGCGCCCCAATCCCTACCTGCTCCAGCCGCACCTGCCGCCTACTTAAACCTCCCCACCAGCCGCCGCCTCCCTTCTTCCTCACTTCCCCCAAACCCTAGCCACCGCCGCCGCGCTGCGGTACTCCCCCACGCCATGGTTAGAGTGTTGAACCAGCGGCGCTCGTGCTGCTTTTCGTGCGCGGCGTGAGTCGTGGAGCACGCCGGTGCTCTTGGTTTCGCGGAAGCTACTCGGGAGAGGAAGTGCGACGCGCGTGAAGATTTCCGTGGCCATCTTCTCCGGCTCCGTTCATCGTCCACGGTGAGGCTCATCCTTTTCCTCGACCCGTTCTTACTTCCTCGTCGTGTGCTCTCCTCCTTGGTGCTGAGCGGGGGTGTTTGTGCCTTTGGTAGCGACGGAACGCTCGAGCCCGTGGTCACCGTCCTCTTCGCGGCGTCGTCGTCGTCCGCCGCTGCCGAGCCCCGTCGTCCGCCGCCGTCGGTGCCTCCCTGCCCATCCCGTGGCCGTCAAAACGTTGCTGGTGAGTTACCACATCACCTCCCCGCTTTTCCCTCCGGATCGGACGCGAATCGATCCCCTCGGCGAGCTCCACCACCACATCCCCATGGCCGCCGGTGAAGAACCGGCTAGGGCGGGGCTCATGCTTGTCTCTTGATCCTGCTAGCTTCGTAGCGGTCCGCTAGAGCTCGTGCGCTAGTTGGTTTGGAAAAAGGTGCAGATTTTAGTGTGGTTCGTTGGGGCTCTGTCATGCGCCGCGGCGGAACTCGCCGCCGGCAGGTCTCCGTCCATCTTTTTGGGTGGGCGTGAGTGCTTGGGTACCGTGCAACATGAGCTCCCACCTGGTATGCTCGGAGTAGAGAAATCAACACCCGTGGCGTTTTCCCCTCGCGCCGCCGCCGCAGTAGAACTCCGACGAGCTCGCTCGTCGCCGGCGGTGGGAGTTGAGGCCGATGATTGGTGTGGGCAGCTGCGCGGTGTCGCGGTGGTGCCACGGGTGTGCCCCGCCGAACGTGCGATGAGCCGTAGCGGCCGGAAGTACCGATTCCGGCAGCCCCGTGGCGGAGCAGGAGCGGCGCCGCCCTCTTCGGCGGTGCTGGCGTGGCGGCCGACGTGTCGTGATTTTCTGCTGATGTGGCGCCACGTAGCGTAGGTTTCTACCGACGTGGCTCCGAGGTGTCGTCTCGCGTGGCAGCTGCGTGGCATCCGCGTGGCGGAAGAATTGCCACGTGGTGCTGACCTGTAGAGTATTTAATCGACGTGGCGTCTACGTGGTGTTGACGTGGCGCCTACATGGCAAAGAATATTCTAGGGAATATTCCTTTTCTTTTTATTGGATTTTCCTGAATTTCCATAATTCATTTATCTTTGGAAATTCATATCTTTTTCCTGGAGCATTAGAAAAATACGCGGTCAGTTGCGTTGGATTCGTAGCGACGTTATCTACGCTTTAGTGTAGCTTTTGGTCATGTTCTAGTACCGTAATTTCTGTCGTTAATTCCGTTCTTTTTCCTATTGCCTCGTTATGCGTGCCTAACCCTTGTTTCACGATCCGTCCGTCGGAGGGTGCCGAAGAGTTCTCGTCCGAGCCGCAGTTTGAGGAGTTTCCGCCGGAGCAGCCGTACGAGTACCCCGACCCGGCTCGGGAGCAGCCCTATCCAGTGCAAGCCGCAATCCTTGACCACTCTTGCTCCTATTTAGTATTTGCATTAAATTGGACCATGCATGATTAATGGTTACTTGCACTTGTAGTTTACCTATGCCATACTATGCCATCCTTGCCACTGTTTGCCATAGGTTGTTCTCATCGTTACTCGCATGCTTAGTATATGCTTAGTTGCTTAATTGAACCCCATGATGACTATACATGTTTTTGTGTAAAATAAATTGTAGGTGTTTCATAGGTGTTGAGTTTCTGTACTAGATACCCCGTAGGACCTTTTGCGGGGGCGAGTGTGTAGGTGGTTAGGTGCTCGGGAGACTTCGGGGAGTCTCTATTTGGAGAGTACCTGTTGTGGGTACAGGTGTGTAGGGGCCTTGGGTTTATGGGGCCCCTGTTGTGGTGACACTATTGTTGAGACTCGTTGTTTTGAGGAGAGGGATGGTGACTCGCCCGGCAGCTTAAGGACCGGTTCTTGTGCTTGCTTGCTCTTTGGTCTACTAGCATACCACGTGACTTGTATGGGCGGGCTGGATCATGATACTTAGCGGAGGAATGGGTGGCCCGCCGGGGTGTAGAGATTAGTGGTAGTGGGGGTGTTGGAGCGTTTGTCTCGACCCACGAGCAGAGGATATCCCACCTGGCCCGTGGTACGCCTTGTCACACCCTTCAGGACCTTCTTTTCCTATGTTGTGGTTAGAGGATCCCGGACTCGAGGGACGGGCGCCACCCATTCGATGCTTTGAGGAGTGATCTTGTGAGTGTTGCTTTGCTTGGGCCACGACGGTGGTCTTTTGTTTGAGTACCTCTTCACGTGGGTACAGCTTGCTTACTCTCTGCAGAGATATATAAATCTATACGTATAGTCTAGCCCAAAGTATGGGCACTACCGAGAGAAATCAACTTGATTAGCATTTACTACTTCTCCCCTCCGATAGGTGTTTTACTTCCGGCTTCGAACCGTGGTCCCGTGGAGGTGTGCGGGACATAAAACTTGACCCTTGCAGGATTGTGTTGTTTCCTGCAAGGCCACTTATAAAATTTGACTAATAATAAAATATGATTCACATAGACTTGAGAAATAATGCTTTAGGTGCTAGCCTTTGCCTTTCCTTGAACTATCCCAACATGCATACATTGTTGCTAGGTAGTTTGCGGCTTGCTGAGTACATTATGTACTCACGGCTTTATCACTTTGTTTTTCGGACGCCGTTGCCGAGGAGCCGGCCAAGCCGGTTGAGGGAGCCGACGGAGAGGAGTGACAGTCTTGCCTACACTCGAGTCGCTTGTGGGTATGGTCTTCACCACGGTTCTTCATCGGAGATGCTTCCGCTTCGCTTCCGCTAGATTTCTACTTTGATTTCGCGATGGCTTGCGTGCCACGCTCTTGTACTTTTGAGATTGAGACTTATGCATAATAATATTGTACTTGGAGATTCTATTATCTTGCCTTGATTATTCTCTTTATTTATGGTTTTTCTGTACTAACATGTGTTGGATGTACGTGCCACACTCCCGGGAGTGGCAAAGTGGTACATAGGGTCCGGGTTTCACTTAGGTGAAATTCGGGTCCTCACAGCTTGGTATCGAGCCATACTTGACTCGCAGAACGAGACCCATAGAAACCGGACGTAACCATAAGGACATGATCTAGATCTCTAATCTGCTAAACTCTTTTCATCAAACTTTGAAACCTGTCTCGTTGTTTAAAGTTATCAACATAACATATGGCTGAATGGAAAATTCTTTACTATGTTTGCTTGGATGAATGATCTCGCATACTATTCTTTTAGTCATGAAGATTCTATCAAGACTTGAAGAAAGTGTTGGATAACCCGTACTAACGGTTGGATTTGTGCCTTTGTTAACGGATGCCGAGAGGAAGGGGTCTACACATACAGTTTGACCAGGCAGCTATGGAGGTTGACGAGCAGGCCCCCGGAGGACGTGGCCGAGGCCGTGGCCGTGGCGGAGGTCGTGCAGCTCCCGCGGCCGCCGAGGGTGCCGCCGGACGAGGTCGTGGCGCCGCAGGCCATGGCCGTGGCGGAGGAGCCGTGGGTGCTCGTGGCGGAGGACGTGGGCGTGGCCGCGGTGGAGAGGCACCACCGGGTCTCGCAGCCGGAGAGCCGGAGGTTGCCGGACAGCAGGAGGCACCAGCCGCAGCAGAGAGGCGCCAGCCCAGCAGGAGGAGGCCGAGCAGCAGGAGATACCATCACCGCCACCACCTGCTCGGACTCTTGCCGAGGTGATGACGATGCGGACCAACATACTCGGGAGGTGTTGACGGTCCTTACGGTCCTTTTTTACCGTCAACTTTATGCACCTTTTTAAATCATATCCACCACCAAGAGTAGACATAGGGCTTTTATCTAACCATTTCCACAAGTCTTGGTGAATTCGTGAGTGCAGGTGCAATCCATATGAAAACGGGGACAAGTATGCATAAAACATGGGCTTCGCACTTGCCTAACTTTCCCCGACATAAAAGACAACTCTCTCAGCCCAAAATCCAGAGAAACGAGGCTCCAAATCTATCCCTAGCAACTGGACCAAGGAGGGAAGCAACACGGAGAGCCACCACGAAGAAGACCGGACCCGGTGGGGCCCAGCCCGGTTCGGCCGACACTGGGATTTGGGTTCGGCCGAACCGTGGTGGTGGCCCCACCGGCCCATCTTTCTCTGGCGGTTCACTACCGACGTCCGGAGGTCGGTTCCACCTGCATTAAATGCCACCGACGTCGGGAACCGCCTCCAAGTTGCCGACCTTCCAAGACTATAAATAAAGGGGCACCCCTACCTCTCTCAATAATCCAATTCAAGAGATCACAACACATTGACACCAAGAGGAATCCATCTAGCATTAGACTAGTCTCTAGGTCTGTAGAGGATTAGAGGGGGAGTTTAGTAGAGGAGAGGGTTGTCCTCTCTTTGTGAGGATTTAGCCCAATCTTGTACTTCGAGGATACTTGCTTATAATAGAAGTTCGTTCGTCGTTCGTTCATCGTTCTTCGTTCGTTCTTCGTTCATTCATCGTGCATCTCATATTAAGTAAGTATCAAGGTTCACCTCAATAGAATTATCTTCTTTGTTCCTCATGCCTTATGATTGTACTAGTATGATGATCATGTGCTTTCTATGTGGTTATTGTCTAGTCATGATAGGTTGCTTCATGCTTCACATGCCTTCATTCATTCGTGTATGTCCTTACACTCGTTTCATGCATGATGAGGTGAGACATGCTTTGGCCAATGACTTGATGATCCGTAGGGTCGAGTCATGTGTGACATGGCCCATAACTCGTCAATCCGTAGGGTTAGAGTTAGGCATGTCTCACCCATTTACTTGATGATCCGTAGGGTCGAGTCTTGCATGTTCCAAGCACTTGATCTGATTCGGCCGGTCAAGATTAAGTGTACTCTTTCGGGAGTTCAGTTTAGCAATGTGAGCATGGTGCTTAGATTGATAAACTGCTTTGGGTGTTTGGTTGTCCGCTCGAACAGGATAAGATCCGACGGTGAGGACTTAATTGCTTCATCGCCACGTGATCGTAGGACTGGCATAGGGATCTAATTGCCCTTGTGTCACGTGTCCTGGATGAAGGGTAACGGTAGGTGGTGACAGCCCTGCCGTGCCTAGTCCTCTTGTTCTATAGTAGATAGCCTTGATTGCCTGGTAGAAGGAATGCCCGTAGGTGGTGACAGCCCTGCTGGTTATCCCCTTGTTCCAGGATGACATAGAGCTTAGACTTGTATGTATTGCATGAGCAGGAATATTAGAAGTACATAAGGACCCATCTCGGCTTTCTCCTTAACCCCGCTTAGCCTAGGCTTAGTTCTAGTGTTAGATTGGATTGCTCTGGTGGTGTTATCACTACTACCCACTATCATTATTATCCTTACCCCTATTTAGGCTTTGGTACCTTATTAGTCATATGATTATGAACATTGCTATCTCGTAAACCACCGCCTTCCCTGTGGAAAATACGATACCCTTGAATACTCACGGGTAAAATGCTACAACGGTATTCTCCGTGCGCTTGCGGATTTATCGTGACCGTAAGAAATACCAACAAGCATTTACGGCGCCGTTGTCGGGGAAGGCACTGGTTGAAGAGTCACTAGCATTGTTTATAATTATATTTCTTTCAACTACCACTTGTCTAGATAGGTCTACCTTTGCTTTGTTTTCTCTTTATGTGAAAACAGGGTAGTATACCACCGGCGTTGACTTATCGAGGCAATACACGGAAAATCAAGTAACCTTGAGGCGATCGGAACCGCGAGTCATCCATCCTCAAGAATACTCTCGACGAGCAAGCCAGCTACATCCGCACCATCAAGCTCAATACCTATGGGTGGATTGCTTTCCCACGAACACTCCGCTGCCAATGTTAACCGTGTGGCAATTGGGCCACACGTCAACACTGGAAACGGAAACTTCAAGCTTACAGCCAGCCAAATCACCATGGTGCAGGCCAATCCATTCCATGGACTAGCCAAGGAGGACGCAAAAGTTCATCTTCATAAATTCCTAAAAGCATGCAAAACCTTGTCCATCGAGGGAGTCAACCAGGATGTCATCCGACTCCGTCTGTTCCCCTACTCTCTTGCGGGGAAGTAAGACAATGGTTCTTTGCCAACCCAAGTATTTCGACTACTTGGGATGCTTGCTCGAAGCGTTCCTCGATGAATACTCTCCAAGAGGCAAAACCTATGCCCTTCACGCACAAATTCCAGATTATTGGAGAGCACAGGAAGACTCCATTCCTGAAGCATGGGAGAAACTTCAAGATTATTTGACAAAATACCCTGCTCATGGAATGGACGATTGGACAATATTGATCGATTTTTACCACGGGTTGACACAACGATGCCGTGACTATCTTGATTCTCGTGTCGAAGGGGGCATCTTCTCACTTACCGCCGCAGAAGCAACAAAATTAGTTGAGAAGGTAGCTATCGGTGAAGGGTGGAGACCACGCTCTCAACAAAAAGAGAAGCCTTCCAACATCACCCTAGAAGGGAAGCAAAGAGGAAGAAGGCTTCGTACAAGCGCTTTGAAAAGACAATTACAGCCCCAACACGAGAAGTTGTCCGCTTCCTCATCTCCAGGATCAAGCACCAAGTCGCCACGGTAAATGTAATGGAGAGAAGTCTTGCTCATTGGACTTAAAACGATGATGCCCTTGCCAAAGGTAAATTGGTAGTTATCTCATATTTGATTTCCAATTCCACATGCATATTTGAATTTCCTCAATCGCATTCATGCATCTCATTTGCATATTTAATTCTCCCTCGACATGCATTTCCATCGTTTGCATGTTTGAATCTTTCCAACTTTTGTTTGGGATTTTTCAAACCACAATGCGATTACAGGTATTGGAAAATGAGTTTGAGGCAACTTTTTATGGAAAATGTTTTGAGTAAAATTTTGGAGGAATTTTGGCGTAACTCCTCCGGATTTTTCATATAGCCATCATAGGGTTGTCAACAAAATTGGACTTCAATTCATTATATTTGTTTCCAAAGTGCTTGGTGCCTTCACTTTCATTCCACTCAAGCATTCTTTCCCCCCCAAAATTCTTACTCTTGCATTTCCTGGGAATTTTCATTGTTTGCCCCAAGTTCAAGAAAAAGATTTTCTCTTCTCTCTTTGGTTTTCTTAGTTGCATAATCGGGGTCCTGCAATCCTCCAACTCTTCTTTTCACGAAAAAAAATATATATAAAAAAAAAAAAATTCTCAAGGAAAAATAATTTTTGAGACAAACCCTTTTAGGCTTTCCGTCTCGAATTTAAGAAAAAAAAAATTTTCCTTTTCTTCTCTTCTCGTTTTTGTTCAATAAATTGAGTTGCGATAAAAAGACATCCTTGCAAAGGCAACCCACGGGAAATCCATTTGGTTTTCACTAACATAACCCGTGCTCGAGTTCGCTTTTGTGTTCTTGCTCTTAAGTGCAGCCAGGAAAAAAGGCGAATAATCAAGCTCATCGACACGTTGAAGAAGGTGACAAGTTCAAACACAAGTCACCCCCGACGTGACACGCACTCGTCCCCCTCCATTGAGCTCATGCCTAAAGTGAGAAGGTTGGCATGAAGAGCCTCATGAAGATCCCATGGAGGAGGACTATGATGAAAACAACACGTCGAGACTCCTCTTCGACACCAACCTTGTCTTGGTGTGCAAAAAGAAGGTACAAGCCTGCAACTCCAATTCGAAATCCCTGCACAACGAAGGTATGCCACATTCTTTGCTAATAATTGGAAGCCCAAGGGTGATATGGTTTTTATTCGTGTGGATGAGTATGACTCCCACCTACCTACCACATGATTTCCCATGCATCCTTGTAGTAGTTAGGCAATGGTACTACCCTCCGGTTCTTTCTTAGGGAGTATCACCCTTCATGCACACATCCTTGCTTTCTACTAGGCTTTCATAAGCATTGCTTGTCGGACTTTGAGCCTACAACTCTTGACCTTCACAAGCATGCTCTTTGGCAATGGATCATATCCCTTCTTGTGCTTGATGCATTGTTGGCTTGTCATGACTTGTGTTCCTCATAAGCAATCTTAGACATTTTTTTTGTATGAGGAATGAGCTTCGAATCCTCTTGCCTTGGTGAACAAATATCAAAATCTCCCCTATGCAATGCATGAATGGTTAGAACTTTCCAAGCAATTAGGACTTCTTGAGTGCACCTCGTTGTTCTATCATATCACCCCTCGACTTTGGACCTACACTCGCTTCATGTTTTCATTTCACTAAGACCCAAGTTGTTTTTACCAACGAGGATTATCTTGTCCATGGTCGCACTCAAACTTGGTCCACAGGACTTGCTTGTGCCTTTCTTCCTCGGCTGTACAAATGGGGTCCGGTCATCTAACCCGGGACCTTGTTTGTATGTGCTCCGAGAGCTAACCATGCCTCTCCAAGTTGGAGGAAATTGCTTGCAAGAATAGTGTTTTTGGCAGGATTCTCGGGTGCGAGAGAACAAGTGTGGGGGAGATCTCTCAAGCCTCCATCACGCACATGTTCGAGATCTCCCCACCAAAACGCTGCACCAACATCAAGGCTACACTGCACAAAGCCTTCCACAATCACATTGGGTTCAACCCCAAATCAAGAGCCATGAGCAAAAGAACAAGTGTGGGGGAGGTTCCCTCCCCCCACAAAGGTAACTTGTATCGCAACTTGTATCCTTTTCCTTCCACCTTGAAAATATCAAAATAGAATAATAAAAAAAAAAAAAAAAAAAAACACAAAATAACTCTAGGTGCTTCTTCTCTTTCAAACTCATAAGGCACCTAGAGTTTAAATCAATAAATCTAGGCTCCCGGTCTTTAACCCCGGTAGAGTCCTCTTTGTCTTCGCTTTGTTTTTGTTGTTTGTTTTGAATAAATAAAGCAGGTTCAAGAACAAGTGTGGGGGAAGATCTCTTGAGTTCTTCATCACGTACACATTCAAGATCTCCCCCACCAACACGATGCACAACCCGCACTGATCAATCCATAAGAAAGTGGAGCCCCGGGACAAGGAAACAAATTTGGGTCGAACCTTTGTTTCGATCAAACATCCCATGGCCCACTTGGCCTCCACTTCACCTAAAGCGACGGTTTGCACAACCTCTCTAACTCCATCCCCCTCAATTCATGAGTTAAAACAACCTTTTGAGCCAATCACTAAAATTTAACTCAAGAATAAAATGAACGTTGTTGTTCCCTCGGTATACATGCTTCTAGTTGGTTGGCTCGCATACTCTTTATTCCTCGCTTCGCACACTGTTGCTTGTGAACACCAATATCATAGGAACCCATGTTTATCTAAGTTGTTGGTGAATGTGATATGGTTGGATGAGATGAATCTTGCTTCTTCTGCATAGAGTGCTTGGGTATTTAATTTGCCAAAAGTCTATAACTCTACGCTCCTCGATGATCTTATATTCCCACCGAGCCATATGTTGATCACATTGCAAAACTTACACACATATGCTGCTTGTCATTGCATTGAACTTTATCAAAATTGTGTGACCCTAGTGAGAAACTTGTCATACTCTCTTGATCAAGATCACGTACACTCCACCTCACATGCTAAACTTCTACACTGGAAGTTAAGCAATACCACCATCATACATCCACCAAAATAAGTACTCCACAAAAGCATTGTTACCTTTTTCTCTCTCTCTCTCAAGTTATCATAGGAGACATGGCTATGCAAAAGAAAGAATAATCCCTGCTCATACAAAAGTAGAGCATGATGAAAAAAAAAAAAAGAGAAAAGAAAGAAAGGAAAAGAAAGAAAGAATCATAGCCATGTCCCCCTCGAACATTCAAAAAGAGAAAGAGAGAATGAACACAAAAAGGAGTACAATTTCCACCACCACACCACCCTCATACACACTTGCACATCTTGATCACGGTTGTATGACTTGCATTCTCCATGGATCCACTCTTTTGGTTCAGCAAAATATGTGATACAAGTATGCCTCTCTTTCATTCCCTACCAAGCTCCACATAAAGCCTTTTGTAGAAGTAGGATGAAAAGAGGAAAATCATGCCTTGGTGAGGAACCATAAACATTGAGCGATTTGAGAGTGATCATTTGAGGAGTATGAGCTATGTTTTTACTTTGAAAATCTATCACAAACCCGAGTTACTCAGCGAGAGGGAGTTATGATGACTTGAATCATGACCGTTCCATTCCTCAACCGCCCAAGATTACATGGTAGACACATCAAAGTTCACGGGTGCAGGTATGGCTTGGAATAATTTGTATGCTAGCATCATACCATGAGAGGTATGCTCCCGCTTATGCTCACTAGCTTTACTCGAGGACGAGCAAAGAACTAAGTGTGGGGGTCTTGTTGACGGTCCTTACGGTCCTTTTTTACCGTCAACTTTATGCACCTTTTTAAATCATATCCACCACCAAGAGTAGACATAGGGCTTTTATCTAACCATTTCCACAAGTCTTGGTGAATTCGTGAGTGCAGGTGCAATCCATATGAAAACGGGGACAAGTATGCATAAAACATGGGCTTCGCACTTGCCTAACTTTCCCGACATAAAAGACAACTCTCTCAGCCCAAAATCCGGAGAAACGAGGCTCCAAATCTATCCCTAGCAACTGGACCAAGGAGGGAAGCAACACGGAGAGCCACCACGAAGAAGACCGGACCCGGTGGGGCCCAGCCCGGTTCGGCCGACTCGGGATTTGGGTTCGGCCGAACCGTGGTGGTGGCCCCACCGGCCCATCTTTCTCCGGCGGTTCACTACCGACGTCCGGAGGTCGGTTCCACCTGCATTAAATGCCACCGACGTCGGGAACCGCCTCCAAGTTGCCGACCTTCCAAGACTATAAATAAAGGGGCACCCCTACCTCTCTCAATAATCCAATTCAAGAGATCACAACACATTGACACCAAGAGGAATCCATCTAGCATTAGACTAGTCTCTAGGCTGTAGAGGATTAGAGGGGGAGTTTAGTAGAGGAGAGGGTTGTCCTCTCTTTGTGAGGATTTAGCCCAATCTTGTACTTCGAGGATACTTGCTTATAATAGAAGTTCGTTCGTCGTTCGTTCATCGTTCTTCGTTCGTTCTTCGTTCATTCATCGTGCATCTCATATTAAGTAAGTATCAAGGTTCACCTCAATAGAATTATCTTCTTTGTTCCTCATGCCTTATGATTGTACTAGTATGATGATCATGTGCTTTCTATGTGGTTATTGTCTAGTCATGATAGGTTGCTTCATGCTTCACATGCCTTCATTCATTCGTGTATGTCCTTACACTCGTTTCATGCATGATGAGGTGAGACATGCTTTGGCCAATGACTTGATGATCCGTAGGGTCGAGTCATGTGTGACATGGCCCATAACTCGTCAATCCGTAGGGTTAGAGTTAGGCATGTCTCACCCATTTACTTGATGATCCGTAGGGTCGAGTCTTGCATGTTCCAGACACTTGATCTGATTCGGCCGGTCAAGATTAAGTGTACTCTTTCGGGAGTTCAGTTTAGCAATGTGAGCATGGTGCTTAGATTGATAAACTGCTTTGGGTGTTTGGTTGTCCGCTCGAACAGGATAAGATCCGACGGTGAGGACTTAATTGCTTCACCGCCACGTGATCGTAGGACTGGCATAGGGATCTAATTGCCCTTGTGTCACGTGTCCTGGATGAAGGGTAACGGTAGGTGGTGACAGCCCTGCCGTGCCTAGTCCTCTTGTTCTATAGTAGATAGCCTTGATTGCCTGGTAGAAGGAATGCCCGTAGGTGGTGACAGCCCTGCTGGTTATCCCCTTGTTCCAGGATGACATAGAGCTTAGACTTGTATGTATTGCATGAGCAGGAATATTAGAAGTACATAAGGACCCATCTCGGCTTTCTCCTTAACCCCGCTTAGCCTAGGCTTAGTTCTAGTGTTAGATTGGATTGCTCCGGTGGTGTTATCACTACTACCCACTATCATTATTATCCTTACCCCTATTTAGGCTTTGGTACCTTATTAGTCATATGATTATGAACATTGCTATCTCGTAAACCACCGCCTTCCCTGTGGAAAATACGATACCCTTGAATACTCACGGGTGAAATGCTACAACGGTATTCTCCGTGCGCTTGCGGATTTATCGTGACCGTAAGAAATACCAACAGGAGGTCCGATGCAGATGCTGCAGCAGCAGCAGCAGCACCACGAGCAGGCTCCACAGCAGCAGCAGCAGGCACGAGTACCACGTAGGCCGCAATCAATCCGACATGCGGAAGGAGGCCTTCTGCAGACTTCAGCTCGACACGTTCTCTCACTGCACGGACCCTCCGAACGCTAACAGCTGGCTCGGGACGGTGTCCAAGCAGCTAGTGATGATGGAGTGCACCGACGCAGAGTGTGTATCACTTGCTTCGTACTTGCTCGGAGGCGCAGCTAGCGCGTGGTGGGACACTTACGTGGCCAACCACCAGGACCCGAGACAGTATCTCTTGGGATGAGTTTGAGCGGGAGTTCGGAGCTCAAGCACATCCCCAAGGGAGTGATGGACGGGAAGGCGGACGAGTTCCGGAACCCGAAGATGGGAGCTATGGGTGTGCCCGAGTATTACCACGAGTGGACCGAGCTGTCACGCTACTCACCTCATGACGTTTCCACCGAGCAGGTCAAAATCTCTTTTTCAGCTTTTCTTCTCAAATAATCACTATCTATTCTTCTCGATGATTTGCTCAACACGTTCTATGTTGCTCTCTCTTCATCTCATTTCGCTTCGTGATTTTTCTATTTTCCACCGAGAAGGACAAGATCTACTATTTCAAGCGGGGTCTCAAGGCCGAGATTGGACCCCACGTGGCAGGTGCTCTACCCTGAAGGAGCTAGTGGATAAGGCTATTGAGGTTGAGGATAGCATTGAGAAGGTCAAGAGGATTGGGGCACACAAGAGGACCGGAGGGCAGCTGGACCGTTCGGAGGACAGCAGAGGCGAGAGGTTTACTCGGGCAGCAGCAGCGAGTTCACTCGTCCAAGCACGAGGGCGGTTTGGCGGTTCTGCGCAGTTTGGCAGCTACGGGCGAGGCGGTTTGCACCACAGGGTCAGCGAGTACCGGCGTGCTCCAGCACCACAGCGAGTCAGGTTGGAGGCCCCCGAGCGATGGGTTGCCCTTCGCCAACAGGTGCTTCCAGTGCGGTCGGGCGGGACACAAGTACTACGCGTGTCCCAACATGGGTCATAGAGCTCCTACTACCTTCACCACACCCAGGCCAGCAGCACAGCCATCGCAGCAGCAGCAGTTCCGTAGTGCCCCCGTCTCGTGTAGTCGGCAGCGAGACGAGCAGCCACAGCAGAGTGCTTCTTGTGCTAGACTTCACCACCTCACCGTTGAGGATGCACAGCGAGCACCGGACGTCGTCCTTGGTGAGTTTCCGGTTAACTCTGTTTAGCTTCGTTCTTTTCGATACCGGTGCGACTAGATCGTTTGTGTCCTCTCGCGTTCGTTGCGAAGCTTAAGATTCCTGTCGTCTTGCTCGATTTTCCTGTGCTCGCCTTGTGTCCTCTGCAAGGCAGGATTGTGTTGTTTCCTGCAAGGCCACTTATAAAATTTGACTAATAATAAAATATGATTCACATAGACTTGAGGAATAATGCTTTAGGTGCTAGCCTTTGCCTTTCCTTGAACTATCCCAACATGCATACATTGTTGCTAGGTAGTTTGTGGCTTCCCGAGTACGTTATGTACTCACGCTTTATCACTTTGTTTTTCAGACGCCGTTGCCGATGAGCCGGCCGAGCCGGTTGAGGGAGCCGACGGAGAGGAGTGACGGTCTCGCCTACACTCGAGTCGCTTGTGGGTATGGTCTTCACCACGGTTCTTCATCGGAGATGCTTCCGCTTCGCTTCCGCTAGATTTCTACTTTGATTTCGCGATGGCCTGCGTGCCACGCTCTTGTACTCTTGAGATTGAGACTTATGCATAATAATATTGTACTTGGAGATTCTATTATCTTGCCTTGATTATTCTCTTTATTTATGGTTTTTCTGTACTAACATGTGTTGGATGTACGTGCCACACTCCCGGGAGTGGCAAAGAGGTACAAAGGGTCCGAGTTTTACTTAGGTGAAATTCGGGTCCTCACACTGCTAATATTGTCACTAAAACTACTATTTTTTCAGTTTTATTCATTGCTTGGTGCAATCGTAAAATATGACCAGAAAACTTTTTGCCCTATTGCAGGCTGAATCATACTCTCTTTTTATTGTGGTTCCAGGTCACAAATACTCTGTTTTCCTATTTTGGGAAGAAAGTCATTTTTTCTTTTTACCCAGGATGATTCATTCTTGCCTGAAAAAGACGGAACCTGCTATCATGGTTGACGAGGATTGACCCCGTCAAGAAACAGAGAATCAACCTTGAGGTTAAACTAACACATATTAAGGTTTGGTAGCAACTGAAAGATGAGGATGAATATAAGGAACAAGCAAGGTGGCGAAAGAGGAGGTCGCAAGCAAGACAAGGGAATGATGGCTGCAAATTCTGACAAAAATCTACCATCGGGGGTTATTGTTGTGAATGTCACTCATGTCATAAAAAACTATTGTTTTGAATCATAATTATGTGTTTCAATCATAAATCATGGTATTTATGGTTGCATATGGATGCCTTTACAGTTAGATAACATTATTTTTTTATCAACATTATTTGTGTTTGTTGATACTTATAATCCACCACATATGAAAACCTATTGTACCAAATCATCATATTCTCATTTAATCGTAAATTATTTTTCTTTTTGCATGATATTTGGACCGTAAAATGTTATCTTTAATTACAAACAAGAAACAACACTGGTTCCTCTCATGCTAAGAAAGAAAAAAAATCAGTAGTAGAAGTTTAGTATGCTTCACCTAACGGTGGACTGACCAATTTCATGAGTTAGCCAACTTTTGCGATAAAAGTGGAATTATTTACAACTAGGACACAAAGTTGAGACACTTGATAACAAATTGTTCATAACTTATTTTTTATAAAATATTACTATTTTGCTTTGAATATATAATAATAGTAGTCAGGCAATTTTGAACTATTTCAGGATATTTTAAATGGTCAAACTAGTTTTGTTTACACGATTAGACATGAGTACACTTCATGGTCACAGTAGTTGGTCTGGTCAAATGTCTCAGCACAAGACTCGTATATTATAGAGTTATTACATAGGAACATTTTTGTAGTCTTATCAAATCTGGAGGGGAAATCTTTATGATTGCAAGATAATTACATAAACAACATTTTATGGGCTAGTGATCATAAAACATATACTGTTGTGAGATAATTATTTACATCTTCCAAGCATTCTGACATGAACACCGTTTAATTAGATAATTTGTCTCTGGAACAGTAAAATATGCTGATATCAGATCAAGAATAACCTTTTGACGGATCAAGAATAATCTTGACGAACAGACCATGAAAAAATTGAATTTCCTTTTAGGAACTTATGCCACAACTTTTTTTATGGTTCACCAATACTAATATTTATGCTTACGACAATTTTCTGTGCTCAAGAATAACCTTTGTACAACAGACAACTGGAACAACATTACAATTTTCTATCATAAGCTTAGTGACCCATGAGTGTTCGCTACTACTTTATATGTGTGACCAATAGGGATTTTTGCTTATTACAATATTTGGCGATCATAAAAAACTATTACAATTGTACAATAGATCATAAAAAACTATTACAATTTGTGTCAAAAAATTTCTATGGTTCACCAACAGAAACTTCTACTAACATTATTTGGGATTAAGAATAAACTTTTGACCAACAGACCTTGAAAAATTTAGAATTTCCTTTTAGAAACTTACTAGCTCATGACTGTTTGCCGGAGCTTTTTTTATGGTTGACCAACCGATATTTGCGGTTATACCTGACCATAAAACACTACTACAAATTGCTATCAAAAGCTTATGAACCAATGAGTGTTCACTACAATATTTTATGGCTGCCAACTGAGATTTCTGCTTATCACAAATTTTTGCGCTCAAGAAAAACTTTTGTACAACAGACCGTAAAAAAACTAATACGGTTTGATATCAGAAGCTTATTAACCCAAGAGTGTTTGTTGTAATTTTTATAGATGGCCAACTGAGATTTCTGCTCAAGAGAATGTTTTGCTATCAAGGACAACCTTTGCTCAGAACACCACAAATATACTATTATAATTTTCTGTCAGAGGCTTATTGACACATGAGTGTTTGACACCCTATTTTATGGTTGAATAACTGAGATCTGTCCTTACGACATTTGTTTTTGCGATCAAGAACTAGTTTTTGTACTACTAACCATAAAAAATTATTACAATTGGCTTTCAGAAGCTTTATTAATCCAGGAGTGTTCATCACAACATTTTATAGTTGACCAACAGCGATTTCTGCTTACAACGTTTTCTTGTGATCAAGAATAACTTTCGTACAACAGACCATAAAATCTATTACATTTTTTTATTAGAAGATTAGTAACCCACAAGTGTCTGCCTCAACTTTTTATCATTGACTAACTGCGATTTCTTCTCGCGATAATTTTCTGTGACCAAGGATAACTTTGTACAATAGACCATAAAAACTTTACAATTTTCAAAATATACATCAACTGCTTAATGCCCATGCTCACCTACTACTATACTCTACCACGTAAGGAATCAACAAACCATTTCTTTATGCCGATGCATTAGTCCATTTGCGATCACACCTGTTTTTGCCATTAAAGAATGTGGAAATGGTTGTATATCTTCACGTGGTCCTATATGGTACTGGACAACGTTTGTGTTGTATTTTCCCTAATAAAACATCTTGCATCGCATAAAGCTTCGCCCACAAAAACCGTTCCGCAGACCATAGAAGGAAAAAAAGGAAGCAGACTGTAGCAAAATACTATTAGCCCCAAAGATACTTGTTTTGTATTCTAGATTCCTACCGAAAGGCTGATTTCTCACATGTATTCCTGTGACTTTCCATCATGCACCTTCCAGTTTTTAATGTACTAGAATCCCAAATCAATGGATTAATCAGTGGACCATTAACCGATAGTAATTAATTGCTGAACCGGTGGAAGAAAAAAACCCAGTAGCATACGGGGATGTCAGGAAAGAAAAAACGGCTTGCCTTAATTGTCTACTAGCTGGCGCACCCATCAGGAGACAGATAGGCATGCTGGTGCTCATGTGGCGGTGGGGAGTGATATACTATATCACACCCTGGTGTGATTTAGCGCTGCCCTATATAGTTTGTACTTGAACCTGGTGGATAACAGAGCTTCATAAAGAGTGCCAAAATTGCAAAGATGGTAATTCCAACAATCAATTAGATTTCATATATTTCAGTCTCCCGTGTCCAGTCCTGGTCTCACAATATCTAGTAATCATATGCAACAACAAGGCCTCACTTTCCTACAACTAGAGGTTAATAATATAATCTATCTCATGGGCACAAGTACCATGGCTCAACAGATCAATTCAGGCATCAGGGAGAGTCGATCATTCTAAGGTACATGAATACCCAGAAAACTAAAGCAGACATCCCCCAGAACACAGCACAGCAAGGACCACTGCAGGAGGCGATGGCAGAACTTTTATTGTCATCAATGCCAACAAGGAAGCGGCACTCACCCATAGATGGATCAAGGTATGTTATCATTCCAAGGCCACCGAAGTCACAACTATTCGGGTCTTGCTTCTGGTGCTGGTAGTAGCTGTTGAAAGCATAGGAAACGTTGCCCTTCTGCCCAATGCCATAGCATGATCCTCCGTAGTTGAGAGTGGTGCAATCAGCAGTGCTGCATGCAAGCTTTAGGTGATCCGAAGCACCATCAAGACTCCGAGCAGGGTTCGCAATACACCATCGTGATGGAAGATATGGCACCTCTTTAGCATTCTTGAGTACTGGATTACCCAGCCCAAGATTCAGTGGGTACTTGGCTTGTCCATCGAAGGAGAAAATCCCCCAGTGGCGCTCAAAGTTCCCTGGCAGTATGCTCTTCTGCTCTTCATCAAGAAGGCCGAAAAGATAGACATCAGCTGGAGGTACACCTGGACGGAGTGGTGTTCCTTTGTTGCTTGTAATACGATTGATAAGACCTTGATTGAATACCCGTGCTGCGGTCAAGTTTGCACTTGGTGCTCCATCTGTTGGCCAACCTATTTCACCAATTGCGATTGGGAGTTGTCCATAGCCAATTTTAGCCAGAGCAGAAACTAATGTGTCAAAGTTCCCGTCGAAAGCATTGTAGTAGGTGTTCGGACCATCTACTAGTGGATGAGTCGACCCCTCAAAGAAAGCATAATCTTGTGGGAAGTCAGCGTTTTGGTAAAGACTGAGGAATGGGTAGATATTCACAACAAATGGAGCACCACTTGAGCTCAGGAAAGCAGCAAGCTGGGTCATGATCTGAGTGAGTTCAGTCCTGAATACTCCTTGTGATGGGACGCCGCCGGCAGTCTGGTATGCATCAGCGTTACATGGGACTACTAGCTTAACATAGCTAGCAAGATTGGCTTTAACCAGTGACTGCTGTAAGGTTTGTCATTGCCGGTATGATATATGATTGGAACTGATCCTGGTAACTGGTCAGGAAAGGCTCATTTCCGACAGCAATATATCTGAAAATAAACCAAAGTCATGAACAGAATGAACAAATCAGAAACAGTCTTTACCAAACATGGTTAATAGATTACAAAGTAGTCATTTCGGCTAATGCAAAAAAGTCATTATTCATTGGCAAGGTTAATAGTTTACAATTGCACAAGAAATTTAATGATTTTTTTGTTTGATGAAATGAAAAATAAATTAGTGTTGCAAACATAGCACAGGATAACTATGCAGTCATCATCAATTTCAAGCTGCAAGGTATATTAACCCAATTAAGCGCTTGTTTCGCTGAGGGGTATACTCACTCTCAGCAATGCAATCAGAACAATGTGCAGATTACCATATCCTAATATATGATAAGTAGTTTGTTATGTGCAAGCTTAGGACTGCTGCCCTAGACCTGCTATGGAAGCGCAGGTGGGAAGCGGCTATCAGCAACAATCTGCCTGAGAAGCATGAGCAGCTCAGGACTATCAGCAACAATCTGCCTGAGAAGCATGAGCAGCTCAGGCCTCCATATTCCATAATTGTGCAAGTAAGATTAATATAGTGAATCCCTTCACTGATGCTGAATACAGCTAATGCGAAAATTCTAGTCACAGGTTCAAACAGAAAGGACAATGTAACTAAGCTAAAAACAATTCAAAGGCCAGTACAGCTTTCCAGTTTACCGCAGCTTGATAGTGAGATTCCAGAAACATAGAAAGATCATGCACAGCAATGCCGGCATCCACGAGATCTGGAAGAAAGGGGCTCACCGGATGTCAACACCGCCGCGGCCAACATAGCGCGAAACGTTCTGCGCAACCCAGACGTCCGCCGCCGCGGCCGACCCCGCGATTGCTGAGAGCTCGCCATTGGTGACGCCGACCATGACCTGGATGCCGCTGCCGGCGAGGGCGCGCAGCACGCCCTGGTCGGCGTCGAAGAGTTTCACCTTGCTAATCCGGTTCGCGCGTATCAGGTCCACCACCACCGACGGTGGTGCACGGTGTGCCGACATGGTGCCCCAGTTCACCCCCAGCGCCGCGTCGACCGGCCCAGCGCAGAGTGCGGCCACCACCAGGAGGTGGAGCGCGGCGCCGGCGGCCATTGCCGGAGGCCGTAAGCCTCGACTTTGGCGGATTAAGAGGGGCTTCTTGGATCGAAACTGCTTGGATCTTCGGGGTGGGATTGCGGAGTTTTTTTTTTTTTTTTTTGAGCCAGATTGCGGAGTTGTAAGAACCGACAAGAGGACGAAGGTGATTATTCCGGGAGTTAACTAGTGTGAGCTTGAAGCTACCCAAGAGGAAAAGGGCAAATTGGTACTTGTGCTCTGCCACGCGTAAAAAGTGCAGCAGCGGCGGTTGCACGCTGCACGGCTGCAGGGACCAGGGTAAAGAGCCGTTGGCCTAGACTGTCGAGGACATCGGTCAAAAGGACGTCGGTGACAAACCGGAACGCTTTCCACAATCTACACGTCTCAGTGTGTTCGTTTCTCCTCTAAAATTTAAGCACTGTCACATTAAAGAGAATCTTATTATTTATGAAAATTTTGATCAATTTAATAACAAAACCTTATTGACAGATTGGTGCTAATTTTGAGATGAATCTAATGAGCTTAATTAATTTATATTTTGCTAAAATGATGCTACAAGTAACCATCTTCTAATCACGACTTAATTAACCTCATTAGATTCGTCTCAGTAAATTAGTCTAGAGGCCTGTAATTTGTTTTATAATTAAACTTTATTTAATACTCTTAAATAATAAGATTCTTTTGGATGTGACGACTCTAAAATTTAGACCTCAGAAACGAACACACGCTTTGGATGTGACGCTCTAAAATTTAGACCAGAAACGAACACACGCCGGTGTGTTCGTTTCCGGGGTCTAAATTTTAGAGTCGTCACATCCAAAGAATCTTATTATTTAAGAGTATTAAATAAAGTTTAATTATAAAACAAATTACGAGCTCCTAGACTAATTTACTGAGACCAATCTAATGAGATTAATTAAGACGTGATTAGAAGACGATTCATCGTAACATTACTTTAGCAAAATATAGATTAATTAAGCTCATTAGATTCATCTCGAAAATTAGCACCAATCTGTCAATAGGGTTTTATCATTAAATTGATCAAAATATTCATAAATAATAAGATTCTCTTTGATGTGATACTTGCTAAATTTTAGAGGGAGGAAACGAACAGGGTCTAAAATTTACGGTTGATTCTTCTCTTTGTACAAGTACTAGCGTAGTGGCCGTGCGATGTTACGGCATAACTAACTTAATATTTGATTTATGATATCATAGTATTATTGTGATATAAATAATAAACAACATAGTTACTTGGTGGCCATTTTCATTACACATTGAACAATTAATATCCATAATTGTTTCAAATAATATCTCACAACTTGTACTATTTTTTTAATTATTAATACACTCATCTACTAATATATAAAAGAGGCAACCCACTAAGAATCATTCAGTGCTATTTCTCTAACTTTACGTTACGCCACATCATCTCCTATCCATTAAGAGTCATTCAATGTTACTTCTCTAGCTCCATGTTACACCACATCATCTCAAATAATTTAACAATTAGATAAAGATTGAATGTTGACGATTAAGAGCTATTTTTGAACTTTTCTCGACATGTCATCTAGAAAGTTAGCACTCCCGATTATCACCTTTGACTCCCATCTATCCATCCATGCATCAATATCCTCATGTCACTTCATGTTATCCGGTCACCATAAATTAAGGTAGAGAACCTACTGCCTTCAAATACCTCCATTACTACTCCACCTTTTGTTCCTATGTCTTTTCCGTTTCTATTTACTTTTTTTCTAGGTGTATAAAATATTTTTCTTTATATTATCTAACGTGTCGCGGCAACGCGCGGGTATCATCTAGTTATTACTAATAGTAGTAGCCAAATTGAAAATATTTTCCTGCCAGTCTCTGAAATCTTCCTTAAATATTTAAACTTGGCTACTAGCCTCATGGCTTTATCTTGATGTGGGATTGAGGCTTCCCATCCTTGCTGCATCACCTCCATAAATTTTCCATGTTCCATCCAATATTTTTCAAATCTTAAAATCTTTGCTTTTGGGATATCTGTATTTATTGAGATAAGACATAGTACATGATCTGAAGTGTCTCTAGACAAAGTGGTGCATGTAGTTCCTGGGGAATATGTTGTTCATTGAGCTGATGTGAAGAACCAATCTAGTCCGACAAGAAGTGGATCATGTTGTTTATTGGTCCAAGTATACTTCATTCCTTTTAGGGGTAGTTCTACTAGTATGAAATTACTGCTGAAACCAGTTTAGGACATTAACTGTTCAAGCTGAACAAAAAGTACTAAAAAGTAAAAATGATAAAATCAACTATATGATGGAAATTGATATAAACAATTAAACAATATTATTCAATATTTCCATGTGAGAATGTTATATGATGTTAACAGATGCTGTATTTTTGGCAATTAGTTAGAATACTTTCGCTGCAATGGAACCTCCATATTAAACGATCATGTGAGCAAAATAAGTAACCAAAGTGTCACAAAAAATTCCGATATTGCAACATGTTAATTCTCTAGGAAAATCAACAGTAGCCAGAAATATAGATGATGTTACCGATTTTGCATTTTAAAATAATCATGAATAAGCTTATTTATATATGAATCAGATATAATAGTATGTTAGACAATTTTAGGTACATGTCAACATGTGATGTTTCATCTGAATCAAATTTTTAAATTCTAAGAAACTATGTGGGTACAAGGTGTTATTGATTTTTTTCTGTTTTCTTGATTTTTGTATTTGAATAAATGATATATTTGCCTGCCCATTTCCCCAATCAAAATCTTCATTTCCAACTATCCAGACATCACCATAGTGACCGGCGATACAAATATCTCGTATAGTTCTTGTATCGGGTTCGTGTCCGAACACCTGCTCCGTCCTTCGGCTCGCTCGCGAGCTCCCTTCGTCGTCGGATCCTCCGGTGATGCTGCTCCCCCTCTCGTTGAAGATGGGAAAGATGAGATCCCCGGCCACGTCCCCGTGACATTTTGGAGCTCGGCCTCCTCGAAGACGGTTATTTGTACCTCTCCCACCTTCGCGAGCTCCGCCCGCGAGCTCCCTTCGACACCGGATCCGCCGCTTGGAACACCGATAGAAGGTTGGTCATCGACCCCTTTCATTCTAGTCATGCTTTTTATTGCTACTCCGTGGTATAGCTCGATGAACTGTTGTCCTGCTGGCAAACTGATTTGTCGAATTGCTTATTTCAGCGTATCGGATAAGGAGCGACAAGCTGTTGCGAAAAAGCACTACAAAGTAAAACCGGAGGTGGGTTAGGTCGGCGCCCTTTCTCTCCTGCTCTAGCATGCTACCTCTCTCATGTCTCGGCGCGGTGCTCGGCTCCACGACCCCGGGTGTTAGGGAACGGGAGGGGTTACTCTAGCAAAAAACTCTATCCGTTCAACCACAGGAAACCTTATAACGGGGAGATCATGGATCGTTACCACTAGACGCGCAGGCGGAGCGGAAGCGACTTGGAGCAGCGATGTCCAACATAGTCACACGTCAAGGTAGAGGAAGTAGACGTTCGTAGCAACCGTCTCCACCTAGTCCAGCCGATCAGCACCAAAGCAGCAGCACCTCCTCGCGATATCCACACGTACGAGAAAGAACGTTGTGCGCGAGGTGCTAGCACCGGCGGCGCTACTAGGGTTTCGTGGGAGGATCGGAGGAGGCGGCCGGGGTTTTGGATGTGACATCTCTCACTTGCCCTTAGCCATACCCCACTTTATATAGACCTGGTAATGGCCTTTTATTCTAAAAGCCCATTAGTGGTCTAACCCCTCATCGATCAATATCTATATATGGCCCGCGACCACAATCACATTGTCTCTTGACACATATCCAACACCAACACCAGGTCCAGCTCCTTTGGTGTCGACGAGTAGGTGGATCCAATTGGACCCCGATGCTCACGTCCTCCGAGTGTCGGCGAGCCGACCTTGTCCCTCGCCGGCCTGCTGAACGGGTAGAAGAGCCACGAGCACGAGGTTCGTCACCTTGCCTCCCGATATCGGTTTCTTACGCTTGTCCGTCGGTAGGTCGAGCCGGAAGGCGGCGTCGTTGCCGCCGCCCTACGTGAGGTTTGACCCGTTCGGGGACACCGGCGTCGGGGTCTAGTTGTCCTTGTGGTACAAGTCCTACGCCGCTGTTGCCCCACTACATATGTTGCGGTTGTGATTGGTATATTGCCTTTTTGTATTTGCTTCATGCTCGTCGGTAGAAAATGGAGATTCCAACAATCTAGCATTTACCTTTGTGTTGCCAAATTTATTAGTGTAATCGTGAGCACATTGTAGCTTCGACTACTACACAAATACCCTGCAATAGCATCTCGTATTTTTCAGTAATAGCGGGCACCAAAATTTTTGCTATTATAGGGCTACATTGCTGACGTCATCGTGGACGACGTTATTGTAGTGTGCATTATAATAGCGGGCATAGTGACGTCATTGTGTGTCCGATATTGAAAATGACTAGTAATTGCGGGCATAAAATGACTAGTTATAGCGGGCATAATGACATCATCCGGAATCGACATTGGAAATGTTACAATAAAATCGAGCATCATGACATCATCGTTGTCGAGTCTTAAACTCAGCACTACAACTACCCGGTCCCTCACGCGCATGAAATTCGATGGTGCAACACACGAAACACACAAGAACACGCGATTTTAGACAGGTTCGGGCCTCTCGAAGGAGAGTAATACCCTACGTCATGTGTGTTATGTATTGCCTTTAGCAGATTGCTAATTGCGAGTTGTCGGAGAGTTTTTGGAGGGTCCCTGCTCCGCCTTATATATCCAGGAGGAGCTAGAGTTACATGCGAGTCCTAGTAGATTACATGAATTACATATTCGAAGCTTTTCTTATTGATTCGAGTCCTAATAGACTACAAATTGCTCCTTTACTTGTTGTTCAAGTCGTCATACGTCGGTCTTGACGTCCGCCTTATTTCCATACCGGTATATGGAAACTTGTATTATTACATACCGGTGAGGGACCACTCGTGGGCCGTCTCCGCTAATCTTATCTTCATAGATTTGTCACCGTATCTCCATTTATTCATTCCTTTATCATTTATATACCCGTAAGGTAAGTATACGACAGCAGCCCCGAGTAATTTTTTATTTGACCTTGAATAGGACCGATCAGTCTTACGCATGTTGGTCTAATTCCATGGTAAAATTAAAAAGAACTCCAATCTTTTGTGATACTTCTGTTTTGTTCAAGATGACTTCAAAAAGGCAAAAAATTTAACATTTTTTCTTCCAACTCACCCAATTGGGTATGCAAAAATTTATGTATACTTCCTGCGATATTTGCAAACCGATCTTAAAAACAAGACCAATTAGGTGCACCCAATTGGGTATAGCCCCGACTCTTGAATCATTTGAACTCTTTTCAAATAATGCAAGAGTTTCTTGGATGATTCTTCATTATTTTCTTCAATTTACTGTTATATTTTCTGCTCTCCGCGATCCCTACGAGACCACTCTTGAACACGGTGCACCGTTCGGGTGCACCTAATTGGGTATAGCCCCGACTCTTGAATCATTTGAACTTCTTTCAAATAATGCAAGAGTCTTTTTGAGAGACTATACTACATTATTTTCCATCAAATTACATTCCTCTCTGCAATTTATACCAAGAGCATACTTTCGGACCGGTCATACCAGTCCTAGCTTTATATATTTTTGAAGATTCATTCCAATATCAACATAACGAGACCGCTCAAATCGGTCCCAACTCATAATCCGCTTAGTTAATTTTAACTAAGAACCAAAATTCTGGTTTATCGGACCAGTTTTTTCCCTATATTCTCACATCGACTCGAGTCTCCAAGGCATATAAGCAGCCGGATGATTAACACCCATAGCCTAAGGCATCCATTATCCAAATTGAGTTAGGCAAGATCCAAATTATCTTTGATCTAACTCTCTCATACCGCCCAACACTTAAATTCGGCACTATATTTTTCTAGTATCGGAAAATTACATATTTCGGACCGCTTTTATTCACAAAAAAGTCCTCATAATCACGTCGACTTATCCTTATGACCGTTAGGTCGCGCAATCAAGTCATGAATCATCAATGCTAAATTTACTAGGCTGTAAAAAACGGCCCGAGTAACTTTTAGCCCCTAAGCCCAGCTCGGATGCCTATAAAAGAAAATGAAAGGTCGACCTAGGTCAAACTCATTCCCGAAATTTTACACGCACCCACCACATCTCCTTGTTCTTCGGACATTACGATCGTACTCCTCCCTTGCCGCATAAACCAATCTCCAATTTCCCTTTTTCGTCCTTCGGGATGGGCAAGAAGAAATCCGCCTCCAACCCTTGTTCTTTGTCATCCGTTCCTATGAGTCGACTTCCTTCGGCATTCAGGATCCGGGTAATAGTAGGATTACCGAATCAACTCTCAATGAGATGGTTCGTGTTGGGTACCTTCCCCACAACCCATTCCGAATTGGAGTGCTCCTAGTCCCGGCCAAATCCCATGGGGAATAGAGGATTCCCAACGAGTTAGTGTTCAAATCTTTTTTCCTACACGGCCTTGATCTTCCTTGCTGTTCTTTTTTAGAGGATTACTTTTCTTCTGCAGGTGGGAGTTGGTAAACCTAAATCTAAATTCCATCCTCCAAATTTCTTTTTACATTCATCTTTGTGAAGCCTTCCCGGGAATCCGTCGCCATTTTAAGCTTTTCCAGTACCTATTCCAAATTCGCCCACTCCCCACATCCGCCAACCGCGCTCGTAGTAGGTGGGGTGGGAATACAATGCTTCGGAGCACCGATGAGTATTTCTCCTTGCCTTTGAACAAAAGCTTGGCTCATTGGAAAAAGGGGTGGTTTTTCTGTGATAACCCCAACCCGCTCTTCCCCTTTCGAGCCAAAGTAGCCAAAGATTTGCCTTCCAAAGGCATTAAGGACGAACTTAAGGAAGAAGAAGAAGTTCTTGCCCTCCTGGCAAGTATCAAATATGTGAAGGAAATCAAAGGCATCACCGCCTAGACGGTTATTTGGAGCTTCATTGTTCGAGAAGTCTAGCCACTCAAGAGGCAAGAGCACCCAACGTGCTCTTTTAACGAGGAAATTGCTAATCCCTCCGATGGAACGCCTCTTCCCGATGTAGAGCTGTTAGAGAAGCGCTTAAAGAAGATGCTCCTGCTCGGGCATGATACAACAGGATGCCGGAGGGTGGGTTTGGCATTCGAGCGTGTCAAATCCTCGAGACTCGGTAAGTATCTTCCTTCTCCTTAAATACCGACATTTTGATCATCACGCCGTTATTCATATCTTTTTATTCAATACGAGAGAATGGATAACTATAGAAGTCATCCCCCACTTCCTCCCAATGACACCTGGGGAGAGGATTACGAAACCAACACCGCTCCTCTTGCTATCCGAGCCGGTCCGCCTCCCCCACTCCGATTCAAGGGGCTTCGGACCGGTCATCTCTTCCGCCGATCGGGCCAGCTCCGAAAATTTCCAAGTCCGGAAAGGTTGTCCAAGCCCCCAGCAGAAGAAAACGTACTGCATCACTTAACATAGGCAAGTCGGCAATAATCCCTGCTTCTATATCAAGGGATACTCGTAAAGAAGCGCAAAAACTTGAAGATCAGCGCAAAGAGCAGGAGGCCATCGAGAAAGATCGTCAAGCCGCTCTTGCCGCTTTCTAAGCTGCCGCTGCAGGAGGATCCTAGGGTGCCCCCAAATTAACGGACTCTTTCGCCAACATCCCCAAGAAGTCTCGGTATGGTAGTCGGACCGATTCTTTAGGGAGTGCATCGGGAGGGTCCATTCTCACGCCGCAAGTCCGATCAGCGACGAAAAGGACTGCAGAAGGTTCAAGCGGGGAGACTCAAGGTCCCCCAAAAAGAGTAAAATCTCCTTCGACTTCAAAAAATCCACCTCGTAAGTCTTCTATTATACTCCCATAATTCCAAATTCTTCTTCACTTTATTCTAGCTTTTAAATTTATTTAATTTTTCTATAGAATTCCTTCTAATCTCCAAGCTAGTATAGCTAGCTTGTTCGTAAACAAGCCCTCTATCCCTGCCACGACTAGTGGCACATCCGCATCGTCCACTTGTCCAGCTCCCGATACCACAAAATCCTCCGAAGTCAAGAGTGCAGCACACACAAAGGAAATCCCTATCGCATCGTCCGAAGAACAAGCATCCAAAGAGGTCGAAGAGCGGGACCTCATTGATGTTGACAACACAACCATCGGTGACTTCCCCTGCAAGCCACTCTATTCCAGGCTGCGCCCGAACTCCCACCGGGACCGGTCCGGACCGAGGAAATTCCCGCCGAGCTAGGACTACGCGTAAGGCTTCGGGAGCGCCCGGGCTTGCCAAGATGGTCGTTGGTGATATGGAGGTGGATAGCTCGAGTGGAGCCGAGAAAATTCATAGCCGCGGCTCAATGGGATTCCATTCAAGAAGAAGAAGCCTTAAAAAACTTTTCCGAGTCCGGCCAGGAATGACTTCCTGCCTCTCTTAATCCTTCCTTAATTTTTTCACATTATAATATGACTTTTTGTTTCTCCTATCCTCCAGGTTCTTCTCAAAAATTCTGAGGCCAAGAGTACAATCTTCGCTCGTCTTGAGGAATAACTTTGTCGGAATCAAGAGCGGTTGGTCGAACTTGAGTCTTAGACCGCCGGTCCGAAGTCCAAAGAAGCTGATTTGCTAAGGAGGGAAGCAAATCTGCTGAATACTCATCGAATAATGGAAATCGCCGCCAACAAATCATTAAACTTCGGAACGAAGTCAAAAGTAAGCTTTCAATTTTATCTTCAAATTCTTTAATTAACTTTTTACCCTTCGACCGGTCTTATCTGCTTTAGCGCTCGAAGATCTTGTTGCTGCTCACAAAAAGGTGAAGAAATTCTCCGAGAAAGCAGTTGCTCAAGAACAAGCTCTTCAAGAAGGATCCTAGATCGAAGAACAGCAGGCGGCCCGAATTGGAGAGTTGGAAGGCGAGCTCACCGCCAAAGACAATATTTTGGCACGGACTCGCGCTCCAATAAGATGCTTGAAGCTAATAACGCTCGCTTGAAAGCTGAACTAGCTGAAGCGTTGGAAGCAGATCAAAATGGCACAAATGGAGAAGGAAATCGCTTTGAGGACTGCGCACGAGTCCGCTCGGCTTGCTCTCAAAGTAAAAGAGCATGAGATCCAGCGCCTGCTGAAGATCGAGACCAAGCCGAGGGAGTCTAATGTCAACATCAAAGGCAAGTTCGGAGCCGCGGACATCGAGCACAAGCGTGAGTTCCTTTTTTCCTATCTTTATTTAAGACACTCTTTTTTAACACCAGTCAATACTGATAACCTTTCCTTATACTTTTTTTCATCTTCACAAAGATTCGGGTCTCTCTTAACCCCGATCCTCCCCAAATGGCCACAAAGGTCAAACTTGGTTTTCTTCTTCTTCTCTTGATTCCTTTCCTTCCGCGAGCGAATCACAACCTTCACAAACTTCCCAAGGCTCACCACAATCTTGGAAGCTCAAGGATGACACCTAGCTAATCTAGGAGAACGAATCTCTAAGAGTAACAAGTGAAATCGAGATTGCTTGCAAGGGGAAGATGTGCTCTAAGTTGGGGTGATGCTCTCAAGCTTGGATTCAAGATGGAGACTCTCACAAATGGCATTGGATCTCAAGGGGAGTGAAGAGGAGTGAGAGAATGAGCTTGAGTGAGGTTAGAGAGTTCAAAAGGCACCTGCTCCTTTGCTCACGAGATGGGGAAAGCCTTATGTAGTGGAGGTCCGAATAGAGCCGTTGTTAGATCAAGGTCGGGCTTGACGGAACTTTCGTTCATGACGGCACTTCCGCCACCCCTTAGAAATTTAGTAGCAATGGGTCAAGACGGAACTTCCATCCGAGTTGGGACTTCCGTCCCAAACTCTCTGGAATTGACGGAACTTCCATCATGGACATTTGGCTTAGCTTAGTTCCCAAGGCGGAACTTCCGTTGTGAGTGGAACTTCCGTTCCTCAGCACGGAACTTCCGTCAAGGATGATAGAGATAGGTTTGGTTGACTATTTGGACTTGGCTTTTCTTGACAATTTGGTTTCCAAGCTAATTTGGATTTCTAGAGCACATTCTTTCCTGTATGTATGATTGTTTCACCCCTCTTAATAGTTTGGCACACCTATACTCAAAAAGCTACAAATCTATTCTTTTAGCTCTTGCTTTTGAGTACATGTTCCACCTTTTGTATGAGGGTACACTTTCTCACAATTTGAGTAAATCACCTTTGATATACTGCACATTCACTTAAGTTCACATTAGAAGTTTTAATTCTTTGTCATTAATCACCATAACCCACTAGAGGGCTTAGTTGCATCTTCGAACCGCAATAGATATCTGCAGTGCGCGTCAAGAGACGAAGCCACACCCAATTGCCAACTGTAAAAGAAATCTCTGTGTTTGGCATTATAGTATTGTTGGGCATATTTGAAAGGACCTTGATGTCACCTAGAGCGGGGGGGGGTGAATAGGCGAAACCTGAAATCAACAAAACTTTTTTGCACAGAGTTAGTTCAACCCGGTCCGACCTCCTTGTCAACCCGGTCAGATCTCCTTGCATAGGTAGAGCTAAGTGCCCCCTAGTTCAATCCGGTCCGACCACCTTGTCGGGAGATCGGACCGCCTTACACGAGGTAAAAACAGGTCAGCTCTCCAAAATGAATCCAAGCTCAAACCAAAACTTGAGGTGATGCTCCGAGGGTTTTTCTTAGCACATACATGAAGTATCTGCACACAAATGAGCACACCAAAGTAGATCGAAGCGGAATCACACGAATAAGCTAGAAAAGAAGCAAAGCAAGGGAGACGGAGGCACACGATTTTGTTTACCGAAGTTCGAAATCACCTCAACGTGATCCCTACGTCTCCGTTTGAGGAAGCTTGAGCTGCTCATCGGCACGCTCCAAGCCTAATCTCTTTTAACCACTTCCCTCAATCCACTATCATGATCTTTTCCACACCGGAGGGAAGATCACAACCTTCACAAACTTTCCCAAGGCTCACCACAAGCTTGGGAGCTCTAGAGCGACGCTTAGCCGTCTAGGTTGCTTCACCTCCAAGAGTAATAAATGAATCACGAGTTGCTTGACGTTGCTTCACCTCCAAGGCTTGGGATTTGCTCACTTTTCCTCACACACTCAAATCTCTCAGTCCAACTAAAAGATTTAGGTCAAATCACTTGAATCTCACAAAGAGAGGTTGGGGAGGCTCAAATGGCCGTTGGAATGCTATAGAGTTGGGCAACAACCAGCAACAACCAAAGGGAGAGGTGGAGGGCTATTTAAAGGTTGTTTCAAAAACTAATCGTTGGAGCTGTCGAGGCTTAGGGCGGTCCGACCGACTTGACAGGCGGTCCGACCGTCTTGCACTCGGCAGGCAACCAACAACATTACGCAAAATCTCCACAAACCACAAACTTGATTGCTCAACCCACTTATACTAACCATGCTTCACTTCTAAGGCCAAAAACTCACTAATCCGTAAGTTGACCCTGAAAAACTTAGTTCAAGGCGGTCCGACCTCCTTGACAGAGGCGGTCGACCTCCTTCACCTACTAACCCCAAAAATTTAGTTCAAGGCGGTCTCACCTCCTTGACGAGTGTAGTCTAACCTCCTTGACTCGGCAGAACACACTATTTAGGGTTTAGGTCACTCGGATTTGTTTCTCTCCGGGAAATTGAGCACTTTGATATTGTCATTCAACACATGTTGCATCCCTCTTAATAATATGGCATACTTATACTCAAGAATTAAATAAAAACTAATTTTCTTCCACTTGATCTTGTGATGGAGACATAAGCCAAAATTCTTCATATTTTGGTTCTTGAGGGTTGACAACAATTCTTTGCTCGAGCACATCCACCTTGAGCTGATGACCATAGATTTTATCATCAAATAGGCAAAACTCCATATTTTTATCCATGTCACCTTTTCCTTCTTGATTCAAACATAATTGACACTAGGAAATATACAATCCTCCATGACTTTTTGATTCATCGGATTAAAGCATCCACTTGCTCTTCTCCACCACTAGGTCCTTCGGCGCCAAGCCTCTTGTTTGCCCTTCTCCAATGTATGGTCCATCGTAGCCAAGTCCATGCTAATCCTTCATCGATTTTACCATCAAGAGCCACACATTTCTTTGCATCATCCATTAGCACACGCTTGATATTCATCTTCATGTTGTATTGATTTTCGTTGTGATATATGTTGCTTGCTTGATATGACACCAAGAGTTAAGTCACCAATATGAATATTGTGATACTTTCAATGACCAATATGATACATATCATTCAAGCTTCATTTTCTTTGTGTGACACATGGCGTAAGATTTTTCATATTGATCATCCCCGTAGCTTCATCTTCATCATATTCTTTGTCATATGGAATACAAGAATATACATGTAGAATATCCATGTACATTCATGTCTTGAAACAACAATGTTCATAATAAATTTACAAGACACTTTCCTGTTATAACTTAAGAAATTACATTAGCTCTTTAATCGTGTTGTCATCAAAACACCAAAACCCACTAGGAGGCCTAGATGCACTTTCAATATTGTTGTGCTTGGAAAAGACGATCCCCGATAGATGCCAAGAATAAGTCACGCTCCTCTAAAAGAGCATCCACAAATGAAACACGGGCGGTTCGAACATCAAAGGCTCTTAAAGTTGGAAGGTCACGGCCATATACCACTCGAAACGGAGTCTCCTTGAGCGATGATTGATATAAATTGTTGTAGCAATATTCAGCCCAAAGGAAGCCAACGAAGCCAATCCTTAGGTTTATCCCCTGTCAAGTAACGTAGATACATAAAAATAATTTTGTTGGTTACCTCCGATTGACCATCTCGTTTGAGGGTGATATGCGGAGCTCATCTTCAACCGTGTACCGGAGAGATGGAACAATTCCTTCCAAAAGGTACTGGTAAATATAACATCACAGTTACTTATAATTGAATGAGGCATGCCGTGGAGTGACAATCTCATCAAAGAAAACTTGTGCAACCGTAGTGGCCGTATAAGGATGGGCCAAAGGAATGAAATGAGAAGACTTCGAGAATCTGTTTACCACAGTAAGAAGGACTGATTTACCTCCCACGTTGGGTAAGCTCTCAATGAAATCCATGGCAATATCCTCCCAAATCTGATTGGGAACCTCTAAATTTTGTAGCAGTCCGCCAGGATGAAGATGAGATGTAACAGTCCCGAACATAATCCCGAACAATGCGTCGGGCGTTGGAACGTGAAAATCAGTCCGAAGCCTATGCAGTGTTTTCTGAACTCCCTCATGAGAAGAACCATGAATATACTACGGAAGCTGTGGAAGAAGTGGGCAGGATGCAGGAATATATATTTTCTCGATTATAAAGAATAAATTCCTTATTGCATGACCATGGTTCTGAATGCATAGGAGTAGTGTTCCCATTTCGTTATCGGAAAGAATAAAATGACTCAAGTCGAGAGAAAAAATCAAAGGTGGGAACCGACATGACCATCAAAGAAGCATCTACGTAAGCTTATCTAGAGAGAGCATCAACCACCACATTAAAGCGTCCTGGACAATATTCCATCTGAAAAATCATACCTCAACAATTTGCTGAGCCACCGAGTTTGTGGAATGGTGGCGAGGCATTGGTCCAACAAATACTTAAGGTTGTAAATCATTTGCGGATCACAAATTCACGCCCCATAGATAGGGACGCCGATGTCCGACAGACCGGACGAACCCAATAAGTTCCATCTCATAAGCAGCAAGAGAGGTATGCCGAGGTTCCATAGGTCTGCTGAAAAAGGACAAAGCACCTTGTCCTTGATGTAGTACCGCACCAAAACATTTTCCTAAAGTATCACATTCCACAATAAAAGGTTTGAAAAAATCAGGCAGAGTAAGTACCAAGTGCTGAAGATAGGGCAGTTTTTAGCATATTAAACGCATTTTTGGCCTCCGAAGTTCAGATAAAATTGTCCCGCCGCAAGAGTTGTGTCAAGGGTTTAGCTATGATACCATATTCTTTTATGAACTTACGATAATATCCAGCAAGACCCTAAAATCCACGAAGATCCCCGACCGATCGAGGTTGTGGCCAAGTTGTTATTGCCTCAACTTTAACGGAATCCATTGCCACACATTGAGACAAAATAATATGACCAAAATAGTTGACAGAGGAAACTCCAAACAAACATTTAGATTGTTTAATAACTAATTGATGAGCTCGAATGGACTAAAATAACGGCTGAATGTGCTGGAGATGATCTAACCAGGAGCTACTCGTTGATTAACATATCATAAAAAACAAAACGAATTTTCATAGAAAAGGTCCCAAAACATCATTCATCAAAGCAGGGAAAGTAGATGGGGCATTTGTTAATCCAAAAGGCATGACCAAGAACTCAGTGTCCATGATGTGTCCGAAAAGCGGTTTTGTCAAAATGATCTGGACCATACGCACTTGGAAATATCCCGAGCATAGATCCAATTTGGAAAAGAATCTGCCCCAAATAATTCGTCAAGTAATTCATCAACAACCAGAATAGGAAACTTATCTTTAATGGTGTTGTCATTGAGGGTGTGATAATCTATGCAAAAGCGCCAAGACAAACGAGTAGCACCAGGGACAAATGGGTTGACGTATTGTAAACGAGTGCACCGGGGACCAATGGGCTGACGTATTGTATCCGGTAATTCTCTGTTGAAGCATATCATGACATTGCATCTCAATCTCGTACTTTTGTAGCTCAGGATAACGATAAGGCCTTACAACAATAGCTTTAGTCGGGTGATTAAGATGAATCCGATGGTCATACCGGTGAGAGATCGGAAGTCCTCTAGGCATAGGAAAAAGATATTGGAAGGAATGGAGCAGTGCAGGTAACAAATCGGGGAAGACCCATCCATGGAGATTGATAATGGGTAAGTGCTCCACGCCCTCTCCAAAGAATTTCTCTGTTGTGGCGCCAAAACTTCATAGTTAGCTGCTGGAAATCCCGAACAATAGGGCCCTAGGAAGTGAGTCACTCGGACGTCGAGTACAATACCAAAACCGCCCAGGGCAATGATGTAGAACTGCTCCTGGTTGATTGAGATCTGGAGGTTACGGCAGCGGCCCATGCTAGCAACTCGAGCACCATTGGCTACAACCATATTAACTCCGGATGCAATAGGATACAGGGGTAATTGTAGAGTACGAAAAGAATCCAAGTTAATGAAGTTGTGAGTGGAGCCTGAGTCGAGAAGAACAGATGACAGGTGCAATCCCTAATGCAAGTGTCCATTTGCATGGTCCGGTGCGAATTAAGCCCTGTAACAGCATGTAGAGAGATTTGAATAGGTGGTGCAAATGTTGTAGTTGAGATCCCTAAATCATGTGGTCGTGGTGCAGCTGGAAGTGTTCGAGCAAAATCTTTTGCCAATGCAATAGCTGCGTTAAAGCACGGTGGTTGGTGACATTCAAGTTCAATTTTGAGGAGGTCCGTCAACCCCGCAGATGAAAAGCATTTCTCGATGAACTGGAAGCAAAAACTGTAGTTGCGTGAGATGTTCCATGAAGCTAGTGATATAATCGCTTAGAGATCCTATTTGATGCAGATGAAGAAGAGATCCTAGATGATTGCAAGTAGACAGCGCTCCAAACCGTTCTCGAGCTGCAGTGGAGAACCGATCCCATAATGGAATCCCCGGTAGCATTCGAGCAGCATATACCAAGGTAAAGTCGCGCCTTTGAGGTGAAAAGCCGCCAACTCCACATGTTCCGCATCATGAACGTGCTGGTTGAGAAAAAATTCTCGCAGGCCATGGAAGAGGGTCCGAAGAACCATCAAAATCTGGAAACAAAAGTTTGTAAGAGATGTGATGACCTGGTTGGCGGTTCGGAGGTTGTACTATGACAGTCTGATCCGTCGGGGTCGAAAAATCAGATGGTGTTGAAATCTCGGTCTCCTCCGAGTCGAAAAATCAGATGGTGTTGAAATCTCGGTCTCCTCCGAGAAATTGTTGTGGTCGACTATCCGACGCACTAGAGGGCGATAAGCTAGAGTGGAAATCTCCTTTCGCGGTTCCGGATCTGCTAATGGAGGGCTCCTGGACAGTTGTTGTGAAATCTCGGTGATGCTCCGGATCCAAGTTCTGAATTCTGCTAAGCTGTCCACTTGAGGATCAATCCCTGTCGTGGAATCCATGGCGAGAGAAACAACCATGGCTCTGATTACCAGGATGTTACGTGCACAAATTCACAACACACAAAGAGAGAGAATGAGGCGGCGGCTGCTGGCGAGAGGAGGAAGCGGTGCTAGGGCTGCTGCGGCGGCTGCTGAGAGGGAGAGATAGTTTTTAGGACATGTACAACGCTAATAAATGAGTGGGCTCTTGAGCTGATGTGGCGGTGTATTTTTACAAATAGCCCCTCTAACCCTTAAAGAGACTGCTGGGTGGGCTCTTGACGAAGAGACGGTCTCTATCACGTGTTCCGATGTAAGAGACAACTCCGAGCATCGTTGTACAAGTGAAGAGACGACTTATGTCATACAATCATTAATAATATGTATTTATTAAAAGATAGCATGTAGAGTCTCTCCTTTGTATGACTAGAATTGTTTTATGTCTCTTTGCTTAGATACATGTGCCCAAAAGACCACAGTAGGCTCTCCTTTATACATGTCCTTAGGGTTCTACCTCTTTAAACCTACTTAATCTTTATTAATGAACTCCTCTCTCTTTATATAGGGAGGGTTTACAAAAGTGGGTTGTCTAGATTAGGCCTTCGCCCATTACATTTAATTAACTAAAGGATTTAATCCCTAATAACCCTAGAGGGGCGGCTATAATAGCGCTCGACCATGACAGCATGTTTCCGACACAACCTCTCAGCCATATCAATGTACCTGCAACTAAGAAAAAGGCACAACAAACATCAATCCAGAGCTCTCAATCAAACTTGCATCTTTTCAGAACAGACACTCGTCTCCACCGTAGTATCTTGCACCGGGGTATCCCTCGCTGTACTTGTTGGTCATGACAGATTCCACAGCTTGCATCACTAACACTAACGTGAAATTCTCCGATTGGATGAGCTCCGGCCCCTAAATCAAATAGGTCTAACAAATTCAATATCATTCTTACAGGCTAGACAATACATAATCAAGCATTGCAGTCATAGCAGATTAGAATACGTCCAGAAAAAATGAGTCTCCTCCCTCGCCGGCAGGGACGCCAACGCAAGTCAAAACCAAATCAGAAAGACAGTGCACCATGAATCTTTCTTCATTTTCATGGGCGCTGGTTGGGCCTGCTGGTCGCGAAGGAAGGAAGAAGAGGAGGACGTCACAACCATCCTGTTGTCGGGGAGAGGAGCAAGAGGAGCAGGGAGAGGAGGACGCGGCACGGCGGCGGCTGTGAGGCGGATCGCCCTTTAGGATTTGGGAGAGCAGGAGAGGGAGGGGAGGCAGATAGCACGGGTGGGTGAGCGGGTGAGCATGCGTGAGGAGGCCCGACGGACGACGACGGCTGTGACTTAAGGGAGACGGAGACACCACGACCTGTGACTTGGAGTCGGGAACGGACAGCGGAGCGATGGGTTTTACGTCGTATGTGTAGACGACATCACCACAATTATATTATTGGGTATAGATTGATAATAGACTATGTTAAATAAATTTACCTTAACATTGTCGTCTCTAAGCTTTTGCACCCGGGCACTCGCTAGTGGAATGCACATAAGTTTTGTTTTGTTAGACGAGAATGCACATAAGATTGAACACGTATTTGGGAACAAGCGATGCTCACTATTGTGCACGTTCCGATCACTCATCAAGACCAGCATGACATCCTCTGCTGGGAACCGTTGATCTAAGGACAATGCACCACCAAGGAGGCATACAAGATATTAGCAATGCAATGCCATCAACCCATTCCTTTGACAGCCTGCTACAGGTTATTCTTACTCTTTGCAGAACATCTATCTTGAAGCTGAAATCAATGCAATCGTAGCTCAAAACTGGTGAGTGCTTCGTCAGGCTTTGGCAAGAGAGAGCTGAGGAATACTCCACCCACATTGATTAAAACTGTAAGCTATGCAATAAATTGGAAACTGATTCACACCTATTCTTTCATTGCCCCTCGCTAGGGCCGTCTGGTATGCAGGAACCACACCCATAAGAGCAGATGCTCTCCCGACCAGTCAACAAGGAATTCAAGCCCAGCTGGCTCATCTTCTACCTTTTTCATCGACGCTTTCCAATTTCCTAAATGCGAGGCATGCACGACCTACTCCAATCAAATACTCTGCCCCAGCCTGAAAGACCAAAATCGAACTGAACCAGACCGACGAGCCATCGCCATACGAAAACTGGATGGAACCAGTCTAGCCATGAAATCTGGATCGAATCAGTAGTTGTCAACATCCATCCATTCGTTTCCCTGCTAAGTGCTAAGACAACCCTGTTACCAGCGACCAGCCCCGCGAGGATAGTTACTCCATGGTCCTGATATAAAAAAAATGGAACAATTTATATCTGCAGCAGTCTTCTACGCAGCAAAATTTCAATCGTCTAGGCCAGCTAATTTGAGCTCGTGCGAGAACAACCAACCACACGCTGCACGTCCGTGTGGCTGACGGAAGAGAATGGCGGCTCTCCTCATCTCTTGGACGCCTCCATTGTGGACATGCCACCAATGCAGCCATGGCCGATGACTTTGATGTTGGCTTCACGACTAAAAACACTTGGACACTAAGCAACCCAAATACCCAATGGGGATAGTGAAACGCCAGTTATTAAGTTTTTTTTCCTGATCAAAACAGCACTAATGTTTTTTTTTGGGACCTGAAATATTTAGGTGAGTAAATACCAAAACTGTTATTCATCTTTTTCATAGGTCAGAAGTCAGAACAAATGTTTTCTGTGCACCGATTTGCATGTGCAAGAGATCGAATTCTCACCCTGACTTCAGCAACGGGAGGAAATTTTGAGAGGCAAACCGATGTTTGCATTGTGTGTAAGGAGAGAAGCTAAAAGTTGCTGTCTCCAACAGACAAAAAGAGGAGGTAAGGCAAAACAGGATATAAGCTGGTCCCACCCTCGTACCGTCAGAGCGCTCGTCCCACCCGCCAGAGCACCGGTCCCGCATGCAGGGCCCTCACGCCACCGCTTGCCTCGCATGCAGGCCCCTCACGCGGCTGCTTGCCCCTGCACCGGCCACTCATGCCGCTGCGTGGGAGCTCGAGCCGCCGCCCTCGTGCACGCGGGCGGCCACGCCTCCCCACACAAGCTCGAGTCATCGGCCCATGCACGCGGACGACCTCGTCAACGTGCGAGCTCGAGCAACCACCGTCCCAGTGCGTGCGGACGGTCTATCCAACGTGCGAGCTCGAGCAGCTGCTACCCCTGTGCGCGTGGACGACCTCTCCAATGCGTGAGCTCGAGTCGCCACCGCCAACGTCCACAAGCCCCTCACGCCGCAGCGCGTGACCTCGAGCTTCCGCCCTGTGCACGTGGGCAACCTCGCCTCCCCGCACGAGCTCAACCCGCTGCAACCCCGTGCGCAGGCCCCGACACCGCCGCGCGTGACCTCGAGCCGCCACGCCCGTGCGCGTCGGCGGCCTCACCTCCCTGCGCGAGCTCGACCCGCCGCTGCCGCTCCACTTCGCATGAGCTTCTCTACCGTGGGGGTGGGGGGGGGTGGGGTGAGGGGGCGCCTCACTATGCTCACACTACGCACGTCAGCTGTGGGCCACACCACGCCGCAGCCGCCGCGTGCCCCACCGTGTTCGCCCTCCGTCATGCGACGTAGCTCTCCCGGCCGTCGTGTCGCCTCCACCGTGCCTCGCGCAGCACCTTCCTCCTTGGCGCCACCGGTCCCCCGCGCGCCGTGCCTCCAGCTCCGACACGCCCGATTTGATGGAGATAAGGTCGATTTGCCGCCGCCCTCGCCTTCCCTGCCCGCGCCGCCGTGCTCCAGGTCGCGCCCGCATCTCCGCGCTTGTCGTTGCTTCCCACGAAATGGTGCTGACGAAATGCATAGGAGGAGAGAAGGAATATAATTTTAGCTCACCTCTCTCCTCCGATGTAAAATGCCTTCCTAGTTGTCTACTTTTGTTGGAGATGGATACATGATGTATCAGAGAGGTAAAAATGCATTTGCATGTCATGTTGAAGTGTCTCAGATCACGGGTAGATCACTTGTATGCCTCTTGTGACGAAACTAAAAAGTAATATAGTCATATCAGGCAAAGTTAGCGAACGAACGAGCACAACTCGCGACACTGCACTATTGTTTTCCTTTTTTTTATTCCCTGGTATGTCTGCATTAAGTGACTTCATATAGTGAGCTTATTTTAAGGCTAATTAAGAACTATGTATCAACTACTAATTAACATATTAGATGGCACGTACACATCATCTTGAAAGCAAGCTTCGACAGCAACGATTTTTCGTTCCTTTCTGTGTACCTTCTTCCCTTTGTCTGACAGACTTATTTATCAGTACAAAACGATTGCTGAGATACAATGGATCACTAGATAGTTTTAAAGCGATCTTGAAGTAGATAACCTTGTGTCGCATGGTTCCGCAAAAAAAAAAATTAAAAATTAAAAAAACACACACACACACCCCTTGTGTCGCATCTCTCTTATAGATAGATACTACTGACGTTTCTGAAGCAGGCTGTACTAGTGCACGTCATACGAAAGTTCCACTGCTTTAATTTGTGCTTCGGAATGAGCTTACACTATATCTTATGGGGCCCCTCCAATAATTGTCGGGAGAAAGGTCATCAAATAATTTGACAGTATTTTATTATTTGGTCCTTAACACTCAAGGAGACATCGTGCATTGTTAAATATCTCCTGTTTAAAACCATAAGTTTTGTTTCCTTCTTGCTGACTGCTTGCAAGTTCTGGATAAACAATAAAATAAGATAGCATTGCCTGAGTTATCTTGCACTTGCACATGCACCAAGCTAATCATATATTTTTTCTTCACTCTTAGTTAACCATGTATGATCATTTGTATACATGTGTAAGTAAACATTGTTAGTCTTGATATATTTATTTTTGTCTTACACTAGTAATTTTCTTATATTCCAATGGGTCTCTAAAAATCTGAAAAGAAAAATTATAAAGCAAATAAAAAAAATCTTCAGGAGAGCCTTATATGTGAAGTAACCCCTGAAACTTCCTTAACCCGCTCCCCCCCCTAAAACCACTTTTTAAGAGCAATCATGAAAATATAAGGGATAAGTTTCTTGGGTCGTCAAACAGCTACACGTTGATGTGGATCTAAAAATATTTTGCTCTGCCACATAAGCATTTGAAGCCATGATATATAGCCCTGATTCTCTTGGGAGAAGGATTGACCCAAATTTTATAAATATAAGGAGGGTTTAGACTTTAGAGCGAACTAGAATAATAGGTGATTTTGTGACCTTGTTTATTTTTTTTTGCGATGATTTTGTGATCTTGGTGGAGATGGTTGTTTTCGAGATGCTCCAATGGAACTTGACAGAGTCCTCCATATCCTTTATATAGCTATCTAACTTTTGCCATTGACAGCGTCACCGTTTTCTTCCCAAGCAAACTCTTTTGGTTGTCAAGATATTGCCGAAAGGGAAGCTCCAATTGCCGCAATTTCAAACACCTTGATTTGGAACTTTCCTCGTTGATTTCATGTCCCCATCTCTTTCACCCTTTTTGAATCGGAACGGACAGAGGATACGAATCTATCACCACCAACAGACAGCGCACAAACAGCTAATGATACTTCTAAGTACTAATATACAAAGAACTTGCCCCCGTTATTAGGTATGAAATTTTCGTGAGATTCATACGGCGGCCAGTTTTCATAATCCTTTCTTAGCTCTCAAATAATTGTTAACAACAATGCGAACTAACAAAAATTGAATGGTAAACAGCTAAGCCCCAACCCTGAAAACCACACTTATTTCTGTCATGCACTAATAATCCTTGTTGAGGTTCTTAGGGAAAAAGAAAAACATAGACAGGGACCCTCATTTTTTTTAGGAATAGAGACAGAGACTATTTGAGAAGAAAATGGACAACAAATAACAGAGAAAGAGAGCGACTTGACCTGTGTTGTTGCCCAAATACAAGCTAGTAATAATCAATTCTGTGGAAACTTCTGCCACCGCACCACCGACCAGGGCCTACCAGCCACTAACTCGCGTTGAGCTTCCTGGAAAACCAGGCCAGCTTCGCTATGCGCTGGGCATTTGGCACAGTGCGAGACGCGCGGATAATTCACAAATTCAATAGCCGTGCACTGCTTGCTGATTGATGGCTTGTTTGTTTGTTCCATTTTGCTTAGCGAGCTTTCTCTCTCTAGAGCCTTCTTTGCTGCTTCGTCTGACTCTCTCTTGCCTCCTGACAGCCTATAAAAAGGGTCATAATATCTTCGCTTCTCATAACCCACAAGAGCCACACAAAGCTCACCTTGCATCATCAGTCGGCCAAACTCTTCTCCAAGTACAGTGTTGTACTGCCGTACGGTCAAGCGTTTGTGAGGAACTTTTTTGTTCCACAAAAATGGGCAAGGTTTGTTCCTCAGCCAGCCTATAGTTCACAACGACCTCATCCTGCTGTAGGATCAATGATTTTCCCTTTACCGTTTGTACTTACTCTGTTTGGTCCTTTGCTGCAGCAAAAGATTGTGCTCAAGTTGCCCCTGGATGATGAGAGGAAGAAGAGGAAGGCCTTCAAGGCTGCTGTTGGCATGAACGGTAAGATTAATCACTAGTAAAATCTAGAATATTTCAATTAATCTGATTGAGCTCAAGATAGTTATACCGAACAGTTAATTCTGCCAGTAAAACTCTCAAATTCTGACAAATGATGCTCTTAACTCTGCAGGGGTGACATCGGCAACAATGGAGGGTGACAAGATCACCGTGGTCGGCGAGGGTGTGGACCCGATCGCTCTGACGACATTGCTCCGACGCGGCCTAGGCTACGCAGAGCTGCTCAGTGTCAGCTCCGGTGACGACAAGAAGAAGGGGGACGGATACGGATTCGGCTATGGCAGTGGCATGGCCTACGGTGGCGGCATGGGCGGCGGGTATGGTGGTGGCAAGGAGGGCAAGGAGAGCGGCGGCAAAGACAAGGACAGGGTCAAGGACCACAGCCATGGCTACGGCGGCGGCTACGCAGCGATGGCGCCGGTGTCGTACCCTGCCTACCAACAGTACAACGCCGTGCCGTCCTACGCGGCTTATTCCTACCCTGTTTACCCTGCGCAGGAACAGGACCCTGGGTGCAGCATCATGTAATCTGAATTCTGGGGAGATTACTGCAGCTTAATCTGGGCAAAATCTGGATTAGCTTGGGTTCAGGCTATGGTGCTACATGGCTGAACAGTCCGAGGCTACATGCTAGATGATGTAAAAGTTGCTTAGCTTTGGGCGATCGGGCGGTGTCAGTGTGAGTTGTACAGGGTTGGTCAGGCATGGAGGTGCACGTGTTCAGAGTGAGACTATCCCCACTGTGGTAAACAGTAAAAGAAACTGCAGTATGGCTTTACCGTAAAATGCCTCGCACGGGGTGCACTATCCGTTCCTCCGTTCCCGCCCCATCCGTTGGATCCGCTCTAGCCTCGGCTGCCGGACACACTCCCGCCCCAGCCGTCGGATCCGCTCCCCGATCGTCGCGCATGGCAAGAGTATTCGGCAGGAGGAGACAGAGGAGCGAGGTGCGGCGGGGACCTCCTATACGTACCCCGCACTACCTGTAGCTTCGGGGTAGCGCGGCCCATGGCCCGTTGCTTTGGTTTTCAGCCCACCTATCCGGAGTCCACAGAAGTAATAGGAAATAGCGGGAACTAGATGCCGCAGATAGAAAATTTTTCTGAGAATCGCCACAACGGAAGTCTTCCGACTTTTTATTTGAGTATTTTTTTAAAAAGTTCGATATTAATTTTATGAACCATTTTGAAAACTTTTGTGACCGTTTATTTTTTACTTTTTCTTTGAATTTTTTGCGGGCCATGGGATAAGTAGGGGGTAAATACCGGGTGGGGACTAAAGTTACATGCTGAATAGTAGAATTTCTTCTGAAATTAACAAATTGAAAAAAACTTCAAAATTAATGAAGTGCACGAGAATATTTTACAATAATATAACATAATAATCAAATAATAATCCAAAAAAGGACTTCAACACATGTTATATGTCTGCTATGAAATAGCCAAAGGAGACAAAATATTCAACAGAAAAAACAAGAAACAATGCCAATTGACAGCGATGGATATAGAAACAGGATTTCCTTTTAAGAACATCGTACCTGTAACATGATAAAATTTCAAACAATCAGGCATTTGAAAACTAACTGTATATAATACACAAATATAATTTAAACATAACATTAATTATATGGGAAAAAAACAAATAATAACCACAACAGATGATCAATACTAATAGAACAATGTTACTATAGGAAACAACAAAGGAATTCAGGTACTGGAACAGTGAACCTAAATTCTGAAAACAGAAATCATAGTCAATTAAACCAGATAATACTATGTAAGACTAATATTTATACATACACTGTCAAGTAGTCTTCTAACTCCTCCAATCCTTCTCTCCAGGAAATTATCATGTCTATGAATCTTTCCGAGAATATATTCATTGCATGCGAGTAATTGGAACAGGAGCTTCTGCCGCAGTGGCAACAAATCAGCCTGTCAATAAACAGTTTAGAGATAAGATTATATCTAGAATAAAATATGGCATGGATTTTAAATACCTACATTAGAGATATTCTGAACTTCATCACCATCAAATGTTTGCTCAAACCTAAGAACGAATATACCTGAATCATATCTGAAAAAGGAATTACATAAAATGAGCAGAATACTACATTTAGATATGAAGAAAAGGAAAAAAAACTGTAGTAGCACAGAAATGAGACCTGAATTTCTGCTTAGGAACCATGACATATCGTTTTGGAAAATCACGGATGTTGAACCTTGTGCAGTGTCGATATGCATTGAGGAACAAGGCCTTGAAGTTGTAAGTAACAGTATCAATCATCTTGTTGCATGCAGATAGATTAGTATCAGGATTCAAGACATCAAATGTTTTGCCAATGAAATTTGCCACTATGAGAAACCACTGGTTGTTTGTGCAACAAGGAATATATACCTAAAAGCAAGAAGTTAAAACACAAAGAAAACTCCATAACTATATGTTAGAACACAAAGAAAGTAATGAAACAGATACAAACACTCACATGATCTACATGTTCAAGAACAACTCCAAGCCTATGGGATCTGAAGCAGTCAGCAAAATCAGAGTGAATTAGAGCGTCATTCATGAGAAGTTCCTGGCAGTGTTAAGAATAACAGATAGTTAAAGAAAAAAATACAAAATAAATAAGTGAAATTAGACATATGAAAGAGAGTAACAGACCGTGGTTTCTTGAAGAAAATAGAAATTTGCAATCTCTCCATCATTGCGTTGACAAAATTTCAAGCGCTCATACTGCTCACTGTTAAACATCTTGCAAAAGCATGACATAGCATATTTGTGGAACCAACAACCAGCTCTCATTGAAAGAGCTAATGTCCTTTTATCAATCCAAGTTCTGTCAATCTGAAATATACAATCACTGCAGGAAAAATTGTGTTAGGGAAGGATAAAAGAATTTTTATGGCATATCAACAAAAAAAAAGGAATACCTTGGCATGTCCTTAGGGATGACCCTTGTAAACTTCTCATAACAAATCTTTTCAGCTTCAGTTGCAAAAATAACAGGAGTTTGTGGCATTCTGAAAATAGGCTCTGCTTCAACCGGTGAAACAAGATTGGTCTGATTAATCATGTCACGGGCAACAACAAATCCTGGTTTCAAGTCCTTAACCAACTCATCATTATCCAACGGTCCATATTCTCGATAATTCGGTTCTGTTAAGACATCCATGTCAGCGGTGATAACATTGAATGAAGAAGACAATTCAGCTGCAATGTCTGTTGGATATTTGAGTTTCTCATTTGAATGCATGTGACGTTGATGTGAAAATGGCATCTCAGAAACATGGACATTTGAAACATTGCACTTGAAACTATCCTCACTTAACAGATGAAGAAAGGATGTATCAATATGTGTTTCTTTGGACTGTATAACGTTACTAGAATGTTTGTATTCTAGCAGAAAATACTTCAATGCATCTTCAGTTAAGACAGGATCTGAAAACAAATAGAAAATAATTATTAATGCAATTAAGACTTGTTTTTCATTGTTATATATGACCTAATAAAGATGGTTGAACTTACCTAACTGAATATTGCTAGAACTGTCTGCAGGCTGACCATTGGACAATATGTAATCCTCAAAACATGCATAGGGGGTAGGCAATTTCAGAGTGACTGACTCATCAACTTTGAACAATTGAAAATTTGAAGTCATTTCAATGAATGGATGAATATATTTGTCTTCTACAATGACGGGAGGAGGAATCTTGAATGGTGTACAAGGTTTATGATTATTAGATTTCAAACTCAGATTATGAACAACATTCTTTGAGTGAACAATAGGAGGCTTAGGGAATACTTCAGGTTCATCATCAGATTCAGAAAAATCTCCCAAATGAAATTCATTATCTTCTGATTCAGTCTGAGGAATGGTTTCCAATGGGACTTTATCAATGACATGTTCCAAAGCAGTAGCATCAGAAAACTCAAAAGAAGGAAGCTGATCTTTCATAAGAATGCGAACGTATTCTGCAGCATATGATTCATAGCTGGTTTTATGCTTTCAAAAATATGCAGTTTGTGATTCATCAGATTAGATAATTTCCTCCTGGTCTGCATAAGAAAACATAAAACCAGATGCTTAGTTGTAGAACGATCTTAGAAATCACAGCAGAGCAATTACCAAAAAATGAAAGAACAATGATTTCTAACTACTAGAACAATGAGTATAATAATAATATAACACTTAGAATTGACAAGACAACAATGTTCATTGACTCACGGAACAGTGATTGGCTTGAACTAGAACATTGAGCTTTACATTAATATAACACTACAAAGTCACATCACCACGATGAACATTAACAAAAAGAACAAAGAATGGCAACTACAAGAACAATGAGTTTTGCTTCAAAAAAACTAGTCTAAACGTAACAGCAAGTATAGAGAAAGTTTAATTTGAACAAATAATAATTAAACATTGAGACGAAATAATTAAATTATCACATTCTCAACTATATACTTACAGATTCTCTCATTTCAGATTGATATCTTGATGAGTCATCAAGATTATAGTAAGAATTGCTGAGAGGAGATGAATGCACCATATCTGAAAAAGGTGTTGAGCATATGTGTTTCACCTGAAAGTAATTAAATCGTTTTAACATGAAAAGAATAATATGACATTATATATAGTACACATGCATTAATCGTTGGGAAAAACACATACTGGCAGTCTACCAAACTTGAAATCTGATCCAGGGAACAGGTCCAAACAAGTTACATACGCAACTGAATGAGAAGTCCATAAGTTCAATCGAGGGCTAACTGATCCAAGGATAATCTGAGGTACTTTTAAGAACTCAAGGTAAACAATCTGTTACAAAATAAAGAATAAGAATTTGAGAAAACAGCATGTAATTTCAGAAAAATGAAACAATAGCGTTTGTCAGGAATTTTAACATACCACTAAAAAGAAAGTGCATCCACCTAGAGCCTTTGATTTTCCACAAAGAGATATTATGCTGGAATCGTTTCACATAGTCCACTAGCCAGTCAAACACCAGGACAGACCAGTCATAAGAGCTAATTTTATCTTTTTTTTTTTAGATAATGGAACCGAAGTCCCTGCCTCTACACCTTTCGGTGTACACAGCGAAAGTTTACAACCCACGGCACCGAGGCCACTCAACAAATCCGTAGCACTTAGGCTACAACCGGCTTGAGATAACCTCAAGACCCTAAGACTGAAACATGGCCGGAACACTAGACTCCAACCAGCTCCAACAGAACGCACACGGTTCCAACAAAGCACATATAAGTTCTAGCAGACCAACACCGAGATAGAGACTACAGGCACACGGCAAGCTAGATAAAAAAATAACAACAAACAAGCTGCAGAAAATTAAGCTTCAATCCTGTTTGAAAACCGCCAACCAAACTTCGCGAATATCTCCATACTTGTTGTCTCCAACAGCCGACATCCGATCTTGAACATTTCCTGCACCTCTTGCGCCTTATGTAGCTGAGACCAAGTGCGTATCCAATGAGTAGTCTTGAAGATAACCTGCAAAGCATTAATTGATTTTGTTTTGTTAAATACCATATCATTCCTATTCAACCATAAAGCCCACAAAAGAGCCGCCACCCCCACAAGAATTTGGTTTCGGAGATTAGTTGGAAATCTACTAATCCATGAGCCAAATGTGTTTGATATGGAAGATGGGAGTTGAACATTAAAAGTAATGAAGATGATATTCCAAACAAAGCGAGCAAAATGACACTCAAAGAAAAGATGTTGTATGGTTTCTAAGTTACTACAAAAGCAACACTTTAGAGACCCATCCCAATTCCTTTTTGCAAGGTTATCCTTTGTGAGGGTGACCCCCTTCATGAGATACCATAGGAAGATCTTGATCTTGAGTGGTATTTTGATTTTCCAAATGGGGTTTGAAATTGGTATTACCCCACGTTGTATGATGGCCTTGTACATAGACTTTACCGTAAAGGCTCCACTTGCATTTAGGTCCCAACAAAAGCTATCGTTTTCTTCACAAAAAGAGACATCCATAACCTTAAGGACCAAAGTATGCCACGCTTGAAGCCTCCCTCCTACTAGTGCCCTTCTAAAGGACACATTAAGTGGGGTAGAGCTTACCACACTTGCCACGGAGACATTTTTCTTCCTCACAATGTTATAGAGACTAGGGAATTCATCCATAAGAGACTTGTCCCCTACCCACGTGTCCTCCCAAAATCTCACATTGGTGCCACTCTTTATCTTGAAATGACCACATTGTAAAAATTGGTCCTTAATTTTCATTAATCCGGACCAAAAATGAGAGTCACCGGGTTTCTTTTTAACTTGGCCTATGGTTTTGTTTGACAAGTATTTTCTTCTTAGAAGATTTTGCCAAGTTCCTTCCTCATTTATTAACTTGTAGAGCCATTTGCTAAGGAGACATGTGTTTTGTACTTCCAAATTTTGGATACCTAAACCTCCAAAATCTTTTGGCCTACACACTATACTCCATCTTGCAAGTCTATATTTCTTCTTGTGTTCATCACATTGCCAAAAAAATCGAGATCTATAATAATCAAGTTTTTTTAACACTCCCTTAGGGACTTCGAAGAAGGATAACATATACATTGCTAGACTTGTTAGGACCGAATTTATTAGGACTAAACGCCCCCTACTCGAAAGAAGTTTACCCTTCCAACTGGCAAGTTTTTTCTGAAATTTCTCTTCTATTATGATCCAATCACTAATCGAAAGTTTCCTATGATGCATAGGAATGCCCAAATATTTGAAGGGAGTGTTGCCATTAGCACATCCAAATAGTAGGGCATAATCCTTCTCATGTTCCTTAGCTTTACCATAGCAATATAGCTCACTTTTATGGAAGTTGATTTTTAACCCGGATAATTGCTCAAAAGTACTTAAAACTAGTTTAAGGTTTTTGGCATCCACTAAATCATGTTCCATAAAGAGAATGGTATCATCCGCATATTGGAGAATTGACAAACCATCATCCACCAAATGTGGTACCACCCCTTTAAAGTCCCCATTTCCTTTGGCTCTACTAATCAAAATTGCTAACATGTCGGCCACTAGATTGAAGAGGATGGGTGAGAGTGGGTCACCTTGTCTAAGGCCCTTTTTTGTTTGGAAATAATGACCAATGTCATCGTTAACCTTGATTCCCACACTCCCCCTTTGACAATTTGGTTAATCCAATTACACCACGAGGGCGAGAATCCCTTCATTCTCAAGGTTTGTTGAAGAAAATTCCAATTAACCTTGTCATATGCCTTTTCGAAGTCTAATTTGAGGACCACCCCATCCAATTTTTTCCTATGCATCTCATGTAATGTCTCATGTAAAATGACTACCCCTTCCATGATGTTTCTTCCGGACATGAATGCAGTTTGAGAAGGTCGAACAACTTTCTCGGCAACCCTATTCATCCTGTTGGCCATAACCTTGGTAAAGATTTTAAAACTTACATTAAGTAAGCATATTGGCCTAAATTGTTGTATTTGTTTAGCTTCCTTTTGTTTTGGTAATAATGTGATTATACCAAAGTTGAGGCTAAACAATGGCAATTCCCCTTTGTGGAATTCTCTAAAGAGGGCCATAAGGTCCTCTTTGATAAGATCCCAAAAAGCTTGGTAGAATTCTGCCGGGAATCCGTCCGGACCCGGTGCTTTGTTATGTTCCATTTGAAAGATGGCCTTCTTCACTTCGTCCTCTAGAAAAAACGATGTAATGATGTCATTTTCCTCCACCGAGACTTGAGGAATATCCTCTCGTTGTGTTTCATCAAGTGAGAAGCTATTGTTTTCCGAAGGCCCAAAGAGCCCTTTATAGTAGTTGGTGATATACCGCTTAAGGTTCTCGATCCCCCTCTATAATCCCCTCCTCTTGGTCTAATTGGAAAATTCTAGTTCTCCTATGTCTTCCACTTGCAACAAGCTGAAAGTACCTTGTGTTGCTATCACCATACAACAATTTAGTTGTTTTTGCCCTTTGGTACCATTTAATTTCCTCTTCTCGTAACATTTGAACCAATCTTTGCTTTAAGCAATTTTTGAGATCTATCTCCGAGGCACTAAGGGGCTGATTTTCCGCCTTCTTGTCTAGCTCATCCGCTTTCTTAATTATGCTTTCCTTTTCCTTTTTATAAGAACCGCTAGTGTTCTTAGCCCAACCTCTTAGGAATTTCCTAAGTTTTTGGATTTTGAATTGCCACTTTTGCAGGGGAGTACCCCTCGCTTTTCCTCTTCCCACACCTTTTTAACCATCTCCCGGAACCCGTCCCGAAGTAACCACCCTAGTTCAAATTTGAACATAGGTTGTTTATTAGGATGTGTTCCTTTTCCGGTATCAAGTAATAGAGGAGTATGATCCGAAATGTCCCTAGTCAAGGCTTGAACCGTGGATAGAGGAAATTTTGACTCCCACTCCGTACTCACTAGAATTCGATCAAGGGTCTCATATGTTGGCGTAGCCAACGAGTTTGCCCATGTAAACTTCCTATTAGATAGCTCTAATTCTCTTAGGTCTAAGCTATCTATGACCGCGTTAAAGAGAAATGGCCATCTGTCATTATAATTGTCATTGTTCTTTTCTTCCGATTTTCGAATGATGTTGAAATCACCTCCCACCAACATGGGCAGATTTTCTTTGGAGCAACTTTGTACTAGTTCCGCCAAAAGGCTTCTTTGAATTCCGGTTGGGCTGCCCCATAGACCGCAACCAAAATCCAACGGAAACCATCGTCCTTGTTTCTAAGGTGAAATTTCACATAGAAATCTCCCTCATCTATGCTCCCTATATCAAGAACCTCTAGGTTAACACCCAAAAGGATGCCACCGGATCGACCATGAGGTTGAGTCCAATGCCAAAAGAATTCTTGACCTCCACAAATATTATTAAGCGTTTGTTTAGAAAAGTCCGTTTTCCCGGTTTCAAGAAGAGCTATGAAGTCTAGCTTTCGCTCTTTGCTTGTTTCCGCTAGGAATCTGAATTTAGCCAAGTCCGAAAGACCTCTGCTATTCCAAAATATTCCTTTCATTTGGACCTATTTTTGTTCTTCTTAATTATCTTAATCTTTGGACTCCTTTTTGATTTCTTGGATTTGTTTTTCTTGAAAACAGCCTCAAAATCACAACTAAGGTGATCACTGTCATCATCCATAACCTCCTCCATTAAATCGCCACATAAGTGACCTAGAGTGAGATTTTCAAATTCCAAGTCATCATCCATTTCTCCCTCTTGAGTTCCACCCATGTCCGCAAACACCTCTACCTCACTAGTAGGCAATAAGATGTGGCGATCATATTCTTTTTGTCTAAGTAAAAAAGTGGACTTAGCTATCTCAACTTCATTATTCCCCAATCTAACACCTATGTTTGAAATTTTAGATGCTATTAAATCATTAGAAAGAGAGAGGATGGATGGTGGATTACCTTCACCATCAAGGTTGCGCCATGCCGCCCTCTTTTTGCCCGGTCCAGTATATGCTCGTCGGCCACCCCCACAAGCCTAGGACTAGACCGGCAAGATCCTCCCATCGCCTCACTGATGCTTGCTGCTGCTTTAGTCACCACTGAGAGAGCTCTGGGTGGCTGCCCCTCAGTAGCAACCGTAGCTACAGCTGCAACTGAATGCTGCTGCACCTTGCCAGCGTCCTTGGGTGCAAGTTCCCGCTGTCCAGCACTGAAATTCGGAGCTGCTGCCCCCACCACGCCACCACCCAGCAGTGCAGCGTTAGTGTGATAGCTGACAACTTGGTTGTCACTCTCTAACATTGCTCCCCCTTCCTCCTGCATTTTTATGACCTGCAGCGACAAGTTTTCACCACCTGACTTCACTTCACACTGCAGCTCATGAGCGCCAGTAAAAAACTGAGCCATCACATGATCTTGCACCACATTCATGCCTCCACGCTCTGCAGCAACAACTCCCTTTGGAGGCTCATTAACCTCCTCATTAACTACAACATCCATATCACTCATAGCGTCTTCTTGAAAAAACTTGTAATCTTCATTATCTAAATCAGTGTCAGACTCATCTTCCGTTAGCACATCCTCATCCTTTCCATCAAGCTCAAACTCATCTTCTTCCGCCATCACCCCCACATTTTCAGCACTGCCTCCCTTGGAGCCAGTCATCTCGGGCTGCAAGTTGTCATCCACATTTTCATTACCATTCGATGCTCTCTTAGTATTCCTAGAGAGATCACTACCGTCTTTGGTTCCATCATGATCCATTGCATCCCCGTCCTTGTCCTCCGAATCTCCAAAGTCTAGTTCGGCTTCTTCTCCGCTTTGATCAACACCTCTTCTCTCATACTCAAAAGATAGCTCAAAGTAACGGTCCCCAATTACCACGTCCAAGTTAGGTGGCAGCAATTTAGGGTCCAACACCGCCACTTGGATTCTACCAAAATTACTCCTCCTAGTTGTCTTCATATCCACTGCTTGAGTTGATCCTAAGATAGAACCAACAGCCCACAAAACCAAGTATTCCCTTAAACTTTTGTTAATTCCTTTCACTTGAACCCACACTTTCGGGAGTAGAAAACCTTCTTCCTTGTCATGCCATTCCTCAAAATCAAGTCTCATACCAGTGGGAACACCATTTTCTTTCACATCCATTCCTCCATAAGTTATCGCACGTTGTAGCTCCGCCTTAGAGGGGAACGTCACTACATACGACCCATCATCTTGAAGGATGGGATCCCATTTGCACTTGCCATTTCCCACTCTATTTAATTGAGCAAGAATCTGCTCACGAGTGAGAGGGCCTCCAACCACCGTAACACGAGCATCACGTGATTCTTTCTTCTTGGGGAATGCTGCATGGGGTATATGGTAGAAACCCAGCCCCGCTACCGAATATCCGACGGCATAAGCCACCGGTTTTGGCATCTTGAGAATCGGACACTTGTAGTTGGGATGCTCATTGCCATCACAAATATCACAATAAAATTCCATAGTACATTCCGCTGTCACATGACCCTTGTGTGAACATCTCCCACATGATTTAGTTTTCACATTTGGACGATTATGCTCCTGACCATCTGCCAAGCCACTGCTCATGTTGTTCTGCCCGTTGGCTCCCTGATTCGCTTCCACTACCACCTGCGAAACAGAATTAACCTGCTGAAGGTGTAGCTGGGATTGTGATGACACGTTGGTTGCTGGTGGTCGACTCATCGCTCCGTGGCCGGCCTGATTGGGGCGGAATGGCTCGATCTCCCCGGGCCACCCCTCCCAGCCGCTGCCGCGACGGTGCCGCGACCCCTTGCCATATGAGCAACACGGCCACCGCGACCTCCTCCAAAACCCCGAGTACCCCGAGGCCGGTAGTTGAAGCGGTCGCCCCGGTAGCCCCGAGCACCTCGGTTTGGGCCTCCATAGCCGGGGTCGAAGTTTCCGACGCCATGGCCTGCTGTGAACTGATTCTCCTCCTCTTCAAACCCGGTCCACGCCGCCGTGCCTCTACCTCTTCCTCGAGGCCCAGCACCCCCATCAGCTCCAAACCTTCCGCCACCACCTGCTCCAAACCGCCCACCCCCTCCTCTTTCCATGCTAGCGCTTGGAGGAACCACAGATTTCTGCGCCGCCTCAGTTCCTCCAACCGAGCCGCCGGCGAGAAGTGGGGGAGGTGGAAGGACGCTGGTCGAGACACTGGACGAGACAGCAGCCCTAGCTCGACTTGGGAGTTTACCTGTCCTGGAGAAAAACACAGACAAACCAGGGGTGAAAGAAAAAAGGGCCTTCCGGGCCGCATTAGCAAAACTCACTGAAAAGCCCAGGTCGTTTGGACTTCCCCCTTGCCGACAGCACGACCCGAGATCCGGGAATTCTGGCCACCCTGTCCCCTTGATTCAAAATTTGAATTCAGCATCTCTATCTTCTCCGGCTCAGGTTGCTTCGCCGGCGACGACCTCGTCTCACTGCACGGCGTAGGCTTAACCGGAGGACACTTATGTTTCCTCGTTTTAGTTACCCTTGCCTGTGCGAACACTTCCCCAAACGACGTCAAAGGTGTTGTCCTTCTTGCTGGTAAAGGACCTCGCCATGGTTTCGATGATCCGGCGTTTCTCTTCCGCTGCTGCTGCCCTTCACCGCGCTTCGACCCTGTCCTTTCCTGCGAGCAAAGCTGTCTAGAATCGATCTCAAAAGGACTGTGAGGTAGAGAGCTTACCGGGACAAAATCTCCAATCCCTTTGTTGCTCCCCTGCAACTCCACCGGCAAAACTGCCGGCGGCACTGTTGCTGCCTCTTCCTCATCCTCGGACTCTTCCCCAGACAATGCCCAGAATCTGGAGCCAGACACCCACCGTCGTTGAGCTCCTCCCTCAGCGACCGGCGCCGGCGCCGGCGCCAGCGTGAGTCGCCTTACGTGAGGCTTCCGGTCGCTCATAACTCTTGCAGAAGGGCACCCACTTGCGTGCGAAATCGGCCGTCTCCAACAGGGCCTCGAACGTCAGCATCGACCACTTCGGTTAGATGATTAGAAGTGATTTTTGCCCGGCGCTAAAAAACTAGGAGCTGCAAGCCAGGTAGAAGCCGAGCTAATTTTATCTACTTGAAGCAAAGGCTGAAAGTAACGTGGACTAGCATGCCTATGAGTAGTGGGACATAACAGTGTAGACAGAGTGAACAACAGAAAAACTATCACAAATGATTCACCAGACAGCTCTGGAGTGATTAGCTTCATAAGTTCTTCAATGGAAGGACTGTTTTTTTAGAATTCAAGGGTCATAGACCCCGGTCCCAATTGCATTGCAAAAGGCCACAATCGTTTACAGAGCGCAAGTTTAACCACCCCTGGTTCTCAAGTTCTCTCACTGTCAATTACTCTCGACTCTATCCTATTACATCAGAGCTCAAGCAGCTTCGGCCTGGCAAACAACACTCTTATGCCATAGTGATTTGAGGTGGTCTTCTCAGCTTGTTCTCCAGGTTGGCCACCATGCACTTGAAGTCCTCCAACTTCGCCGCAGGGCAAAGCACTTGCCACTGCCTGATCATAGGCAGCAGTCCCTTCCAAATAGACTTCATTCCTTTCCATTTGCCATTCTGAAAAACAAAGTTGTTCCTCAATTTCCAAAGACTCCACATGGCTGCTGCAGTAACCATATTAACTAGGCCAAACTTTTTATTACTAAGCCATTTACTAGCAATGCAGTCATAGCTATTACCTAATTGCAACTGTACACTATCTGACAAATCTGTCCACATACATTTAGCTACTACACAACTGAAAAACAAGTGATTCACAGATTCAGGTTCACTACAAAAAACACAAGACATATCCTCTACCTTCTGTTTTTTTGCTAAGATATCTCTAGTTAATAATCTATTTTTTGATAGAAGCCAAAGAAAGAAGTGGACTCTCGGAGGTATGTTTAGCCTCCAGATAGCAGGTGTATGAACAGGTTTTATCCCTCTGAAATTCAACACTCCATAAAGAGACTGAGAAGAATACTTCCCACACGAATTTAGTTGCCAGATCATTTTATCCTCATCATCACTAAAAACTATTGTTGAAGCTAATTGCACTACTTCATTCCACTGATTCAAGAGGTTTTGAGAAGCACATCTTCTAAGAGTGCATCTCAGCACATTGCCATCCCAAACTTCTGCTATAGTAGCAGTTTTCTCATTAATGACTATATATAACTCCTAAACCTGGATGGCTAGACTAGAAGTCCCCACCCAGGTATCCTCCCAGAACTTGATACTTTTCCCATTTCCTACATGCCATCTGTACCCCATTTTTGCTACCTTTGCAGCCCACAGCACTCCTTTCCAGAATCTGGAGACGTTATAATCTGGACAATAAAACACATTAGGTCTTTTAGTACTATATTTATTATCTATAACTGATCTCCACAAGGACTGTTTATTATCCTCATATCTCCTAATCCATGAGGCCAGAAGCGCTAAATTCAGGTCTCTAAGATCAGGCACTCCTAAACCTCCAAAGTCCTTTTTCATACAAACACTCGGCCAATTAGCCAGGTGGTATGTGTGATGGCCATCGAAATTATTCCAAAGACAATGAGACATATGTGAATTAATTAAATTGATGGCCCACTTTGGAAATTTGATAAAAGAAAGAAGGTAAACAGTTATACTAGCAATACAAGTTTTGATTAGAACCAGTCTACCACTATAAGATAAAAGTCGACCTCTCCAGCCTGCTACCTTTTTTATTATTTTGTCCACCAGAGGTTGAATATCTTCCCTCCTAAGTTAGTCATAGTGTAAAGGAACTCCTAAGTACTTGATGGGGAGCAGGCCAATTGGACATCCAGAAAGATGAGATATCCAGTGAGCTCTATCCTCTTCTATATTCAAAGCAATCACCTCACTTTTATGAAAATTAATGCGCATACCAGAAATTTGCTCGAACCAAAGTAAAATAGCCTTTAAGTTTCTTATATGGTTCTCTTCCGCCGAAGAGAAGATAAGGGTGTCATCTGCATATTGTAACGATATGATCCCATTGTTCCTCACATTTGTTAGAACTCCTTTTACTAGACCAGAATCAGCTGCCTTAGCCAACATTTTGGTTAGCACATCTCCTACCAAATTAAACAAAAGAGGAGATATAGGATCCCCTTGTCTCAAGCCCTTGCCTACCTTAAAAGTGTCACTTTCTACCCCATTGAGTAGGACACTGATGGACCCACCTTCAACTATCTTCTTAATCCATCCTATCAAAGTTCTCCCAAAACCCTTACTTTCCAAGACTTCAAAGAGAAAATCCCAACTTACTCTGTCAAAAGCTTTCTCGTAGTCTAGTTTAAGCATAACCCCCTCCTCTTCTTCTCTGTGAAGGCTATGCACCACTTCATGGGCAATCACTACACTTTCTAAGATATACCTCCCTTAATGAAGGCTGTTTGTTCCTCAGCCACCAGCCTTTGGCAAACTTTCCCTAACCTAATGGTCAAGACTTTAGAGATAAGCTTAAAGCTACAATTAATAAGACTGATAGGCCTAAATTTCTTCATATCTCTAGCCTCATCTTCTTTTGGAATTAAAGTCAGAAGGGCAAAATTTAGTCTAAACAGATCTAAAACCCCATTTTGAAAGTCAGTGAACAAATTAAGAAGATCCTCTTTGATTAGCCCCCAAAACTTTTGGTAAAACAAAAAGGATAGTCCATCTGGACCCAGTGCACCCTCTGCATAACAACTGAAAAGGGCTTCTTTTATTTCACCTTCGGTGAAAGGAGATTGAAGCATCTCGTTTTCCTCTAACGAAATTTTCTCATTATCCTCCCAAAAATTATCCTCTAAACTCACATTCCTTCTATCCTCTTTGGCAAACCACGCTTTGTAGAAATCTACCGCTATATTCAGCATTCCATTATTGTCGTACACTGAACCGTTAGGGCCCATAAGACATTCTACTTCTTTCTTTCTACTCCTTTGGTTTGCCACAGCTTGGAAATAAGTTGTGTTCCTATCACCTTCTAGGATATTCCTATCTCTAGACCTTTGTCTTACCCTTATCTCCTCTAACTCCCAAAATCTATTAATCTCTATGGAAAGCTCTTTCATTCTAGAGTTTTCTACATCATTGAGGGGTCTAACCTCAGCCTCTAAATCTAATCTATTAAACTCTTCTGAGATCTCAGCTTTATGCTTATTCATTTCTGCTATGACATTTGCCGCCCAGCCTCTAATGTGTTTCCTCATAATCCTATTCTTGTTTTGCCACTTATCTAGGCTATCTTTTCCATCAACTTTAGTTGACCAAGCCTTCTCTACTACTGATCTAAAATCCTCTCTTTCTAACCACCATTTTTCAAATTTAAACCTTTTCAAAGAAAACATTATTACCAGTGTTCACTATTAGAGGCGTATGGTCACTACCTTCTCTAGGATTAGCTTTAATTCTAGACAAAGGATATGCATTATCCCAATCTGTTGAGACAAAAACTCTATCCAACTTAGCCATTATAGGGTTACTTTGATTATTAGACCACGTGTACGCTCTATTAGTTACCTTTAGCTCTAAAAGGCCCCATTTATCAATCCACTCATTAAAAAGGTCAGCCCACTTTTGATCAATCTGATGGTTACTTTTATCTACTGCATATCTAGACAGATTAAAATCTCCACCAATTACAGTAGGACCCTGCCAGCCACCCATCACACTATGTAACTCATCTATGAACTCTTGCTTGCCGTCATCATAAGGGGAGCCATAAACTAGGATACATTTCCATATAAAACTCGTTTTCTTTTCTATTACCAAGACACTTAACAAATAATTGAAACTGCCATTAGTTGTAATGTTAAACAGGTCTCTATTAAAACCTATTAGAATACCACCAGCAGAACCTTTAGAAGGTAGAAACTCCCAGGCAAAAGGAGTATTACCTCCCAAAGATTTCAGGTAATTCTCCTTAAAAGTATTCTTCTTAGTTTCTACTATTCCTATAAAGTCTAACTTATTAGTACTAATAAGATTAGAAATCATATGATGTCTACCGACCTTATTTAGCCCTCTAACATTCCAGAAAGCACCTATCATTTCTTATTTGTTCTCCTACTTCTCCTAGGTTTGACCACTGACCAATCCCCATGGTCTGTGATCCTACTACTAGTGGGCACATTAGAATTCTCATATTCTCTACCACAATGATTATGAAGCCTCTCTCTATCTTCTATATCACATCTCTTGCAATCTACACAGAAATTGGAATTTCTACTCTTATCTAGATCCACTACACTGTCAATAACTGTTTTACTTTCTACTTTCTCATTTCCTAATTTCACACCTATATTTGAAGCCACTATATCTAATTCTTTCTTAGAAATACTGGATAAAGGGGCATCCTGAGTTGTGGTTTGTTTGTCGGATTAGGAAAGTGCAAGGAGATAAAGTCAGTTTAGGAAGATGGAGAGGCAGAGGGTATTATGGACTCGGATCCATACAGAATAGGAGTTGGCTCCTATTCCTACTTGGACAGGACTTCAGGCTGCCAGGCCTATATACCTGGACCTATATATCCCTGTAATAGGCATCCTGAGTTGTGGTTTGTTTGTCCAATTAGCCAAGATACATGCTGTTTGGCAGCCGCGGCATTCATCGCCGGTTTCAATCTATTATTGCTCTTTTCAACCTTTGTGCATGGGTTTGAGAGCTCAGGTCCAACACGTGATGTTCAAATTATCATCGTTGCATAATATTTCAATTCGATTTGGAACCTTGTGAACATATAACCAGTTAAGTTTTAGATTCAAATGTCTTCATCTTCTCCATGATGAATGCATGTAACTCAGTCCAAATAATCAGAAGTTGTGCATTATTGTTATGTTCAGAAAAAATGAAATTAATTTTTTCATTTCAATTTTTTTAAAGAAACAATGATCAAGTAAAACTTGATGATGAGAGCAATAAAACAATTACGAACGTTTGCAGGCTCTTGAAATAGAAGTGAAGGCTTGTCTGCTATTACTTTGGATGAAACAGAAGCCAGTCTGAGATTTTGCCATGACACCAAAAGAACATGTTGATGGCGATGCTACCAGTCGCCACTTGATCTTGCACATAGTCCTGGAGCATTAACTAGGAAGTAAACCATTCGTCTCTAACATTATTTGATTTTCATGAGAATGCTATATTGGAACCCTGCTGTTTAGAATCTCTAGCAGCCCTTGTTCTTACATGGGAGAATGAAACCAACATGGCTATTTAGATGTTATGCTTTCATTCAGCATCAACTGTTGGAGTATAAGTGAATTGCCCACCTTTCCTCGTCAGCTTAGGTTTTTGGGTGAACTGGTTGCTGCATGCAACTCAATATGGTATCGGAGCCGAAGTCTCAAGTTGAATCCTGGCTGGCGTGATTTATTAAATATAAATTGCAGCCCACTCCAATATTCCACTTTGAGGGCTGAGGGGGCCTACACGTGAGGGGAGTGTTGGAGTATAAGTGAATTGTCCACCTTTCCTCATCAGCTTAAGCTTTTGGGTGAACTGGTTGGTGCATGCAACTCAATATTAACATTGTTGTCTATTTTTGGTCTGCTGGACTAGAACTGGAACCGTGTTATTTTGGAATGCTATATTGTAATTCTGACATTTAATTCGGATTGTAATGTTTAATCAAGAATCATACATTGCTGCATTCAGTTGTGCATCTCATTACACAACCTTGATGATTACTCCTAGACAGAACACGAAAGGGCAAAACAGGTATGATCTTAGTATGTTCGATCCTGCATTATAAGGTTTGGTCTTCTTTTAAGACTAGTTTGGTTCCTTGATCTGACTTAACTCAATCAACTAGGCCAGCTCCTAAAGGAATTGAAAGGGCAAAATAGTTGGTTCAACACATGCTTAGACCGACTTCAATAACAAGAGCCAAATCCATTTTTGCATTCCTAAAGAGTATTGTGCATCATGGAATCCTCTCCAACAGGGAGAGGCAACCGGCGATGCTTTTTGCATCGAACGAGAGAGTCATCTCTCTCCGATGCATTCGCCCTAGTGCGAGGCGATGCCGGGAGAGGCTGTAGAATATGGGGAAAAAGGGCGCGACGGAGGATGGTGAAGAAGATGAGAGCCGTTGCGTTGGGCTCCTCCTCTAGAGTCACCCGTGCAGGCGCACCAGCCGCTGCCTGTCGCACGCCTTCTTCCCCCACCATGACATCAGCCACGCGTTCGACGGCGGCAGTAGGATGCTGCTGGACACACCGGGCGTCCGCGCCAGCGGAAGATGCCCACGATGGTTGCCGTTGTGGACAAAACGGTTGTGTCTCCGCGCCACGGAGGCCAAGCTGGAGCATGTGCAGTGCCGCAACACGGAGCTAGAGGAGCGGGTGCTCTAGCTCACCGCCGAGGGCCAGGCGTGGCCGGGAGTCGCCAAGAGCCGTCGCGCCGGGCTCCTCTCCTCCTTCGTCGGTGTTGGGCTCCTCCTCATCCCCGATTGTCGAGCCGGCCTACTCGTTCCCTGCCGGTGCCGGTCTCATCCTCTTCCCTATCACCGCGCGAGGTTGTTCCTCCTCCGGAGCCGCTGCGTCGGGTTCCTCCTCTTCCTCGTCGCCGTGTGAGGCGGCTGCTCGTCTAGAGCCATCGCGTCGGGTTCCTCCTCTTCCCGGTCGCCGTGTGAGGCTGCTCCTCCTCTACAGCCGCTGCGTTGGGCTCCTCCTCCTCTTCCGCGCTGCTTTGTGAGGCTCCTCCTCCTCCGGAGCCGTCGTGTCCGGCTCCTCTACTCCCCTGCTGGCGCCGATCTCCTCCTCCTCCCGGTCGCCAAGCCAGCTCAGCGCGATCTGCCTCTCGAAAATCCATCGTATTGTTGGAGATGCTAGGAAATGGATTTGTCCCCTTGCTACTGTACATGCTAGGCAAACTGTGTTTTGCCTCTCAAAAATGCATGCTATTGTTGAAGTCAGCCTTAGGCATTGCAGTGTCTCACAACAAAAGTCACAAACTGTCTAAAAAACAAAAAACAAAAGTCACAAACGAGCCATGTTTGCCATCCAAATTCAGCTCTTGCAGCGTCCGCTGGCAAAAACCAGCTTTCCATGTTGTATTGCAGCAAAAAAAGCCATATTTTAAATGCAAATAGGTTAATCACATACAATGTCTTACTCTCATTTAGGTTAAAAAACCATAGACATATTTTTTAATTTTAATAAATTTTGTTGTAGATTGGTTATCTTAATATAATTTATACTACACTATAGTGCGTGTGTACCGCACCGGCGAAAGCCATCGGGTACAGAGGAGCAGGGGACGGGGAGTTCCGATAATCACTCATATATACAATCTCAGAGTATATCTTATCATCAATCCGATCCACAAAGAGCGGATCTTACGGCGATAGCCGCCATATATAGAGGTGATGAAAGCCACCAAAGACGGAGGAGGATGATAGGGGCAAGGGCGTCGTGTTTGCCAGTCATAGATGCAGTTATAGAGTATATCTTAGAATATCCATGAAGAGTGAATGTGACGATGATAGCTGCATGAGAGGTGACGAAAGCCGCCGGAGACGGAGGAGGGAAGACAGGGGCGGGGAGTTATGATAATCACTCATACATGATGTCTTCGAATATATTTTAGCATCAATCCACTCATCAAGGAGCCCATCTGATAGCGATAGCTACTGGAGAGGCGAGGAAAGCCGTTGGAGATGGACGGGGAAGATAGGCCAGGGCATTGCGTTTGCCAGTCTTACGTATAATTACAGAATATATTTTAGCATCACCGCAAGGAGTGGATCTGGTGGCGATAGCCGTCGGAGACGGAGGGGAGGGGTGACGGGGTGTTTCGGTAATCACTCATACATGCGATCTTAGAGTACATCTTAGCATCAACCCTCATGTAATCATAGAGTATACTTTAGCATCAATCCGTCCCGCAAAGAGCGGATCCGACGACGATAGCCGCCAAAGAGATGGCGGGGTGAGGCGTTGTGTTTGGTAGTCGTACATGTAGTTATAGAATATATCTTGGCAACTCCGCAAGGAGTAGATCTAATGAGGATAGTCGCACGACAGGCAGCGAAAGCCACCGGAAATGAAGGAAGAGGGAGGCGAGAGCGTTGTGATAATCACTCATATATACAAGCTTAGAATATATGTTACATGCGAGTGTTGTTGACGGTGGCAAGGCATAGATATGTCTTGTGTTTGTGTTCTTTCCTTCTTCCTCTATTTTTCTGGTTGTTTTTGTTGTTAGTGGGTTTGATGGGGCAAGGATTCGTGTAGGGTTTAAGCAAATCCGGCTGCCACAAGCGGTAATTTTTGTACAATGTAAAACTCTATAGATGCTAATAAACAATAAAACATATATTATTTTAATGCTAGGTTTTAAAATTATCATCGTGCAAAAAATGAGTACTAAACTCAAATCGAACACATAGAAATTTAAAAAGATACATTACATAAGGTAGTAAATTGCACCAACTTAAATTGTTTGAGTGAGTAAATTGAGCTAAGATTTTATTTAGCGTCTAATTTGGATAAAGTAAATTGTTCAAGGAAGCTCATGAACTTTTCCTTTATTTTAATATGTTAGTTTTATGATATATGACATTATTTTGATTATTTTGGAATGAATAATATATTTTTACTACATGTTTTAAATAATATATATGTATGTACAAAGTTATCTCAACAATAATATTCACATTAGAAGAATTCGCTCGCTCGTTGCATCAATACTCGTAGATTGGTAAAGATAGAGATGAACAAGGGTGGTAATGGGCAATTGAGATCCTCGACGATCGGGCGATCGACTGTCTTGTGACTAACATGTGGGGCCTGCAGCGCTAGATGGCCCACCCTGCAGCGATCGTGCAGTCGATCGCTCGATCGCCGAGGAACTCGGTCCGGTAATGGGTACCCGAATCCTGATGCGTAAAAACTCTATTAAGGGTATATAAATAGGTAAAATATTGTATCGGATGGGTATATGGGTTTGGATATGGGAACCATAAACCCACCCTCGTGTACCCACAAACCCGATAATTGTATATTATTTGCGGTTTATAACGTGAATGCATTATTTTCTTGTAACTCTAATGTCCTATTAACACTAAAAAATTTTACTGTAGATAAACATTTGACATTATTTTGTGCATGTGCATGACCAAGGTCTTATTAATTTGCTAAAATTTATCGAAGTATTAAGAGTTTATTTGAAGTATCATGGATATGGAAAACCCGATGGATACCCGATTTCCTGACGGATATAGGTATGAGGTGAAACTTCGACCCGTCACGGCTATGGGTATGGGTATGAGTTTAATTTAGTTCTGATGGGTATGGATATGTGTTATTAAAATCCGAGGGGTTTGTACCCGTTGACATCCCTAGAGATGAACCTCATTTGACGCTATTTCATACGTACCAAACTCAATTGAAACTCTCACTGAAAACATAGAGTTTCATCCCAACATGTTTTGACCAATCTAAATGTAACAAATATATATTAACTTACTGCTATAACTTGCCTATGAAATCGTGAGATGAAACTATGCATTAAGACTAACCTCAAATACAGTGATAAATTTCACCATTAATGGAGCATGCGAGTGAATAAAGAATATACACAGACAGGGAAAAGCAGATGTCTCAACTTCAGTTTATATTACAGTTTTACCATATTAGTGAAAAAGAGTTTATGATTCCCTAAGTTGTGCATGCACCTACAAGTACCAAAATATTATAAGAAAAACCCATTCTCTCTCTCTCTCTCTCTCTCTGGGATTGAAATCCTGACCCCCACGGATTTTGGGAATCTCTATCTGGCCGGTTTTACCGGGACATCAGTTTTTCTGATTCTAAATTTCAAATTTTGAAAGAATTTGATATGAAAATAGGTAAAAAAACTAGGTGAAAAGTGAAGAAGTATGGTGAAATCAAATAATGAAAATTATTAAGTTTGCGATATGAAAAAATTAAAGTAAGATAAAAATGAAGAAAGAAATAGAAAAAATAGACTTCATATTCAATTGTCATGTTTTGTATTAGTCATGGACTTATTAGTTGTGGAGTTGACTTATGCACTTGTAATTTGTGTATTATAACTATGTGTCATGAATGAATGTTTCATGTCTTTCTCATGGATTTGTGAATTCTTTAATTATATCTTTCATGAATATTGTTAGAAAAGTCATGCCAACATTTTAGAATTTTTTCAAGGTTTTTTTTCACGGGACTTTTTTTCCACTCGAACTACCGGGATCCCAGTAATCCTCGCCGGAATCCCAGTGTTTCCTGGCCCACCAGCCAAAATGAATTTTGGTCAGGTTTTCGACCGGAAGTTCCGGTTTCCACGGATTCTGGCATCCTTGTTTTAACTGGTTTTACCGGGAGAAACGGGATTGTGAACCCAATCTCTCTCTCTCCCCCTCTCTCTCTTTGGGGTGAGGGGCAGCGCTCATTCGTCTACCATACTTAGCTCAAGATTCACTTTTATTTAAAAATGAAGAAAGGAAAGTGTTCTTTTTGGAATCTGGTAAGGTTGAACAGGTCCACACCCTATTTGCTCTTTTATTGCAATTTTGACTTAAAATTTTGAATCAAAATTGCACCGAAACAGCAAAAATAACTCAAGTCCAAAGACTCCACTTTTTAATGAAATGTTTAATGAAATGATGCGCAACTCTCCTGGGTTTTCGAGAAAAAAAGAGAGCAAAATATATTATGCATAAGTGGAGTTTTTCAAATTTTAGTTAAATCATGACACATTTGTTGGAAAATTAAAGCCGCCCTTTTCAAAATAAAGTTCCCTATTTGGCCCCAATCAAAATTGTTTTGTCTTGTATAGCCTTTCCGTTAGTTTTTGGCACTAACGGTGTTAAGTGGATGGTAAAATGACCATTTTACCCTCCTAAAACGGAAAACAAATATTTTTTCAATAAAACAATTCTCTGTGAATAATTATTTTTCCAATAAAATAATGCATTTTTTTGCATTAAAATTGTGTAATTGTGCATGACGTCAAACAAAATGGTCATCGTAAAATATTTTTGGATATGAATTTTGCACAAACTTTTGAAACAGATAAATAAGAACTAACAAAAATTCACAAATGTAGAATTTCACAAGGTCATAAACTTTTGGGAACATTTCACACATAAATTACACACACAAGTTTCATATCACTTAATCCAGTTAACATATAAATTTGGCATGCATACATACATGCATATACGACAAGCATGTGCACACATACAACCACATAAATTCAATTGGTGCACAAAGCATGCATACAGATCACATCATCGAAATGCAATACATTCGACTAAAACAAAAAGAAATGCAATACATAGGATGAAACTGAGCATGTGAGAAAGTAGAGGCTGAGCCTCCTTTTATTTCTTGTGCTCAAAGCTACTTCCTCCGTCCCTAAATGTAGGGCTTTCTAGCATTCAAACATGAAATTAGTCAATGTATTAAAAGACTCTTATACGCTTCATTTTTATCTTTATCCACTCATCCATTAACTCTTCCACCAACTCCAGAGTTTGTCTTATCTGCAAAACACCCTATATTTAGAAAAAAATTCAAACTCCAAAACACTCTACATTTAGGGACAGAGGGAGTAGGCTAGTAGGTACTCATGTCTTGCTTCTTGTGACTGAAGGGCTACATAGTAGTAGGCCTCTTGGATTGAGTATGACCTCTTCACCGCCTCCTCAATGTGAGATGGTTCTTCAACCGCAAAAGCCTCAGGCTGATTTGAGCCACTTTCAGACCTATAAATTAGTATGAATGTTGGCACAAAATTTAGACAAGGTAAATAGGGAAGGAATGAAAAAAAAAACAAAAGAGACATAGATGTTGCTACTTTTTTGTGCTCTAGAGCTAGAGTTCTTGTGCTTTCCTGTCATAGTTACACAATTTGAATGAAAAAAAAGTGCATTATTTTATTGAAAAAAATAATTATTATTTACAGCGAATTGTTTTATGGAAAAAATATTGCTTTTCTGTTTTAAGTTAAAATGGTCATTTTACCATCCACTTAACACCGTTAGTGCCAAAAACTAATGGAGACAAAACAATTTTGATTGGGGCCAAATAGGGAACTTTATTTTGGAAAGGGTCATAGAAGGCACAACCATTTTTTTGGAAGTCATAGAAGGAATTGTCTCATACTTCAAGGTGCAAGTAGATTGATTTTTAAATAGGTACAAATACATGGAGTATATGTCATGTATACTAGTCGTAAAAGAAAATGTCAGCCTATATACATAAGGTATTTGATATCTTCCTGCCACCGATTTTTTATTTGCAGAATAAAAATCATATTCATTTTCTTTGCATCGATTTCGATGCATCCAGTTAGATCTGAGCATTCGGTTTATGACGGTTATTACTCAATTATTTTGGTCTCATAAAAATTTAGTTTTAGCAAAATTAAAAACCGAAAGGCCTTCCTGTTAGCATTTCACATAGGCCATACAAGATCAGGTCAGGCAGGTACAACCAAGATACTTGGAATCCGTCGAACATAACACAAATTGATAACCGTTATGCTTCTAAACTAAAGAGTATGCTATGTACAATCGCATCGAACACAAACTTCCTATCGTTATTAACTAGACAGAAATTCAAATATAAGAATCATCGCCTGAGCAGTCTCAGAAGCCAGTGTTGTGTATTGCACTGTTCAACGAAATACAACAAACTTTAAAACCCCAAAAGCGCACATTAGAGAAGTTGATGCCGGAGCTGTTGGTTCTCCCTTCTTAGTTGCTGCACTTCCTTTGTGAGGCCTTCCAGTTTCTCTAGAACCAAGTTCAGCACGCCAGACATCTCCATCTGTGTGGCCAGGAAAATTCATCATATGAAAACAAAAGGCACTAAACCTTACAGTAACCTATAGCAGAAAAATAAAAAATCTAGCTCTGAAATCAGACTACCTATTAGGTAAATATTGAGGTCACAGTAGCAGGTAAAAGGGATTAATACAATCCAACAGATGAAAGCTTTCCAGGCAAAGATCCCAAACTTCAGACTAAAGTAAGCATGAGTTCATTTGATGAATGTTCATATCATGGACAAATGTGTAGCAGACTCCCGTATCTGTATCTACCTCACTTCCAGTTCTAGTAACCACTATCCAGCAGGGTCCTTCGCAACTCCAAAAATGAAGTACCAACACTGAAGGTCTTCCTTCTATAAGCATATTATCATATTATTATGGGATAATTGCATGGTTGCCTCTATTTCCAACCCCAACTATGAATTTACCCATCTTCTTTCAACTTTGCATGGTTGCCCCTGTTCTGTGAGATTGAAAGTTCCGTTTGCCCCTACTTTTTGCTACCGTTAACAGTTCACGAATTAAGGCCGAAAAAATTAAAAGAAATAATTTTCAAAGGGGAAAAGACCCTCATGCCCTTGCCTCCCTCATATCTGTTCTGCTCACGGGAACCTGACAGAACGCGCGACTCAAGTCGAGGAGAGAGGCCCTAACCCTAGACGGCGCAACAGCAGGAAGGGGCAGGCGGCCAGCATGCTCGGGCTGCACGCGCGGGCACGAAGGGGCGCATGGCGGAGGTAGGCAGGCGGCCAGCATTCTTAGGCTGCGGGTGCGCCGCCGTGCAGATGGCGGTCTGCAGCGACGCGGCAGCGGTTCTTCGAGCAGGGCTTCGACGGCAGCAAACATGGAGCAACAGTTGGAAGGAGCAAAGTACAATCTTCTTCAATTTGCCAAATGAGCTCGGTTAGTAGGATTTAGATCACAGTAGATCGATTGAGCTAACAACAAATTGTTTTGGGTTGTGATTTGTAGGTTAAATCACAACAAATTGCAACTTGTTAGAATTCGTGCATATTTCAGCATGCCAGATGAGGGGCCAAAGCAATATTGCAAAAAGGAATGCTTACCGCCATGGCTACTTGATAAAGAAAACTATAGTTTGCTGCAATTAGTTGATGACATTGCTCAATATCAATTGTGGAGTTCTAAGCAATACATAACACTATGGCATGATTTGGATGATGCGTGTGTTGAGATAAAAAGTGACGAAAATTTGCTAGATTTGTGTGAGCTATATATAGAGAAGGGAGAGGTGTGTATTGATGCAGAAATAAAAGATTTCGATGGTCCATTGCAATTTCTCTTGCAAGTGGTGATGGAGGAAAAGGAAGAGCAAGGGGAAGGGGAAGGAGAGGTTCAGGGAGGCTAGGTTCATGGTTTGGAGTTTAAAAGGTTGTAGTGTAGTCTTATGTTACCTTGTTGGATTTGTATGCTACTCGTGGTGCTTTTGTTGAACTCATGCTACTTGGTTGAACTATGAACTATGGTCAATGCTACTGAACTATGGTGGTGCTTTTGTTGAACTCATGTTATTTGGTTGATCAGGTGAAAAATATGATATATGTGACATATTGCTTGTCCTATCCAAATTTAAGACGAAATGCTGTAGAAATTTCAATTAATTTTAGTTAAATTCAAACCATTCTTAAAAGTCAGTCAAATATTATCCAAATATATTTGAATTCTTGTGAACTAAATTTGAAATTCAACTAAAATGCATGTTCTATTTTAAAATAGGGGCAATGGTGCAAACTGTTGACAAAAAAGAGGGGCAATGGCTACCTGATTTAACACCGTTAAGTCATTGTAACAGGATAGGGGTAAATCAAAACTTCAGATTCAAAAAGTAGGGGCAAAGCATGCAAAGTTGAAAAAAGAGGGGTAAAAACGGAGTTGGAGATGAAAGCGAGGGCAACCGTGCAATTGCCCCTATTATTATCATCCAATACAATAGTTAAGATGGGCCATACTGTCATACTTGTTAGTCCATGTGTCACTGACTGAACACCAATGGCTCGATCGCCCATACCAGGCACAAGGCAGTCGAGCCGTTCTGGCTTTACCTAAGGCGATAGTTGTGTCAATCGCCCCTATAATGACAAAAACTGGGTGTGTTCTGATGGCTTCCAATATCGTTAACCAAACATATCCTGGTGGTATGGGCTAATACATATGTACCAGTTCAGGAAAGTGAAAATTTCCTCGAAAGTAATACACAAACTTTTTTTTGTAGAAGGCGCTAACCATTAAGTGAAAGGAGCAACAAAGAGAATTGGTAAATCCGTAAATGGGGACAAGTGAAAGAGGTGTCTGCAGATGTAAATTTAATTTGTAATTTTTTTATTTCTTTATACTTCATGCTGCTTCCCTCCACACATCTATGTGAGCTCATCAGACAAAACTAAAAGCTGATCTTCCGCCATTGGGACAGGTTGTACAGGTGCTTTCCAGTGTACAGAATGTAAAGCCCGCAACTCAATGAAAGTGAATATCGAAGACAGAAAGAGAATTGCCAGAACACAACTCTACAAAGTAGATGGTAGAAGTTTTTACCTCCTGCATGTGAAACTGACGAAGAAGTTCAATGTGAAGATTTCTCACATCCTCGTGGATGGACTTCTGAACAGACCCTAAAGATTCATCAAGCATGCGCTGTACATACTGAAGTGAGAAAGAAGATGCCATCTGTTGATCAGTTGAACCTGAAGTTGGCAATTGCGGCTGAACCACCCCCTAATAAAATAACATGCAGCCATTTCATTAGTAAAGTAACATACAGTCAGTTCTTTCACACTTTAATCAAACAGTTACACAAATGCAAAAAAGTACTTCTTACATTGCTTGACATCACTTTTGCAGATGAAGAGGAGGTTGCTGCTTCTTGTCTTGACAAAATACTACTCAGCAGTTCATCTTTTGTTTCTACTCCCGTCTTCTTTGATTTCGGTGAACCAAATGCTGAAGCTAATCCTTCACTAAAAACAGAGGATGAGCTCAATCTGTCGGTATAGGTCGAGGATTTCCAGATAGTAGCGGATTGTGCTGCTCCTGGCACATCAGAATTCCCTAGTGACACAGTCTTTGAAGCATAAGGTGATGAAAGTGAACTCTGAAAGCTTGCAGATGATGTAGCCAGGGAAGAGTGTCCATTGTTCAAGATGCCCTTGTTTTGTAGGTTCATTAGAATGTTACTTGTTAGAGAAGCTTTCAGTGAGTGACTAGCAGTCGAAGCAGAATCTTGTATGCCTGAAAGTGCCAAGCTCCCAGTTGGAAAGGCTGAAGCTCCAAATCGTGAGATTTGTGGACGTTGAGTTAACCTATCTGGTAATACAGTTCCAGTTGATGTCTCAGGCGAAGATATAGATGGCTCATTCTTCCATGATGGCATGGATGTCGTGGTCACAGATGAGATGCCGTCCTGTACAATGGAAACATATATAACATTACAAAACTGTTACATGTCTGGCCCATAAAACAAAAGATATATAAGTTTTCCAGGAAAGACCTGTCTTGAATTTGCCATAGACCTCCAATCTGACATAGGATGCGGCTCGATATTGTCTTCAATGTATGGAAATTTCCTAGTTGACAGTTTCTTTTCTCCTGGTTTATCATACCTTTTTGTATCATCACTTCCTTGCTCATCCCACAAGCCACCACTAGATGGTGTGAAAGGCTGAACGTCAACAAGTGGAGAAAATACATCCATATCATCCTTTAGATTATAGTTACCACGAGGAGCCTGCAGCTTCGCTAATGGCCCTCCAGATAATGGACGCATTCTATATGGAGTTTCCTCCAAGATAGATGAGTTTGAGCTCAAAGAAGAGCGCAGATTTGGAGTGACTGCTCCAGGAGTAAGACTCGTAGTTGTCGCTGAAGGCAATGGATCTGGCATAAGAACAGACTCTTCACTAGATCCCCCAGCAGAGCAACTTCAGAAGAACTATTCTCATTGACAATGACAGGCTTTGACCGTTGCCAACATAAACCTGTCACAGCCTGATGAAAATTGTAAATTCAGAAATGTTAAAGAATATGAATGACTATAGGTGTAGATAGCCCGTAACAAAATAGGTTAATTATCAAGGTTAGAGTGATGGTGATTCATAAAAAGAAATACATCACCAAATGATCCACAAAAGCTGCACATTTAGCATATAGTGTCAGGAATACCTTTCTTTTCATCCTCTTTAGCATTACTAATAACACACGTTACTCCACAATTAGATAAATTACTACTAGCAACAGCAAATATGTAATCCACCAGTAAGAAATGTTAGTATTTACTTATTTTAGGCAGATGAAAGTTTCATAGCAATACGAGTCCACATTTACTGTATGAGCTACATCCGATAAAAGCATTATCTATATAAGTCAAGAAAAAAATGTGCATATACCAATGAGAAAAAATAATAGCATTATCTATACAAGTTCACACCTCAGAGCTATTGTATGCACGAAGAATGGTCAGTGGTTGAGGTTTTCCACGGACATCATAGAATACCACGCGGCCACTATTTGTGCCTGCTGCTAATATAGTGCCATCATCATTGTATGCTAATGAGGAGAATGGGGCCTCATAAGGAATAGTGTGAGTTGGTCTTCTTGACCCAGTATCAAGGGTATACAACTTCTTGTCCAGGCCAACTGTAGCAATCACCTACAAGGACGAAATATCAATCTCAACTGCAGGGGAGCAACAGACATGAAACACCAAACATTTTGTAACCACTACCTTATCACTTGACGGTGAGATGCAGACACCACTGATGGGTGCAGAATGTTGCTTCAGCCATGAAACCTATACAATTGTATTAATCAGTTCCAGAGCATTAAGCAAGATAATGGTAACCACCAGATTATGAAGTCAACAAAAATAGAAAGCACCATGCAGATCACATATTTTAATAGTTTGTGCATTAAATAAATGGTTAGAGCACATATTTTCTAGTTCGATCACATATTTTATCCAGCACTAATAAAAATCAATAAACGGTAGCTCCATTAAATATAAAAAGGATGTACCTAGCATCAAAGGCTCCCACACATTGTGGGGTATGGGGAAAGGTTATTTGTACACAGCCTTACCCCTGCTTTTGCAGAGAGGCTGGTTTGAACTCAAGACCTCAGTTAAATATACTAAAATCAAAATACTTGTTAAGCCAAAATGAAGAATCAGATTGAGAAAGTAACTTTCTATAAAATCATGCAAGAAATGACTGTTAATTGCAGCTTAAATAGTAACATTAAGGTAATCACTATATGCGTGTAGTTTGTTGATATGGAAATAAAGAAGTGTAATTAAAGTCTCCGAGAAGTGAGTTGATCCCATTGAAGGACTAAGAAGATATGCTTAGCAATGTTCCAAAATGTATCCTGGACGATCATATGGGTGCAGATTGCTACCAGCGTCCATGAATTGCTTTAAAGCAGAAAGCTAGGTGGCAGGCCAGTTTTATCTTAGAGAGCAAAGGCCGAGTTCAAGGCAACAGCAATGCAAAAATATGCTATAGATGAAGCAAGGCAAGGCAGGGTGGAGGGTTGAGACAGTGGAATCAGAAGGCAGTTTAGTGTTTCTTAAGGGTTGTTCAATGTTGGGACACAAAACAGAACCAGCTACCTTGGTTCTGTTTCATCTTATAACATTCACCAACCTTCCTGCATTTAACCCATTGGCTCCATCTGTTCTCCTCCCACTGGGCCTCTCAGCTCAGGTATTATATCTTTCTCTAACGGGCAGCCCAGTGGCGCACGTAGCTCCCGCTTGCGCAGGGTCCGGGGAGCGGTCCGACCACTTTGGGTCTTTTGTACGCAGCCTTTCCCTGCATTTCTACAAGAGGCTGTTTCCAGGACTTGAACCCGTGACCTCTTGGTCACAAGGCAGCAGCTTTACCGCTGCGCCAGGGCTCCCCTTTGAAATCTTTCTCTAATGGCATCACAAAAGGCCATATTAATAAACAATATAACCATGATTTTCACAATAATAGAACAATTTTATGATACATACTGCTATTTGGGAAAATAGTAAAATAAGTTCAATAGACCAACATAGAAGGTTGCATTCTACTTTAGGTTTAATTGAATATTGCACAAAAAGATAAGAACTTATCCTGATTCAGGAGCAATAGAAAAATGAGTACAATTGCATGCAACTCAGATACCTTTGGGGACTTGGCCGTTGTATCCCAAAGATGCACAGAACCATCATCTCCAGCTGTCACCAATAAATGCCTGCTGTTTCTTGAATAATCAAGCACTCTCAGAACCTGAATTGCATCGATAATACAAAATACTTAGGAAATTCGGAACACCAGAGTTCCAGATACGGTATGCTTACAATGTCAATGTCAAAAGTGTCTCCTGGGTGTGTGCCTAGTCACTAGGTGGAGCCCAACTACATGTCGAACGCTTTTCTAAAAAGGCATGAATAGTTTACAGAAAAACCTTGAGAAGTAGATAAATTCACCTGTCCATTTGGATCACTAAGTTCTGCAGCACGTGCTCCAGAAGCAAGATTATGAAGAATGAGGTCCCCTTTCATGCTTATCGATGCCAAATGTTCGTCTTTGCAGTTATACATGACACCAGTGATAGTGTCTGTGTGACCGCTTAGCCATTTGATGCATCGTTTCCGCTGCAAATCCCAAATCCTAACAATATGGCCACTTCCACCAGAGCAAAGATACCGAGAACCTTTGTTGCTAAAACTGATAGAATATATACACTCCTGATAAGAAAATATAGGCTGTTAAGTTCAGCTACAGGCTCAGATAGCTACTCCCTCCGTCCCTTAATATAAGGAGTTTTTGACTTTCAGACATCTACTTTGACCATTCGTCTTATTCAAAATATTTGTAAAAATATTATTTTTTGGGTTATCATTTGTTTTATCACCATGTTTACTTTATGTATGACTTATTTTCTTTTATATTTTTACAAATATTTTGAATAAGACGAATGGTCAAAGTTGACGTCTCCCAGTCAAAAACGCCCTATATTAAGGGACAGAGGGAGTATTCAGTAATGGGTCAAGAGAGATGGAAAGAAATCAAAGCAATACACCATATAAGATGCAGATACCCCCTCAAATAATATTTAGAGGACACTTAGACATACTTGGGTTTCCTGGGTCATTTAAACATGACCATGAGTCACGAACGTCAGTGCAACCAGGCAATGGCATTTTGTGTTAAGGTGGCTAAAAATCATCTACAACAGCATAAAAGATACCGATGATACTGTGAAAAGATGTCAGTGTAGTGTTGGATACTGCTTTGTTGGCACGAAAAAGAAGACTAAAATTTATAAATTTGAGCAACCTAAAAAGCTAAAAGGTAGTGGAGAAAATGACATGATATGTGCAGCCTTCAGGTATTATTTGGGTACATCATTTATTTATTTCTCACACTACTTGTTTAAAGTACACTTGCAGGTCCATTGTAGGAAACTAAATCTAAGCTTAGCATGTGTTCGTTTCTGCAGAACCATAGTCAAGGAAAGATAAGAATTTGAATTACCAAACTGCCATTTCCGACATATAAACAAATACTCCCTCTGATTATTATGTTTGATTCCCAGTGGGAGCGAATTTATACATGGCCTGGGTAAAAAATCCCCTCGTCTGACTCCGCACCAAAGCAGGGTTTAAGGGCCGTCCCACGCTAACATGGACAACGAGGCCGCCGTGTAAGGGTGGAGGAAAGGAGGTTCGGAGATTTCTCTTGATCTGCGTGAGATCTTCTCCTTAACGCAATGCCCAGGGGCCTTCATACCCCACGCAGGTCAAATTATTATTATTATTATGTTTAATGTTGGTTAATCTAAAATTAAACTAACTAATATCAGATACAAAAAAAAGATGGATCAATCTATTTGGAAAATACCCTTGCAAAAGAAATCTATTTCGAAAATATTGGGTAGACGCGAAATAAATATTACCACCTTTGTTTTCTTTTTGTAGATGTTAGGAGATCTCAATCAGATTAACTAATCTGATATGAAGAAATAAATTGGAGGGAGTACATCGAAAGGTGTAGAACATGCATATGGTATGTGAGCACAGAAACATAATAATGTGCATATACCTCAATGTCATCACCGCGATCAACAGTTGACGTAGGTAGCTGTCCTACATTCTGACCTTTTTTATGCCACAATGAGATCTTTTTGTCATCCCCTGCACTTGCTACAATCAGATCTGCGTGGGTGAGAAGAAATGGCTATCAGTGATAATACATCTAGTTGCAGGTTAATCATACAATACAATTGAAGAATCATTTCTTCAGGACATTGAGCTCAATATCCTGTCAAAAGAGATTCAAACAGGGAAACACAATTGTAGACACACTGCACATTTAGGTTGAGGACACTTTTGTCATTCACTAAAAATAAAACCATAAATAGTTTCATGGTCCAAGATGTCCAGCATTCAAAAAGTATATTTAAATATTTGTCTAGCATTGAAAGCACCAGAGATATGGGATATCCTATTGTTCAATATCATCTCTAGTTTAAGTTGTTGCATATCTCCAGTTGTAGAGGATGGATAAGTACATATGCAATATTATGGGAAGCTGAAGCTTGCTCAAAATGGTTGGATAATGGATAATGCATCAAGGATAACCAAAACCATGTGTCCAGCGACGCAGCATAAACTTATTTGGAGAAAGCGCAACTGGAAACTACTGGCTAGAGCAAACTCTTCACTGCTCTGTATAATTTAACCGAGCATATAACTACAACATGAACTAATTCAACAAGGATGGGCAGTAGTGCATTGGATTTCTCGAATGTTCTTTTTGTTAAAGCGAGATAAAAAGTAAAAAATTACAAATAATGTGATGATCAGCAAAGTTAGGATCCACATAATTTCACAGAAGCAGTCTAGTAATAGTTCTTGAGCATTTAACGTCTAAAGCTCCGAGACTAATTACAGCATCCCGGTGTTACACTACCTACCCGCACAACCACCGAACTAAACAGATACTCCAATAGCAGCTGCCCATTCCCTACATTCTAACAGGAGACTAGAGTCTTTCACAGTTAAATCACAATGTTGCAGACTATAGCAACAGACTATCAATGAGGAGGCTAAGGGCCGACGCTATAGCCACAGATCCTCGCGTGAGCGAACCAACACGACCAAATTCGGGAGATCTGAGAGTGGAGGGATCAGGGAGGCACTCACTGGTGTGGTTCCACTTGACGGCGTTAACGGGGTTGCCGGGCGCGGGGGTGTAAGCGAGCACGCAGGGGTCGCCAGACTCGACCGTGACGTCGAAGAGTTTCACCGTGTCGCCACCGCATGTCGCCAGAAGCGGCGCCGCCGGATCCACAAACCCCATCGCGGCGGCGGAGTTAGGGTTCGAGGAGGGGCGCGGCAGTGGATTGGGGTCTGGATGGTGCGGAGGCGGACGAAGGGGAGAGGAGATTTGAAAATTGAAATGGTTTTTAGGTGTTCTACGTTGGTCGTCGGGGCTCCTGGCCGGCCGAGGCCGAGCTGCTCGGCATTGCAACTCTAGCTGCCACTGTGGGCCCTGCCTTTTCTTGGTGACACTTTCGGCCTTTTTGAAAATCTCGATGTACCACTTGAGTGTGTGGGAGTTTCATTATTACTCTCTCCGTCCCAACGGCGAAACCTGTCTAAGTAGAATAATCTAAGTAAAACCTAAATCCTAAGGAAGGGCGGCGGCTGCTTATGAGGTCTCTAGGGTCGTCCATCTCTTCCTGTACGCATCCTAAGTGGGCTCAACAAAATACACGGCCCAAAGGCCAAAAGACGGCGGTGCAACACCGGACGCTTTCGGACGTCTTCGTATTTCGGCAATTCCCGACGCCTCGAGAAGAATTTGGATATGGGACCAGCGCCAATGGAAAGGTTATCAAATTATATTTCCATCGATATAAAGAATGTCCCAAACCGACTCCGTATGCGAACAGTGTGTCCCTTTTGGTGCAAGTCGTTTCGGACTCCGAAACAGAATCGAAGTCGACTTTGTTTGAACCTCCAACTTGACATGGGCATCCTTGCTGGCCCTCCACGCCTCTAACCTCCTTCTTAACCATATTATCATCATCTCCATGGTTCCTAACAATAATTAACTCATTAGGTAGTAATATATTCTCAAATATAAATAAAGAGATGATTAGGAACACGCTCACCCGTAAATTCAATTGTCGTGCTCTAGTTTTTGTCCTTGAATTATGTATGTGTATTGGAGGAGTGTTGGTTATATCCGAGGGTGTGATGTCCTCATCATCCTCCCTTTCTTGATGAAAAGCCGTCCTCGGCGTCGTTGGTGCTTGAATGATTATTTTGAAGGATATTATTTTTTTATTGTTCTCCTCTCCTTGAAAATAATCTGTCCTCGGTTTGACCATAGTTGTAGAAGATATCGTAGGTGAAAACACCAATGCTCCCCTTCTTGGAAGATAGCCTATTTCTTGAAAACAAAACTAGAGCAACTAGATTTTATATGATTAATGTTACTATAGCCATCTAATTCATCACATTGTTGCCCAAATAAAAAAGATTTTTGTTTCGAACAAATATAAACTCGATGCACCATATATTGTCCTTGACAATTATAATTTCCTATATAGTGATATGTATGTCTAGGCAACCAAGGCAATTCAAGCACATAAAAATTTCTTCTCCAAACTAATTAGATCACAGAGAGTATCAAATTCAATGTAAACTAAAGTACTTAAAGAAGACGACGATTTCAACTCATCAATTTCGAAGCAATCGGAAGCAAGGTTATATTATTAGCACAAGTATTTTCATTTATCGGTTGTTGTAAAGGTATAAATGAAGCATCAGCACACAACTCCTCTTTATCACAAGGATCGTCAAGCAAATCATCATGTGACAAAGATAAATTCAGAGATGGTTCCACTAACAATTGCTCTATGATAGCATGGTTTGTAGAAAAATTCTGCGCATCAATATAATTCTGACCTTCCGTGAGTGTAGCACAATTGAAATTACCTGTGTTCTCAACAAGAGTAATAGGTGCATTGTGAAGTGATGGTTCTGAATTTGCACATGAGCTTGTGAACACATCATTTTCTTCCACTTCATCCTCATCCTTTTGTATATCCCGAAAAGCTCCAACAAGCGGCACGGAAATATGATGTTCTTCTATCAATTCAGATTTAGATAAAAGTGTTGGATCATATAAACCCCCCATTCTTTTCTAAAAAGCTCATTCTTTCTCCTCTCAAATCTTTCTAGATCAGCTTCTAAAATTTCGGCAAGCACTCATAGGTTTAAGAATTATTTTAATACCATTATGTTTCAAAGAGTATCTATTAATAACAATATTGTGCAGAACATTGTTTCTATCAATCCAAAGTTTACCTAGCAACAAATGACATGCTTGCATAGGCACTATATCAAAATCTGCACTATCCTTATAAGTACCAATAAAAAAATTGATCCGTGCAATTTCGGTTACCTTAATCTTCTCACAACAATTTACCCATCGAATATAGTATGGATGTGGGTGCGGTTGTGTGATCAAGCCAAGCTTCTCGACCAACTCAACACTTGCAATGTTGCAGCTAGTTTCGCCATCAATTACGACACGGCAACGTCGATTCATCACAACAAAGAAAGTTCGGAATAAATTATTTCCTTGATTTTGCTCCATCTTCTCCATTTGAGAACTCAACACTCATTGTGCTAGAATACTCATATCATCACCTATCATTGTTAGCAGCAAACAAGAAAACTCACGAAGTATATTTTCCTATCACTACTATGTATGAACAGTGAAAACTCTCAATATGCAAATGGAAGCATCTAACCAAGCTCTTACAAGGTTCTTACTATCAGCAAAGCAAAGGATACCCGGAGAGTGTGAGCCAACAATTGTGAGGGTCAAAACCTGTGATTGCTCGAAGGATATATGTGGAGTTTGGATAGACAAAATATAGTAGCAAGGAATTGAAAATTTTCAATTCAGAATTGCAAAACTGAATAATAGTCCCAAGTATGTTAATGTTACCGGCCTAAACTTGTCTCTCACCTAGTTCAAACAAGCAAGAAGCAATGACTCAACAAAGGACACAAAGGATGCAAGCAACTCGATTTTCTTTATCTTTCTTTTAGGTGAGGCTCTTTCTACTCTTTTTTTTACAGCATCTCCTTACCTTTTATTGTTTCTTTTTTCTGGCACTCTTTGCTTCTTACTCTTTTTTTATTACAATAGAATGGTATAAAACTCAATGAATGGATGCACTCACACAACTAAAACGACAACACTCATTGGCAAGGTTCCAACTAAAGCACCCGCCTCTAGGCTCAATCAACAATGTTTTGTTCCTTTCCCTTTTTTTGGTGCGGTTTTTTATTCCTTTTTATTTTTTTTGTGATGCCCTTAGATGTTCTAGGCCGCACGCGCGCTACATTGATGTATTCAACGAGACACAAGCCCAAAAGACAAGAATCTTCTTTAAAAACAGGGACAAGCACAACTAAGTTTTGCTTTAGTTCTTTTATCGACCCTAGACAATGGACTTAACAAATCACACCTCAAACTAGACAAAAGAGTGAAACAAACTAAGACCAGGTGACACAATGACAATCCGAAGGACTACAATTCGAAACGCAAACCAAACTGAAAATTGCGAGGCACGAGAGGTGATATAGGACAACGAGATACACAACGAATAACTATTTTTGTAGGGCAATTTTCTGGAGTTTAGGATGAAACAAAATAACGAGGATAGGGGGAACCCGACGAGTGCACCCGAAGCTCGATACTACTTGATGTATACTAGGTGGCCCGATCTTCCGAAAGGTTCCGATAAACAGCGATTTGGCGGAGGCTTGACACAAATCGATCCGGCTTCCGAACAACATGTTCAAACCCCGCAATCGCAGCACCACGTCATCTATGGTTATCAACCGGCGTTGCACGGTTGACCTCGCCAAGAAGGCTAATCCCTGCCTGCGAATCAAAAACACAAGCAAGAACAAGAAAGAACGCAACCAAATTTGCGGATGTATGATTAATCTCACGAGTTGGGGCCTCACAAACCGATGAACGACGAAACTGTCTAAGCAGAATAATCTAAGCAAAACCCAAACTCTAAGGAAGGGGCGGCGGCTGCTTATGAGGTCCCTAGGGTCATCCATCTCCCCCTGGACGCAGCCCTAGGTGGGCTCAACAAAATACACGGCCCAAAGGCCAAAAGACGACGGTGCAACACCGGACGGTTTCGGACGTCTTCGTATTTCGGCAATTCCCGACGCCTCGGGAAGAATTTGGATATAGGACCAGCGCCAATGGAAAGGTTATCAAATTATATTTCTATCCATATAAAGAACGTCCCAAACAGACTTCGTATGCGACCGATGCGTCCGTTTTGGTGCAGGTCTGTTTCGGACTCCGAAACAGAATCGAAGTCGACTTTGTTTAGGCCTCCAACTTGACATGGACGTCCTTGCTGGCCCTCCACGTCTCTAACCTCCTCCTTAACCATATTATCATCATCTCCATGGTTCCTAACAATAATTAACTCATTATGTATGTGTTATTGGAGGAGTGTTGGTTATATCCGAGGTTGTGATGTCCTCATCATTAACCCGGTCCAAGGAAACTACAAATACACAATAGTGGCAGTAGTGTATTTCACCAAGTGGATGGAAGCTAATGCGATGACAAACATCTCAGCCCCAACGAGTCAATAAGTTTTTCCGGCAAAGCATTGTATGCAGATTTGGAGTGCCCAACAAAGTAGTCATGGACAATGCTAAGAACTTCTACAACGAGATCCCGAGAGAGTACATCCGTAGCTTGGGAACCAAAATGGATTTCGTGTCGAGTATATCACACGCAATCAAACAGAGCTGTAGAAAAGGCAAACTCAATAATCTTCAAGGCAATGAAGAAAGTCCTACTCAACAAAAAGAAAGGAAAATGGGCCGAGGAGTTGCCGGCGATTGTGTGGTCGCATAATACTACGGAGTCCGGAACAACGAGTTTCACCCCGTTTGCTTGCTATTCGGCGAAGAAGCCATGACACTCGGAGGAAGTCAAAAACAAAAGCACCAGAGCCACGGTTGAGCAAAACGATGACAACGAAGCGAGTCACAAACGACATGATGGAAATCGGCAGGCTGGAAGGAGTACAAAACTTGGAAAAATACCAAAATGAAACCAGGACGTGGAGAGATAAGAAAGTAGTTCCAAGAGCCTACAACTTAGGAGACCTAGTGCTCATCCGAACCCGAGAGAATGGAAGCAAAGGGAAAGCTTGAGACGCAGTTGGAAGGGTCGTACATCGTTGCCAAAGTGGGAAACCCCGTGTCTTATAGATTGAAGACGATGGACGTCGAAGAGCTTCAACACTCCTGGAACGCAGATAATCTCCTCAAGCACTATGTATAAGTCGAGTTTGTAAAATTTGTGCCTTCGCGATGTATAAGTGAAGTAACGAGATAGAAAAATAGTCAAGTCCGTACTTTTTTCCTCGAAGGGAAACCCCTTTTCGGGGTGCGAGGTTTTTACGAGGCATCATGTGTAATAGCAACTATAAGCAATATAAAGCTGCATTTCCCCTAAGATCGAAGCAAAAAACAATCGAAACGATTCCAAAAAAGGAAGTCCGAACATTCGACAAGCGAGGTAACCTCGATCGGCAGCCTCACTCCGCCGGGTATAAACAATACACCCCGTAGTGCTGGCTAGCCAACCAATTCACTCGGTCGGGGATAAACAAAACCCACGAGAGGGCTGGCTAGCTAAGCAATTCACTCCGTCGGGGACAAGCAAAACCCATGGTGGGCTGGCTAGCTAAGCAATTTACTCCGTCGGGGATAAGAAAAACCCATAGAGGGTTGGCTAGTTAGGCAATTCACTCCACTGGGCATAAGCAACGCACCCCGGAGTGCTGGCCAATCGGAGCAATCAAACCTCCGTCGGGCATAAATAAGATCCGCGGAAGTTTAAAAAAACGAAGTGTTAAGCCGCAAAGGGGCTTGCGTTGTTCGTTTGAAGTACATTCACTTCGCCCCTAACGACTAAGAGGGGGAGTGACGTTTTCTTTAAACAAAAGGAAGCGTTAAGCCGCAAAGGGGCCTGCCTTGTTAGTTCGAAGTAGATTCACTTCGCCTCTAACGACTAAGAGGCGGGATTGGCATTTTGTTTAAACAAAATGAAGCGTTAAGCCGCAAAGGGGCTCGCATTGTTCGTTTGAAGTAGATTCACTTCGCATATAACGACTAAGAGGGGGTGGCGTTTTCTTTAAACAAAATGAAGCATTAAGCCGCAAAGGGGCTCACGTTGTTCGTTCGAAGTAGATTCACTTTGCCCCTAACAACTAAGAGGGGGGGAGTGGCGTTTTCTTTAAACGAAACGAAGCATTAAACCGCAACGGGGTTCGCGTTGTTCATTTGAAGTAGACTCACTTCGCACCTAACAACTAAGTGGGGGGAGTGGTGTTTTCTTTAAACAAAATGAAGCGTTAAGCCACAAAGGGGCTCGCGTTGTTCGTTTGAAGTAGACTCACTTCGCCCCTAACGACTAAGAGGGTGGAGTGGCATTTTGTTTAAACAAAACGAAGCATTGAGTCACGGAGCTTGCTTCGATTCGTCCGAAACGTGTTTCCTTCGCATCGCCAAGAGCACCCATTTCTCATATAAATACAATCAAAAGGCAGCGAGGGTTTGAATCATGCGCCCGTACTTCGCACAATAGTGGCAAAAGCAACTTGGACAAAGGCACAAAGAAAACGAAACAATACAAGGACCGAAGGACACTTCCACACGGCAAGCTCCGGCGTGGTGAGGCGCCGGCCGCCCACCCTCCTCGTGCGGTGGTGCGAGGCTACCTCCTCGCCGGTGCTCCTCAACCGCCGACCTCCTCCCGTTGGGCCCTCCTCCTCCCCGTCGGACCCCCTCCCCGCACGGATCCGGCCGTCGATGCTTGGATGTGGCCGCCGACGAGGGTACAGAAGGGAAGACGGGCATGCGTCTTGGACCTGCCTTTTTTTTTTGGGTTATGATTACGACATTAGCAGCGGTCGCCTTTTTTTTAGTTTTGTAGTACAAAGGATAGTTGCGAGCATCCGACCGCTACTAATATTTTAACTCGGTAGTGACCAAGGCCCGGTAGCGGTTTTTTTGTCCGTCACTAAGACCCATTTTAGCTCGTCCGCTTTAAAGCTTTATTATAGTAGTGTTTGAAATCCTCCATGCTAGTCAAATTGATTGACAAAGATTAAATACACATTCGGATAAAAGGGTGACAACGAGGAATTTGTAAAACCCGAAGTCCCTTATATCTTAGTGTAATTGGAGCTTTGATATATCCCGCAAATAGGACCGAGCCTAATATTGCTTTCATGGTAAAACTACTAGCTCCATATAGTTCTGCCCCAAGCAGGTGGCATTGGATTGGCATTAAAGACAATATTGAGATTCCATTGAACTTGTGCTATTTTTCACGAAGAAATAAGACTCGACCCTGGTGGGATATGTGGATGGTGGTTATCTTTCCAATCCACATAATGCTAGATCTCAATTTATTTTTGTGTTTCTCTATGGTGGCATGGCCATATAATCCCGATCAATGCCAACAAATATATGCTTGTTTCATGTATAAACCTTTACATTTGAGAGTATGTGGGATTATACTCGAACTTCTTATATCGAGTCTTCCACTTAAGATGCCTGCGCCCCGGCGCCCCTAAGAACAGAAAACGAAAATACAAGGATCATGTGCAATGTCACGCCTTTGCACCATGGCATGCAAAGCAAAAGCAAGCATAGCTAAAAGCACCGGGTGAAGTAACTTTGCCTTCGATGGATCGCTCGTTCAAAGTAGGGCAAGAAGTGCGGGAACACGGCAAGAAATGCCGAACACGGCGAGCCTTCGCGCCCCAAGACTAATATAGGCTAGAATCCCCCTTTGCTCGTGCAAAAGAGGCTCTAACTAATACTCCAAGGGTCTTCTTGTAAGACCGATGGATCTATTTGTAAATTTGGCCCCACCGATGAAATAAATGATAGACTTCCCTCCCACTCCCCCTATAAATAGAGGGGAGGTGGGCCGGAGAGGGCTCACGTGGCCATTCCATTGGCGAGCTGCTTGCGCTTAGGGGTGGGCATAAAAACCGATACCCAAAGACCGAAACCGAGACCGAAATAACCAAAATTTCGGGTATCGGGTAGGGAATCTAACTAACCGAACTTTTAATTTAAACTTCGGATCTTAGTGTCGGGTACCCAAACTATCCAAATAACCGAAGCTATTAAACATATAGCTCATACATAAATTTTATACCATTTAAATTCATTTATATTTTTTAGTCAACTTTTGATTCGTAATTTAGAAAGTTTAGCACTATACTACGATATTTCATAGTTTAATTAATAGTTGATTTGTGATGCTAAGTGACAGATTGATATTATTTATGAGTTTTATTGTGAGTGGTCAAAAGTATGGGTAGTTCGGTTATAACCGAAAACCAAACCGAAATTTAGGTACCCAAACTTTTTGGGTATCTAAAAAACCATCACAAGTTCGCGTATTGATTTTAGAAAACCGAACTTTCAAGAAACCGAACTAATCGAACCGAAAGTTCGGCTAAAACCGAACGCCGACTACTTGCGTTACTTTGCATAGGCTACTTGGCTTGTGTTACTTCGCCTATGTTATTTTGCCTAGGTTACTTCGCCCGAGTGACTTCGGCTAGGTAGCTTCGTCTCTCTCTATGCTCACTTTGTCTCTCATGTTGGGGGTCATCAACCCCAACACACGGATGGGGGTGTAACGCATCGAGAGAGGTGCACAATCACGAGAAGAGGCTAAAGACGCGAGAAATCGAGAGCCGGCTCACCGTGCGAGGTGTATTGTCGGCAATGGCGGGCGACAACGAGAGATGGGGGAGAAAAGAAATTCGGCCGGGTTGCCATGGGGTAGGGTGACGCGTGCTCGGGGAGCTTGCTCGGGTGCGAGGCGGAGTCGGCGACACGCTAAGGCAGGTGGGGAGGTGGATCGAGGAGGAGGGGCGGCGAGTGTCACACCCCAAAATTCCAAATTTTGGTTTGTGACCTAGGACTCACTAAAATATAAATTTTTGCAAAAGATTTGAAAATTATTTTAAAACTTTACATAAATAAAGGTTTATCATTTTATGTAACAAATGTTTATCATTTTATGTAGACAAAAGCTCTATTTGAATTTTATAAATTTATCTTTTGATTTGATTTGATTATTAAAATGTTATTGAACAAAAACCTTTGATTTGTTAAAACAAATGCATTTGATTTATTAGATTGGTTTATTGAGTAAATGCCTATGATTTATGAAGAATAATTGATTTTTTTAAATACTTGTGATTTATGAAAATGGTTTATTTAGAAAATTATTAATTTTGTTTAAAAGTATTTTATCAAAGAGTTTGCATTACCAAAACATTTTCAACAATTTAAATGAGTTTTATTATCTTCAATGAATTTGATTTTGTTAAACCAAGTATTTTTCATCCTATCTTTACCTAATAAGATATAAATTAGGGTATATGAATATATATATAATTACATTGTATGTTGCATCCATGCTGAATAGTTTGCATTAGGGATTTATCTGTGTGTGAAAAATATATTTGAAAATCTTATTAGAATTTGTATTGGAATTATATTAGGAATAGAAAGGAAAAAAGAGAAACAAAATAGAAAAAAAGAACCCAACGCAGCCTACTCTCTTGGGTCTAAACCAACCAGGCCCAACAGCCAACACGGCCAAGCCCACCTGGCTTTCCCCTACCTCACGCCGTAACAGACCGACACCACCATCGTTTCTCCTCTGTTGGCCATGATGGAACACACAAAGCTCACCTTAATGAGCTATCCAACATCACTAGTAGTGTCCACTGATGATCAAAACGGTTGGCTTTTGCTCTCCTCCATAAAATCCCATAAACAAAAGATAAAATTGTCGTTGTTATGGACAGAACTCGGCCTCCACTTTTGATGCCCATTCAGCTGTTCGCCCTGACCTCTCCCCTCCCTCCACGAGCCTATAAAACCAGGCCTAGCCGACCCTTGGCATGGCCACCGAATCCCCATGTTTCTTCTCTCCCAATCTGGAAGTTTGGAGTCCAATCTATCGTTGTCCACGTTGCTGCTATTCGCGAACAGCCAGAACGCCACATATTGCATTGGCGTTGCCCGTCGAATCGTCCACCCAAATCTCACCAAATTTCACCAGTAGATGCATCTCAATTACCTCTACAAAATATCCGAAAACCAAGGCAAGAGAAGCTGTGATGCGTCCAGGATCTGCCGCGCCATGGCCACCACTCGTCATCTGTTTCCGTCCAGCATAAACCAGGTAAAGTTGAAGCTTGTTCCATCATACCTGTAGCTGTTACTGATGATCTCTTCGCGTCACATCGTGTTCCAGGAAGTTATACTCAAGTACCCAGGAGATAAAGTCCATATATGTAACGAAACTCCCAGGAACGCCGTCGGCGTAACGACTGCCGCCACACCAGTTCTCCAGTCTTTCGGGCTGCGATCACCAGTTCAGGTGAACTCTGAACTACAACAGGATGCGTTCCACATGTTCCACATTTTCTCTAAACGTTTCGGGCAAACCGTTTGTTAATATCGGCAACCGTTTCCCGGGAACGCAGACAAGTCTATCAACCTATCTGCACGCGGCCATAGCCCCACCCATGTGCCCACTCCACCGTGAACTCCTAGACCGAGCTCTTCGTCCTGATTCACAGCACCCATAGACTAGATCCACCGAATTTTCAATTTAATTAAATTCGAGTAAATCTAGGTAGATATGCAGATAGGCCCCTGTGGTTTGGTTATATAATGTATAGGTATGGCTGTTTTTCAATAGGAACTCTAGACTTTGTTTAAATTCTCTTGTAGCCCTAATCTTTTACAATAAGACTTTTTATTTAATTTAAATTAGTTTTATGCCACTAAACATTTTAATCCATAAGCCTTTTTACAAAACCTCCCTTGATCTTTTGATAAAATATGTGTTAGCCCTTTTTGCTTAAAACCACTAGTTCCTACACTTTTACAAAAACAACCCTACTATTTTATGAAATTATAATTTATCCCTTAACCTTTTACACTATAGTCTCTAACAGTTTTTTCAAATTTATAAATAATTCCCTACCTTTGTTTTTACGTTTTAGCCCCTAAAACTTTAAAAGTTCGTAACTTTTTGCTCGTAGCTCCAATTTAGGCGATTCTTGCACCCACACAATCGTAGTGACGCGTATTATCTTTTTGTCATGTTTATATAACTTTTTGGAATGGTGCATTTCTCTATTTCTTAGTTTATTTGTATGTTTGTTTGCATGCTTGATCGACGTGACGTAATTAGAAGACGAGCAAATCAAGACGAAGAGCGAGAAGTTGAAGACATAATCAACAAAAAATAGGAAAGAGGCAAGTGTCCTTGACGCATTTTGCACCTAGTTCTTTCTATCTGCACATGATTGTTTGCATTGCATAAAATATGAATCCGATGTGTCATATCCTTCCATACTTGTCCTTGTCGCCTGGGTGGAATTAGACGTAGGTTTGGGTATGTCATGCTTAGTCCGCTTAATTACGGTTAAAGACTTATAATAAGAACTATGATGATGATCCATGAGAATGATTGTTTGTGTTGGAAATACTCCTAGATAGGAATCTAAGCAAGTGGTATGTGATGGTTGGTGCCGAGGGCACACGGTGGATTGTGGAATGCTTGCTTTAGATTTAAGGACCGGTTCTTGGAGCGATTCACCCAGGACTTTCGTGCCAACACAAGGCTGATATGGGTAGGTTTGACTTGGTAGTTAGAGGACTCTCTCGGTATTGTTAGATTTGGTGGGATGGGCGATGAGGGACAGGGACCGATGGGTCGTCCCAAGACTCGCAAGGCACAAGAGGGGGCCCTTAGGAGGACGTACCCGAGGGGTAGTCTCCTACCGGTGAAACCAGACCTCATCCATAGTTTGGGGAAAATCCTTTCACGCATTCCGGCAAACAGACTAGCCCCAAAACTTCCGGAAATGGTAGGAGAGATGCAAAGTGCTTTTGTCGGAAAAAGATGCATCCATGACAACTACATCTTCGTACAAGGACTAATAAAGGAAATAAAAGCAAAGAAAAAACCAGGTGCTCTTCATCAAGCTTGACACGGCCAAAGCGTTTGATTCTGTATCGTGGCCATATATGCTAGAATTACTACAAAGATTGGGCTTCGGACCTCGGTGGCGTGAATGGATTACCATAATGCTTTCCACAGCCACTTCAAGATTTCTACTGAATGGACTTCCGGAAAGCCAGTCAAACATCAAAGGGGCTCGCGGCAAGGAGACCCACTTTCGCCTATGTTGTTCATTTTAGCTTTTGACCCGGTACACAAGATCATAAACAAAGCAATTGAACAAGGTATACTTTCCAAGACAACAAGCCATCACGCTCAAGCCACAATCTCCAAGTATGCGGATGATGCAGCAATTTTCATTCCGCCGATACCGAAAGAGTTACGGGCAATGCGAGAGATACTAGAAAATTTTGGAGCTGCGACAGGATCGAAAGTAAACATGGAGAAAACAGGTGTACCCGCTAAACCGTGAACATATAGACTTGCCCAACCTCTTCCAACGGTTCCCAAGCACAGCTAAAGAAGTTCCCATGTAGATACCGGGCTCGCCGCTGCATAGTTCTAAGCTAAGAAAAATTGATTATCTGCCACTAATCGAAAAGGTGGCCGGAAAACTGCCTAGCTGGAAGGGGAAACAGATAGCTAAGGCAGGTAGAGTGAAGTTGGCAGATTCGGTGCTAAAATCAATTGTGACCCATTATGCCTTGGTGCTGCCGTTACCAAAATGGGTCATAAAAAAACTTGACAAATTATCAAGAGATTTCATCCGGAAGGGAGATGACTATGAAACCAAATCGTCAGGACACCGCCTTGTGAGATGGGGAATGGTCCAAAGACCTAAAGAGCTAGGGGGATCGGGTATCAAGGATTTACAAAAATTTGGCAAAGCCCTGCGACGAGAGATGGCTATGGCGGACCCGGAGTGACGAAAAACCTTGGAAAGGGCTGCGTATCCCCTGCAGCCAGGATGACCGCGATTTCTTTGCAAAGCATACCAAGATACTTGTTGGGGATGGAAAATCGACGCTCTTCCGGCACGACAATTGGCTGGGTAATGAAGCATTGAAAGTGAGACTGCCAAACCTTTTCGTAGTGGCAAAATTCAAAAATAGGACGGTGGAAAAGGAACTACAAAGCAAAAATTGGATCAGATCGATAAAAGGAGTCAATACCACAATACAAATACAAGAGTACGTCCAGCTATGGCAATCACCGAGAAACTACTCTCTGGATACGAGTACAAAAGACAAAGTGATATGGTTGGACACAACATCGGGGCAATACACCACAAAATCTGCATACCAGGCTCGGTTCTCGGGAACAAGTAAGCCTTTCAACTCGAATATGCTTGTGGAAAGCAAGGGCCGAGCCGAAAGTTATACTTGTTTGCGTGGACCGCTATGCATGAACGGGTGCTAACTGCTGATAACTTAGACATCAAAGGATGGGATAACAACGTAGTATGCCCACTCGTCTACGCGATGCTTGAAACAAACCGACATCTACTTATAGATTGCGATTATGCACGGAGAGTCGTAAAGCTCATCGGGGAATGGATGGAAGGTCCAAATCTTCCGACTACAACACGAAACACCCCGGTAGCTGATTGGTTTTTACTGTCCGCGAAAGCGATGAACAAGGAAAAAGAAGAGAACATACTTGGAAGGATTTTGTATGCATGGTGGAACGTCCGGAAAGAAAGAAATAGAAGAATTTTCCAAGGAGTAGAAAAGGAAAGCTTGCAAGTGGCGTACCCGGCATAGGAGGAAGCGGATTCCTATTGCCTGGCAATGAAGAGACCAAGGGAACCTGATTAGAGATTACCGTAGTTAGCTGTTGCTTTGTGTTTTTCTCCTTCTCGGTGTCTCACCGATCGGTTTCCCTGTTTCCTTTCATTCTAGCAGCTAAAGCTGCTGGTTTCTGTGGACCTTGCTCCATTGTACGTTTGTATTTTTCCCGTTTTTCTCCTACTTTAATGAAAGGGCAGAGCACCTGCCGTTTACTTCAAAAAAAATGGTGCGAGGTAATTGTGTTGACCGTTCATGGCTTTGTTTGCCATTGTTTGCATCTGCGTCCGTTACTAGGATAAAGCTGCTTGTGAATATTGATCTGTAGTGAATTTTGCTCGAGATCTCTTTCCGTTCCATGATAACCATCATGCGCTACTTCTAGTTGCTTACTGCTGCACTCCGAGTCTTGTCCAAGAGCCCAGGGATGCTATTGATGCCGCTGGGAGTGTTGTCAAGTTCATATGTTGTAGCTGTTCAAAAGTGACTTCGTCTTCCTGTGACACCTCGTGTCACATTTTTGCGATCTAGCAATTTTAAAATGTGTACCTGGTCTATTAGAACCTACCCAAGAAAATTCATTGACATGCAAAGTGATTTGGGCACTGAATAAATTCAAATACCCTTTGGTTTGAACTACAACTCAAATTTCTACAACACAATTATGGTCAACCAAAAATATATGTTGTAGGGCATGTCAAATGAAAAATCTAGGACAAAACCCCATTGGATTTCATCAAGGTTTGATACCTCCAATAAATAAGAGAAACTTAACTTTTAAGCCTATTCTCTGAATTTTCAGAATTAATCTAGAAGGCGTTTTTGAGTAACCTCAACGCTCATGTCACTTTCTAGAATTGTACTATCCAGCAAAATTTTCCTTTTTAATTTTCGAGCTTGGGAAGGCCTTGCATTTGAATTTTCAAATTCGGATCAGATCACGTTTGGAAAATCGGGGAAAAGAAAAGATGTCTGGGGAATATACTCGTGGGGCCCGCCTGTCAGCCACCCGCGGCGACCCACGGGCGCGCGCCGCGCAACAGCGCGTCCGTACGCCGGCGCCGCGTGGCGCCGCGTTCGGGCCGCGGCCCACCTGGTCGGGAGCTCGGGGAGGGGCCCAAGGACCGGTCGGAGCGCCCCCCCTTCATTTTGTCCCTCGTCTCCTTGCTCTCCAACCCCGCCATTGCCGCTCGAGCTCGAGCTCACCGCCACGCCGCCGTGAGCCACCTCCCCGTGCGCACGGCCACCTAGAGCTCCGCCTTGATCCCATCTAGCTCCACGAGCCGTCGCAAGGATCCCCGTGGGCTGTGGGTGAAGAATCGGGCGTTTCTTTCTGCGCCGGCCGCCGGGACCTCCCCGCTAAATACTCCCTCTCCGGTGAGCTTCTTCCAGCCATTCTTCTTCCGGTGGGTGCGCACGTTGGTGGAGCTTCTTTCCAAACCCTAATCCCCCTCTTTTGTCTCACGAGGTCGCTGGAATCTCGTCTTTCCCGGCCGCGGAACTCCGTTCGCCGCCACCTCCATGATGACGACCCCCTTTCGGCGGTGCTCATCCGAGGAGGAGGCCATGACGGTGGAGCTCATGCCCCGGTGAAGCTTCACGGCTAAGCCGTCACTCCCTCCGTGCCTTCCCCGCGACGAACACCCCCGCCGGAGTCTCGCGTACCACCGCCGCTCTCCGCGCCACCCTCTCCGGTGAGGTTCTCACCCACCCGACCCCACCACTAAGCTCCCCGCACCGCGCCGCGTCCGGGGGACCCCTCGCCATGGGCCGCGAGCCCCGGCGCCGCTCCGGCCGCCACGACGCCGCCTCCCGGTCGCGCGCCGGTGAGGCCACACAGCGGGCCACACGGCCCAGGATCCCATGTGGCCACAGCCACACGCGGATCCGGAACCCTGTGGTCCCCGGTGTGGCACCGAGAGCGGATTTTTGAATTTAAATACCGAGTGGCATTTTTGTAATTAAGGCCGAAATCCATTTAAACTTAGAAAATTTATATCTAGAGTTCTAGACCTCGAAAAATTGCAAACTAAATTTTGTTGGGATCCTTGAGACATGTACTATGTTATAGTGCATTTACTTTGGCATGATCAGAGGCAATTTATTTAGGTTAAATTCTTTTTAGGAAATTCAAGAGTAGGGCTTAATTAATTATTTAATTACCCCAAATTATGAAGCTTAATTTGGTTATTATCTATAACATGTGCCTAAGGACCAGGAGCAATTTAAATGCTATTTTACCTAGCTTTGCTAGGATTAATGTATTATTTTCTTGCACATGCGATAATGATTTAAATGCTTCATGGGAGTTGATGAAGTAAATTAAGTTGGTTAATTACTCGTAAATCATTTTCACCTCACTAGACACCAAGTTCTTTTATACTCACATATTACGTGTATTTGATGAAATTCGCACGTATCCATAAAATAATAAATATCATATTTTCATCAAAATTTACACATCACGTTTGCATCATGTAGGCTGCGGTGGTGAACGCGGTAACCGGTGAGGAGGAGCCGGAAGCTGCTGCTATTGTTGACCCCATTGTTCAGGGTCAAGCTCAAGGCAAGCCCCGGTTCACAACCTATTTAATTAAGTATTTTAATTTCATCACTGTGTTTGTAGGTCCGTATTGTGCATTAGGTCTACGAGAATTGTGATGAAAACCCTAGCATGCGGTAGGACCCTATTTATCCTGGTTCGATCACCCTACGCTAGATGCTTGCTTAAATAGGACGATGATCCGTCGAGTGGTCCGGAGACCACTCGTAGATAGGACAATCACCTGTTTGGACACGATGCTAAGTATTGAGAAGAGAATAGAAAATTGGAGGCCGGACAGGCAACTTAGGTGGAAAGTGAAGGGCTGAAAGAGTCTTCAAGGTGGTAGCCCCGTCTCGTGCATACAAGGACCGCGTCGTGTCCGGCCCATGTGGATAAGTTTGAACATACCGCTTGCATGCTTGGAGTTAATGGGCCCGATAGAACCGACGTACCGATGGTTGCTCGTATGTTAGAGAGATACCCTACTCCCTTGGTTACTTGACAGGTATTTGGGAGGAGAGAAGGGAGCACTCTACTCACGGATGATGTCCGGGACGGCATCGTGTGGGGGACCCTTCTCGGGGAGCTAGGCCCGACTAACACTACGAGTGCTTGGCTGGGAAAGGTTGTCTCATGCGGCTTCCGGAAGCGCGTATGTGACGTGCAATCAGGTCTCTCCTGCAGGATGTAAATTGATTCGAATCGCTGCCCCTCACGATGAACGAGTACCACTTGTCCCTGCGCCGGAACGTAGTAAGAAGAGAAAGAATGATGATGTTTATGATGAATTTGCTGTATTGCTTAATTACTTGTTTGGAAACATGTAGTGCAGTATCTTAGTGCAAATTAAATTTATTCTTTTGAGCAACTTAATTAAACTGCTAAAAGTTGAAAGTAAGGATTCACTTGTAGGCCAGCTTAGTGCTTAATTTTATCCTACCTCCGGCTCGTGCATGTCTAGGAGTCGGCTGTAGATGGCCACCTTGACGGGTCGATCTTGTCGAGCTCTAGTTGCTCATGGCTTTGCTCTATGTGGTTTTCGAGAGGACCCCGTCGGACATGACTTAGATGCTTGGAGATGACGTCCGGCCACTACACTTGGGAGTGGTGCAGTCCGGAGGAGTAGAGGTGTTGATGTGCCGGTAAGGTGTTCTAGGGCAAGAACACCTGTCTCTGCCGGATGCCCGTGATGTATCGCCGAGAGAGCGATTGTATCTTATTGCTTCCGCTGTTCGGTTAATTTTCAAACCTATTAGCTTCCGATGCTCATGAGACTCGATGTACTAATGTACTTGGGATGAATGTAAGAGACTTGTACTTATATTCATTGTGTTATGCTTATGTTTGTATGTTGTAATATCGGGCATCACGGCGCGTGATGCCACCCATGATGATCCCGGAGACGGAAACGCCTCTTCGTGAGGCGGGTCTCGTCACACTTCCTCTATGATTCTGGCTGCCTTGACATTCTGCGTTTCACCATCTAACCTATAGAGACGACTTACTTCGGCTCAAGATTGGCTTGACTTTTTATACTTCGTTCTTCTCTCTTTCTTGTATGAACGAAGTGAAATTTTGTCCGAACACAATGCACTTGGAGTGTTAAGTCCATGAGCTGACTTGTCATGATGGGACCTTATTGCTAGCCCGATACCGTAGAGGTCGAAAACTGATTGACGGAATGATTGTCAAGGATGAGCATCGAGAGATATTTGCCCGACTAGACGAGGTTGCTATGGGAGTGTGCGGAATGCCTTATCAAACATGATGGGAAAAGATTAGTTCTTCAGAACCTTGCAAAGACCGAGCATTAGCTGACTTGAGCTTAACTCGGCCTGCACTTCCGAGTGTGGTTTTTGTGCATGCGATGGATCGAGCGAAGTGAGACTCGCTATCTTGTGCTTTCTTTTTGCTTGAGCGAAGTGATACATCCTCTCTTCGTTTTCTTCTCTTTGACTTTGAATGAGCGGAGTGAGTTTGGCAGGACAATCTCGGTGAGCAGCTCGACCGCCGCCTTGTTGCACGCCGACGCGTCCTTGCGGACGACGTCGACGCCGGCACGGTTAGTATCGATGGATGGGGATGCCATTTGCCAACTTTGGCCGTGCCACCATGTCCCGCTTGCTTCCCGTGCTGATTGGCTCGGGCACTCACACCACCTCGCGCTTGCCACTCGCCACTTCGCTTGCGCTCTTCCTTGAGGTCGTCAAATATCACCAGCAAATCGCTCGAAGTAGTCGTCGACGCTAGGCTCCTGCTCGGGCCGAAATGGTCGGGTTGCCATCCTTCGCGAAGTGACCGTTCGTCACACCGGAATCCGGTGATGAGGAGCCTTCACTATCGCTTCGGTGATGCCGTCGATGCCCGAGCCCACGAGCCGGCCGCCGGGGGCCATTGTGGCAACACCTCCCTTGTTGTTGGCGTCGACGACGAAGGTAGCGTAGGCATCACGGAACACGTCGGCCGCGTCAGGTCGAAGTCGAAGTCATCGCGGTTGAACGAGTCGATGTCGAAGTGGTTCATGCATGAAGACCGATGTACCTCGTCCTTTCTCTCTTTTTTTCTTTCTAGAATTCGTCTCACTAGAAAAAAGAAAAAACATGTCGAGCACGGTAGACACCAATGTTGGGGCTAGGATCCCCAACATGAGAGACAAAGTAAGCATAGAGAGAGAGAGAGGCGAAGCAGCCCATGTTAGGGCTAGGATCCCCAACATGAGAGACGAAGTGAGCATAGAGAGAGAGAGGCGAAGCAGCCCATGTTGGGGCTATGATCCCCAACATGAGAGACGAAGTGAGTACGAGAGAGAGGCGAAGCAACTTAAGCGAAACAACACGAGCAACCAACTAATAGAATGGCCAAGGATCCCGAGGACGATCATCCACATGACCGGTCCGCCGTCTCTCATCTTCCTCATGTCTTGTTCGCTCCTCCACTCTTTCCGCATGGCGATCAATCAGCACGTTCCGAGCATCCCGATTACCGTTGAGTGGTACACGCAAATCTTGGTTGGGAGCTCGTTCATGTGCATCCGCAATCGGGGTATGCCGGGGTCCTAGCCTTCCTCCGGAAGAAGCTCCGTCGGACCGGACCCTTGTCGATCATTCCGAATGGGAACGCGAGCGACCGGAAGATTCTCGCTCGATCATGGACGAGCTGGTTTGTTTGCAGAGCCGCCGCATCAACCAAATTCAGCGCGCGGCGCAATCCTGGCGTAGCGTTGAGGACTTCTTCCGGTATTGTTTCAAGAATCTGTTTCACTCCCACAATATTGTGGACCGGCGATGTGAAGACCCGAGCGCCATTCATCTCTACTTCCATGGAACTTAAATCCAAAGCTCTGCCGGAAGATCGATGGCGTCTTCCGCCGCGACATCCTCGTCGGTTGTTGTATCCTGGAGATTCATCCGAGTCTCCGGACCGGTCCGATAGCGGGCCCGTGGCCGGGGAGCGGTCGCAGGGGCACTTCCTCCAGCTAAAGCAGTAGCACCTGCACGCGGATCCGCGGCCGAAGGTGGCGGAAGTTGTTCATCTCTATTTGCCTCTTCCGCTTCACGACGATCGCGTTCAGCTTCGGCTCTCGCCATCCTTGCCGCTTCTTCAGCAGCTTCCTCGGGAGTGAGTTGTCGGATAACCGGTCCTGTCATGAACACTTGGAAGAAGATCGGAGCGTCTTCCTCGGAATCAATATCCAGCTCGGGAAAACAGCTTTGCGCCGCAGCCCGGCACCGTTCGAGGCATAAGCGTAGGAGTCCGATGTTTCGCGCTAAAGCCGCGTCGGACCCGCTAAGTCCCGAATCGGAGGTATCAACCGTGGGAGGTGATCGCGCTTTAGAAGTAGCGGCCCGGCAACGAGTCGGATTCATCAAAGACTATTTCCCGTCCGAGTCGCCTTCAAAGTCGAGGGACCCGAAGCGAATCTTGAAGCCGGGCTCGAAGTCGACGACAAACGAAGTGGCCATCGAACTCGCTAGGAACTCGCCGGGACCCCTACCCGACGCGCCAAATGTCGAGTCTTAAAACTCGGCACTAGTTCTACCCGGTCCCTCACGAGCGTGGAATTCGATGGTGCAACACACGAACACACAGGAACACGCGATTTTAGACAGGTTCGAGCCGCTCGAATCGAGAGTAATACCCTACGTCCCGTATGTTATGTATTGCCTTTAGCGATTTGCTAATTGCGAGATGTCGAGAGATTTTTTTTGGGGGGGGTCCCCGCCCCGCCTTATATGTCCGGGGAGCTAGGGTTACAATCGTAGTCCTAGCCGATTACATGAATTACATATATGGAATTCTATCTCTAACTTTCTTTATTGATCCGAGTCCTAATCGGACTACAAATTGTTCTATGACTTGCTTCTCACGTCATTGTATACCGGTCTTAGTATCCGCCTTGTTTCCATACCGGTCTAAAGGTTCTTCTATTATCCCGCATCGGTCGAAGACCGATCCGTTGCCTATCGCCATTATCTCGTATCTTCTCCGATTTGCTACCATGTCTTTGCGTATCCATTTCTTCATCATCTCGTATACCCATAAGGCAAGTATGCGACAGCAGCCCCGAGTAATTTTTGATTTAACCTTGAATAAAACTAACTAGTCTTACTGCTCGTTGGTCTTTATTCATGGTAAAATTAAAAAGAACTCCAATCTACTGCAAACTCGTTCTTTTTTCTTCATAAGTGCTTTAACAAGAAGCCTGAAAAAATTATTATTTTTCACCTTTTATATCACCTAATTAGGTAGGCGTAGGTTATCTTTCTCACGGTGCGCCGGCTAGGCGCACCCAATTGAGTATAGCCCCGACTCTTGGATCATTTGAACTCCTTTCAAATAATGCAAGAGTCCACTAGCTGATTCTTCATTATTTCCTTCAATATCCAATTGCTACAGATTGTTTCTTTCAAATTCCATCATTTTCCACTTCCCGAGATTTTCGCAGACCGCTTTTGAATACGGTGCACCGGTCGAGTGCACCTAATTAGGTATAGCCCCGACTCTTGTATCATTTGAGGATCACAAATAATGCAAGAGTCTTTCTTGAGAGACTATGCTTGGTTATTTTCCACTAAATCACATCCCTCTCAGCAATTTTTGCTAAGAACATATTTTCCAGACCGGTCATACCGGCTATAATTTCTTATCCTCTCGTATGTTTTTACCAATTTCACATAACGGACCGCCTAAATCAGCCTGGACTTATAATTCACTTATCAAAATTTCACTAAAAACCACAATTCTGGTTGATCGGACCAGTCTATCCCTTATATTCTCACAACGACTCGAGTCTCCAAAGCCTATAATCAGTCGGATGATTAACACCCATAGCCTAAGGCATCCATTATCACCGAGTGATGTAAAATTTAACTCTCTCATACTGCTGAATTACAAAATTCAGCGTGGCTTTAACTTTTATCCGAAAATTTCCATTTTTTAGACCGCTTTTTCTTTCATAAAAGCACGACGGCTTATCCTTATGACCGTTAAGTCATAATTAACGCAGATAATAGATCATTAATTTCCTTATGGCCGTTAGGTCATAATTGCATAGTTACGACATTCCTCGGGCCTCTTAAAATAGGCCCAATAACTTTTCAGCCCCCGAGCCCATCCCGGTGTCTATAAAAGAAAACGAAAAGTCGACCTAGGTCAGCCCTGCTCCCGAAGCTCATACGCGCCCACCATTCGCTCTTGTTATGTTTCGCTTTCCTTCCTCATTAACCAATTCAAAGCTTTCTTTTTCCATTCTCTTAAGATGGGCAAGAAGAAATCCATCGCTGTTCCCTCATCTTCTTCCTCCGTTCCTCGCGATCGGCTTCCATTTGGAGTTCAAGACCTTGGTTCCGAGCAAGGTTACAAAATCTTCTCTGAATGAAGCGAGTTAAGGATGGGTATCTTCCGCCTCCACCCATCTTAAACTTGAGTGTCCCTTCCCCAGTCAAATTCCCCGGGATATAGATGAATCTCAGCAGCTAGTCTTCAAAGCCTTTTTCTTCGTGGCCTCGATCTCCCATGCTTGTTCTTTCTTTAGAGGACTTCTTTTCTTCTATGGATGGGAGTTAGTGAACCTTAATCCTAACTCCATCCTTCGATTGCCTTTTTTATTCATCTATGCGAAGCTTTCCTTGGAGTTCTCCCCCACTTCAAGCTGTTCCAATATCTATTCCAAATTCGCCCACTCCCATCGTCGGACCGCCAAGCTGCAGTTGGCGGTGTGGGAATCCAGATCTTGGAGCGCGAGATGAATATTTTTCTTTATCCTTGAATAATAGCATAGCTCACTGGAAAAAAGGCTGGTTCTTCCGTGACAATCCTCAACCATCTCTCCCTGCTTTCAATGCTAAGGTAGCCAAGAATTTCCCCACCGCTGAAACCAGGAAAAAACTCAAAGAGGACGACGAAGTTCTTGCACTCCTCGCTCGCATCGGATATTTGAAGAATGTCAAAGGCGTAACCGCCGAGACAATTCTCTGGAGCTTCATAGTGCGGGGCGTCCAACCACTCAAGAGGCAAGAACACCCCGCTTGGCTTTTCAATGAGGACACCGCCATGCCCTTGGATGGAACTTCCCTCCCCAACAAGGATCGGTTAGAAGTTCGCATTAAACGGATGTCTGCAGCCAAACCCGGACACTGTCCGGATGTACAAGAGTGGCATTGGCTTTCAGCTCATGCAATCCCCGTGATGCCGTAAGTAGCTCTTCCTGTTTTGTAAATCTTTATTTCTTATTGCCGTCATTTACTTATAAAAACTCAATCTCTATAATTGCAGAAAATGGACAATTACGAAGTCATCCCCCTCTCCCTCCTAATGACACTTGGGGAGAGGACTACGCCAATAATGCCGCTCCACTTGCTCGTTCAAGCCGGTCTCGGCTCAAAGATCCACAGACCGGTCTTTCCCTTTACCTCCAAGCTTGGCCCCAAAAATCACAAAATCTGGGACCGTAGTTCAAGCTCCTAGTACAAGAAAACGTACTACTTCCTTGACCATCGGCAAACCTGCTCGCTCCTCCTGCTGCTTACGGCGATACTCGCTTAGAGGCACAAAAACTTGAAGACCGTCGGCGAGAAGAAGATGCCGTCGAAAGGGATCGCCAAGCAGCTCCGGCCATCCTCGAAGCTTCATTGGGGAAATCTCAAGGCACTTCGCCTCACTCGATCCTTTGTCGAAGGTCCCCAAACGGTCCCGGTATGGTCACCGGACCGGTCCCGTTGATGCTTGGGGATCCAGCTCCAACTCCGCAAGCCAATCCAGCGGAGAAAAGAGCTGCGGATAGCAGTGGTGGAGTTTCTCAAGGCCCACCGAAAAAGGTCAAAACCTCCACCGGCTTCAAAAAGCCTCCACGTAAGTTTTCCGGATTATTTTTCTGAATTATTCCATCTGTCAAAAAACTTCTTAGGTTCCGAAGCTCCTTGCTCTAATCTAATTAATGTCGCTTTTTCTTACAGGATTCCTTCTAGCTTCCAAGCCAGCATAGCTGGCTTTTTAAGAACCAAATCTTCCTCACGAGCTCCTCCCGAGCAATGTTCTCGCTTCTTCCCCGGATGTGCCTCGGACCGGTTCCACTCCCGGCGCCTCCACCACCACTCTTGCCACTTCAAATGTAGAAGCTCAAAGTGCGACTCTCACAAAGGAACTCCTCGTCGCCTCAAGCTCGAAACCGAAAAGCAAACCTCCAATGTTGAAAGCTCCTCTTCGACAACCCTCTTCCCCGAGCCACCTTATTTCAAATCCCTCCGGAGCTCTCATTGGGACCGGTCCGGACGGAAGAAATCCCTCGCCGGGCCGGGACAACTCGTAAATCTTCCGGAGAACCCAAACTAGCCAAAATGGTGGTCGGGGAAGTAAAGGTGGACAGTTCCAACGGAGCAAGGACTTTTATCGCAACGGCTCAATGGGACGCCCTCCAAGAAGAAGAGGCCTTAAAGAATTTCTCGGAATCTGGCCAAGTATATCTCTATCTTTTAATAATTTCTCCAAGCAACTTCCCTTTAATCTTTAAATTTCTTACTCTCTTTTTCTTTTTAGGTCCTTCCGAAAAACTCGAAGCCAAGACTCGCTATTATCACCCGCTTGCGGGAAGAACTCAACACCAATCAAGAACAATTGGGTGAGCTAGAAATTCGAGACGGCCGATCTAAAGGCCAAGGAAAACGACCTCCGGAGGAGAGAGGCCGGTCTGCAGGACACCCATCGCATGATGGAAGAACGCCGACAAGAAATCATCAAGCTCCGCCAAATTAATCAAAGTAACATTCTCAATTTGCCTTGAATCCGTCGGATGAGATCCGAAGCTTCACCCCTAGACCGCCATTGCCTTTATACATTTTATATTTTTCCCACTATCTCCTTTTCTCGATTGATCCCATCTTTGATTTCAGCGCTTGAGAATCTTGTTGCTGCCCATAAGAAAGCTGAGGAAGTCCTTATGGAAAAAACAACAGCTCAAGAACAGCACCGGAAGAAGGCTCTCGTATCGAAGAGCAACACGCGGCACGGATTGGAGAACTTGAAGGCGAGCTCACTCGCTAAAGATAGCATACTAGCTCAAGCACTTCGCTCCAACAAGATGCTAGAGACCGAGAACGCTCGCTTGAAAGCTGAACCGATCGAAGCATTAGAAGCAGCGAAATCAGCTCAAGCAGACAAAGAGAAAGCCTTGAAGATCGCCCAAAAGCCGAAAGAATCCAATGTAAACATCAAGGGCAGATTCAGAGCAGCTGAAATCAGGCACATGCGTAAGTCCCATTTTTCTTGATTATTCTTATGTTATCTCTTGAACATACCGGTCTTCAGCAATACCCAATCTTTAAATTTACACTTGTTGTTTCGGAACTTACTGCAGGCACAATTCGCACTCGGAATACCTCAATGGCGGTCAAACTATTGATCCCAACGAGATAGACCTCGAGTCCGCCATCCGGGCAATCCCGAGAAGGATCGAGAGAACACTCAAGGCTGGTCGCTGCTTCAGGAGGGGGCATATTGCCGCCATAATTCAATCTTGGACTCCGGTCGATGTTTGCGACTTCAATTTCATCCGGGATGGTGCCCACCTCGATACCACTAAAGACCGGTTCAATGAACCGAGGAACTCACTCATTGGTACCGTTTCGAATTGGTAGAAGATGTTCCAGATTGATCCGTCGGGCATCCCTCTGAATGTAGCACAAGCAGCTTTTGCCCTAGATCAAGATGCTCGAGGATGCTGCGATCGCCGCCGTACGGACAATAGAAGATGCCTTCGAAGATCTTGACAGAGATTTAACTGTAACTTCTTCCGATTCTGAAGAAACACTGGATGATAGGCTCGAAGGAAATCCCAAGACTGGTGATACCGGCACTTCAAGCGGTCCTGTTTAGAAAGCTTTGTAATAGGGCCATTTTGAATTTGAACATCTTGTCCACTATACTCGTTTGCTTATAAATATCGAGTCACTTTTTCTTGTTTTATGAATACTGGTTTCCCCATAATGCTTACTAACTTATTTACTCAAGATATGATATAGCATGAGCAAAAAAGTTAGTTTGTAAGATTTCCCAAACTGTTCTTAATACAACAGTTTACCAATCGATATTCATAAAAAAGAAAGCTATACTCTATCTTTTCCTGAATATACCAGTCTAAAACATAAGCTTATAATTTCAGCGGACTGCTCTTATCACAACAATCCATCAACTAAATGACTGGTCTTATTATTCAAGAATAGCGGCGTATCACTGATCGCTCTTATCATAGCGAGAATAACAAAATATCACGGACTACTCTTTATCATAGTAGCCACCGGCTCAATAACTTAATTCAAAATTAAAGTATGGAGACACAAAAAACAAACACATCATTATTAGATAAAATTACTTTATTATAATAAAAAAACTTTACAATAAACACTCTTTAAGTATAAAAACGACTGAAGTTGATCAATATTCCAAGAATTTGGAATTTCTTCCTCTTCCAAGGTCATAAGCCTATAAGCCCCGGTCCGGATACCGATTTGACCAAAAAGGTTCTTCCCAGACTGGTGACAACTTATGCGTGTTCTTGTTAGATTGAATCTTCCGCAAAACGATCATGATAACGACGCAATTCTTGTTGATATTTAGCGGCTTGAATCGGAGCTCGATCTCTTAATTCTTCCGCAGCAATCGGTTCAACCTCGACGTTGATCATCATATTTTTCTTCATCATAATACTGAACCCGAGCTGACACCATATTCACTTCGATAGGTAACATGGCTTCAGATCCATATACCAAAGAAAAAGGAGATTGTCCCGTAGCTCGCTAACATTAGTGCGCAAACCCCGAGCACCCAGGGCAATTCCTTAACCCATTTCCCGCATAAGGCTTCAATCGATCAAAAATTCTCGATTTAAGACCGGTCAAAATAATTCCATTAGCTCGTTCCACTTGTCCATTGCTCTGCGGGTGTGCCACCGACGCATATTGTACCTTGATCCCTAAGCTCTCGAGCATAGTCTTTGAAAAACTCGAAGTGAATTGAGGCCCATTATCAGTAATAATACTGTATGGAACCCCAAAACGTACAAAAATATTCTGCAAGAACTTGATTGCACGGGCCGTAGTCGTGTCGGTAACTCGCTTCAGCCTCGATCCACTTGGAAAACTTGTCTACTGCCACAAAAATATGTGTGAATCCTCCCGGTGCCCGCTTAAAAGGTCCCACTATATCCAGCCCCCAAGTAGAAAAAGGCCAGGTCATTGGAATTAATTGTAACTCCTGAGCCGGAGTATGAGGTTGTCTTGCAAAAAATTGACATCCTTGGCAATTTTTGACCACTCTATGCGCATCATCCATCGCTCGTAGGCCAATAAAATCCCTGTCTGAATATCTTCCCAACCAATGTCTTCGAAGAAGCATGGTTTCCACAAATCCCCTTGTGTATGTCTTCAAGTAATTGAATACCATCAAAAACTGATACACACTTCATCAAGATATTAGCTCCATGCTTATATAATTCTCCTTCAAGAATTAAATAATTGCGGGCTCTAACTTCCAATCTTTGCTTTTCCACCTTATCCTTTGGTGTTTTGCCGGATTGCAAATAGTCAAGATACTGAGTACGCCAATCGGAATCAATAATCATAACATCCAATGGCTGAATATCACCGGTATTGAACCCGCCTTCGTCTTTCCTGGCAAACCCGAACTACCGGATCGACTCTTTAAGACCGCTTTTTCCTCCTAACTTTCCGAAACCGCCTTATCTTCAATTTACGTAATGATAACCTTGGGCTTCATCTTTATAGATGGTTTATCCAACACCCGAAGAAAAACACCAGGAGGAACTGCCTGTCGCGAAGATCCCGATCTAGCCAACTCATCCGCGGCGAATTATTTCCGCGCAGTATATGAGAAAATCGCAAACCATCAAATTTGTCTTCAAGTTTCGAACCTCTTGACGATAAGCAATCATATGATCATCATGAGCATCCCATACCTTGTTAACTTGGCTGATCACTAAGATCGAATCATCATATATATCCAATCGTCGAACGCCCAACGAAACGGCTACTCTAAGCCCATGAAGCAAAGCTTCATACTCTGCTGTATTGTTTGAAGCTCGAAAATGCATTTGCAACACATATCCGAGCGGTTCCTTTTGTGGAGTGAGAAGGACCACGCCAGCCCCCGCGCTCGAAAGCTGCAGGGACCCATCAAAGAACATCTCCCAATACTCCAATGCTTGAATTTCCCACGGCACTTGTGTTTCCAGCCACTCGTTATGAAGTCGGCTAATGCTTGTCCCTTAATAGCCATCCGCGAAGAGAACGTAATTTCATACTCGGCCAAGTTCTATAGCCCATTTAGCAAGTTGACCAATTGCTTCCCGGTTGCGAACAATATCTCCAATGGCAAATCCGGTCTTAACCTCAATGGGATGCGCTTGGAAATAATGCTTAAGCTTCCGAGAAGTTATCACTACAACATATATTAACTTCTGCAGTTAGAGATACCTTATCTTAGACTCAGTAAGAACTTCACTTACAAAATAGACCGGATGTTGTACCAACTGCAGGTGTCCTTCTTCCTTCCTATCAACCGCCGTAACCGTGCTCACCACATGGGTTGTTGCAGAGATATATAACCGAATAACCTCGTCGAGCTCCGGCGGGACCAACACCGGAGGGTTACTTGAGATACTCTTTAAGTTGATCAAGTGTGGCTTGCGCTTCACTAGTCCACTCAAACTTATCTTGTTTTTTGAGCAACTTAAAGAACGGAAGTCCTCGTACTCCCGGTCTTGAGATGAAACGACTAAGAGCTGCCATACTGCCCGTCGACTTACGGACATCCTTCAAACAACTCGGGGTTGCATGTTAACAATCGTCCGAATTTTTTCCGGATTGGCTTCAATACCTCTCCATGATACCAAATAACCCGAGTAATTTCCGGAACGAACTCCAAAGACACACTTTCCCGGGTTTAACTTCATGGAAAAGTTCCGCAGATTACTAAAGGTCTCTCGCCGAGTCGGAGAGGAGATCTTCGATTTTCGAGACTTGACCACTATATCATCGGCATAAGCTTCGCATTCCTTCCTAATTGCGAATCCAAACAACATTGTATGCCGCGCCGATACGTAGCTCCAGCATTTTTCAATCCAAACGGCATAGTCGTGAAGCGAGTATGCTCCAAAGGGGGTGATAAACGCGGTTTTTATCCGATCCTCAACTCTTAACGGTATTTCATGATACCCCGAATAAGCATCAAGGAAACTAAGACGCTCGCGGCCAGCGATCGAATCAACAACTTGGTCGATTCGAGGCAGCGCGAAAGGGTCTTTGGGGCAAGCTTTGTTGAGATCAGTATAATCAACGCACATTCTTAATTCTTTAGTATTCTTTTTTGGTACAAGCACTCGGATTGGCAAGCCAATCTGGATGATACACCTCCCTAATGAACTTAGCTGCTAACAACCTAGTTATCTCTCTCTTGATAGCTTCCTTGCGGTCTTGAGCAAACCTCCGGAGCTTCGTTTCATCGGCTTCGCATCGGGACGCACCAACGGTGCGTGCTCAATCTTCTCCCTAGGAACACCCGGCATGTCGGAAGGCTGCCATGCGAAGATATCCCTATTTTCCTGGAGGAAAAGAATGAGCGCGCTTTCCTATTTATCCCCCAAGTCAGCCCCTATATGGGTGACCTTGGAGGGCTCGACTCATCAAGCCGAGCAGTCTTGGAAATCACCGTATCGGCTTTCAATTTCTCCTTTGCAATCTTCTTGACCGGGACTTCATCCTCTATCCTTGCCCGAACATCCAGAGCTTCGCTGCTTCCCGATTTCTCGACGTTCAACTTCGAATTAGCTCGAGATGCCAATTCGAGTCTTGTGCACCTCACAAGCATAGGCGGTCTTGATATCACCTCGGAATGATAGGACCCCATTTGGCCCGGGCATCTTCAACATCAAATACCGATAATTTGGGATGGCCATAAATTTTGCCGAGCTGGTCTTCTAAGGATAGCATGATATGCTTGAGTCTATGTCGACCACTCGAAAGATGATATTCTCCGTTCTATAGTTTTCCTTCGTCCCGAAAGTCACGGGCAGAGAAATCTACCCCAAAGGGTAACTATTCCGCCTGGGTATTATACCATGGAACGGAGAAACACTGCGCTCTAAATCAGCCACGGTTAAACCAAGCTCGGGCGAGTCTTAGCAAACAAAATATCCAAGCAGCTCCCTCCGTCAATGAAAGTTCTTTTCAGTCGCACCTTGTGAACAATAGGGGCAAGGATGAGTGGATACTTTCCAGCTTTTGGTAGTACCTCCGGATGATCGGCCCTGCTAAATGTAATGGGGACCTCGGACCACCGAAGATATTTAGGAGTTGCGGGAGCAACAACATTAACCTCCCGTAACGACAATTTTTGCTTCCGCTTCGACTCATATGCGTCCGGGCCTCCATAGATCATGTTCACCTCTCGGGCTAGTTCCTGAAAGCCTTCGTCATCCTCATTGTCTTCGCGGTCCTTATCCTTGCCCTTGTCATCTTTCCGATTCCCGTAGGCGGATCGAGGCGCGACCTTTAAGGCAAATTAAGCAAATGGCCTTAACAGGAAGCACTCTTTAGCTTTATGATTTCCATTATGAATCATACAAGGGCCATCCGGAAGTGTTTCAAACGACAATCGTTCTCTTGGACCTCTCTTAGGGGGTGCCGGCCGATCTCCTCCATGAGACTCGGTCAACGATTGCAACAAAGTGATCAGCCTTGCGCTTCTTGTCGTTCCCGGATCCGGATCGGCTGCCTTGGTCATGCTTCGGCTCCTTCCCTTTGTTCCCGCGCAGATTGACTACATTTAATTCTCCAGCGAGCGTAATGATCTCGCTATCTTGAAGCACTCGACACCGTCATGGTGAGGTTTCGATTTCGTCTCCCAATCTTGTGAACTAGCGCTTCACTCCGGACGCCGACTTGAAATGCAGCAATCACTTGCTGATCGGGAACATTGGGGATTAAGGCCTTCTTATTGCAAAATTGCCCGATGAAATCGGTGAGGGTCTCGTCGGGCTTACGCTTCGACCTATTGAGGTCGAAGTAGTTCCCTGGCTTCTCACAAGTCGCCCGGAAGTTTTCTACGAACTTTTTGGTGAGGTCTCCCCACGAAGAAATGGATTTCTCGGGCAGGGATTGCAACCATAAGCGTCCAGCCTGCTCCATGCACATCGGTAGATAATTAGCTAGCACGAATGTGTCTCCTCCTGCCGACCGAATAGTCGTGGTGTACATGCGGAGCCATTCGGCCAAAGGTGCTTTGCCGTCATACTTGTCAATGGCCCCGAGGCTTAAATCCCCGGGGTATTTGCAGATGCGTAAATCTCGCGTAAAAGCGGGAATTACGAGAATATTCATCATCTTCCGGACCAGTCCGGACCGGTGACGGAGATTGACGGCTAGGGCGATGCCGGTAATTACGAGCCCTGTCATCGTCGGAATAGTCGTAGTAACGGTCGTCCTGGTATCTATCTCCCGAGCCGCCTTGTCCATCATTATTCGCCGGCTCCGCGTGTCGTGACGGAGGCGGAGGCGGCGGTGGAGGCGCCGCTTGACGATCATTGTTCGCTGGTTCTTCATGTTGCGATGGAGGCGGAGGTGGAGGTGCAGCTTGACGATCATTGTCCGCACGCCGGGGTTCAGCATCTCTGTCCCGGTTGTCTCGTCCTCTTCGGTCTCTAGTGTCGTGGCGTTGTCCATCTCGATGAGCATGCCTACTACCATGCCCTCGATGATCGTTGCGCGGATAATTTGCGTTGGCGGGTGGCGCGGAAGCTGCCGGCCCGTGGCGCGGGAATTGTGCGGACGCGACCGGGGTGGGGCAAGATCCCGAGGACGATCATCCACATGACCGGTCCGCCGTCTCTCATCTTCCTCATGTCTTGTTCGCTCCTCCACTCTTTCGCATGGCGATCAATCAGCACGTTCCGAGCATCCCGATTACCGTTGAGTGGTACACGCAAATCTTGGTTGGGAGCTCGTTCATGTGCATCTGCAATCGGGGTATGCCGGGGTCCTAGCCTTCCTCCGGAAGAAGCTCCGTCGGACCGGACCCTTGTCGATCATTCCGAATGGGAACGCGAGCGACCGGAAGATTCTGCTCGATCATGGACGAGCTGGTTTGTTTGCGAGCCGCCGCATCAACCAAATTCAGCGCGCGGCGCAATCCTGGCGTAGCGTTGAGGACTTCTTCCGGTATTGTTTCAAGAATCTGTTTCACTCCCACAATATTGTGGACCGGCGATGTGAAGACCCGAGCGCCATTCATCTCTACTTCCATGGAACTTAAATCCAAAGCTCGCTGGAAGATCGATGGCGTCTTCCGCCGCGACATCCTCGTCGGTTGTTGTATCCTGGAGATTCATCCGGGTCTCCGGACCGGTCCGGTAGCGGGCCCGTGGCCGGGGAGCGGTCGCAGGGGCACTTCCTCCGGCTAAAGCGGTAGCACTTGCGCGCGGATCCGTGGCTGAAGGTGGCGGAAGTTGTTCATCTCTATTTGCCTCTTTGCTTCACGACGATCGCGTTCAGCTTCGGCTCTCGCCATCCTTGCCACTTCTTCAGCAGCTTCCTCAGGAGTGAGTTGTCGGATAACCGGTCCTGTCATGAACACTTGAAAGAAGACCGGAGCGTCTTCCTCGGAATCAATATCCAGCTCGGGAAAACAGCTTTGCGCTGCAGCCCGGCACCGTTCCGAGGCATAAGCGTAGGGAGTCCGATGTTTCGCGCTAAAGCTGCGTCGGACCCGCTAAGTCCAGAATCGGAGGTATCAACCGTGGCGGGTGATCGCGCTTTAGAAGCAGCGGCCTAGCAACGAGTCGGATTCATCAAAGACAATTTCCCGTCCGAGTCGGCTTCAAAGTCGAGGGACCCGAAGCGAATCTTGAAGCCGGGCCCGAAGTCGACGACAAACGAAGTGGCCATCGAACTCGCTAGGAACTCGCCGGGACCCCTACCGGCGCGCCAAATGTCGAGTCTTAAAACTCGGCACTAGTTCTACCCGGTCCCTCACGAGCGTGGAATTCGATGGTGCAACACACGGAACACACGGGAACACGTGATTTTAGACGGGTCCAGGCCGCCCTCGAATCGAGAGTAATACCCTACGTCCTGTATGCTATGTATTGCCTTTAGCGATTTGCTAATTGCGAGATGTCGGAGAGATTTTGGGGGGGGGGGGTCCCTACCCCGCCTTATATGTCCGGGGAGCTAGGGTTACAATCGAGTCCTAGCCGATTACATGAATTACATATATGGAATTCTATCTCTAACTTTCTTTATTGATCCGAGTCCTAATCGGACTACAAATTGTTCTATGACTTGCTTCTCACGTCATTGTATACCGATCTTAGTATCCGCCTTGTTTCCATACCGGTCTACGGGTTCTTCTATTATCCCAGACCGGTCGAAGACCGATCTGTTGCCTATCGCCATTATCCGTATCTTCTCCGATTTGCTACCATGTCTTTGCGTATCCATTTCTTCATCATCTCGTATACCCATATGGCAAGTATACGACATTCTTGGGCATTGAAGTTCAACGTGATAGTCTGTGGTATTATTTTGTCTTAAGAGAAGTATGCACTGGAGCTTCTTACTCGAGTTGGAATGGCAAATTGCAAGCTTTCTCCAACACCATTGTCTACTTAAAAAAAACTCACAAAATTTCAAGGTACCTTACTCGGTTCGGAAGATAGTACAAGATATAGAAGTTACTCGTGGTTACGAAAGCCACAAGCAACGAGGAATGGACCAGCCCAACGTGTCCTAGAGATGTGGATGGGCTGTGGGACTACGAAGGTCCTTGGGCTATGCCTATTGGAGAGGAATAGGAAAACTACGAAGGGAATGAGTGGTTTGGGGAGTCACGAAGGACCCCATACGAAGGCTCTCATTTCTTTTACAGTGATATTACGGGGAGAGTCCAAAAGCCGGTCGATGTGACGGGCTGAGAGAGTATTTATAGCCTCATAATCTCTCAACCCTAATAGTCACTATCAGCCCCCATAAATTTCACTTATGCCCTCTCTATTCTATCTACTCTTGGGCTGATTTCCCTCTTCATGGCCTTATTGGGCCATGGTTGGGCCAAATCCTCCCCTCCAAGTGCTTCTCCTTTGGGCCGCCGGCATGTGAGGCGCTTGTTCCATGGCCTTGTTGGGCATGTTTCCTTCCGGGCTGGCCCATTGGGGTAAGGTGGTGATCTTCCCCAAACAGTAGCCCCTCACGGGTGAGCTCCGCCTTCGGTAGGACCGAAACCGTGATCCCGAAGGATCTCCACCTTACACCCCCTTTTCGGGACTGCCCGGAGGCGCATCCTCTTCACAAGTTCTTCGACCTACATTGCTTGAAATAACGAAGACAAAAAACAAGGGAGACACATAACATTCATGCACATACAAAAACGAAGGCACTTCTTTATTATTAGCAGCGAAGCCGATTACACTTGGACTGAAGGACGCTACCAAAAAGAGAAAAAGAAAGAGTAAGGGGTGACGCACATTGGTCCAAAGACCAGCCTCGAAAGCCACGACTAGACCAACCAAAAGGGTTCCCTTGACCTGAAGGAATGCGACTACCTGCCCGCCTTCGAAGGATACCGGTGACCCTCCTTGATCACGGTTCGCGGGGACTTAGTCACTATCATCGGGGTATACCCTTCACCGACCAAATGGTCTTGCTTAGGCGGAGGCCGGCCTTGGCTTTGTCCGACTCATCGTGACGACCTTGACGAGCTTCAGCCATTAGAGCCTCCGATTCTGGTCCCGAGATCTTCAAGGTGTGACAATAAACCCTCGAGATCTGTTAGGAGACCTACTCTATCGGTCACACGACCAGACAGTTCCTTCTCGACGTGACTATACTACGGTATAGCCTTCAAGGAAGAACCGAGGCTACACCGGCGCTTTACCATGGCGCTTCGCTGAATACAGCCCCGAGTACCACCGCCTTAGGAACCGCAGCGGACACGTGACCTCGGTGAAGTCGCTTGGTAAAGCGCGTTGCGCACCCTTTGAAGTCGATTGGTGAAGCGCGAAGGCTATGGAAGTCCGTCCTTCGGGCTTCCTCTTGTCGCAAACCGAAAGACCCACCTTTGCATCTTGCTAGTGTTTTTAGAAAGCTGGAAAGTGATGTTGTGAGGTTTGAAGGCGAGAGGCCTTGCTTCCCTTATATTGGCTATGCCCATGCTTATGAGGGAGGGGGAATCCAGATGCGATAAGGTTACGTGTCGGATCTATTGGAGGACGGTGTGCCACATCATCGTGCTTATCCTTCCACCTCCTCGATCTTATCCATACACCGTTACTTGGGCCTTCACTGTTGTTACTTTGTCCTTCACTACAGTAGTCTTGTCCTTCGCTACGGTGGCTTTGGTTGTCGTTATGCCCTACTGCCATTTAGACTTTGTTATTCGAACTCTGATTATTATGTCCGAAGGCAATTGGTAGATCAAGGGGATACGTGTATCGTAAATCAAAACCATATTACCGCTCGATCGAAGGCTCGTTGTGACATCCCATGTCACGATTTAAGGTTTAGCACGTAATCACTACCCTAATCACATCCCTAATCAAGTACTAAGGTTAATCACCCAACCAGGAAAAAGAAGGGAGGAAAAAAATAAAAAGAGAAAAGGGGAGAAAACCTAAACTAAACCCTAACCCTAACCACCCCTAAAGGAAATGTAAAAATTATAAAGACACCACCCCTAGATTTTTGCACCACTGGATTGCTCATGTAAAAAGAAGAATTTACAATATTTTTACCAAATTTTTTAACAAGGTTTTGAATGCCCAAAAATTCAAATTCAAATCTGAAACACTGTCGTTTATGAATTTTGTATAAATTTTTGGAAACACTTTCGGAACTTCAAACTAAAAGATGAAAATTAAAGCATTTCGTGCTGAAACTCTCCATATTTTTACTTTTGATTTTGGAGTAACAGAAATACGAATTTTAGTCAAAATACCGAACCACAGATTGAAATTCGAATTTGGACCTCCGGGCACTTTTGACCACCGGACAATGGCGGCCCGACCGCCGGTCCGGCGAGCCGCAGGCCGCGCACGCTCCCCGCCCTGCCCTGTCAAGTTGCCGCGTGCCCCCCTGCCAGCTCCCAACCAACTCGTACCCGCCGTCCAACCCCGGCCGGCCGGCATTGAAGCCTCCTCCGCTCCGGCCGCCGCCTCGCCGTCCGGCCGCGCCCTCAAATACGCCACGGAGGCCAAGCCCCGCTCCCCCCATCCGCCTCAATCATCGCCCAGCTCGTTGCCCTCCTCACCGCACCACCGCCTAGCTCTCTCCCTCACCGCAGCTCGCGCCGAGAGAAGGAATTGCCGCCGCCGCCGCCATGGCGGCTCCGTGCTTCCCGCGTCGCACGCCGCCTAGGTGGGCCACTTCTTCTCCCTTTCTTCGCCATTGCGTGCGCGAGCTCGTGCCCCAGCTTCCCCCCGACGCGCTTCACTCCGTCGCCCCGGGTCGTCGGGATTTTGGAGAAGGCCGCCGCCGGCTGCGCACCGCCCCGCCACCCCTCCGTCGAGCCGCCTCCACGGCTAGCCTCCACGTCGTCCGAGCCCACGCCGCGACTCCCCGTGCCCGGGTGGTGCTCCCGGACCAGCCCCTCCCCTCCTCTCTCTCTGCGCTCGACGCACGCCGCCGCCGGAGCCCCGGCGGGCGCCGCCGCTCGCCGCGGCCCGCCTCCGGCCGTCGTGGGGCCCCGTGGACCCCACCGGCGTGTTCCCCGCACCACGCGCAAGCTTTCCCCAAAGGCCGGAGCATGAGCTCCAGCGTAGCGCCGCCGCGTCGGACCTCGCCGGCGCCGGCCACCGCCCGCCGGAGCCCGCGCGCCGCCCTCTATTTAAAAACTGCCGGTGGCACTTTCGTAAATACACCCGAACTTCATTCAAGTTTGAAAAATCCATATCTCGCGTTTGAATCGTCCAAAAATTTTAAACTAAAATGTTTTGGAAACTAGAAGACGTGTACTTTCATAAAAGTAACATGAACTTGTCAGATCTGGTAATTTTCACATTTTTACAAAAATGACAAAAGTCAACCCATGAAAACTTAACTAGGCCATAACTTTAAAACTATAAATCCAAATTAAATGCCACTTGGCCAAAATCTTCACCCAGACACACATGAATTTTTGGCACTGGAAGATCTGCATTTCATTCCATATTTTTCAAGTTATTGCATTTCTTGTATTCTCTGTATTTAATTTTTAATTAAATCTGTATAAATTATTTTTGCATGAAACTTGGTAATTAATTTCCTCTTAGTACTGTGCATGTGTAGAAAAGTCCATGTTAATTTTTGAGCATGTTAAGATATTAATTTTGCAAACCCTAGATCTAAATTCCTAAAAAGCTATTTTCAGCACATGAGTAATTAGTTTATGGTTCTAAAAATTATGTCTCTGCATGGTTATGTAATTTTCACTGTTCACCATGTCCCCTAGCACCTCATGGCAGGTTTAGTTAAGAGATTTCATATATTTCACGTATGTGTTAATTTTGAGAGCGAATTCTTATTTTAAAATGAAATCGTCATCGCATGTGATGTTAACGCACATGAGCCTAGGTTTCTTCGTTGTATTATTAGAAGATTGTTAAAATGTTAGTGCTAAACCTACACTAATCACAGCACTCATATCTATGCCATCGAGACATTACTCATTGTATTAGTATGACCATGCTTGTCATGTATTTGGACCCCCTTAAAATAAAACAAGAGACATGTCATGCTTGTTAGGGTTTGAGCAAACAAAACTTTTGAATTACATAGCTCATATGAATCTTTACAAAAACAGCACACATGCATCACCATCATCATCGACCTTGTATTCATGTCACTTATGCATTGCATTTCATCTTATAGGTGACGACGTCGAATTGATTCCGCCGGAAGAGACGGTTGCCACGCTCAACGCTTGTGAGGCTAGTGCTAACTTCGATCACTCTCAAGGCAAACCCCGGTGCATTCCCATTATTTGAAATGTCCTTCTTTTATCACTATATTACGGATGATGAATGTGCATTTAAGTTTTAGGCGTTGATTGGAAATCCACATGCATAAATTCCTATATGTCCTATGTCGCTTATGTGTCATATCCTCGTTAGAAGTGCTATGCTATGTTTTTGGAGTCAACGATAGATTTGGGGATCTCACTCATGGCTTATGACTAAATGTGAACATGATGAATTTGGTTAAAATTGAGAACACCCCATTGTGGCTCCGCGAACAAGTTTGAGTTGTGTACCACTTGCATACCTTTCTTATGGGGATTGGTAAACCTATGTAGCTTGTAAGTTGTAAAGTGAGCCGGATATCTCACCGACCCGGAGGTGATGTGTTTGGCACGGTGGTTGCACGGGTTGAGGACCGTTGGAGAGTACATGGGTTAAGCCTTGGGCGCGTTATTGAACGGTCGCAAGGGGACGTGTACTCGGGGTCGGTGGCCCCGTGTTTTACTTTATGATGAACTCGCGAACGGTGGCCATACGTGTTCTTAAATGATGCGTATGTCGTGCATTTGGGTTCTTTCCTGCAGGATTAATAATTCGATAATTATCGCCGTTTCCTCTCGGTTAATGAGTACCACTTGATTCGAGCAGTTCGCAATGTGTAGTAATGGAAAGAGGTTGAATAGCTTGCTGTTTTATATTGATATTAAATTGTATTGCAAACTCTTGTCTTGCTAGTATGCTCACTAAAGTTTCTTTTATGCAACAACCCTATTAATTTGGCTAAGTAATAAATTTGCCAACCTAATTAGCATAGGTGCTATTTATGCAAAAGGCCAAGTTAAACCGGTCAAGCCCATGCATCTAGGAGTCGGTCTTAGATGACCAATTTGACGGGTAAGACTTGCGGAGTATGTTAGATACTCAGGCTTTGCCACTACATGTTGATTTACAGATTTCCCGTAAGCCGGGTTTTGTGATTGTTGTGGTAAGGTGGTTTGGGATGGAGAAGAGCCCAAAGAGTGGACCATTGAATGGGTCCCTAGCTCTCCGACCCATGATGAGTGAGCCATGGCCTAGGCCGGCATGGTTCATTTAAGTTATCTATGTATTGTCGAGTTATGTATTTCGCTTCCGCACTTTAAATTCGAACAAAGATCATGGTTATGTAAGACTTAATTTCGAACCTAATGTATCTTTTATTCGAACTCTATGTTGTAATCAAGACTTAGTTATGTAAACTTGTAATTCGTGGTTGTTTGTTAATGTGATGCTATGTATGGTTGCTTCGTCAATCATCTCCCAAGGCGATCCGTACCACACTTAACTATCTTTCGGGATAGGGGTGTGACACGTGGTATCGTAGCCGACTTGGGATTTGCGTCACGTTAACACTCATTCTAAAAATCTTAAAACCCGTTTTTGAGTCACGGTGAGGTACGAGTCCAGATAGAAAGGCCAATATAAGGACTATATAGAATGGTGGCAAAACTAACCCCGTGTTATGATTGCTAAATATTTTGCAACTACGGCTTGAGCAAAGGTATGTGATTGAGTGTTGTCAATTTTCGCATGATATTATTGGTGTGACTCGAATACACTCTTATTCGAGAGCTCTCCATGTGAGGCGAGGTGACATGGATTTATTTTTGGCTTGTTTCTTTTGAATTTGATGTAATATTTCTGGAATCCATCTCTTGCAGGTACATAACCATGTTTTAGTTCGTATAGTATCGTGTGAGAGGTGTGTGTGCCACCGATGCGCTTGTCCGATACTCGTTTCGGCGGGCGCGGTCTTTTAATTTTGTGAGGACGTACGAAACGACATATTGAGCATCCATCATCTTTGCATATCATGTCATCATGTCAAACATATGCATGTAAACTTATCTAAATGAAATCATCACAAAAAGTGGGACACATAGCTTCATTCTCACAAAAGTTTGAAAACCGGAAACAAAAACGTGGCAGATTTCTTAACTTCCATGAAAATGAGCATAACTTTCAAGTTACTTATCCAAATAAGGCAAATAAGGACTTTCTGGAAAGCTTGTATTCTGCACTACAACAATATTCTAGTCTTAGGTCTTGCAAAAATCTGGAACGTAGCTAGAATTGCCCATTACAGAGAGCTGTTCTGGAATTCCAGAATGTGCTCCGGTTCTGTCCCTGTCGTAGATCGTGCATAACTTTCAAACGACAAGTCGGATTGAGCTGTTCTAGGATGCGTTGGAAATCTTAAGAAATTGTCTAAAACTTTCGTAACAAAATAAAAGTTTGATTCAGTCCAGAAGCAGGGGTAATTCTCGAGTTTCTGTAGCATGTCAACTCTGACCAGAATCTAGAACCGTGTTAGGATTGTGCGAAAAGTTTTGGTTGCATTCTTTTGCTAAGTTGGTGCCATTCCATCATTCATGCTTTACTTATTTAGCATGTTTTGTTGTTGGATATTGAGTTTTGACTTGTGTTTCAAAATTCTCCGACAGATGGCCCCCGGCAAGCTCATGTTGGACCGTGAGAACCTCGCGAGGCGGGTGCTCGAGTTGGAGCAGGAGCGTGCTGCCCTGCAGGCCACCCTCGCCACCCGCGACGCCGAGCTTACCACCCGCGACGCCGAGCTTGCTGCCTGCACCGCCGAGCTAGCCGAGCGCACTACCGAGGTGGACACCCTCCGTACGCAGCTCGAGTATAGCGAGACGGAGCGTTGGAACTTCTTCGAGCAGCTCCACGACGCCCACCTTGCCCTTGAGGGCGATGGAGCCGCCGCTCTGCAGGCCACGCTCGATGAGCGTGATGCCCAGCTCACCACCGCGAATGAGGAGAACTCCGTCCTCTCCGGCCAGGTGGATGCCGTTCTTGAGGAGAAGGATGAGTTGGAGGTTACTCTTCCGGAGACTCGGGGCGCTAGGGATGCTTTGGAGGGAGACCTCCGTAACGCCCGAGCGACCATAGCGCATAACAACGCTACCATTGAGCATCTCCAAGCCGCCAACAACGCCCTGCACGCCATCCTCAATGGCGGACCTCCCGAGCCACTTGAGATCATCCCACCCGAGGAGGATGTGGAGATGAGTGATGGCGAGGATGCTTCCGACGTCGAGGACGGAGCACCACCCTCTCCCATGAGGGATGACGCCGACTACTACGGCGACGACGACGAGTAGTTGTCACGACCGGTGGTCGTAGCTCTATGTGTGTAGGATTTGTAATCTCGTGAGGCATGTAACCGTGTTGGAAACGATCCGCGTGTTGTTAATTAAGCTCTCCGAGATTTGTGTTTGTTTGTGGGTCACATGTGATGTAACCTAAGACCGGGTTGTATCGGATTCGTGGTTTCCCGTGTATCAAAAATTTCTATCATGTTGCTACTATGTTAGAATCTATGGAATATGTGTGTTGCCAATGCATTATGCTTATTTCATCAATATTTTCTTCGTACATGCAATCTGAAATTTTTGGTCCCTTATGCCCAATGTCATATTTTCTTGCTATTTTAGCTCTTGGTCTAATGAGCTAACATGAGAAAATTTTTCATGCGTGACGAGATGGAGAATACCCGTCGTGGTGAAGCTTCCGGAAGTGGTCATGGTGCAAGGGAAGAACAACTCCCTAACCCTCCACCTCTCACGCCGTTGGAACAACTCGTGTCCAACCAAAACGAGATGTTCCGCTTGTTCTTTGCAAGTCAAACCACCCAAGGACAAGGCCAAGGACCGCCACCCCAAGGACCGAGGAATTCCACCTATGCCGACTTTTGGGCCACTCAACCGCCCAAGTTTGGTGAAGCTACTACCGATCCGTTGGAGGCGGATAATTTCCTCCACATCATTGAGTCGAAGTTTGCTCTCCTCAATTGCACATCGGAGCAAAAGGTTCTCTTCGCGGCTCAACAACTTCGTGGCTCCGCTAGTGCATGGTGGGCAAGTTTCACCGCCGCACTTCCCGCCGGTACTCAAGTGAACTGGCCGGACTTTTGCACCGCGTTTCGCGCGCATCACATTCCCGCCGGTCTCATGAAGCGCAAGTTGCAAGAGTTTCTCGGTTTGAAGCAAGGTACGGAACCGTGCAAGAGTATGCACGGAAGTTCAACTACTTGGCCCAATATGCGTCCTATCATGCCGACACGGATGACAAGAAGAAGGATTGCTTTCGTTCGGGGCTAAGCCCAAAGTTACAAGATCGCTTGGCTCAAGTCACTACCGGCACGTTCAATGACTTGATGAGTGCCGCAATTGTGCAAGAAGATGCTATCCGTGCTCACCAAGAGGACAAGAAGAGGAAGCGTGCCGTAGGAAATCCATCCGGCTCCGCTCCGCCCAAGTACAAGCTAGCTATCACTTCCCCCACCGGACGAAGTTTCGGGCCGCATTGCCGCCGACGGGGGCTCACGCCGCTTGTGCCGCAGCAACACCACCACTCCCACGGTGGAAATCAGCAGCATACCACCTCGTTCCGCCCTCCACAGCAGCAATACCAAGGTGCTAGGCCCGGTCCGCAAGGTCCATGCTTTAATTGTGGACGTCCTGGTCATTTCGCAAAGGATTGCCGTGTTCCGACACGCAACCCGGGCAACAACAACAACAACAATGGTTCCGGAAGCGGCAACAACAATCAAAACCGCAATGGGAATAATGGGAATGGGAATCGCAATCAATCCTCCACTCCAAATGCTAAGAATGGCCGAGTCAACTATACCACGGCCGAAGAGATTCAAGCGGGAGAACCGGTACTTTCGGGTATGTTTTTGGTCAACAACCACTCCACTTTGGTTCTTTTTGATTCGGGTGCAACTCATGATTTCATTAGTCAAGCATGTGTAAAAACCCTACAACTCACTCCTACCGTTTTGGATATTCCCTATATCATCACATCACCCGGTGGAAAAATAAAAACAAACCTAGAGTTGAGGCAAGTCCCACTAAACCTAGAAAGAAAAACATACCCCTCTTCTCTCATAGTTTTGTGTGGGCAAGGAATAGATATAATTCTAGGTATGAGATGGATGAAACTCCATAGAGCCGTTTTACACATCGATTCTCGTGAAGTTCACCTAAACTCCCCACTCCATGGTTCATCTATTCTCCGATTGTCCCATCCAAAATTCTCCACTTCAAAAATCTATCATCTTGAGGGAAAAAGGATTGAGGATATTCCCGTGGTATGTGAGTTTCCCGATGTTTTTCCGGATGACTTACCGGGCATGCCACCCGATCGGGATGTCGAGTTTAAAATTGAGCTCCAACCCGGTACGGCACCAATTTCCCGTAGGCCGTACAAGATGGCTCCCAATGAGCTAGCAATCTTAAAAGAGCAATTGGGTGAGCTTATGGACAAAGGATATATCCACCCTAGTTCATCTCCGTGGGGATGTCCCGCTCTCTTTGTGAAGAAGAAAGACAAAACGCTACGTCTATGTGTGGATTATCGCCCTCTCAATGCGGTAACTATCAAAAATAAATACCCGCTCCCTCGGATTGATATTCTTTTTGATCAATTAGTTGGTGCTAAGGTTTTCTCGAAGATTGATCTCCGATCCGGTTACCATCAAATCAAGATCCGAGCCGAAGATATTCCCAAAACCGCATTCTCTACGCGGTATGGCCTCTTTGAGTATCTCGTCATGTCTTTTGGGCTCACAAATGCCCCGGCTCATTTTATGTACTTGATGAATTCGGTATTCATGCCCGAGTTGGATAAGTTTGTCGTGGTCTTCATTGACGACATTCTTATTTATTCGAAGTCCGAGGAAGAGCATGCCGAACACCTTCGCATTGTTCTCCAACGGCTTCGTGATCATCAATTGTATGCCAAGTTTAGCAAATGTGAATTTTGGTTGAAGCAAGTGCCTTTCTTGGGTCACATTATTTCCGTGGAAGGTGTCGCCGTTGACCCAAGTAAAGTAGGTGAAGTGCTTACTTGGAAATCCCCAAGGTCGGTGAGACAAATCCGAAGTTTTCTAGGTCTTGCCGGCTATTATCGGAAATTCATTCCCAATTTTTCAAGCATAGCCAAGCCTATGACAAAATTGTTGGAGAAAGATGCTAAGTTTAAATGGAGCCGTGAATGTGAACAAGCCTTCCAAACTCTCAAGAAGCATTTGACATCCGCTCCGGTGTTAGCACAAGCCGACATCACCAAGCCGTTTGACGTGTATTGTGATGCATCCGGCACCGGTCTAGGATGTGCGCTAATGCAAGAAGGTCGTGTCATTGCTTATGCTTCTCGTCAACTTCGCAAGCATGAACAACACTACCCCACCCATGATTTGGAGCTAGCCTCGGTTGTCCTTGCTTTAAAAACTTGGAGGCATTATCTACTTGGAAATCTTGTCAATCTTTACACCGATCATAAGAGTCTCAAATATATCTTCACCCAACAAGAGTTGAATATGAGGCAACGTAGATGGTTGGAATTAATCAAGGATTATGAGTTGGAAATCCATTATCATCCGGGTAAAGCTAATGTGGTTGCCGACGCTTTGAGTCGCAAGGATCAATGCAATCATATTACCGGTTGTTCTATGGAAAACTCGGAAATTTCAGATTCTAGTGAACCGAGTCTTCGAGTCATTCCCTATGGTTCGCTATATAATCTAGCTCTCATTCCGACCCTTCGTGAGGAAATTATTGAGGCGCAAAAGAAGGACGAAGGTATGGAATTTATTCGGCAAAAGATTGAGAAAGATGAAGCTACATGTTTCCGACAAGATGACAATGGTGTATTATGGTTCAACCAACGTCTCGTTGTTCCGAAGGATATGGAATTACGGAAGAAAATAATGGACGAGGCACACTTGTCTAAATATTTCATATACCCCGGTAGCAATAAAATGTATCGCGGCCTAAGAGAAAAGTTTTGGTGGACACGCATGAAGCGTGAGATTGCACGGTATGTGGCTGAGTGTGATACTTGTCAACGAGTGAAAGCCGACCACTTGAGAAAGGCCGGATTATTGAACCCATTGAAGATTCCCGTTTGGAAGTGGGAGGACATTGCTATGGATTTTATCGTTGGATTGCCTCTCACATCAAAGAAGCACGATTCAATTTGGGTTATTGTGGATAGGTTAACTAAGTCCGCACATTTCATTCCCGTCCATACCACCTACAATACCAAGAAGTATGCCGAGCTATACATCTCAAGAGTGTTATGTTTGCATGGAGTACCTAAAACCATTGTTTCCGACCGAGGTCCGCAATTTGTATCTCGCTTTTGGGAGCAATTGCATTCTTGTCTTGGTACCACTCTCATTAGAAGCTCCGCATATCACCCTCAAACGGACGGACAAACCGAAAGATTGAATCAATATTTGGAGGATATCTTGAGAGCATGTGCTATGGAAAATAGAGGAAATTGGGATGATTGTCTTCCATTCGCCGAATTCTCGTACAACAATAGCTATCAAGAGAGTTCGGGAATGTCACCATTTGAAGCATTGTACGGTCATTCTTGTCGTACACCCTTAAATTGGTCGGAAGTGGGAGAGAGAACTAATTTTGGTCCCGATCTTGTCACTCAAGCCGAAGAAAAAGTGAGTTACGCTAACAAGAGGAGACGCCCGTTGGAATTTGAGAAGGGAGATCATGTCTATCTTCGTGTCTCCCGAATAAAGGCGTGTCTCGGTTTGGAATTAAAGGAAAGCTAGCACCCCGCTATATCGGACCCTATCCGATTGTGGAAAAGCATAGCGCGGTGGCTTACCGATTGCAACTACCGGAAAGTCTTGCTCGTGTGCACAACGTGTTCCATGTATCTCAACTCAAGAAATGCTTGAAGCCTCCGATAGATGTGGTCATTTCCGACACCGATCAACTAGAAGAAGATCTCTCCTACCCCGAATACCTCGTCCGGATTCTTGATCAAAACGACCGAGTAACTCGCAATCGCACCATCACCTTCTATAAAGTGCAATGGAGTAACCACACCGAAGAAGAAGCAACTTGGGAACAAGAGGATTTTCTAGAGAAGAATTTTCCCGAGTTCCTCGCGTCACACAAATCGGTAAATTTTCGCACTCCCTCTCCTTAATTCGTAGCGATTCTCGGGACGAGAATTTCTTTAAGGGGGAGGGCTGTGACATCCCATGTCACGATTTAAGGTTTAGCACGTAATCACTACCCTAATCACATCCCTAATCAAGTACTAAGGTTAATCACCCAACCAGAAAAAAAAAGGGAGGAAAAAAATAAAAAGAGAAAAGGGGAGAAAACCTAAACTAAACCCTAACCCTAACCACCCCTAAAGGAAATGCAAAAATTATAAAGGCACCACCCCTAGATTTTTGCACCACTGGATTGCTCATGTAAAAAGAAGAATTTACAATATTTTTACCAAATTTTTGAACAAGGTTTTGAATGCCCAAAAATTCAAATTCAAATCTGAAACACTGTCGTTTATGAATTTTGTATAAATTTTTGGAAACACTTTTGGAACTTCAAACTAAAAGATGAAAATTAAAGCATTTCGTGCTGAAACTCTCCATATTTTTACTTTTGATTTTGCAGTAACAGAAATACGAATTTTAGTCAAAATACCGAACCACAGATTGAAATTCGAATTTGGACCTCCGGCACTCGTTGACCACCGGACAATGGCGGCCCGACCGCCGGTCCGGCGAGCCGCAGGCCGCGCACGCGCCCCGCCCTGCCCTGTCAAGTCGCTGCGTGCCCCCTGCCAGCTCCCAACCAACTCGTACCCGCCGTCCAACCCCGGCCGGCCGGCATTGAAGCCTCCTCCGCTCCGCCGCCGCCTCGCCGTCCGGCCGCGCCCTCAAATACGCCACGGAGGCCAAGCCCCGCTCCCCCCATCCGCCTCAATCATTGCCCAGCTCGTTGCCCTCCTCACCGCACCACCGCCTAGCTCTCTCCCTCACCGCAGCTCGCACCGGAGAAGGAATTGCCGCCGCCGCCGCCATGGCCGCTCCGTGCTCCCCGCGTCGCACGCCGCCTAGGTGGGCCACTTCTTCTCCCTTTCTTCGCCATTGCGTGCGCGAGCTCGTGCCCCAGCTTCCCCCCGACGCGCTTCACTCCGTCGCCCCAGGTCGTCGGGATTTTGGAGAAGGCCGCCGCCGGCAGCCGCACCGCCCCGCCACCCCTCCGTCGAGCCGCCTCCACGGCTAGCCTCCACGCCGTCCGAGCCCACGCCGCGACTCCCCGTGCCCGGGTGGTGCTCCCGGACCAGCCCCCTCCCTCCTCTCTCTCTGCGCTCGACGCACGCCGCCGCCGGAGCCCCGCGGGCGCCGCCGCTCGCCGCGGCCCGCCTCCGGCCGTCGCGGGGCCCCGTGGACCCCACCGACGTGTTCCCGCACCACGCGCAAGCTTTCCCCAAAGGCCGGAGCATGAGCTCCAGCGTAGCGCCGCCGCGTCGGACCTCGCCGGCGCCGGCCACAGCCCGCCGGAGCCCGCGCGCCGCCCTCTATTTAAAAACTGCCGGTGGCACTTTCGTAAATACACCCGAACTTCATTCAAGTTTGAAAAATCCATATCTCGCGTTTGAATCGTCCAAAAATTTTAAACTAAAATGTTTTGGAAACTAGAAGACGTGTACTTTCATAAAAGTAACATGAACTTGTCAGATCTGGTAATTTTCACATTTTTACAAAAATGACAAAAGTCAACCCCTGAAAACTTAACTAGGCCATAACTTTAAAACTATAAATCCAAATTAAATGCCACTTGGCCAAAATCTTCACCTAGACACACATGAATTTTTGGCACTGGAAGATCTGCATTTCATTTCATATTTTTCTAGTTATTGCATTTCTTGTATTCTCTGTATTTAATTTTTAATTAAATCTGTATAAATTATTTTTGCATGAAACTTGGTAATTAATTTCCTCTTAGTACTGTGCATGTGTAGAAAAGTCCATGTTAATTTTTGAGCATGTTAAGATATTAATTTTGCAAACCCTAGATCTAAATTCCTAAAAAGCTATTTTCAGCACATGAGTAATTAGTTTATGGTTCTAAAAATTATGTCTCTGCATGGTTATGTAATTTTCACTGTTCACCATGTCCCCTAGCACCTCATGGCAGGTTTAGTTAAGAGATTTCATATATTTCACGTATGTGTTAATTTTGAGAGCGAATTCTTATTTTAAAATGAAATCGTCATCGCATGTGATGTTAACGCACATGAGCCTAGGTTTCTTCGTTGTATTATTAGAAGCTTGTTAAAATGTTAGTGCTAAACCTACACTAATCACAGCACTCATGTCTATGCCATCGAGACATTACTCATTGTATTAGTATGACCATGCTTGTCATGTATTTGGACCCCCTTAAAATAAAACAAGAGACATGTCATGCTTGTTAGGGTTTGAGCAAACAAAACTTTTGAATTACATACTCATATGAATCTTTACAAAAACAGCACACATGCATCACCATCATCATCGACCTTGTATTCATGTCACTTATGCATTGCATTTCATCTTATAGGTGACGACGTCGAATTGATTCCGCCGGAAGAGACGGTTGCTACGCTCAACGCTTGTGAGGCTAGTGCTAACTTCGATCACTCTCAAGGCAAGCCCCGGTGCATTCCCATTATTTGAAATGTCCTTCTTTTATCACTATATTACGGATGATGAATGTGCATTTAAGTTTTAGGCGTTGATTGGAAATCCACATGCATAAATTCCTATATGTCCTATGTCGCTTATGTGTCATATCCTCGTTAGAAGTGCTATGCTATGTTTTTGGAGTCAACGATAGATTTGGGGATCTCACTCATGGCTTATGACTAAATGTGAACATGATGAATTTGGTTAAAATTGAGAACACCCCATTGTGGCTCCGCGAACAAGTTTGAATTGTGTACCACTTGCATACCTTTCTTATGGGGATTGGTAAACCTATGTAGCTTGTAAGTTGTAAAGTGAGCCGGATATCTCACCGACCCGGAGGTGATGTGTTTGGCACGGTGGTTGCACGGGTTGAGGACCGTTGGAGAGTACATGGGTTAAGCCTTGGGCGCGTTGTTGAACGGTCGCAAGGGGACGTGTACTCGGGGTCGGTGGCCCCGTGTTTTACTTTATGATGAACTCGCGAACGGTGGCCATAAGTGTTCTTAAATGATGCGTATGTCGTGCATTTGGGTTCTTTCCTGCAGGATTAATAATTCGATAATTATCGCCGTTTCCTCTCGGTTAATGAGTACCACTTGATTCGAGCAGTTCGCAATGTGTAGTAATGGAAAGAGGTTGAATAGCTTGCTGTTTTATATTGATATTAAATTGTATTGCAAACTCTTGTCTTGCTAGTATGCTCACTAAAGTTTCTTTTATGCAACAACCCTATTAATTTGGCTAAGTAATAAATTTGCCAACCTAATTAGCATAGGTGCTATTTATGCAAAAGGCCAAGTTAAACCGGTCAAGCCCATGCATCTAGGAGTCGGTCTTAGATGACCAATTTGACGGGTAAGACTTGCGGAGTATGTTAGATACTCGGGCTTTGCCACTACATGTTGATTTACTGATTTCCCTAAGCCGGGTTTTGTGATTGTTGTGGTAAGGTGGTTTGGGATAGAGAAGAGCCCAAAGAGTGGACCATTGAATGGGTCCCTAGCTCTCCGACCCATGATGAGTGAGCCATGGCCTAGGCCGGCATGGTTCATTTAAGTTATCTATGTATCGTCGAGTTATGTATTTCGCTTCCGCACTTTAAATTCGAACAAAGATCATGGTTATGTAAGACTTAATTTCGAACCTAATGTATCTTTTATTCGAACTCTATGTTGTAATCAAGACTTAGTTATGTAAACTTGTAATTCGTGGTTGTTTGTTAATGTGATGCTATGTATGGTTGCTTCGTCAATCATCTCCCAAGGCGATCCGTACCACACTTAACTATCTTTCGGGATAGGGGTGTGACACTCGTCGTAGGAGTTGTTTTGGTCACGAGCTTATCATAACGCAGTTACTCGGAACATTTGCTCGACAATGATTGATCATGTTTATTGTGTCATTAAATGCCCCGGCTAGTGCACTAGCCGTTACGCGCAATCCCAGGCGGCACGCTCTTAAAGAACAGCCGCATTAACTCGTAGGTATCACGCGGTTATGCTTCCTCGGGATGCGCGTCCACCCTTGAAAAGGTGCGATCGCTTGTATAACACACCCGCTCGCACAGGCGGCATGCTCTTAAAGGACAGCCGCATTAACTCGTAGGTATCACGCGGTTATGCTTCCTCGGGGACGTGTTCACTCGGTGCTCGGTCTTGATGAGGTGCGTCCGCTCGTCGACGCGCCCATTCGTACGGGCGGCGCCGGTTTCGAGGCGTCGCGCCTTGAATGCTACACTAATTTTACCACCTATATAATGAGGGGTGCCACGGTGAGCCGGACTTACTACCGATTTTCACCGCGTCTCTCCCGACTTACTTGCCTTCTATTTTCGTCGAGCCTTCGCCTTTGTTTCCGCGCCCTAGCCTTCGTTTGAAACCCTCGGCCTTCGTTTGAAAGCCTAAGCCTTCGTCCTTTGCTATGGCGAGGCACCGCATCGGCCAACGCGTTGCTCCGAGCAACACGAAGCACCCTAGCTCGTACACGGGCGCAAGCACCGTGACCAAAGCGCGACTTGACAAGTGGGCCCGCGAGCCACACCGGTGCTTCGTTCGGGATTGCGCCCACATTCCCCCGCCGGAGGAGACTACTCCGGTGGTGTGGCTAGGCCGCCTTATAATCTTTGCCAAACCGCTTGAAGGTAGCCTTCGATTTCCTTGCTCTCGCTTTGTGGGTGAAGTGTTGGATCTCTTCGGGCTGGAGATTCAGCAGATCACCCTCAACATCATCATCCGGCTATCCATCTTCGAGTGGGCTTTCCGAATGGAGGGAGCGAGAACCTTGCGCTAAGGCCTTCGCCACAAAGCATCAAGCCACTCGGCGGCCATCGAATAGCCCGCCGGGGAACATATGTGGCTAAGCTTCATGTGTGTTGCCCTTCGGCCTCGAGACGGCATGGAGCACCTTGTGCCCGCTAAGGCCAACAAGGAGCATTGGGACAAGACCATGTTCCGGAAATGGTTTTACTATGAGCAGGACCCCAACTGCAACCTTCGCTGGCTCCGGACGGAGAACAGCTACATCGGTCTCCCGAAGGTTACTGTGGACTCCGCAGCCCGGAGATGCATCGACCTACTATAGAGGATTGCCCGAAAGGTCTCGACGAGGGACTTGTGTGAAGAGTTCTTTACCGCTGGAATTATGCCCCTTCCCCAAGATTGGGGCTCCGTTTTCACACTATATGCAGCTGGGAAGTCCTTGTACTTCAACCTTAGCTTGCTTCCGAGTCGATATCCGAAGGGTTCTTCATTATTATTCATCCTTGCATTGTTTTTCCCCGATTTTTACTGACTGTGTGATATGCTTCGTAGACCTGTCCCTCGAAGAGATCGAGGAGCGATCTTACTACCTCCTTGGCGGGGTGAAAACTGCTGAGTTAGCTCGCATGGAGGCGTGCGGGCAAACATGCCGTCTCGAACCGGGTGTACCTTCCGAAGCACCCGGAGGCTATTCTGCCTCCTCATGCCGTTGCTCCGAAGGGCGGAAGGAGGACGCTCCTCTTGTACCGTCCGACGATGAAGACAGGTGACGAAGAGGCCGAGAACACTTCTCCGGTGGGCGATCGGACCGCCTCCGGAGATATGCGAGGCCCGTCGCGAACGGCAGCCCCCAACCGCAGAGCTAAGCGTGTGAAGATCAAGCGTTCTGCGGTTGTCCTTCCTGTCGTGCGCAAAGCGGACGGCGACGAAGCTAACGATGAGGAAGAGGGCGAAATGCGCGACGACGCACCTGCGAACTCCCCGCCCCGAGCTGCCTCTCGGGCTGTGATGCCCACGGCCTCCTCCGGCTACGATACGGCCGGTAAAACAGCGGGGTCAACTATGGCCCTCGGTAAGGGGTTCGGAGTAGGAGCTCCGAATTTCAACTTTCCAAACTCCTCCTCCTCCGAGGACGAAGACAACATTGCTCGAGATGAGCAAACTCGATCGGAGGAGGTAGAAGAGGTTAACAGCCCTGCTCATCTCGGGCCTCCGCCTCCGCCTTCATCTCAGCCCCTAGCCCTCGGCGACAGCCGCGAGCGAAATGTCGCTCGAATCAACGAGGGAGGGGCTACTCCGGTACACACCTCCAGCAGCGGAGAAGGCACCTCCGACGAGGGTGTGTTGGGCCACGGAGGTGGCAAGGTCTTCATGGGGGTGCTCCCTCGCGGGATCGCCCCTCACAACATTGGTTCGTTTTACGAAGCCCGAAGACTTCGAAGATGGGGCTTCATCTTGCCAGGGCCTTGAATACACCGGCCGCATGCTGGACTTATGCCGGGTGGACCGAAGTCTGCAGGAGGTGGATGGAAAAGAGCTTATCGAAAGCTTATCCCGCATCACCATGAAGGTATTTCTATTTTCTGTCTTGGCTTTTGCCAAAACCAAGTCAAAAATTACTACGACAACCACATATTCGTATTGGCAAGGGGCGTTGCATGCTCGCTATCCGTCGAAGGGTACCTACGTCACGGAGGTTGCCGACCTGAAGGAGCGCCGACGCAACTCCGATGATGCTCTTGTACAGGAGCAAACGAAATACGCCAAGTTACTCGCGCGAGCACGAAGAGCGGCGAAGGCGTCTTCGAAGCACGCAGTGGCTCGGGAGCGGAGGATCGATCGGTTGGGGCAGGCACTCTTCGATGCCGAGGCCACTGTCAAAACACAAGCCGAGGCCCTGGATATGGCCCGCCAAAGCATGTTGGCGACAGAGTCCCTTGGCCGGAGGAACGGGAACCGATGAACCGGTTCGGGACTTTCTGTCGTCGCCGGGCGTCGTCTACGCGGAACCAACTCATGAACAAGGTGATGGCCTCGCAAGCCTTCGCGGGATGTCCTCCGGGCATGCCGCCGCGAAGGCCGCTTCGATCCGGCGGGGCCACCACTACACTCGCGTGGCTTGGACAGCTACGTTCCGGGTGGTGAAGGTTCGGGTCGTGGATCTAGAACCGGGTCGGTGTGTCGCGCTTTTCCAAACCTATCCGGGCCTGGATGTATCATTTGGTATCGGAGCTGGGCCCTTGTTAAGAAGGAGAGAATGATGAGGACATCCTCCATTAGTACCCGCTGGCAAAGACGCAACAAAGATGGGTCAAGTGGCCCGGTTGTAGTCGGGCGGCGACCGTGTGAGCCTCCGAATAATCCCACCTTGCTTAGCTTGGGAGGAGGAAGCCACCTTAAAAGGGAGAGCCACCCTTCCCCTATCGGACTAGTCTTTTAGGGAGATTGGGCCTTTCCCCGAGTGGGTGCGCCGGAGTTGCGGTGTTAAGATTGCAGGTTCGGGTCGTGGATCTAGAACCGGGTCGGTGTGTCACGCTTTTCCAACCCTACCCGGGCCTGGATGTATCACCCAGGACTCAACACTAACCAAAGACCATCCGAAGATTCTCGAACTACAGCCCCTAGACCTAAACATCTTTGTGCAGGACTCGCCTTGCAACACAAAACTTCTAAATTTCGACCATAGACTCGGATCGTGCGAAGGGAGAGAACAAAGTACCTTAAACTTAAAGCCGACAACATGCTCGAAGGCATGCTTCATAATTGCGGGTAGATTTTTCAAAAAGAGACTTGACCAAAAAGCAGCTTCCCTCAATTTCCGTAGGAGCCTCATATGTAGAACTTCTTGAGAGTATCGACATTAAAGGTGTGTGGTATGGGAGTTCCATCAAGCTCGAGCAGATGACAAGCAGCTTGACGAATAGATTTGTCAATCACGAAGGGTCCCAGCCACTTGGTGTTCAATTTGGTTACATGCATCGGGTTTCTCCTCGGGACGAGGTCCCCGGTAGAAACTCTCTTGGATGGACCATGGTGTTGTATGACTTTTCCATAGATGAAATGTACTTGTGCAGATTAGCAACAGCTTGCAAGCGAGTTTCTTTCAAGAGATCTTTAGACACATCTTCATCATTTGCCAAAGGCCTTGTGGTGTGGAAGGCGCTCGCCTGAATTTTTCGGAGGTTACAGACCTCGACTCCATATAGCGATCGGAAGGGTGAAAAACCAGCTGGTCTTGTAGCGGTTGCTCCGATTGACCACAAGACATTGGGCAGCATCGCCGCCCATTTCCCTTTGGGGAGGCCGACAAAGAGCCTTCGAGATTGCTGTGAACACATTACCATTCATCCGTTCGACGACCCCATTTGCCCTTAGATTGGTCCCCGTGGGGAGGCCGACAAAGAGCCTTCTTGACACATTGCAGTATTCCCGAATTCCAACCCTTCGAACTGCTTGCCGTTATCCACTCCGAGCTCCACCGGCACTCCAAAGCCGCATACCACATTCTTCCGGAAGAACTTTCATACATTCCTAGCTGTTTGTACCAACGGCTCAGCTTCGACCCATTTGGAAAAGTACTCAACTATCACTGTCGTATACTTGCCTTATGGGTATACATATGATGAAGGAATGGATACGCGGAGACATGGTGACAAATTATGGAAGATAAAGATGGTGGCGATAGGCAACAGATCGGTCCTTGACCGGTGCGGGATAACGAAGATCCTGAATACCGGTATGGAAGCAAGGCAGACATTAAGACCGGTATACAATGACTTGAGGAGCAAGTTATTGAGCAATTCGTAGTCCGATTAGGACTCCGAATCAATAAAGAAAGTTAGAAATAGAACTCCATTTATGTAATTTATGTAACCGATTAGGACTCCGCATGTAACCCCAGCTCCCTCGGACATATAAGGCGGAGCGGGGACCCCGAAAACTCTCTCGAGATCTTGCAATTAGCAAATCGCTAAAGACAATACATAACATACAGGACGTAGGGTATTACTCTCAATTCGAGGGGCCCGAACCTGTCTAAAATCGTGTTTTCCTGTGTGTTACGTGTGTTGCACCATCGAATTCCACGCTCGTGAGGGACCGGGTAGTACTAGTGCCGAGTTTAAGACTCGACATTTGGCGCTCCAGGAAGGGGTCCCGGCGAGTTTCCAACGAGTTCGATGGCCTTTTCGTTTGTCGTCGACTTCGAGCCCGGCTTCAAGATCCGGTTCGGATCCCTTGACTTTGAAGCTGATTCGGCCGGGAAATTGCTTTTGATGAATCCGACTTGTTGTCGGGCCGCAGCTTTTGAAGCGCGATCACCTGCTACGGTTAACACCCCGGGCTCGGAACTTGGCAAATCTGACGCAGGTTTAGCGCGAACAATCGGATCGTCGGCATCTCGGATTGAAGCTCAATCTGTAGAGATGAGCTGCTCTAGCGAGTTCATTGATGACTTCGAAGAGGAGCGTCCAGCCTTCTTCCAAGTGTTCATGACAGGACCGAGTCATTCGCCAACTTACTCGGGAGGAAGCTGTTGAGGAAGCAGCAAGGATGGCGAGAGAAGAAGAAGATCGTCGGCGCCGTGAAGAAGAAGAAGCGGCTGGAGATGAACAACCTCCACGACCCTCGGTTGCAAACCCGCGCGCAGATATCGCTGATCAGGCTGGAGGAAGCGCTCCAACGACTGCCCCTCCAGCCACGGGTCCGTTGCCGGACAAATCCGGAGATACGGAAGAAGCGTCCCCAGGGTACAACAGCCGACATGGGTGTCGCGGTGGAAGGCGACATCGCTCTTTGAGCGAGCTTTAGATTTAAGCTCTATGGAAGTGGAATTAAACGGCGCTCGGGTCTTCACTTCGCCGAGTCCACAATATTGTGGGAGTGAAACAGATCCTCGAGACAATACCGGAAGAAGTTTTTAATACGACACCAGGGTTGCGACGCGCTATGAATTTAGTAGACGCGGCTGCTCTGCAAACCAATCAACTCGTCCATGACCGATGGGAATCTTCAAGGCGCTCGCGTTCTCCCTCGGAGCGGCCTGCGAGAGCTCGGTCCGAAGGAGCTTCCTGCGGCGCAAGGCTCGGGCCTCGACACACCCCGATTGCGGATGCGCATGAACGAGATCCAGACCAAGATTTGCGTATACCGCTTGATGAGGACATCACTCCTTTGGATACAAATGACACTCATCCGCTGAACGTTCAAGGACCAATCACTAGAGCTCGCGCCCGACAATTAAATTTAGAGGTGAGCTCGTTCCTAAGTCTTTCCTTTCATAATTTTGAGAATAGTTTGCTACCTAATGATTTATTATGATTAGGAATCAAGGAGAGGACCATAATATGAATGGAATAGGGCTTGGAGGCGTGGAGGTCCAGCAAGAGGCGCAAGGCATTGTGGAGGCCCAAACCAAGTCGACTTCGAGTCTGTTTCGGAGTCCAGGAACAGTCTGAATTAAAACGGAAGCCCAGATCACATACGAAGTCGGATTTGGACGTTCTACATATGGATGGAAAGATAATTTCATAAGCTTTCCAGTGGAACCGGTTCCACGTCAAATTTCATCCGGAGTCGCCGGGAATCATTGAAACATTGGAACGTCCAGAATCTGTTTTTGGTGCTGCGTCACTGTTTTTGGCCTTTGGGCCGTGTATCTCGTGTGAGCCCATTAGGGGAGCGTCCAGGGTGTTCTTGCACGTCCCCAAGTCTTTATTAGCAGCAGCCGCCACCCATGTTAGGGTTGGGTTTTGCTTAGATTATTCTGTCAAGAACAGTTTCGCCGTTTTGTCGGTTTGTGAGACCCCAACTCGTGAGTTTAATCATATATTTGTAATTTGGTTGCTTCTATCTTGTTCTTGCTTGTGTTCTTCGATTCGCAGGCAAGGATTAGCCTTCTTGGCGAGGTCAATCGTGCTTGCACGGTTGATAACCGAGAGGAGACGTGGTGCTGTGATTGCGGGGTTCGGAACGTGTTGTTCGGAAGCCGGATCGATTTGTGTCAAGCCTCCACCAAATCGCTGTTTATCGGAACCTTTCGGAAGATCGGGACACCCCTAGTACACATCAAGTGGTATCAGAGTCCCACGTCAAATTTCATCCTGAGTCGCCGGGAATCATCGAAACATTGGAACGTCCAGAATCTGTTTTTGGTGCTGCGTCACCGTTTTTGGCCTTTGGGGCGTGTATCTCGTGTGAGCCCATTAGGGGAGCATCCAGGGGGTTCTTGCATGTCCCCAAGTCTTTATTAGCAGCAGCCGCCACCCATGTTAGGGTTGGGTTTTGAACGTGGGTTCGAACGTGTTGTTCAGGAGCCGGATCGACGTGTGTCACATCTTCGCCAAATCAAGAGTTATCTGAACCTTTCGGAAGATCAGGACCCTAGTCCACATGAAGTGGTAATCAGAGCTTCAGGTGCACCGTCAGGTTCGCCCTACCTTTAGTTTAGTTTGTTTCTTTATTATCCTATCATCCACGAAAAAGCGAAAACATTTAGTTTTAGGATTCATCCTATCCAAGCCGTGTTTAGCCTTTGCATGTTTCAATTTCAGAGTCTGTAGTGTTGAGTTTGTATTCTAGTGATTGTTTTGTTGCTGGTTTAGTTCGTGTTCTTGTCGTCGGTTTGTGCCCCCTTGAAACCCTAGCCGAATTACCTCAACTTTTGCTTTATCTCGGGAGTTTTTGTCACCTCCGCTGCATCCACCATAGTCCCACCCTACACTCCCACTCTTTTCATCTAGAACTCAACACCCCACGAACAAGACCTACTCCTGTTTCCGTTGCATACATTAATCGTCGAAAAAAAAACAAAAAAATCCTACCCGATTGCAATTCCGTCCACCGAAACCCTAATTCGGATCCCTTCCTTCAAACAGCCATAACTTTCGCATACGGACTCGAAATTAGGCAAAAAAAATTTTGAAATTGGGTAAAAAAAATTTCGCATATGCTCGTCCCCGCTTGCCGGGCAGAAAAAATCTCAAAAAAGTCAAAAAAAATAGTTAAGCCCACTGATCCGAGGGAAAAAATTTGGAACCCGTCGTCGTTGCATCTTACGAGAAAATCTGTAGGCCACATTCCTTCTCTGTTTGACCTGAAACTTTGCGTGGTTCCTATTTTGTTGCCTCTCGAGTGGAAGAAAAATATCAAAAAAATAATATCAAAAAAGAAAAATTTGTGATTTCTACTAGTGCTAAAAGATAAAACAGGGTTTTGGCCTGTTTTTTGTGTCTAGTTGCTTGTTTCTTCCTTGCTAGTTACCTTTTCTTTTGTTTCCTTTGTGCCTGTCATCCTTGCTTTGCCTGCACTACTGTTCTAGGACACGTGTAGACCAGCAACTAAGGACAAGTAGCTTTGGACATTTATTCACCATTACTATCTGTTTTTTGAATTATGTTCCACTCACATATTTGGCCTTCCTAGCTCCACATACTACTTCGGACAACACAGGTTTTTACCCTTGCAATCGTGGTACACGCCTTCTAGGTATCCTTTGCCTTGCTTGGTAAGACCCTTGTAAGAACTTGGTGAGACGTTCCATTTGCTTTTGTGAGAGTCACCACTGTCCACCATAGTAGTAGTGTTATTAGGGATAACCTTTACTGTTTGTTCCTGTTTTGGTATTTGCTATGGTAGGAGATGCTGCAGACGCTGGTACCCCTAAGGATTTCCATGAGTGTGTTAGTCAAGGGCAGCTTCGATCTGTTCTTGACAGGGCACATGAGGAGATGACAGAAACTGTTAACAAGGCCGTTACCGACGGCATCAACAAACTCAATCTCGGCAACCAGATTGAGAGGATCGATAAGCGTTTGTCCAAGATGACAGACACGGTTAATACTCTAGCGAAGTGGCGACAACGTTGGATCGGCAAGCTGACAGAGGTGGAGAACCAGGTAGGGTTGGAAAAGCGCGACACACCGACCCGGTTCTAGATCCACGACCTGAACCTGCAGTATTAGCACCACAACTCCGGGAGCTACCTTGCCAAACCGTGCTGCTTATAGGACCAACCCCGAGGAGACAAAGGAAATTCAGCGACAAGTCCAAGACCTTTTGGATCGCGGGTATGTACGAGAAAGCCTTAGTCCTTGTGTTGTTCCTGTACTTTTGGTTCCAAAGAAAGATGGTAGTTGGCGCATGTGTGTTGATTGTAGAGCCATTAACAATATTACTATTCGCTATCGTCATCCTATTCCTAGGCTAGACGACATGCTTGATGAGTTATGCGGTTCTCTAATTTTCACTAAAATTGACTTGCGTAGTGGTTACCACCAAATTAGAATGAAACTTGGAGATGAATGGAAAACAACTTTTAAAACTAAATTCGGACTGTATGAGTGGTTAGTAATGCCTTTTGGGTTAACTAATGCACCTAGTACTTTCATGCGCTTAATGAATCAGGTTTTGAGGGCTTTTATTGGGCACTTTGTGGTGGTTTACTTTGATGATATCTTGATTTACAACAAGTCTTTAGATGAACATATGGATCATTTACGTGTTGTTTTTACTGCTTTAAGAAATGCACGCTTATTTGCTAACCTTGAGAAGTGCACCTTTTGCACCGATCGAGTTTCTTTTCTTGGCTATGTTGTTACTCCACAGGGTATAGAGGTGGATGACAAGAAAATTGACGCTATTGCTAGCTGGCCGCAGCCCCAAACCATCGCACAGGTTCGAAGTTTTCTTGGTCTTGCAGGTTTCTATCGCCGCTTTGTTAAAGATTTCAGCACTATCGCTGCACCGTTGCATGAGTTGACAAAGAAGGGTGTTGTGTTTCAATGGAGCAAAGCACACGACGAGTCCTTTACCTCTTTGAAGGACAAGCTTACACATGCACCGCTGCTGCAACTACCAGATTTCGGTAAGACTTTTGAACTTGAGTGTGATGCTAGTGGTATTGGCATTGGTGGTGTTTTGATGCAAAATGGCAAACCTATTGCTTATTTTAGTGAAAAGATAACTGGCCCTGTTCTGAATTATTCTACGTATGATAAAGAATTGTATGCTCTTGTACGTTCTTTGCAAACATGGCGTCATTATTTATGGCGTAAGGAATTCGTTATTCATTCTGATCATGAATCGCTTAAGTATATTTGCTCTCAAAGTAATTTGAACCGTAGACATGCTAAGTGGGTTGAGTTTATTGAGTCTTTTCCTTATATTATCAAGCATAGAAAAGGGAAGGATAATGTGATTGCCGATGCTTTGTCTAGACGATACACTATGTTGTCACACCTTGATTGTCGCATTTTTGGGCTTGAATCAATTAAAGAACAATATGATCTTGATGCTGATTTTAAAAATGTTTTGCTGCATTGTAGAGAGGGTCGTACATGGAACAAGTTTGTGATAAATGATGCATATTTGTTTAGAGCTAACCGTCTTTGCATTCCAGTTGGTTCCGTTCGTCTTTTGTTGTTACGGGAAGCGCATGGAGGCGGATTGATGGGACATTTTGGTGCAAACAAGACGGCGGATGTGTTGGCCACACACTTCTTTTGGCCACAGTTGAGAAGAGATGTTGAGCGTTTTGTGGCTCGCTGCACTACTTGTCAAAAAGCGAAGCCTCGCTTGAATCCACATGGTTTGTATATGTCTCTTCATATTCCTTCAATACCTTGGGCGGATATTTCTATGGATTTTGTTTTAGGACTGCCTAGGACTAAGAGGGGGAGGGATAGTATTTTTGTTGTCGTGGATAGATTTTCTAAGATGGCTCACTTTATACCTTGTCATAAGAGTGATGATGCTATTCATATTGCTGATCTATTTTTCAAAGAGATTGTTCGTTTGCATGGTATGCCTTCTACTATTGTTTCAGATCGTGACGCCAAATTCTTGAGTCATTTTTGGCGCACTCTATGGAATAAGTTGGGAACGAAGTTGTTGTTCTCTACAACATGTCACCCACAAACTGATGGCCAAACTGAGGTAGTGAACCGCACATTGGGCACCATGTTGAGAGCTATTTTAAAGACAAATCTGAAGACGTGGGAGGAATGTTTGCCTCATGTGGAGTTTGCATACAATCGTGCAACACATTCGACCACCAAGGTAAGTCCTTTTGAGGTAGTGTATGGTTTTAATCCCTGTGCTCCTATAGATATTTTGCCTTTGCCTACTAGTGAGAGAGTTCACTTTGATGCTAAGGAACGTGCTGAGTTTATTTTAAAAATGCATGAAACAACTAAGCACAACATTGAAAAGATGACTGAAAAGTATAGGATTGTTGGTAGTAAAGGTAAAAGGGAAGTTAAATTAGAACCGGGTGATTTAGTATGGTTGCACTTGAGAAAGGATAGGTTTCCTGAGTTGAGAAAGTCTAAGTTAATGCCTAGAACTGCTGGTCCTTTCAAGATAATTGAGAAGATTAATGATAATGCATGTAAACTTGAGTTGCCTCCCGAGTTCGGGGTTAGTTCCATTTTTAACATTGCAGATTTGAAGCCTTATTTGGGTGAGGAGCATGAGCTTGAGTCGAGGACGACTCCGATTCAAGAGGGGGAGGATGATGAGGACATCACTCCTTTGGATACAAATGACACTTCTCCGCTGAACGTTCAAGGACCAATCACTAGAGCTCGCGCCCGACAATTAAATTTAGAGGTGAGCTCGTTCCTAAGTCTTTCCTTTCATAATTTTGAGAATAGTTTGCTACCTAATGATTTTATTATGATTAGGAATCAAGGAGAGGACCATAATATGAATAGAATAGGGCTTGGAGGCATGGAGGTCCAGCTAGAGGCGCAAGGCATTGTGGAGGCCCAAACCAAGTCGACTTCGAGTCTGTTTCGGAGTACAGGAACAGTCTGAATTAAAACGGATGCCCAGATCGCATACGAAGTCGGATTTGGACGTTCTACATATGGATGGAAAGATAATTGCATAAGCTTTCCAGTGGAAGCGGTCCCACATCAAATTTCATTCGGAGTCGACGGGAATCATCGAAACATTGGAACGTCCAGAATCTGTTTTTGGTGCTGCGTCACCGTTTTTGGCCTTTGGACCGTGTATCTCGTGTGAGCCCATTAGGGGAGCGTCCAGAGGGTTCTTGCACGTCCCCAAGTCTTTATTAGCAGCAGCCGCCACCCATGTTAGGGTTAGGTTTTGCTTAGATTATTCTGTCAAGAACAGTTTCGCCGTTTTGTCGGTTTGTGAGACCCCAACTCGTGAGTTTAATCATATATTTGCAATTTGGTTGCTTCTATCTTGTTCTTGCTTGTGTTCTTCGATTTGCAGGCAAGGATTAGCCTTCTTGGCGAGGTCAATCGTGCTTGCACGGTTGATAACCAGAGGAGACGTGGTGCTGCAATTGCGGGGTTCGGAACGTGTTGTTCGGAAGCCGGATCGATTTGTGTCAAGCCTCCACCAAATCGCTGTTTATCGGAACCTTTCGGAAGATCGGGACACCCCTAGTACACATCACCGCTTAATGGCAACCGGGACATTCGTAACGTCCTCATTGATCTCCATGCAGAGAGAGCAGAAGAACGCCGGAGACATGAGGAAGAGGAGAGGCGTCGCACCGGTCATGTGGATGATCATCCACGCGACCCCGCCCCGTCTCGAGCATACGTGACTAATTCACCTCGGCGCGGACCGGCTGCTTCGGCGCCGCCCCCGGTGGAAATCATCCGCGCAATGATCACCGAGGACATAGCAACGGACATGCTCATCGGGATGAGCGGCCCGGAAGAGATGATCGTCGTGATAACGAAACCGAAGAGGGCGAGATAACCGGGACAGAGACATTGAGCCCCGGCGTACTAACAATGATCGTTAAGCGACACCTCCACCTCCACCTCCATCGCGGCATGAGGAACCAACAAACAATGATCGTCAAGCGGCACCTCCGCCTCCGCCTCCGCCTCCCTCATGGAACGCGGAACCGGTGAATAATGATGGTCGTGGCGGTTCGGGAGATAGGTATCAAGATGACCGCTATTACGACTATTCCGATGATGACAAGGATCGCAACTACCGGCATTACCCTCGTAGACGTTCCCCTTCGCCGGTCTGGACCGGTCCGGAGGACGATGAATACTCTGTGATTCCCGCTTTTACGAGGGATTTATGCATTTGCAAATACCCTAGGGGATTTAAGCCCGGGGCCATTGATAAGTATGATGGTAAAGCACCTCCTGCCGAATGGTTGCGCATGTACACCACCGCTATCCGGTCTGCAGGAGGAGATTGTTGGTATTTCTTACGTCACGAATAAATCCGCAAGCGCACGGAATACCGTTGTAGCACTTCACCCGGAGTATTCCAAGGTATCGTATTTATATCCGCAGGGAACGGAGTATTTCTGCAACAAGGTTAGTTTACCCAAGGACAACCAAGACAACGTAGCAAAATAGGGTCGAGAGGGTGACTCTTATCTATTTATCCTTTAAAGGTAGACGAACGCAAGCTAGACTTGTTTACTTCGGGCACCGTCTTAGGCTTGGTCCGCCAAGCCACTCCGGTCTACGAAAGCTCTACTATGTACCCGAACGTGGAGGGTTCCTTTGGATGACAGTGGCTGTCACTTCCTGCCACCTACCTCTACAAACCGTGGGGCACACAAGCAAACAAAGGCGATCTCCAGCCTAGACACCACGTCTATGCTATTGACCGCTACTCTAGCCTCGGCCTAGAACCGAGTTCGGAAAGCTAGAGCACTTCTTGCGAAGCGATGATCCCGTAAACAAGTATAACAAGAATTACGTCTAACAAAGATATGTCACGATAGATAAGTAGATCACCACGTATAAATCACCTAAAAGAGTGTTTACACGCCAAGGTAAAAGGAAAGGAAATACTACTCCACTTTATAAAAGGGAGGAACACTCCTTCCTTTTCCTTGCCCTCTCTCCTATTCTACTAAGATACAAGAGGCCCTTGGCCTAAGGATGAGAATTTTGTCTTCTATCTTGATGTTGGTGGTGTGTTGAGAGAGGGGGTATAGCCCTTTATTTATAGCCTTGGAAGGTCGGCAACTTGGAGGCGGTTCCGGACGTCGGTGGTATTAATTGCAGGTGGAACCGACCTCCGCACGTCGGTGACGAACCGCCGAGAAAAGTGGGCCAGGGGGCCCACTCGTCGGCTCGGCCGAACCAGTAGGGCGGTTCGCCGAACCGGCCCGGGCTCCCCGGGCTTGGTTCTTCTCTCGGTGCCTTCCTCTCGTCGTGTACTCGGCCCAATCCACTTGCTTGGTTTGATGTTGAGGCCCTGTTTTGTGGTTTTGGGCTTTTGGACGATATTCTTTAGTCCGGGGAAAATCCGTCGATTGCAAAGTCCATGTTTCGTGCATGTTTTCCCCTGTTTTCATATGAATTGCACCTGCATTCATCATTTCACCAAGACTAGTGGAATTTGTTAGAAATAATCCCTATGTCTATTCTTGGTGATGGTGTTTGATTCAAAAAGATGCAATATGTTGACGGTAAAATTGGACCATAAGGACCGTCAACAAGACCCCCACACTTAGCTCTTTGCTCGTCCTCGAGTAAAGGTGGGAGCGTAAGTTGAGAGATCTCTCCTCTTAGAGACCTGCACACATGTTATTACAAGCCACACCGTTTTACTTGTGAACATGACGGTGGCTAACATGCATTCTTGGATGATTGATAAGTGGAACAGCTCATGACTCAAGTCACTATACTTTTGCTCACTAAGCACCTTGGGTTTTTGAAAGTTTTGAAAATAAACAACATGACTCCCGCTCCTCTTTGATTCTCTTGAATCGCTCAAAAAGTGTTTTCCTCACCAAGGCATTGTGTTGCCTCTCTTTTTCCTACTTTTTAGGCTTGTATGTGGAGCTCGGTAGGGAATGAGAGAGGCATACTTGTATCACAAATATTGCTAAGCCAAAAGAAAGGATCCATGGAGAAGCCAAGTCATGCAACCTTGATCAAGAAGTGCGTGTGTGTATGGATATGAAAAAGTGACAACTCCTATTGTAATTGACCCCTCTTTATTTTGCATTTTCAAAACATGGCTATCTTTTTATTTTCTTTCTTTTCTTTTCTTGCTCTATGCTTGAGCATCTCTTCTCTTTTTCATTGCTCATCTTTGTGAGCTTTCTTTTCATTGCTCATCTCGTGTGAGCTTTTCATTGCTCATCTCGTGTGAGCTTTTCTTTCTACATAGCCATGTCTTGTTTATGCGTGATTGAGAGAGAGAGAGAGGTAAAAAGAGGTGCAAGCGAGGAGTGTCTTTATTTTGGTGGGGGGCTAGCTCCCAGTGTAGGAGTTTAGCCCTTTTTTGGTGGAGTGTACGTGCTCTTGATCAAGAGAGCATGACAAGTTTCTCTCTAGGGTCACTCAATTTTGGTAAAGCTCATTGCAAACACAAGTAGCATATGTATGTAAGTTTTGCAAGGTATGATCGTCATATGGCATTGGTAGGCATTTTTGTATCAAGAGAGGAGCATGAAGCCATGGTATTTTTGTTTTGTGAAATAAAATTCCCAAGGACTCTGTAAGCTAAGCATAAGATCATTTCGTCGAGCCATATCACACTTGCCAATAATCTAGAAAAACATGGGTCCTATGGATTTGATTATTTGTTCACAGGCAAGTGGTGATGAAGCGAGTAATAAAAAGTGTGCAAGATCATCATGAGAGTATTAGGGAGAGACTTGGGATTTTCAAAGGTATTCAAAAGAAATCTTCCCAAATTTTAGTTGGTCAAGTTTTAGTAATTGTTTTTCGCGTCTCGTAATGAACTTGACAAATAAGGTAGGCAAAAAGGAAGTGTGAGAAACAAACTCAAGTGCCACGAGGAAGCAGGGGCTGAGTGGGACCCACCAGTGGTTCGGCCGAACCACCCTTTTGGGTTCGGCCGAACCGGCTCGGGCCTCACTTGCGCTCTGTTTCGCAGCTTGTGTTTGTGTTGTTTTCCTCGTGATGTTTCCGCGCGCTTCGCGTGTGTTTGTCTTTGCTTTCCGCGATGTCCCCCCCACACTTGCCTTTTGCCTGTTTCCTTCAAAAGATAGACAAAAGACATTTGGAAACAAAATTTGCTCTGCCGGTATGGAAGCCCGGGGAGCACTAATATGATTGAATTAAAACAGTAGGCGTATTACAAAAAGGATCGAAAGATTTCTAAGGTTTATGCGTTCTACGTCCTACTCTTAATCTTTCTTAATTTTCCTCTCCTCCTCCCGCAGCTTCGCCTTCTCTTCTTCGATCATCTCTAAGGCGAGGTCGTACTCGCGCCCATCCTCCAGCTGAGGGTCTCGATGAGGTCTTCATCCTTCTTCTTCTCCCTCTCGAGGTGGTTGTAGAGGTTCCGGAGAACCCCATTCTCTTTTTTGGCGCGCTCTAACTGCCGGCGAAGCTCCTCAATGAGGCGGATAGCGTTGTCGAGTGCTTCGCCTTCTTCAATCCATTCATAGGGCTTCTTCCTTTTGCTGCTGCCGTCCGAGATGCTCGGACGAGGCGCTGCTATGTTCGCTCATGATGTAGGAAGTGGAGGAGATGAAAAGATTGGGTGGAGAGGAGAAGTATAAATAGGGGTTTTCTACCCTGTGCGCGCTCGACAAGGTTTTTATTTTCCAGCAGAAAATAAAGAAAGGAGGGAAGGAGATATTGGATTTTTGGCAAAAGATGGGCGCTGGGGAGATCAGGCCGGTTCGGCCGAACCACAAAGGGGGTTCGGCCGGACCGCCTTTTCTTCCTCTCGGTTTCCTTCTTTTTCTCGGTTTATTTCTTGCTATATTTATTCAAAGGAAAGTACTGCTACGGGTGATGAAGTAAAACGGGGGATATCATGAGAGATATTTCAAATCAATCAAGTGCATGACATCAAATTCTTTATCTTTATCGGGCTCGAAATAAATTTTAAGGCGCTGACCATTTACCTTAAATATTTTACCTTCGTCGTCTTGAAGTGTGATTGCTCCATGTGACGAGGTGTCAATAACCGTGTATGGTCCGTCCCATTTACTTCTTAATTTTCCATGCCCGAAGAGTTTCACCCGTGAATTGAATAGCAAGACTTTATCTCCAACCTTGAATACCTTTATCTTTATCTTTTTGTCGTGCCACCTTTTTGTCCTTTCTTTGTATATAGCTGAGTTGTGGTAAGCTTTGTCTCTCCATTCTTCTAACTCAGCTATCTCCATTTTTCTTTTGCGTCCGGCACCATTAAGGTCCATGTTCCATTTCCGGATGGCCCAATACGCTCGGTGTTCCGTCTCGATGGGTAAATGACATGTTTTCCCGTACACGAGCTGGTATGGGGACATGCCTATGGGTGTCTTATATGCTGTACGGTATGCCCATAGTGCATCGGGTAGCTTGTCCTTCCATCCCTTCCCCATTTCTCGTTACGGTCTTTTGCAGGATCCGCTTGATTTGCTTGTTTGAGGTCTCGGCCTGCCCACCGGTTTGAGGGTGGTATGGAGTAGCGATATTATGCCTTGATCCAAGTTCTCTTAGGAAGCGTCTGAAGGTCTTATCAATGAAGTGAGACCCTCCGTCGCTTATCACTAGCTTCGGTGTTCCAAACCTCGGGAAGATAATTTCGTGGAACATCCGGCGAGCATGCTTGGCATTTGCGGCCCCGCAAGGCATTGCTTCTACCCACTTAGACACGTAGTCTACCGCCACCAAGATGTATTCGCAGTCATGTGACTTGGTGAACGGTCCCATGAAGTCAATGCCCCATACGTCGAAGAGCTCGACTTGTAAATTGTAGTTGAGGGGCATTGCATCTCTTGCCGTGATGCCTCCAACTCTTTGACATTCCGGGCATCGCCCGACAAATTCCTTTGTGTCTTCGTACATGGCTGGCCAAAAGAAACCACTTTGCCATATCTTGGCCTCGTGTACGAAACACGCCGTAGTGTCCCCCGTATGGCGATGCATGGCACTTCTCAATGATTCGTGTGCTCTCGGGTATGGGCACACATCGCCTTAGCAATCCATCGGCGCAGACACGGTAAAGGAAGGGTTCTTCCCATAAGTGACGGCGACTCTCATAGATGAGTCGTTTCTTGCTCTTTCCAGGTGGTACGTACCTCGTTGCCATGAAGTTCACAATGTCGGCGTACCATGGATGTGAGTCCCTTATTAGGAGCAGCATGTCGTCACGTAGGAAATCATTGATGGGTAATTCCTGCAGGTTAGTGAATTGTATACGCGACAAATGATCTCGCCACGGAATTTTCTACTCCTTTTTTATCACGGATTTCTACATCAAATTCTTGGAGTAGAAGAACCCATCGTATCAAACGGGGTTTAGCATCCTTCTTATTGAGCAAAAACTTTAAAGCAGCATGATCGGTGTAAACAATGACTTTTGCTCCAGCCAAGTAGGATCTAAACTTATCAAAAGCAAAAACGACAAGCAAGGAGCTCTTTTTCAGTGGTAGTGTAATTTAATTGAGCTCCAGTCAAGGTTTTGCTTGCATAGGAGATTGCATGATGCTTTTTATCTCTAGTTTGGCCAAGAACAGCCCCTACGGCAAAATCACTAGCATCACACATTATCTCAAAAGGCAGCGTCCAATCGAGGGGTTGGATGATTGGCGCTCGAGATGAGTGCATTTTTAAGGGTAGTGAAAGCAGTCATGCATTCATCAAGTAAACTCAAAGGGTGCATCCTTCGCAAGTAGATTTGTAAGGGGTCTAGCAATTTGAGAGAAATCTTTGATAAAACGACGATAGAACCCCGCATGTCCTGCAAAGCCGCGAATGCCCCTAATATTCACAGGAGGTGGAAGCTTTTCTATAACTTCTAATTTAGCTTTGTCCACCTCTATCCCCCTTTCAGAAATTAAATGCCCTAGAACTATGCCTTCTCTAACCATGAAATGGCATTTTTCCCAATTGAGCACTAAATCATTTTCTTGACAACGTTGCAAGACTTTGTCTAAATTTTCTAAACAATGATCAAAGGTTTTTCCATAAACGGAGAAATCATCCATGAATACTTCCATAATCTCTTCGATCATGTCGTAAAAGATAGACATCATGCAACGTTGAAAAGAAGCAGGTGCATTGCAAAGCCCAAAGGACATTCGTCGATAGGCGTAAGTTCCATAGGGGCATGTGAAAGTGGTCTTACTTTGATCGTCGGGATGGATGGGGATTTGATGATATCCCGAATACCCATCAAGGAAACAAAAGAAAGAATTATTTGCCAGCTGCTCCAACATCTCATCGATGAAGGGCAGCGGAAAATGATCCTTCTTTGTAGCCTTGTTAAGTTTCCGGTAATCTATGCACATCCTCCATCCCGTGACGGTGCGTTGAGGGATCAACTCATTTTTGTCATTCTCGGATGACCGTCATTCCTCCCTTCTTGGGTACAACCTGCACCGGACTCACCCACTCGCTGTGTGGAACAGGATAGATAATGCCGCATGTAAAAGTTTTAAGACCTCCTTTTTAACGACCTCCCGCATCGCATTGTTCAACCTCCTTTGAGGTTCCCTAGATGGTGTACTATCGGGGCCTATGGGAATGCGATGGGTGCAAAGAGCAGGGCTAATTCCCTTGAGGTCTCCAAGCGAGTACCCAAAAACGGAGTGATGTTTTTCTAGCACGGCTAAGAGTTTTGCAGCTTCCTCCTCCGAAAGCTTGTCACTTATGATGACAGGGGTTTCGGGATTTCCGTGAAGAAAACGTGGCGCAAGCCTGGTGGAAGAGTTTTGAGTTCTACGGGAGGTGGCGTAGGTGTAAAAGTTTCGGGCAGCTCAAAAGTTTCCGCCGAATCATCCTCTTCCAAAATGAAATCAAGAGCATCTTCATCCAAGGATGATTCGGGGTTTTCATGAGGAAAAATTGCCATAACCTCCTCCATGCATTCTTCTTCCACAAGCGGCTCCTCGGCAAAAGAGTTTTGTGCATGAATGATAGGAAGAGAAAAAGTTTTCTTGCCGAGGGTGAAGTCTAAGGTTCCTAAAGGTGATATCCCTAAGAAAAGCTTTTCTATGGGATGACCGACCAAAACATCGAAATCCAAGATTCCGAAAACGTGAAAGTCCAGGGAAACCTTTGCTTCATTATGCTTAATGCAAACATCTCTAATGATCCCCAAACTCTCAAAAAATTGCCCCGGTGAGGCTTTAAGGAGTTTGTCGTAAGGTGCCCATGTCTCGTTTCCAAATAAAGTTGAAGCAAAAGATTCGGACATGATGTTGGCACCTACTAGAGGATTATAGAGAATATCTACCATTACTCCCCGAATTGAGCCACGAATGGTTGATCTAGGATGATCAAGTCGAAGAACTTCCGAAGAAAGTTCGTTTTCTATCAACCATTCATCACTCATGATTGCTGTCAACTTCCGAACAGTTTTTAAGAGAATAGATTTTTCAATAGGTTCGGGAGTTGGTGCAGGGAGTGCTGGTTTCTTTTGATAGGAGTAGTTCAAGGTGTTTCCAAAATCTTCAAAAATTTCTTCCTTGAACTCAAATGGGAACTCAAGAGGTTCATCTTCCTCTATCATTGTTCTTGTGTTAGATGAGGACTCGAGTGCTAGGTGCTCCATCATGGGCACCAAGTGCCGTGTCTCTTGCACAACGAGTTCCTCATCTTCTCGACTCCGGCTCTACGAGTAAGTCAGCGGAAAAAGGTGTGTTTTCCACAATTCGATCCAAAAGTTCGTGTGCTTCCGCTATGGTCTTATGAGAAAAAGATCCACCCGCGGCCGTGTCAAGATAAAGTGCGGTATCGTTGCTCAATCCCGAATAAAAGTGTTGTAATAAAACGGGTTCGGGAGCAACAATTCTGGTCCGGAGTCCGTTAGAGAACAGAACCGAATCCATGCCGCGCTCAAGGTTTCCTTTTCTTCTTGTCGAAAGCTTATTATTTCCGCTCGTAGAGAAGTGATACGAGACACGGGGAAGAATGCTAGACAAAATTTGTCTCGCAATTCTTTCCAATCACCGTTCACTCTCTTAGCGGTGTAAGTGTACCATTGCTTCGCCTTCTCATTGAGAGAGAAGGGAAACAACTTCCACTTCAATGTTTCTTGTGTCATGCCATGGATCAGTCGGCATGAACACAAATGTTCAAACTCTCGCAAGTGTTCATAAGGATTTTCATGTTTAAAACCCGAAAAGGATAAACCTCTAATCATCGAAATGTAATCGGGGAGAACTCATAGCCAGGTGAAGAAATAGGTTGTGATGATGATGGTGGCTCTAAGAGTTCACCCCGTGGAGTGGAGAAAGATTGGATGGTTGGGTGTGACTCCATGATATGTTTTTGTGAAATTTTGAATGTAAGGAAAAATAAAAACAGAACGGTAAGTAAGATAGATTACGAGGGCAAACCTGATTCGTTACAAAGATAACAACCGGTCCCCGGCAACGGCGCCGTAAATGCTTGTTGGTATTTCTTACGTCACGAATAAATCCGCAAGCGCACGGAATACCGTTGTAGCACTTCACCCGGAGTATTCCAAGGTATCGTATTTATATCCGCAGGGAACGGAGTATTTCTGCAACAAGGTTAGTTTACCCAAGGACAACCAAGACAACGTAGCAAAATAGGGTCGAGAGGGTGACTCTTATCTATTTATCCTTTAAAGGTAGACGAACGCAAGCTAGACTTGTTTACTTCGGCACCGTCTTAGGCTTGGTCTCGCCAAGCCACTCCGGTCTACGAAAGCTCTACTATGTACCCGAACGTGGAGGGTTCCTTTGGATGACAGGGCTGTCACTTCCTGCCACCTACCTCTACAAACCGTGGGGCACACAAGCAAACAAAGGCGATCTCCAGCCTAGACACCACGTCTATGCTATTGACCGCTACTCTAGCCTCGGCCTAGAACCGAGTTCGAAAGCTAGAGCACTTCTTGCGAAGCGATGATCCCGTAAACAAGTATAACAAGAATTACGTCTAACAAAGATATGTCACGATAGATAAGTAGATCACCACGTATAAATCACCTAAAAGAGTGTTTACACGCCAAGGTAAAAGGAAAGGAAATACTACTCCACTTTATAAAAGGGAGGAACACTCCTTCCTTTTCCTTGCCCTCTCTCCTATTCTACTAAGATACAAGAGGCCCTTGGCCTAAGGATGAGAATTTTGTCTTCTATCTTGATGTTGGTGGTGTGTTGAGAGAGGGGGTATAGCCCTTTATTTATAGCCTTGGAAGGTCGGCAACTTGGAGGCGGTTCCGGACGTCGGTGGTATTAATTGCAGGTGGAACCGACCTCCGTACGTCGGTGACGAACCGCCGAGAAAAGTGGGCCGGGGGGCCCACTCGTCGCTCGGCCGAACCAGTAGGGCGGTTCGGCCGAACCGGCCCGGGCTCCCCGGGCTTGGTTCTTCTCTCGGTGCCTTCCTCTCGGCTGTGTACCGGCCCAATCCACTTGCTTGGTTTGATGTTGAGGCCCCGTTTTGTGGTTTTGGGCTTTTGGACGATATTCTTTAGTCCGGGGAAAATCCGTCGATTGCAAAGTCCATGTTTCGTGCATGTTTTCCCTCGTTTTCATATGAATTGCACCTGCATTCATCATTTCACCAAGACTAGTGGAATTTGTTAGAAATAATCCCTATGTCTATTCTTGGTGATGGTGTTTGATTCAAAAAGATGCAATATGTTGACGGTAAAATTGGACCATAAGGACCGTCAACGAGAGATACATTTGTGCTAGCTAACTACCTCCCCATGTGCATGGAGCAGGCTGGACGCTTATGGTTGCAGTCCTTACTCGAGAAATCTATTTCTTCTTGGGGCGATCTCACCAAAAAGTTCGTAGAGAACTTCCAAGCGACTTGTGAGAAGCCAGGGAATTACTTCAACCTCAACAGTCGAAGCGTAAGCCCGACGAGACCCTCACCGACTTCATCGGGCGTTTCTACAATAAGAAGGCCTTAATCCCCAATGTTCCCGACCAGCAAGTAATTGCTGCGTTTCAAGCCGGCGTCCGAAGTGAAGCTTTGGTTCACAAGATTGGTAGGCGGAATCGGAACCTTACCATGACGGCGTCGAGTGCTTCAAGATAGCAGATGACTATGCCGCTGGTGAATCAAACGTGGTCAATTTGCGCGGGAACAAAGGGAAGGAGCCGAAGCATGATCAAGGCAACCAGTCTGGATCTAAGAACAACAACAAGCGCAAGGCTGATCACCTTGTTGCAGCTGTCGACCGGCCTCATGGAGGAGACCGGCCGCCACCTCCCAAGAGAGGTCCGAAAGAACGATTGTCGTTTGAAACACTTCTAGAAGGCCCTTGCATGATTCATAGTGGGAATCATAAAGCCAAAGAGTGCTTCCTGTTAAGGCCGTTCGCTCGGTTCGCCTTAAAGGTCGCACCCCGATCCGCTTATCGGAATCGGAAGGATGACAAGGGCAAAGACAAAGAACACGATGACAATGGGGACGATGAAGGTTTTCAAGAAGCAGCGCGAGAGGTGAACATGATCTTTGGAGGCCCGGATGCTTACGAATCAAAGAGAAAGATAAAGTTGGCGTTCCGAGAGGTCAATGCTATTGCTCCTGCTACACCGGAGTACTTGCGATGGTCGAAGTACCAATTACTTTCAGCAGAGCTGATCATCCCGAGGCATTACCAAAAGCTGGTAGATATCCGCTCATCTTGGCCCCCATTGTTCACAAGGTGTGGTTGAAGAGGACTTTCGTTGATGGCGGAAGTTGCCTGGATATTTTGTTCGCCAAAACTCTGCCCGAGCTTGGCCTTTCCGTAGCTGATCCGGAGCGCAGCGTATCACCGTTTCATGGTATAATACCCGGACGGAACAGCTATCCTTTGGGGCAGATTTCTTTGCCGGTGATCTTCGGGACGAAGGAGAACTACAGGAGGGAGAATTAAGGATGTGTGTCGATTATACCGATCTCAACAAAGCTTGTCCCAAAGACCCTTTCGCGCTGCCTCGAATTGATCAAGTTGTTGATTCGACTCGCTGGCTGCGAGCGTCTTTGTTTTCTTGATGCTTATTCAGGATACCATCAAATACCGCTAAGAATTGAAGATCAAATTAAGACTGCATTTATTACCCCCTTTGGAGCATACTGCTATACGACTATGCCTTTTGGATTAAAGAATGTTGGAGCTACATATCAGCGTGGTATTCAACGTTGCTTGGATTTGCAATTGGGAAGAAACGCAGAAGCTTATGTTGATGATATAGTGGTTAAATCTCGAAAACCGAGGATCTTCTCTCGACTTGGCAGAGACCTTCGATGATCTGCGGAATTTTTCCATGAAGCTTAACCCCGGAAAATGTGTATTTGGAGTTCGTTCCGGAAAATTGCTGGGCTACCTAGTGTCATGGCGAGGCATTGAGGCCAACCCAGAAAAAATACGGACGATAATTGACATGAAACCTCCGAATTGCTTAAAGGATGTTCGAAGGTCGACGGGAAGTATGGCGGCTCTTAGCAGATTTATTTCGAGGTTGGGAGTTCGTGGACTTCCGTTCTTCAAGTTGCTTAAGAAGCAAGATAAGTTTGAGTGAACTAATGAGGCGCAAGTGGCACTCGATCAACTCAAGGAATACCTTAGAATCCTCCGGTGTTGGTGCCTCCAGAGCCGGACAAAACCATCCAAGTTATATATCTCCGCAACAACCCATGTGGTGAGCACGGTTCGCGGTTGATCGGAAGGAAGAAGGACATCTACAACTGGTGCAACACCCGGTATATTTTGTAAGTGAAGTTCTTACCGAGTCAAAGATACGATATCTCCGATTACTGAAGTTAATATATGTTGTAGTGATAACTTCTCGAAAGTTGAAGCATTATTTCCAAGCGCATCCTATTGAGGTTAAGACTGGGTTTGCCATTGGAGATATTGTCCGAAATCGAGAAGCAATTGGGCAAGTTGCAAAGTGGGCTATGGAACTTGGTCAATATGAAATTACGTTTTCTTCGCGAACGGCTATTAAGGGACAAGCATTAGCTGATTTCATAACAGAGTGGTTAGAGACCCAAGTACCGCAGGAGATTCAAGCAACTGAGTACTCGGGAGATGTTTTTTGATGGGTCCCCGTAGCTTTCGGCGCGGGGCCGGGGTCGTGCTTCTCACCCCACAAAAGGAACCACTAAGATATGTGTTACGGATGCATTTTCGAGCTTCCAACAATACAGCGGAATATGAAGCCTTGCTTCATAGGCTCGGAGTAGCTACTTCGCTGGGAGTCCGACGATTGGACGTTTATGGTGATTCGATGTTGGTGATAAGTCAAGTCAATAAAACATGGAATGCTCATGATGAGCATATGATTGCTTACCATCAAGAGGTTCGGAAACTTGAAGAAAAATTTGATTGTTTACGGTTTTCTCATATACTGCGCGAAAATAATTCTGCTGCGGATGAGTTAGCCGGACCGGGATCATCGCGACGAGCGGTTCCGCTCGGTGTCGTTCTTCAAGTATTAGATAAACCATCCATCAAGATAGAGCGCAGGGCTACTATTTCAGAGATTGCGGATGAAGCAACTCTAAAGGATCAGAGCGGAGAAGACGGTCTTGAAAGACCAGTCTGAAGGAGCGGTCTTACCGAGATAAGACAATGAGCGGGAACAATGATGACGATATTCTGCCATTGGATGTTATGATTATTGATTCTGATTGGCGTACCCGTATCTTGACTATTTGCAATCTGGTAAAACTCCGGAAGATAAAATAGAGAAGCAAAGATTGGAAGTTCGAGCCCGTAGTTATTTAATTCTCGAAGGAGAATTATATAAGCGCGAGTCAATATTTTGATGAAATGTGTATCGGTTTCTAATGGCATTCAATTGCTTGAAGACATACACAAGGGAATTTGCGGAAATCATGCTTCTTCAAAGACATTGGTTGGAAAAGTGTTCGGACAAGGATTTTATTGGCCTACGACGACGGATGATGCGCATAGAGTGGTTAAGAATTGCCAAGGATGTCAGCTTTTTGCAAGACAGACCTCATACTCCGGCTCAAGAGTTGCAATTGATCCCTATGACTTGGCCTTTTTCTACTTGGGGGCTGGATATAGTTGGACCTTTTAAAAGGGCGCCAGGAGGATTTATGCATATTTTTGTGGCAGTTGACAAATTTTCCAAGTGGATTGAGGCTGAGGCGATTACTAGTACAACTACCGCTCGCGCAATCAAGTTTTTGCAGAGTATCTTCGTACGCTTTGGGGTTCCATACAGTATTATTACCGATAATGGGCCTCAATTCAATTCGGAGCTATTCAAAGACTATGCTTGAGAGTTTAGGGATCAAGGTGCAGTATGCGTCGGTGGCACACCCGCAAAGCAATGGACAAGTGGAGCGAGCTAATGGAATGATTCTGACCGGTCTTAAACCAAAAATTTTTGACCGATTGAAGCCGTATGCAGGAAAATGGGTTAAGGAGCTGCCCTGGGTTCTTTGGGGGCTGCGCACTAATGTTAGTAGAGCTACAGGACAATCTCCATTTTCTTTGGTGTATGGATCCGAAGCCATGCTACCTACGTAAGTGAATATGCTGTCAGCTCGAGTACGATATTATAATGAAGAAACGTATGATGATCAACGACAGGTTGAATTGGTCGCTGCGGAAGAATTGAGGGATCAAGCTCCGATTCAAGCTGCTAAGTATCATCGGGGATTACGTCGTTATCATGATCGTAATGTTCGCACTCGGGAGTTCCAAGTAGGAGACTTAGTTCTTCGAAAGATTCAGTCTAACAAGAACAGGCATAAGTTGTCACCAGTCCGGGAAGGACCTTTTTTGGTTAAATCGGTCTCCGGACCAGGGGCTTATAGGCTTATGACCTTGGAGGAAGAAGAGATTCCTAATTCCTGGAACATTGATCAGCTTCGTCGTTTTTATATTTAAAGAGTATTCGTTGTAAAAGTTTTTCATATTTGTCACACCCCTATCCCGAAAGATAGTTAAGTGTGGTACGGATCGCCTTGGGAGATGATTGACGAAGCAACCATGCATAGCATCACATTAACAAACATACACGATTTGCAAGGTTACATAATTAAGTCTTGATTACAACACGAGTTCGAATAAAAGATACATTAGGTTCGAGATTAAGTCTTACATAACCATGATCTTTGTTCGAATTTAAAGTGCGGAAGCGAAATACATAACTCGACGATACATAGATAACTTAAATGAACCATGCCGGCCTAGGCCATGGCTCACTCATCATGGGTCGGAGAGCTAGGGACCCATTCAATGGTCCACTCTTTGGGCTCTTCTCCATCCCAAACCACCTTACCACAACAATCACAAAAACCGGCTTGCAGGAAACCCGTAATTAAACATGTAGTGGCAAAGCCTCGAGTATCTAACATACTCCGCAAATCTTACCCGTCAAATTGGCCATCTAAGACCGACTCCTAGATGCATGGGGCTTTGACCGGTTTAACTTGGCCTTTTGCATAAATAGCACCTATGCTAATTAGGTTGGCAATTTTATTACTTAGCCAAATTAATAGGGTGATTGCATAAAAGAAACTTTAGTGAGCATGCTAACAATACAAGAGTTTGCAATACAATTTTTTGTATCAACATAAAACAGCAAGCTATTCAATCTCCTTCCATTACTACACATTGCGAACTGCTCGAATCAAGTGGTACTCATTAACCGAGAGGAAACGGCGATAATTATCGAATTATTAATCCTGCAGGAAAGAACCCAAATGCACGACATACGCATCATTTAAGAACACGTATGGCCACCGTTCGCGAGTTCATCATAAAGTAAAACACGGGGCCACCGACCCCGAGTACATGTCCCCTTGCGACCGTTCAACAACGCGCCCAAGGCTTAACCCATGTACTCTCCAACGGTCCTCAACCCGTGCAACCACCGTGCCAAACACATCACCTCCGGGTCGGTGAGATATCCGGCTCACTTTACAACTTACAAGCTACATAGGTTTACCAATCCCCATAAGAAAGGTATGCAAGTGGTACACAACTCAAACTTGTTCGCGGAGCCACAATGGGGTGTTCTCAATTTTTAACCAAATCCATCATGTTCAAGTTTAATCATAAACCATAGGTGAGATTCCCCATTCTATCGTTGACTCCATAAACCGAGCATAGCATTTCTATCGGAGGTATGACACATACTCTACATAGGACATATAGGGATTTATGCACGTGGATTTCCAAGCAATTCCTAGAACTTAAATGCACATTCATCATCCTTAGTATAGTGATAAAAGAAAGACATTTCAAAATAATAGGAATGCACCGGGGCTTGCCTTGAGAGTGATCGAAGTTAGTACTAGCTTCACAAGCGTTGAGAGTAGCGACGGCTTCTTCCGGCGGAATCAATTCAACGTCGTCACCTAGAGGATGAAATGCAATGCATAAGTAATATGAGTACAAGGTCGATGATGAGAGCAATGCATGGGTGCTGTTTTGTAAAGATTCATATGAGTATGTAATTCAAAAGTTTTCTTTTGCTCGAACCCTAACAAGCATGACATGCCTCTTGTTTTCTTTTACGGAGTCCAATTTACATGAACAAACATAACCATACTATTATAATGAGTGATGACTTGGTGGCATAGACAGGAGTGCTGTGGTTGGTGTAGGTTTTGGCACTAATATCTTAGCAAGTTTTATAATACAAAACGAAGAAATCTAGGCTTGTGTATTTTGACATCACATGCGATGACGATTCCCTTTTAGAATAGGAATTTGATTTCAAAATTCATACATAGGTGAAATACATGAAACCTTTTGACTAAACCTGCCATGAGGTGCTAAAGGACATAATGAACAGTAGAAATTACATAAACATGCATGAACATGGTTTTGAATGACATAAAACGAATTATGCTTGTGCTGAAATTGACCCTTTTGAAATTTAGATCTAGGGTTTGCAAAAATCATTACTTAACATGCTCCAAATTTAACATGGGATTTTCTACATATGCACAGTACCAAAATGAAATTAATTGCCAAGTTTCATGCAAAAATAATGTATACAGAATTAATTAAAAATTAAATACCGAGAATGCAAGAAATGCAATAACTTGAAAAATATGAAATGAAATGCAGATCTTCCAGTGCCAAAAATTCATGTGTGTCTGGGTGAAGACTTTGGCCAAGTGGCATTTAATTTGGATTTATATTTTTAAAGTTATGGCTTAGTTAAGTTTTCAGGGGTTGACTTTTGTCATTTTTGTAAAAATGTGAAAATGACCAGATCTGATGAGTTCATGTTACTTTTCTGAAAGTACAGGTCTTCTAGTTTCCAAAACATTTTAGTTTGCAATTTTTGGACGAATCAAACGCGAGATATGGATTTTTCAAACTTGAATGAAGTTCGGGTGTATTTACGGATTTGCCACCGGTTCATTTTTTAAAACAGAGGCGGCGCGCGCTCCGGCGACGGTGGCCGGCGCCGGCGAGCTCGCTCGCGGCAATGCTGCGCTGGAGCTCATGCTCCGCGCTTTGGTGGGAATGATGCGCGCCGCAAGGGGAGTGCTCCGGTGAGGTTGGTCGGGGCTCGCGGCGGCCGAGCACCGGCGACCACGACGCGGCGGCGAGGGCGGCACTTCGGCGGCGTCGCGCGCCGTGCACGAGAGGACGAGAGGGGCCGAGTCCGGGCGCAAAGCTCCGCCTCACCTTGGAGAAGGGCGGCGCGGGCTTGGACGGTGATGAGGAGGGCTCGAGGTAGGAGCTCGTCTGGAGGGGTGCGGGTGGCCGGCGGCGGCGTCCTTTCTCTTCCCCAAATTCCGGCGGAACACTGCAGGACAAGAGGAGCGGATGAAGGGGAAGCTAGAGGGTGGCCTCGCGCACGAAATGGCCAAGAAAGGAAGGAGGGACGGCCCACCTAGGCGGCGTGCGACGCGAGGGCGGCCATGGCGGTCGCGACGGACGGCGGCGGCGCTTCTACCTTGCGCGTGAGCTACGGTGGAGAGGGGAGGGAGCTGAGGGCACCGTGAGCTGCAGAGGGAGTTGGGGCAATGATTTGAGGCGAAGGGGGCGATGGGGACTTGGCATTCGTGCCATTTTCTAGGGGCGGCCGGACGGGGAGGCGGCGGCAGGGCGGAGGGGCTTCAATTCCCGGCCGTTCCTGTTGGCCGGCGGGTACAGGGGCGGTTGGGGGTTGGCCAGAGCTTGCGTGGTGACGGGACAGGGCAGGGCGCACGCGGGGCGGCCGCGGTGGCGCCGGACCGGCGGTCGGTCCGCCATTGCCCACCGGGCAACCGTAGCTCGAGGTGCTCTTTTGAATTTCAAATCTACAGTTTGAAACTTTGACGAAAATTCATGTTTCTGTTGCTCCAAAAATAAAACCAAAAATATGGGGAGAATCAGGATGATGTGCTCTAATTTTCATCTTTTAGTTTGAAGTTCTAAAGTTGCTTCCAAAAATTCCTACAAAATTCACAAATGACAGTGTTCCAGATTTGAATTTGAATTTTTGGGCATTCAAAACCTTGTTCAAAAATTTGGTAAAAATATTGTAAATTCATCTTTTTACATGAGCAATCCGGTGGTGCAAAAATCTAGGGGTAGTGTCTTTATAATTTTTGCATTTTTGTTAAGGCTAGGGTTTAGGCTTAGGTTTTCCTTTTTCCCTTTTATTTTTCTTATTTTCTTTTTCCTAGTTGGGTGATTTAGCATTAGCACCTGATTAAGGATGTGATTAGGGTAGTGATTACGTGCTAAACCCTAAATCGTGACATGGGATGTCACAATATTATAATAAAGTAATTTTATCTACTGATGATGTTTGTTTTTTATGTCCCCATACTTTAATTTTGAATTAAATTATTGAGCCAGGGGGCTGTTATGATAAGAGCAGTCTATGATAATTTGCTCTTCTGCTAAGTTAAGAGCAATCTGTGATAATTTGTTATTCTGCTATGATTAAGAGAAGTCTATGACATATATTGATTGGTAGATTGTTGTGTTATGGACGATCTGTGAAATCTTGAAATCCTACAAACTAGCTTTTTGCTTATGATTACATGATCTTGTTAAAGTAAACTATAATTATGAATTGTGATCTATGCTGATTAAGAGCCAGAATTCGGTCATAATTATTCAGTTGAAATAACCATCATGTTTTAAGTAAATAAGTTAGCAAGTATGATGGTGAAACCAGTATTCATAATAGAAAAGAAAAAGCAACTGGTACTTCAAATAATATAAATGACTTGATGTTCAAAGATGTTTGATTACAAAAGCAGGGGGGACCTATTACAAAGTCTACTCAGTAGGACCGCTGGAGGTACCGGTGTCACCGGTCTTAGGTTCCTCAAGCCTATCATCCAGCGTTTCTTCGAATCGGAGGAGGATATGGGCAAATCCCTATCAAGATCTTCGAAAGCATCATCTATCCTCTCGTCCGGCGGCGTTTGCTGCATCATGAGCATCTTGATCTAGGGCAAAAGCTGCTGGCGCTACGTTGAGAGGGACGCCTGTTGGATCAAGAGGAACATCTTCCACCAACTCCGAAACAGTGCCAATGAGTGAGTTCTTCGACTCATTGAACCGGTCTTCGATAGTGTTAGGATGGGCGCCATCTCTCGATAAAATTGAAATCGCATTCTTCGATCGGAGTCCAAGACTGGATTATAGCGGCGATGTGTCCTCCTCCTGCAGCACAATCATCCTTGAATGTTCTCGGATTCTTCTTGGGATTGCCCGGATGGCGGACTCAAGATCTATCTCGTTGGGATCAATAGTTTGACCGCCATTGAGATACTCTAGAGTACGCACCGTGCTCGCAGTAAGTTCTGAAAAAAGCAAGTATAAATTTAAGACTGGGTATTGCTCGAAGACCGGTATTTTCAAAAGATAACATCAGAATAAACAAGAAAGGTGGGACTTACGCTCGTGCCCGATCTCAGCTGCTCTAAATCTGCCCTTGATGTTTACGTTGGATTCTTTCAGCTTTTGGGCAGTCTTCAAGGCCTTCTCTTTGTCTCGCTTGAGCTGATTTCGCTGCTTCTAATGATTCAGCCGGTTCAGCTTTCAAGCGAGCGGTTTCGGTCTCTAGCATCTTGTTGGAGCGAAGTGCTTGAGCTAGTATGCTATCTTTAGCAGATAGCTCGCCTTCGAGTTCCCAATCCGTGCCGCCTCGTTGCTCTTCGATACGAGAGCCTTCCTCCAGTGCTCTGCTCTTGAGCGACTGTTTTTTCCATGAGGACCTCCTCGGCTTTCTTATGGGTAGCGACAAGACTCTCAAGCGCCGAGATCAAGGATGGGATTAATCGAGAAGGGAGATAGCGGGAAAAATGTGGAACGTATAAGGCAAATTGAGAACATTACTCCGATTAATTTGGCGGAGCTTGATGATTTCTTCCCGGCGCTCCTCCATCATACGATGGATGTTCTGCAGACCGGCTTCTCTCGTGTGGAGGTCGTTTTCCTTGGCCTTTAGATCGGCCGTCCGAATTTTCAGTTCGCCCAATCGTTCTTGATTGGCGTTGAGCTCCTCCTCGTAAACGGGCGATGATGGCGGTCTTGGCCTCGGAACTTTTGAGGAGAACCTAAAGGAAAGATTGAGAAAACCAATAATTAGAATGTAATTGTTTAGAGAGATTTTTGAAGCGAGAGGATATACCTGGCGGATTCTCGAAAAGTTCTTTAAAGCTTCTTCTTCTTGGAGAGCGTCCCATTGAGCTGTAGCAGATGAAAGTCCCGGCTCCGCTTGAACTACCAACTTCCACATCTCCAACCACCATTCTAGCCAACTTCGGTTCTCCAGGAGCTTTGCGAGTTGTCCTAGGCCGGCGAGGAATTTTTTCCATCCGAGACCGGTCCCAATGATAGTTCCGGAGGAATCGGAATAAGGTGGCTTGAGGAGGATTACCGGAAGATGAGCCTTCGGCGGTGGTAACCCGCTTTTCGGTTTCTATGCTTGGGGCGGCAGGGAGTTCCTTTGTGGATGTCGCACCTTGAGGTTCAATTGGGATTGGAGCAGTGGGGGTGGAAACAGGAGCGTCACCGGTCCGAGAGGAAGCGGCGGGAGCAATACTAGGTTGAGAAGCACCGGAGATTGGGCCAGTCCGTGATGCATCCGGAATAGAGGCGAAACACCACCGGCGGGGGCTATTGAAGAAGCTTTATTTCTTAAAAAGCTAGCTATGCTAGCTTGGAAATTAGAAGGGACCCTGCAAGGAGAAAGCACATTTAATAAGACCGGGGTAAGGAACTTTGGCTGTTTTTGGAGCTTTAACAGGTGAAATAATTTAGAGAGGAGTTAGACTTACGTGGAAGCCTTCTTGAAGCCGATAGAGATCTTGACTTTCTTAGACGGGCCCTGGGTATCTCCACTACTTTTATCTGCAGCCCTTTTCTCCGCTGGATTGACCTGTGGAGTTGGAACTGCATCCGAAGCATCGCGTGAACCGGTCCGGTGGCCATACCGGGACCTCTTAGGTACCTTTGATAAGGGATCGACCGAGGGGGAGGAACTTTGAGTTTTTCCCAAAGAAGCTTCAAGAATAGCCCGGCTGCTCGGCGATCTCTTTCGATAGCTTCTTCTTCGCGTCGTTGATCTTCGAGCTTTTGTGCCTCCGAACGAGTGTCGCCAGGAGCAGTAGAAGAAGAAGCAGGTCTGCCAATGGTCAAGGAAGTAGTACGTTTTCTGGTACTAGGAGCATGAACCACGGCCCCGGATTTGGTAGTTTTTGCGAGTTAGGGTCGGGAGGTAAGGGGAAGGACCGGTCCGAGGGCCTTTTATTCGACCGGCTTGAACAGCAAGAGGAGCGGCATTGTTGGCATAATCCTCCCCCTATTTGTCGTTAAGAGGAAGTGGAGGATGACTCCGTAGTTGTCCATTTTCTGCAATTACAAATATTGAGTCTTTGTAAGTAAATGAAGATAATGAGTAGTAAAGATTTGAAGAAACAGAAAAGAGATACTTACAGTGGTCGTGAGGATTGCACGAGCTGAAGGCCGGACCCACTCTTGTACATCCGGATAGATCTGGATTCGGCTGCAGACATATGCTTGATGCGAACTTCTAACCGCTCTTTGTCGGGAAGAAGGGTTCCACCCAAAGGCATAGCGGTGTCTTCATTGAAAACCCAAGCTGGATGCTCTTGCCTCTTGAGGGGTTGAACTCCCGCACTATAAAGCTCCAGAGAACCGTCTCGGCGGTGACGCCTCTAACGGTCTTCAAGTATTTGATGTTGGCAAGAAGTGCAATAACTTCATTGTCTTTTTTGAGCTTTTCCCTGGTTTCTACGAGTAGGGAAGTTCTTGGCTACCTTGGCACCGAAGGCTGGAAGAGCCGGTCGGGGATTGTCGCAGAAGAACCATCCTTTTTCCACCGAGCTATGCTCTTGCTCGGTGACAGGGAAAAATATTCGTCCGCGCTCCAACGATTAGATTCCTACACCACCAAGCTGCAGCTTGGCGGTCCGATGATGGGAGTGGGCGGATTTGGAATAAGTACTTGGAATAATTTGAAGTGGGGGAGAACTCCAAGGAAAGCCTCACACAAATAGATGAAGAAGGCAATTTGCAGGATGGAGTTAGGGTTGAGATTCACTAACTCCCATCCGTAAAAGAAGAGAAGTCCTCCGAAAAAGGAACAACAAGGGAGATCAAGACCGCGTAGGAAAAAAGCCTTGAAAACTAATTGTTGAGATTCATCTATTCCCCATGGAATCTGACTAGGGGAAGGGACACTCCAATTTAGGATGGGCTGAGGAGGAAGATACCCATCTTTCACCGCCTCATTGAGGGATACTTCGGTGACCTTGCTGCTACCAAGGTCTTGGACACCGAAAGGAAGCCGATCGCGAGGAACGGAGGAAGAAGATGAGGCGACGGTGGTGGATTTCTTCTTACCCATCTTAAGAGATGGAAAAGGAAAGCTTGAGATTGGTTAATGGGGAAGGAGAGAGCAACGGCGCAAAGGGGAATGGCGAACGCGTGTGAGCTTTCGGGAGCAGAGTTGACCTAGGTCGACCTTTCGTTTCTTTTATAGACACTGGGATGGGCCCGGGGCTGGAAAGTTATTGGGCCATTTTGAATGGCCCGATGGATTTTTATTGTCGTAACTATGCAATTATGACCTAACGGCCATAAGGAAATTAATAATTTGCTATCTGCGTTAATTATGACTTAACGGTCATAAGAATAAGCCTACGTGCTTTTATGAAAGTAAAAAGCGGTCTGAAATACGGAAATTTTCAGATGGAAATTAAAGCAATACTGAATTTTACAATTCGGTAGTATGAGAGAGTTAGATTTTACATAACTCGGTGATAAAGGATGCCTTAGGCTGTGGGTGTTAATCATCCGGCTGATTATAGGCTTTGGAGACTCGAGTCGTTGTGAGAATATAGGGAATAAACTGGTCCGATCAACCAGAAATTTTGGCTCTTAGTGAAATTTCACTAAGCGGATTATGAATTTAGGCTGATTTAGGCGGTCTGTTATGTAAAAATGGTGAAAATATACAGGAGATATGAAATTCTGAACGGAATGACCGGTTTGAAAAATATGTTCTTGGCGAAAATCTGCTAAGAGGAATGTGATTTGATGGAAAATGATAAAGCATAGTCTCTCAGGAAAGACTCTTGCATTATTTGCGATTCCCAAATGATACAAGAGTCGGGGCTATACCTAATTAGGTGCACCCGACCGTTGCACCGTATTCAAAGAGCGGTCTATAGAGATTTTGGAAGCGGAAAAAGATGAAAACCGAAAGAGCGGTCTATAGAGATTTTGGTCTGCAGGAATTGCATATTAGAGGAAATAATGAAGAATCAACTAGTGGACTCTTGCATTATTTGAAAGAAGTTCAAATGATCCAAGAGTCGGGGCTATACCCAATTGGGTGCGCCTATTCGCACGTGAGAAGAATAAGCTATGATTACCTAATTAGGTGGTATGAAAGGTGAAAAACAATAATTTTTTCGGGCTTCTTTTAAAGCACTTGTGAAGAAAGAAGAACAAGTGCAGCAGATTAGAGTTCTTTTTAATTTTACCATGAATAAAAACCAACATGTAGAAGACTGGTTAGTTTTATTCAAGGTTAAATCAAAAATTACTCTGGGGCTGCTGTCGTATACTTGCCTTATGGGTATACAGATGATGAAGGAATGGATACGCGGAGACATGGTGACAAATTAAGGAAGATAAAGATGGTGGCGATAGGCAACAGACCGGTCCTTGACCGGTCCGGGATAACAGAAGATCTTGAATACCGGTATGGAAGCAAGGCGGACATTAAGACCGGTATACAATGACTTGAGGAGCAAGTTATTGAGCAATTCGTAGTCCGATTAGGACTCGAATCAATAAAGAAAGTTAGAAATAGAACTCCATGTATGTAATTTATGTAACCGATTAGGACTCGCATGTAACCCCAGCTCCCTCGGACATATAAGGCGGAGCGGGGACCCCCGAAAACTCTCTCGAGATCTTGCAATTAGCAAATCGCTAAAGGCAATACATAACATACAGGACGTAGGGTATTACTCTCAATTCGAGGGCCCGAACCTGTCTAAAATCGTGTTTTCCTGTGTGTTCGTGTGTTGCACCATCGAATTCCACGCTCGTGAGGGACCGGGTAGTACTAGTGCCGAGTTTAAGACTCGACAATCACTACCACAAACCGAAAGCCCCCGGTGCTGCTGGCAATTCCCCAACAATATCAATCCCCCATCTTGCTAACGGCCGGACTCGGAGATATTGGTTGTAACGTGGTGGCTAACAAATGAGACTGTCGCCCCATCCACCGATAACCCGAGCATACTCGCACCGGATCCTCTCGCATCCCTTACGGTCGTTGGCCAATAGAAGCCTTGCTCGAAAGCTTTTGCGACCAAGGCTCTTGGAGCCAAGTGAGGAGAACATGATCCCTCATGAATTTCTCGCAAGAGTTGTATTCCTTCAGTCGGTCGAGGCACTTCGGTAATGGGGCACGGACTCCCCCTTGTACAGACACTCCTTCGATCGGAATGTAGCCCCTAGCTCCGTGTTGCATCCGCTGCTCCTCCAACCTACCGTCTAGCACATAACGTTTCTTAATGAACGCTCGTATCGTGGCGCGCCAATCCTCCGAAGCCAATGCCAAAACTTTCTTGGCTTGGTTGCTAGCGGTGGCTGCATGATGAAGTGTTTCGTGCAACATATCCGGTCGAAGAGGGCCCCGTCCGGAGGCTGCTTTTGCAAGCAAGTCAGCCTTCCTTGTTTTCTCGTCCATCGAATGTTTCTAACTTTGAACCCTACGAAGAACTTATTAATCTCTCTCACCTTCTAAGCATACGCAGCCATTTCTCGGATCAAGCGTCCGATAAACCTTCGCTAGTTGCTCCGCTGCCAACCGAGAATCACAATACACAATCACTCTCTGCGCTCCCGTATTCTAGCTTGCCTTAGCCCTAAGAGGATGCCTTCGTATTCAGCTGCGTTGTTTGTGGTTTGAAAAGCTAACTTGGCAGAGTACCTTAGCGTCCGGCCGCCGGGAGATGTAATGATCGCAGCACAGCCGGCACTAGAGCCTCCCCACGCACCATGTGTATAGATCGTCCAAATTGGGTCCTCCGGGCATCCCGACGTTCGCCTCCGAATTACCATTGGGAGTCCATTCAACCAAGAATTGTGCTAGTACATCCGACCGAATGGCTTTGCATGCCACGAAGGTAAAATCATACTCGCCCAGCTTCACCTGCCCACTTGAATACTTTGCTAGAGGCCTTGTCGTATTTCAGTGCATCCCTCAAAGGATACTTTGTAGGAACAAGAATAGGATGATCGTCAAAGTACCTCCGTAACTTGCGTGACGCCATCGTAACAGACATACAGTAGTTTCTCAATCATGCCATATTGAAAGTGCATCTAGGCCCCTAATTATGGTTTTGAGTGATTGACGTCAATACAATTAAAAAGTACTAATGTTTCAAATGAGCTTGTGCGTAGTGCATATTTAAAACTCAATTGAGAGCAAAGAAACACAAAAAGGAAGTGGTCAAGTACGTCATATTTACAAAATTTGGAAAATGGTCCAATTATGCTCAAGATGAAGATGTGAAGTTTTTTGTTTATGTTTTGAGTATAGGAAACACCGTACTATCAAGAGGGACACACAAGTATGAGGTGTGAAAAATGAAAGTGCTCAAAACTACATCCAAATCAAAAATCATCTTCCCATCTCATAGGAGTCTGACAATGTCCGAGTCCCACGGACATTGGAGTCGGACTCCGTAAGGTTGCCAAATAACAAAATCCTATGGAGTCGGATAAAGTCCGACTCAGTCGGACATTCCACTCGGACTCCGGAGAGCGCGCCACTCTTTTGAAACCCTAGGAGTCGGACAAAGTGCGACTTCGTCGGACAATATCCAACTCTCTTGTCTAGTCGGATTTACTACTCGGACTCCGTAACAAAAACAACTTTCTCGAGTCGGACAAAACTCGGACAAAGTCCGAGTCGGATCGAGCCCAACGGCTCTTTTGAGTGCCCCGGCTATAAAAAAGGACCTCGTCCCCTTTTGGCCGGTTGGCACTCTCCCCACACTCAAAAACACTCCCAAACTCTCCCAAGCACTTCTCTTCTTCCAAATTGATTCCCCACTCCACTCCTTTGAGGATTTGTGAGAAGATTGAGGAGAAATTCGTTGAGCTTCATCACCATCTCAAGAGCACTTGATTCATTCTCATCGCCGGTACTTGTTGTGTTTGTTACTCTTGGGGGTTCATCCCCTAGATGGTTAGGCATTACCCGGCGAGCTCCCAAGCTTGTGGTTGAGACTCGGGTCGTTTGTATTGCCCCTCCCTTCGTGGAGTTTTGATTTAGTGGATTTTAAGACGGCCTTTATGGTGGCTTGAAGAGGTTTAGGGTTGAGAGCAACCCGGTCCTTGGTGGACTCCTCAACGGAGACGTAGGCTTCTTGGTGGAGCCGAACTTCGGTGAAAAATCGTGTGTCTTCTTGTCTCCCTTTAGTGGCTTGCAATTTGTGTGCTATAGCTCTAGGTTGTTGTTGCTTTATTTTCTAAATTAACTTGTGTAGGTGGCTTGCTTGCTTGTGCCCTTGTTGCCCTAGCTTTCTAGTGTCGCTAGCTGCTTGCTTGTTGTTTATTTCCCGTGGATTTGTCCAACTTGGCTGCAGATCTACTTTCCGCACGAGGCAGTCGGACTTTGTCCTACTCTAGTCGGATATTTGTCCGGAGTCGGACTTTGTCCTACCATAGTCGGACATTGAGTCGGACAAATCTTTCCTGCGTATTTAATTTGTTAAATTAAGTGATTTTCAGAATTATCGCCTATTCACCCCCTCTAGGTGACTTTCACATATCCGCATCCGGCTCGGCGAGTGTTTCCGAGACATAGTAAACCGGCAACTGTTTTGCCTCTTGTTCTTTTGTCCGATACACAAGGACCCCATCGATCGCCTTCAGCGCTGCTGCAACATAAAGGAGGAGCGGGACCTTCGGTGGAGGTGCTTTCGTGGTAGTTAATTATACCAGGTACTCTTTGAGCTGTTGGAAGGCCGTTTGATGTTCTTCTCGTCCACTTGAAAACCCAAGGGCCCCTCAAGATCTCAAAGAACGACATGCTTCGTTCTCGCGAGTTTGGCGATGAACCCGCTTAATACCACTACCCTTCCAAGAAACCTTTGCAACTCCCTTATGGACTTCGGAGGTTCCATGTCCATAATTGCCTGAATTTTCGTTGGTTAGGATCGATGTCGGCTTTCGATACCATGTACCCCAACAGCTTGCTCGCCTTGACTCCAAACATGCACTTAGCTGCGTTTAGCTTCATGCCTATTGTTCGAAGGTTCGCGAAGGTCTCAGCTAGGTCCTTCGCATGATCTTCCTCGACAACACTCTTGATTACAATGTCATCTATGTAAGCTGCTGCATTGCGGCCCAGCTGATCGCCGAGGGTAGCCTTGACCGTTTGAGAGAATGTGGCTCCAGCATTTTTGAGTCCAAAGGGCATTCGGTTGTAACAGCATGTTCCTCTCGGGTATCCGAAAGGCTGTCAAGGGCTGATCTTCGGCCGCTAGCCGGACTTGGTGAAAACCCGAGTAACCATCCGTAAAACTCATCAACGCAGCCCCAACCGTGGTCTCAACTAGCTGATCTATCTCGTACCAGTGGAAAATCATCCTTCGGGCATAACTTATTAAGAGTTGTGAAATCAATGCACATCCGCCACTGTCCATTTGGCTTTTTTACTTGGACATGATTGGCCAACCATGTGGTTCGATCGATGGGACGCACTACCTCCGCATCCAGCAACTACTCGCACCTCCGCCTTGGGAATGGTAATTTTTCCTCCGTCCAATCCCTCATGCGCTGCTTTATGGGCCTTACTTTTAGATCCACATCATGTCTATGCACAGCTACTCGCTTTGTCAATTCCTGGAATATCCTTTGATGACCAAGTGAAGACATCAGCATTGTTTCTTAGAAACCGAAGGAGCTCCATTTCTCTTTCCTCGGACAACCCACATCCAATCCAGACAGTTTGATCGGGCCAATCCACGCACAATACAACCTCCTTCGTGCCCTCTTGCGGCTGTACCTTCGGCATATACTTAGGTGCGGTGGGCAATTCCACGGGACCGGAACCGCCTTCACACTTTCCAATGACATTAATGTGACGCTGTCCCGGAGCCATGTCGACTTCAAGACTTCTTGCCTCAGCTCGATCCCCATATACCGTGATGACCCCTCTCGGTCCCGGTATTTCCATACGGAGATAACCATGATGGATAATGGCCGAAACTTGTTGATGACCCTTCCACCTAACAAGCACATTGTATGGATATACCATGTCCACTACGTCAAACTTGATATCCTCGGCTCGACTCCCCCTTGTCCATTCGACCCCGAGAACGAAACTTTGAGGGTGATGCAACCTATGGGATGAATTGGCTGTCCACCGAAGCCTTGCAGGGGGTATACAAAGGTTGGAAATCTGCTTGAGTAAATCCCATTTTCTCAAGGGTATTCCATAGTAAGACATCCGCCGAGCTGCCTCTCGTCAACCGTAACTTTGTGCACGTGGAAGCCATGAATATTGACCCTCATCACAAAAGCATCATCGTGAGGATAAATCATAGGCCTAAAGTCAGCTCCTAAGAAAGCCACCGGAACGTCCATCCATTTGTGAAGTTCGACCGGAGGACAAGCCGCCACTTGAGAGACCCGCTCGATGTAATCTATGCGTTGTCTCTTGGATGGAAAGTCCGTGCTCGTTTCCTCCGGTGATCATGAGGATCATCCCCTTGGATCCCCGACCGCATGCATACTAAGCCGGCTCGCCGATGGGGCTTGATGCGTCACCCTTGACCCCGATCGATGAGCCTTAGGGGTTCGGATCGCCGGAGAGATAGACGATGCCTTCTCAAGCTTAGCTAACGGTGGATAATGAACCGGCTGGATGGACCCGTATGACGAGGCGTATAGGGGTGGGACATAGGGCATTGGGAATGGTAAGGGCGGCGGCGGGCAGCGCTCGCGAAGGTGTAAGAGGCGTGTAATGACCGGTATGCATTACCGAGCGAGGACCTTCGGATTGTCCCATCCGCCTTGCTGCACACATTTCCTTGATTTCTTCACAGCTTGTTGGTAGTATGATTTGCCGCCGAGCCATGATAATAGCATAAGAAGCCCCGCGGCATGTTTCCTGAAAATTCCTTCCTCGGCCTCTACCACGACCGCCTCCTCTATGACCGCCTAACCGAGAAGACCCTCGCGGATGTTCCGAAGGGTGATTTTCTTACCGAGGGAACTCTTGCTCCACATTATACACGTTCCTTGACATCTTCTACCGATTGCCCTCATGCCCGAACTCATCCGAGCGCTTCTCCCCCTTCGGTCGGATTGATGATGCCAACCTGCCTTGGCATTTGTATATCTTCCTCGACCCTTACTTGAGCTTCCAGTATCCGCAGCAAGTGCTCTAGAGTTTGCGGTCGCTTCTCCCCGATCCTTCTTCGTGCTTCACAAATATGAAGACCCCTTGTCATAGACTCAATGACAATTGATTCCGGGACGTCCGCCACTTGACACTTTAGGTGCATAAGCCTCTTAGTGAACTACGCTAATGTTTCTCCTTCTCTTTGACAACACGCGGCTAGGTCTCCGCTGTTTAGCTCCTTCGGGTGAGATCCACTGAAGTGCACCAATAGAGCTTTTTTTAGCTGCCCCCAAGAGCCGATGGATCCAGTCGACAACCTAGAGTACCAAGTGCTTGCTATGCCTTCCAGTGCCAACGGCAACGCCCTTACTTTAATGGCATCTCCTCCACCAGCAGACTCAACCGTTGTTTAGTAACGGATGAAGAACTCCTTCGGGTTAGTTGTCCCTCCGTAAACCGGGAGTTTAACTCCGGCCAGCCGGTGCGGCCACACCGCCGTCTCGTAACTCCCATGTTAAGGGTAAGGAAGGGTCCACCTCAACCCCCGGTTCGGACCCGCAGTCGAAGGGAAAGAAGTCCGCCTAGGTAATGGGTGCCGCGGAGGCCGGCTATCCGCCCGAGCCCTTGATCTTGCGAAGACAACTCCCGATAGGCTTCATGGGCCGGAGCCCGTCGCCCGCCATGTTTGCTCTCTTGAGAACCTCCAGCTGCTTTGTTAGTAACTCTTGAGTTCTTATGACAGCCTTCTAGCCTTTCCTTGTATCCTTCTTCTTGCCTTGTGAAGTTTTCCGAGCTCGTGCCCTCAACTCGCGCTATTCGATTGCCCTCCTTTGGTTGTACTCGTGCTTCCAGTCGGGCTGCAAGGAGGCTTACTTGCTCCTCTCTTCGTGCTTGCTCCTTGGGGTCCCCGAGAAGCCTTATGTGTTCCTCCCTTCGGGGTTGCTCTTCATGCTCTACGAGAAGCCCGGCATTGTCCTCCCTTCGGGCTTGCCCTTCACGCTCCGCAAGGAGCCTAGCATTGTCCTCCCTTCGGGCTTGCTCTTCACGCTCCGCAAGAAGCCTAGCATTGTTCTCCCTTCGGGCTTGCTCTTCACGCTCCGCAAGATGCCCGGCATTGTCCTCCCTTCGAGCTTGCCCTTCGCGGTCTCTCTCCTCTTGGGCTTGTCTTTCCAAGTCCAATCGATCCCGCTGCAGCCCGAGGTCTTCCGGTGTGGCTCGCATTGATGCTTCGCGGACCCCTTCGATCCCAGCTCGAGGTTCCTTCATTGGCCACTCCTTCGGTCAAGTTAGCTTGTGCGAGTATGCCTTCCTCTTGACCCACCGCGTCTCCCGGATTTGCTACTCGTGGAACCCCGAGGGTCACCAACCCTTCGACTTATGGTGTAACCTCCGGCCGTAACATAGGCTTTTCTGTTCGCTCCCCACGAACGGCGCCGCTTGTGGTAGATACGAAGGCCACAAGCAACAAGGAATGGGCCAGCCCAAGGTATCCCGGAGATGTGGATGGGCCGCGGGACTACGAAGGTCCTTGGGCTAGGCCTATTGGAGAGGAACAGGAAAACGACCAAGGGAATGAGTGGTTGGGGGAGTCACGAAGGACCCTATACGAAGGCTCTCATTTCTATTACAAGTGATATTACAGGGAGAGTCCAAAACCGGCCGATGTGATGGGCCGAGATTGTATTTATAGCCACATACTCTCTTAAACCTAATAGCCACTATCAGCCTCCACAAATTACACTTATGCCCTCTCTATTCTATCTACTCTTGGGCCGATTTCCCTCTTCATGGCGTTATTGGGCCATGGTTGGGCCAAATCCTCCCCTCCAAGTGCTTCTCCATTGGGCCGCCAAGCATGTGAGGTGCTTGTTCCATGGCCTTGTTGGGCCTCGTTTCCTTCCGGCCGGCCCATTGGGGTAAGGTGGTGATCTTCCCCCCAATAGAAGTATAGTAGGAGCTTTGCAATACTTGACTCTCACTAGACGATGGTCTAGCTTTTTCTCGTTAATGAGGTCTCGTCGCTTTTACATCCTCCTACTACCGAACACTAGATCGTTGTTAAAAGAATTCTCGGATATGTGAGGAATACTTTGACTCTTGGTTTAAAACTCGTAAAGTCCAAATCAAAGGTATTGAGTGCATTCTCCGATGTCGACTGGGCTGGTAGCATTGATGATAGAAAATCAACAGGTGGCTTTGCTGTTTACTTTGGACCGAATTTGGTATCTTGGAGTGCTAGAAAGCAAGAAACAGCTTGCTCGTTCTAGTACTAAAGCAGAATATAAAGCTATGGCAAATGCTACTTCAGAATTAGTATGGTATGAGTCTTTGATAGCTGAGCTTGGTGTCAAATTGCATAGGCCACCTATTCTTTGGTGTGATAATCTTGGTGCTACATATTTGGCTGCAAATCCAAGTATTCCATGCAAGAGCTAAACATATTGAAATTGATTTTCATTTTGTGAGAGATTGAGTGTTGAGTAAACAGATTGCAACTTGAATTAATCTCTACAAATGATCAAATAGCCGATGGATTTACAAAGGCACTTTCGAGTGGGAAATTTGAAGACTTCAAAGTCAATCTCAATCTCAAGAAGAAGAGAAGTATAGATCGAGGGATGGTGTTAGAATTATTATATGAAACGACATGCATGTATATATTTGAGTTAGAGATAAACACGACATGGCTTACATATAGAATTATATTTAAGTTTGATGCCAACGCTAGAGTCGGTTGTATCTTCCTCCCGTAATCTTCGGCAATCGCCTCCTATATATTAACATGCACCCGTGGCGAGCCAAGTTAGGCAACCATGTTACCAATTCTTTTAGCATAAACTTAAACTCGTATATATCATGATTGTAACACCCTGAATTTCAAATTCTAGGTCATGCTTAAATTCCACTAAATTTTAAAACTTTTTGAAGTATATTTTGAAATCTATCTAAAGGTTAATATTTGAATTATATTTTGTTTCTTCTTTAAGAGAAAGAGTTATTTTAAACTCAACAAAAGTAATATAAGTTATTTTGCTTCTAAAGTAAACCTTGTTAATTAATGATTAATTATGTTCAGTAATTAATGATTAATTATGTTCAGTAAACTCAACTAATAATTAATGATTAATTATGTTCAGTAATTAACAATTAATAATTAACACTTAATCATTTATCATATTTGTTACTTAACATATTATAATTAAGCGAGTTCAAGAATCAATAATTAACAATTGATTATGCTCATTAAGAAATGCTTAATCATGGTTATTAATTATTGATTAATTAGGTTCCTTAATTAATAATTAATTATGTTCATTAGTTACTAATTACTTAGGTTTAGTAATTAATAATTAATCATGTTTATTAAGCAATAATTAATCATTATTTACATGACATGTGATAATACATAGCATAATAAATTGGAATCACATAAATGATAATGTTTAAGTTTAATTTTGGAAAATAATTTTCATAATTACTTTCGTCTGCAGTATCTCATTCATTTAATTAAATTATTTTCTTACATTAAACATTTATCTAGCATAAAATAATAGCTTTTATTTAATCAAAGAATGTGATTAATTATTATGTATGAAATAAAAATGCTCAAAATAGATATTTTATTTCATAAACAGATAGATCTTATTTTTTTGAGTCTAACAAAATTGGTTTCGCATTTTTCCGATTTTTATTGAATTTTCTACGAATTTTTGAAAATTGAAAATCTATTCTCGTGGCACACATCGGGCCACGAGTGGCCACACCAGCATCCCCGCGTGTGTGGCCCGCGGTGTGGCACCACCGCGGCGGCGCGACCATCGGAGTTGACCGCCGGTGCCCCAAACCTCGCCGCGGACCCACCTATCTATGCTACGCCACATGGCGAGCTCGACAGAGAGGATAAACTCGCATGAGCTCGACACTAGCCATGCCGGTGGCGAGGTCCCGACGCGGCGACGACTCCGGCATGGTGCGGAGTTCGCCCGAGAGCTCGGAAATTAGGAAAAATGCACTCGTGAGCTACTACGGAGCATGCGCAAGCTCGACCGGGGATCCTAGGAGCATGAGCATGATCGGAAGATGATGGTCACCGTGAGTGGCGGAGATGGCGGCGGTCTGGACGTTGAGAAGATGAGGAATTGCACGGCGACCTGCAGAGCAAAGAGGGTTCCGAGCTGCTCGGAACTTGAGCAACAAGTTGCGCACGCATGGGAATGAAGAAATGGCTTGATAGCTCACAGACAACAACAATTTCACTTCGCGGCGGAGGAACGACGACGAGCTCGTCCGGAAGAACCGGCTTTGCCTCGACGGATTAGGGCAGCTCGTCTTGATTGAAGGGTTGGTGGAGCTCCGCAGGACTTCTGCGAAGCTCTTCGTGGCCGTGGCTCGGACAGGGAGCAACGGAGGAGGCCCGGCGGCGTAGCTCCAGGGAGGGGAAACGGCGGTGGCCGGAGACGAGAAATGAGAGAGGGAGAGGAAAGGGATAGGGGTGAGGGGGGTTTATCTCGCCCCGGAAGGCGGCAACATCGCCGAGCAGGCAGCTGCGCCGCCGGGAGGCGGTTCCCCGCGGGCGGCGGTGAGACGTGAGAGAGAGAGAAAGAAGAAGAGAGGCCGGCCTCGTAGGCCGAGCCCGGAAATTTTACAAAAACCCCTCGGCTTTCGGATAATTGAAAAGTGGCCTTCCCGTGCTCGGAAAATTCCCAAAAATTTCAGTGGTGTAAATGAAAGTATTTTAGACATTTTTCCTATTAAGTCCCGGTTGAAATTCTAAATTAATTTCAGATTAAAAATTCATAGGTAAATTAACAAAAGAAATTTTGTTTATTTCTTGTAATTATTTTTACCAAGCAGAATAATTTCAGGGAACTTTGATAAATCTTTATTCACGATGTTTAAGCAGTAGAAAATGTTAAACATATTATTTCCTCTTATTTAAATTCTTTTTAAGCATTTCCTTTAATCTTTAGCTAGTTTGATATTTTATGTGCATTTTCTCAACACAATATTTGATAACTTCATAAATGCAATATGCTCGACATGCTCATGAATGCCATGAAATGCATTTATTTCTCGAGAGTTGTTACAGCCCTCCCCCTTACAGGAATCTCGTCTCGAGATTCACGATCGACGCGACTAGACGATAGTGCTAAAGAACTCGGGGTAGTTAGATCGGAGAAATTCTTCCCTGTTCCCAAGTAGCTTCAGTGTTCGAGTGATTACTCCATTGAATCTTGTAGAACTTGATGGTCCAATGTCGAGTTACTCGATCCTTGGTGTCGAGAACCTTGACTCGGACGTTCGTCATATGTTAAATCTGGTCAGTAATCGTTCCACCTCGCTTGTCGGTATATCCATCGGTTGTTTCAAACACTTCTTCGGTTCGGATACGTGGAATATGTTGTGTATACCCGTCAAGTGCGCTCGGTAACTCCAAACGATATGCCACAGCTCCACATCTTTCTAGGATTAAAAATGGTCCGATATATCGTGGTGCTAACTTACCCTTGATTCCAAACCTTTGAACACCTTTGGTAGGAGATACTCGTAGATAAATGTGATCTCCAACCCGGAATGCCAACTCTCGACGTCTTTTATCGGCATAGCCGATCCGTCGAGATTTAGCCCTCTTAAGATTCTCGCTGAATGAGACGTACTTGTTCCTCTCGCATCTTTTACTGTGTCCGGTCCGAAGATTACTCTTTCTCCACTTTCGGACAAATTCGGAGGTGTACGGCAACTACGTCCATACGTAGCTTGAAATGGTGACATTCCGGCACTCTCTTGATAGATGTTGTTGTACGAGAACTCGCCAGCGGTAAGCACTTCTCCCAATCTTTACCGTAGGTCAAGACACATGCTCGAAGCATATCCTCGAGATATTGATTGATCCTTTCTGTCTCGTCCATCCGTTTGAGGATGATACGCCGAGCTTCGTATCGCTCTTGTTCCCAATGATTCATGTAGTTTCTCCCAAAATCTGGAGACAAACCGCGTTCCTCTATCCGATATAATGGTCTTCGGCACTCCATGCAGACAGAGAATGCGAGCGATGTACAGCCTCGCATACTTCTCAGCAGATGTACCGAGTATGTACCGGTATGAAGTGAGCCGACTTAGTTAACCCGTCCACAACAACCCATATAGAATCGTGCTTTCGTGGGCTTAGTGGTAACCCAACGATGAAATCCATGCCGACGTCTTCCCACTTCCATTCATGAATACTCAAGGGTTGTAAGGGTCCCGCTCGCTTCAAGTGCTCGCCTTTGACTCGCCGGCAGACATCACACTCATTGACATACTTGGCTATTTCCTCGCTTCATGCGTGTCCACCAAAATCTTTGCTTCAAATCTTGATACATCTTGTTGGTTCTAGGATGAATAGAATACTTGGACGTATAAGCTTCATTCATTATCTTCTTGCGAAGTGATAGATCTTTCGGTACTAGACAATCGATTCTTAAACCAAATAACTCCCGCATCGTCCTCTCTCGAGCGCTTAACTTCGCTTTTCCCGAGTCATCTCCTTATGTGCTCCATACCAACACTTTTCTCGTTGAGCTGCTACCACTTCTTCACGAATGGTAGGGATAAGAGCCAGATTTGTCAATGCTCCATACGGAACAATCCGAAGATTCGGCTCTTCACTTCCTTGTGGAGATGCTTGAATCAAGAGTTGAGCCAGGAGATTATTGCAATGAACCTTGTGACTTAAAGCATCAGCCTACCACGTTTGCCTTGCCTCGGGTGGTAGTGAATCTCCAACTCATAATCCTTGATTAATTCTAGCCATCTTCGTTGACGCATATTCGGATCTCGCTTGAGTGAAGATGTACTTAAGACTCTTGTGGTCGGTGTATAAATGTACCAAGTTACCCAAGAGATAGTGTCTCCAGCTCTTCAATGCCGTAACCACCGCCGCTAGTTCCGGATCATGCGTAGGATAGTGTTCCTCATGACACCTAAGTTGTCGAGAGGCATAGACGATCACTCGACCTTCCCGCATCGTAACACATCCGAGTCCTATTCCCGATGCACCACAAGACACATCAAAAGTCTTTGTCGGATCCGTCGAGCGAGTACTCGGGCTGTTGTCAAGCAACTTCTTTAATGTTTGAAAAGCTTCTTCACATTCTTTGCTCCATTCATACTTCTTATCCTTTTCTAATAGTTTAGTCATTGGCTTGGCAATCTTTGAGAAATTGGGAATAAACCTTCCGTAGTAACCAGCCAATCCTAAGAAACTTCGACTTGCGAGACGGACTTTGGCGGCTTCCAATCCAACACTTCCTCAACTTTGCTTGGATCAACGGCCACTCCTTCTGCTGATATCACATGACCTAGGAACGACACTTCCTTTAGCCAAAACTCACACTTGCTAAACTTAGCATATAGCCGATGATCCCTTAGCCTTTGCAACACAATCCTTAAGTGATCGGCATGCTCCTCTTCCGACTTAGAGTAGATCAAGATGTCGTCAATGAATACCACGATAAACTTGTCCAGCTCAGTGCATGAATACGGAATTCATGAGGTACATGAAATGTGCTGGTGCATTGGTCAATCCAAAAGACATCACCAAGTATTCATAAAGTCCATATCTTGTGGAGAATGCAGTCTTCGGTATATCTTCCGCTCTTATCTTAATCCGATGATATCCCGAGCGAAGATCTATCTTAGAGAAGACTTTGGCTCCCATCAATTGATCAAACAAGATGTCAATCCTCGGAAGAGGGTACTTGTTCTTGATGGTAACCGAATTCGGAGGTCTATAATCCACACATAACCTCAATGTGTTGTCCTTCTTCTTCACGAACAAGGTCAGGCATCCCCATGGTGATGAACTCGGACGTATATATCCTTTGTCCAATAATTCCTTTAATTGCATCTTCAACTCGCCAGCTCATTTGGCGGCATCCGATACGGCCTCCTTGATATTGGTGCTGTTCCAGTGCTGTAACTCTATCTTAAATTCTACCGCTCGATCCGGCGGTAGTCCCGGCAAGTCGTCCGGAAAGACATCCGGTACTCACAAACTATGGGTATATCTTCTAGACTCTTACCTATAACCTTATTAACCATTGGCAGCATAGCTTGGGGAAAAGTTAAGAGGAAGCAATCTCGGCCATGAACAGGAGAGTTCGGATATACTGCTCGAGATGCTATATCCGATATTGCCTTATGGAAATCCATCCATTGCATGCCAATAGTTGCATCTAACCTTTGCCCATCCAATATGATCAATGAAGTTGGATAAACCTTGCTACCCAATTTTAATGGCATATTGGCAGACTTCTTCATTGGTAAGGATTTTACCCCCGTGTGTTGAAATGATATGAGCACATAGCAACTTGGATGGCATGATGTGATGCTCAAGCAACATATGACTTGTCGATGAAATTATGCGTGGCTCCCGAATCAAATAAAACCATAGCAGGATGATCGGAGATAGAAAACATACCCGCTAAGATTTGTCCTCCTTCGGGTAGCTCCTCGCCCGTGGTAAAGTTTGCACGGCCGCTCTTCACCGGTGTATTCTTGGCCGGTGCTCTGGGCTGATTCTCGCGGCGGTCCTTGTGGGCGAGGTGCATATGGTGCCTTCCGAGGATATGGACAGCTGCGGTAATAATGTCCCGGACGACCACAATTGAAACATGGCGGTCCATTCTATCTGCGGTGCTTGATTCACCGGTCCGGAATTCCGAGTATTCTCGCTGCGATAGGGCGGACGATATTGATTTGACCGTTGCTCGCCGAGGTTGTTGTGATGGCTGAGGCTGCCGATAGTAATTTGGACGAGAAGGCGTGTGCTCGGTAGCGCCGACTCGATGGTGCAGTATAGACCAGCATGTACTTCGATGGTCCGCCACTTCCTTGTCCAGCAGCCGGCCTCTTTTTGTTCTTCTCCGTCGATGAAGGCGGATAGAATCCTCCAATGCGATAGCATCACTCACAAAGTCATTGAAGCTATCGGTCTTGTTTAGCACCGAGCGTGATCGTAGCTTGGTACTCATTCCTTCCTTGAACAGATTCTTCTTCTTGGCATCCGTGTCCACATGTTCAGGAGCATATCGAGCAAGACGGTTGAACACCTTAGAGTAGGTATGCACATTCATGTCGCCTTGCTTCGGTGATAGGAACTCCTTCCTCTTCCGGTTCATTAAACCTTCTCGAATATGGTGCTCCCGAAGGCTTTGGTGAACTCAGCCCATGAAACTTGATGTCCTCGGATGGAACATCGCCATGTAATTGGCCCACCATGCCCCAAGCAAATCCTTGCAATTGCTGGGAAGCGAGGAGTGTCTTCCGGTGATCGGTGCATGGAAACAACTCCAGCCTTCGATTCGATGGTGCGAAGCTAATTATCGGCTTCCAATGGTTCACCCGCATCCGAGAAGACCGGGGGCGAACCGATAAGAAGTCCGAGAAAGTCACCCTCTCTTCCGGTGCATTCCGGCCTTGATGACGTTCTCGTGGAGCGAGTGTTACGAACCAATCGCTCCAACAATTCTCTCTGCTCCGCGCGAGAGTCCAAGCACAGCTGCGATTGCTCGTGCTAAGGTCGGGGTGGTGGTGGTGTTTCCGCCCGCGTTGAGAACTTTCCGGCTCATCACGTCTCCCGGTTCCAACCATTCTCGTCCAAGAAAAGTTTACGTTAGACATCTCCATTCCAACATAATAATGGAAGGAACAGGAATGCATAGATGAGAAATTTCCAATGACTCTTATGCAACAACCATCTTTATTAAAACAACCACCAAATCCATAAGCACATACTCGTACATCCAAGTTACAATGACCCTTATGGTACACTCATGCGTGGTTACATCACGCTTGCTATTTAACTAACGCCTATTTTACACACTAGCTTCCTTACTCACTACTAGCTAACACTCTACTCCTCTTCACGAAGCCTCGTCCAAGTTACAACGACCCTTATGGTACACTCATGCGTGGTTACATCACGCTTGTTATTTAACTAACGCCTATTTTACACACTAGCTTCCTTACTCACTACTAGCTAACACTCTACTCCTCTTCACGAAGCCCGGACGTCACTTCTGGCTTATGGAACCGCCTCGTCTCGGATTCTCGCATCCTCTAGTTGTGGAATCTCTCGTGAAGTCTATGACTGAATCCACGTCCATTATCTCTTCGAGATCCTCCTCTTCTTCTTCGACTCAGCCGCCACATGATTTTCCTGCACTCATCGGTTCATCCTCAAGAGGTTGCTGTCCTATTGCTTCGTTCAGCATTGCATTGTGTGCTTGAAGTAGATCTTGCTCTAACCGAGTGATCGTGGCATGTGCGGTTGCCGCTTGTTGATCCTTAAATTGAATATGCTGCTCCTTGTTCAGCAACTGCGCCTCTCTAAGTGCTAACAACTCCTCCTTTTCCTGCAGCTTGTCTCTCCAACCTTACTATACGAACATCCTCCCTTCGTCCTCTTACTTCACTAACGACGGTACTCGTGTCTGTCCATTTCGTGGAGAAGTAAGCATATCGGACACAAGCAGAAACTAATCCTATTATTTCAGCAATTCTTTTATACTAGCAACTCGCATAGATATATTACTACCACTTCTTTTCATTATTTATTGTTTGTACAGACTCGGACCCAACTTTTCATACACTACCATCCGACCAACACCTGCTACTACCCTATCTACATCCGACCTATGTCAGCAAAATGTGACGACCCTCCTACATCGGCAAGGTCACAACACAACTAAGCCGACGGCGCGTGGCCGTCGGCGTCCGACTCGACGTCCTCCGCCGATGAGGCCGGTGGTGGCTCGTAGTCCATACCGCAGACCTCCTCGGCGTCGTCCGGTGGACCCCGCTGCAATTGCTGAAACTGCACAAGCAGTGCGTCGTGATCGTGTATCGGCGCGTGGTGCGCGTCGGCCGATCCGTCAAACATCGCCTCAAGCCGACCCATCCGGTCCCGCACCTCGATCAGCGTGTCCACAACGTGGTTACGCTGCGCTGTCATCCCCGCCAACCGTATCACGTGCGCCTCGTCCGCCTCGCGAGCGGCGTCTCTCTCTTCGGTGACCGTGGCCAGCTGCGCGTCCAACGCCGTGGCCGCCCCGTGAAAACCGTCACGGTCTAGGGTAACCTCCACTAGCTGCTCCTCCAGCTCGGCGATCCCGGCGTGGGACCTTCGTACCTCCCGGCAGTCCACTCGGCAGCGGTTCTTCCAAGCGCCTAGCCGTCGGTCCTGGCTCTGCGTCTACAACTCCAAACCGTGGATCCGCTACTCCGGCTCCGCGACGTTTGCAGCCCGTGTGTCCTCCTCCTCCCGAACACGCTTCCTACCGCGAGTCATCGGCATCTGCAGGGAACATGTTTAAACCGGTTAAACACTTCTTCCCACGAAGAAAACGAACAAGTACAATCTATACAATATTACAAAACTAGCTAAATATACCCCAATATTTATTTAGCACACAATATGGCATGATGCATGCTCGTAAACTAACTATACGTACTATAGTATATAAAACTACGACGAATAGTTGGCACTTACCAAAACCCGAACATCGAACAATTAGCAAAAATCTAACTATCCTACATCCTTATAGGGCTCGGTACTCGCTCGTGTTCTAAACGTACTAATGTGTTAAGTTTTGAAAATAAGCTTGTAATGATGTACTCGTTGCCTCCGAACCGCTCCGATACTAGTCTGTGACATCCCCTCCGGGACACCCAGGAATCGGTACAGAGGGACACTCGACGAAACGAGTTAAAACAGAACATCATCTCATACAAGCGTAATATATACATCATGGTATAATACAACCAGGTTTTCGAAATACAAACATTCGAGCAGCGGAAACATAAACATTATTGAAGTTTAACATCCTACGAGTATTGCAGCGGAAACTTGTACTTTTATACACAAAAGACTAGCAATGATCAACGTGATGTACTAAGCCCGTCGTACACCACGGTCCTTCCTCATCACGGCGTGGGGATACGTTCCCATTGGAGGGAACCTCCCTCAGGACACCGCTCCTCTTCCGGAAGCTACCATATAAGTCGTGATAGTACGACTCATTCCCCGAAAGATAATGAACAAACCCCGAGTATTCTAATACTCAGCAAGACCGACCCGTCAAATTGACACGCTAAGGCCGACGCCTAGTATGCAAAGGCTTTCTGGTCGTGGAGTTTACTCCTTTGCGAAAACAACATTAAAGGGTGGATCCTTACTTTCAAGGTTTTAGCTCAACATTTAGTTCATTAGACTTGACATTTGCAACCGAAAGCTATTGCAATCAAGTTTGTCATACAAGATCATAGTAGATCATGATTCCTTCCATCTCTCATCCTCATCTTCCATATTGTTTAACTACGATGTGACGAGCTAAACAAGAGGTACTCATTACTACGAGGGACAACGATTCGAATCGATTTATACCAGCTGGCAAAACCCGTCTACACGACGTATACGCACCCACCGGTCGTATACGACAACTTTTCCCGCTAGCACTCGACGGAAGACTAGCCATTTCCAAACTCCCCGGGAGTATGGCGACTCCACGACTTCCTTCGTGGCCGACCCATCTCCCTCCCGTGAGACTAACCTCTCACTAACAGATCGGCAAAAGAGAGTTGGCTACGCTACATCTCTAGGGCGATAGGGTACATCAGCTTGCCGGGCCCATGATACCAGCATGTAGTACGGTACGTTCAAACTTGTTCAACTAAGCCGACAACGGTACAGTCCTTGACCGACTCGGACGGGGCTACCACCTTGCAAGACCTCATCTCCGTCTTGCCCTTTCTCCTACGGGGCCCGTCCGGTCTCAATTTCATCAACACTCTTTTCATTTTAGTCTCAACATAATCAATCCTTAAAGCCTCCAAGCTTTAAGATTCCCTAAAACATCTACCGTTGCGACTATGAATTAAGCCTAGCTTCTATTGAGCTACCTATACCAAGTATAGTATAAACAAACGGAAACCTATCATAATGCAACTAGGTATCAATCATTCCCTAACACCTAATGCACAAACATAACTTAACTATGTGATAAAATAAAATATTTGAAAACATAGGTAGGATGCACCAGGGCTTGCCCGGATGCGTGTCGGGGTTAGCTTCCTCAGCGTGTGGGTCGACTTCGAGATTCCCGTCTCCCGACTCGACCTCGGTGGAACCTCGATCACCTCGGAACCTAGGTCAACTAACAATGCGTCGAGAATCACAACCATGCATGCATGAATGAATATGATATGATCATGCAAAGGTCTTATTATTTATGTTCATCAACTAATAATTAATGATTAATTACGTTCAAGTAATTAACAATTAATAATTAACACTTCATCATTTATCATATTTGTTACTTAACAAATTATAATTAAGCGAGTTCAGGAATCAATAATTAACAATTGATTATGCTCATTAAGAAATGCTTAATCATGGTTATCAATTATTAATTAATTAGGTTCCTTAATTAATAATTAATTATGTTCATTAGTTACTAATTACTTAGGTTTAGTAATTAATAATTAATCCTGTTTATTAAGCAATAATTAATCATTATTTACATGACATGTGATAATACATAGCATAATAAATTGGAATCACATGAAATGATAATGTTTAAGTTTAATTTTGGAAAATAATTTTCATAATTACTTTCGTCTGCAGTATCTCATTCATTTAATTACATTATTTTCTTACATTAAACATTTATCTAGCATAAAATAATAGCTTTTATTTAATCAAAGAATGTGATTAATTATTATCTATGAAATAAAAATGCTCAAAATAGATATTTTATTTCATAAACAGATAGATCTTATTTTTCCGAGTCTAACAAAATTGGTTTCGCATTTTTCCGATTTTTATTGAATTTTCTATGAATTTTTGAAAATTGAAAATCTATTCTGTGCCACACACTGGTCCACGGGGTGGCCACACCAGATCCCCACGTGGCCACACGCGATCCCGCGCGTGTGGCCCGCCGTGTGGCACCACGGCGGCGGCGCGGCCACCGGAGTTGACCGTCGGTGCCCCAAACCTCGCCGCGGACCCACCTATCTATGCTACGCCACATGGCGAACTCGACAGAGAGGATAAACTCGCATGAGCTCGACCCTAACCATGCCGGCGGCGAGGTCCCGACGCGGCGACGACTCCGGCATGGTGCGGAGCTCGCCCGAGAGCTCGGAAATTAGGAAAAATGCACCGTGAGCTACTACGGAGCATGCGCAAGCTCGACGGGGGATCCTAGGAGCATGAGCATGATCGGAAGATGGTGCTCACCGTGAGTGGCGGAGATGGCGACGGTCGGACGTGGAGAAGATGAGGAATTGCACGGCGACCTGCAGAGCATAGAGGGTTCCGAGCTGCTCGGAACTTGAGCAACAAGTTGCGCACGCATGGGAATGAAGAAATGGCTTGATAGCTCACCGGACGAGCAAGAATTTCACTTCGCGGCGGAGGAACGACGACGACCTCGTGCGGGAAGAACCGGCTTCGCCTCGACGGAGTAGGGCAGCTCGTCTTGATTGAAGGGTTGGTGGAGCTCCGGAGGACTTCGCGGAGCTCGTGGTGGCCGTGGCGGGGACAGGGAGCGACGGAGGCGGCCTCGGCGGCGTAGCTCCGGGGAGGGGAAACGGCGGTGGCCGGAGAGGAGAAATGAGAGAGGGAGAGGAAAGGGATAGGGGTGAGGGGGTTTATCTCGCCCGGGAAGGCGGCAACGTCGCCGAGCGAGCAGCTGCGCAAGCACCTGCGTAGCTGCTGCGTGGCAGTGCCGCCGGGAGGCGGTTCCCGCGGGCGGCGGTGAGACGCGAGAGAGAGAGAAAGAAGAAGAGAGGCTGGCCCGTAGGCCGAGCCCGGAAATTTTACAAAAACCCCTCGGCTTTTGGATAATTGAAAAGTGGCCTTCCCGTGCTCGGAAAATTCCCAAAAATTTCAGGGGTGTAAATGAAAGTATTTTAGACATTTTTCCTATTAAGTCCATGTTGAAATTCCAAATTAATTTCAGATTAAAAATTCATAGGTAAATTAACAAAAGAAACTTTGTTTATTTCTTGTAATTATTTTTATCAAGCGAGAATAATTTCAGGGAACTTTGATAAATCTTTATTCACGATGTTTAAGCAGTAGAAAATGTTAAACATATTATTTTCTCTTATTTAAATTCTTTTTAAGCATTTCCTTTAATCTTTAGCTAGTTTGATATTTTATGTGCATTTTCTCAACACAATATTTGATAACTTCATAAATGCAATATGCTTGACATGCTCATGAATGCCATGAAATGCATTTATTTCTGAGAGTTGTTACAATTATCTATTGATTGTTGTGATATACTTTGTGAAACTTAAATATACTTGAGTTCTAGATCGTGTCATTAGATGAACATGCCTTTCCTCGTAATCTTCCGAGTTGTTGCCCCTTTTGTTTTGGCTGATTGTTAAGGTCTTCATATGCATTTGTGGTAAACCTTAAAATTGTTGCCTCTTTTATTTTTTTTGCTTATTGTTAAGGTCTTCATATGCATTTGCGGCAAACCTTAAAATTGTTACCCCTTTTATTTTAGCTGATTGTTGAAGGTCTATTCATATGGATCATTTCGTTAGCTTTTCTTATACATTGTCCTCGTTTATCCACCCCCCCTGTTTTCGGGTACTCAATCAAGGTCGAAGGTGTGGCTAATTTAACACTCGCATATTTTTTATAACTTTGGTGGAGATACATGTAACATCTTGGCCCAGGGTTTAATAGGATTGATAGAATACTCATGTCAATAAGTCATAACTTCTTTTCCGAAGCTCATCTCTAAAGAACTCTAAGGTTAAGCGTGCTTGGTCCGAACAATTTAGGGATGGGTGACCGATCGGGAAGTGTTTTTCGAGTGTGCATGAGTGAGGACAAAGTGCGTAGAAAAGACTTGTGTTGGTTTGTGGGGAAATCTTGATGGCCTATTAAGCCGTCGGTGTAAGCGGGCCCGATCCGGAGTGGCGGGACGTTACGGATGGTATCGAGCCGACTCTCGCGGTTTCACGGACGCGTGTGTTGGACGTGTGCGGACATGGTGTGCATGGCCGGTGTGGGCCGGAGTGGTCATACAGGCATGACACATGCGCCGACAGTGGACCCATGGACGTGGCCAAGAGAGAAAGCTCCTGGCTTGACGTTGGATCGACGAGGACGTCGGTCTTCTAAGATGGTGGATGTGTAACATCTTGGCGTAGGACTTAATAGGATTGATAGAATACTCATATCAACAAGTTATAACTTCTTTTCCGAAGTTTATCTCTAAAGAACTCTAAGGTTAAGCGTGCTTGGCCCGAGCAATTTAGGGATGGGTGACCGACCAGGAAGTGTTCCCCGAGTGTGATGAGTGAGGACAAAGTGCGCGAGAAAGACTAGTGTTATTTCGTGGAAAAATCTTAAGGACATATTAAGTCGCCGGATGTAAGCGGGCCTGGCCCGAGTGGTAGGACGTTACAATACAACTAAGATTTGCTACATTTACGTTGTGTGGCAAAGCTACTCGGAGGTATCGAGTAGCTAAATGTGTTTACGACAACTTGATTTTTGACTTTTATGAGGAAGTTAGAAAGTCACATATTGAATCATGCCGAGTATATGGTGCATACCGCATGTAGTTTCTTTGTTCAAAGGATACATCCTATTGTGATCCTACATTTATGATGAAAGATATAAACCGCTCTTGCAGTTCAGATAATTCTTTCTGAATCTTGTCAGTAACATGTGCTGCTTTCTAAACAGGCAAATAACTGGAAACATTTGGCTTTATAACTAGTGCTCTAGAGTTTTCAGTTTTTCTCTACCCAAAAGGATGTTGAAGACGATGAAAAGGGCATGCGTTGTCTTGGATGGCCATTAGAGGTGGTTTATTTGGTGAAGTACATTTTCGACAGATGTAGTGATACAAAATTTGGTTAAAGCAGGAAGTGTGAATATATTTTTCACTATGCCCGGAGTTGCCCATCTATCGAAATATTTGTTCGTTTGCCGAGAGGAAACTGATGTTCTTTGCTGACATTGTGCTACTTTATAACATCTTTAGGATGGTTCTTGCCCAAGCTAAATATTTATGAAATCAAATTATAGGTGTCACATGTGGAGTCATTTAGTAATTTCAAGGTTATGATAGAATTTGATCCCAACTATTATACGGTGGTTACTCTTGATTCCGCAAGTTGCATTGAAAATTACAATTAGTTTCCTATATTTTTATTGTATTTTTCTATATTTTTATCGTAAGTTCCGCCTCGTAGTAACGCATCTGAGCACACAACTAGTAAAACTCATTTACCCAGCTTTTATATTAATTGCTATGTCGGGTCATCTCTTTTGCTTTCATGACACCTTATTTAATGCTTCTTCACTATAAATGTGGCAAATTGAATTGCCCACTTTGTCAAAATACTGAATATACTGAAAAAGATTTTCATATCATAATGTGGATGATACGTAAAAAATGAAGTTCAGTAGAATCTTAAATCACTAGTCCAAATCAAATTATAGTGAAACTAAACACCAAATCAAAGAATCCCCCGGCCGTCTCGCACTCCAACTTGGATTCACGTTTGTACCAGCCAATACGGTCCCGCCCAATCTATCTGTCCCTCAAAAAGGATTAATAAGAACGAAACAAAAAAATCCTAACAGCAAACCGTGTTTCCGTTTGCTTCGCGTGGTCATCTTCCGCCGTGCTCACGGGGTCGTCTCCATCGGACTCCACTTCATCTCGTCTTCTTCACCTCCCCCAATCATCAAATACCTAGACCGAAGCCCCATCGACCCCAACCGAATCCCCCCACCCCACCCGGAGCCGCCTGCCGACGAGATTCCTTCGAGTCGCTCCCGCCCGACCCGCGCCCCGCACCGCCGCCGGCGAGGAATCCGGTAAGCGCCCTAGCTTTCCCCTCTCCTCCTCTCTCCTACGGTTAGATCCGTCCGAGGCCAGATCGATGCTAGCGCAGAGCTCGGCAATTAGCCGATGCGATCGATGCCCTCGTTCCTCCGCCTAGTTCAGACGCGCAAGTCGGCTGTCTCTGCTTGGATCGCGCCCGGCTCAGGGGTGTTTGCGGTCGCTTGGTGTAGTCGGGTTTGTGTTTTGCTGTAGTCGGGTTTGTGTTTTGGTGTAGTCGGCTTTGCTTGGATCGCGCAAGGCGGCGATGCTTTTTTATCCTGCCGCCCTGCCGCTGAAACCAGATATAAGGATGGTGTGTGGTGCAAAGCTTTCTTCTGCCTCTTCTAGAGTCATTGCTTGGTTTGTTTAGGATGCTGTCAAGTTTTTTGAGTTCAGTATGTAAATTGTACCCGTGGTCTATGCACACCGTGGTATCTATGAGATGTGACTGCCCAGTTTGCACTGAGCACCACACCAAATGCCTTGTTAGTGTGGAGCATTGTATCCTGTAATCCAAATGCCTTCTTATTTGCTCGCAATCAATTTTTTTGCGGCCTATGAGAATGGTAATGTCTTCTGTTGTTTGCCTTTGCAGGTGGTGAGTTTTTGGTACAAGTGCAGCCATGTCTATGTTCAATAGGATCTTTGGGAAACCCAAGGAGCAAGCTAATTCCAATGCACTAGCCACCCTGGACAAGTTAAATGAGGTGACCTTTTGTCCCTTTTTCAATCGAAATGAATCCAATTAAACGTGCTACATTGGTAATGTCAGGTTCCCTTTTATCTTGTATTCCGTTGCTAAGATCGAGGAAAAGAAAAAAATATATGCTTGTTTGCCCCATGAAGCTCTAGAGAGTAAATCTTCACCCTACTATTTTAGTGCAATGGAATTTCTCATGCTGTTAACTAAATTAGAAGTTCAGAACTCATTGGATGCATATAAGTTCTTCCCTTGGATTCTGAAGGCGTTCATATCAACCTTCCTATCATTAGCATCATGGTAGGATAATCTTTGTCTGATTCCCTGTATTTGCTCCTGAAATTGGAATCTTTGAAATCTTGTGAAGGGATTTGTTCTCTTTGTATGTTGATCCAGTTGGTCCTCTCCAATTATGTCGTAACTAGTGTTTAGCATGTCATAACCTCTGCATTCAAGTTCTAAAATCTTTCTTCATCTATATATTTGCAGACTCTTGATATGCTGGAGAAAAAAGAAAAAGTACTGGAGAAAAAAGCAGCTGCTGAGCTTGAGAGGGCCAAGGAGTTCTCAAGAGCAAAGAACAAAAGAGGTACCTTGAATCAACATAACAAAACTCTAAATATTATACTTTGGGTATACAACAAGTGACATTATTTAAAAAACAAAACTAAAATGAGCATCAAATTTTTCATTACACATGCTTCATCATAAACTAAAAACAGAACTATATTTTATTGCCATTAAGACATAGATGTTAGTTTAAATTTGAACTAATTTCATTGTCCTAATTTCAATAATTTTCATCCGGAGGGAGTCTCTGGCCAAGTGGCCATTGCTGCATGTGATGTTTCACTGGGGTACTTAATTTCTTCGGTGGATGGCTCATTGTGTGAACAGATGTGGTATTTGCCACCATATTATCATTGTCAACATCATGATGCCGTCATGTTAATATTGCATTTTCTGAAACAAATTGCCCTATTTTCTTTCATTTGAGGCGTGAAACACAATTGGCCTTCCTTTTTGTACTAATACAATTGAAACAAGAGTTATAGTGATTGTGCTAATACCATTGTATCATTTTCTTGACAGCGGCTATCCAGTCATTGAAGAGGAAAAAACTTTATGAGCAACAAATTGAGCAGCTTGGGAATTTCCAGTTGAGAATCCATGATCAGGTTAACGCTTAGTTAAATATTTTTTGGGTTCTTGTTTGCTGCATGTTTTCAATGTTAATGGTATAACCCTTTTTTTATACAGATGATAATGTTGGAAGCTGCTAAGGCTACGACAGAAACGGTTGATGCATTGAGGACTGGAGCGGCAGCTATGAAAGCTATGCAAAAAGCAACGTGAGTATTAATATTTTGAGTCCATCTTACGATTCACCCTGTTAAATATTGAAGGTCTCAAAACGACTCTACTGCCTCTGCAGAAATATTGATGATGTCGACAAGACTATGGATGAAATTAATGAACAGACCGAGAATATGAAACAAATACAAGATGCTTTGTCAGCTCCTCTTGGAGCGTCAGCTGATTTTGATGAGGTACAGCGTTGTAGCCATTTGATACTGTGTAATTTTGTGTTGAATTCTTTTATTTGATCACTTATTACCTGTTTCTGTGAAAATTGATAGGATGAATTGGAGGCGGAACTTGAAGAACTGGAAGGAGCAGAGTTGGAATCTCAGCTTCTGGAGCCTGTTGCAGCACCTCCTTTGCATCCAGTGCAAGTCCCAGCCAGGGCGCAGCCAACTCGCCCTGCTCCACAGAAAGCTACAGCTGAAGATGATGAGCTTGCCGCTCTGCAAGCTGAAATGGCATTGTGATCAGGTTCTTGATTATTATTTCTTTCACCAGGCTCCACTTGTATTGATTTGCTTTTGCACTAATGTACTTATCACTTATACATGCTAGGATTGTATTGCCAAAGTTGCCAGTTGGCTGTACATTTCCTTTACTCTTAATGGGCTGATGCAGAAATGTGCATCCAAATACGAGCTATAATTCTTCATATCTTGTTTGATTGCTGTAATGTTCTTGTATCTTTGTTTGCTGAGACACTTTTAGCCACTAGGAGATAGAAGATAACACTGATGATAGCAATACTCTTCTACTAAAATACTAGTATTGTATATGATTAAACAGTGCACTAGTAGGAGATCAATCATGCAGAAGCAAATTCAAATTCTGCATTCAGTTATAGTATTTTTTTCTATTGTTTGAAATGCTTTGCTAGAAAACTTGATCATAAGGAGCTGTTATGGCTCCTAATGATTGGCAGTGTTGAAAGCGTGACTGAACCCAGTTTCAGTCCCATTGTAGTTGAACTTTGTTTTCTTGTCTGCTTACAGTCACACAGTAGCAATTTGAAACAGAAACGTTTGCAGAGTCTGGCATAATTTTATTTGCCTATGTTCACTCAGTAACCGAACTGAACATTTGCAGGTTTCCAACGAAGAGGGCAAATGTAAAAATCTTAAGCAAGTCTGGCCACCATATAGTTGCCCATGTGTGTATAATCTTGGGGTCATTTTGCAATTGGAGAAAAATGCTGCTCTGGGTAGTGTTTGCATGTAATGGTTTTGTGGTCCCTTCTGCATAGACAAAGAAATGTGCATTTGTTGTCGCACAATATTTTTCATTGAGCCATATTGTCTGCAGCCATGTAAAAATGTTGGAACGTGTAAAACCCCAGGCTTCAATATTTGATGCCTCAGTTTGCATTTGGCTTATGCTTGCTGTTCCTCGGTAATGATGCTTCATGCTGGTTTGTTGACGGAGTAGAATGATCTGCACATGAAACTGGGCTGGGCATGTTGTCTCCTTTAGACTACCGAATTCACAAACCCACTGTGAGTATTGTTGGCGAATTACCAGCACTAGTGTTTAGGATGACGGTGGCTGTGGATGTGGTAGGAAGGCGGTTGCCTCGACGGACTAGGGTGTGTGACTGCGGAGGCTCGACCAGAATTTACCTTCTTAAACGACCCAGCGAAAGCAATCAACCGAGCAATCCTTGTGCTGAAGGAGCAAATGTATGCCTCTACGTATTCCTTTGCCGTTGGTTGGCACAAGCCATGTCAACGACCCAGCAAAAGCAATCAACCGAGCAATCCTTGCGCTGAAGGAGCAAATGTATGCCTCTCCGTATTCCTTTGCCGTTGGTTGGCACAAGTCACGATGAGACATTTCGCTTTTAGGTGGTGACATCTCTATCCTAATCCTTTGTTGGGAGCAGAAACAAAGAACAAGAGTAACTGTATAATTGTACACAATTTCGATAAAAATAGATTCAAAGTAAATCCTAACGAAATACAAAGTCGTTTACGTGTATGCCATTAAGAAAGATGGTGCTTACGTGTGGCACAAAAAAATTCTTAGCTACCTGTGTGTCATGACCCCAAATTTTGTTGACCCCTGTGCCATTCTATCCACCTTTTGTTACATTTTAACAGTTTTCTAGCTCGAAATGTGGGGCCTACGAATGTAAATGACTGTTTTGCCCTTGAGTCCAGTCCCCTACCTCTCCTGTTCGAGTTCCCGACCATCTAACCCTAAGAAGCCGCCGTCGGAGCCGCCTAGGTTACACGCGCCTAGCCCCTGCGCCTAGGCCACACGCCCGAGCCCGCCTGCCCGGCGACGCCGTGTTGCGTCTAGGACCGCTCGCTAGCGAGTGTCGAGCGCCGAGGCCCGCCTCTCTTGCTACTGTCGTTTCCTCCCGTAGGTAAGACCATTGTTCCTCTCTTGCTCGCATATATGTGATGTATGCATATGTGCTTGAGGATGCATGTTGTTCATTTGTAGGATGGATGCCGGCTTGGGTAGTCGACCTCTTGACATTTCACCGTAAGAAATTGGTGTTAAGCATTCGAGTAGAAGTATGCATAGGAGAATGTTGCCTCACTAAATCTATAGAAAGTGAATACCTTGCTAACCCAAACCCATCCAAGGAGCATGTGGGTGTTGATGCTGTATGCTCTTATATTGACATTGTGCCTAAACATCCAAGCACCTCTCATTCCCACTAGTCAATTTGAACCGAGACACATTTATAGATGATGAGGTAGTGGGAGATGAAGTAGAGGAAGATAATTCTTTGTCCGATGATGAAATAGAGGAAGATGACATTGTTACGGATAGAGAGTCTTCACGGAAACCCGATGCGGACTAGGACAAGAATGATCCACCGTTTGTTTAGGATGTCGGTGGATGGGTCGTTAGTCTCACGCATCGGCAACCGCTTTGCAGCCTATTCCTCCGGTATGGCCCTTAGCTCCATGGGGAATTGATATTGTGGAAGAGTTGCGAATAGCGCCGGGGGCTTTAGGTTTGTTGTTGTGGCGGTAGAATATTTCTCTAAGTGGGTAGAAGCTGAACCCTCTGTCCGGATCACAATCAATAATGTTCGCAAATTCTTCGAAAAAATGTGGTGTGCCGTTTTGGGATGCCTTTGCAACTAACCGGAAATAATGGCAAGCTATTCGAAGGTCTAGAGTTCCACGAATATTGCCTTAGTATCGGTGTCAAGAAGTGTGAAATCTCGGTGACCAACCCTCGTGCCAATGGGATCTGTGGAACATATGAATGGAAATGTGTTCACAATGGAAATGTGTTCACAACTATCTTTAAGGCCCTTGTTGGCCTCCCAAAGGGAAAATGGGCGAAGTTTTGCCTAATGTGATGTGGTCCATAAGAACCACTGTTACAAGGCCAATTGGGTTTTCTCCCTTTCGCTTGCTCTACGGGGTAGAAGTCTGTGACTTCGAAAGAAATCCAAGCCGGCTCCTTTCGTACGACAAGGCCACTGCTAAATGACGAAGATGTGTCTAAGGACCTCCTTGAGGACACTCACTTGCAGGTTGTGGCCAATTTGCATAAGTACATTTCATCCATGGAAAAAACATATAATACTAAGGTACAACCACGAGAGTTTCAACCGGGGACCTTGTACTCAGGCGTAATCCTGTACATGTCACCAAGCTAAATAAGAAATGGATGGGGCCCTTCGTAGTGGATAAGTCCATTCGCCCCGGGGCTTATCACTTGCTTCAGCTGCATGGGACTCCAATACCTTAGACATTCAACGCTGATGTCTTGAAAATGTTTTACATATGAAGCTCCTTCCTGAGTGCAAGATCTCTTTTTGGAAAAAGCAATTTGTATCCTTCGCGGAGCATGCCTTCAAGCATAATGCGACCAATATTTAGATTTATTATTCTTTGTTAAATCACCCTTGCATAAATCTAAGAGTCTTCGGAGTTGTTGATGTCCGGGTAAGGCCTAGGGGCTAGTGTTTAAGACTCCTGAGAGTCGCGAAGTTTAGACAAGGTCTAGGGGATGGTGTTTAGAGACTCTTAATTTCCACAAGTTAGCACTACAAGTGTCGTGCAAGGAGCTTCGAGTTTGTAACTCCTTCATATCAATCAAAATATTGGCGCCGGAGAAAGTTTTCAATTGTGCATGCATGCTTGAATAATACAAGGCATACCGAGATAGTTAGGAACCCTAATATCTCGATGCTAGGCAGCTACGGCCTAATGCCTTGGAAAGACATCATTCAAGAAGTCTAAGTTGGGAGTTCCAGCTTAAAATCTTAAGTGATGGGGAACCCCAAGACTTTGATGCTAGGCAACTACGGCCTAAAGCCTCGGGAAAGATAATTCTAAGAGGACCAAGTTGGGAACTCCAACTTGGGCACAATTTTGCGTGCAAAAAGAATAACCCAACAACTTTATTAATAAACAAGAGATAACATCGAAAGACGGGCCCGAAGGCCCCTTAGTACATTAAAATTCAGGAGACCTTGTCTCCTATTCTAAACTCGCTCGCCGAGCATGTAGCTCTTTCAAGTAAGTGGATCTCCTCGCAATGGCTGCCTCCATATCTTCCAATTCCTTCGGCGTCTCTCCGGGTCCGCGACAGCAGCACGTCCTTCCGAGGTCAAGGCTTGATTACGAAGGACCTCCATATCTATGGGATCCCGATCACCGTCGCTAGAAATTTCAATAGGTTCAGGTTTGGCGGTAAATATGGATGTATCTTTCGAGCCGCTCGGTCGCTTTTGCTCTCGATGCATGCGCCGAGATAAGAGCTCTTCGGCTGAAACCTCGGAAACAGCCCTTATTAAGGCATTGTGTTCGTTAACATGTTGAACAAACTCATTGAACACGCCTCCGTGATGCTCATGACTCCGGTGGTGCCATTGAGTGCCGGTGACTAAGAAAGGGCCGGGGGCTTCGGAGCCCCGGGAACTAGCATGTGAACACGAACGAAAATGATGAGCTGACCATGTGATCATGGGGAGAGCTCCCCTCGCTCCCTTCGGAGGAGGAAGTAGATTGGCCGCCAATGTTAACATTCCCAAGTGCAAACCTTGGGGACGGAGCAAGGGATGTAGCCCGAAGGACGGGCAAAACAGTCGGCAATGATGTCCGGATAGGCGGCGAAGGAGCACGGGCGTCTTCGAGCATCCGGAATATCCCTCCGGATCGTTGTCCACCCTTCCGAGCACCCCCTCTTGTCGGCTCCCTCTTCATCACTGCCGTTTGCCCCTTAATCTTCTTCGGGCAGAACTACCAATGAAACGGTGGATTTCTTAATCCTCACTCGTTTCACCTTCTCGGAGGGGTGAAGGAATCCATCGTACGCCTCAAGGCTATTAAGGGCCTTGTCCATGCTGCGGATGCGGAAGTCCCCATAGCCTCTTCGGTTGCCGTATCGGGGTTGGGAACCTCCACGGATGATATGGGCTTGTCTTCGACGAGCCGGATCCGCAACCTCCTTGCGCTCGTTGTCGCTTGGCTCCTCTTCGGAGCCCCGATCTTGGGAAGCGCTCTTCAACTTTCGTGTTTTCTTCGACGCCACCACGTGGGCCCGAAGTATCGTCTCCGGATGCTTAGCTTGGTACATGCGGTTGGTGCGTGGAGTTTGCATGCCCGCCGCCATGCGCTCCATCTCTTCGGCCTTAATACGGCCTAACGTGAAGCATGCCTCTACCTCAATCTCTTCGTGCGTGTAATCCGGTCACATCAAGTTAGAAACAAAATAAGATTAAAAAACTGAAACAATCAATGAGAATACGAAACAAGAGCCCCTTACATAGCAGATGGGCTAAGTGAAACCTACGCTCTTTGGTCACGGGGTCCCTCACAAGGTGTAACACCCCGATTTTCGGCCAACCTAAAATAAACCTAATAAATTATTTTCTTTAATTTTAGGGAAAATATTTTTGAAAATACATAGTAATTAAAACCTAAATTAAATATATAGAGAATGACACATAGAATTTTAAAATAAAATCCTAAAGCTTGAAAACTTGTTTTTTTTTTATTTTATTTGCCTTGCTTTTACTCTATTTTACTTTATTTGAATTTTTATTCGGATTTATTTGGGTTTATAGAGTGAAAGAAGAAGTAAAAAAATTAGGAAAACAATAAAACCCTTATTGGGCCGTCCCAAACCCCTTTTCCCCTCCCTAGCCCGCTTCCACCTCTCCTCGGCCTAGCCCACCTCCCCCTGGCCCCCTCCCCCTTCGTCCCCGTAGCGTCGCGAGCGCGCATCGCCCGGCAGCTGACCGCCCCATCCCCCACCACACTAGCGACGCCGCCTCCACAACTCCGCATGCACCGGCACCCTCGCCCCCGCACCAAAGCCGCCGCCATCCCCTTGGCCACGCGCGACGGCCTTATCACCTCACACGACGTGCCATGCTTGTAACACCGCCCTCACCCGGCCCCTCTCCGTCGTCGCTCCAAGCCAAGCGGGCAACCCGGTCGTCGTCATGTGCCGACATGACTGCGGGCGCCTCCCCTTCGTGAGCTCGCGTCCGCGCCGTACCCGGCCCTCGTCCTCCCCGCAAACGCCGCCGCGCCGACTTGACCGTCGTGCCATGGCCGTCGTCGCCTTCCGCCGCGCTCCACCTATATAAAGCCCCCTCCCCTTGCCCAATGGAGCTCACCACCTCTCGGAGTGGGACACTCCCACCTTGCAAAGCAAGAGGGATTATCGTACAGGACCGCAACGGGAGACATTCGACGTAGCGAACGCTCATTGCACATACGTTAACGATACATCCAAAATTTTCATATACATATTTAGGGTACATGAGTGACATATTTTACATTAAAGTTCAAGTTCATACACTACATAGAGTTCAAAATTCAGATTTCATTACAAAATACTTTTCTTTACATGAGCGGAAGCGTAAATAAACTCGACGATGTTAACCATAAATGCAGCACATCAGCCCGTAGATGTGCCACATTCTCCTCAATAGGCTCACCCGAGTATCTAATATACTCCGCAAGTCTTACCCGACAAAAATGGTTTCTAAAACGGACTCCTAGTATGTAGGGGGCTCACCGGGCTTGTTGGATATTGCCAAAAACAACACCTATTCCAGGTCTAAAGATTTCCATGTTTTAGCCGCATTAAGAGGGTTGTGACATAAACATAAATTTAGTGAGAAAGACTAATAAACATGGTTGCATTACAAAATTTAAGTGCTTCAAAATCAGTAGGTATAATATCCATATTCACTTCATTACTACGATGTGATCTGCTCGAGACAAGTGGTACTCATCACCGCAAGGGACGACGATATATATCGATTTACATCCTGTAGGAGAAACCCAAATCTACGACATACACACCATTTAAGAAGACGTATGACCACCTTTCACGAGATCACCATAGATGTGAGTCGGTTCCACCCTCGGAGTATATGTTCCCCTTGCAACCATAGTACGTCGGGTCCAAGGATAAACAATACACCCTCCATCTACTCGACAAACGCGTGCATCCAACCTTGTCACCGCATCCTAAACATGCTCTTCCACGTACGGTCTTCAATTTAATCATGTGAGAGGGTAACAAAATTTGGTTCCTAAACCGAGGGTCTCCAAACCGCTCGGTATTGCTACTTGATGACTCCATTAAGCATAGCATTACTAACGGAAAAACATATACTTAACCAAGACCATAGGCATAGGAATTAATAATGCAAATAGGCTGCGATCAACTCCTAAACATAAGTGCACAATACATAAACATATACAAATGTGAATTAAAACCGAAAACTAAACAATTGGGATAATGCACCGGGACTTGCCTTGGGACGGGTCGATGTTAGCACTCTCAACCAAGTTCAGTTCAGCGGGATCCTCTTCGTGATTTCTTTCTTCGGTCGGGGTCCTTATATGGATGCAATGCATGATGTGAGTTTGGATGCATACACAGATATTTAATGATGGAACTTTCTCAATAATGAATTGAAATGACAATGTATTCATGAAATGAACATGCTTATGTATGAAATATGATGCTTGCATATGAATGATAGATCATGACTACATGTCAAGGGGACAAACTTCTAAGTAAGAAAAACATGGATAAAGCAATACATAGCACATTACTTAGAAGAAAATATAAGAATTTATCCTCTCCTAGCTGAATAAAGCATGGTACACAAGTGAGAGTATTTAAACTACTAACTTTTATTATGGCATAGGGTTATGTACGAACGTAAGCATAAACATGGGGTATATCAAAATAAATATGCACATGCTATACTCCTGTCATAATTAACCATATGGCCAATGACAAATATGGTCATGCCTAAAATGCAAAGTTTTGACATGATTCAAGTATATAAGGGTATATGACAATATGTGATGCAAATAATAAGGGTATATGACAATATGTGATGCAACTAATAAGGGTATATGACAATATGTGATGCAACTAATATCTTGATTCCATACTTGAGGAAGAGCTTGGGGATCAAACAAACCACACCAGGCAAGACTTGGAGGGAGTCCAAGTTTAGCCTCTTGCTACCCTTGCTCATGCCAAGGTGAACCATGGCATGGAGTTTTGAAGGAGAGTTGCTATAGTGGTTGTTCTTGGAGAGGAGAAGAAAAGAGGAAGGAGATGGAGACTTGACTTGGATCTTGACCAAAGAGAGGTTGAGGGGGAGCCTCTAGACGTGGTGCCTTCCTTAGGATGGCTACTTGATGGGTTGCTTGGTAGAGAAGGAAGCAAAAAGATAAGAGAGAAAGTGGATCCCACAAGGTGGAAAAATCTGCCAACCCTACTGTTGCAGTGAAGAGCAAGTCAACCAAATTTTTGTTGGGGTTGCCCATTTTTGTGGATGTGTACCATGAAATTTGGGACAACTTTTATATAGAATTTTGCTTGAGACTCGGCCTACAAAAATTAATGAAAATCTTACACTCAAAACTGTTTCTGCTTTTACTGAATTTGTAGGGCTATTTAACCTTTACCAAAAATTATGGTAAAATCACTGAAATTCCTATTTTGAAAACCCTTCATGATTATGCAAAAATATTGGTATGGTTATGTTAACATTTTTGAAGTGTGTGCATAATAACCTATAGGCAATATTGAGAGCACTTGCATATGAGTTAAATATTGCAATATGGCTATATGTCATTCTATGCACATTTTAACATAGCAACTTATATACAACAATTAAGCAATAAAACACTTCTAAATAGAATCCTCATGATGAAACATTACTTTTCTTATGATTGAGCACCAGAAGCAACTAAGTTTCAATTTACTTATTTCGTAAAAATGAGTATTTCCAAATGAAGCCGTTATAACACATATGCACTTAGAATTTTTATCATTTAGGAAAATGTGATTACAAAACATGCTCAAACATGAATTGATGCCAAATCATAATTTATCCATCATGAGCACTAGAAACAAGTAAATGGACATTTATATATGCATTTTTCACATTTAAGCAATTATAGAAAATATAACTTATATAAACATATGATGACCAATATGATGCAAAAATGCTCAAATGCACCTACGTTTGAAAAGCTTTCTAAGTGTTGGGGCGAGCGGGCGCGCTACGGCCACGCCGTGGCGTGCACGCGCGTGCAGCCGAGCACCGGCGATGGCGCGACCGACGGCGGCGAGGGAGGGCCGAAGATGGCGAGGCAGGGGGTCGAGGGGCACTAGTCGAGCATGGGGAGCGTGCCGGAGGGGCTCGGGCCAAAGAGGCTCACCGTGGCGACGGGACGTCGAGGAGGTGGTGGCGGACGGTGGGCGGCAGCGGTGTTCGCGCTCGTTCCCGACGATGAGCTGCACGGAAAGAAGCGTGAAGCTTTTTAGAGGCTCGCGAGATGTCTAGTGAGTCCGCCGGTGAAAGGAATCGGACGGTGACCCACCGTGGGAGGAGGATGGCCAACAATGGCTACCGCCGGTGGCGAAGGGAAAGAGTAAAATCAGTTTGGATCCTCGAGGGGCAGGGCGGCACGTGCTCGGGAGAGATGGAGGGCTACCAGGCGAAGCTCGCAACGTGCTAAAGCGAGTGAGGAGGTCGGGCTGGAGAGGCGGGGTGGCGAGGTGGCGGCATTGATGGCTATCCATAAGGGCACTTATGTGCCGGCCATCAATGGCCTTGCATCCTGCGTCAATCCAACGCAACCCGGTGATCTCCAACACGTGGTGGCGGCGCCGAGCGGCAGGACGACGGGTGGTTCGGCCGGGATGGGCGCGAACGTCAATGGTGTCGCTGGCGGTGGCCCTGGCGCCCTGTGCGAGCACCTGCACACCAAAAGTTCCCAATTTTATAGAATTGCCACCGAGAAGTGTTGCTTCTATTTTGACTCCAAAGCAATACTTCCTCTTAATATTTTTCCAAGCCAATTTTTGTGAGCATTCCTTGCATTATGATGAACAATTTTCCTTATAGGCCAAAGTGATGATTTGCTTGTAAAAATTTCTAAGAATTCAAAGACAAGTACTTGTTTTCGGCCATTGGGATTTATTTTGTGGAATGTGCCATGATAAAATTTTGGTAAAATGTCCTAAATTCCTCTCTTGATGTGTTCTAACGGAATGTGCAAAAATATGTGCACACTTCCATGGGAGATTAGTGAGTTTTGGAGAGTTAGGGTTAATTCCGAGTATAATCCAATTTTTGAAACCCTAAGTTCAGATTTTATGCAATGACCAACCTAATTGAGGTTTTGCACATGCAAATTAATAAAAGGCACTATGCATAAATCCATTTGTGACCTGGGATGTCATAGCCCTCCCCTTAAAGAAATCTCGTCCCGAGATTAAAATCGGTGAATGACAACTTAGGGGGGGGGTATGCGATGTTACCTCGATTGCGAAGCGAGGAACTCGGGAAAATTGTTAGTCGGAAATTTCCACTTGTTCACAAGTAGTTTAATCCTTGGTGTGGTTACTCCATTGCGCTTTGTAGAAGGTGATATTCCGATTTCGAAGAGCTCGATCCTTCAGTCGAGAATGCGAACGGAAAGTTTGGGGTATGAAAGGTTTTCTTGTAATTGTTTCGTGTCGGTGATGACAACATCGACAAGAGGTTTCAAGCATTTCTTTAGTTGAGATAAGCTTTACGGTATATGAAACACATTGTATACACTAGATAGGCTTTCCGGTAATTGCAAGAGATATGCCACGGAACTAAATTTCTCCCCGATAAGATACGGTCCAATATATCGAGGAACAAGTTTTCCTTTTATCCCGAAACGTGACACGCCTTTGTTCGGAGAACCACGAAGATAAACATGATTATTGACTTCGAATTCCAGCGGGCGTCTTCTTTTATTTGTATAGAATGGATGATCTCTAGGTCGTTGTAATACCATACAATGAGGTGCGATATGTTTTTCTTCATACTTGGGGTATATGGGAATGTCGTCAAGATTTTGCTCTTCATGGTGTTGAACTTGGGAGGAAGTGATTTTCGGATAAGGTAGATGATCTATAGGGGGATGAATTTAAATAGGGTAGAGAGCTATAGGGGGGTGAATTTGAATAGACCTCTCGTGTGTCTAGGTGTAGGACGGCTTTATGGCATTTCCCCATCTCATTCCCAAAATCACATTCATTCTCCGACCTCCTAATAGGATAAGCGAAGAAGGATACACGTCATCGACCAGCTCACGGGGCACATCTCTTATCTCACACCATCGTGTTTATGGTTCCAACGGAATATGTGATGACATACGAGGATGGTAAGGTTGTGGGAATGATACCTCTAATAGTACCAATGAGTTTCCAAACACAACATCTTTCTTTCCGGTTGCGCATCCCGGTTATACGCCATCCGTTCGGAAAAACATCATATTTGGATCCTCTTGCCAAATTCTGATTTAGCAGCATGCATTTCCATATAGCCTATCTTTGGCTTTGAGAAATGCTCAGGCGAACCGGCACAATCCAAAAAGAAAATGGCAATTTGGAATCACATATCCATTAAATTGAATTCTGCTCTTGGTAGAACTTAGCACAATAAAAGGTTGGATGGTCAATAGTTTTAGGACTCACTCGGGAAGATTTACTAACAAGGAAGGTAGTAATCCAAGTGAGGAGAAGAATAAAACAACTTTGGGTCGAGACCAAATGGTTTCCGATGATTGGTTCGCGGGGTTGGAAATTGGTGGCCGGCAATTGGGATAGCACCTGAAATTCATCCATGTTACGAAGCTTTTGGTTACAACGTTTTGATTGCTTATTAGGATGCCTTAAGTACAATAAAAGACATCACCACCTATTGTTTACACGATTACAAGCCACTAGTTTAGTTATTCGCATACGCTACACGAGCCAACAACAACACCTAGGCATCGCTATCGGTGTCGAAGGCACGACCCAAAGTTGCTCAATACTTGCTCGCGGAGTCGCAACGAACGGTCCTGACCCGACATGCACGAGGCTATGGCAAACAAGGGCCAACCTTGTCACCGCATCCTACATGTGCTCTTCCCCGTACGAGTCTCCAATTTAATGATGTGAGAGGGTAACAATATTTTGATCCTAAACCGAGGGGTCTCCAAACCGCTCGGTGTTGCTACTAATGACTCCATAAAGCATAACATTACTAACGGAAAAGCTTATACTTAACCAAGACCATATGCATAGGAATTAATAATGCAACTAGGCAGCAATCAACTCCTAAAATAAGTGCACAATACATAAACATAGACATATGTGAATTTAAACCGAAAACTAAACAATTGGGATAATGCACCGGGGCTTGCCTTGGGACGGGTCGAAGTTAGCACTCTCAACCAAGTTCAATTGAGCGGGATCCGCTTCGTGATTTTTTTGTTCGATCGGGGTCCCTATATGGATGCAATGCATGATTTGAGTATGGATGCATACACAGATATTTAATTGATGGAACTTTCTCAATAATGAATTAAAATGACAATGTGTTCATGAAATGAACATGCTTATGTATGAAATATGATGCTTGCATATAGATGATAGATCACGACTACATGTCAAGGGGACAAACTTCTAATCAAGAAAAACATGGATAAAGCAATACATAACCACATTACTTAGATGCAAATATAAGAATTTATCCTCTGCCAGCTGAATAAAGCATGGTACACAAGTGAGAGTATTTAAACTACTAACTTTTTATTACGGCATAGGGTTATGTACGAACATGAGCATAAACATGGGGTATGTCAAAATAAATATGCACATGCTATAGTCATGCCATAATTAACCATATGGCCCATGACAGATATGGTCATGCCTAAAATGCAAAGTTTTGACTTGAATCAAGCATATAAGGGTATATGACAATATGTGATGCAACTAATATTAACTTAACAATCCTAAATGAAGCAAACGGTGCTACAAGCAATATCATACATGATCTCTGTGCAAATACATAAAAGAATCATAAACAAGCATAATAAACATTTATGCACTAAGTATAGGCCTTTTCATGCATGAAAATATGTAATATGGCAACATGACATATTATGACAATATGGAATGGAAACTTTCAAAATTAAGCAACTAGTGCTACAAAGCACTCCTAAACATGAATTCTATGGCAAAACATGATTTGCTCATGAGGAGCACCAGAAGTAAATAATATGATATTTTTGTATGCATTTTTCCTAATTAAACATTTGTAGGCAAATATGTGCTATATAAGCATATAATAATAAATATGATGAAAACATGTATGAATGTACAAAAGGCATGTACCAGAGGGTCCAATATGTTATGGAAAGTGCTCAAGTCAATTTTCATAAATTTTACACATTGCAGGAATTAAATTTCCAATTTTAAAGGCTTAACAAGATAGCATTTCTTTTTACATGAAACTCCAATTTCTTGCACAGAAACCTAGGTAAAAAGTTTGACCATTGCAAAGTTCATATCTCAAGTATTCCAAAACATTTTAGTTTGCATTTTTCTCATTTTTATTTTGGGAGATATGAATTTGTTTAAAGTAGCTAACATATTTATCATTTTCTGGATTTAGAGTGTGTAAACAGTAAAAACAAAATCAGAGCTCATGTGTAGCTTTGGATCTTCTATTTCCCTAGGATAGGGCTGTGATTTGAGCATGAGAGATGGTTGCAAAAGATGGATAATGAAGTGATACAACCATGGTGAGCTTAAGTGCAATCAAGAGCTCACCGGAGAAGCAAAACTCGACGGTGAAACTCAAAGTATTCTTGATACCATACCCGAGGAAGAGCTTGGGGATCAACCAAACCACACCAAACAAGAGTTGGAGGGAGTCCAAGTGCAGCCTCTTGCTACCCTTGCTCATGCCAAGGTGAACCATGGCATGGAGTTTTGAAGGAGAGTAGCCATAGTGATTGTTCTTGGAGAGGAGAAGAAAAGAGGAAGGAGTTGGATCTTGACCAAAGAGAGGTTGAAGGGGAGCCTCCGGACGTGGTGTCTTCCTTAGGCTGGCTACTTGATGGGTTGCTTGGTAGAGAAGGAAGCAAAGAGATAAGAGAGAAAGTGGGTCCTACAAGGTGGAAAAATCTGCCAACCCTACTCGTTGTAGTCAAGAACAAGTCAACCAAATTTTTGTTGGGGTTATATAGAACTTGTTGGGGTAGCATGAAATGTGGGACAACTGTTATATAGAACTTTTCTTGAGATTTTGCATACAAAAAGTAATAAAAATCCTACACTAAAAACTGTTTTCTGCTTTTACTTGAATTTGTAGGGCTATTTAACCTTTTCCAAAAATTATGGTAAAATCACTAAAATTCCTATTTTTGAAAAGCCTTCATGATTATGCAAAAATATTGGTATGGTTATGTTAACATTTTTGAAGTGTGTTGGGGGCCTGACGCGAGCTAGGCTTCGCGCGGAGGAAACGCCCGGGACCCCCGGTACATATTGCTCACACTAACGTCAACATTTGTCTTCGAGCGGCGCGCATAGGTCGCCGAATTACGCGAGGCACCCGAAGCGAAGGAGTTACCACGAGGAGAAGTCAAGGGAAGCCCGAGGTGCGAAGGTCGGTGGCTCGCGAAGCTACCGTGCGGTGAGGCGAAGCGGCGCGGGAGCGGAGCACCGGAGAGAAGCGAAGCAAAGGGCTGGAGTGCGTCCCGGCTAAGCAGCCGGCTAAGCTACGAGCAACGCGGTTTCGACCGGCTTTCTCGGAACGCCCCTAAGAGTTACCGCCTCATAGTAGAGTTGGGGCGTTTTGGCCAAGGGTAGAATGGTCCTGTAAAATATGGCTCCCTGGACTATAAAGGAGCCCAAGGGCCACCTGTTAAGACACATGTAATCAGCAAGTTGACTTCGCTTACACTAAGAGTTGTTATACTCCGCATTTTCTATTTTTCGTGTTCGGTGTGTTAAGTGAGTATTACCCTCACTACTTAGCACACCAACAAAGTATGTGCATAGGCAATATTGAGAGCACTTGCATATGAGCTAAATATTGCAATATGGTTATATGTCATTCTATGCACATTTTAACATAGCAACTTATATACAACAATTAAGCAATAAAACACTTCTAAATACAATCCTCGTGATGAAACATGACTTTTCTTATGATTGAGCACCAGAAGCAACTAAGTTTCAATTTACTTATTTCCTAAAAATGAGTATTTCCAAATTAAGCCGTTATAACACTTATGCACTTAGAATTTTTATCATATAGGAAAATGTTATTACAAAGCATGCTCAAACATGAATTGATGCGAAATCATAATTTATTCATCATGAGCACCAGAAACAAATACTAAATGGACATTTATATATGCATTTTTCACATTAAGCAATTATAGGAAATATAACTTATATAAACATATGATGACCGAGTATGATGCAAAAATGCTCGAATGCACCAAATTCGTGTTCTATGTGATGGAACATGCTGTGAGAGGTGCTGTGACAAATTTTGGTGAAGTTTGTATATTAAAAACTTCTAAATTTGGACTTTCCAAGGCTTCGCATGATGGCATATTAATTTGCATGAAACTGTACTTTTCTCCATAGAAACATATATGGTAAATGGCGCCATTGTATAGTACACATCTCCAGCTTTCCAGAAAGTACTTATTTGCATTTTCCTGAGTTTCCTACTAAGAGTTATGAAATTTTTAATTTCCTTAATAGTTCATTAAAATTACAGACATGCCACTGCGTTTGAAAATTTTTCTAAGTGTTGGGGCACGCGGGCGCGCTCCGACCACGCCGTGGCGTGCACGTGCGTGCAATGGGCATGGGCGGTGGCGTGGCTGCCGACAGGGAGGAAGTGCCGGAGGTGGCGAGGCAGGGGGTCGAAGAGCACTAGTGGAGCATGGGGAGCGCGCCGGAGGGGCCGTGGCCGAAGAGGCTCACCGTTGCGGCGGGACGTCCGTGGCGGAGGATGGGTGGCGGCGGCGTTCCCGCTCGTTCCTGACGATGAGCTGCACGGAAAAAATCTCATTTGTTTTTCAAACCATGTAGAAACTCGTTTTAGACATAGATTAGAAAATTAGGAAGTAGAGAATAGGAAAAATAAAAAGAAAAGAGAATTTAACCTCCCAAGGCTGCCAGGCTAAATCTCACCGGCCCACTTCCCGTTCTCTCGGCCAGCCCCGCCGCCCCGGCCCACCAGCCGCCCAGGCCTAACCCTGCAGCCTCCGCAGTCCACGCGCTGCCCGTCCCAGCCTGCGCCCCGTGCCCCAACCCTAGCTACGCAGCTAGCCGCAACTCCGCCGCAGCTGACTCCGTCTCAACCCGCCTCCACGTGCGCACCCGGGAGACCTAGGGCCCTGTACCTATAAAACTGAACCACGCCGCACCCGCCGATTCCTTTTCGCCGATTTCGCTGTCGGTCGCGCGAGCCCCCATGCCCAAATGCTGCCGCCATTGGAGCCGCTCAATCGAGCTAGAAGGCCGCCGCGGCGAAGCATACAGGGACACCTCCACGTCAATGTCGAGCTTCGTGACTCTTAGGCGCACCCTCCGGTGCCGATTTGCCCCAAAGTAGATGGCTGAACCATCGCTTTAACGCCACCGGATTTCCGCTGCCGCCTCCCGCCGTTGCTAGCTCCTCTCCGGACTTCCCCGACAGAGCAGATGGTGTGGTGAGCCTCCCCCTGAATCCCTCTCCTTCTCAGATCAAGTGCGGTGAGAAACAACGCATCGTAGCTCTAGATCGAACAAGTTCTGGCGATGCACCGTCGCGGGACCTCGTCGGCGCGAACACATTCTGCAGGCCCTGCAGTTTTACAGAGTGGTCCTTCCCTTTTTTGTTATTTAGTTAAGAGCCCTTCCTTTTAACAAAGATAACCCTAGCCTTCCCTGTTTTAATGCAATAATATAGAATTAATCCTTTCAGCATAGAATAAATTATTTTCTATTTACTTTGCAAAATCAAATATTTTATGAAATTAAATGAGCCTTTATTTCGTAAAAAGTTTATTTATTTAAATAGGTTATTTTGAAGTCTAGTCCCTTTGTGAATTATGTTACGATGCTTCTACATTTTAGTCATTATACTTTTTGGAAATTATAGATAGGTCCCTAAATGTGCCTATTTTACGAGATAGGACCCTATAGTTTTGTAAATAAATGATTAGGTCCTTCTATTGTTAAAATCCAACCATATGCTTTATTTTAATTCTTTTTGAACCCATGCCGCAAGCTAGAATCTGTAAAATTTGCAAATTAGCCCTTATAGTTCGTTAAGTTTACGCGCGTATATTTTGTGACTAGGAAAATTTACACACTAGCCCTATAAGTCTATAATTAATTATGTTTATATCCTTTATTTTATAAAGAGTAAATTTCATAAAACCCCAGGTTTTATGGTCCTTGTATCACAAAACCCCATGTATTATAGTCGGTGTCACATAACCCCGGGCTTTTTGGTCATATTGTTTCATATAACCCCACCCCTATCGAAGTAGTATGAATATTAGAGGTGTATCTAACTTTCATGTGAGAAGATAAATGTGTCATGTATTCAACTTGATGATTTTGTTGATTAATTCGACCATAACGCACATGTCATGCAAGAAAAAGTTATAATCCATAAATCATATTCGCGAGTCAATTACGGATAGAGTTGGGGTTTTACGAAACAATATGACCATAAAACCTGTGGTTATGTGACATGAGCCATAATATCCGGGGTTTTATGACAAAAGGACCATAAAACCTAGGGTTTTGTGAAATTTACTCTTTTATAAAAGCCACGTTAGCCTTCATTTTGATTCTATTTCGACCTAATCTTTTTCATGATGTTTTTCATTTATTTTTTAAATTAGTGTTGGGTCCGTGGGCCATTATTATTTTAATGTTTGGACTATGGCCTTTTTACATAAACACCCCTGGTCTTTATTAAATTTATATTTTAACCCTTGTTTACTCAAATAACACTAGATCCTGTACTTTTTGTAAAAATAACCTTGGTGATTTATAAAATTAGTTTTAGCCCTTGATCTTTTTACACTCTAGTCCCTAAACACCCCTAGCTCTGTATCTTGTTGTTTTTGCATTGTAGCCCCTAAAACTTCAAATGCTTAACTTTTCGCTCGTAGCTCCGATTTAGGTGATTCTTACGCTAACGCGATCATAGTGACGTGTACTATTTATTAGTATTGTTTTCATAGTCGGTTGATATTGTTTGATGTATTGTTCCTTAGTTTATTTGTATGCTTGTTTCTTGCATTCTTGTACCATGTGGCGTTAAATTAGAAGAATGAGCATTTCGTGGACTCCAAAGAGCAAGAGTTGAAGACATGAGTAGCAACATAGGGAATCGGGCAAGTGTCCTTGATGCACATTGCGCCTACTTCTTTACTAAGTGAGTTTACATTTCATGCATTGCATTTAATTTGAATCCTATTGTGTCATATCCTGTTCCATATTATTTTCATTCTCGCCCTGATTTGGTGTAGTGTTATAGTATGGGTGCGTCACTCGCTTAGTTTCTTAATGGGGTTCAACTTGAACTAAATGCTAATCTTGACTAATTGTCTATCGTGGTCAACGATGAGTAGACCTCGAGACTCTTAGAGGCTGTTTAGACTTAGTACTAGGCATGTGTACCATGAGTCATATGATAGCATCCTATATGCCAAGTACTTATATGATGTATCATGTTTTATGTACCATGTATCATGTGTTGTATCATGAGTCATGGGTATGTACCATGGGTCATGTACGATGTATCTTGTGTCTTGTATTTTATATCATGTACCTTGTATGTCCATCATTGTGTAATATAAGAAATGCATGGGGCTTGTGTGTTTGCTTCTTAATTGAATCTTTGATTGAGTGAAATTGTATGACTAACCACGGATCACTAAAAAACTCTAAGGCCATAGACGTAATCTCACCCCTTCCTTCATAAAGGTAATCAACACCTCACGTCAACATGGCCAGCCGAAGCCGTCACGGTGAAAGCAATGGTGAGAATGGAGTTAAAGTTGCCAACCGGAGGAATGAACAGGGATCTACCACCGCCACCACCTCCGGTCACAATAAGAGAATTCCTGCAAACTCGGTTTTAGATGATGCACATAGCTAACCATGGACATGCTCCCTCCAATATGGCTGAATTCATGAGGCTCAAGCCACCCACGTACGAAGGAAACCCGGAAGACTCACTAACGAGTGACGACTAGCTCAGGGAAATTACCAAGAAGATAAGGATAGTTGGTGCAAGTGACCAGGAGAAGGTAGCCTTAGCGGCACAACAGACTAGTTGGACCCGCTGCAGAATGGTGGGACAACTACGGTGATGTTGTGCCCGATGTCACTACGATTAGTGTGACACCACTACCTTGCAAAGCAAGAGGGATTGTCGCACAGGATCATATCGGGAGACATTCGGCAAAGCGAACGTTCATTGCACATACATAAACGATACATTCACCACTTACGTGACATATTTAAGTGCGTGAGTAGCAAGTTTTACATATGAAATGCGAGTTATTACAAGCCGTTATTTCTGAATTCAGATTACATACAAACTTAAATTTCAAATTCAAATTTACATTACAATAATGTACAATGGGTGGAAGCGTAACATCTCGACGCTAAATATATAACAACTTATTAGAAGACCACATCAGCCCATATGATGTGGCCTCACTCTTGGTTTGGTGATGATGGAACCCACTCCACGGTCCGATCCTGGGTCTCCTCACCTTGCCACATAAATTTCCCTCAGCGATCACGATAATCGAGCTGCGGGATGCCTGAAATTAATTTAGACGCAAACCCCGAGTATCTAGTATACTCTTCAAGGCTTACCCGTCAAAAATGGTTCTAAAAACCGACTCTAATATGCGAGGGTCTGACCGGGCTTGCTGGACATGCCTAAAACAGCAACTATGTACTTCTAAAACTTCATGTTTTAGCCATATTAAGAGGGTTGTCACATGAAAATAAATTTAATGAGCATTTCTAACAAAACATGGTTGCAATACATGAATTAATACTTCAAAAACAGCAGGCTTAATAATCATATTCACTTTATTACTACGATGTAATCTGCTCGAGACAATTGGTACTCATCACAACGAACGGTCCTCAACCGACACGTACGGGGTTATGGGGAACAAGGGCCAACCTTGTGTCACATCCTAAAAATCTAGTTCCGGAATGTGAACCTGCTTTTAATGAAAACCTAATTTTTTTCCCTAAAAAGAAAACTAAATTATTTGAATTTCAAGATCTCCGGAGATTTGTTTATTGTGAAAATGTTTATTTTAATTAATGTATTTGATTTTTGAAAATGATTTATTGAGAAAATACTTTCTATTTGTGACTTATTAAACAAATACCTTCTATTTCAATGAGAAAATGTTGACTTCACAAAAATACCTATGATTTTATAAAAATAATTTATTTAATGCTAACCATTTTTATTGAAGAATTTTACCAAACAGTTTAGTATAAAAGCATTCTTAAAAGAAATAAAAAGGAGTTCTCTTATTTTTGGATAGGTTTATTGGGAAGATAATTAGTTTCATACTTTACTTATTCTCAATTAAATAAAATAGGCTATATACATGTATAAATGTGCATAAAATGACCAATAATCCTCTTCTCATATTAATTCAAATGTGAAGTTCTCCGAATGATGCCTATAAGTTTATTATGAACAATCGTTCTATTTTATGTGTTTTTGCATAATTTAGGCGTAACCATGCTTAGAGCAACACTTAGAAAAATTTCAAACACGCAGTGGCATTTTTGTAATATCGATAAACTTTCAAGGAATTTAAAAAATTGAATAACTTTCTCTAGGAAGCTCGAAGTACTCGAGTAGATACTTGTTGGAAAGTTTGAGAAGTGTACTTTGCAATGGAACCAATTGCCAAGTACTCTCTATGGTAAAAATTAAAGTTTCAAGTACTTTAAAGTGCTATCGCGTTAACTAACCCGAGAAACAATAGATTTTATTAAATCAATAACTTTTGCTAGGAATCTCGGACTTAGGCAAATAAGGACTTTTTGGAAAGCTTGAGGAGTATACTCTATCATGGATCCATTTGCCAAGTACTTTCTGCAGGGAAAAATAAAATTCTAAGTACCTTAAGGTGCTATCACGTTAACGAAGCTTAACAACATTGGATTTTATAAATTGAATAACTTTCTCTACAAAGGTCAAAAACATGTAAATAAGAACACTTAGGAATCCTTGGGAAGTGCACTTTACATGACCCTACTTAGTTTACTAAGTTTCGAGGTGAAAGTCAAGCTTTATGTAATTTAAGAACGCATCACGTTAAGCGCTAAAGTGACCACAAATTAAATGTTTTAATAAGTAAATCTTCACCAAATTTGGGCACATCACTCCCACTAGCATGTTTCATCATTTTATACATGACTTTGATTGATTGGAACATATTCACATCATTTTGGACATTATTTGTTAAGTAAGCTACAATTGCCCTAGTTAGTGCACGAGAAGAAATGATTACAAAAATTTCTCTTGATATTTGCTTATGGTGCTCAATCATGAGGCAAATAGGTTTTTAACATGAATATTATGTTTAGTGGTCTGTCATGTTACATTATTTGAAGGGTAGCATTTTCCGGAGGATATTTGCCATATCTACTAGGACAAAAAGGGAAAAATGTTGTTTTAAGAAAAGGATAAAAAGCAATTTATTTGCTTCTGGTGCTCAATCATAAAAATGGCTATAACCATCATAAGAATCTGGTTTAGTAATATTTTATGCTTAATGGTCATTCATGAGTTGATATGGTGAAACGTGTGTAAAAATGAAATATAGTCATTTGGCCATGTTTAAGTGTTATGTAATAATTGTCATTCTTGCTTATGAGTATATGCCATCCTGCCATGTACTATGCTTTTGCAAGGTTATGCATTATTTGAATAGGGCAGCACTCATCGCTTAAGATTTTGCTATGCACCGATCATCATTTTGCCATATAGCTCTATGGATAGAATATGCCGTACGGGTTGCTTATCATTTCATGCACATGTCCACTCTATTTTCATAATCATGGCAGCAAGCATGCCTAAATGGGTATTTCATTTTATTCATGTGCATTTTGCAATGCCAAATTATTTGCTAAGTATAAATTCATGTTCATGTTACATAGCTTATGTTCCTTTTAATTAGAAGGATATCCCCATGACATATCCTATATAAATTATCATCATAAGCAATCATCTTCATCCCCACAGGGGCATGTTGATTTTATGCAACCATTGAATTAGATTTCGTTATTGAGGCAGTTCCATGAACTAAATATCCGTGTATGTTTCCATACTCACATCACGCATTGCATCCATATAGGGACCCCGATCGAAGAAAGAAATCACGTGAAGGATCCCCCTGAATTGAGCTTGGTTGAGAGTGCTATCTTCGAGCAAAGCCAAGGCAAGCCCCGGTGCATAATCCCATTGTTTAGCTTTTGGTTTAATTCACATATGTCCATGTTTATGTATTGTGCACTTATGTTTAGGAGTTGATCGCAACCCTAGTTGCATTATGATCCCTATTGCCTATGGTTTTTGGATAGGTATAATCTTTTTCCGATAGAATGGCTATGCTTAAATGAGTCACCGGTAGCAACACCGAGTGGTTTGGAGACTTCTAGGTATAGGTTCAAATATTGTTACCTCTCACATGATTAAATTGGAGACCGTACGGGGAAGATCACGTGTAGGATGCGGTGACAAGGTTGGCCCTTGTCCGCCATAGCCCCGTCTCGTATCGGTTGAGGACCGTTCGTTGTGACTCTGCGAGCAAGTATTAAGTTGTGTACCAAATGCATACCTTCGTATGAGAGTTGGTAAACCGATGTAACTTGAGAATCATAGTGTTGGACGATAACTCCTCCCTTTGTGAAAAGTGGCGATCCACGGTGGATGCACGGGTTTGTGAGTAGATTGAGGGTGTATTGTTTACCCTTGGACCCGACACTATTATGGTTGCATGGGGAACGCACACTCGGAGGGTGGACCCAGCTCATATCTATAGTGATCTCGTGAAAGGTGGCCATACGTTTTCTTAAATGATGCGAATTGTCGTGCATTTGGGTTTCTCTTGCAGGATGTAAATCGATATATATTGCCGTCCCTCGCGCTGATGAGTACCACATGTCTCGAGCGGAACGCATCGTAGTAATGAAGTGAATATGGATATTATACTTGCTGATTTCGAAGTACTTAATCTTTATACTGCAACCATGTTTGCTAGTCTTGCTCATTAAATTTATGTTTATGTTACAACCCTTTTAATATGGCTAAAAGATGAATTTAGACTTGTTCATAAGTGCTGTTTTTGGCTATTTCTAGCAAGCTCTGGTCAGCCCTCGCATACTAGGAGTTGGTTTTAGAAACCATTTTTTGTCGGGTAAGACTTGCCGAGTATATTAGATACTCGGGGCTTTGTTGTTAACATTTTTGTGCAGGTGAGATTGACGAGAAGAATGAGCACATCTACGGGCTTGATGTGTTACATTTTAGGCAACTATCGTCGAGATTATCTTTACGCTTCCGCTCATTGTATATTAATGTATATTAAATCTGAATTTCGAACTCTATGTATAATAATAACTTGAAATTCAGAGGTAAAATATATCATTCATGTATCTAAACATGTATATGAAAATTGTGGATGTATCGTTAACGTATGTGCAATGAACGTTCGCTTCGTCGAATGTCTCCCGATGCGGTCCTGTGCGACAATCCCTCTTGTTTTGCAAGGTAGGTGTGTCACAGGCTCGTGCTCCACGGTGGATGAAACCGCGGGGTTCCAGGGCTGAGAGCATTACTTGCTCGCGGTGAAGCTCGTCGCAAGGTTGGAGGAGCTTGGGGAGGCTTGGAAGGCGTGGCTCGACGGAGAGGAGGCGGGCGGTGGTGGTCGACGGCGAGGAAGAACGGGATTCCCTAGCGCAGCCCTACACGGAAGGGGTTGGGAGTGAGCCGCGGGCTTCGCCGGGACGGGGAGTAGTCTCTAGAAGTGGAGGAAGGACATGAGCTCACCTCTGCTGTGACTAATTGGACATGGCGGACGGCGGGGATGAAACAGGGGATTTTCTTTTGTTCCGACGATTCGACGGGGAGTAAAGGGAAAAGGTGGGTTGGGGCGTTGCGTAGAGAAGTGGGGAAGTTTGCGCACGCCGGCTCAAGTCGTTGGAGTGAGGTGAGGGGGCGCGAGCTAGGCGGTTGAGAGAGCCGGTCATGGCGGCGGGGAGAGAGAGACGACGACCATCAACGGCCAAAGTTTCGCGTGAAATCAACGTGACCTTGGTGATGTGTGACGCGTGGGAGGTCTCGTCGTGGCGAGAGGACGGCGACCGTCGGCTGGCCTTGGCACCAACGCCGGGGATGACACTCGGGCGGTGGCCCTGCACTCGTGCGATTATCGTACACGTAATGTTCCTCCAATTTACTGAATTGCCACCGCCTACTCATTCTGGTTTTGCTTCAAAACAATATTTTTAGTGCACGTTTTTCCAAACCAAAATTTATGTGAAATCCTCATAGTGTGATGAACAATTCTAGTTTTGCTCTAAAAAATTTATAAAAAATCGGAGAGATGTGTTGTTTTTATCGTCTTCGCCTATTTTTCTTGGAACTTTGTGGCATTGTAAAAATTTGGGAAAATGTCCTAAAATCTTCTTTTGATGTGTGCTACCATAATATGCAAAAATATGGAGGTGCCATCATGGGGGATCATCATGTTTTGGAAAGTTAGGGTTTTATTCTTTTGAAATGAACTGAAAACCCTAATTTGCTATTTTATGCAATGATTGCCCTAATTGAGGTTTTGCACATGCAAATGGAGAATTAGTACGAGTGCAATTGCTTAATTGTGACATGGGATGTCACACCTAGCTGGAAGGAATTTCATTAAGTCTTCGAGAGAATGTCATAATCCTGAAGGAATCATGGACATGAAGAATGAGGAATTCTAGAAGCTGCACCGGGGTTCCATGACCATAAACCAAGTACCTCAAAAAGTTCACTTAGCTATCCCGCTATGCCCAGGAGAGGACAAGAAGACGTAGTAATGCTTCAAGAACGGCCTACGTGGATCTATCAAGCACCCACGCCATGGGGAACATATACCCGGACTTCAACACCTCGATGAACCGCTGCATACCGATGGAAGAATCCATCAACATGGAGAACAATGACCGCAAGCGCAAGTTCGAGGAGCACCAGGAAAGAGCCTAGAGATAACGCACCGGGAATGCTCGGAGGTTTGCACCTCATCTAGTGATGCGATACCGCACCGGTGGTAACGATCAGCCACCCGCACCCCGCCGGGCCCCAAGCCGAGCTATGCCCCTCCTTAGAGGAGCAACGCTATCGTCAACCAAACCCGAGCAATGCAAACAAGGGTTGCTATCATTGCTTTGAATTCACCCACAGGATTGCCATGTGTCCCTACAAGAATGTGGGAATCAAAGCCTCCTCCAGCTCAGCGAGTCAAGGCTACGGGTTCCCCATGTACCGGACAGACCACGCCCGCCCGAGCTACAACCGTGGAAAGGTGAACCACATTGCTATTTAGCAAGTCGAAGATACACCGGATGTTGTGCTCGGTGAGTACCTAGTCAACTCTACCATTGCAATAGTTCCGTTTGATTCGGAACTCACCCGTAAGGACGCCAAATTCCGAGTGGAGCCCACGAGTGTGAAAAGAGGTTTCAAGAATTGAAGAAAAGACTCACTCGAAGCCCCAATACTCACTCGCCGGATACCCGCAAGGATTTCGTGGTCTACTCGTGATGCATCCCGAAGTGGACTAGGAGGTGTGCTCATGCAAGATAACCGATTTGTTGCGTATGCCTCAAGACAACTCAAGCCACACTAGCAGAATTACCCGACACATGATTTGGGACTAGCAGCCATAGTGCATGCACTTAAGATTTGGAGGCACTACCTCATTGCTAACAAATGCAAGTTTTTCACGGACCATAGAAGTCTGAAGTATATCTTCACCCAGCCAGACCTCAATTTGTGACAAAGGAGATGGTTGGAGCCGATAAAGGATTATGACCTAGATGTCCAAGTATCACCGAGCAAAGGCTAATGTAGTGGCCGATGCACTCGATCGTAAGGCCTACTCGCAATAATATAAGAGCCACCACCACCATCAGCCCCGAGTTAGCCCAAGAGATGAACAACTTAAACTTACACATAACTCCCCTAGGAGGAGCACAAGTGCTAGAGTTACGGCCAAACCTAGAGGCAAGGATTAGAAAGGCTCAACTACAAGACTCGGAAACCTTGGAGCAATAGCAACATGTAACAGAGAATAAGGCACCAGGACACCGAGTGGATGAAAAAGGAACCCTATGGTTTGAGAATAGAATATGTGTCCCAATGTGGACAACATTCGGATGCTTGTAATGGAAGAATCCCACTTCTCCACATACACGATCCATCCAGGAGCCACCAAGATGTACCAGGATCCGAGCGAAATACTCGGTGGAATGGAATGAAAAGGGACATAGCAAAATGTGTTGCCCGTTGCGACCTTTGCGATCCGATCAAGGCAGAGCACCGAAGCCGCCTAGTCTCGTTGCAACCCTTCGGATACCCACATGGAGATGGGATGACATAGCTATGGACTTCATAATAGGCTTACCGCGTACGCCAAAAGGGAATGACTCAATATGGGTCGGTCGATAGATCGACCAAAGTTGCTCACTTTATAGCGGTAAAGAAAACCTATAGAGGAGATAAGTTAGCTCAGCTTATACATTGACAACTTGCTGAAGCTACACAGGGTGCCCTCCTTAATAGTTTTAGATCGAGCTACCCAGTTTACCTCTCACTTTTGGGAAAGCTTGCATGATAAGCTGCAGGCAAGACTTGACTACAGCTCGGCCTACCACACCCGGACCGATGACCAAACCGAGTGAGTCAACCAGGTTCTTGAGGACATACTCGTGAGCATATCGATATTGTATCGAAATTAAGCATAAACATCATCATTTCATGTAATCATAGTTTATCATTTCATGTGACGTTGCATATCGATATTGTAGTTATTAACTCGTCGGTTAACGACCATGTCGATGAAAGCATTACATATTATAACATACGCATTCATGCACGCATGTTGCTGATTCACGACATATTGATGATCGATCTAGGTCCTGACGTGATCGACGTTCCGTCCGAGGCGAAGCAGGAGACGTGAACATCGACGTCGTCCCAACCACCGAGGAATCGAACGCCAACGTGAATCGAGGCAAGCCTCGGTGCATCCTACCTATGTTTTAAAATCTTTTACTTTTATCACGGTAGTCAGGTTATGTTTGTGCACTAGGTGATAGGGAATGATTGACACCCTAGATGCATGAGATAGGTTTCCTTTATTCGTGATATAGTGGTACGGGTAGCTCAATAGAAGCTAGGCTTAATTCATAGTCGCAACGGTAGTGGATTTAGGTGATCTTAAAGCATGGAGACTTTAAGTGTTTGATGTAGTTGTCGTTAATTTGAAGAATGTGTTAATGAAATTGAGACCGGACGGGCCCCGTAGGAGAAAGGGCAAGACAAGATCGAGGTCTTGCAAGGTGGTAGCCCCGTCTGTTTCGAGTCAAGGACCGTACCGTTGTCGACCTAGTTGAACAAGTTTGAACGTAACGTACTACATGCTGGTGTAATGGGCCCAGCAAGCTGATGTACCCTACCGCCCGGGGATGTGTTGTAGCCAACTCTCTTTTGCTGGCTGTTTGTGAGATCGGAGTCTCACGGGAGGGAAATGGGTCGCCCACGGATGAAGTCGTGGGGTGGCCATATTCCCGGGGAGAATGGAAACGACTATTCTTCCGCCGGTGTTAGCGGGAAAGGTTGTTGTAGACGACCGGTGGGGTGCGTATACGTCGTGTTGTCCGGTTTTGCCAGCTGGTATAAAATCGATTCGAATCGCTGTCCCTCGCCGTAATGAGTACCGCTTGTTTAGCTCATTGCATCGTAGTTAATCAAGTGAAAGATGGAGGAAAGAGAAAAAAGAGCTGTTGGTCAAAGATAATCTTTTCTTGCAAACTTGATTGCAGTAGTTATAGGCTGCAACCAATAGTTAGGTAATAAACTCAACATGGAGCTAAAACTTGAAAGTAAGGATCCACCATTAGCGCTGTTTTCGCAAGGAAGTCAACCCCACAGCAATAAAGCCTTTGCACACTAGGCGTCGGCCTTAGCGTGCTCGTTGACGGGTCACTCTTGCTGAGTATTAGATTACTCGGGGTTTGTTCGTTGATTTCAGGCCATGAGTCGTACTACCACGACTCGTACGCTAGCTTCCCGGAGGAGGAGCAGGTGCCCGAGGGTGGTTCCCTCCGGTCGGAACGGATCCCGACGCCGTGAAGGATGAGGATCGTGGTGTACGACGGGCTCGGTACATCACGTTAGTCGCCCTAGGTAGTCTTTTGTTGTAAATAGAGTAGGTTCCGCTGCCGGATCGTTAGTGTTTCAAACTTCGGTATTTAATAAGCTTCCGCTGTATAATGTTTGTATTTCGAAAACCTGATTGTATTATACCATGATGTATATATTCTTGCTTGTGTGAGATGCTTGAACTGTTGTAACTCACTTCGTCGAGTGTTCCCCTGTGCCGATTCCTGGGTGTCTTGGAAGGGATGTCACACTCCACTTGCTCTTCTCCATCACTACGGTTCTTCGGCGCCAAGCATTCTCCAATGTATGGTCCATCACAGCCAAGTCTTGTTATTCCTTCATCTTCATACCATCCTAAACCCCATATCATTTTGTATCTCACAATTAACCCATACTCCTTTTTCTCCTTTAGTTGATTTGATTTTGATTGATACTTTCTTGATAAAGAATGTCCTTCTTCTTTTCATAATTATCATAGTAGAGACATATAAAGATAAGATTGTACACCCATGTCTCTTCTTTATTTTTATGCTCACTTGTTTGTTATACATAGAAATCTTCATCTTATGGAATCCATGATCTCATATAAATAATATCCATAAGTGCGCTAGTCAATGATGGTTCATAAAGATATTGAAATTGAATTCTTGCTCATCGTCTCAATAAACACATTAGTCCTTTAATCGTTTTGTCAATCAACTCACCAAAACCGACTAGGGGCCTAGATGCACTTACACTATTACTCGCTTATTTTCGCACCTATCTAGGTTAAGTACTCTTACATGCATTAATCCTTGCAATTATTTTGCCGGAACCTATATGTTGTATGATAATCCGCTCATGAACGAAGAAGGGGTTCGGTTCGGAGGCCCAACATTCTAGATCCACGTCACTCATCGTGCTCTCGCCCGGATATGGGCTACACAACTTCTTGGTGCTAAGAGGAACGTTGTAAAGCAAGAGGGATTATCATACAGGATCACATCGGGAGACATTCAACGAAGCGAACGTACATTGCACATACACCAACGATACATTCACAATTTACATAGCATAATTAAGTGCATGGGTAGCAAATTTTACACATGATATTCAAGTTATTACAAACAATAAACTTCGAATTCAGATTACAGTACCACTTGAAGTTTAAATCCCAACTTACATTACTTAATATACAATGTGCATAAGCGTAAATATCTCGACAATAAATATATACAACTTATTTAGGAGACCGCATCAGCCCATACGACGTGGCTTCACTCACGGTTCGGTGAAGATGGAACCCACACCACGGTCCATTCCCGGGGCTCCGACCTTGCCACACAAATTTCCCGCAACGATCACGAGTATTCGGGCTACGGGATTCCTGAAATTAATTTAAACGCAAACCCCGAGTATCTAATATACTCGCAAGGCTTACCCGTCAAAAATGGTTCTAAGAACCGACCCTAATATGCAGTATTCTGAACTTTCCATGTTTTAGCCAATTTAAAAGGGTGGAGACAGGAATATAAATTTAGTGAGCAATTCTAGGAAAACATGGTTGCAATACATAAAGTAATTCTTCCAAATCAGCAAGCTTAATCATCATATTCTCTTTGTATACGTAAAGCAATCTGCTCGAGACAAGTGGTACTCATCATCGCTAGGGACAGCGATATATATCGATTTACACCCTACAGGGAAACCCAAATGCACGACACACGCATCATTTAAGAACACGTATGGCCACCTTTCATAAGACCACCGTAGATATGAGCCGGGTCCACCCTCCGAGTGTGCGTTCCACATGCAACCACGGTAGCGTCGGGTCCAAGGGTAACAACACACCCACCGTCTACTCACAAACCCGTGCATCCGCCGTGACCAACACTTTGCACAAAGGGTTGAGTGACCGTCCAACACTACGACTCTCAAGTTACATCGGTTTACCAACCCCCATACGAAGGTATGCATTTGGTACACAACTCAATACTTGCTCGCGGAGTCACAACGAACGGTCCTCAATCGACACGCACGGAGCTATGGCGCACAAGGGCCAACCTTATCACCGCACTCCTACACATGCACTTCCCCGTACGGTCTCCAATTTAATCATGTGAGGTTAACAATAATTGAATCCCTAGACCGGATGGTCTCCAAACCACTCGGTGTTGCTACCGATGAACTCATTAAGCATAGCATGTAACGAACAGGATTATACCTAGCCAAATACCATGGGAATAGGGATCTAATGCAGCTAGGTTACGATCAACTCCTGAACGTAATGCACAACACAAAACATAGACTTAAGTGAATTAAAGACGAAAAATTTAAACAAGTAGGATTATGCTCCGGGCTTGCCTTGGTTCGGTTCGCAGTTAGCACACTCAAATATACTCAATTCAAGCTACTGCCCTTTTGATGTTCGCCTTCGATCGGGGTTCCTATATGTATGCAATGCGATGCGTGAGTATGAGCGAATTCTTAGATATTTAGTTCATGGAACTGTCTCAATAACGAAATCTAATGAAATGTTTGCATAAAATAAACATGCTTATGTGAAGGTGAGTTGATTTCTCGTGATGATGATTTATGTAGATAATGTCATGGGGACAACCTTCTAATTAGAAGAAACATAAACTACGTAGCATAAATATGCATGTCTATTTAGCAAGCAAGAGAGTATGGCAAGAATGAGTAATGTACATGAATAAAATGGAATAAACATCTAAGTATGTGGCTGCCATGGTATAAAAACACGGTAAATGTGCACATAAAATAATAACTAACATGAGGCGATCTAGGCAAAATTTATTAAAGGGCAAGTCTTAACATGCACCATTATTGCATCTTTTCATAGTTGCCACTAAGCATAAAAGTACTACACGGATCCTCTTGATGATTTTAATCATTTTATGATTGAGCACCAAAAGCAAATATGAATTCACCTAAGTTTTTCCTACGATGCAAAGACCAAGCAAACTAATCTACTTAAGCAAAATGTTAAAATTCAACATGACATGCTCAAATGCATCGGAACCATGTGTGATATGATGAAACCTGCTAAATGAAATGGTGTGTTCAAATTTGGTGATGTTTTATTTGCAAAACCATTCCATTTAAATCCATTTCGGGGCTTATCACGAAGCCTTCTTAGTTGGCACAAAACATAACTTTTCGCCATAGAACATGGGTAAACTCGAACCAATTTAAAGGCGTACGGCAAGAATGTCCGTACAAGGCCTCAAAAGGAGTAACTCTAGAGCTTTCTTGGTAACTATTGTTGTAGGAAAACTCAATGAAAGGCAGTTGATCATCCCAATTTCCTTTTTGTGTTAAAGCACACGCTCTCAACATATCTTCCTAATATTGTATTAATCTTTCCGATTGTCCGTCGGTTTGTGGGTGATATGTAGAGCTTCGGATTAAGGTAGTACCAAGACTAGCATGCAATTGTTCCCAAAATCGAGAAACAAATTGCGGACCTCGATCTGAAATAATAGTCTTTGGCACACCGTGCAAACATAGCACACGGGCATTATACAATTCAGCATACTTCTTAGCACCGTAGGTGGTATGTACTGGAATAAAGTGTGCTGATATCGTCAATCTATCGACGATTACCCATATGGAATCATGTTTCTTGGATGTGAGAGGTAATCCAACAACAAGGTCCATTGCTATGTCTTCCCCTTTCCAAGCGGGAATTTTTAATGGGTGCAGTAGGCCTGCTTTCTTGAGATGATCTGCCTTGACACGTTGGCATGTGTCGCACTCGGCAACATAACGAGCCCCTTCTCGCTTCATGCGAGTCCACCAAAATTTTTCTCTCAACCCACGGTACATTTTATTACTACCGGGCTGTATGGAATATTTAGATAAATGTGCTTTGTCAAGAATTTTCTTTCGTAGTTCCATATCCTTTGGAACAACGAGACGGTTGTTGAACCATAAAACTCCATTATCATCTTGACGAAAACATTTAGCCTTTTACCCAAATTCTGCCGGATGTGTTCCATACCTTCATCCTTTTTCCGAGCTTCAACAATTTCTTCTCGGAGAGTAGGAACAAGAGCAAAATTGTGCAACGCACCATAAGGGATGATGTGAAGGTACATATTATTTCCATTTTCAGATTTGCCGGCATTTTCCATAGAGCGGTGAAAGTGCATCTAGGCCCCTCATTTTATTTTGGATGATTGATATCAATACAATTAAATTTGGACTAATGTTTTCATGAGAATGTGTGTAGTGAATGTAACACCCTGAAATTTTAAATTTTGGGTTGTGCATGAAATTCACAAAATTTTAAAACTTTTTAAAGCATATTTCAATATTATCTAAAGGATAATATTATAAATATATCTTTCTTTCTTCCTCCTTTAGGAGGAAGAGTTATCTTTTAAACTCAAACAATTATTTTGATTATAAAGTTTCTTTGTTGAATTTCCAAATGTACCTATGATTTGTTTTGGATTATGAAAATGACTTAATGTAAAGATTGTATTTGATTATTTTAGAAAGCAATAGTTAACACAAGGTATTTTCCTTTTTGCAAGAAAAATAGAAGTGAGTATCATTTTATGTGAACCAAAGAGTTGTTTTTGAAAGATAAATAAAGTTTGATCTATGGAAACATTTATTTAAGAAATACTTTTGATTTATGAAGGTAAATTTTAAGAAAATGATTTAAGAAAATAAATTAATAAACAATTATATCTGATTTATGAAAATAAGTTTATTTCAAAAGGCATTATTTTATACAAGATATTTCACCTTGAAAACAAAATGAGAGCTTTATCATTTCATGTGAGAAAAAGGAGCTACTTTTGAAAATAAATAAAGTTCAATTTATAAATGATTTTGCTTTGAGAAATACTCTAATTTGATTTGTAGTTTAAATGCTTTAAATGTGTGAAAAGGGTTTATCAAATAAATGTATTTGATTTATGTAAATGTTTGCTTAATAAATGTAATAGATCTATGAAAACTAGTTTCTTCTATCAATACATGGGGTTTATAAAAGAATTTATGAATAAATATTTATTTTGTTTAAGGTATTTTATCTATGATATTTTAATGTCAAAGTATTTTAGAAATGGAATGAAAAGGGAGCTATATTTTGCTCAATAAGTTTAATTTCAAAAACTATTTATTTCATACTATCTTTACCTATTTTCAATCAAATCTAAATTAGGCTATAAATAATTATGTGGTTTGGTTGCTTTCATGATGTGAAGTTGCATTAGAGTTTTATTGATTGAAAATGTATTTTGAAATTCGTATGGAATTCGTTCTCTATTTAATTTGTTAGTAAGAAATAGAAGCTAGGAGTAGAAAAATAAAAAGGAAAGAAGAAAACAAAACCCAGTGCCACTTGGTCCGAAACTACCTAAGGCCCAAGCACCTCGCGCCACCCTTTTCCCTATCCCGTCGCCACCTCCCGCGTTCCCCTAAGCCCAACGCCGCCGCCGCCATCGCCGCTGTTGCTCTCGCTCGACGCGACGCCGCACGGAGCCGTCCCAATGCCCGACGACCCTCCGCCAAGCCCCGCAACACCACGCCGCCACCACCGGTGCCGACGCGACAAAGAGCGGTGACCTATCGAGGACGAGCAAGGTCACCGGACCCCTTCATCCCCGCTTCGCCGCCACGAGCTCTCCTCCGACCGTTCCCCGAGCGAGTGGACCCCGTGTGAGCTCGCCATCCTCTCCTCGTCCTCCTGGGCCAATCGTGGCGAAGAACGGGGTGCCGTATCGCTAGATCGAGCAACTCCGGCGATGCGCCATCGCGGAGTGTCGCCGGCGGCGACCAAAGCCGGTTGGAACAGGGCCGTCCGATCGAGGATGAACGATCCAGATTAGAACCTCGAAGGGGTATGAGCCCCCGTCCACGAGTGGACCCGTGGACCGGAGATATCCCCGCGGTCCACGACCTCATAGACCCGGTCCATGATTTTTCTAAATTAATTTAATTCATTTAAAATCCGATACATCGACAACTTTACAAATAAGCCCCCGATGTTTTATATAATCACATCTAGGCCCTCTGTTTTTACATAAACACCCTTATTTTTAGTTTTAATTATGTTTTGGCCCATGCTAATGCATAGGACAATAACTTTTGCATTCTCGCCCCTATAGATATATTTATTTATGTTTAGGTCCTAAACTTTTACAAAAACAACCCTAGGTTTTTCATAAATTATATTTTAGTCCAAGTACTTTTACATTTTAGTCCCTATACTTTTTGAAAATTATGAATAGGTCCCTGATCCGGCTATTTTATAAATAGGCCCTTACAGCTTTGTAAATTAACGATTAGGTCCTTCTAATTATAATATCCAACCATATGCTTTATTTTAATTCTGTTTTAATCCTCGCCGCATGCTAGGACTATAAAAATTGCAAATTAGCCCTTGTTGTTTGTTAACTTTACGAGCGTATATTTTGTGACTAGGAAAATTTACACGCTAGCCCTCTAAGTCTATAGTTAATTACGTTTAAGTCCTTATCTTTTTCAAAGGGAGCCTTAGCCTACATTTTAAATTTGTTTTTGTCCTAATCTTTTTCGTTAAGACTTTTAGTTAATTGTTAAACTATTTTTAAGTCTTTAAGCCATATTTATTTCACGGTTTTAATTATCATCTTTTTACGAAACACCCCTACCTTTTTATTAAATTACATTTGTGCCCCTGTTTTCTCAAACTACATTAAATCATGTTCTTTTACAAAATGAACCTTGGTGTTTTATAAACTTATATTTTTAGACCCGAACCATTTTACTCTTTAGCCCTTGAACTTTTCCATATTTACGAGAATGGTCCTTAATTTGTCTGTTTTTACATTTTAAACCCTAGGTCTTTAAATGCTCATAACTTTTCGCTCGTAACTCCGATTAAGTCGACTCTTGCGCTCACGAGATCGTGGAGACGAGTACTATTTATTAGTACTGTTTTCATAGTCATTAGGTATTGTTTGGTGTACTATTTTTTATTTTGCTTGTATGCTTGTTTCTTGCATGTTTTGTGTCGGTGTGACGTTAAATAGAAGAACGTGCATTTCGAAGACCTCAAGAGCAAGACTTGAAGACATGAGCAGCAGCAAAGGGAAGCAGGCAAGTGTCCTTGATGCACATTGCGCCTACTTCGACTATCTGAATTTATTGTTATGCATTGCATTTAATTTGAATCCTATTGTGTCATATCCTGTTCCATACTATTTCCTTGTCGCCTTGGTTTTGGGTGTAGTGTTATAGTGTGGGTACGTCATTGCTTAGCATGCTCACAATGGGGTTTACAACCGAACTAAATGCTAATCTTGATTAAGTATCCACTTGAACGTAATGATCAAGAACTGGTAATGCTTTTTAGCAACATGGAACTTAGGTGATCCCGACGGGAGGATTGTCGATGATGGTGCCGGTGCACACCTGTCGGGTGTGGTGGTACCTGTTTGGGATCATAAGGACCGGTTCTTGGAGCGGCAACCCAGGACTTCCGCACAAAGCACGGGGCTGATAATGGGTAGGTAAGGTTTAGTACCAAGGTAGCTTCCCGGTTCTGCGAGCGTCGAGGAAGGATGAAGGAAGAAGGCGTCTTCTAGATTCGAAGCGAGGGAAGGCAGAGTACTTGAAGCCATGGTGCAAGAGGGGGCCCCTGGGTGATGCGTCACTTTGATGGCGGTGAAACCTTAGCATGGGCGTTTTGCAAGCCGGGAAGTCCTTCGAAAGATCTTGCGGTGATCTCTTGGCCTCACACCTAAGGAAGTGTGCTCGGTAAAATGGAGGTTTTAGTCACCGACGGGTGATGGAATCACCGACCTGTGGGTAAAGTTGTGCCACCTCTCGCAGAGTGTAAAACCGTTATAACGAGCATGTTCACGGTCACGAACGGCCCGGATCCTCACGAGAACTAGAGGGTATGGACGGGTCGAGTAACTTGTAGATTGCTACGGGCGGGGTAACCTCGTAGTGTGGTTGGCTACATGCGAGGTAACCTCGTAGTGTGATTTGCTACAAGCGGGGTAACTTGTAGGTGTGTTTTGTCTGTAAGTAGAGTAGCTTGCGAGTGGTTGACAGGTGGGGTAGCCTCGTTGGTTCATCTATTACATAGTAAATAGGTTGTTTAATTAACTTGACTAGTATAGGTGCTTCTATTGCAAACCATGTGTTAGCCTTCCTTTCATTCCGCTTACATGTCATATATTCCCACACTTGCTGAGTATGACATGTACTCATTATTGCTATTTCCCTTTTTGCTACAATCAATTGTTGCTCGGAAGATGGAGAAGACCACCGTTGAGAAAGGTCTAGGCGTGCGAAACCCCTGGTCGATTGCTCGTGGTGTTATGGAGTCTTCCGCTAGCATATATTGTATTTAGTCCTTTGAGACAATATTGATGTAAGTATTTGATTTATTAAAGACATTGTTCTTTTATCATATTATTTGTCCCGTATGCGTGAAAACTTGTTCCCGGGCACGCATACGGATGCATTCGGTTTTGGTAGTTAAAACCGGGTGTGATAGTGAATATCCAAAGAACATGAAAGCATAGCAAGTTTAATCAAAAAAAGAAAAGAAATGAGAAAAATTAATAAAGAAGAAAATGGAGAAGATCTATCTCAAAGCTTGAGCTTCGTGTTTTATCTTTGCTTTGAGTCATAGGGATGTCGTACTATAAAGAGGGATGCAAATCACAATCTTGGCAAAGAATGAAGATGCTCACAAAACCCAAGAAAAACCATCTCAAGCCTATTCCTTCAGGACCCACCGAAGTTCCGGTGTGGCATCGGAAGTTCCGGTAGGCTAACAGAGAGTTTGAGCTCCCTGGAATGCCATACCGGAAGCTCCGGTCCCCGGTATTGGAAGCTCCGGTAGGCTAACGAGAGAGTTTGAGATCTCTCGGAATGCCATACCGGAAGTTCCGGTCCCTAGTACCGGAAGTTCCGGTAGGCTAACAGAGAGTTTGAGCTCTCGGGAATGCCATACCGAAAGTTCCGGTCTCCGGTACTGGAAGTTTCGGTAGGCTAACAGAGAGTTTTGAACTCTCTAGAATGCCATACCGGAAGTTCCGATAGGACACGGAAGCTCCGGTGCGGCCCCGTTTTCAAACCCTAAACCTACGTACCGGAAGCTCCGGTAACCCACCGGAAGTTCCGGTGCGGATCGAAATCTAGACCTAACCCTAGATCCGACCATAACGGAACTTCCGATACTCTATCGGAAGTTCCGGTGCGGGTCGTTTAGACAGAGCCAACGGCTCTTTTTGGAGCTGTGGTATATAAGCCACACTCCACCCCTCACTCATCCTCTCTTGCACATTCCGAACTCCAACACGGTTGAGCCACATTCCACTCACTCCAGCATCCTTTCCAAAAGCAAAAATTCCATCCTTGAGCTAGGATTCGAGTGAGAGACTTTTAGCAAGAGATTGAGAGACTTGATTCCATTTTTGAGCATCTTCACTCCCGTCAAGCTTGCGATTTGGATTTGTTACTCTTGGTGCTTTGAGCTCCCGGACGGCTAGGTGTGCTCGTGAGCTCCCAACTTGTCCGGTGATGCCGAGAATTTTGTATTACCCGTCCCGAAAGGGGCATTGATAGTGGAAAACTCAAGTTCAACCTTTGTGGTAACTTGAGCGAGAAATAGGGTTGAAAGAAACCCGGTCCTTGGTAGACTTTCTCAACGGAGACGTAGAGTCCTAGGTGGACTTGAACTTCGATGAAAAATCCGTGTCTTGTGTGCTCTCTCTCCTTTTAATTAAGCGCGTTGTTGTTTACTTTGTTAGGTTGCTTGTTAGTTTTCCTTTGTGCCTTTAAATTCTAGAATTGCATAGGGTTGTGTTTTTCTTTCTTTCAAATCACTAGAATTGTGTAGGGCTTTATTCCGCAATTTACACCCTACACCGGAAGTTCCGGTATTTGATGTTTTTGCCTTAGTCTTATTTCGCAGAAATTTTTAGGATTGCCAATTCACCCCCCCCCCTCTAGGCGACTTTGAAGCAGATTTCTAATTGATTGCATTGGTGTTTGCAGCTTAATGCATCGGGAACTACATTAGCCTTTCCGGGATGGTAATGAATTTCCAATTCATAGTCTTTTATTAACTCTAGCCATCTTCTTTGCGTCATATTTAGTTCTTGCAGATTGAAAATATATTTGAGGCTTTTGTGATCGGTGTAGAGATGCACAAGATTTCCTAGAAGATAATGTCTCCAAGTTTGGAGAGCAAGAACCACCGTGGCCAATTCGAGATCATGAGTAGGATAATGTTTTTCATGTTTGCGGAGCTGACGTGATGCATAGGCAATAACTCGGCCTTCTTGCATAAGAACACAACCCAATCCTATGTCGGACGCATCACAATATACGTCGAACAGCTTGGTGATGTCAGATTGAGCTAAAACTGGAACGGTGGTTAAATGCTTCTTCAAGGTTTGGAATGCATTCTCACGCTCGTGGCTCCATTTAAATGTAGAATCCTTCTCCAATAATTTTGTCATGGGCTTGGAGATGATGGAAAAATTTGGAATGAATTTCCGATAATATCCGGCAAGTCCGAGAAAGCTACGGATGTGCTTGATGGTTCTAGGATTCTTCCAATTCAGCACTTCATCAACTTTACTAGGGTCAACTAAAATTCCCTCTGCTGAAATAATATGACCCTAGAATGGAACTTTATGTAGCCAAAATTCACACTTTCTGAATTTTGCATAAAGTTGATGATCTTGTAGTCATTGAAGCACAATGCGGAGATGTTCAAGCATGTTCTTCCTCCGACTTGGAATAAATTAGGATATCATCGATGAATACCACCACGAACATGTCCAATTCCGGCATGAATACCCAGTTCATGAGGTACATGAAATAGGTCGGGGCATTTGTCGATCCAAAATACATTACGAGATATTCAAAAAGTCCATATCTCGTAGAGAAAGCGGTTTTAGGAATATCCTCCGGCAGAATTTTAATTTGGTGATAGCCGGAGCGAAGGTTAATTTTTGAGAAAACCCTTGCACCGACTTATTGATCGAACAACATATGAATTTGCGGGAGGGGATATTTATTTTTGATGGTTACCGCATTGATTGGTTGATAATTGACTCACAACCTTAATGACTTGTCTTTCTTTTTCATAAAAAGAGCGGGGCAACCCCAAGGTGAAGCGCTTGGGCGAATGTACCCCTTATCCATAAGATCATTGAGCTGCTCTTTAAATTCGGCTAATTCATTCGGAGCCATTTTATATGGTCTTCTAGATATTGGCGTCTGTATCGGGTTGAAGTTTTATTTTGAATTCAACTTCCCAATCAGGTGGCATGCCCGGCATGTCATCCGGGAATACATCAGGAAATTCACACACTACCGGAATGTCCTCTAATTTCCTTGCCTCGAGGTGCTGAATTTGAGTTCTAGAAATTTTTGGACACGGCAAAGCGAGGATTGATGGGCCATAGAGAGGTGAATTTAAATGTACTTCACGAGTATCTATGTGTAGGATAGCTTTATGGCGTTACATCCATCTCATTCCAAATATCACATCTATTCCTTGGCCATTTAAAATATTTAGCCTAGAAGGATATATTTTTCCGGCTAATTCAAGAGAGACGTTTCTTGCTTCACGATTTGTACGAATTATGCCACCGGGAGATATAATGGTGTATAGAGTTTGCAAGGTGGTAGATGATAGATGCAATTTATCCACACTTGCTTGACTAATAAAATCATGAGTGGCGCCGGAAGCAAAAAAAAAAAAAAAAAAAAAAAACGAAAGCGGGATGTTCGGCAATGGAAAACATACCCGAGAGGACTGGTTCTCCAGCTTGCACATCTTCGACCGTAGTTAAATTTACACGAAAATTCTCGGTGGGGGTTTTGTTGTGGCTGTTGTTATTGTTGCCGCGGTTATTATTATTCCCATTGTTGCCGCGGTTGTGCTTGGTTGTGATTATTTCCACCATTATTTCCATTGCTAAGGGGCCTTCGGGCCCCTCCTTCCGATGTTATGTCTTATTCATGAATAAATTGAGACTGTTATTTCTACGCGCATTGTTGTGCCCAAGATGGGGTTCCCATGCTTGGTCCTCTCGATATTATGCTACCCGAGGCATTAGGCCGTAGTTGCCTAGCATCGAAGTCCCGGGGGTTCCCCATCACTTCGGCTTGTAAGTCGTGGTTCCTAACTTAGGCTTCTTGGATGAAGTCTTTCCAAGGCATTAGGCCGTAGTTGTCTAGCGTCGAGATATTAGGGTTCCTAACTATCTTGGTCTTATGTTTTTCAAGCATGCATGCACAATTGAAAGATATTAGGCGCCAATATTTTCCATTGTTAAAAATATATTACGGACGCGAAGCCCCTTGCACAAAACTAGCCCAAAAACTCAACAAAAAATGAACACCCTCGGAAGGCACTCCTTAGACCCGACCTTAGCTTTTGCAACCTCCAAGATTCCTAGAAGACAGCCCCTAGACCCGACCCGGACGCGCATAGGTCCCCAAATAGACTCGTGCAAGGTGGCTTTGATTCGAAAGTAGGGCTAAACATGAGCCACATCATGATCGAAGGCATGCCCCGCAAAGGATACATCTTTCTTTCCCTAGAAAGTACTACGCCCTTGAAGGAGCCTCATATGTAGAACTTCTTCAAAACATCAGCATTGAAGGTGTGTGGTATGGGAATCCCATCAAGTTCAAGTAGATGATAAGCCCCTGGCAGCTTGGACTTATCAACTACGAAGGGTCCCATCCACTTCCTATTCAGCTTGGTGACATGCACTCGGATTGCGCCTAAGTACAAGGTCCCCCGGGTTGAAACTCTCTCGGGTGCACCTTGGTATTGTAGGACCTTTCCATGGATGCAATGTACTTGTGTAGGTTAGCCACGACTTGCGGGCGTGTTTCTTCAAGGAGGTCCTTAGACACATCCTCGTCATTGGCCGGTGGCCTTGTAGTACCGAAGGAGCCGGCTTGAATTTCTTCTCATGTCACGACCTCTCGCCCCATATTGCAATCCGAAGGGTGAAAAGCCCGTTGGCCTTGTGGCGGTAGTCCTTAGGGACCACAACACGTTAGGCAAGACCTCGGCCATTTGCCTTTTGGAAGACCAACAAGGGCCTTGGAGATGTTAGTGAATACATTTCCATTCATGCGCTCAACTACGCCATTGGCACGAAGATTAGTCACCGAGATTTCGCACTTTTTGATACCAATGTTGAGACAAGTAATCCCGGAACCGCCTTCGAATTGCTTGCCATTGTCTACTATCGGTTCCAAGGGAACCCCAAAGCGGCATACCACATTCTTTCAGGAGAACTTGCGCACATTCTTGGCCGTGATTTTCACGAGGGGTTCAACTTGAACCCACTCACGTAAATATTCTACTACCACTACGGCGAACCTTAAGCCCCCTAGTGCTGTTGGCAGCTCCCCTACGATGTCAATTCCCCATCGAGCTAAAGGCCATACCGGAGCGATGGGCTGCAAGGCTGTCACCGGTAAGTGAGATTGGCGACCCATCCACTAGCATCCCGAGCATACTCGCACTAGCTCTTCTCGCATTCCTTATAGTCGTTGGCCAATAGATCGGTTGCTCGAAGGCCTTGGCTACCAAAGCCCTTGGTGCTAAATGTGATGAACAAACACCCTCATGTATTTCCTGGAGCAGCTGAGCTCCTTCGGCTTGGCTTAAGTACGACAGCTAAGGATCGCACCCGAGGTCGCGAAGAAGGGCTGGTGGTCTAAGGAGCTTCATCACTATGGGTGGCATCGGTGGCGGGGTCGTCTGCAGTGGTCATCGGCTCCGGCCTCCGTAGTAGCAGCCTCGTTTGCATCCCTTGTCGAGGGTCCTACCTCATGATTAGCACTAGACCCGGACAAGGCCTCTTCAGCAGCCTCATGAGCAGCGATGCGCGCCAATTCCAAGCCCAAAGGGCCCCCGCAGTTTGCGCCCATAGTAAGGTCAACATCCGCTACTTCGGCTTGAATTCACTTGAAAGCAAGCATAGTCCTTGCTGCATGCGGTGTTCAGCTACTTCGAAGCTTCCTTGATTTCCCACGAAGACGGGAGCACAATAGATTTCCTTGCACTAAATGCCCCTATCGGGGAGATGCGCGCGCAGTGGTGCCCCCTATCGGGGAGATGCGCGCGCGCAGACGGGGCACAACAGCCTTCGCAACACTTAAGTCGGAGGTCATCTAGTGACTCGCCGGCAAGGCCATCTCCGTCCTCGTGGCTAGGCTTGAAACCGGGGTAAGGAGTTCTTGCATGGCCTTGTTTAGCCTTTCAAGCTTCTTGTATTGTTCCACTTCAAAATCAATGGACGCCTTAAGAAGCTCTAGAGCTTGTGAAGCCGAAGTGCGGTCTATGAAACTCCGACTTCAGGGCGAGCCAATGTCATGTACTTCTACGCCCTTGGGCAGCACTCACATAAGGCCCTTACCACCGCCCCCGCCTAAGGACACAGATTCGGAGAGGTCATCGCCACTCCTCGGTCCCATGTGTAATAGCAAAATGCCCGGGAACCGAAGAGTTAACCATCTCGTGATCATGAGGAGACCTCCCCTCGCTCCCTTTAGAGGAGGAAGTAGATTGGCCGCCAAAGTTAACATTCCCAACTGCAAACAAGGGAGTAGGGGATGTTTCTCAAAGGAAGGGCGAAGAAGCTAGTGATGGTGTCCGGTTAGGCGGCGAAGGAGCAAGGGCATCTTTCGCATTTGGAAGAGCCCTCCGGATCGTTGTCCACCCTTCCGGCATCCCTCCTCTTCGTCGCTGTCATTCGCCCCTTCATCTTCTTTGAATCCCCGATGTTGGGAAGCACTCTTTCCCTTCCGTGTTTTCTTCGGTGCCACCACGTGGGCCACCGCCTCCGGATGCTCGACTTGGTACACACGGTTGGTGCATGGAGTTTGCATGCTCGCCGCAATGCGCTCCATCTCTTCGACCTTAACAGGGCCTAACATGAAGGAAGCCTCTGCCTCAATCTCTTCGAGTGTATATTCTTGAAACAAAATAAGATTCAAAAACTGAAACAATCAATGCGAATATGAGACAAGAGCCCCTTACCCGGCAGCTAGGCTAAGTCAAACCTACACTCTTTGGTCATAGGGTCCCTCACAAGGATGGATCCCCACTCAATCCGAAGGGGCATTATCCCGAGTAGCAAAGAACTTTCCTCATAGATCCCTCATTCATGCCTTCGTGGCAATAGTGTACGTAAGGGTCACACAGGTCCTAGCAGCGTCACCTAAGGCCACCTTGGGCTGGCTAAAGTAGCTGATTTCAGTCCTTAGTGAATGGAGTTTGCAAGCAGGATCCTGCTGGTAAAAACCATTAATGGTACATGGTTTGCCCCTAGTGGTCCTTGTATGGCTTCACCGGCACAACATCTTCCACATTGTCGCAGGGCCGAAGTGTCACGGACATGTAGCTAAGCCACATATTCTCGTCAAGCGGACTCTTGATAGGCTGTCGAGTAGTTTGATGGGTCGCGGCGAAGGAAGCAGCGCTTGGCCTTGCACCCTCCATCCGGAAGGCCCACTCGAAAATGGACAGCCGGATGTTGATGTTCACGGTTACATGATGGATCTCTAAGCCAAATAGATCTAGAACTTCCTCCACGAAACTAGAACAAGGGAAACGAAGGCCGCCATTGAAAATCTTGGTGAAGATAATCAGCAGGCCAGGTTTCACCACCGGAGTCGTCTAACTCGGTCGCAACACGAAGGCCCGCTCGCGAAGAAAGAATGGTTTGGGTTCGGAGGCCCAACGGTCTAGATCTGTGTCGGTCACCGTGCTCTCGCCCGGATAAGGGCTGCACGGCTTCTTGGTGCTAAGAGGAACGTGCTTTGTAGGATCTACCCGTGGCATGCCCATAGCCAATGAAGGAGTGTGTTCCTAAGGCTAGGCTCGCAAAGGATCAACTAGCAAAGGTTTCACTAAGCGAGAAAACCAATGCAACTAGAAGCGAGGAGAGCAATGCAAAGCTTTGGTCGGTGAAAATGAAAGTGAGGGTTCGAGCTTTCACCGCCACCTCTTTATATAGGCGGTAAAAATAGGGTTGACCTAAATGTTACCCCCTCAGGACAAACACGCCCCATCGTGGCCGGGCGCGTGTCACCAAGGGTCGCAATGGTCCGGTCAAAGACTCTACTACTCCTTGGTCAAAGGGCGCGCCTTTTCGGGTTGTGTGCATATTGATGTTCTCGAGCATTCTTTGGCCAAGGCTCCTTCGGATGGAATCTCCTTCAAGAAATGGGGAGTTTAATGCTTTCAAGCATTCTTTTTCCAAGGCTCCTCCTTCAAATGGAACCTCCTTCGTGAAAAGGGGAGTTTAATGCTTTCAAGCATTCTTTTGCCAAGGCTCCTCCTTCGAATGGAACCTCCTTCGTGAAAAGGGGAGTTTAATGATTTCAAGCATTCTTTTGCCAAGGCTCCTCCTTCGGATGGAACCTGCTTTCAAGTATTTTTTTGTCAAGGCGCCTCCTTTGGATGAAACCTCCTTTGTATAAAGGGGAGTTTAATACTTTCAAGCATTCTTTTGCCAAGGATCCTCCTCCGTAGGGAACCTCCTTAAAAAACATGGGCACATCCTTAGATGGGGTCCGCGTGATAGAAATGTGGATAATGTTGGAGATTTTGGGTGGATAAGAAGTACACGTGGCTTCATTTTATCCCATCATCTTGCCACATAAGCTTATCCAAACAGATTTCGTATGCCACGTAGGCAAACCTGGTCTATATAAGGTGAAGCCGAGGGTGATTTAGATCACACCACAAAACATGAAATATTCAGTCGCCTAGCGAGCACCAATGGATAGGTGGGCTTTCAGGCTTGCACTACGAAGGTGTGCAATGCACAATCCTTCGTAAGATCTCGCGTGTTTCCAATCGACATCGGAAGGGGTGCAACGCACTTTACCAACCGGCTTCATTGAGCATACGAGCATGAAGTGCTTCCAAACGTGGTGGCACATAGGGGTTGCATCTATCGAAGATCGCTGGTAAGGCAACAACGCAGTCTCGGTTCTTGGCCGCTCTAGTCAAGAGATATGGCTACGACAGACAATCGTACCGGCAGATCTTGGCTGCGATTACGGTAGTTGAACGAAGGCTGAGTTCTTGCCCATCCGATCCTTGTAATATGGCCGCGAAGGAGGTCCACGGACAAGAGTGGCCGGGGTTATCGAAGCCATGACTTTGATGGTTTCCTGGTGCCCTTCGGAAAAAGGTCGTAGCCTTAGTGCTACCGTTCCGAAAGGAAACCTTCTAGTTGAGCCGGTTGTGGCTTTCATAGCCGATAGTAGGGTTGTTGGCCAGCACCGCCATTTGTGCCTCTTCGTATTTTTTGTAGCTTCTTTCGGTCCATGTGTAAACGGCCTTGCGGAAATAGATGACTTGTTTTCCCTTCAAATGACGTCCCTTATATTTCTAGAACAACTCGCGTGGTTATGTTTATCTATGCGGGACTAATCGATATATGAACAAGAAGACAATAAGGAGCCTCCACACGAGGCCCAAAAAGGGGAGTAAGGTGGGGATCCTTATGGATCGCGGTTGCGAGTCCTCCCGAAGGTAGAGCTCACCCGCGGGGGCTACTGTTGGGGAGGAGGTCACCACCGTACTCGTTGGGCCGATCCGGAGAGAAGTCCAAGAAGGACTAGAGAGTAAGGCGCCTAGCCCACCTAGGGGTCCAAGAAAGCGACTAAGAGTGAGGCGCCCAACCCATTCGAGGGCCTAATAAGTCCATGAAAGGAGAAATCAAGCCCATCTAGTAGTTATACACCATGTATGAATATGACCAAAGTGCCCTTATGTGAGTGTAGTGAGTCTAAAGGCAATAATGTAAATTGTGCTGATGGTGGTAGTTAGGGTTGAGAGAGTATGTGTCTATAAATACTCTCTCAACCTATCACATCAGCGAGGTTGGAAACTCTCTAATACTCCCATAATGCAATATATGGCAATCCATGTGGGGACTCCTTCGGGAGGCCCCCTTGTAATTCTTTACTTGTTGCTCCTCATTCAAGCCTAGTCTAAGGCCCTCTTTGTTCCGTAGCCCATATATATCCCTCTTCGGAACACCCATAGACTGGTCCACACCTTGTTCCTTGTGCGCTTAGCTACCACAACAGATTATCATTGGTGAAGGTTTAAGATGGAAAATTTCTACTTTTATCTTATAAAATATACTATATATACTTAGTTATTATATTTGTGTAAACATGTTATCATTTTTAAGAAGAGATATTTGGTTTGGATCTTAGATACATTGGATGGTCTAAAATATATAGTGTATTATTCTATTTCTTTAACTTATATTATATTATGTATGTTATTTTTCTTTATTTTAACTTATGTGTAATGAAAAATATATTTTTTACTAGCAAAATATCCGTGCGTTGCTACGGGTTTAATAAAATATATTTATTCAATATAGTTTAATTAGCAGTATCATGAATCATATAAAAATATAATATTAATGAATATTGTTCCTACTTACACATAATACATAGGCTACCACAATTATTTCATAAATAAGTTTCTATTTTATAAATGTCCATTGCCTTCATTACTCAAAGGAACATCTATTTTTTGGATAAAAAGCAACATCTTTCGTAACATATGTATTTTATCTTTTTATATTTCTTAATGCAAAGTAGCTGGAAAAGCCGTCACAAGAAAATCAGTAACGTTGTAAATTGCACCATTGGCTGCATCTGCGTAACTTCTTTAGGTAAATGTATGCACCGTATCAGGAACACCTTCTTAGGCGCTTCTTAGTTTTCTGTTGGTGTTTATATACTCCATCGATCGAAGCAAAAGCTCTGTTATGAAAACTCTAATAACAACATAGAGATGATACAAGATTTGAGGTTGAAGAAGCCTAGTGCACATAGATCAAAAAATGATTTACACTACTAAATTCATTGCTAACATAATTTAAGATAAAAAAGAAAAGAAGGAAACTATGCAAAAGTTCTCTCTTTAGTTAGCTGATAGGGTGCCGCAACACACGCCACCACCGGACCTAGCACAGTATATGCGTACAGCTGTTAAATTAAATCTTGTATTGTTGAGCCAACCGCCGAGTCAACGGTGGCGCTCCAGGTGCAGAGGGTGGACCGGTCGGCATCCACGCGGGGCACGAAGGCAATCACCACCATCAATATGTTTCTTGCCGACTTAGGCGTCCAACGCGATGAGGGTCCGCTGTCGACTTCGGGTCAAGACCGTGCAATAGGAGTTCGTTTCATCATGTTGTCGGAAAGAAACGTGACAGTATGGCAAGCTAGGCGGAGTCGCGGAGACCCAGCTACGCAGACTGGATTATATACGTGTTGAGGATGGCTAGGATGTGTGGGGTGTTTAAAATTTTATGTCATGGACTAATTGGACTCCTATTCAGATAATATAATTGATCTCTATTGATTGTGGGCGTACGACGTGAATGTTTTTATTGAAGTTATCAAGGAGTTGAGATATAAAACTCGATGAGTCATAATGAGCTAGCTCATGAACATAATGAGTTGAGATGAGCTCATTATTAGTTCATTAATATAATGAGCTGAGTCGAGCTAGCTTGTTATGCTAACAAGCTAGAGCGAGGTGATGACGAGTCGAGCCGAGCTGGCTGAACAGCCAGCCCTACTGGTTATGATGATTCGGTGTGGAAGCATGCATGCTGATGACGATGTCGTCGAGACAAGAGCTGGCAAGCGGCTTGCAGGCAGATAAGCAAGCTGGTCGGGAGAAGGAGATGGTCATTAATGAAATTTTAGTTTGTGGGGTGGCATTGCTGGGAGTAATGTGTGTATTAAATAGGAGGGTGACAATACTATAGTAACGGGAATTTATATATTGCAGATGAAACTTTTATACCTGAGATGTCATTGATACGTATTGTCGAGTTCTACAAGATTCAATGGAGTAATCACTCGGAAGCTGAAGCTACTTGGGAGCAAGAGGAGTTTCTCCGATCTAACTACCCCGAGTTCTTTAGCACTATCGTCTAGTCGCTTCAATCGTGAATCTCGGGACGAGATTCCTGTAAGGGGGAGGGCTGTAACAACTCTCGAAGTAATGCATTTCATGTCATCATGAGCATTGCATCATATTGCATTTATGAAGTTATTAAATGTTGTGTTAAGAAAACGCACATAAAATATCAATCAACTAAAGATTAAAGAAAATGTTTAAAAAGAACTTAAATAAGAGAAAATAATGTGTTTAACATTTTCTACTCAAACATCATAAATAAAGATTTGTAAAAGTTCCCTGAAATTATTTTTGCTTGGTAAAAATAATTGCAAGAAATTAACAAAGCTTCTTTTGTTAAATTATCTACGAATTTTTAATCCGAAAATAATTTGGAATCTTAACCTGGACTAAATAGGAAAAATGTCTAAAATACTTTCATTTGCACCCTGCTCGACCCCGTTACCGCCTCCACGACCGGGATAAGACCCCCTCCCCGCCACACTTATCTCTCCCTTTCTCTCATTTCCTCTCCCACCTCTGCCATTGCCGTGCCTCTCCGGTGCCACGCTGCCGGGCCGCTCCGGCAGCTCCCCGTCCTAACCAACCCATCCACGAGCCCCGCAGCAACACCCCGAAGCTCCCCAAGCCCTTCAATCAACTTGAGCACCTTTACTCCGGCGAGGCGAGGCCGTTTCTTCCCGGACGAGCTTGTCGTCGTTCTTCCGCCGCATCTCCGAATTGGTAAGTCGTGGTGAGCCGTTCTTGCTCATTTCTTCTCCGGTTGATGCGCAACTAGCTACTCTTTCTCGTGAGCAACTCCTCATCCGGTTTATTTCACGAGAGAGCTGAATAATCGTCGTTCTCCCCGGAGTCCGGTCGCCGCCGTCCTCGCCACTCACGGTGAGTAACCTCTCCCGGCCGTGCTCAAGCTTCTAGAGCATCCTGTCAAGCTAGCTCATGTTCCCCAATTTTTAAGCACTCGGGTGAGCTCGCGCCATGGCCGGAGCTCCGTCGTGCCCGCACCGGCCGCCGGCGTGCTTTCGGGCAAGCTCATGTTAGTTCATCCACTCCACGGAGTTTGCCAAGTCGCGTAGATTATTTAGGAGGCTTCGCGGTGAGCTTTGGGGCACCAGCGGCCAACTCCGGTGACCACGTCGCCGTGGGCTCGCCGCCGCGGTGGTGCCACACCGCGGGCCACACGCACGCTGGATCACGTGTGGCCACGTGGGGATTTGGTGTGGCCACTCGTGGCCCGAGTGTGTGGCCCAGATTAGATTTCAATTTTTGAAAATTCGTATAAAATTCAATAAAAATCGGAAAAATGTGAAACCAATTTTGTTAGACTCGGAAAAATAAGAACTATTTGTTTATAAAATAAAATAGTTATTTTGAGCATATCTATTTCATAGATAGTAATTAATCACATTCTTTGGTTAAAGAAAAGCTATTATTTTATGTTAATTAAATGTTTAATGAAGGAAAATAATTTAATCAAATGAAGGAGATATCTGCAGACGAAACTAATTATGAAAATTATTTTTCAAAATTAAACTTAAACATTATCATTTCATGTGGTTACAATTTATTATCCTATTATCACATGTCACCTAAATAATGATTTATTATTGTTTAATAAACAGGTTTAATTATTAATTACTAAACCTAAGTAATTAGTGCTAGTGAACATAATTAATTACTAATTAAGGAACATGATTAATTAGTAAATAATAAACATGATTAAGCATTACTTAATAAGCATAAACAATTGTTAATTATTGATTCATGAACATGCTTAATTATAATTTGTTAATTAACAAATATAATGAACGATTAAGTGTTAATTACTAACTGATTACCGAATATAATTAATTACTAATTATTAGTTGATGAGCGCAAATGATAAAAACTTTTGCAAAATCATATCATGTTCATTCATGCATGCATGGTTGTGATTCGCGACGCCTTGTTGGTCGACCTAGGTTCTCAAGTGATCGAGGTTCCACCGAGGTCGAGTCGGAGACGGGAATCTCGAAGTCGACCCACACGCCGAGGAAGCTAACCCCGACTCGTATCAAGGCAAGCCCCGGTACATCCTACCTATGTTTTTTAATATTTTATTTTATCACATAGTTCAGTTATGTTTGTGCATTAGGTGTTAGGGAATGATTGACACCCTAGTGGCATTATGGTAGGTTTCCGTTTGTTTATACTATACTTGGTACAGGTAGCTCAATAGAAGCTAGGCTTAATTCATAGTCACAACGGTAGATGTTTTAGGGAATCTTAATGCATGGAGGCTTTAAGGGCTGATGTGTTGACACTAAGTTGAAGAGAGTGTTAATGAAGTTGAGACCGAACGGGCCCCGTAGGAGAAAGGGCAAGACGGAGATGAGGTCTTGCAAGGTGGTAGCCCTGTCCGAGTCGGTCAAGGACCGTACCGTTGTTGGCTTAGTTGAACAAGTTTGAACGTACCGTACTACATGCTGGTATCATGGGCCCAGCAAACTGATGTACCCTATCGCCCCGAGAGATGTAGCGTAGCCATCTCTCTTATGCCGGCTGTTAGTGAGAGGATAGTCTCACGGGAGGGAGATGGGTCGGCCACGAAGGAAGTCGTGGAGTCACCATACTCCCGGGGAGTTGGAGATGGCTAGTCTTCCGTCGGGTGTTAGAGGGAAAGGTTGTCGTATACGATCGGTGTGGTGCGTATACGTCGTGTAGTCGGGTTTTGCCAGCTGGTATAAAATCGATTCGAATCGCTGTCCCCCGCAGTAATGAGTACCGCTTGAGCTCGTCACATCGTAGTAAATAATATGGAAGATGAGGATGAGAGATGCAAGGAATAATGATCTACTTTGATCTTGATTGGCAAACTTGATTTCAATAGTGATAGGCTGCAAATACCAAGGTTAATGAACTTAATGTTGAGCTAAAATATTGAAAGTAAGGATCCAGCCTTTAAATGCTGTTTTCGCAAAGGAGTAAACCCCACAGCCGTAAAGCCTTTGCATACTAGGCGTCGGCCTTAGCGTGCCATTTTGACGGGGCAGTCTTGCTGAGTATTAGAATACTCGGGTTTGTTCTTTATCTTTCAGGGAATGATTCGTATTTTCACGACTTATATGGTAGCTTCCCGGAAGAGAAGCCGTGTCCTGAGGGAGGTTCCCTCCAATGGGAACGGATTCCCACGCCGTGAGAAGGAAGGACCGTGGTGTACGACGGGCTCGGTACATCACGTTGATCGTTGATAGTTTTTTTGATGTATAATAGAACAAGCTTCCGCTGAAATACTCGTAGAATGTTAAACTTCAATAATGTTATGTTTCCGCTGCACGAATGTTTGTATTTCGAAAACCTAGTTGTATTACACCATGATGTATATATTCTGGCTTGTATGAGATGATGTTTTCTGTTGTAAGCGAACGGTTCTCCAGCCGAGTGGTTGGGGGCTTAGTAGCACCTCCTCGAGTTGCGGGTTCGATCCCCGGAGGGGACGAATTTCAGCCTGGGGTTAAAAAATTCCCTCGCCTCTCCCCAAAGCCAAAGCATGAGTCTAAGACCCCACCTATGCACCCGGAAGCTGTGCGGCGGCCACGGTGCCCCGGCCCAGGATCTCACATGGTCGAGGGTCCTCATGTCGGGTGGGGAGGGGGTTCGGGAATTTTCTCGGTCGGCGTGAGATGGCCATTCTTCTAGTAATGAAACGTCCCGGGGGGACTACCCCCGGCCGATCGAGTTTTTTTTTATGTTTCTGTTGTAACTTGCTTCGTCGAGTGTCCCTCTGTACCGATTATTTACAAAAAATCAGCGCGAGTATAGCGCTAGTTACAATGGCTTATCCTTATGACCGTTAGGTCATAATTAGCACAAATAATAGAGCTTTAATTTCCTTATGGCCGTTAGGTCAGAATTGCATAGTCACGACATAAGTCATTCAATGCTAAATCCATCGGGCCTTGAAATGGTCCGATAACTTTTCAGCATCCAGGCCCATCTCAGGTGCCTATAAAAGAAAACGAAAAGTCGACCTAGGTGAAACCCATTCTTGAAACTCCATACGCACCCACCTTTTGTTCTTGCTCTTCGTTCTTCTCTTCCGCACAAGCCAACCTCGAGATTTCCTTCTTTCGTCTTTCAAGATGGGCAAAAAGAAATCCTCTGCTACCCCTGCATCTTCTTTCTTTGTTCCTCGCGACCAACTTCCGTTTGGTGTTCGGGATTTAGGTAACAGAAAAGTCACCGAAGCATCTCTCAATGAGGCGGTTCGTGACGGATACCTTCCTCCTCAACCAATCTTAAACCGGAGCGTCCCTACCCCTGGCCAAGTCCCATGGGGAATAGATGACTCTCAGCAATTAGTTTTTAAAGCTTTTTTCCTCCGTGGCCTTGATCTCCCTTGCTGCTCCTTCTTTTGGGGCCTCCTTTTCTTTTACGGATGGGATTAGTGAATCTCAACCCTAACTCCATCCTGCAGATTGCTTTTTCATCCATCTCTGCGAGGCTTTCCTCGGAGTGGTACTCATCACCGCGAGGGACGGCGATATATATCGATTTACACTCTGCAGGGAAACTCAAATGCACGACATACGCATCATTTAAGAACACGTATGGCCACGTTTCACAAGATTATCATAGATATGAGCCGGGTCCGCCCTCCGAGTGTGCATTCCACATGCAACCACAGTAGCATTGGGTCCAAGGGTAATAACACACCCTCCATCTACTCACAAACCCGTGCATCCACCGTGACCAACACTTTGCACAAAGGGTGGAGAGACCGTCCAACACTACGACTCTCAAGCTACATCGGTTTACCAACTCCCATACGAAGGTATGCATTTGGTACACAACTCAATACTTTCCCGCGGAGTCACAACGTACGGTCCTTGACCGACACATACGGGGCTATGGCGCACAAGGGCCAACCTTGTCACCGCATCCTATACATGCACTTCCCCGTACGGTCTCCAATTAATCATGTGAGGGTAACCAAAATTTAATCCCTAGACCGGGTGATCTCCAAATCACTCGGTGTTGCTACCGATAAAATTATTAAGCATAGCAGCTAACGATCGGGGTTATACCTAACCAAAACCACGGGAACAGGATTCTAATGCAACTAAGTTCCGAGCAACTCCTGAACGTAAATGCACAATACATCCATAGACGTATATGAAATAAAATAGAAATTTAGCAACATAGGTTATGCTTCGGGGCTTGCCTTGGTTGGGTCCGCGAGTTAGCACACTCGCATTCGTTCACTTCAAGCTGGTGCCCTCCTTGATCTTCAGCTCCGGTCGGGGTTCCTATATGAATGCACATGCGAGTGTATGAGCAATGGGTGAAATCATAATTATATAGTTCATGGAACTTTCTCAATAATACGATGCAACAGAATGTTTGCATAAATTAAACATGTCCACGGAACGTGATGCCATGGTGTCGGTGATGATACGTGTGGTTTATTTCATGGGGACAACCTTCAAATTATAATAAGCTTACATTATTTAGTATAATTGTACATGCTGATTTCTAAGATCAAGAAGCTAGGGTAGACTTCATTATTGATATGAGTGGAATGAAATATCTATATGACTAAGTGTAGCCATATGATGATGTATAGCATTTGTGGTTATACATTAATAATTATATGACTCAATCTTGGATTAAGTTATTTACTTACATCTCCTGGTATAGTTATTACCAATCTGGTATTCATTAATTAATTATGCAAAGGCATGTTCACGTCTTAGGGTGAAGCTCTCACCACTTCTCCAAATATTTAGCATCATTGTCAATTTATGTGAAATTTATACGAGAAGTTATACGTGATAGATGACTGTTCTTGCCCAAAATATACACATGATTATGACATGCTTAATGTACCATGTAGCTGCGAAAATATTTAGATATAACTGAAAAGGAAAAATGCCGACTTGAGCTTAGTCATTTCCCGACCGTTACGGTTGTCCAAGTCCGGACTGATAGGCTTACTCGCGAAGCCTTCTTAAGGCGCTTAAATTTAAAACTTTGGTTATAGAACTTAGGTGAACCATGTTGGGTCATGTAAAGTACGTGCTTCAAGGATTCCAACGGATGTGGATTTGTTCTATTTGGATTTGTATTTTAAAAGTTATTGCATTTCAAAAATGCCAAGTTGTCACGGGACTATAACAGATTAGCACCTTAGGGCTCGTCGGAGCGGCGGCGGGGCTCGCCGGCATTGGGCCGGGGCTCGCCGCAGGGCCGGGCTTGGCCGCCTGTGCTTGAATTTCGACGGGGCATCATTTGGTAGAGGTGGCGAGGCGTGCGAGGGGACGGGGCATGTCGCGCGACAGATGACGTGGACGAGAGGAAACTCCGGCGTGGTGGCTTATACTCGCCACAAGCACGGAAGAGGGAACGGTCAAGGCTAGAAGCATCACCTTCGTGCGCGGACGAGCGGCGTGGTGTGCGTGTTGGTGGAGAGGCTCGGAGGCAGCTAGCGTCATAGAGGCGGCGGGGCGCCGTGGACCGGCGGCGAAGGGGAAGAGAGTTTCCTTCACGGTCTTTGTTCAGCTCGACCTGGGGAGGAGCATGGAGGTCAGCCAAATGCTTGTGCATCATCCGGAGGCGAGAGACATGGCATGAACTCACCCGAGCTCCGCTCAATCAAGCTTGCCGGCGTTCATGGCGGAACCGAGAGCTTCTCGGGATTTTTGGTCAATTGGGACTAGTGCCGAGCAGCAGGGCTGGGGGTTGGGGTTGGAGCTGCGCTAGGGTTCTGCGAAGCACACACGCACAAGTGAGTGGCTGTGGGCGAGGCGAGGGGCGGCGCACGGGAAAAAGTCGGGCGGCGGCCATGGAAGGAATTTGCCCTCGCCATCGACGGCCGTGGGAGCTGGCTTCCGGGCGAAGGGAGACGGCGATAGGTGATGCGTGGGGGCTGCACAGCGATGAAGGACGGAGCAGCGGCGAACGCCGCTGACGGTGGCCCTGGCCACCGTGCCGGCCCTGTTCGAATTGGATTCTCATCTATTTACGCTTTTGCCATCGGAACCCTTTTCTGTATTTTGCCCACAAAAAATTATTCCCCTGGAAATTTTGCAAACTAATTTTTTTGTGGATTCCTGGTATTTGGAGGAACAACTTTTGTTATAGGCCAAAGCTCAAATTTGAAATGTAAAAATTTATAAAAATCGACGAATAGGTGCTGTTTTTAATTGGTTTTGGATTTTTCTAAGAGTTTGTGCTACTCCAAAAATTCAGGAAAAATACCCTAAATTCTTAGCTTGATGTGTCCTACCAGATTGTGCAAAAATTTGGGGTCACCACCATAGAAAATGTGGGAGATCTCAATGGCTAGGATTTTGGGACAACAAAAACCCTAATAGAACCCTAATACATTATTTTATGTGAATTGGCCAAATGATTATTGTTTGGCACATGCAAATCCCTATTTAGCACAGTAACATCATGAATTTGTGACACGGGGTGTCACAGCCCTCCCCTTAAAGAAATCTCGTCTCGAGATTATGATTGGTAAAAGGAGGGTTGAAGGGGGTGCGTCGTTACCTCGATTGCGAAGCCAGGAACTCGGGGAAATGATTATCCAGGAATTCCTCTTGTTCCCAAGTGGCTTCATCCTCGGTGTGATTACTCCATTGCACTTTGTAGAAGGTGGTAGTGCGGTTGCGAGTAACACGATCCTTTTTATCGAGAATCCGGACGGGAGTTTCCGGATAAGATAGCTCTTCTTGCAATTGCTCGGTGTCGGAGATGACCACATCGATGGGTGGTTTTAGACACTTCTTGAGTTGAGATACATGGAACACGTTGTGCACACATTCCAAATTTTCCGGCAATTGCAACCGGTATGCTACGGGGCTAAACTTCTCCAAAATTGGGGATGGTCCAATGTAACGGGGAGAAAGTTTCCCTTTTATACCAAAACGTGACACACCTTTAGTGGGAGAGACACGAAGGTAGACATCACCGTTCACCTCAAATTCCAGCGGGCGTCTCCTTTTATTTGCATAACTTATTTGGCGGGATTGAGCAGCCTTCATATTAGCCTGTATTTCTCTCACTTTTTCCTCGGCCTGCTCAACAATATCCGGAACAAATATTATTCTTTCGCCCGACTCGGACCAGTTTAACGGCGTACGGCAAGAATGTCCGTATAACGCCTCAAAGGGAGTGACTCCGAGCTTTCCGATAGCTGTTGTTGTAGGAAAATTCAACGAATGGTAACCGATCATCCCAATTTCCTTTTTGCGTCAAAGCACAGGCTCTCAACATATCTTCTAAATATTGGATTAACCTTTCCGATTGTCCATCGGTTTGAGGATGATATGCAGAGCTCCAGATTAAGGTAGTACCAAGACTAGCATGCAATTGTTCCCAAAATCGAGAAACAAATTGCGGAACGCGATCTGAAATGATAGTCTTTGGCACACCATGCAAACATAGCACACGGGCAATATACAACTCAGCATACTTCTTAGCACCGTAGGTGGTGTGCACCGGAATAAAGTGTGCTGATTTCGTCAATCAATCGACGATTACCCATATGGAATTATGTTTCTTGGATGTGAGAGGTAACCCAACAACAAAATCCATAGCTATGTCTTCCCATTTCCAAGCGGGAATTAAGGGGTGTAGCAATCCGGCTTTCTTCAGATGATCAGCTTTGACTCGTTGGCAAGTGTCGCACTCGGCAACATAACGAGCCACTTCTCGCTTCATGCGAGTCTACCAGAATTTTTCTCTCAATCCACGGTACATTTTGTTACTACCGGGGTGTATGGAGTATTTGGAGAGATGTGCTTCGTCAAGAATTTTCTTTCGTAGTTCCATATCCTTCGGAACAACGAGATGGTTATTAAACCACAGGACTCCATCTTCATCTTGACGGAAACACTTAGCCTTTTCGGTACCCAACTTTTGTCGGATGTGTTCCATACCTTCATCCGTTTTCTGGGCAGCAACAATTTCTTCTCGGAGAGTAGGTACAAGAGCCAAATTGTGCAAGGCACCATAAGGAATGATATGGAGGCAGGGATTAATTTCATTTTTACATTTGCTGAAATTTTCCATAGAGCAGATTTCAACTTGATTGCATTGGTGTTTGCGGCTTAGTGCATCGGCAACCACATTAGCCTTTCCGGGGTGGTAATGAATTTCCAATTCATAATCTTTTATTAATTCCAGCCACCTTCGTTGCCTCATATTTAATTCTTGCTGAGTGAAAATATATTTGAGGCTTTTATGATCGGTGTAGAGATGCACAAGATTTCCTAGGAGATAATGCCTCCAAGTTTTGAGAGCAATAACTACTAATGCCAATTCAAGATCATGAGTAGGATAGTGCTTCTCATGTTTGCGGAGTTGACGGGATGCATAGGCAATGACTCGGCCTTCTTGCATGAGAACACAACCCAATCCTATGCCGGACGCATCGCAATATACGTCGAACGGCTTGGTGATGTCGGGTTGAGCTAGAACTGGAGCGGTGGTTAAATGCTTCTTTAAAGTCTGGAAAGCATTTTCACACTCCGGGCTCCATTTGAAGGTAGAATCTTTCTCCAACAATTTTGTCATGGGCTTGGAGATGATAGAAAAATTTGGAATGAATTTCCGATAATATCCCGCAAGTCCGAGAAAACTACGGATGTGCTTGACGGTCTTAGGAGTCTTCCAATTCAGCACGTCAGCAACTTTACTTGGATCGACTGAAATTCCATCAGCTGAAATGATATGACCCAGGAATGGAACTCGATCCAACCAAAATTCACACTTGCTAAATTTTGTATAAAGTTGATGATCTCGTAGCCGTTGAAGCACAATGCGGAGGTGTTCAGCATGTTCTTCCTTCGACTTGGAATAAATGAGGATATCATCAATGAATACCACCACGAATTTGTCCAGCTCCGGCGTAAATACCGAGTTCATGAGGTACATGAAATAGGCCGGTGCATTTGTCGATCCAAAAGACATTACGAGATATTCAAAAAGTCCATATCTCGTAGAGAAAGCGGTTTTAGGAATGTCATCCGGCCGAATTTTAATTTGGTGATAGCCGGAGCGAAGATCAATTTTTGAGAATACTCTTGCACCGACTAATTGATCAAACAACATATCAGTGCGTGGGAGGGGTATTTATTTTTGATGGCCACCGCATTGAGAGGTCGATAATCGACACACAACCTTAATGATTTATCTTTCTTTTTCACAAAAAGAGCAGGACAGCCCCAAGGTGAAGCACTTGGGCGAATATACCCCTTGTCCATAAGGTCGTTGAGTTGCTCTTTAAGTTGAGCTAATTCATTTGGAGCCATTTTATACGGTCTTCTAGATATCGGTGCGGTACCGGGCTAAAGTTCAATTGTAAATTCCACTTCCCGATCAGGTGGCATGCCCGGTAAATCATCCGGGAACACATTGGGAAACTCACACACTACCGGTATGTCCTCTAGTTTCTTTGCCTCTAGGTGCTGAATTTGGGTTCTCAAAATTTTTTGGACATGGCAATGAGAGGATAGACGAGCCGTATAGAGGTGAATTTAAATGTACTTTCCGTGCATCTATGTGTAAGACGGATTTATGTCGTTTCATCCATTTCATTCTTAATATCACATCTATTCCTTGACCATTTAAAATAATTAGTGGCGAGAGATACGTATTCCCGGCAAGTTCAAGGGGAACGTTCCTTGCCTCACGGTTTGTGTGAATGAGGCCACCGGGAGATGTGATGGTGTATGGAGTTTGCAAAACGGTGGATGATAGATGCAATTTATCCACACATGCTTGACTAATGAAATCATGCGTGGCACCGGAATCGAAAAGAACGAACGTGGGATGTTCGGAAATGGAGAACATACCCGAGAGGACCGGTTCTCCGGCTTGCACATCTTCGACCATAGTAAAATTCACACGGCCATTGTTACCGCGGTTATTATTATTGCCATTGTTACCGCGGTTGTGCTGATGCTGATTATTCCCACCATTGTTGCCGTTGTTGCGGCGAGGATGGGGGCACTCTCTGATGAAATAACCAACGCCGCCGCAGTTAAAGCACGGCTGCTACGGGGATGGTCTGGCACCCTGGTTGTGCTGCTGCGGAGAGTGTTAGTGACCACGGTGCTGATAGGGATTGTGGGGTGCACGGTAAGGCGGCTGAAAGGTAGTGCGTTGACCACCAACTGGAGGCACCGGGACACGGAATTTCTGACCAGTAGGGCTGATCACTGCAAGCCTGAACTTATGAGGTGGCGCACCGGATGAACTTCCAGCGGTGCGCTTCCTCTTCTTGTCATCCTGATTGACGCGGATGGCGTCCTCTTGCACAAGAGCGAGGCGGTCTTGCAGTTTCGGATTCAGGCCTTTCCGAAAGCACTCACGCTTCTTCGCATCGGTGTCGGCGTGATAGGAAGCATACTGGGCAAGGTAGTTGAACTTCCGAGCATACTCTTGCACAGTGCTGGAGCCTTGCTTCAGGTCAACAAATTCCTGAAACTTCCTTCTCATGACACCGTCAGGAATGTGGTGTGCACGGAAGGCTGCCGAAAATTCCGGCCAGAGCACCTGGTGATCCGCGGGGAGTGCAGCGGTGTAGTTTGCCCACCACGCACTGGCCGACCCACGGAGCTGCTGTGCTGCAAACAGAGTCTTCTGGTGCTCGGTGCAATTCAGAACAGCAAACTTGGACTCCACAATACGCAGAAAATTATCTGCTTCCAGGGGGTCCTTTGCTTCCGAGAAGGATGGCGGTTGAGTCGCCCAAAAATCCCCATAGGAGGTGGGACGGGGCTGCGGTGGAGGAGCTGCTGCCTGGGTATTATTGTTCTGGCTTGCCAGGAACAGCTGAAACATCTCGTTCTGATTATGAATGAGTTGCTCCACAGCAGTCAACGGTGGTGGAGGAGGTGGCTGCGACGAAGCACCCTCCCCAGAAGGATCCACCGTGCGACGAGTGTTCACCATCTGCCACATAATTTAATTATACCATTAGTCTCAGCATCTCGGAGCCATAGACAATGATAATAATTAAGGGACATGACATGAACATGAATTTCAGAATGCAATCCATAGGAGGAAATATTCATTAGGAGCTGAAAATGACGGAATAAAAGTTTCGGCATGAAATTTCAGATTGCATAAACATGGAGGAATATTTGCCACGATCTGGAATTTATGGAATAAAAATTTTTGTTCACGAATTTTCAGATCATTCGCATTAGTGAAAAATTTCCTTATGATCCGAATTTGGCGGAATGAAGCATATATTTATTAAACATAAGATTAGTGGTTCATATATTTCGAGGTGCAACCCATTTGTACACAAAAGCGCGCGATATTAACACTTCCTAGCGCGGGGTCACACATTTAGACGTATCCAGGCCTAGCTAGTCATCCATATCTCCTACGCTGTCAGACCTACCCAAAACACAGCGACCACGACGTCCTTACGTATGTACAAGCCACTAGTTTTTGTTCTTTAGTACACTACCATTAATTTTATAAGTTTTCTTCTTAGAGCTAGCCAGCAGTCTAAGCATCACTATCAGTGTCTTCCGGGTTGTTCACATCGGAAGCATCACTAGCGGCGTCGTTCCCGTTGTTTGCCGGTGGAGGCGGCTGCAACAGGTTCCAGTGAGCTGCCAGCAACGCCTGGTGGTGCTGCTGTAACTCTGCCAACTGGTGCTGGAGATTCTCTATCTCTGTGAACAACTGGTTCATGTTGGCCTGTGCTGTCTCGAGCTGCCCGTGCAGGAACTGCATGGTTTCCTGCTGGGAGTGGATGGTCTCATCCTTCTGAGTAATAGCTGTCTTAGCGGCATTCAGCTCGTTCAGTGCCTCGATCCGTTCCTCATCACAGAACGTGGCCATCTGCTCATGTTCTGCTTTCTCCTGCTCGGCCCTTTCCTTTGCCCTATCTGCGACAACAGGCAGGTTATCGCTGAAGACAAGGTCGTCCTGCACTTCCTTGATACGTGGGTCAGGGCGGCATTGTCTTTCTCCAGCTCAGCAATACGGGCCATCAGCTGTTTGTTTTCCTCTTTAGCTGAGTAGTAGTCATCGGTGACGTCTGTCGGGCGATCGGTGAGGTCTTCCACCTCCGTCCTTAGCTGGTTCCGTTCGGCCATGAGCTGTCTCGCATCCATCTATAGATCATGGTCAGGAATACATTTTAAGCATCATTATTATCGACATTTAAAGTATAAAGAGGCTCAATATAATGTGCTGGAAACAGAATGAAACTAACACTTTCTTTACTCCTTAACAAGTTCGATGAAAACATCCACGCCGTACGCCCACAACCAATGGAATCAAGTCTATTGTCCGAATAGGTCTCTAGCTTCCAATGATTCCAGCCGTACACCCATATGTGAGTTCGTCATGAACACGTAGAGTTCATGTTGAGTCATATACGAGTCCGTCGTGGATGCATACAAGATGTGGAGTTCTACCTGGCGTCCTCCATGTCACAAATTCTTTTACTATCTTTACCTTGATTTTTGCATTGCAAAAACTTTTCTATCATATTGTATCTATCAAATATATTGTGTTTATACTTTTTTTATAACCCGTGGCAACGTACGGACACTTTGCTAGTTACCATATAAATCAGTTCGGAACCCGTCTCTGTTATCACCCATTTTCGTCTCTGTTGGAACAGTAAATTTTATCAAAATTCATAACTAGATGCTAGATAATTTTCTAAGCTTTCCAACGCATCCTAAAACACGTAAAAATCTTAAGCGGATCAAAAGATACGGCGATTTCCGGCTCGACTGTTTTCTGCCAGGGTTTTCTAGAAATGCCGGGAGCATAAAAGTAGCTCTCTATTTTTGCTTATTTCACCAGCCTAACGAATTTTCCTGTCCAACTTGATGTTAGAGGAAATGTGGGGCATATCACGAGCTTTCCATAATGGGGTAGATCATTCTATTTGGATGCGTAATGCAAACGTTATCGCGCTTTTCGTGAGGTACCCGAATCTGCCAATCCGGCGGTTCGGCACAATCTGGCAACCTTTTGCCAGGGTTTCGGGTGAGTTATTTTTAATGTATTTCCACTCTACTTTACTTTGATCATCATGACAGAGTGATGGCACATATTGTGAGCTTTCCAAATTGTATTTGATCGTTCCGTTTGAGTGAATGGTTTAAAAGTTATGACCGTTTTCGTCAAACCGGCAATCGGTTGGGGTTTAGCCACCGATCGGGTGAAGTTTTCTGCCCGAAATTTAGATAACTTGTACGAGTTGTGTCGAAATTTTGGTGAGTTGTTCGTGTCCGTAGTTTTGCATCCTTGATCAAGTGTCTTATGCAATTGTGATGCATGGCATGGATAATGACATGAAATGCCGTTTAACCTACGTCCTTTCCAAAATAAAAGAGTGTGATCGGTATATATATCCGACCACTCGTTTTTGTGGCAACACACACGCGATCTCATCACGAAAACTACACGATCTAAGTTTCGCGATTAGTGTACCTGCAAAAGCCATTTCAGAAACATTACATCAAATTCAAAAGAAACTATGAAAATAAATATTCCACAATCTCATCACTTTCTCTTATCATCAACTTTCTCATAGTAACAGTTCATAGAAAGAACCGCCCCGTGGATTGCCACGAGCCAACATTGTCCCGTATTATTACTTCCGTAGGCACGGAGCGCTAATTTAAATTGCAAACATACTTGGGCAGGGCCGTAGTTGCAAAAATTTAAACAAGCATAACACAGGGTTAGTTTGCCACATCTATTTCTATTGTAGACCTTAATTGGGCTTTCTAGGTCGTTCCTCACCGTATAAACGTGTTGGTGATTTTTAGAACGATCCGTAGTGTACGGCATATCCCGACACGGCTCCGATACCAGCTGTGACACCCCTACCTCGCAAAGCGAGAGGGATTGTCTAACAGGATCGTATCGGGAGACATTCGACGAAGCGAACGTACATTGCACATACATTAAGGATACATTCACCATTTATGTTACATAGGAGGATGCTTGAATATCAACTTTCATATTTAATCTCTTCATTATTACAATCCATAGTTCAAATTTCAGATTACAATACATAAGTGAAATGTTGTTTTACAATACTTAATGGACATTCTTGCGGAAGCGTAACATCTCGACGATACATATATATAGCTTAGCTAGGAGAACCACACCTGCCCATACGGCGTGGCCTCACTCTTGAGTCGGTGAAGCGGGAACCCACTCCACGGTCCACTCCTGGGATTCCTCACCTTGACACACATACTTCCCGCAGCAATCACAGTAATCGGGCTGCGGGAATCCTGAAAAATGAATTTAAACGCAACCCTGAGTATCTAATATACTCCGTAAGGCTTACCCGTCAAAAGTGGTTCTAAGAACCGACCCTAACATGCAGGGGTTTGACCTGGCTTGCTGGAATTTGCAAAAAAAAAACAGCACTTATATATTTTTGTCTATCTCATATTTTAGCCAAATTAAGGGGGTAGAAGCATAATCGTAAATTTAGTGAGCAAGCTAACAAGCATGGTTGCAATACATGGAAATTATACTTCAAAAACAGCAAGTTCATCATCATATTCCATATGATTACTACGAGGTGATCTGCTCGAGACAAGTGGTACTCATCACCGCGAGGGACGGCGATATGTATCGATTTACACCCTGTAGGGGAAACCCAAATGCACGACATACGCATCATTTAAGAACACGTATGACCACCTTTCACAAGATTATCATAGATATGAGCCGGGTCCGTCCTCCGAGTGTGCATTCCACATGCAACCACAGTAGCGTCGGGTCCAAGGGTAATAACACACCCTCCATCTACTCACAAACCCGTGCATCCACCGTGACCAACACTTTGCACAAAGCGTGGAGAGACCGTCCAACACTACGACTCTCAAGCTACATCAGTTTACCAACTCCCATATGAAGGTATGCATTTGGTACACAACTCAATACTTGCTCGCGGAGTCACAACGAACGGTCCTTGACCGACACATACGGGGCTATGGTGCACAAGGGCCAACCTTGTCACCGTATCCTACACATGCACTTCCCGTACGGTCTCCAATTAATCATGTGAGGGTAAGCAAAATTTAATCCCTAGACCGGGTGATCTCCAAATCACTCGGTGTTGCTACCGATAAAATTATTAAGCATAGCAGCTAGCGATCGGGGTTATACCTAACCAAAACCACGGGAACAGGAATCTAATGCAATTAAGTTCCGAGCAACTCCTAAACGTAAATGCACAATACATCCATAGACGTATATGAAATGAAATAGAAATTTAGCAACATAGGTTATGCTCCGGGGCTTGCCTTGGTTGGGTTCGCAGTTAGCACACTCAAATTCGCTCACTTCAAGCTGGTGCCCTCCTTGATCTTCAGCTCCGGTCTGGGTTCCTATATGAATGCACATGCATTGTATGAGCAATGGGTGAAATCATAATTATATAGTTCATGGAACTTTCTCAATAATACGATGCAACGGAATGTTTGCATAAATGAAACATGTCCACGGAACGTGATGCCATGGTCTCGATGATGATACGTGTGGTTTATTTCATGGGGACAACCTTCTAATTATAATAAGCTTACATTATTTAGTATAATTGTACATGCTGATTTTTAAGATCAAGAAGCTAGGGTAGACTTCATTATTGATATGAGTGGAATGAAATATCTATATGACTAAGTGTAGCCATAGATGATGTATAGCATTTGTGGTTATACATTAATAATTATATGAGTCAATCTTGGATTAAGTTATTTACTTACATCTCCTGGTATAGTTTATTACCAATCTGTTATTCATTAATTAATTATGCAAAGGCTTGATGTTCATGTCTTAGGGTTAAGCTCTCACCACTTCTCCAAATATTTAGCAGCATTGTCAATTTATGTGAAATTTATACGAGAAGTTATACGTGATAGATGACTGTTCTTGCCCAAAATATACACATGATTATGACATGCTTAATGTACCATGTAGCTGCGAAAATATTTAGATATAACTGAAAAGGAAAAATGCTAGCTTGAGCTTAGTCATTTCCCAGCCGTTCTGGTTGTCTAAGTCTGTACTGATAGGCTTACTGCGAAGCCTTCTTAAGGCGCTTAAATTTAAAACTTTGGTTATATAACTTAGGTGAACCATGTTGGGTCATGTAAAGTACGTGCTTCAAGGATTCCAACGGATGTGGATTTGCTCTATTTGGATTTGTATTTTAAAAGTTATTGCGTTTCAAAAACGCCAAGTTGTCACGGGACCATAACAGATTAGCACCTTAGAGTACTCGTGTCTTTAAATTTGTACATAGAAGGTACTCAGATTATGCTACTACTTCAAAGTACAAATCATCTACTTTCCAACGAGCCTTTGCTCATGAAATTTGGATACAAGACATAGACGTTACACAATTTTTAAAATACAATCTCGCTAAGCAGCGTGGTCATGATAGCATCTTCAACTTGCTCCAAAATTTATTTTTTACTACACAACCATATGTGTTCATGTACTCCATGTTAAAGTACAAGTTAGAAACGTTCCAACGCATTTTGAATCGTTCAAATCCGTGGCCTAGATCTCGAGTTATGAAATTTTTAAAATCCTCGATGTTTACACAATTTCCAGCGCGATTCAAAATTTGCCTAAGTGTGGCGCGCGGGGCTCGTCGGAGCGGCCTGTGCATGAATTTCGACGGGGCATCTTTTGGTAGAGGTGGCGAGGCGTGCGAGGGACGGGGCACGTCGCACGACAGTAACGTGGACAGAGGGAAACTCCGGCGCGGTGGCTTATGCTCGCCACAGCACGGAAGAGGGAACGGTCAAGGCTGGAAGCATCACCTTCGTGCGTAGACGAGCGGCGTGGTGTGTGTGCTGGTGGATAGGCTGCGGAGGCAGCTAGCGTCGGAGAGGCGGCGGGGCGCTGTGACCGGCGGCGAAGGGGAAGAGAGTTTCCTTCACGGTCTTTGTTCAGCTCGACCTGGGGAGGAGCATGGAGGTCAGCCAAATGCTTGCGCATCATCCGAGAGGCGGAGACATGGCATGAACTCACCCGAGCTCCGCTCAATCAAGCTTGCCGGCGTTCATGGCGGAACCAGGAGCTTCTCGGGATTTTTGGTCGATTGGGACTAGTGCCGAGCAGCAGGGCTGGGGGTTGGGGTTGGAGCTGCGCTAGGGTTCTGCGAAGCGCACGCGCACGAGTGAGTGGCCGTGGGCGAGGCGAGGGGCGGCGCACGGGGAAAAGTCCGGGCGGCGGCCATGGAAGGAATTTGCCCCTGCCATCGACGGCCGTGGGAGCTGGCTTCCAGGCGAAGGGAGACGGCGATAGGTGACGCGTGGGGGCTGCACAGCGATGAAGGACGGAGCGGCGCCTAACCGGCATGGGCACCTGCGACGAACGCCGCCGACGGTCGCCCGGCCATCGTGCCGGCCCTGTTCGAATTGGATTCTCATCTATTTACGCTTTTGCCATAGGAACCCTTTTCTGTATTTTGCTCACAAAAAAATTATTCCCTTGGAAATTTTGCAAACCAATTTTTTTTGTGGATTCCTGGTATTTGGAGAAACAACTTTTGTTATAGGCCAAAGCTCAAATTCGAAATGTAAAAATTTATAAAAATCGACGAATATGTGCTGTTTTTAATTGGTTTTGGATTTTTCTAGGAGTTTGTGCTACTCCAAAAATTCAGGAAAAATACCCTAAATTCTTAGCTTGATGTGTCCTACCAGATTGTGCAAAAATTTGGGGTCACCACCATAGAAAATGTGGGAGATCTCAATGGCTAGGGTTTTGGGACAATAAAAACCCTAATAGAACCCTAATACATTATTTTATGTGAATTGGCCAAATGATTATTGTTTTGCGCATGCAAATCCCTATTTAGCACAGTAACATCATGAATTTGTGACACGGGGTGTCACATTCATCATAATACTTGTACCGAGCTGACAGACATATTCACTTCCGTAGGTGGCATGGCTTCGGATCCATACACCAAAGAAAAAGGAGATTGCCTCGTAGCCCTACTAACATTAGTGCGTAATCCCCAAAGCACCCAGGGCAATTCCTTAACCCACTTTCCTGCATACGGCTTCAAACGGTAAACAATTCTAGGTTTAAGACTGGTCAAAATCATTCCATTAGCTCGTTCCACCTGTCCATTGCTTTGCGGATGTGACACCGACACATATTGTATCTTAATTCCCAAACTTTCAGCATAATCCTTGAAGAACTCGAAGTGAACCGAGGCCCATTATCAGTAATGATACCGTGCTGGACTCCAAAGCGCACGAATATGTTTTGCAGAAACTTAATCGCTCGGGCCGTAGTCGTACTAGTAACAGACTTCAGCCTCAATCCATTTAGAGAACTTATCTACTGCCACAAAAATATGCGTGAATCCTCATGGTGCCCGTTTAAAGGGTCCAACAATATCCAGCCCCCAAGTAGAAAAAGGCCAAGTCATTGGAATTAACCGCAACTCGTGAGCTGGAGCGTGAGGTCTGTCCGGCAAAAAATTGACATCCCCGGCAATTCTTGACCACTCTGTGCGCATCGTCCGTCGTCGTAGGCCGGTAAAATCCTTGTCCGAACACCTTCCCAACTAGTGTCTTCGAAGAAGCATGATTTCCGCAAATTCCCCGTGCACGTCTTCAAGCAATTGAATGCCATCGAAACCGATGCACATTTCATCGAATATTAACTCCACACCTATATAACTCTCCTTCGAGAATTAAATAACTGCGTGCTCGAACCTCTAACCTTTGCTTCTCCACCTTATCTTCTGGAGTTTTACCGGACTACGAGATAGTCAAGGTATGGGGTACGCCAATTAGAATCAATAATCATAACGTCAAGTGGTCGAATATCTTCGACAAAATCGCTCCTTCAACGTTGATTACGTTCTCTGTCTTATCCGGTAAGACCGCTTCTCAGATCGGTCTTTTGAGACTACTTTCTCCGCCTGGTCCTTCAAGACTCGCTTCATCTACGATCTCTCGTAATAGTAGCCTTGCGCTCCATCTTTATGGATGGCTTATCCAATACTTGAGGGAAGACACCAGGTGGAATTGCCTGTCTTGAAGACCCCGGTCCGGCTAACTCATCCTTAGCAGAATTGTTTCCGCGCAGTATATGAGAAAATCGCAGACCATTAAATTTGTCTTTAAGTTTCCTAACCTCTTGTCGATAAGAAATCATATGATCATCATGACCATCCCACACCTTGTTAACTTGACTTATTACCAGCATTGAATCACCATATATCTCTAATCGTCTAACTCCTAACGAAACAGCTACTCGAAGTCCATGAAGCAAAGCTTCATACTCTGCGGTATTGTTTGAGGCTTTGAAATGCATTTGTAAGACATATCTCGAGTGGTTCTTTTTGTGGGCTGAGAAGCACGACCCTAGCCCCCGCTCGAAAGCTGCAGGGACCCGTCGAAGAACATCTCCCAATACTCCAACGTCGGGATCCCCTACGGAATTTGCGTCTCCAACCACTCGTTATGAAATCAGCTAAAGCCTGTCCCTTGATAGCTGTCCGCGAAGAAAACGTAATCTCATATTGGCCAAGTTCTATAGCCCACTTAGCAACCTGGCCCATCGCCTCTCGATTTCGCACAATATCTCCAATGGCAAACCCAGTCTTAACTTCAATGGGGTGCGCATGGAAATAATGTTTTAGCTTTCGAGAAGTTATCACTACAGCATATATTAACTTCTGTAATCGGAGATATCGCATCCGTGATTCAGTAAGAACTTCACTTACGAAATATACCGGATGTTGCACCAATTACACTTTCTCGGGTTGAGCTTCATGGAAAAATTCCGCAGATTATCGAAGGTCTCTGCTAGGTCGGAGAGAAGATCCTCGGTTTTCGAGATTTTACCACTATATCATCAACATGAGCTTCGCGTTCCTTCCCAATTGCGAATCCAAGCAACATTGTATACCGCGCCGATACGTAGCTCCGGCATTTTTTAATCCAAAAGGCATAGTCGTATAGCAGTATGCTCCAAAGGGGGTGATAAACGCGGTCTTTATTTGATCTTCAACTCTCGTGGTATTTGATGATACCCTGAATAGACATCAAGGAAACAAAGACGCTCGCAACCAGCGGTCGAATCAACGACTTGGTCAATCCGAGGCAGCGCGAAAGGGTCTTTGGGGCAAGCTTTGTTGAGATCGGTATAATCGACACACATTCTTAATTCTTTAGTATTCTTTTTTGGTACAAGGACTCGGATTGGCAAGCCAATCTGGATGATACACCTCCCTAATGAACTTAGTTATTTCCTTCTTGATAGCCTCCTTGCGGTCTTGAGCAAACCTCCGGAGCTTCTGTTTGATCGGCTTCGCATTAGGACGCACTAACAGGTGAGTGCTCAATCTTCTCCCTAGGAACACCCGGCATGTCGCAGACTGCCATGCAAAGATATCCCTATTTTCCTAGAGGAAAAGAATGAGCGCGCTTTCCTATTTATCCCCCAAGTCAGCCTCTATATGGGTGACCTTGGAGGGGTCCGACTCATCAAGCTGAATAGTCTTGGAAACGACCGCATCGGCTTTCGGTTTCTCCTTTGCGACCTTCTTGACTGGAACTTCATCTTCCAACCTTGCATGTACTTCTAGAGCCTCGCTCGCTTCTCCGATTTCTCGACATTCATCCTCTAAATCAGCCCGAGAGGCCAGCTTGGTGCTATGTACTTCACAAGCATAAGCGGTCTTGATATCACCCCGAACGACAAGACCCCATTTGGTCCCGGCATCTTCAACATCAAGTACCGATAATTCGGGATGGCCATAAACTTTGCCAAAGCCGGTCTTCCAAGTATCGCATGATACGCTGAATCAATGTCGGCTACCTGGAAGATAATATTCTCCTTCCCGTAGTTCTCCTTTGTCCCAAAAGTCACCGGCAGAGAAATCTGCCCCAAAGGATAGTTGTTCCGCCCGGGTATTATACCATGAAACGGTGAAATGCTATGATCCAAATCAGCTACAGAGAGGCCGAGCTCGGCAGAGTTTTAGCAAACAAGATATCCAGAGCAACTTCCTCCATCAATGAAAGTTCTCTTCAATCGCACCTTGTGAATGATGGGGGCCAGGATGAGCGGATATTTACCAGCTTTTGGCGGTACCTTAGGATGATCAGCCCTGCTGAAGGTAATGGGCACCTCGGACCACCGTAGGTATTCGGGAGTGGCGGGAGCAATGGCATTAACCTCTCGAAGCACCAATTTTTTCTTTCACTTTGACTCGTACGCATCCGGGCCTCCATAGATCATGTTCACCTCCCGAGCCGGTTCTTGAAAACCTTCGTCATCCTCATTGTCATCGCGCTCTTTATCCTTGCCCTTGTCGTCTCTCCGGTTCCTATGAGCGGATCGAGGTGCAACCTTTAAGGCGAATTGAGCAAACGGTCTTAACAGGAAGCACTCCTAAGCTTTATGATTCCCATTACGAATCATGCAAGGGCCCTCCGAAGTGTTTCGAACGACAATCGTTCTCTTGGACCTCTCTTAGGAGGTGTCGGCCGATCTCCTCCATGAGACCGGTTGACAGCTGCAACAAGGTGATCAGCCTTGCGCTTATTGTTATTCTTGGATCCAGATCGGTTGCCTTGGTCATGCTTCGGTTCCTTCCCTTTGTTCCCGCGCAAATTGACCACGTTTGATTCATCGGCAGCGTAGTCATCCGCTATCATGAAGCACTAATGCTTCACTTCGGACGCCTGACTTCAAACGCCGCAATTACTTGCTGATCGGGAACATTGGGGATTAAGGCCTTCTTGTTGCGAAACGCCTCATGAAGTCTGTAAGAGTCTTGTCGGGCTTCGGCTTCAGCTTGTTGAGGTCGAAGTAGTTCCCTGGCTCCTCACAAGTCGGCTGGAAGTTCTCCACGAACTTTTTGGTGAGGTCACCCCAGGAAGAGATAGATCTCTCGGGTAGGGATTGCAACCACAAGCGTCTAGCCTGCTCCATGCACATGGGGAGGTAATTAGCTAGCACAAACGTATCTCCTCCTACTAACCGAATGGCGGTGGTGTACATGCGAAGCCGCTCAGCAGGAGGTGCTTTACCGTCATATTTATCAATGGCCCCAAGCTTAAATCCCCGGGGTATTTGCAAATGCGTAAATCTCGCGTGAAAGCGGGTATCACGGAGTACTCATCATCTTCCGGACCGGTCCGGACCGATGAAGGGGATCGTCGACGAGGGTAATGCCGGTAGTTACGATCCCTATCATCATCGGAGTAGTCGTAGTATCGATCATCTTGATACCTATCTCTCGAACCATCCCGGCGGTCATTGTTCGCCGGTTGTGCGATCCGTGAAGGAGGAGGCGGAGGCGGAGGCGCCGCTTGGCGATCATTGTTGTCTCGTCAAGGCTCCCCATCTCTGTCTCGGTTGTCTCGTCCTCTTCGGTCTCCGGTATCACGACGATCATCTCTTCTTGGCCGGTCATGACGATGAGCATGTCGGTTGCCTTGCCCTCGTTGGTCATTGCGTGGAAGATTTCCACCAGGGGCGGCGCCGAAGCAGCCGGTCCACGCCGAGGCGAATTAGTCACGTGCGGGCGAGGCGGGCAGGATCCCGCGGACGATCATCCACATGACCGGTCCGACGCCTCTCATCTTCTTCTTGTCTCTAGCGCTCTTCCGTTCTCTCTACATGGCGATCGATGAGGACGTTACGAGCGTCACGATTGCCATTGAGTGGTACGCGCAAATCTTGGTCCGGAGCTCGTTCATGTGCGTCCGCGATCGGGGTGTGTCGAGGCCCAAGCCTTCCACCGAAGGAGCTCCTTCGGACCGGGCTCTCGCAGGTCGCTCCGAGCAAGAACGTGAGCGGCTGGAAGATTCCGATCTGTCGTGAACGAGTTGATTTGTTTGTAGAGCAGCTGCGTCTACCAAATTCAAAGCGCGTTGCAGCCCCGGCGTTGCATTGAAGACTTCTTCCGGTATTGTCTCAAGGATTTGCTTCACTCCCACGATGTTGTGGAATGGCGACGTGAAGACCCGAGCACCATTTAATTCCACTTCCATGGAGCTTAAGTCCAATGCTCGCTTGAAGAACGATGGTGCCTTCCGCTGCGGCATCCACGTCGGCTGTTATATCCTGGGGACGTTTCTTCCGGGTCCCAGACCGCTCCGGCCCGACTAGTACCAGCGATGTTTGCGCGAGGATTCGCGGCTAAAGGTTGTGGAGGTTGTTCATCTCCGTCCGCTTCATCTCGTTTCACTACGACTACGATCGGATTCATCTCTCGCCATCCTAGCTTCTTCAGCAGCTGCTTCCTCGGGAGTAAGTTCCTGAAGGATTGGACCCGACATGAATACTTGGAAGAAGGCCGGATACCCTTCCTCGAAGTCCTTATCAAGCTCGTGGGAGCGGCTTATCATCGCAGACCGGCTACCGGTCCGACACGCGAGCGGTCGGATTGTTCGCGCTAAAGCTGCATCGGATCCGCAAGGTTCTAAGCCGGAGGTACCGACCGTGGCAGGTGGTCGCGCTTCGGGAGCTGCGGCCCGGCTACAAGTCGGATTCGTCAAAAGCAACTTTCCGGCGGAATCAGCTTTAAAGTCGAGGGACCCAAAGCGGATCTTGAAGCCGGGCGCGAAGTCGACGACGAACGAAGAGGCCATCGAACTCGCGAGGGAACTCGCCGGGACCCCTTCCTGGCGCGCCAAATGTCGAGTCTTAAACTCGGCACTAGTACTACCCGGTCCCTCACGAGCGTGGAATTCGATGGTGCAACACACAAAACACTTAGGAAAACGAGGTTTTAGACAGGTTCGGGCCCTCGAATTGAGAGTAATACCCTACGTCGTGTAGGTTATGTATTGCCTTTAGCGGATTGCTAATTGCAAGATCTCGAGAGAGCTTTCGGGGGTCCCTGCTCCACTTTATATATCCGTGGGAGCTAGGGTTACATGCAGAGTCCTAGTCGATTACACGGATTACATATATGGGAGTTATATTTCTAGCTTTCTTTATTGATTCGGGGTCCTAACAGACTACAATTTATTCCTTAACTTGCTTTTCAAGTTATCACACGCTGGTCTCGATATCAGCCTCATCTCCATACCGGTATATGGAATCCTCTGTTATTCCGGACCGGTCGGAAACTAGTCCGTTGGCTATCTCCATCACCTTCATCTTCACCGATTTGTTACCGTGTATTTGCGCATCCATTCCTTTGTCATCTGTATACCCATAAGGCAAGTATACGACACCTATAATATATGAAACCCACCAATCACTATTCACTAACGGTGACACATATCACGGGTTTAGATTTTAGCAAACTTTATGTTGAGTTTTCCCCAAAACGGTAAACATCTTTAGCTTCTAGGATGAAACATGTTAAGTTAACCAGTTGTACCTAAAAGCCTAAGGCGATGAAAAGAGGCACCGGCGGATCCGGAAATTTTGCGAGCTAGACGACACTACCACACCGACCCACTCGTAGCGGCAGGCCAAATGGGCCGCCGCTACGTCTCCGTAGTTATAAATGGAGGTTTGTAGCAGCGGCCCATCACCATCCGCCGTTAAAAACACCTTTATAATGGCGGTTGGTGGAGCCAGCCGCCGTTAATAATAACCTTATTATTAACGGCGACCAGCAATATAAGCCGCCGTTAATAAGGCTTTTGTAACAGATGGATTTCATCTCCAACCGTCGTTAATATTTGAATACCGAAATAAATTAAATTACAGTACACCAGAAATACAACAAATCTCAAAACATACACATATATTAATCACAAGTCATTTACATCCGAAAACATTCACACGTATTCATCATCCAAATGTTTACTTCTCAAAACAAATCACAACTCACTTGCATATATATACATATACATTGTCTTTACATGAGAAACTACCAAGTCTATCAAACTACTTTCCTAATCCACTCATCGTTGTCTTCACTACCACAGTTCACGAATGGACGTGCCGAACCACACCACTCATAGAGAGGACGATGGTCTCTAGTGCTCTCATTGTCTTCGTCGAAGAACCTACTAGCAGGAGAGATAACCTCTTTGAGCAAGAACCGACACATCCGCTCTACAATCATTAACATTTGGTCCGAAGTCGATGTTTCTGTCCTTGCGGGAACCCTTTTTCCTTAAATTCTTGTAATATCTGTTTGTCCGTTTTGGTTCTCTTCCATTAGAATTTCTTTATTAACAACATTGCAATTATAATTAAAATCAATAGAATGTCATAAACTCAACAAAACGCACCTATTGGTCACTTTTTTCAACAATGGCATACATATAATCGAAGAAGATATTCGTGTACAAACAAGTGTAGTAGCCACGGTGGACACTATCTTTCACTTGTTTAACAAACTATAAAATAAAGGAAATAAGTTACTATTTTGTGAATCACAGCGATAGTAGGACAACGGCATAGAGAAGTGAGACAAATGTATCTTACCAGGAATTTGTGCCAAAAGTACATATTTTTCGGCCGCCTTAGGTTGTGCGGCCCACCAGCCTTTACATAATTCTCGTATGCGCTGCTCCATCGTAAAAAATATATTCTTAGATAAAAATATCGTTTCCGAATTATAGATGTGTACGATGATTAACTATGTACCAGTCAATGATGCTCACGATGTCAGAATAGCCCTTTTTATCCAAGTTGAGGTCTGTCGATGACAAGAAGGTACCCATTTTTCGGCATAAGGACAAAGCAGATCCAGTGATCACTGCAGAATGATCGTATGAGTTAGTATTCAACCAAGCCTTTCAATGCAAGAGAATATGAAGAGACTTGTTGGAACTTACTTGTAGTTGTAAGGCGTGAGAATAGAACATATGTCCTACCACTTGATGAAGCGAGTTATAGATGTAGGTTGCAACATCGGATTTAGCTTTTGTTGTCATCTCGACCTTGAGTTGACCTAGCTCCTCAAGCTGCATGTCCTTATATTTTGGGTCCTTCTCATTTATCCGTGGGTTGATCGCGGATTGATTTATCATGTTCGAGTTGAGGTACCCGACCCTCCAATCTAGTCTATTGATTTTCTTTTTCTGAAATTCCGAATTGATCCTAAATGAAGCATAAGTCAAAAATGAACGAGATTAATGCTTGAAATATGAGAATATGTACGAGATTAATATTTGAAATACGAAATAGAAACATGGGGTTACTTACAAGCACCAGATTGGGACATAAAGGTTGTGTCCACCTTGCCAAGTCGGAACATAGTGTGAATGTCGTTGAAATACAGTCCAAGAACCGAGTCGGCTTCATCGTTGAACACGTGATTTGGAACATTACACGTGATGACCTCGACTCCAAGCTACGATGACTGCATGTACCGGTCGTGCAGCTTACGCATCACGCCCGACAGGTTCTTGTACACATTCTTCGATATCGGAGGCTTGGCAAACATGAATGTGGGGTAATTCGTGTCATCACTATCCTTAAATAGGTCATCATTGTACGAGATTAGTTGTCGGAACTCCGACACGATCTGCGGCTTAGGAAGCTGTGGATTGCATCTCCTATTCAATGAATCCAAGTACGCTTTAATGTTTGCTTGAGTTTCGGGCGATGTAATCTTGCGCTCCTAAGTCTCCGAGATTTCTGGAGGAATCGTCTTAATTGGCTCGATGATCTCAGGCTGCTCAATTGCAACCGCTAGAGACGCCTCCTTGGAGATGACTATCATTTCTTGATGCTGAACTTCCTGTAGCAAGATCTCTTTAGAGTTAGGGAGGTTAGGGAGGATCAGGCTGAGGACAGCTTCCCCGCTCGTGTCATCCGCCTTTCGAGAGGCCGAAGCAGCACCCGATAGATGAGACGGTTGTCCATGTGCATATTCCGCGTGTTTGCTCGCATGGGTTGATCCGTGTCCAGAAAGTGGAAGTAGAGAAGCTTGTGGGGCCGTCGACATGACAATATCATTACCTTTCTTGATAATGAATGTCCCGATAGCGTCTCGCGAGTCTCGATCCCCGCCTCAAGTATAGGGTATTCAAGCTCGTCATCCTCATGACCTGGGACAACATCTTGGACGCAAACACGCACGTAACCCTCGGGGATTTTGACGTTGTAGATTGTCAACCCCGTTGTGTACGCCCGTCCCGTTGCAACCTTCCTCTTCTTTCCCTTGTATCCAAACGGGACATGGAGATCACGAGGCAGTATCATCCGCAATGTCACTAGGCAGTGATGGCACAAAGTTGGAGGTCGGCGTAGCACTAGGTGAAGGCATAGGCATAGACATTGGCATGACACCTATCTTGGCAAGCATATCTTCCATTACCTTCCAAGTGCTAGGGTCTCGAAGGATTGAACGATCCGAATAGGGTGGGATTCTTTTCAGCAATGAACATCGGATATTGTCGTCGCCACTCTAACTTCGCCTTCTCTTCCATGTCTTGCTTATACAAGGTATGCTTCTTGTACTGCGAGGGAGGAGAAGAAGAAAACGAGAATCCTTCTTTCCATGCGGCCGACGAGGACACTCCTCGTACCCGCCCACCATACTCCTTGCTGTTAAGTGCATGCGTGAGCTGATCTTTGTGATACTTAGATCTAAGAGCTCCACTTTGCATCCGTATCTTGACACGTCCTTTCAAGTTTTGCAGAACTTCTTCAGCCGCCGGGTCGTTCATAACAATACCTTCCTCGGTTTGATCGGAGCGAGCATAGACCCAATTCCTCGCACGCTCCCCGATACCCTCCATTTCATCAGGCTTCCCTTCCGATTTCTTCTTTTCTTCCATCCCTCTCCGGATGGGAATCTTTTTCTTGTAACCGCCCGGACACAAGTGCGGCTTATACTTATTCTTCATGTTGAGCTCAACCATCTTCTCACCGACCTCCAAGGAAGACTCACTCGTCTTTTGCTCAACAAAAATATCCCGCTCGTGCTGACTTATGTTGCCATACCTATGAAAAGGCGTAAGGTTCTTCTTTACAAAGTGATAGTTCAGGTGTCGATTTGTAATCAACCCATATGTCATTACAAGTCCTCATCGTTGCCTTCTTCGCCCTCTCGAGGACTACAGGTGGGAATCGGATGTTCGACTTTACCGAATTCCACATTTCATCTTTCCTCTCCTATGGCACGGAACGCTAATCGAGGCCAAATGATTATGCAAAGATCCCTAACCACCTTGCCACAACGATTACGCCATTTTTCATGGACGTCGTCAGGTTCTATTGGCGTCCCGTCTTTGGGGTCGAGAGCGGTGACTTCATAGATGCCCTCCGCCTTATTCGCAGAGCATTCACCGCGCTTGCGTTTCTTCGGGGTCACTTGGACAGTCACGTTTGTGGCCGGCTCGTTGGCATCCACATTGCCCTCTGCCTCATCTTGTGAAGCGATTTGACGACGGGAACTTCGTCCGGGAACCTACGATGTAAGGAATAGAAGTAGGACGTAGCTATTTGACGAGAAAGATGTGGAATGCCATATTTGATGCGATATCTCTTCTTCGAGCGTGTAGTTAGGGTCCGGGGTATAGCCCCGAGGTTGTCGAGGTGGTTGAGGATGCGGATCCTCCGGTTCCGCATATCCTTCTTCTCGCCGATGAATCGTCGGAAGATAATGGCCGACGGTCACCTTGAGGCGGTGTGTAGTTGATACGGCGAGGTGGGGAAGGATTAGGGTTCGGAGCCACCGACACATTCTCTCCTTCTAATGGCATCTTGTCCGCCATAGGGTTAGGCTACCTTATTAGAGGCGAAGACTTTGTCGGAACAAGGATATATCTTCATACTTACAAGGAGACAACAGAGGAAACAATGTGAATTCATTTACAAAATAGATTAATTTATATATAACAAATATGTTTTGCATGGCGGCAGAACAGGGATAGCATCTCAATCATACAAGTACAGGAGGATGACGAAGAAGATGGACGTACAATGTAGGACACTTTCATAAGAAAGGCAGGTGCACATTATGCAATACATACCACAAATTATAAGACCTCGAGGTAAACAGGTCGGGATAGTTGCATATCCTCCGGACAATCAAATGTAATATGTCATACACATCACATAGATCATCCAGGAGAATACCCAAGCATCCGTACATGTCTACCTAAAGGTCGTACGAGTTGCAGATAGGTCTTGCATATTTTTGTACCAACCTTCCTAGTGAAAGATACCCTACATTCTATATTCATCCTCCCCATCTTCCCCTTCTCCTACATATATCGATGCTTATAAAGTCATCATCTGCCGGAAAGATGCTCTCAGTGGTTGCCGATTCAACGGCCATCTAACGCTATTATAAGGTCATTAACTCGTATGGCAACATGTTTCCAACATCCGAGAATGCGGTCCATGCTGCCACACTCATTTCACTTTGCCCGCTTTCATCATCAAGCATGGCTAGACCAAGGAGAGGAAAGAGGGGAGAAAAAAGAGGAGAGAAAAGAGGAAATAGAGGAGAAAAAAGAGAAAAGGGAGGAAATAGAGGAAAGAGAGGGGAAAAGAGAAGAAAAGAGAGGAAAGAGGAGAAAATAGAGGAGAAGATAGTTTTTATTTAAAAACAATGGTCTAGCCATGAAAGAGAGGAAGAGAGGAGAAAAGAGAGGAAATAGACGAAAGAGAGGGGAAAAGAGAAGAAAATAGAGGAAGCAGGAGAAAATAGAGGAGAAGATAGTTTTTATTTAAAAACAATGGTCTAGCCATGAAAGAGAGGAAGAGAGGATATAGATGAAAGAGACGGGAAAGAGAGGAGAAAACAGAGGGCAGTTGTATATATTCTCACTGCCTAGATTACATCAATCATCGATCATCAATCAACGATATAATTTTCGACCATAAAACACATAACAGTTAGAGCGAGCATATGACTGACTGAGAAGTGAGGATCAGCAAGGGCTACTAATCAAAACAGTCATATGTGACTGAATCACATGACTGCAACAGTCATATGTGACAGAATCACAGCAGTTAGAGTGAGCTTATGACTGACTAAGAAGTGAGGATCAGCAAGGGCTACTAATCAAAACAGTTTCTCCGACATGTTTTCTATCATCACAAAAATTAGCATTTGGATTTTGAAGGTTTCAGTGCGAACTGTCACTGAGCAATCAGGTTTAGTGGCCCTTATGTTCAATAAGCATACTGGTATGCATTTACAATGCATATGGTTGAAGACATAAATACTAATTGTCTCGGCAACAAACCTAACTTTCCTTTCCCTTAAAAAAAAGCAAACCTAACTTTCCCATATTAATGTTTACTGTCTCCTCTTATTGACTATCAGATATTCCTGCACCAGCCCGCAAGTTCTATCCTATGAATTATCACAAAACTGTAAAATTATCATAGTTCAGATATGTAGTCCAATACATTAGAACCCTAATAACATGGCATAAAGGATCATGCCACTAGACTCAATCGTTAGAGATCTATAAACTACCTAGAAATAACTGACTGAGTGACTGAATGTGTCTGAAATTAATCAGCAGGTCACAAACTTTTAGGCAGTGTTTCTAATACAGCTAAATATTCTATAGGCTAGCGATAGGTTTAACATAAATTGTCAGCTTGAGCATCTTCAAGCCAAATATGTTGGTACGGGGCATGCTGACTTGACCAGATTGTAAGTATCCTGTTTTTCGTTTCAGAAGTTGTCTCACTAATCAATAACTCATAAGACAACAACACCTAATATTGTTCTTGTTTACAGTGAATGGGTTGTAAACATCCAGAGGGACAGCTACGCCTCTTACATCGGGCACTATCCGATGTTGGCGTAGTTTACCATCGCTGAAAATGAATCAATTGACAATGCTTTACAACTTTATGCAGGTACGTTTGGCAGTTGGCTTAATTTTTTTATCGATTTCTAGTTGTCAAATACGCCACGGGCGGGAACAACCCTAACAGTGAACATTCCAGGGATAGCACAACCCTAACAGTGAACATTCTAGGGGCAGCACAACCCTAACAGGGAACATTCCAGGGGCAGCACAACCCTAGCGGATATACGGGAACCCTAGCAGTAGCAGACATGTGATTCACAACACTAATTTCTAAACAAACTTGACCTAAACAATAGTATCGAGGAAAATTATCATAACCCCAACAGTGAACATGCCAGGGCTGGCGAGGAGCAGGGCGGGTGAGGAGGGAGGGCTGGCGAGGAAGGGAGGTGAAAGGGGAAAGCGGGCGTACCAGGGAGGGAGAGGACTCACTGATATGAACGGGGGTGTCCCGATCTTCCGAAAGGTTCCGATAAACAACGATTTGGAGGAGGCTTGACACAAATCGATCCAGTTTCCGAACAACACGTTCCGAACCCCGCAATCGCAGCACCACGTCTCCTCTGGTTATCAACTGTGCAAGCACGATTGACCTCGCCAAGAAGGCTAATCCTTGCCTGCGAATCGAAGAACACAAGCAAGGACAAGATAGAAGCAACCAAATGGCAAATATATGATTAAACTCACGAGTTGGGGTCTCACAAACCGATAAAACGGTGAAACTGTTCTTGATAGAATAATCTAAGCAAAACCCAAACCCTAAGGAAGGGGCGGAGGCTGCTTATGATGTCCCTAGGGTCGTCCATCTCCCCCTGGATGCAGCCCTAAGTGGGCTCAACAAAATACACGGCCCAAAGGCCAAAAGACGGTGGTGCACCACCGGGACAGTTTCTAGACGTCTTAGTATTTCGGCAATTCCTGACGACTCGGGATGAATTTTGATATGAGACCTGTGCCAATGGAAAGGTTATCAAATTATCATTCTATCCATATAAAGAACGTCCCAAACGGACTTCGTATGCGACCAGGGCGTCCGTTTTGGTGCAGGCTGTTTCTGGAGTCCGAAACAGAATCGAAGTCGACTTTGTTTGGGCCTCCAACTTGACACGGACATCCTTGCTGGCCCTCCACGCCTCTAACCTCCTCCTTAACCATATTATCATCATCTCCATGGTTCCTAACAATAATTAACTCATTAGATAGTAATATATTCTCAAATATAAATAAAGTGATCATTAGGAACATACTCACCCGTAAATTCAATTGTCGTGCTCTAGTTTTTGTCCTTGAATTATGTATGTGTATTGGAGGAGTGTTGGTTATATCCGAGGGTGTGATGTCCTCATCATCCTCCCCTTCTTGATGAAAAGCCGTCCTCGGCATCGTTGGTGCTTGAATGATTATTTCGAAGGTTATCATTTCCTTATTGTTCTCTCCTTGAAAGCAATATGTTCTCGGTTTGACCATAGTTTTAGAAGATATCGTATGTGGAAACCACCAATGCTTCCCTTCTTGTGATTGACCCTATTTCTTAAAAACAAAACTAGGTGCGGTTGACTTGACATGTTCAATGATAGTGGAGACTGTTAATTGATTACTTTCTTGCACAACACAAGGTAGCTTTGGATGTGAGGTAATATAAACTCTGTGTACCATACACACACCATTATGATCATATTTGCCTATAGCATGAAAATTGTTTCTTGTCAGCAAAGGCAATTCAAATTCAGAAAATATTCTCCTCTCTATAGAACTTAAATCACAAAGAGAGTCAAATTCAATATGACCCAAAGTATTTAGAGAAGACAGCAATCTTCGCTCATCATTTTTAATGGGAATCAAATGCTTAATTTCAGCACAAGCATCTGAATCAAAAGAACAAGTATCAGGTTCATGCATTTGTTGTGGAAAAGGTATAAGTGAAGCACTAGCACACAACACCTCTTTATCACAAGGAACAGCAAGCAAATCATCATGTGACAAAGATAAATTCAGAGATGGTTCCACTAACAATTTCTCTGTGATAGCATGGTTTGTAAAAAAATTCAACACATCAATATAATTCTCACCTTCTGTGAGTGTAGCACAAATGGCATTACCTGTATTCTCAGCAAGAGTAATAGTTGTATTATGAAGTGATGGTTCTGAATTTGCACATGAGCTCGTGAACACCTCATTTTCTTCCACTGCATCCTCATCCTTTTGTATATCCTGAAAGGTATTAGCTGGAACAATAGACAAGAAACTTTGTTGTTCTTCTATCAATTCAGATTTAGATGAAAGTGTTGGATCATATAATCCCCCCCCCCATTCTTTTCTAAAAGGCTCATTCTTTCTCCTCTCAAATCATTGTAGATCAGCTTCTAAAATTTGGGCAGCACTCATAGGTTTAAGAATTATTTTAGTACCATTATGTTTCAAAGAGTATCTATTAGTAACAATATTGTGCAGAACATTGTTTCTATCAATCCAAAGTTTACCTAGCAACAAATGACATGCTTCCATAGGCACTATATCAAAATCTGCACTATCCTTATAAGTACCAATAAAAAAATTGATCCGTGCAATTTCGGTTACCTTAATCTTTTCACAACAATTTACCCATCAAATATAGTATGGATGTGGGTGCGGTTGTGTGGTCAAGCCAAGCTTCTCGACCAACTCAACACTTGCAATGTTGAGGCTAGTTTCACCATCAATTACGACACGGCAACGTCGATTTATCACAACAAAGAAAGTTTGGAATAAATTATTTACTTGATTTTGCTCCATCTTCTCCATTTGAGAACTCAACACTCGTTGTGCTAGAATACCCATATCATCACCTGTCATTGTTAGCAGCAAACAAGAAAACACACGAAGTATATTTTCCTATCACTACTATGTATGAACAGTGAAAACTCTCAATATGCAAATGGAAGCATCTAACCAAGCTCTTACAAGGTTCTTACTATCAGCAAAGCAAAGGATACCAGGAGAGTGTGAGCCAACAATTGCGAGGGTCAAAACCTGTGATTGTTCAGAAGGATATATGTGGAGTTTGGATAGGCAAAATATAGTAGCAAGGAATTGAAAATTTTCAATTCAGAATTGCAAAACTGAATAATAGTCCCAAGTATGTTAATGTCACTAGCCTAAACTTGTCTCTCAGCTAGTTCAAGGAAGCAAAAAGCAATGACTCAACAAAGGACACAAAGGATGCAAGCAACTCTGATTTTCTTTATCTTTCTTTTAGGTGCGGCTCTTTCTACTCTTTTTTTTTTCAGCACCTCCTTGCCTTTTATTGTTTCTTTTTTTCTAGCACTCTTTGCTTCTTTCTCTCTTTTTTATTACAATAGAATGGTATAAAACTCAATCAATGGATGCACTCACACAACACTCATTGGCATGGTTCCAACTAAAGCACCCTTCCTCTAGGCTCAATCAACGATGTTCTATTCCTTTTCTTTTTTTTGGGTGTGGCTTTTTTATTCCCTTTTTTTCTCCTGACACAAGCCACAAAACAGGACACTTCTCTTTTTTTCCACGTGACACAAGCCCAAAGAATAGGAATTTGCTTTAAAAACAGGGACAAGCACAACTAAGTTTTGTTTTAATTTCTTTGGCTGACGTTAGATAATGGACTCAACAAATCACACCTCAAACTAGACAAAAGAGTGAAACAAACTAAGACCAGTGACACAATGACAATTCGAAGGACTAGAATTCAGAAACGCAAACCAAACTGAAAATTGCGAGGCACAAAGGGGATATAGGACAACAGATACACAACGAATAACTATTTTTGTAAGGCAATTTTCTGACGGTGCACCTGAAGCTCTGATTACCACTTGATGTGGACTAGGGTGTCCCGATCTTCCGAAAGGTTCCGATAAACAACGATTTGGCGGAGGCTTGATACAAATCAATCCGGTTTCCGAACAACACGTTCCGAACCCCGCAATCGCAGCACCACGTCTCCTCTGGTTATCAACCGTGCAAGCACGATTGACCTCGCCAAGAAGGCTAATCCTTGCCTGCGAATCGAAGAACACAAGCAAGAACAAGATAGAAGCAACCAAATTGCAAATATATGATTAAACTCACGAATTGGGGTCTCACAAACCGATAAAACGGCGAAACTGTTCATGACAGAATAATCTAAGCAAAACCCCAACCCTAAGGAAGGGGCGGCGGCTGCTTATGATGTCCCTAGGGTCGTCCATCTCCCCTGGACGCAGCCCTAAGTGGGCTCAACAAAATACACGGCCCAAAGGCCAAAAGACGGTGGTGCAACACCGGGACAGTTTCTGGATGTCTTAGTATTTCGGCAATTTCCGACGACTCGGGACGAATTTGGATATGAGACCAGCGCCAATGGAAAGGTTACCAAATTATCTTTCCATCCATATAAAGAACGTCCCAAACGGACTTCGTATGCGACTTGGGCGTCCGTTTTGGTGCAGGCTATTTCTGGACTCCGAAACAGAATCGAAGTCGACTTTGTTTGGGCCTCCAACATGACACGGACGTCCTTACTGGCCCTCCACGCCTCTAACCTCCTCCTTAACCATATTATCATTATCTCCATGGTTCCTAACAATAATTAACTCATTAGGTAGTAATATATTCTCAAATATAAATAAAGTGATCATTAGGAACATGCTCACCCGTAAATTCAATTGTCGTGCTCTAGTTTTTGTCCTTGAATTATGTATGTGTATTGGAGGAGTGTTGGTTATATCCGAGGGTGTGATGTCCTCATCACTCACTATCGGGGCAGGGGGAACAGGAGCGGAAGGGGGAGAGGTGGAAGGCGTACCGGGGAGGGCCGGTGATGACGGAGTCGAGGACGAGGGTGCGTGGCGGACGGGCGGCGACCGGAGTTGCGCACGGGGGTACGCGGCGACCGGGCGGCGACCGGAGTCGAGGACGAGGGTGCGCGGCAGCCGGGCGACGACCGGAGTCTAGGACGAGGGTGCGCAGTGGCCGGGCTGCGACAGGAGCGGAGGAGTTGAGCAGGGTCGGGGAGGGCCTGCGCAGAGGGCCGGCGAGGGGGAGCACCGGCACGGAGGAGGGTCGGGGAGGGCACGCGGCGGCCGGGAGGTGACTAGTGGACGAGGGCGGTGACCGGAGAGTTAGGCAGCCCTGTCGACGTCGTCGTCTACGAGTGCTAGTGTTAGGGTTGGCGCCGTAGACGGCGCGCCCATTTATAGACGGAGCTGGATAACAGCGGTTGGCAATGCCAACCACCGGTAAAAACAACGGTAGGTCCCACCTAGCAGTGGGACAAGCATTCGAAACGGCGGACAAGGTTGTCATCTGCCGCTATAAAGGCCATGGGCCCACCTGTCGATCCTTTGTAACGGCGGTTGGCAATACCAACCGCCGCTATAAAGGCCGAGGGCCCACAGGTCATTGAAAATACAAAACTTATCGCTATAGTTTGCAGAAAAATTAGTTATAAATTTTCATAGTGCTAAATTGCTATAGTTTGCAAAATAATAGTTATAAATGAAAAAATGATAACTAATAACTAAAAGTTAATAAAATGATAATAACGGCCGTTGGCAATGCCATGCGCCGTTACAAATCATGGGCCCACATGTCATTGTAATGTAAATAGTGATAAATTGTTAGAGTTTGCAATAAAACAAGTTATAAATTAAAAAAATTCCAAAACGTATTAGTTATAAATTGAAATATGACCAAACTAATAATGTTCTTTAGAAAAAAATAATTAAATTTCAATAAGTTCCAATAATATGTCATAGAGTTATGTCATAAACATAAAAATATGAATTACATGCCACTTGACAATATAAGTAAAAAGTACAGATTAAAGTAACATAGAGGTACATCATCCTTAGACTGTTTTTCCTTCGCAATCTGAGCGCATGTAGGGCATTTCTACATAATATCCGAGCCTTGTTTCTATAATTTTGAACTTACTTGGATCAATAAATAATGACACTTCCTCATATTGGTTATGTTCATCTTGATCCTTCACATTCTCCACTCCAACGACTCTTTGTTTACCGGGAATAACAAAGTACTTCTTTTTATCCTTTGGATTGAGTATATTGAACACTTGTACTACCACCCGAGCGAGTATCCAAGGGTCATCTTTGTGACCGAATTTGTTTAGATCGACGAGGGTCAATCCATATTCATCCACCACCACCCCTTGTGGGTGTTGCACCCATTTACATTTAGATACGAGGCACAACAAGATCTTGTCCGTAATTAAGTTCCCATATTTCCTCGATGTACCCGTACTTGTGATGTCACATTGTCCTCTTCATCATAGGCATGTGTTCGAACACCGCTGCTTTGACACTTGCTTTTTTTGTCCTTTTCTTCAGTGTAAAAGGTATAGCCATTGATGTCATGCGCCCGAAATGTAATCACACTCTTCGAAGGCCTCGTGGCTATCCTTCTCAACATTTTATCGTCTACGGAGTCCCCACGTGGAAGCTCTTGGTTCTCGAACCATGATGTGAAGGTTTTCTTGTGCTCCATTATGATCCAATCTTCTGTCTTGTCCGTGTGGTTCTGGTGAAGCTCACTCGGGTGTTTCTAAAAGTATGGGCCCACAATCTCCGTCCGATGCAATACGCTATAATGTGTTGCATCCACTCTTTTATAGTCACTTGTCGATGAATGACTTCCGTCCTCGTGTACCTTTTCCGGACAGCCGGCCCTCATGATGAGACACGGGAAGACCAATGGCTCCTCCATTTTTAATGTAGTCAGCACAACACTCAATAGTCTCCTCGGTGCTGTATCCCTCCATCATTGAACCCTCCGTATGAGAACGAGTTCGTACAAAGCGTTTCATTACATACATGAACCGCTCAAAGGGAAACATATGATGCATGTAGACGGGGCCCAACGCAACAATCTGGTCAACGATATGAAGCATGAAGTGTTCCATGGTATCAAAATAGAAGAGAGGGAAGCACATCTCAAGCATGCACATTGTTTCATTCATATGGGTCCATAGGTCATCCAACTATACTTTACCGATCACCTTCTTCGAGACTACGTTCCAAAAAGCATAGGCGAGTTATAGTTAACTTCAACCACTCGAGTTTCACCGCCTCGATGGCGATGGCTAAGAACACCAAAAGCATTGTGTGACGATCGTGAGTGTTGTAGCCACTTATCTTTATCTCTTCCATGTTCATGAGATTTTTCACGTTCGATGAGAATCCGTTGGGACACTTAATCCCGCGTAGACACTTGCAAAATGCTATTTTCTCCTCACACGTAAGGTTGTAGATTGCGGGAGGAAGATAGTATTTTCCGTTCGCCCTTTCCTACGGATGGAGCTCGAGTCTAATGTCCAGTGCCACAAGATCTCTACGTGCGCTGAGTCCATCCTTTGTCTTACCGGGTAGGTCAAGAATAAGTCCGCTAGTGCTGTCATATACGCCCTTTCCAATATGCATCCAGTCGAAGGCCACTTCAAGTTCCGCCCGAAATCGAGGTATCCGAAGGAAATAGATTGCTTCTTAATGGGCGCGTGGGCTTTGCACTTTGGAACTCCCTTCACCGGTTTGCCAAACGCAACTTTGATGTTCTTTACCATCTCGAACACGACACTAGGGGTCCAATGTCGAGGTTCTTCACCTTCCACAATAGTGCCATCGAACTGTCTCTTCAACAAGCGATACCTGTGGTTTCGTGTTAGGAATCGACGGTTTCGCGTGTACACTATCTTCCGGGATGATGGAAGATACACATGGGATGTATCATCAACGCATACAAAACAACCATACTTTCCTTCGACCTATCCCGATAGCACCCTTAGCGTCGGAGAATCACTTATCGTCACAAAAATGATGGCTTTGAGCATAAAGGGTGCTCTACGGTGCTCATCCCATATACTAACCCCTTCTAACCATAGTTTCTGCATGTCTTCCAATAATGGTTCCAAGAACACATCTATGTTGTTACCAGGTTCTTTCGACCAGATTTAAGGATTGTCAATAGTAAATACTTTCTCTTGTGACACAACCATGGTGGAAGGTTGTATATTGACAATATAACTAGCCAAGTGTTGTGCGGGTTCCTCAATTGACCATGAGGATTCATCCCGTCCGTACTCAGAGCAAAATGTATGTTCCTTGTCTCTTCGGAGAATTCTGGATGGTTATAATCAAACTTTTTGCACCGGGTCCCATCAGCTGGATGTCTAAGTTTCTTTGGGTCCTTGGGGTGCGAATGCCATGTCATCGGTTCAAGCATCCTTGGGGTTGACAAACAAGTGTCTTATCCGATCGACAATTGGCAGGTACCACATGACCAAGGCAGGAATCTTCATTTGTTCGCTGTCATCGACGGTGATGCTTTTCTTCCTCTTCCTCACATTCCTGTTGCTCTTCTTTCCACTAACAACCGATGTGTCCGCATCATAGTCGTCCTTGCACTTGTACCGACTATGCTTCCATGTTGGGCATCTCACGGTGTCCTTGTATTCCCCCGATACAATATGCAATGATTTGGGCACGCGTGAATCTTTTGTATGCCCAATGAAAGTGGGGTTATGAGCTTCTTAGCAAAATAGGTGCTTTTTTACAACAAGTTGGGCTTCGGTAGAATGTCCGAAAGGAGTTCCAACAAATCCGTGAGACTAGCATCCGACCAATCATGGATGACCTTTAATTTCATCAGCTCAAGTACCGTACGTAGCACAAGTACACCATTTTTCACATCCCTTAGATTCCACTTATAGTGGATCCTTCGATGCTTTCTCCGAGTGATGCACGGTTGCTCAACCCTCTCGTGGTCCGTAACACCCTATTTTTTTTGAAACCTAAAATCTCCAAGAGTAATCGTCATTTTATGTGAAACAGATCGTCATTTCATGTGATCAACTTGGCTAGAAACAAAACTTTTCTAAATAAAATATTAAATCATGCATTTCATTTCATGGCATGTAGGCATGTAGGTTAAGTAGATTTTTCTACATTTTATTTATTATATTTTATGCACTTTTTAATTAAGTTTTACTACTGTTTTTGAAACCTGGAATAAAGAAAGAAATTTGAAAAAAATATTAAAACAGATCACTTGGGCCTTCTTCAACTAACCAGGCCCGATTTTTTTCTCTTTCTTTTCTTCCTCTCTCACTCGAGCAGCCCGACGAGCGAGGCCCAGCCAGGCCGCGGCCCACCCAATTCCCCATCGTCTTCCTCCCCAGGATGACAGGCAAACCGCCGCCGCCGTCGCGGTTCGAACGCCGCCGCCTCCCCTTCGCAACCGGCGTTCTCCCTCCCCATCTCCACCAGAAAACGGATCGCTGCACCCCCGTCCACCTTCCCCTTCCCCCGATTTTTCCCCTCCCCAAGCGGAAACACCCGCACCATGAGCTTCGGTGGCCATTAATGGCGGCCACTACAACCGGGATGACGAGCCGACTCTCCGCCCCTTTTCCCCTTCTCTTTTCTCCTATAAAAGGACGCCCGAGCTCCATAGATTGTTTCCCCCAACGAAACTCGAGCTCCCGGCTTTCCCCTCGTCCAATTCATCAACGCCGGTGAGCTACACCGCCGTCCTCCATTGCGAGACCATCGCCTGGACCTCCCCGCTTCCGCGCGAGCCCTTGGGTGAGTGCGGCGGTTCCCCTCTCCCCTCTGGTTCCCTCACGACGAGCTTCGGACCGCGGGAACGCCGTGCGCGCGAAGCTCCGACAAGCTCCGCCGCGGCGCCGACGTCAACACCGCCCGGTCCACGGTGGACCGGTGGACCGCCACTATGGCCATGGTCCACGGGACCGTGGACGCGGTCCACGCTTTCTTTTGGACAAATAATTCCAAAAATTTCTATTATTTCACTTTTCACATTTAAGCCCCCGGGTTTTATAAAAATCAACCCGCAGTTCTTCCTGTTCTACGCATTTTGCGGTTTAACCCCGATGTCTCTAAAAATTGAACCCACCATCCATTTTAGCCTAAAAATTTCTGCAGAACCCCGAAACCCTAGTTTAATTATAGATTAGTCCCTGTAAATTCAAAATATCATATCTTTTGAACCGTTGCTCCGTTTTTCGTGTTCTTTATATCAAAATGATCGTAGGAACGTAATCTATGCATTCGTACCATGAACATATTGATTTTATACTGTTGCGTTCACTGTTTGATGGTTGTTGTATTTTATTTGTATCGGTGCACGCGTATAGGAGATCACCAAGGCCGGGAACAAGCGTACGAGGACTTTCAAAATCAAGACTTCGAAACGTTTGACCCACCCTCCACGCAGGAAGAAGGAAAGTGTCCTTGCTTATTTGATCCTTTTTGCAGATCGGATTTTATACCTAAAGCTTTTATTGCATGTGAATTTGACGGGAAAACCTATTATAGGACTATCCTAGAATTGTGAGCCATGCCTTGATAACCTGGGTAGAATAGGATTGTTTCCTTTTTATGTTATTCCTTAGCATGCTCAGTGGAAACTTACTTACTTGACTAAAGAACTATATTACATGAGGTTTGGGAATGATAATCTTAGCAACATGGAAATTAGGGATCTAAGCATGTGGAATGTTTTGGTTGGTGCCGAGGGCACGGGGTGGATTGTGGTATGCGTGCTATAGATCTAAGGACCGGTTCTTGGAGCGATTTCCCCAGGAAGTCCATACCAACACAAGACCGATATGGGTAGGCTTGACACAGTAGTTAGGTGACCCTCCCAATATCGTTAGATTTGGTGGGATGGGCGATGAGGGACAGGGACCGACGGGTCGTCCCAAGACTCGCAAGGCACAAGAGGGGGCCCTTAGGAGGACGTACCCGAGAGGTAGTCTCCTACCGGTGAAACCTTAGTGGCCACGTACGGTTTGGGAGGAGAGCCTAATGAAATGTCCTGCGGTGATCTCTTGGCATCACACCATAGGAAGTGTGTTTGCATAAAGGAGACTATAGTCCACCCGGCAACAGGGGATGGAATCACCGACTTGTGGTACAGTGGTACAACCTCTGCAGAGTGTAAACTGTCATGACAGCCGTGCTCATGGTCACGGAGCGGCCTGGAATCCTCACTCGATTAGGGGGCATGGTATGGATGAGTGTGTTGGGCCGTGATCGATACTCGTGGACTGATATGGGCTGGTTGGGTTGCTTCACACATAGTAAAATAGGATGCTTAAGCCATTTGCGAAACAAAACTAGCTTTATGCAAATAAACCCCTTTAATACCCTATCCTTGACCTTGTAGCCGATCATCCGTTTCCCCCTTGTTGAGTACGACACGCGTACTCACACTTGCTTTACTTTCTGTACAATCACTACTACACTTCGGGACAGGAGTGGGGTCAATATGAGGACGACGGGTCGGAATACTAGGCGGGCGATCCCCGGTTGATGCCTGTGAAGATGGAACTACCACGTTTGTTTGATGTTGCTGCTGCTTGAATAAAGTGATGTAATTTTCTTTTAGACCTACGGGTCCTTCCGTAATAAATACTATGATACATTTCGGATATGGTTAATTACTCTGTTTACTTTTATTTGTCGCGTATGTGTGATTCAACCGATCCCGGCACACATACGGGTACTCCTATTTGTTCACTCGCAAACCCTCCATTGAGTAACACTTGCGGTTCAACGTGTTGCGACATTTCCTCAACATCAAAATCACATGGCTGTTCTGTTACTTCCTCGGCTCCAACAGGCTCCACATCTTCAACATTGACATGATCGTGAAAATAAGGTCATCGTCAACATCACCATCAACAGATTGCTCGGTATTGCCTCCACCACGTCTTCACCATGCTTTGTCCGCCGGGTGTAGTCCTTAGCAAAGTCTCTCGTTATTATATGTGAATCGATTATAACCGTATCTTTCCACAGTTTCTGATTTTTGCAATCACGACACGGACAATGTATTTCATCCCTTCCTTCTCGCTTAGCATGTTGTGCGGCCTTCGTGACAAATGCCTTGACTTGTCCTCGAAAATAACTTCCCGCTCTTGACGCCTCATACATTCAAGATTTATCCATATCTCAAGCACTACACATCGAAAATAATAATTACTTCAACAAAACATGGGACAATATATCTTGTAGGATCAAGTTTTGTGAGCTACAAATAAAGTGACCAACTAGATACGTAAGTTATTTTAATGAAAAAAATATAAATTTCCTAATTTACCTAACCTAGCTCTCCATCTATCATGAGAAACCTAGATATATAATTTTCCTCAATGGAGGAGCTAGAGATACAACTTTTCTCCATGTAAAAGACTCAAATACAAATAGATGGACAAAACCAACCATAGCTCTACAAATCAAGACAATTGTGACAAATAGGCTTAAAATTCAAAGAGAATTACAAAGCCAAAATTCTACTAGATTCCAACATGATAGGTAGAAATAATACATGGGATAGATTCCCCTTATCCTAGGGAACAAATCTATCCAAGAAAAACGCACTCAAAACCTCCCCCCCCCCTTGTTTTTCAATTTTTCTCCGAATTTTTGGGCCGCCTACGAGTGGACAAGCTCGCTGTGCTGTCCGAATACGCCTATTTATAGCAGGTCATTTGTACCGGCGGGTCATGTTTCATGAACTATAATAGTCTCACCTTATCTCACATTAGAATAGCCTGGGCAGCAGTCTAAACCTTATAGTTACGAACTCGTCGGTGTTGCTATGTTGTGCCAACACCGACATGTAGACATCCATGTGTGCGAGGCAGCGGAGTGATGGTGTCATAGACTCGCTTGAACGCGTCTCGTATACTCGTATTCTCAGGAAAGATCAGTGGATGATCTCGGTTGGTCCGATTGGGCTACCCAGCAGACACTACTAGAATAATGCTCAGCAATGGCGGATGCCGTTTTTACCGCAATAGCGGTCCTTGGAGGCGTCCGTCTCTAAGGTGCGTTACACCACGGTGTCTGCGACTAAGCGTGAAAAATAGTCGCAGACACCACATGCCCGCTGCCAATGTGGCAACCGGCCCGCCGCTAATGCTAGCGCGTCGGTATTGGGCTCCGTCCGGCCCGCAGCTAAGGCCCGTAGCCCAATTAGCTGCGGGCCCGACAGTCAGGCCCGCTGCAGCCGATTGCAACCTCCTATAAATAGGTGGGGGTGTCACGCCGCACCGCTACTTATCCGCGCGCTGCACCGCCACCTAGCTATGGTTAGGGTTTAGGGTGGTGGCGCTGCCACTCCTCTCTCATCCTCCTCCTCTCCTCCTCCACCTCCGACAATGAGTCGCTGCCGATGGGGCCGCTCTAGGAGCAACCGGCGCTCCTACGGCCAGCGGGCGTTGGTCACCAACGCCCCGCCGAGCGGCCGCCCGACGGCTCCGCCTCCTCCTCCGACGGCTCCTGCTCCTTCGCCGCGGCCTGCATCCGGCGGCGGTCCGCGTGAAGAAGGCTCCGGCTTCGCATCGCCTCCTCCTCCCACGACGGCGGATCTGGCGGCTCCTCCTCTTCCTCCTTCCACGATGGCACCAGCGGCGACGGATCTGTAGATAGCGGAGGCCCTAGCTCCTCCTCCTACGGCGGCTCCACCCCATCCTCGTGTCGCAGCACGCGCCGCATGAGGCACCGGGACGACTGCGGCGGAACGACATGGCCTGTGGCGACGGCGTCTAGGGCGGGTTCCAGCTGGGGCCCGCCTTCTTTTGTTAGGTAGATTAACGGCACCACTCGCGCTCCATAGACCGTCACCGGCGCCCTATTAGGCTTAACCGCCCGGCAGGCAGTCGCGGTCCTTAGACCGCAACTAATTTTCCCTGTAATTAGTGACAGGGCCTTAGTGACATTTACGGTGTCCGCCACTGAGGCCCTTTTAGCCTGCCGCCACAAAGCTTTAATGTAGCAGTGAGGCCAAAAGCAAACGAATTAACCATGGATTGCACTAATCAAAGCCTACTAGCATTTATTTAATCAATTTGCTTTGCTCCATATGCATCCAAGTACAGGGTTGCATCGCCGCTGGAGCCCGGCCAGGCGCCTATGGTGGCTGGTCCCTGGGTTCGCCACTGGGGAGAGATATGCTGTTTACTTATTGTTCAACAAAAGGAAAACGCGAAAGGACTTGAATCTTGCGCTGCTAGTTTCATACGGTGCTTCGGAGGAGAGCAATGTCTTATTGACCGAATTCGGAGGAGAGCAATGTCAACTTCCAGAGGTATTACAAAGTACTACTACCTCCAAAAGGGACAAGAGGTCCTAGCTATAGGGTGCCATGTACGTATGATAGACGTCGTATCTGCGTCACGTTCTCGAGGCAGTACAGTACTGCAATCGCACGGCATTGTTGACTTTCATTATGATGTGGCTGGCACACCGAAACTAAATCACTGGCAGAAAGATCTGCAGTAGTTACTGAAAGATTTTGGTCGGTGATCTAAGATCGATGTGCGATTTTTTCAAATTAAATTGTCGTGAGATCCTCGTTTTGAGCACTGGCCTGTTCACTGCCTCCTCGTCAAGGGGCCATGAAGCCGACCACACGTGACATCGTATAACTTCGATGTGATTAAATCCTATATATGGGTCGTTAAATTATTTTTTACATCTCCTGATTGGTTGTAAGGGATCAGCATACCGCGCAAGTTTAATTTTGATATGAGCCCATTTCTTTGGTAAAGCACGAATGGAACACTCCTAGTACTCCATGGCAGGAAACCCCCAGAGTGATATTGTTCCTTGTTTGAAGGAAAGAAGCACGATATACTTTTTTATTCCGGTTAGATCGAGTAGTAATGTGATGCCAGCTGCCTGCAACTTGTGCAGTTATAAATTCCAGAGTTTGCACGCATCTGCTGCCTATAAAAACCATCAGCTAGCCTCATGTATCCATCAGGCAGCAGATGCGTGCAATCCTCTTTTCCAACTCACTTCCCCACCCTTTTGCTTAGTAGGCAATGGCTTCCGCTAGAGCTACTACACAAATGATGGCCATCTTCTTCGCCGTATGCTTCATGCTGGCCCTGTTGTTCACCAGCCTGCCGGCGATGGCTTACCTTCAGGGGGATTGTGGCGCGGGCTGTTTCGACGCCTGCACACGCTACACTCTGGCTGCATGCCGGAACGTCTCCAACACCTCGTGTGCTGCGGTGGAGCAATGCCGCAGCAGGATCTTCAAGCCATGCAATATCACCTGCAACAACATCTGCTACGGTGGAATTCAGTGCCCTCCGTGAATGTTCTTCGTGTTCAAGTATGCGTTGATGGCTTCACATGCCTTTGCGATCTCCATGACGACCGAATTTGTCTTAGCATACATATAGTAGAAGTGGGCAAATGCTTTGCATGTTTATTTCTGCATTCCACAGTTCCTATAGCAGCTTCAGTCATTTCATATATATAGTATGATCTGAATGTAACCGTACCATTGTAAGATTGTTACGTGTGCTTGTATTTTCTGTATCGTGATAGTTGGGTTGCCCCTTTGTATTACTGGTCTCAAGGTAATTCGTTGTTCCAATACACGTCAACTGTTCTCTTTCCTATGTATCTTTATTCCAAGGGTATGATTAATGAATTTTTTTGTACATGTTACCATTTTTGTGAAATATGTATAAGCACACATACTCACGTAAAGGCAGAGATAGTTATTCTTATGAAGATACACAACAACACCTTATATCTGTGATTGCCTCCCGAAAGATTGAATCGGCTCGATCTTGAGATTCACTATTGGAAACATAAGCACTTTCAGTTTTAATTTAATCCAGAAATAAATCATGAACATGATACACTACTAGAAAAGAGCCCTGCAATAGCGGGCGTTTTGGCCCTGCAATAGCGGCCATTCCGGACGCTATTACGCACACGTTATTGCAGGGTCGGACCAGCAATAGCGCCCAAGACCGCCCGCTATTGCAGGAAACCCTGCAATAGCGGCCAGGGTGATGTCATCCGCCCGCTATTGCAGGCAACCCATCAATAGCGGGCAGCTGACATCAGCCTGACCGCTATTGAAGGGTCACCCTACAATAGCAGCCGGATGATATCACGAAGACCGATATTGCTGTCTGACCCTTCAATAACGGGCAGATGACATCATAGTGTCCGATTTTGCTGTGGTTTTGCCAATATCGTGGACGATGATGTCATCTGCCCGATTTTGCTGGCCTGGACAGCAATATCGTCTAGTGACATCATCGTGTCCGATATTACTAGCATTTTCCGAACTGACACAATTATTGCTATTTGTTTTATTTTCCAGGTGACAAATTCAAATTTTTTTACAGAACTGAAAATACATTCACACTATATACGCAAGACAATAGAAATAATCATCAAAGCATTTATATGTATATACGACATAGTTATCATTCATTTTACAATATCCACATACATATACATCATGTTTCCAATACATAATATTCATCCATCAAAACGCAACTAAATTACAATTTATCCGGCCACTTCGTCTCTAGTGCCTTCAATCTCTCGCTCCTCTGTCTTTGAATTTTGCACAATTGCATCTTGGTGGCCCTTTTGACCGCTGTAGCGATACAAGTCTTCATGCATTGCAACATCACTTAGAGGATCGAAATACATGCCTCTTTCATTATAAAACTCACGAATCATGAAGCGGAGGAGTTTGGCTGCAATGAGCTCGAGCGTGCTTTCTTCTAAGTAGGAACCTGTTTTTGGCTTTTCATAGCGTTGATGCCACAAATAAATTATGGAATTAATACATGTTTGTTAAGTAATATAAAACTAATATACTAATGCAAGAAAATACACACTAAATACTTACATCTTTCCATGGGACCGGTTCTTCCGTAGGGAATGTAGTATATTCCCCATTTCCAACGCTTATGTATTTGCACACATAGTAGCCACGAGGTTACGGTCCCAGGACGCTGTTTTGAACACTTTACAATATAAGGAAATGGTTAAGTTACTTTACAAATAGAGACATTAATTAATTGAATAAAAGAAATGACCATGATATGAGATAATAGTACCGGATAATGCGTTTTATATCCAAGGTTGGTCCGTTTGGGATGAGGGTCATCACCAAGCTCGAGATAGTATTTATAGGCACTAATATAAAAAAGCAAATGAGCAACGAGCATAATGCAATCTACAAAAAAATGATAGTTCATTGAATATCTGAAATTACCTATTAAGGGTGTCCATGAAATCCTTATACCTCTTAGGATCATAATCCAAAGAGTCAAACACCCAAACTCCCGCGAGTTTCGGATGTATCATGAAAGCAATCCAATGGTCACTATAAAATATGTCATTATGTTATTACCTAATTAAAATAATGATTTGCACAAGAAGTAGCGAGGTTACGAAAACTTACTCAAAGTTATATGGAGCCATAATGCATCGTCTCTCTCTCCATTCGTACATGCGTCTCCCAATGTAGGTTGCTATATATCTCCTTGCATCCTTAACCGCTTGAACATGTACTTGTTGCCTTCCGGCCTTGGTCACCTTCTTTCCGACCAACAGGGGATGATTATCGGTAATCTTTGGATTCATAGCGCTTTGGCTAATGGCGGTTGGGTTTAGATATCCAACTTCATTTGAGGCACCGGAGTGATGACATATTCGAGCGATGAAAAAGGGTAGTCGAGTTGAATTCATGTGCCATTTGCTTGGAAATATAATAAAGGTGGAAAACACTTACATGCACCGAGACGGTAACGAGAGTGGCATCCATGCGTTGGAGACGGTACAGAGCATGGATCTCCTCAAAAGGCACATTTAAGTCAAAATATCCCTCTTGTCCAAAAACCTCTCCGGGGATCCTTGCCGCGATAACTTGGACACCCTTACTACATGCATTTAAGTACCATGGATGAAAGTACTTAAATATCCATGGCTTCTTTTTCAATACATCTGCTGGTAGTAGTGGCATGCCATGCTTATAGGTAGGGAAGTCTTCTTGTGTGAGATCCCAACCTCCTTACGGGACGCCGGGAGGCGGAACGAGAACATGTGGGACCACTTTCTTATTCTCGCTCCTATATGCTGCCGCCACGCCTTTATGCCATGTTGCGACTGCATGTCAAGTCATTAATATATCGAGTAACTATATACATAGTCGTGAATTCATAAGTACTACAAAAGTGTACTTACTTATTTCCGCGCTAGATAACTCCTTTCTCGGAGGCGAAGGTGGAACAGGCTCGATCAAAGGTTCATTGTTATTAGGCGGGGTGGACGAGCTACGAATCGCCCTAGCCCCTTTGTCACGTGGTGTCGCTGGAGCCGGAGTCGATGTTGTTCGAAGGAGAGCTGCCTCATTCCCAACATCCGGACGAGGCGGCGTGGAGAAGCCATGTTCCGGAGGGATCCGGTCCTCATGCGTCGGAGAAGGCCGAGGTGAAGGTAGTGGCTCAAAAGAAATCTCGGGGTCAACCGGTGTTTCTTGAGTAGGAGGAGGTGTAGGTGCAGGCGAAGAATGCGCTAGAAGAACGACGATCTCGCGTCGAAGCCAAAGGATGATATGATTAATCGCATCCTCGAGTGTCTCAATACCATCATCCTCCTCCGGATAATCAAGGTCGCAAGCAAGATAGTTGTCCCGAACCTTGATAATACAACTTGGACTCTAGCACACTCCTGCGGAATTGGTACATCGTTAAACGTACGTCTAGGGAGCGCAATGCCCTCTGCTACCTTGACGGTCTTCCCTCTCTTGTCGAGCGTCATGTGCAGCTCACAAGGTGTATTCTCCATGATGTCATCCACGGGGTACCTGGTGGCATCGAGCGTAGAGCCATGAATGCTTGGAGGCCGAGCATACGGATTTGGGTTGTCAATGTTGAGTTGAAATTCCGGTACCACGATAGGTTGGATGACGACTTGAGGATTATTCTTCATGAATTCGTAGAAGTTTCTTACCCACCATTCATGATCGATACCCTGTTGCTCTCGTGGCCCACACCTACTACATTCTTCACTCGTGGCAGCAGACGACACTTCTTTCAATCGTGCCGGTGAAGAGACCCTCTTGTACGACCCCGATGTTCATCGGTCCCGATGGCAACGATCAACTCATCCGTCCGTGGATTGAGATCCTTCTGCTGGGCGGCTACTTGCTTTGCTTTTTGCAAGACTTCGGTAACCCCGGAGCTTTTCGGCACCAGCTGCCCATCGGCGAGTGGACTTTGAACGCCCAAGCACCCAATTTCGGGTTCGTTCACTGCATCCTTCTAACGGGTCCGGGATTCCAGCTTGTCGGCGTTGTGCTTCCATACTCCTCCATTTCTTCACTTTAGCCTTGTATCCTCCTGGTCCCAGATTAGGACGCAACTTGTTCTTTCTACTCAAGCTTTGGAAAATCTCGCTCTTCTTTTTAGCATCGTCGGAGGAGACTTTCTCGACGAACAAGTTCCAATCATTAGGCGTGATATATAAAACCGTACTTCGGAACAGTGTGAGACCTTTCCGGACAAACTTCGTATTAAGGGTTGTCCTGAATGTCCTTAGGCACCTCCCCATGGTTTTCGAGTAGCATTTTTGGCCAGCTCGGAGACTTCGGGTGGAAAAATGTAGGTTCTACTCAAGTTCTCCTATAACGTGTCCTTTTCACTGGTTGGCACGTCAAGCCAGCTGTCGTACTTAATGTTGATTGCGGTTCGGACTAATACACCGCAATCATTGCGCCGATTCGCGTTGACGCCTTGAGGCTCAACTGGAGCCCCATCCTTTTCTATTGTCGTAACGGCTTGAACGGCAGTATGCAGCTTGTTTGTATTTCTTTGCCCTTTGTTCCGTCTTTCTACGGTGGACGCCTGTTGCAGCAGCGGCCTCCGACGATGTGGGAGGAGCATCTTCAAGAAATAAACGTCGAGCACTACGACGTGTTTCAACAACCTATTGAAAATATAGTTAGAGGATGTTTTAATTAAACAATAATTATTGTCCATGAAATATGATTTTGACGATGCGATACCTCATCATCTACGTCATCGTTTGGGTTGTAATCGGGGTCGGGTTGCTCAACCCGTTGCCTTTTACCGCAAGGAATCTCGAGAGGAGAAGGTTCGACTCCTAACATTTTTCTACTTTTCAAAAAAAGCCAAAAATAACATGTGTGTATTGGAACAAGTTAGGCATTCAAACAAAAAATTACTTGTAAAATTCACAACGGTTTTCAAAATAAAAATGTTTAAATAAATGTTATACTTGGACCATGATTTCGTACATAGGTACGTAAAGAAAATAATATTAACATTGGAAAACTAACTCTCCTATGTGATAGGTATGAATTTTAAAAAAATTTAGAAAAAAAAATCGCTCAATTTGGACAATATTTGACTAATATAACCAAGTTTGAAAAATTAAATACGAATCAAAAGAAGAAAAGAGACTTATCCTGACGAACCGAGTGCATGAACTAGGGCCAACATGTGGGACCCACGTGTCATTGAACTAAGGGCCGGTGGTGTCACACCCCAAAATTCTAGTTTCGGTATGTTAACCATTTTTTTATAAAATCCTTTATTTTTCCCCAAAAAGAAAGCTAAATTGTTTGAATTTATAAATTTACCATAGATTTGTTTTATTGTGAAAATGTTTTATTTAATAAATGCATTTAAATCTCATTTTGAATTTCGAATTGGAATAGTATAGAAATTGGAATAGAAAAGAAAAAAAAAAGAAAAGAAAACTCTCTCCGCCTCTTGGGCCAAAACCTAGCCAGCCCAACACCTCCTCCCTCTCTCTCCCCGGCCCACCCTGCCGACCCAACCCACCTAGCCCGCACCCGACCCGGCCCGCACCGCCCCGGCCCTAAACCTAACCGCGTCCCACCGCCGCCGCGATTGCCGCCTCGGCGTGCGCGCCCCACCCTAGGGCAACGTGCCTATAAAAGGCAAGCCCTAGAGCCGCTCCCCTCCCTTTCCCCCACTCCGCCGCCGACCCCGCGCCCCGCATCACCTCGCGCCGCCGCGCCATTGCCGCCGCCACGACCCGACCCGACGTGCTCCCGTCTCCGGCCGCTCCCGTCCTCACGCGACCACGGGACGACGTTCCCCGTCCTCCACCGCCCCGCGCGGACCAACGCGACGAAGAAAGAGGCCCGAACGAGGACGCGCTACCCCGCCGAACCCCGCCGGCTTCACCTCGTCGCCGTTGACCTCTCTCCGGCCTCTCCCTCGACCACGCGACCCACCGGTAAGAATCCCCGCGTGCTCCTCCGCGTTTCCCCTCGTCCCCGGCAAGAACCGCGCACCGGAGCGCCGGTGGGCGAGCTCCGGCGAGCCCCGGCAATGGCGCCACCGCGCCCTCCCCGCCGCCGGCGACCACCTACCGTAGGACCCGTTCCCCACCGTCCGATCCCGATTGAATGGCTGCGATTAGATCGCACCGAATCGGTACGAGCCCGGTCCACCGTGGACCGATGGACCGCGGGTCCACGGAACCCATGCGCCCGGCTCACGGTTTTATTTATTTATTTTAATTTGTTAACCCCCGGTAATTCGATAGTTTTACGAGATAGGCCCTCGACGTTTAGTTTAATAACGATTAGGTCCTCTGCTTTTACATAGACCTCCCTAGTTTTATTGTTATTTCTATTTTACTCCCTACTATGCGCTAGGACAGTAGATTTTGCAGAATGGCCCCTGTATTTAATTAATTTTATGCGCGTATGTTTACGTATCTAAGGAAAATTACGCACTAGCCCTCGTAGTCTATGGTTAATTATGACTAGGTCCTTTATTTTATAAAATAAGCTATAAGCTTTGTTTTAATTCTGTTTTAACCCTAGTCTTTTGCAATAAACTTAATATTTAAATTGTAAATTAACTTTTAACTCCCTAAACTATTTTACGAGTAATGTTTTGTCCGTTGAACCTTTTTACATAAACACCCCCGACCTTTCCTAAAATTACGTTTTAGCCGCGTTTATTCAAATACCGCTATATCCTGTACTTTTACATAAACAACCCTAGTGTTATATAAATTATATTTTAGCCCTTATACTTTTACACTTTAATCCCTAAACTTTTCCATATTTACAAAATCGTCTCTACGTTGGCTGTTTTTGCGCTTTAGCCCCTGAAACCCCAAACCTACGTAACTTTTCGCTCATAGCTCCAATTAAGGCGATTCTGCGCTCACGGAATCATAGCGACGCGTACTTCCTTTTAGTAATGCTTTTATAGTCTTTTTGTATGGTGTATTGTTCTGTTTCTTAGTTATTTGTGTGTTTATTTTGCATGCTTGATTGACGCGACATAATTAGAAGACGATCGAAGCACGGGATTAGAAGAGCAAGAGTCGAAGATATAATCAAGAGCAAAAAGAGAAAGAGGCAAGTGTCCTTGACGCATCTTGCACCTATTCCTTTTCTATCTGCACATGCTTGCATTGCTTGTGATAAATATGAATCCTATGTGTCATGTCTTGTTCCATACTTGTCCTTGTCGCCTGGGTGGTATTAGTTGTACGGACTTGGGTAGACTCATGCTTAGCTTGCTTTAATTGGGTTTAAGACATGCTAAATGTTAATCCTGTTAATGATCCGGTTGAACATAATGATCATTGCTTGTTAATTATTGAACATTGATTTTGGTGACGGGTGGAGGAACTATGGTTGGGTGTACCGGTAGTTCCATGGAATGCTATCACCCGAATCATAAGGACCGGTTCGTGGAGCGACCATCCATGTTAAACCGTACAACCATGAGCCAAGTATGGGCACGGCTTGGCGTAGTATGCGGTGGAGACTAGTCGAGTACGCGCGATGGAGAGGGGGCTATGGCTGGTGTTATACCGGTAGTCCCGGGGAGGTGTGGTGAGGAGATAAGGTCTCACAACCATCCGGCTCAAGGGAAGGAAGCTACCCGATGACGGGTGTACACGTCGGGTGAGTGGAAATCCAAGTGGGCACGTACAAAGCTGGAGGAACCCGTGAACCGCCTTGGAAGTGATCTCCTGGCCACACACCAAAGGAAGTGTGTAAGTGCTTGGCCGGCACGGGCATAATGGAGATTTTTAGTCCACCCGGCAACAGGGGATGGAATCACTTTCTCGTGGTGAATTGTGTACAACCTCTGCGAGTGAAAACTGTCATGACAGCCGTGCTCACGGTCAAGAGCGACATGGACCCTCACGCGGATTAGAAGGATGGTAATGGTTTGGATGCATGGTTCTCGGGAACGAGACATGCGTGGTTTGGATAATTGATGGATCTCCGGAGTTACATCACATAGTAAATAGCTCTGCTTAATTAATGAACTAAACATAGGTGCTTCTATGACTTAAACCTCGTGTTAGCCTTTCTTGGTCGGCCAATCATGTCATACTTTCCCCACTTGCTTGAGTACGTAATGTACTCATACATTTGTTGCCTCTCTTTTTGCATCATGCCACCATTCGAAGTGAAGGCTGAAGTACATCATTCGAGGAGACGATGAAGTGGTGGTCTTGGCTCGCGGTCTTCCGGTCGACTTCTGTGGGAGGTGAAGGACGCTAACGCTTAGTTTAATTTCCGCTGCAATTAGTGTAATCTTTTACTTTAGACCTACGGGTCCTTGATGTAAGTATTTAATGAATTACTAAAGATATTGTTCTTTTATCACATAATTTGTCCTGTTGCGTGAAAAATTGATCCCGGGCACGCATACGGATGAATCCGATTTCGGTTATTGAAATCGGGTGTGACAAGTGGTTTTGGAATTCATTTGAGTTATTATGAATTCATTTGAGTTATTATGAATCAAAATATTTTTTAAAAAATAAATTATTTTTAAATTTTAATTTTCAAGATTTTAGTTTTTTTACTTTTTAATTTTTATTACTTTTATTATTTTTAACTAATTTATTTTTTGGGCCTTTTGAATTCAATTAGTTTATTATTAATTATTTTGAATCATTTTCATTTATTTGAATTATTCTGAATTATTTTCATTTATTGTGATTTATTTTTATTATTACGAGTTGTTTTCATTTATTTTTTATTATTACGAGTTGTCTTCATTTTTTCTGAATTATTTTTTAGTTTACTTTTATTTATTTTTGTATTATTTTTTAATTATTCTGATTTTTGAATTTATTTTAAATAACTCGGAACTAATTAGGTCGGACAAGAGCTGTAATAGCGAGTCGCTTGACGTCGCTGCCCGCTATTACAGCCGTACCCACCTAAGCGGATGTGGTTTAGTACCACATGGCCCACACAATGGCGCGTTGCCCTGTTTATAAGGGCGTCGCGCCAGCCCAATTGATCTCCTCCGAAACCTGTTGGGCTGCCGTTTGTGGCTCTGTTTGATTTGATGGGCTTTGTTGTTCCTCGGGCCGTGAAGTTGGGCCACTTATGAACTCGTTTGAGCCTATGGGCTTCAAACCAAATTTTTTTAATTTTCGAATGATGAGAAGATTAAATAAAATATATAAGTAATAAGAAAAAATAATAAGGTTAAAATATATAAATAATAAGAAAAATTAATAAGGAACACATAGTAAGAAAATAAATAAATAATACAATAAAAATGTGGTTATATGTATATCAATATAATGAGAAGATTAAATAAAATGTATAATTAAAAGAAAATATAATAAGGAACACATAGTAAGAAAATAAATTAAAAAATAATAAAAAAATGATTATATGCATATCAATATAATGAGATGATTAAATAAAATATTATATTAATATGAATAAAAGTGGATAAAAAAATTTAAATTACATAATAATTTTTTAATTAGAATAACCAACGATCTTAATTAAGTCATGACCCACATATATTATATGAATATATCAATAAAGTGGATAATAAAATCCAAATTGCATTTAATTAAAATTCCTACGTTGCGGTACGGGTAAGCGGATTGGTCGTTCCTCTTCGTCTTACGCTACGCGTTCTTGTCTCCTCTTATTGATGACTTGCCTTTCCTCTTCGTCTTCGAGTCACGACCACGCGCGGAGTAACTCCAAGTTACGAAGTCCGGCGAGCAACACGGGCGGCTTCAAATAAGCACTAGCGGGCATGGTGAAAGATCACCGTAGAATACGATCGTCGTCGTCATGGGATCGTCCAGCGACATCTCAAGGCACCTCATGGTCCTGCTGCCATCTTCCATCTAGAAGCCGGTAAAGTTCCCCTTGTACCAAACGCAGCTCTTGATGACTCTTTACGTATAATAATCGGCTCTCTCTGTTGATGATCCGCACTTGCGCAGCGTATCTCGAGCCATTCGACACTAGTTGCTGCCTCCAAGAGTTCACCGACACTGTCCAGATACGGCGGCGGTGCCGCTCTCGTCGGCCGCAGTTCATTAATTTCCGAATAATGAAAAGATTAAATAAAATTTATAAATAATAAGAAAATTATTAAGCAACACATAGTAAGAAAATAAATTAAAAAAATAATAAAAATGTGATTATATGCATATCAATATAATGAGAAGATTAAATAAAATATATAATTAATAAGAAAAATTTTGAAGATATTATATTAATATGAATAAAAGTGGATAAAAAAATTTAAATTACATATATTATATTAATATATCAATAAAGTGGATAATAAAATACAAATTGCATTTAATTAAAACTCCATGATATGTCACAACTACTAATTAGACATTACACCACAATACTATATATCAGCCATTAACCAACTTTCCGTTGCGTTCATCGTCATCGACAAGCATGTATGGTACCATTGATGTATAACCGAGTCTGTGTTTGAATGAGTTTTAACTTTTTCATGTCTGCAAAGAGGGAGATCTCGTCAAAGCTGGTTGTGCTCTTCCGGATCTTTCATATTTTGAAGTCCAATAATTCTTTGTTTCTCGGAGAGGACAATATGCTTCTTTCCATGCTCGGCTCGACTACATAAAACACTTGTGCAACACTGTCGGGGAAAAGATTAGCGCGGCCACGTGGCGGCGCCCGGACCTACCTAACGGAAGGTTAGCGCGACCACGTCACCCCCGAGATTGGCCAAGGCTCGTACGGACCGACCAAGGAACAACCCCAAAGGATTACTTGAGGATGTTCGCCTCGCACGACCCTAGCGCACTGGGTCAAGGAGTCCCGCCTCGCCCGACTTCGGCGCCCTTCGCGCTCGACCTCGTGGCTCGACCACCAACCGTATTCAATGCCAACCGCCCCGGCGCCCACGTGGGCTCGGATCGGGAATCATTGGAGGGAGGCTCGAGCCCATCCCTCCTGCCGCCACCTGCTCCCGTCGGGGCACGCCGATGGGACGTCCCATTCCTATTGAATGGTAGGAGTTGGCGTGGACCGCGGGTTCCGGGAGGAGTCACCGCCCGATGATGTACCAGCGTACGATCCCCGACACACCCGTCGAACAGGTGTAGCTCAAGGTCGAGCTCGAGCAAGCGTCCCGTCCCGCACGACCTCTCCCTCCAAGCTCGACTAGAGAAGGCAAACCACTCCCGTACCTTGGCCATATCCAAAGCATCATCACTACCGACGAAGAAGGACGGGCATGACACGTCGAAATCCAACCACCCCGTGAACAGCGTTACCCGTGGCTTCCCTTGATTGCAGAACACCCTACCCCGACGCCCGTTAGAACAGGAGCGACGCGACCGACCGATCAACCCCGACGGAATGAACAAGCAAGGGAGCTGATTGGAGGACCCCGAAGCACGACCATCCCCTTTTTCCTCCGTCTCTCCCTTGTAGCTCGGGTCCCACCCCTATGACTATAAAGGGGTGTGACTCAAGCACGCACAAAAGGAGGATGATTCTCACCACTCGCACACACTCTCGTACGGGACTTGGAGCACGCTCCTCTCCCACCACATCTGTATTCGTATTTTCCGTTTTGGCGCAAGGAACACGACGCCGTGAGACCCCCGCACCGCTGGACGTAGGGAGCTTTCCCGAACCAGCCTAAACCTTTCGTGTCTTCCCTTGTGCACCATCCGGCCAAAAACGCGCAACCCCGGGACAAATTCTACCGCCGGTGGTTCGAACACCGACAAACACGTTCCGGGAGTACCCAAGGATCATCTTTGTGGCCTCGCATTATTGAGGGAAACGAGAGTGAAGCCATATTCATCTACCTCAACACCTTGCGGATGCTTGACCCATTGACACTTAAATATCGGTATCCGTACGGTAGTCCCATAGGTGAGTTCCCATATTTCTTCAATATACCCATAATAGGTGTTCTCTTTCAAGGTGTTGTCCTGTCGTTGTTACACTAATACCTCTATTTTGATTCGACTCTTCCTGTGCTTTTCTCTAGTGTAAAAATGTAAAACCATTAATATCATAGCCTTGCGATGTTGTAACTAACTCGTTGCGGACCTCTAGCCAATAGATGCATTGTCTTTTCATCCCTTGTTTCACCAATTGGAATGTTTTGATCCTTCAACCATCCTGTAAAACTTTTTTGTGCTCTCTTATGATCCAGATCGTCGAGTGCAATTTTGATTTTCTGCACGTAGTTGCTCTAAGTGTTGCTTGGATGTATGGCTCAACAAGTTGTAACTCGCTGCAGGAGGCTGAAATGTGCTTGACTCACCAATTTCTCGTCGTTATATGTTTTCTTTCCTGTGGTTCCTTGACCGAAAATTCTTCCTTCATGGCGTGATTTCGGTAGACCAATTGTTTTTCCATCTTGATTGTAATCATTGTAAAACTCAAGAACCTCTTCGAGTCCTATATCCCTCTATCATGGAACCCTCGGGGTGAGCCCGGTTGCGAACATGTCTCGTAACAACTCTCGAGAAAATAATGCATTTCATGTCATCATGAGCATGTCATCAAAGTGTTGCATTTTTTGAAGATATCACATTTTGTGTTAATAACAAACACATAAAATATCAAAATAGATAAAGAAGAAAGGAAGTGTTTCAAAAAAGAAATAAAATAAGCAGAAAATTCATGTTTAATATTTTCTATGGCTCAAATGTCAAAAATAAAGATTTATGAAAGTCTCCTGAAATTATTTTGCCTTGTAAAAATATTTAAAAGAAATAAACAAAGCTTCTTTTATTAATTTAGCAATGAATTTTTAATCTGAAAATGATTTGGAATTTCTACCTGGACTTAACAAGAAAAATGCCTAAAATACTTTCAATTACAACCCTGAATTTGTGTAAAATTTTTGGAGCTCGGGAAGGCTACTTTTTAATTTCGCGAAAGTCCAAGGGCGTTTTTGCAAAATGACCGGGCTCGGCCCACGAGCCTGTCTCTTCTTCTCTCTCCCTCTGTCACCGCGTCTCGGCGCCGCTCGGGCCGCACCGCCTCTCCGGCAGGGCGCCACGCCTCTAAGCCACGCAGCAGCTTGGAGCCACGCAGCTCGCCGGCCTAGCTGCCTTCCCTTACCGCCTCTCCAGGAGATAAGACCCCGCCGTGCTGGTCTCTCCCTCTCCCTTCCCCACTTCCGCCATTGCCGCCCCTCTCGCTCTCGCCGTCGCCGGCCCGCTCCGGTGCATCTCCATCCAAACCACCACCACCCGGAGCTCCGCCAGGACCCCGCGAAGCTTTTCCACCCGAGCAAATAGCTTGAGCACCTTCCTTCCGTCCGGGCGAGGTCATCTTCCCCTTCGAGCCGTCATCGTCGTTCCTCCGCCGCGCACGGAAATTGGAGCTCTCCGGTGAGCCATAGTCCTCTGTTCTTCTACCATGTGGTGCGCAATTCACTCCTTTAGCTTCGGGCGATTGCCCATCTAGTTCCCTTCACGAGTCGCCGCGGATTTTGCTGTCTTCCCGAGTCCGGTTCACCGCCGCGGCACTACCCACGGTGAGCTCCACTCTCCGATCGTGTGCATGCTCCGTAGACCTTCTCGCCGTCGTTGTGCATGTGCCGTAGAAGCTCCCGTGCCGTTTGTCTTAAGTTTCAAGCTCTCGGCGAGCCTCGCACCGTGTCGAAGGCATTGCCATGTCCGGACCTCGCCGCCGGCGTGCTCGGAGGCGAGCTCATGCAAGTTGGTCACCACGGTTGGGTTCGCCATGAGCGGTAGGGTAGGTTGGTTGCCTCACGGCGAGCTTTGGCTCAACGGCGGCCAACTCCGGTGGCCGCGCCGCCGCGGCCCGCCGCCGCGGTGGTGCCACACCGCGGGCCACACGCGCGTGGGATCGCGTGTGGCCACGTGGGGATCCCGTGCGGTTAACCCTGTGGCCCCTCGTGTGGCACGGAAAGGTTTTCAAATTTTGAAAATTCGTAGAAAATTCATTAAAATTCGGAAAAATGTCAAACCAAGTTTGTTAGACTCAGAAAAATAAGATCTATTTATTTGTGAAATAAAATATTTATTTTGAGGAAATTTATTTTGTAAATGGTACTTAATCACTTTCTTTGATTAAAGAAAAGCTATTATTTTATGTTAATAAAATGTTTAATGAAGAAAAATAATTTAATTAGATGAAGGAGATACTGCAGACGAAAGTTATTATGAAAATTATTTTCCAAAATTAAACTTAAACTTTATTATTTTATGTGATCCTAATCTATTAGCCTTTTATCACATAAAGTAATGATTTATTTATTGCTTAATAAATAAGAATAAATTGTTAATTGTTAAACCTAAGTAATTAAGGAACAGAACTAATTAATACTTACTGACCTTGATTAAACATTTGTTAATCAGCATAATCAATGGTTAATTATTGCTTAATGAACGTGCTTATTCCTAATTTATTAATTAACTAAGGTGATTAAGCTTTGATCTTTAATTATTAATTACTGGAGTTAATTAATGAAACTTTGCATAATTTTATCATGCGCATTCATGCATACATGATTGTGATTTGCAACGCATTGCTTGGTCGACTTAGGTTCAAGTGATCGAGGTTCCACCGAGGTCGAGTCAGAGCCGGAATCTCGAAGTCGACCCAGTCGCCGAGGAAGCTAACTCCGAACGAGTATCAAGGCAAGCCCGGTGCATCCTACCTATGTTTTTAAATATTTTATTTTATCACATAGTACAGTTATGTTTGTGCATTAGGTGTTAGGGAATGATTGACACCCTAGTTGCATTATGCTAGGTTTCCGTTTGTTTATTCTATACTTGGTACAGGTAGCTCAATAGAGGCTAAGCTTAATTCAAAGTGGCAACGGTAGATGTTTAGGGAATCTTAAAGCATGGAGGCTTTAAGGGTTGTGTGATGACACTAAGATGAGGAGAGTGTTAATGAAGTTGAGACCGGACGGGCCCCGTAGGAGAAAGGGCAAGATGGAGATGAGATCTTGCAAGGTGGTAGCCCCGTCCGAGTCGGTCAAGGACCGTACCGTTGTCGGCTTAGTTCAACAAGTTTGAACGTACCGTACTACATGCTGGTATCATGGGCCCAGACAAGCTGATGTACCCTATCGCCCCGAGAGATGTAGCGTAGCCAACTCTCTTTTACCGTGCTGTTAGTGAGAGGATAGTCTCACGGGAGGGAGATGGGTCGGCCACGAGGGAAGTTGTGGAGTCGCCATACTCCCGGGGAGTTGGAAATGGCTAGTCTTCCGTCGGTGCTAGTGGGAAAAGTTGTCGTATACGATCGGTGTGATGCGTATATGTCGTGTAGTCGGGTTTTGCCAGCTGGTATAAAATCGATTCGAATCGTTGTCCCTCGCAGTAATGAGTATCGCTTGTTTCGCTCGTCACATCGTAGTAAATTATATGGAAGATGAAGATGAGAGATGAAAGGATTAAGATCTATTTTATCTTGTCTTGCAAACTTGATTGCAATAGTGATAGGTTGCAAACACCAAGGCTAATGAACTGAACTTGAGCTAAAATACCGAAAGTAAGGACCCATCCTTTAATGCTGTTTTTCGCAAAGGAGTAAACCCCACAGCCAGAAAGCCTTTGCATACTAGGCGTCGGCCTTAGCGTGCCATGTTGACGGGTCGGTCTTGCTGAGTATTAGAATACTCGGGGTTTGTTCGTTACCTTTCGGGGAACGAGTCGTACTATCACGACTTGTATGGCAGCTTCCCGAAGAGGAGCAATGTCCGGAGGGAGGTTCCCTTCGGTGGGAACGTATCCCCTTGCCGTGAAGATGAGAGGACCGTGATGTACGAAGGGCTCGGTGCATCATGTCGATCGTTTTACGTCTTTTGGGTTGTAAATAGAACAAGCTTCCGCTGAATACTCGTAGGTTGTTAAACTTCCATAATGTTATATTTTTCCGCTGCACGAATGTTTGTATTTTGAAAACTTGGTTGTATTATACCATGATGTATATATTCTGGCTTGTATGAAATGATGTTTCGTTGTAACTCGCTTCGTCGAGTGTCCCTCTGTACCGATTCCTAGGTGTCCCGGAGGGGATGTCACAATGTCCCTTCATAATGGACATAAAGCGTTCATACGGAAACATATGATGCAAGTAAGCGGGGCCAAGAACAGCAATCTGATCGGCTAAGTGAATCATGTAGTGCTCCATCAAATCAAAGAAAGACAGTGGCATACACATCTCTCGTCGGCACATTGTCTCTATCATCTCTTTACGTATCGTGTCAAGCTCGGAAGGCTTATCACCTTCTTAGATATGGAATTCCAAAAATGACACATCCGGATGATAGCTAACTTGATATGAGGTTGCTTAACAACCCTAATTGCGATTGCGAGAAACAATGAAAGCATCATATGACACTCATGTGTGTTGTAGCCACTTATCTTCAAGTCACTCATTGATACGAGCTTCTTTATGTTTGAACAGAAACCTGTGGGGACTTTTATCCCTCGCAGACACTTGCAAAATGCCGTTTTCTCCTCGATGGTTAGGTTCCAACAAGCTGGTGGAAGGTAATACTTCCCATTCCCTCTTGGCTTAGGGTGAAGCCCATGCTTTATATTTAACTTCTCTAGGTCTCTTCGTGCTCGCAGTCCATCCTTTGTCTTACCGGGAATGTCCTTAAAAGTGCCATTGCAATTGTCAAAGACACCCTTTTCGACATGCATAGGGTTTGTGGCATGGGCGATCTCCAATTCTTTCCAATAACTTAAATACCGATGAAAGATCGATTGTTTTTTAAACGGCACGCCCGTATCGGCAATGTTTCCTTTCTTTCCCTTCTTCTTTTTCCCATAGGTATATTTGATATTTCTCACCATTTCGAAAACAAATTGACCGTCTCGAAGTTTAGGACTCAACTCTGTCTCAACTGTTCCATCAAATTCATCTGTCTTTTGACGATATTGGTGCCTTTTTGCTAACCATCTTCGATGTTTTACATACACCAACTTACGCGAGAAAGGAAGGTATAACGATGCAGTCTGGTCCACACATGTTGAACATGCTTGTCTTTCCATTGATCTCGCCCATTGAGATCCGAGCGTGCGGGGTTATCACCGACGCTGCAAAGAAAGATGGCGTGCGGGGTGAACTCTTCCTGTCTCGTACGCATCATAAACCTTCACCCCTTGTTCCCATAATAGCTTCATGTCTTCCATCGGTGGTTCAAGAAAGACATCAATATCAATTCCAGTTTGTTTCGGACCAGAAATCAATGTAGTTAGTAGAAGGTACTTCCTCTTGTGGCACAACCATGAAGGAATATTGTAGAAGCAACAAATCAACGGCCAAGTACTGTGCGGGTTCGTCATCTCTCCGAAAGGATTCATTCCATCCGTACTTAAGAGCATTCTTAGATTCCTCTTTTCGATGCAAAATCAGGATGGTTAATGTCGAAGTTCTTCCACTGTCGAGCGTCGGCGAGGTGATGAATCATCCCATCCTTCTTGCGCCCGTCAACATCATCGTGCCATGTCATGAGTTTAGCGTCTCTATCGTTGGCAAAAAGACGCTTCAAGCGATCGATTATCGGAAGGTACCACATCACAAGGGCTGGCACTTTTATAGGTAAAAAACTAGATCCCTACATATAAAAGCCTACATATTGTATGGAGAGGATAAGTTTAAGTACTAAACACCCAATGATATGTATGAGGACCACTAACCATGCCATTTATAGGTAAAAAAATAGATCCAAACCCTAGGAAAAGTGACCATAAAAAAAGAGACTAAAACTATGGTTAAACACAAAAAAAATACATGGAACGGTATGGATTTACCTCCTAGGACAATATCCTTCCAAAAAAATAGGTTCAAAACCTTCCCCCTTCTTTTTTGGCTTTTTCCGCCCTCCGTACGGACGGCTCGTCCGTGAGCTCGCGAAGCAGAGCTCTGTCGGGAGGAAGGGGACGAATTTATACTACTGTTGCCTTCAATAGCGGGCCGGATGACGTCACCAAGGAGACAATATTACAGGAATCCTGTAATAACGGTCGAGGTGACGTCATCGGCTACCGCTATTGCTGGCTGGCCCGATAATAGCGGCCGCCGGTGATGTCATAGCACGCCCGCTATTACTGCATCGTCCGATAATAGCGGACGGAAGATGACGTCACTAGTGGCCCCTATTACTGTGTGACCCCCATCCGTAATAGCGTTGCCTCCGATGACGTCACTGCGCCCGCTATTGCAGGGGTCTCCGTAATAGCGTTGCACCGTGATGACGTCGGCGATGGCACCCAGCAATAGCGTTTTTACGTGTGCCCGCTATTGCTGGAAAATGCCCCCGATATTGCTGGCTCTTTCTATAGTAGTGATATACAGATTGCTAAATAGATTAGTTAAGTCTACACAAGATCTAGACATATCTAATAAGCACGGAAGATGAACACATATATCATACTACCCATTACTATCATGCATAGATAGAACATGAACGCTAGTATGCTAGTATAGAAGACATAGTGCGAACGGAAGGTACTTACGTTTCGGCATGACGGGGTAGAGGAGTAGACGACGACGTTCAGCAGCGTCACAGCGAAGACAACAACGAGTTTGGCTCACGTGGCGGGGACGAAGACGTGTCGTGATGGAAGCGATCGAGCAGGTGCGTAGAGCGCTTCCAAAAACCTTATTCGCCATCTCTCGGTGTAGGATTGCGAAGGCGATGGTTCCGGAGACCTGCTCTCCTGTTCGTCGGTGCATGCCGACGATCGGGATGGAGAAGCCTTGGTGGCGCAGCGAGTAAGACGAGGCAAAACCCTAAGCCATTATGAGAGTTTTTTTCTACGGTGGCGCTCATACGTTTATATAGGAGAGACCGCTAGGGTTAGGCAAACCCAAATCAAGTCGGTTTCCAAAACAGAAAAACATATTGGACATGCAGCAAAAATAAAGTGCCAAAGGAAGCCGCGTCCCTCCAAGGCAAGGGACTGGATTTTTGTGAACCATTCACGTAGGGGATGAACGGCCGCACCCCATGCCCAACCATGCCCCGCCGGCCCGGCGAGGCGAAGCGTGTGTTCTAACCTTCTCTCTTTCTCACACTTGCAAGGAAGGCAAGAGCATCCAAGTTTATAAGTTGGCCTCCCTCCACCTCCACTAGCAATGTGGTATTAAAGGTTGCACTACCACCATCCCCATATGGGCCTTTGAGATTTTTCAAGAATTATATAAATTATAAATGGGCTTTGGTCCAATAATTCCAACAATCCCCCACCGGATCTCAAAGTCCCATCGGGACTTTGCCTCATCCTACTTCGTTCAATATACCAATGTTTTAGTGGAGACTGTTAAGTTGAATTTCTACCTAGAACAATAAGCTACACTCGTTTACGACTTGAACAATGGACTATGCCTTGAATTGCAAGTCTTGTGCAAACAAGCTTTACTTAGAGTCACGATTGGTACTAGACCTCCGGTAGGCTACTCCATGGGTGGAGCATATAGGTCCTATTCCATGGTCTTTCATGAACTTAATAGAGATCACCCAAGTCTCACAAACTACGACCTTACAACAATCGAGGCTCATATAGGTGTATTCTTTCAAGAATACTCTACAGGATAGCATCTTCGCTAATAAAAGCCAACATAATACATTAAGGCATTAGCCAACCTGCCATGCGGTGTTGAGCGTATTGCATTAATACTCGAAAAGGTTAAAAGGATACTTGTCTAGCTAACCAATAGCTTGTTCTTCCCGGGTCCTACTTCACAGGATCTCCGATCACACGAGTGTCACACCCCTATCCCGAAAGATAGTTAAGTGTGGTACGGATCGCCTTGGGAGATGATTGACCAAGCAACCATACATAGCATCACATTAACAAACATCCACGGATTACAAGTTTACATAATTAAGTCTTGATTACAACATAGGGTTCGGAATAAGGATACATTAGGTTCGAAAATTAAGTCTTACATAGCCATGATCTTTGTTCGAAATTAAAGTGCGGAAGCGAAACACATAACTCGACGATACATAGATAACTTAAATGAACCATGCCGGCCTAGGCCATGGCTCACTCATCATGGGTCGGAGAGCTAGGGACCCATTCAATGGTCCACTCTTTGGGCTCTTCTCCGTCCCAAACCACCTTACCACAACAATCACAAAATCCGGCTTGCGGGAAACCTGTAAATCAACATGTAGTGGCAAAGCCCGAGTATCTAACGTACTCCGCAAGTCTTACCCGTCAAATTGGTCATCTAAGATCGACTCCTAGATGTATGGGGCTTGACCGGTTTAACTTGGCCTTTTTGCATAAATAGCACCTATGCTAGTTAGGTTGGCAATTTTATTACTTAGCCAAATTAATTGGGTTGATGCATAAAAGAAACTTTAGTGAGCATGCTAACAATACAAGAGGTTGCAATACAATTTAATATCAATATAAAATAGCAAGCTATTCAATCTCCTTCCATTACTACACATTGCGGACTGCTCGAATCAAGTGGTACTCATTAACCGAGGGGAAACGGCGATAATTATCGAATTATTAATCCTGCAGGAAAAGACCCAAATGCACGACATACGCATCATTTAAGAACACGTACGGCCACCGTTCGCGAGTTCATCATAAAGCAAAACACGGGGCCACCGACCCCGAGTACACGTCCCCCTTGCGATCGTTCAACAACACGCCCAAGGCTTAACCCATGTACTCTCCAACGGTCCTCAACCCGTGCAACCACCGTGCCAAACACATCACCTGCGGGTCGGTGAGATATCCGGCTCACTTTACAACTTGCAAGCTACATAGGTTTACCAATCCCCATAAGAAAGGTATGCAAGTGGTACACAACTCAAACTTGTTCGCGGAGCCACAATGGGGTGTTCTCAATTTTAACCAATTCATCATGTTCGTATTTAATCATGAGCCATAAGTGAGATCCCCAATCTATCGTTGACTCCATAATCATAGCATAGCATTTCTAACGAGGATATGACACCTACTCTACATAGGACATATAGTGTTTTATGCACGTGGATTTCCAAACAATTCCTAGAACTTAAATGCACATTCATCATCCTTAATAGAGTGATAAAGAAAACCTTTCAAAATAATAGGAATGCACCGGGGCTTGTCTTGAGAGTGATCGAAGTTAGCACTAGCCTCACAAGCGTTGAGCGTAGCAACCGTCTCTTCCGGCGGGTTCAATTCGGCGTCGTCACCTAGAAGATGAAATGCAATGCACAAGTAGCATGAATACAAGGTCGATGAGAATGGCAATGCATGTGTGCTGTTTTTGTAAAGATGCACATGAATAAATTAACCAAAAGCTTTGTTCACTTAAACCCTAATAAGCATGACTATAACTCTTGTTCTATTTACGAGGAATTAATCACATACACAAGCATAACCCTACTAGTACATGAACAAAGACTTAAAACATGGACATGGGTGCTGTGTTTCTTGTAGGTTCAGCACTAAGATTTAGTAAGTCCTTAAAATGCAATTCGGAGATTTAGGCTCAAGTGTTTAGCTTCACATGCGATGACGATTTCACTTTAAATAAGAATTCGATCTCAAAAATCAACACATACGTGAAATATATGAAATCTTTTGACTAAACCAGCCATGAAGTGCTAGGGGATATGGTGAACAGTGGGAATCACATAAACATGCAGAAACATAATTTTTAGAGATATGAAACTAATTACACATGTGCCGAAAATAACCTTTTATGGATTTAGATCTAGGGTTTGCAATAATAATTATTTAGAATGCTCAAAAATTAACATGGACTTTTCTACACATGCACAGTACCAGGAGGGAATTAATTACCAAGTTTCATGCAAACATAATTTACACGGATTTAACTAAAAATTAAATATAGAGAACGCAAGAAATGCAATAACTTGAAAAATATGAAATGAAATGCAGATCTTTCAGTGCCAGAAATTCAAGTATGTTTATGTGAAGGCCTTGGCCAAGTGGCATTATTTTTGGGTCTATAGTTTTAATGTTATGCCTTAGTTAAGTTTTCAGGGGTTGACTTTTGCAATTTTTGTAAAAATATGAAAACATTCGAATCTGGCCAGCTCATGTTACGTTTATGAAAGTACAGATCCTCTAGTTTCCAGAACATTTTAGTTTGTAATTTTTGGACATTTCAAACGCCAGATATGAATTTTTTAAACTTGAATGAAGTTCGGATCTAATTACGAAAATGCCACCGGCGATTTTTAAAAGGGGCGGCGCGCGCGCTCCCGCGGGCGGCGCTACGCGGGAGCTCATGCTCCGGCCTTTGGGGAAAATGGTGCACGTGCGACGGGGAGTACTGCGGTGGGGTCCACGGGGTCCCGCGGTGGCCGGAGAGGTGGTGCGGCGAGCGGCGGCGCTTGGGAGGCCGTGGCGGCGGCGCTCATGCGACACGAGAGGAGAGAAGAGGTGGGGCGAGGGCCTAGAGCTTCACCCGACGGAGCAGCGAGAGCGGCGCGGGGTCAGGCTGGAGCAGGGGGGGGCCGGAAACGGGAGCTCGACGGCGAGGTGGCGGACGGTGGCGGCGGCGCTCTCCGTTCCTCCCGGAATTCCGACGCTACACTGCGTGGCAGGGGAAATGGCGTTAGGGGGCGCTGCAGGGAAGCCTCGCGCACGGTTTGGCGATGGAGGGAGGGCGGCGCGACCTTCCTAGGCGACGCGCGACGCGGAGGCGGCGCGGGCGGCCATGGCGGACGGTGGCGGCGTTTCTTCCTCGCGCGTGAGCTGCGGTGGAGAGGGAAGGAAGGCTGGCAGTGCGGTGGGCTGGAGAGGGAGCTCGGGAACTAGTTTGAGGCGAAAATGGGCGATGGGAGCTTGGCCTTCGTGCCAATTTCGGAGGAAAGGGGGCGGCGGCAGAGGGCGGCGGACAGGGCGGAGGGAGTAACTCCGGCGCTTCCCTGTTGGCCGGCGGGTACCAATCTTGTTGGGAGTTGGCAGGAGGGTGGCGTGGTGATGGGATGGGGCAGGGGCACGCGCGGGCGGCGCCTAGGCTGGCCGGTCCGGCGGTCCGGCCGCCATTGCCCGGTGGGCAACGGTGCCGAAGGTCAAATTCAAATTTTTAAATCTGTGGTTTAAATATTTGAACAAAATTCATACTTTTGTTGCTCCAAAATAAGAAATAAAAATATGGGGAGCTCCAGCATGAAGTGCTTGAATTTCCATCTGAAAGTTTGAAGTTCTAAACTTGCTTCCAAAAATTCATACAAAATTCACAAACAACAGTGTTTCAGATTTGAATTTGAATTTTTGGGCATTCAAAACTTTGTTCAAAAATTTTGTAAAAATGTTGTAAATTCATCTTTTTACATGAGCAATGCAGCGGTGCAAAAATATGTGGGTACTGTCTTTATAATTTTTGCACTTCCCTTAGGGGTTGGTTAGGGTTAGGGTTTAATCTAGGTTTTTCCTTTATTTCTCTTTTATTTTCCTTTGGGTGATTGGCATTAGTGCTTAGTGCTCCATTAGTGCTGTGATTAGGGTACTAATTATGTGATTAGCCTTAATCGTGACACGGGATGTCACAACAGGTTGGGTTACCACTATGGAATAGCTCAAATGGGTCTCATACCCATCTCCTTTGATGCACTTGTCTATCACATTACCCGACATGCCCCTTAGTGAATTGATCTGCCGAGGTTCTTATCGGTTGATATGTAATCCTTTGATATTACTCCAGAGTTTCTCATTTTCTTGATAGACTTTAAATGTCTCTTAATATGCCTTGATGACTTCATATTGTCCTTTGAACTGTTAACTTTGACTATGATAGTTTGATTGTCACAGTTCATCGGTATTGCTAACACTGGTTTCTCTACAATAGGTAAGTCCATCAAGAGCTCACGTAGCCAATCGGCTTCAATTGTAACTCGTATCTAGTGCGGGATGCTCTGCTTCCATGGTAGACCTCGTTAAGATGGTCTGTTTACATCATCTCCATAAAAACATATCCACCCGTGGCATACAATTCATGAGCATCGGATATCCACTTGGAGTCACTATATCTCTCTTGTACTCGTAGGAAATTCGGAATAATGAATTTCATAACCCGCAGATACCAACTAGTTAGTGCATTACTCACTCAAGCGCACGCCAATGGTCATTTCCTAGATAGAAGTAAATTGACTCAATTTGCTCATAATAAAAGAGAGGTCGGGTCTAGTAGCACTAGCCAAGTACATAAGTGATCCAACGATCCCGAGAATATCTCAATTGGTCTCTACCAATTCTCCTATTCTTCCGAAGGATCAAGCTGGGATCATAAGGAGTTAGAGAAGGTTTGTCGTCCTTGTAGCCAAAGCGACTCAACATCTTTTCCTCATAATGAGATTGCATTAAAGTAATCCCATTCTCTTCTTTGATTAGCTTTATGTTCAAAACAACATCAGCCTCACCCAAATCGTTCTTATCAAAACTTTGGAACAGAAAAGGCTTCACCTCATTAATCACGTCATGGTTTGTCCCAAAGATTAGTATGTCATCCACATACAAGCACAATATAACTCCCTCACCCCCACCATGGCAGTAGTACACACATCTATCAGCCTCATTGATCGAGAAGCCTGCTGATATGAGTGTAGAGTCAAATTTCTCATGCCATTGCTTACGTGCTTGTTTCAGGCTGTATAAAGATTTCACCAACATACACACCTTGTCTTCTTGACCCTTTACTACAAAACCATCTAGTTGATCCATATAGATCTCCTCATCCAACTCTCCATCAAGGAAAGTTGTTTTAACGTCCATCCGATGAACGAGAAGACCATTAGAGGCAGCGAGAGCAAGTAGTACACATATGGTCTTCATCTTCTTTTTTGGTATAACCTTTAGCCACAAGCCGAGCCTTGTACTTGTCAATAGTACCATCAGGCCTAAGATTCTTCTTGAACAGCCACGGGTTTGGACCCATATGGTCGATCAACGACATCCCATGTTCCATTAGAAAGAATAGAGTCCATCTCACTCTATACAGCTTCCTTCCAATCATCTGCATCAGGTAATGCATATGCCTCAACAATGGTTCTGGGAGTATCATCTACAAGATAGATAGTGAAATCATCACCAAAAGATTTTGCAATCCATTGTTTCTTGCTCCGTCTAGGAGCTTCACTATCTATCTCTTCATTAATTCGTTCAAGTGTTTGTTTAGCATGATCGAAAAAGGCATCAGGTATAGGAGTAGTTTCAGCAATCACATCAGTAGATATTCTAATCATGCTATGTGAATCTTTCGTAGGAAATATGTTTGCAAAGAAAGTAACATCACGAGACTCCATTAATGTATTAACATGAACACCAGGCACCTCTGATTTCACTACTAAAAATCTATAGGCAATGATATTGTATGACGTGATTTTGACGCAATGTATCCGGCCCAATTAACATCGTTAATCTACGTATGAGTTGTGTAATTATGGAATGATATAGAGGCCCATTTATACTAAAACAAGAGAAAGCCCATGAGCCGAATACAAAATCTGCAAGGCAGCCCAGGAACCATGCAAATACCTCTCCTATACGTATAGTCCGGCAATATGCGTATTTTACGAACTACAGCATGGATTTATCAAAGATAAGTGTGTTTTTTATTATTGGCAAAGTCCAAATTCACGTAGGCCGGAGCCCAATGGCAGAGATGTAGGGAAGAAAATACACGTGCGTATCATTGAGTTGTGTGTGGCTCAAGTTACGTATGAATCGTTCTTCTAATACCCACATGGCCTACCAGTCAGGCATACAAAATGTCATATGCTAAGCTTCTTGATTAAGACTTGGCCAGCAGGTCTGGAACAAACAGATAAGAAGCTCGACAACTGAAATTTGAAATTCGCGCAAGGCCCGCGCATGGAGAAACGCATGCCGGAGGAATCGCTCGCGCTGACGCTATCCTCAACAACCGAACGGCGGCGCACTGCTCAGCGCCTCTCCCACTGCTTAACCTAGGCTTAGCCTATAAAAGGAGGCCCTCATCTTCATCGCAGAACACACACACCCAACCAGATCACGCCGCTACTCTGTTTCATCGCATCTTCCTCCAGCAGCCGCAAATCACCACCACTTGCACACCATCTCGCCCAGCTAGCATCTCATACAAATCGACGTCCTGCCGGCGCCCGGCGATCTCGCCGATAGCGGCACCTCCATCGTCAAGCAGTTCACCGCCGACTCGACGATCTCCCATGGCAGCCCACTTCGAAGGTGAGGTTCCTTATATTTTGTACTGATCTCTCTCTTCTTGTGCATGGTATAGTGCAGGAACATGTGTAGACAACGAGTAGCATATTAGCCTGATTCCTATCAGTCAAGCGCCATGATCTGCACTGATGCGAGAGTTATGATCCTTGTGATGACCTCGGCATGCGATCCGGTCGTCGGTAGCAGCGACGTGCATACAGAGTTGGGTCCAGGCAGCACCGGCAATAGCCACGGCGAGCCGGCATCCTGGCGGCGTCCAGTTGACGGCCCCAGCAGCCTATACACGGTGTTGCCAGTGCGTTCAACAAAGGGCTGTGATCTGAATGGCAACTTCGACGAACTCAGCGATAAAGGCGGTGACCTTGCATGGAACGGCAACAGTGAAGTTCGTTAGCAGAAAGCCTTCCGGCGATGCGTCCCGGGATGATCTTGAGAGGCAGCAAGTGAAGACGCCGACTCCGGTGAGACTCCGGCACTAGATGCCGTGACGGGGCAACGATATGGCTGGCTAATGGCAAGTTCACGCCGAGAACTTAGATGCCGTGACTGGGCAACGATATGGCTGGCTAGTGGCAAGTGCACGCCGAGAACATCAGTTCTGATGTAGTCCGATAGCTATGATCTATGGCAATTTTAGTGAATAAATGTGCAAAATGTTCTCACGATAGAACTATACACACCTGTGTATACGTGCAATGTGCAAAGCAAGTCAAAGAGATGCAATTCAGCACTATGTGCTCAAGTCCATCGCCAAGAGAGTAAAGGTTGCGGCCAACCTGTTGATAATGAAGTATGGCTCAAAAACTCTAGCACGCTAGAGGCCGGCCGTGATCAGTGGCTTGCGGGTTTATCACGCTGATGTCTATCGTCACAGACCTGAATAAGTGGCTAACACATGATGAAGCAAAGCGCCGAACAATGCTGGCACACGATTAAGTTTAATCTCAGATGCTTAAAAGACAGAGAAATCTCCTAAGTACCGCATGAGTACAAGTTCATTCCTACCACAAAACGTTCATTTTTCGTGCTGTCAAGGCCGGTGAACCATGTGAAGACTCATCTAGTCCTTGACCGACGAGGCTTGGACACTTCTTTTCCGCGACCGATGAGGCCGGAATTACTTCGTTCGTGACCGACGAGACCGAACACTTATCCGAGACTTCCGCATGGAAATCCGCACGACAACGCGGGATACACTTTGTTAGATGCCGACGAGGCTCTAACACTTCACCTTTCATTAACTTGTGCTTTTGCATATTTGGAGATGACTCTTACTTTATTTCAAGACGACGACCATCAGCATAGCTTAATCGGAGGTGTTCTGCGGCCCAACGCTGCAGATGTAATTAACCGGAGGGCCTCACGAGGCCACGGGAACCAGGAAGCCACACGATCATCTGATTTAGATGTCACTTGGCGCAATATTATTATACAATGTGGGAAATTGTACTTTGTAATTCTATGATGAATGAATAAAGCAATATTTCCCTACTTGTGTTTTTCTTGTGTTTATGGCACATTTATTTATTTTGTATACGAATGTATACTGGCACGCCTACGCAAATTAGTACCACACGTACGTTTCTCAAGGGCAACTCCCTTTCCCCGGAGTGTTTCTCTTTCGCGAAACAGATATGATGAGCATATCCAAGAAAAACACAATCCACAGTTTTAGGTCCCAACTTACGCTTCTTGTTGATTGTCACATTAATCTTGGCCAAACAACTCCATATACGTAAGTAAGAGAGCGATGGTTTTCTGCCAATCAATTCCTCATATGGTGTTTTCTCCTTATTATTCATGGGAACTCTATTTAGGACATGACATGATGTCAATATAGCCTCCCCCACCATGCCTTAGATAATCCCGCAATGTCTAACATGGAGTCAACCAAGTCAGTCAAAGTGCGATTCTCTCTTTTGGCAACCCCATTTTATTGAGGCGAATAGGAGGCATCCTCTCGTGAATCATACTGTGTTCTGCACAAAATAAGTCGGATTCATTAGAGAAATATTCACCACAGTGATCGGACCTAATTCTTTTGATCTTATTTTCTAGTTGAGTTTCAACTTCAGCCTTGTAGATTTCAAAGTCGTTTAGTGCCTCATCTTTCGTTTTCAAAAAATACACATAGCAATATCTAGACGCATCATCAATCATGGTAATGAAATATCTATCAATATACCATTCATTTTGCAAAGATCTGAATGTATAAGTTCTAGTGGTGCCAAGTGTCTCTCCTCAGCAGCCTTGTGAGATTTTTGAGGTTGCTTAGATTGCACACAAGTATGGAACTTAGAACCTTTGACAATGAAAAATTCAGAATCAAAATCAGGCTGGAAAGTCGAGACATAGAACCAAAATTCAGATAACATAAACTTGAATGCCACATTAGCATCACTCTCATTAACACCATCACAAATATAGTTCACCGACTTATTGCAGCAATTCGAAAGGGAAAAGTGGAACAAGCCTCCGCACACATATCCTTTACCAATAAATTGTCCATTCTTAGGCACGACAACTTTATTAGACTCGAGCACTACCTTAAAACCATCCCTACACAAAAGGATTCTTGATAGAAGGGACATGCTGCATGTTCTTGAATTGGACAATCTTTCTCGAAGTAAACTTCAGCTCGACCGTGCCAACACCATGAACAGAAGCATGTGACCCATCTCCCATCAGGACGGAGGAAAACAGAGAAGCGTCAACACACACATGAACAGTTGCACCAGTATCAAGCCACCACCTTGTAGTTTTAAATACTGAAAATACAGACGATAAATTACCCTACCTTAGTAGTGTCACCAGCACCGGTCACGATGTTCGTAGACTTCTGCTGAGGAGGCTTCTTCCCCTTGCAATGTGGACACTTCTTTGCCCAATGCTCGGTGGAGCTGCAAACGAAGCATCCCTCATTCTCCTTATTCTTCCTCTTCTTGAAGGTAGTGGTCTGCTTAGGCTTATTGTTCTTGCCCTTTCCCTTAGCACCATTGCCATGAGACGACTATGGTTGGTTCACCATGTTGGCATTAGTTTGACCCTCAACAGCTTTAAATGTCCCATCCTTAGCCCGAGCTTTCTTCTCAATGTCAAGAGATGCGATCAAATCTGAAATAGAAATGTCGATCCTCTTGTGCTTGAGAGAGGTGGCCAAATCCCTCCATGATGGAGGCAATTTGGAAATGATGCCCCCAGCCACAAACTTCTCGGGTGAGGTGATGGCATGTCGAGTTTCTTAACCAAACATTGTATCATGAGCCTGCTCGACTTTAGATTTGCCTTCGGCCATCTTATAGTCTTGGTATTGCTCCATGATATACAACTTAATGTCAAAATCAGTACTACCATAGTTAGCGCAGAGAGCATTCCATAACTCTTTAGCGTCTCCGTGATGGATGTGCACATTTTGTACATGATCTGCAAGGTTTCCGATCATAGCACCCACAAAAAGAGTATTAGCTTCCTTGTACTCTTTCTCTACATCAGGAGTAAGAGTACCTTCTCGGTTTACCATTGGATACCCCAAACACTTTCATGTCGTTAAGTGACATAGTGACTTTCACTTGCCATCTTCTCAAGTGCACGTCGGTAAAAGGTTCCGGCCTCGGTGACTCCACAAATCCAGCCATAAAACTAAAGTGTCTATAATAAGGTTTTTAGATTGTTGGAAATATAAGCACTTCTAGTTTTAATTTAATCCAGAAATAAATCATAAAAATGATATACAAATTGTTAAATAAATTAGACAAGTCTACGTAAGATCTAGACATATCTAATAAGCACGAGAAGATGAACACACCTACCATACTACCCATTACTATCACGCACCGATAGAGCACGAAGGCTAGTATGGAAGACATAGTGCGAATAGAAGGCATATGTTTCTGGCCCGATGTAACGTCCCGCACTCGGGCCAGGCCCGCTTACCCCTGGCAGCTTAATAGACCATCAAGATTTCCCCACGGACCAACACTAGTCTTTTCTACGCACTTTGTCCTCACTCATGCACACCCGGGAACCACTTCTCGGTCGGTCACCCATTCCTAAATTGCTCCAGGCCAAGCACGCTTAACCTTAGACTTCTTTAGAGATAAGCTTCCGGAAAAGAAGTTGCAACTTGTTGACATGAGTATTCTATCAATCCTATTAAGCCCCGGGCCAGGATGTTACACCCGACGGGGTAGAGGAGTCGACAACGACATTCGGTAGCATCACGGCGAAGACAACGACGTGCTTGGCTCACGCGGCAGGGACAAAGACGCGCTGTGATGGAAGCGATCAAGTAGTCGCGCGGAGCGCTTCCCAAAAACCATATTCACCCTGTCCCGGTGCAGGATTACGGAAGGCACTAGTTCCAGAGACCTGCTCTCCTGTTCGTCGGTGCACGCCGACGATCGGGATGGAGAAGCCTTCGTGGCGCAGCAGATAAGATGAGGCAACACCCGAAGCAATTACGAGAGTGTTTTTCCGTGGCGGCTTCCATACGTTTATATAGGAGAGACCGTTAGGTTTAGGAGAACCAAAACCGAGTTGGTTTCCAAAACGAAAAAATGTATTGGACACCATACAAAAATAAAGCGTGTTGTGGTTACGAAGGCCACAAGCAGCAAGGATTGGGCCAGCCACAAGGTGTTGTTTAGTGACACTACCGCGTCGTCGCTATTATGTGACATCTTGGCTTTTGTCATTGTTGGCGTTATGATGGCCGGGCTAAGGAACGTTGTTGTGGTTACGAAGGTCACAAGCAACAAGGATTGGGCCAGCCCAAGGTGTCCCGGATATTTTATGGGCTACGGGACTACGAAGGTCCTTGGGCTAGGCCTAATGGAGAGGAACAGAAAGACTACGAAGGAAGTAAGAGTTTGAGAGGATCACGAAGGAGTCACGAAGGACTCCAACCGATGTCTATCATTTCTAGTTACGAGTGTGGTTACGGGGAGGATTCAATCTGCTGATGTGATGGGCTGAGAGAGTATTTATAGTCCATACTCTCTCAACCCTAATTCTCACCATCAACCCATACAAGTTACACTTATGCCCTTCCTATTCTACCCACTCTTGGGCCGAATCCCCTCTTCATGTGCTTGTTGGGCCTTGGTTGGGCCAAATCCTTCCCACCAAGTGCTTCTTGTAGTCCTTGTGGTGCTTGCTCTAAGTCCTTGTTAGGCCTTGTTTCCCTCCGGGCCGGCCCACCGGGGCAAGGTGGTAATCTCCCCCAACAGTAGCCCCTCACGGGTGAGCTCCGCCTTCGGTAGGACCGAAACCGTGATCCCGAAGGATCTCCACCTTACCCCCCCCCTTTTCGGGACTACCCGGAGGCGCCTTGTCTTCACGATTTCTTCGGTTTACCCTGCCTGCTATGCTTGAAATGAGAAACTGCAAGACAACATTAAAGGTAGGCGCTTCGTTTTGCGCCTCTTGAAGTAACACATGGAACAAGAAAAACGTATCATTCATCGACATGCAAAACGAAGGTGGTTCAAGACGAAGGCGATTCTTTATTATTGTCATTAAAGCCGATTACAGTTGGACTAAAGGACGCTACCAAAAAGGGAAAAAGAAAGAGTAAGGGGTGACGAGTGTTGGTCTTTAAACCAGCCTCAAATGCCACGGTTAGGCCAACCAAAAGGGTTCCCTTGAATTGAAGGAATGCGCTTGCCTGCCCGCCTTCGTAGGATACCGGTGACCTTCCTGGGTGACGGGGCGCGGGGACTTAGTCGCTGTCATCAAGGGATGCCCTTTGCCGACCAAATAGTCTTGCTTAGGTGGCAGCCGGCCTTGGCTTTGTCCAGCTATCGTGACGACCTTGACGGCTTCGACCATCCGAGATATATCCCGAGATCTTCGGGGTCCGACAATAAACCCTCAAGATCCGTGACGAGAACCTACTCCATCGGTCTCACAGCCAGACGGTTTCTTCTCGTCGTCGCTATACTAGAGTATAGCCTTCGAGGAGGAACCGAGGCTACGCCGACGCTTTACCATGGTGCTTCGCCGAATACAGCCCCGAGTACCATCGCTTTCGGAAGCTCGGCGGGCTCGTGACCTCGGTGAAGTCGCTTGGTAAAGCGTGTTGCACACCGTTGAAGTCGATTGGTGAAGCGCGAAGCCTATGGACCTCTGTCCTTCGAGCTTGCATTGATCGCAAATCGAAAGGCCCACCGTTGCATCTTGCAAGTGTTTGTAAGAGCTGCTATGCTGTCGTGTGTTTTCAAAGTGAGAGGCGTTGGTCCCCTTATATAGGCTCCGCGGCTGGTTATTTGGTAGGGGAATCCAATGGAGATAAGATTGCATATCGGATTCATTGGAGGATGCTCGTGCCACGTCATTGCACTTATCCTTCCACATCGTCCACCTTATCCATACACTCGTTACTTGGGCCCTTACTACAATTATTTTGTCCTTCGCTGCAGTAGCCTTGTCGTTTGCTGCGACAACCTCTCCTGTCGTTATGGCCTACTAGAACTCACACCTGTCATTTCGACTTTAATTATCATGCCCGAAGGCAACTTGGCCATTGAAGGAGATAATCATACGAGTGAACCATAACCATATGACCGCTCCAACGAAGGGCCATGGCAGAGGTAGTCTCCGCTCAAAGGCTTATCCTTGTACCTTTGCAAAGAACGTTTCCCGAGAATAACAAGCCACGCTTCTTGGCAATGAATGCGGGGAGTAATGCGCCGGCCGTTACGCAAAATCGTAGGTGGGCACAATCTTAAAGGACCACCGCATTAACTCGAAAGTCATGCGCGTAGTTATGGTTTGGTGGGATGCGTGTCCGCTTTGAGGAGGCGCGACTCGCTCATATACTCGGGCCCGCTCGCAGACACGTACTCAAAGGATAACCACATTAACTCGTAGGTATCCACGCGGTTATGCCTCCTCGAAATACGCGTCCACTCTTGAAAAGGCGTGATCGCTCATGTAACGCACCCGCCCGTACGGGATGCACTCGCTTTCAAGGCGTCACGTTTTGAATGCTACCCTAATTTCACCGCCTATATAAGGAGAGGTCCCGCGGTAAAACATACCTACTACTCACTTTCACCGCACCAGCCCACTCGCTTGTTGTCTTCGCTTTCGAGCCTTAGCCTTCGGGTTCAAGTGTTTGTCTTCGTTTCGAAGCCTCGGCCTTCGATTCAAGGAGTCGCCCTTCGTTTCAAGGTCTCCGCCTTCAACCTTCGTTATGGCAAGGCGTCGAACCGGCCAACGCATTGGTCCGAGCAACACGAAGCCTCCCGGTTCCTATCCGGGACCCGAGCACCGTGACCGAAGCCCAGCTGGACAAATGGGTCAGTCGAGCATAACTCGCTTTGCTCGGAAACGGGCGCACATCCCCGCACCGGATGAGACAACCCCCTTGGTGCGGCCTGGCCGCCTCATCATTTTTGCCAAGCTACTCGAGGGAGGTCTTCGGTTTCCCTACTCCCCGTTTGTGGGAGAGGTGTTGGATCTCTTCGGTTTGGTGATCCAGCAAATTACCTTAAATTGCATGATTCGGTCGGCGATCTTTGAGTGGGCCTTCCGGATGGAAGGGGCGGTGCCTTCTGCTAAGGCCTTCGCCGCAACTCACCAAGCCACTCGGCGACCTTTGCTTAGCCCGCTTGGGGATCACATGTGGCAAAGCTTCATCCCTTCGGCCTCGCGACGGCATGGAGCTTCTCGTGCCCGCGAAGGCCTACAAGGCGCATTGGGGCAAGACCATGGTGCACAAATGGTTCTACTATGACCAAGACGCCAACCGCAACCTCCACTCACTCCGTACGGAGATCAGCTATATTGGTCTTCCGGACGTTACGGTGGATGCCACCGTGCAAAGGCGTATTGATCTGCTACATCGCATTGCTCGCATGGCGTCCATGAGGGACTTAGGCGAGGAGTTCCTTACAGCGGGAATCGCGTCCCTTCGAGCAAGATTGGGGTTCTGTTTTTACCCTTAACGCGGATGGGCAACCCTTGAACTTCGACCTTAGCCTATTTCCTGGTAAGTGCTCCGAAGGACTCTTCGTCCCTTCCATAATTTACTAACTATCATATTCCTTTCGGAGCTGACTCTCGAGGAAATCGAAGAGCGCTCATATTATCTTCTTGGTGGGGTAAAGGCCGACGAGCTGGCTCGCATAGAGGTGTGCGGGCAAACCCTCCGTATGAACCGGGCATACCATCCGAAACACCCGGGGCTGTTTTGCCTCCTCGGGTGGTTGCACCGAAGGGAGGACGGCGCAAGCGGAGAAGCTTCGTTCCCCTTGTTCCCGATGATGATGAGAGCGACGAGGAGGCCGAGCACACTTCGCTACGGAAGATGAGGCTGTCCTCGGAGATGCGGGCGGCCCTCCGTGAACAGCAGCCCCCAAGCGCCGAACCAAGCGCGTGAAGATCAAGTATTCCAAAACCGTTCTTCCCACCGTTCGCGAAGGGGACGGCAACGATGCCGACAATGAAGAGGAAGAAGGTGAGGTGCCCGCTCATGGCACTTCGATTTCTCCACGGCAGTCCGCCTTCGCGGTTGCCCTGCGTACGGCCTCTTCGGGCTGCCACTCAACCGGCGAGACCGGAGAGGCCACTGCCGCTCCCGAGCATGGGGTTTGGAGTTGGTGTTGTGAACTTCATCTATCCCAACTCCTCCTCCTCCGAAGACGAAGGCGACGACGCTCGAGATGAGGACCCTCAATCGGAGGAAGTAAATGAAGCCGGCAGATCCTGTCGGTGCTGGTAGGGAGCTTGGGGCTTCACATTCTCCTTAGCCCCGAGCCACCGGCGACCATCATGAGCGAAGGGTCGTACAAACACACAGCGAAGGGACAACAGCTCCCACTTACCCTCTTGGCGGCAAAGAAGATACTCCGGACGAAGGTGCCCTAAGTCATGGAGCTGGGAAGGGTTTTATGGGGGTGCTTCCACGCGGGATAGCCCCTCATAACGTTGGGTCGTTCTTGAAGCCCAATGACTTTGAAGATGGGACTTCAGCTTGCCGGGGACTTGAGTATGACGCATGCTTGATCTCGTGCCGGGCGGACCGTAGTGTGCAATGTGTGGATGAGAAGGAGCTTCGGAAAGCCTCTCCCGCATTACCATGAAGGTATTTTTAAGTTATTTTAGCTGACCAAAGACAAAGTCAATTTTTTCGCTAAGCCGCGTTGATTTATGTTGGTAGGGGCGCTGCTTGCTCGCCAGATTGTCTAAGGCTTCTCCTGCTATGGAGGTTGCCAACTTGAAGGAGCGCCTTCGTATCTCGGACGATGCTCTGCGCCAAGAACAAGCCAAGTACACCAAGTTGTTGCGCGAGCACGAAGAGTTGCAGAAGACATCTTCGGAGCATGCGGTGGCACGGGAGCGAAGGATCTACGAGTTGGGGCAGGAACTCTACGCTGCCAAGGCCACCATCAATACTTAACTCGAGGCTCTGGAAATGGCTGAGCAAAGCATGCTCGGCGACGGAGTCCCTTGGCCAAAAGAACGGGAACTTATGAACCAGTTCTAGGACTTCTTGTCATCTCTAGGTGTCGTTTGCCCCGAACCAACTCTTGAGGAAGGGGATGGCCTCGCAAGCCTTCGCCGGATGTCTTCGGGACTTGCTGTCGCGAAGACCGCTTCGATCCAGTGGGGTCACCACTGCGCCCGCGTGGCCCGGACGGGCGCCTTTCGCGTGGTTAAGTCCATTTGCACCTTGTCCTCCAAACATGTTAAGGAGGGCGCTCGGGAACTTCGCGAGGTATGCGGCGCAGACTATGCCGCCTTCAAGGAAGCCCAAGCCGACGTGGCTGTTGCAGATCGGTACTTCGGTCGCGAGTTTTGGGCACCTTGGGGGCTGGAACTTGCCCGCTCTACTGCCTTGGAGGCAGCAAACACGGAGCTTGGTCGCACCGGTGGCACAACGATCGAGGCCGGGCCCTCCCATGTTGCCACGAATGAACAAGGCTGGGGAGCGGGCCGGTCTCGAAAGCATGCTCGAGGCTGCCCGCGAAGGCGAGGGTCCTCGGACCAACAACACTTCTTCGTGGCCTCGGGTGTGAATCTCTCCTTAGCATCTTCCGAGTTTAGTAGTTTTTATTCTTCGCTATGTAATTGCCTTCGTAAGCGTTTAGCGCTCCGAAGGTATCCTCGTACTTAGGTCTCATGGTAATATATCAACCATTGCGCCCCACTTTTCTTTTGCTAGGAATTTTCTAACTTCGAGGAAACACATGAGATTCCGGAAGAAGCTATCATTGAAGACGCTCTACCTCACCGATTGTTAATTCCAGGGGACTCCGAAGCCCCCGATCCTTTTTGGGTTACTGGAACTCAATTCCGCAGATGGAAACGGAATAACCCGGAGGGGACACTTAGTGAATTCGCGGCCTTCGTTAATGACCGAAATGGCCGAATCAAGGCTGCCTTTCCGAATGTCACCCCGGAGGAGCATGCTTATCGTCGCGCTAGACGCGAGCGCCTTTGGGCGTCCTTGGGACAAGCACCCGAGGCTATGGTCAAGACGGAGCCCATAGATATTTCAAGTGATAGTGACTCTAGTCCTGTGGATGCTGAGGCCCTTCGAACTCGTGCCTTTTCGGCCGAGGGTCGCGCTTCTATCGCTGCGGACTTAGCTAGGCGCAAAAGGAGCTTGAAGAGATGGAGGCTTCAATTATCCGGAGCCGCTCTCATCTATCGAGCTAGAAGCCGAGCGCTCACACTTAGAGTCCGAATGTAATTTAGAGCTGTAATTCACGAAGGGCCTTCGGGCCCCTCTTTCTGTCATATTGAATAAAACAGTTTTTATATTTTGTGCACATTTTTGTTATCTAAGATGGGGTTTCCATACTTAGCCTTCTCGGTGTTACTTTTCCCGAGGCATTAGGCCGTAGTTGCCTAGCATCGAAGTCATGGAGGTTTCCCGGTGCTTCGGATTCTAAGTTGGGGTTTCCAATCTTAGACTTCTTGGATGAATCTTTTCAAGGCATTGAGCCGTAGTTGCTCGAGCATCAAGGCGTTAGGGTTTCTAAACACCTTGGTATTATATGTTGAAGCATGCATGCAAGACAAACCAACTGATGAAAGCAGCTTTTTTCATTGATAGCAAATATGTACAAACCGACTTCCCTTGCACGACACCCGAACTCGACTCTAAACGAAGACACCTAAGGACTCTCGGACGACAGCCCCTAGACCTAAACATCTTTGCATAGGACTGGCCTTACACAAAAACTCTCAAATTTGTAACCTAAGGACTCGGGTCGTGCAAAGGGACGAGAGGACCATACCTTAAACTTAAACTTGGCAACATGCTCGAAGACATGCTTCATAGTTGCCGCTAGGCCACTGAAAAAGAGACTTAACCAAAATGAAAGAGGGCCTCTATCCTCGCTGTCCGGAAGAGCCTCATATGTAGAACCTCTTGAGAGTATCGGTATTGAAGGTGTGTGGTATGGGAGTTCCATCGAGCTCGAGCGGATGATACGCTCCTTGGCGAATGGATTTGTCGATGACGAAGGGCCCTAGCCACTTGGTGTTCAACTTGGTTACATGTACCGGGTTTCTCCTCAAGACAAGATCCCCGAGCAGGAATTCTCTTGGATGCACCTTGGAGTTGTATGACTTTTCCATAGATGCAATGTACTTGTGTAGATTAGCCATAGCTCTGCAAGCGGGTTTCTTTGAGGAGGTCTTTAGAGACGTCTTCATCATCTGCCGGAGGCCTTGTGGTACCAAAGGAACCTGCTTGAATCTCCTCGGAGGTTACGACCTCGGCTCCGTAAAGCAACCTGAAGGGTGAGAAACCAGTTGGTCTTGTAGCGGTTGTTCCGATTGACCACGGGACATTGGGCAGGACCTCGGCGCACTTTCCTTTGGGAAGGCCGACCAAAGCCTTCGAGATTGCTGTGAACACATTACCATTCATCCGTTCGACAGCCCCATTTGCCCTTGGATTAGTTACTAAGATTTCACACTTCTTGCCTCCAATGCTAAGGCAGTATTCTCGGAATTCCAGTCCTTCGAATTGCTTGCCATTGTCCACTGTAATTTCTACGAGCACCCCGAAGCGGCACACCACATTCTTCCGGAAGAACTTTCGTACATTCTTAGCCGTGATTTGTACCAATGGCTCAGCTTCAACCCACTTAGATAAGTACTCAACTGCCACTACCGCAAACCGAAAGCCCCTTGGTGCTGCTGGAAGTTCCCCAACAATATCGATCCCCCACCTTGCTAACGGCCAAACCGAGGGTATTGGCTGTAACACTGTGGTCGACAAATGAGACTGCCTTCCCATCCATTGACATCTTGAACAGACTCAAACCAAGTCCTCTGCATCCCTTATGGCTGTTGGCCAATAGAAACCTTGCTCGAAAGATTTTGCGACCAATGCCCTTGGAGCTATGTGAGAAGAACAAGATCCCTCGTGAATTTCGCGCAAGAGTTGTATTCCTTCGGGCTGACTAAGACACTTTAGCAATGGGTCACAAACTCCCCCTTTGTACAGCACTCCTTCGATCAGCACATAGCCCCTTGCTCTATGCTGCATCCGCTGCTCCTCCAATCTGTTGTTTGGCGTATATCTTTTCTCGATGAAGGCTTGTATCGGGCGCGCCAATCCTCCAAGACCAAGGCCAGGACTTTCTTGGTTTGATTGCTAGTGGTAGCAGCCTGATGAAGCGTTTCGTGCAACACATCTGGTCGAAGAGGACCTTGTCCCGCAGCTGCTTTGGCAAGCAAGTCAGCCTCTTTGTTTTCTGTCCTTCGAATGTTTCGACCTCGAATCCTACAAAGAACTTATCCATCTCTCCGACCTTCCGGGCATACGCGATCATTTCTGGATCAAGCGTTCCGTAACCCTTCGCTAAGCTGTTCTGTTGCTAGCTGCGAATCACAATACAGGACCACTTTTTGTGCTCCCAATACCCTGGCCTGTCTTAGCCCCAAGAGGATGCCTTCGTATTCAGCTGCATTGTTGGTGGTCTAAAAGCCAACTTGGCCGAGTATCTTAGTGTCTGCCCACTAGGAGATGTGATGACAAGCAGCACAACCGGCACCGGAGACCCCCACGCTCCATCCGTGTAGACTGTCCAGATTGGGTCCTCCGGTTCACCCCGACTTTCGGCCTCCGAGTTGCCGTTAGGGGTCCATTCAACCAGGAATTGAGCTAACACATCCGACTGAATAGCTTTTCTTGCGACGAAGGTCAAATCATATTGTCCTAATTCAGCTGCCCACTTTAACACTTTATTGGACGCCTTGTCTAATTTCAGCGCATCTCTCAAGGGGTACTTTGTAGGCACCAGAATAGGATGATCATCGAAGTACCTTCGTAGCTTACGTGATGCCATCGGGACGGCATACAATAGTTTTTCAATAATTCCATATCCGCATCCGGCTCCAGCAAGTGTTTACGAGACATAATAAACTGGCAGCTACTTTGCCTCTTGCTCTTTGGTCCGATATACAAGGACCCCACTAACCGCCTTCGGGGCTGCTGCGACATAGAGGAGAAGCGAAACCTTGGGTGGAGGTGGTTTCAAGGTGGTCAGCTCCACCAAATACACCTTGAGTTGTTCAAAAGCTACTTGATGCTCCTCTGTCCACTTGAAAACCCGCGGCCCCCTTAGTATCTCAAAGAATGGCATGCTTCGTTCTACCGGTTTGGAGATAAATCTACTCAAGGCCACAACTCTTCCGAGTAAACCTTTGCAACTCCCTTATAGACTTTGGGGGTTTCATATCCAGAATTGCCTTGATTTTAGTTGGGTTAGGGTCGATGCCGGCTTCCGATACCATCTATCCCAACAGCTTACCCGCCTTGACTCCAAACATGCACTTGGCTGGGTTTAGCTTCATGCCCACTCTACGGAGGATTGCGAAGGTCTCAGCTAGCTCCTTCACATGATCTTGCTCAGCAATACTCTTGATTACAATGTCGTCTATGTAAGCTGCTGCATTACGACCCAACCGATCACCGAGGGTGGCCTTGACGGTTCGAGAAAACGTAGTTCCAGCATTCTTGAGACCGAAGGGCATTCGATTATAACAATATGTTCCTCCGGGTATCCGAAAGGCTGTCAAAGGTTGATCTTCGGTTGCTAGCCGGACTTGATGAAAACCTAAGTAACCATCAAGGAAACTCATCAACGCAGCGCACTGTCGTGGTGTCAACAAGTTGATCGATCCTTGCCACTGGAAAATTGTCCTTCGGGCAAAACTTGTTGAGAGTTGTGAAGTCGATACACATTCGCCATTGTCCATTCGGTTTTTTCACTAAGATAGGATTGGCTAACCACGTTGTCCGATCAATGGGGCGCACCACCTTCGCATCCGAGCAACTTCGTACCTCTGCCTTGAGAATGGCGATTTATTCTTCTGTCCAATCCCTCATGCACTCGCTTTATGGGCCTTACTTTCGGGTCCACATCCGATCCGTGCACAGCTACACCCTTGTCAATTCCGGGATATCCTTTGATGACCAGGCGAAGACATCAGCATTGTTCCTTAAAAACCGAAGGAGCTCCACTTCTCTTTCTTCGGATAACCCACATCCGATCCAAACGGTCCGATCAGGCCGATCCACACATAACACCACCTCCTTCGTGCCTTCCTGCGACTGTACCTTTGGCATATACTTAGGTGCGGTGGGAAGTTCCATAGGACCAGGAGTGCCTTCACTTTTGCCAATAACATTAATGTGACGCTGCCGGGGGCCATGTCGACTTCTAGCCTTCCGGCCTCGGCCTGATCCCCGTATACCGTGATGACCCCCTCCGGTCCTGGTATCTTCATACGAGAGATAACCATGATGAATGATGGCCAGAAACTTGTTGATGACCCTTCGTCCTAGCAACACATTGTACGGATATAGCATGTCCACTACGTCGAACCTGATATCCTCGGTCCGACTCCCCCTTGTCCATTGGATCCGAAGCCCTGCAGGGGGTGTACAAAGGTTATAAGTCCGCCTGAGTAATCCCATTTTCTCCAAGGTATTCCATAGCAACACATCTGCTGAACTGCCTCCGTCAATCGAACTTTGTGTACATCGAAGCCATGAATATTGACCCTCATGACGAAGGCATCATCGTGCGGATAAATCATTGGCCCGAAGTCAGCTGCTGAAAAGGCGATCGGCACGTCCATCCATTTATGAAGTCCAACCGGCACTTCAAATGCATAAACCTTTTGGTGAACTGTGCCAATGTTTCCCCTTCTCTTTGACAAGACGCGGCCGGATCTCCGCTGTTCAACTCCTTCGGATGAGATCCACGAAAGTGCACCGACGAGCTTTTTTGAGCTGTCCCCAAGAGCTGATAGATCCGGCTGGCAGCCTAGAGTACCAAGTGCTTGCTATGCCTTCCAATGCCAACGGTAGCGCCCTGGCTTTGATGGCATCTCCTCCGCCGGCAGACTCAACCGCTGTCTCATATCCGATGAAGAACTCTTTTGGGTCGGTCGTTCCTCTATATACCGGAAGCTCGACTCCAGCCAGCCGATGTGGCCGGACCGCTGTCTCGCAATTCCCGGGTTAACGGCAACGAAGGGTCTACCTCAACCTCCTAGCCTGGACCTGCAACAGCAGGAAGAGCATTTTGCCTTGGTAACGGATCCTCCCGCAGCTGCATCATCTGCTCGAGACCTTGATTCTGCGAGGACAGCTCCTGAAAGACTTCGTGAGCTGGGGCCCTTTGTTCCGGCATATTTGCTCTCTTGAGAACCTCCGGTTGCTTTGTCAGCAACTCCGTCATTTTTATCACAGCTTCAAGCCTCTCCTTGTACCCTTCCTCCTGCTCTTCACGCTCTGCGAGAAGCCCGGTATTGTCTTCCCTTCGCGTTTGACCGTCGCGCTTAGCAGGGAGCCCATCATTGTCTTCCCTCCGAGCCCGACCTTCGCGCTCGGCAAGGAGCCCAGCGTTGTCTTCCCTTTGAGCCTGCTCTTCACGCTCGGCGAGAAGCCTAGCATTGTCTTCCTCCGAGCTTGCTCTTCACGCTCTCTTTCCCAGCTCTGTCTTTCCAAGTCCGGACGATCCCGCTGCAAGCCGAGGTCCTCCGTTGTAACTCGTATCGACGCTTCACGAGCCTCCTTCGATCCCAGCTGAGGTTCCTTCATTGGCTGCCCCCTCAGCCATGTCTGCAAGTACACCTTCTTGACCAATCGTGCCTCCCGGCTCTGCTATTGTGGAACCCAAAGGGTCACCGACCCTCCGACTTCTGGTATATCCTCCGGCCATAACGTAGGCTTTTTGTTCGATCCCCACGGACGGCGCCAACTGTTGTGGTTACGAAGGCCACAAGCAACAAGGATTGGGCCAGCCCAAGGTGTCCCGGAGATTTTATGGGCTACGGGACTACGAAGGTCCTTGGGCTAGGCCTAATGGAGAGGAACAGAAAGACTACGAGGGAAGTAAGAGTTTGAAGGGATCACGAAGGAGTCACGAAGGACTCCAACTAATGTCTATCATTTCTGTTACAGTGTGGTTACAGGAAGGCAAGAGCATCCATGTTTATAAGTTGATCTCCCTCCACCTCCACTAGCAAAGTGGTACTAAGGTTGCACTCCCACCATCCCTATACAGGGCTTTGAGATTTTCAAGAAATTTTAAATGGGCTTTGGCCCAACAATTGCAACATTCACAAAGTCACCATAGACACCTCGCTATTAATTGACGGAGGTTGCCTCCTACTAAAAAAACATTAGCTGTAAATCTAATATCGATGTCAAATTTTAGATTCGAACCCAGATGGACTGGTTCCACCACAAAGAAACTTGAGTTGTATTCAATTTGTTATGTACAAATCAAATAGTAGATATAATCTCTAAGACAAAATTCCCATTAATACCTTTGTAACATTGTTATGTGCGTTTGTATTTTTTGTATCGTCACAGTGCAGTTGCCCCTTTGTATTACTGGTCTCAATGTAATTCATTGTTACAATAAATGTCATCAACTGTTCTCTTTCTTGCGCTTCTTTTTCCAATGGTATAATTAACTGAATTTTCTGTGTACGGTTTAACTTTTGTTGATAAACATAAACACACGCGCGTCCCCCCACACACACACGCGCGGAGAGATAGTTACTCTCAAGCGCCGACATCCTACCTCTGTGATTGCCTCTCGAAAGATTGAGTTGGCTTGATCTTGAGATTCGTAAAGTCACCATAGACACCTCGCTGTTAATTGACGGATGTTGATTCTACTGAAAAACATTAGCTGTAAATATAATATTGATGCCAAGCACATAGCAGATATAGAATGTATTTGGTTTGGCTTTTTGAAGGTGTTTTTGTTTCTGGAAAAGCCAAAGTCAACCCAAGGGGGTAGTTTTCTCTCATGTGCTCTGAAGAAATGCAGCTTTTTTGTAGTTCATTTCACACAACACCTTTCACATTCTTTGCTTTCTCTGGCTGTGGCTTTCAACTTTTCACCAAAATTACCCATTGCCACTGGTGATGAAGAGGTACTTACCGGTTCGTGCTTCTTCTATTTTCCCGTTGCATGAACAGAGACCATGCGGGAGTCGAGGATGCCGCCGATGATGGCCATATTTGTCTCCGCGGCCTCACCTCTCCGCTCGTTGGCTGCTCAGCGCTCCTCTGCATCTCTCCGGCAGCCCGACTCCCCTCCTCTCCTCTCCCCTTGAAGGCTTGTAGCTCCCTCACTAGCAACCACCACCAAATCCTCCCCGCTGCTCCTAGCACTATAGGGCGAGTGTGAGCGTCGCCGTTGGCATGGGCGGTCGTAGGATAGCGCGAGCGCTGCGCCGTGTGGGCGGTCGCGAGCCATGCTTTACCGCCTACCCCTACCTGCGCACCCCTCCGCCGCCTCATGATCGAGCGTGAGCTCCTCCATGCTCTGCAGGATCTCCGCGTCCCCAATGCCCAGGCGGCCGTCCAAGATGGTTGCACCATGATCCAGGGCTCTGATTTCCCCACATCCCAACCATTTTTTCTCCTGCTCCATGTGCGGATTTGAGCTTCCAGAGGACGTTCATGGTGACCGGAGGAGAGGAACGGCGAGAGCAACATTGGAAGAAGTTGTGCAACCAGACCCCCACAAAAACCATTTAATTGGTATGACCAGGTAATCCGACCCGGCCGTCCGACTAGTACACAACATGCAATCAGCAATCAGTGATTAGCACACAGAGGTAAATTGGATTATCATCCGACGGACTAGCAAGAGTCGGACAGCTGAGTCGGAATAGCGGGTCGGATGTAAAGCGTTTCCGTTTATTGATATAGTGGTCATAATAAATTTAATTTAAATTATATATTTGTGGTGCATGTAAAATTTATATAAATATAGATAAATTAACAAATTCTTCTTTAACAATATCATTTACATGTAAACATGTTATTTGCATCTTAATTTTTGTTCAGACATTTAGAAGCGTTATGAACATTTCCTAGTAAACATAGCTCAGAGCACTTTCCCAACAGCTCACAATAGCTTTTTCCATAGCCAAAAATCTACAACAGCTTTTCTCACGGACACGGCCCAACCAAACACACATCTCTAAGGTACAATATTTCCATTAGTAATAGAACTATTATGCTTCATTTGAAAAAAAAATGTATTAGTTTCCTCAACGAAAACTTACTAAAGCGCAAAGAAGTGATTAAAAATAACTTAAGCCCACGTTACAAGAGTCATGGTGTCCTGCACATAGTAGGTGCAGGGCAAATAGTTGCTTGACACCAATCCTAGGTCAATATGAGTATACAGAGCATATGAGTATACAGAGCATATACACGGCCACTGCATCGAATATGCTTGCCCAGGCTGCTAGCACGCGGGAAATTTGTGTGGGTAGCCACCTTGCCACACAAATTTCTAACAGTTCGAAGTTTGAGGTTTTCTGGGTAGTCACTAACTATCCGTGTTAGTTCGTGCTAACTTTCGATCGTTTGACTAATACAGAGTAGTGCATGCATCATGTCATTTTGAGTGCTATAATATGGAGGTTTGGGGGATTTGATCAAGTTAGTATCATAGTGCATAGTGACTTCTCTACGGATGGCACGAGATAAGGATTATGCTAGCGAAATCGAAGAGGGGGATTGTCGTCTGCATTTATCAAGGGAAAAGACACCAAGGAGCACTACATAAGAAATAGCAATTTAGAAGGACAAATTGAAGATGCTCGTACGAATATGTACTACAAGTAAATCTAGGGTTGAAATGAGAGATAGTGCACCTCTTCTATATACACCGCTTGTGCTTTGGAATTTTAATGTATTCTACCGTCGGTATCCTTATATTCTATTTTTGGATCAGTGACACTAATACCATGTTTTATAACAGAATGGCGCAAACTAGAAGAGGAAGCTATCCAGAAAGCTCTCAGCAAGATGTTCGAGAGCCAGCATCAACGCCACCTACCCTGGCACAAGCTATTGCCAATATATTGGAGTCTCGTGAAGAGCAACGGGAACATCTTCAGCAGCTTGTTCGGAATACGGCCCCACGGGCCGGTGGTCAAGATCAGCATGCTCCACCAGTTCAGGTTATATATTCGGATTTCATGGCTACTTGTCCACCCAATTTTTCAGATGAGGGAGATCCTCTAGAAGCGGACCATTGGTTACGTACTATCGAGTCGAAGCTGGAGCTCCTACCATGCACAGATTATCGGAAGACTATCTTTGCCGCTCAGCAACTAGAAGGATTTGTCTGGAGCATGGTGGGCTAATTACAAGGCAATGATTCCTGAAGGTCACCAAGTACTATCGCAAGAATTCACAAAGGCTTTTCGCGAACACCATATTTCCGAAGGTATCATGAACCAGAAGCGTAAGGAGTTTCTAGCGCTTAAACAAGGTGATATGACCGTACACTCTTATTCAAAGTTGTCCAATCGTCTTGCTCAATATGCTCCTCGAGTCCGGACACTAACGCCAAGAAAAAGGAATGCTTCAAGTAAGGACTTACTATCAAGTTACAATCCCGGCTTGTTTTGGACCGAGGAGTTAGTTTCAATGACTTTGTAAGTGATGCTATACTCATGGAGGATGCTCTTCGTGTTCATCAAGAAGAGAATACTAAGAAGAGAGCAGCCGGTGAACAAGAAAGTGAGGTACCCTCCAAGTATCGTCTAGTCTACACTTACGTAGCAGATCGGAGGTTCGAGCCTATGCCATCAGGTCCCATTTCTTATCGGTCACCTCGGTATGAGCAACGGGTGTTCTCCCGTTCAGCGGTTCAACAATCAGATCTATAGAGTATACGCCCCTTATCCCGGACTCCACAATCCGTTGATCATCGATGCTATAACGGTGGTTGTCTTGGACACTTGGCTCAAGATTGTGTCACACCAACAAAGCAGAATTTTTCAACGCGTCCTCAAAGGAAAGCGAGTTAGTTGATGAAGCATGCAAGTAAAAATGATATGATGAAGACTGGTCGTGTCAACTTTAGCACATCCGAGGTGATTCCAACAGGGTCACAAGTCATGGCTAGTTTGTTCTCTATCAACCATCATGCCGCCATTATTTTATTTGACTCGGGAGCAACCCACGACTTCATCGATAAAGGATATGTCCAAAAATATAACCTTCCGTCATGCAAAATGACTTACCCACATCTCATATCATCACCTGGGGGTAATATACATGCAGATCAAAGTACTACGAGAGATACCATTGAAGTTGGGTCGTAAGGATTATCCCACCTCCTTTATAGTCTTAGACGGGCAAGGATTGGATGCAATTCTTGGCATGAGATGGATGAAGTATCATAAGGCAGTATTGGAAATAGATGCTTTTGCAGTTCACCTGAACTCTCCTCTTCATGGACGAGATTGTCTTCGAGTTGACTTCTTCCCAAACTATTCTTCCGGTGATTTATAAAACTATTGGTAAAATTTTGGAAGACATTCTTGTAGTTTGCGAATCCTCGATGTTTTTCCGAGTAGACTTACCGGGTTTACCACCACATCGGGCGATAGAATTCAAGATAGAGCTTGAACCGGGGACTGCACCGATATCAAGAAGACCGTATCGGATGCCACCCAATGAGCTGGCAGAATTGAATGTACAAGCTGAAGGAGTTATTGGACAAGGGATATATTCGCCCAAGTTCATCACCCTGGGGATGTCCGGCATTGTTCGTCAAGAAGAAGGATCAAACATTGAGGTTATGTGTGGATTATCGACCTTTGAATGCGGTGACCATCAAGAATAAGTATCCACTTCCTCGAATTGTTATCTTGTTTGATCAGCTGATGGGAGCAAAAGTCTTTTTCAAGGTAGATCTTCGTTACGGATATCATCGGATCAAGATTAGAGCGAGAAGACATACCGAAGACGGCATTCTCCACCGGATATGGACTCTATGAATATCCGGTGATGTCTTTTGGGTTAACTAATGCACCAGGCACACTTCATGTATTTGATGAACTCGGTGTTTATGCCGAATTGGAGAAGTTTGTCGTGGTTTTCATAGATGACATTCTAATCTACTCCAAGTCGGAAGAGGAACATGCTAAACACTTGAGGATTGTACTCCAACGTCTAAGGGATCATCGGTTGTATGCAAAAATGTGAGCCCCTTTGCGACTCAACGCTTCGTTCCGTTTTAAGAAAATGCTACTCACCCTCGTTGGCCGCAATGGGCGAAGTAGAAATGCTTCGAACGGAAATCGTGAGCCCATTTGAGACTCAACGCATCATTTTGTTTAAAGAAAACGCTACCCCCCCCTCCTAGCCGTGAGGGGCGAAGTAGAAACGCTTCGAATGAAAAACTCGAGCCCATTTGCGACTCAATGCTTATAGAAAGTCCTACTCCCCCTCTTAGGCGCGAGGGGCGAAGTAGAAATGCTTCAAACGGAAAATGCAAGCCCCTTTGTGGCTCAACGCTTTATTTTGTTTAAAGAAAATGCTACTCCCCCTCTTAGCGGCGAGGGGCAACATATAAACGCTTCAAATGAAAAACGTGAGCCCCTTTGCGGCTCAATGCTTCCTTTTGTTTAAAGAAAACTCTACTCACGCCTCTTCGCTATGAGCTGCGAAGTAGAAACACTTCAAATGAAAGACGTGGGCCCATTTGAGGCTCAACGCATCGTTTTGTTTAAAGAAAATGCTACTCCCCCTCTTAGCCATGAGGGGCAAGGTAGAAATGCTCCGAACAAAAAAAGGTGAGCCCCATTGTGACTCAACACTTTCTTTTGTTTAAAGAAAACGCTACTCACCAATCTTAGCCGTGAGCTGCGAAGTAGAAATGCTTGGAACGACAAACGCGAGCCCCTTTGTGGCTCAACGCTTTGTCTTATTTAAAGAAAATACTATTCACCACTATTAGCCGCAAATGGCGAAGTAGAAATGCTTCGAGCGAACAACATGAGCCCTTTTGCGACTCAACGCATCATTTTGTTTAAAAGAAAATACTACTCCCCCTCCTAGCCACGAGGTGCGAAGTAGAAACTCTTCGAATGAAAAACACGAGCCCCTTTGTGACTCAATGCTTCATTTTTTTTTAAACAAAACGCTACTCCACCTATTAGCCACCGTGGGCGAGGCAGAAATGCTTCGTTTGAAAAACGCGAACCCCTATGCGACTCGAAGCTTCATTTTGTTTAAAGAAAATGCCACTCACCCCTCTTAGCCGCGAGGGGCGAAGTAGAAATGCTGCGACCAAAAATGTGAGCCCCTTTGCGGCTCAACGCTTCATTTTGTTTTAAGAAAACGCTACTCACCCCTGTTAGCCACAACGGGCGAAGTAGAAACGCTTCGAACAGAAATCGTGAGCCCCTTTACGACTCAACGCATCGTTTTGTTTAAAGAAAATGCTACTCCCCATCCTAGCCGTGAGGGGCAAAGTACAAACGCTTCGAATGAAAAACACGAGCCCGTTTGTGACTCGATGCTTCGTTTTATTTTAAGAAAACGCTACTCCCCCTCTTAGCTGCGAGGGACGAAGTAGAAATTCTTAGAATGAAAAACACGAGCCCCTTTGCGACTCAACGCTTCGTTTTGTTTAAAGAAAACGCTACTCCACCTGTTCGCGATGAGGGGCGAGGTACGGATGCTTCGGATGAAAAATGCGAGCCCCTTTGCGACTCAAAGCTTCGATTTGATTAAAGAAAACGCTACTCGCCCCTCTTAGCCGCGAGGGTGAAGTAGAAACACTTCGAATGAAAACGTGAGCCCCTTTGCGACTCAGCGGTCTATTTTGTTTTTAGAAAATGGTACTTAACCCTGTTTGCGGCAAGGAGCGAAGTAGAAACGCTTCGAAAAGGAAATATCGAGACCATTGCGACACAACGCATCGTTTTGTTTAAAGAAAATTCTACTCCCTCCTCCTAGCCGCGAGGCGAGAAGTAGGAACGCTTCGAATGAAAAATGAACCCCTTTGCGACTTAATGCTTTGTCTTGCTTAAACAAAACGCTACTCCACGTCTTAGCCACTATGGGTGAGGTAGAAATGCTTCGTTTGAAAAATGCGAACCCCTTTGCGACTCGAAGCTTCGTTTTTTTAAAGAAAATGCCACTCACCCCTCTTAGCCGTGAGGGGAGAAGTAGAAATGCATTGACCAAAAATGTGAGCCCCTTTGCGACTCAACGCTTCGTTCTGTTTTAAGAAAACGCTACTCACCCGTGTTGGCCGCAACGGGCGAAGTAGAAACGCTTCGAACGGAAATGGTGAGAACCTTTGCGACTCAACGCATGGTTTTGTTTAAAGAAAACGCTACTCCCCCTCCTAGACGCGAGGGGCGAAGTAGAAACATTTTGAATGAAAAACACGAGCCCGTTTGCGAATCAATGCTTCATTTTGTTAAAAGAAAGCGCTACTCCCCCCCCTGTTAGGCGCGAGGGCGAAGTAGAAACGCTTCGGACGGAAAATGCAAGCCCCTTTGTGGCTCAACGCTTCATTTTGTTTAAACAAAATGCTACTCCTCCCTCTTAGCCGCGAGGGGCAATGTATAAACGCTTAAAACGAAAAACGTGAGCCCCTTTGCGGCTCAATGCTTCCTTTTGTTTAAAGAAAACTCTACTCACACCTCTTAGTTGTGAGCTACGAAGTAGAAACGCTTCAAATGAAAGACGTGAGCCCATTTTACGCTCAATGCATCGTTTTGTTTAAAGAAAATGCTGCTCCCCCTCTTAGCCATGAGGGGCAAGGTAGAAATGCTTCGAACAAAAAAGGTGAGTCCCATTGTGGCTCAACACTTCATTTTGTTTAAAGAAAACGCTACTCACTCATCTTAGCCGTGAGCTGCAAAGTAGAAATGCTTGGAACGACAAACGCGAGCCCCTGCGTGGCTCGACGCTTCGTTTTATTTAAAGAAAACGCTATTCACCACTATTAGCCGCAAGCGGCGAAGTAGAAACGCTTTGAGCGAACAATGTGAGCCCCTTTGCGACTCAACGCATCGTTTTGTTTAAAAGAAAATGCTACTCCCCCTCCTAGCCACGAGGTACGAAGTAGAAACGCTTCGAATGAAAAATATGAGCCCCTTTGTGACTCAATGCTTCATTTTTTAAAACAAAACGCTACTCCACCTCTTAGCCACTATGGGTGAGGTAGAAACGGGCGAGGTAGAAATCCTTCGTTTGAAAAATGCAAACCCCTTTGCGACAAGAAGCTTCGTTTTGTTTAAAGAAAATGCCACTCACCCCTCTTAGCCGCGAGGGAGAAGTAGAAATGCATTGACCAAAAATGTGAGCCCCTTTGCGACTCAACGCTTCGTTCGTTTTAAGAAAACGCTACTCACCCGTGTTGGCCGCAACGAGCGAAGTAGAAACGCTTCGAACGGAAATGGTGAGAACCTTTGCGACTCAACGCATGGTTTTGTTTAAAGAAAACGCTACTCCCCCTCCTAGACGCGAGGGGCGAAGTAGAAACATTTTGAATGCAAAACACGAGCCCATTTGCGAATCAATGCTTCGTTTTGTTAAAAGAAAGCGCTACTCCCCCCCCTATTAGGCGCGAGGGCGAAGTAGAAATGCTTCAAACGGAAAATGCAAGCCCCTTTGTGGCTCAACGCTTCATTTTGTTTAAACAAAATGCTACTCCTCCCTCTTAGCCGCGAGGGGCAACGTATAAACGCTTAAAACGAAAAACGTGAGCCCCTTTGCGGCTCAATGCTTCCTTTTGTTTAAAGAAAACTCTACTGACACCTCTTAGTTGTGAGCTACGAAGTAGAAACGCTTCAAATGAAAGACGTGAGCCCATTTTACGCTCAACGCATCGTTTTGTTTAAAGAAAATGCTACTCCCCCTCTTAGCCATGAGGGGCAAGGTAGAAGTGCTTCGAACAAAAAACGTGAGTCCCATTGTGGCTCAACACTTCGTTTTGTTTAAAGAAAACGCTACTCACTCATCTTAGCCGTGAGCTGCAAAGTAGAAATGCTTGGAACGACAAACTCGAGCCCCTGTGTGGCTCAACGCTTCGTTTTATTTAAAGAAAATGCTATTCACCACTATTAGCCGCAAATGGCGAAGTAGAAACGCTTTGAGCGAACAATGTGAGCCCCTTTGCGACTCAACGCATCGTTTTGTTTAAAAGAAAATGCTACTCCCCCTCCTACCCACGAGGTACGAAGTAGAAATGCTTCAAATGAAAAATACGAGCCCCTTTGCGACTCAATGCTTCATTTTTTTAAAACAAAACGCTACTCCACCTCTTAGCCACTATGGCCGAGGTAGAAATGCTTCGTTTGAAAAATGCGAACACCTTTGCGACTCGAAGCTTCATTTTGTTTAAAGAAAATGCCACTCACCCCTCTTAGCCGCGAGGGGCGAAGTAGAAATGCTTTGACCAAAAATGTGAGCCCCTTTGCGACTCAACGCTTCGTTCTGTTTTAAGAAAACGCTACTCACCCCTGTTGGCCGCAACGGGCGAAGTAGAAACGCTTCGAATGGATGGTGAGCACCTTTGTGACTCAACGCATCGTTTTGTTTAAAGAAAACGCTACTCCCCCTCCTAGCCGCGAGGGGCGAAGTAGAAACATTTTGAATGAAAACACAAGCCCGTTTGCGAATCAATGCCTCGTTTTGTTAAAAGAAAGCGCTACTCCCCCTCTTAGGCGCGAGGGCGAAGTAGAAACGCTTCAAACGGAAAATGCAAGCCCCTTTGTGGCTCAACGCTTCATTTTGTTTAAACAAAATGCTACTCCTCCCTCTTAGCCGCGAGGGGCAACGTATAAACGCTTAAAACGCAAAACGTGAGCCCCTTTGCGGCTCAATGCTTCCTTTTGTTTAAAGAAAACTCTACTCACACCTCTTGGTTGTGAGCTACGAAGTAGAAACGCTTCAAATGAAAGACGTGAGCCCATTTTACGCTCAACGCATCGTTTTGTTTAAAGAAAATGCTACTCCCCCTCTTAGCCATGAGGGGCAAGGTAGAAATGCTTCGAACAAAAAAGGTGAGTCCCATTGTGGCCCAACACTTCGTTTTGTTTAAAGAAAACGCTACTCACTCATCTTAGCCGTGAGCTGCAAAGTAGAAATGCTTGGAACGACAAACGTGAGGCCCTATGTGGCTCAACGCTTCGTTTTATTTAAAGAAAATGCTATTCACCACTATTAGCCGCAAATGGCGAAGTAGAAACGCTTTGAGCGAACAATGTGAGCCCCTTTGCGACTCAACGCATCGTTTTGTTTAAATGAAAATGCTACTCCCCCATCCAACCCACGAGGTACGAAGTACAAACGCTCCAAATGAAAAATACGAGCCCCTTTGCGACTCAATGCTTCATTTTTTTTAAAACAAAACGCTACTCCACCTCTTAGCCACTATGGCCGAGGTAGAAATGCTTCGTTTGAAAAATGCGAACCCCTTTGCGACTCGAAGTTTCATTTTGTTTAAAGAAAATGCCACTCACCCCTCTTAGCCACGAGGGGCGAAGTAGAAATGCTTTGACCAAAAATGTGAGCCCCTTTGCGACTCAACGCTTCGTTCGTTTTAAGAAAACGCTACTCACCCCTGTTGGCCGCAACGGGCGAAGTAGAAACGCTTCGAACGGATGGTGAGCCCCTTTGCGACTCAACGCATCGTTTTGTTTGAAAGAAAATGCTACTGCCCCCTCCTAGACGCGAGGGGCGAAGTAGAAACATTTTGAATGAAAAACACGAGCCCGTTTGCGAATCAATGCTTTGTTTTGTTAAAAGAAAGCGCTACTCCCCCCCTGTTAGGCGCGAGGGGCGAAGTAGAAATGCTTCAAACGGAAAATGCAAGCCCCTTTGTGGCTCAACGCTTCATTTTGTTTAAACAAAATGCTACTCCTCCCTCTTAGCCGCGAGGGGCAACGTATAAACGCTTAAAACGAAAAACGTGAGCCCCTTTGCGGCTCAATGCTTCCTTTTGTTTAAAGAAAACTCTACTGACACCTCTTAGTTGTGAGCTACGAAGTAGAAACGCTTCAAATGAAAGACGTGAGCCCATTTTACGCTCAACGCATCGTTTTGTTTAAAGAAAATGCTACTCCCCCTCTTAGCCATGAGGGGCAAGGTAGAAGTGCTTCGAACAAAAAAGGTGAGTCCCATTGTGGCTCAACACTTCGTTTTGTTTAAAGAAAACGCTACTCACTCATCTTAGCCGTGAGCTGCAAAGTAGAAATGCTTGGAACGACAAACTCGAGCCCCTGTGTGGCTCAACGCTTCGTTTTATTTAAAGAAAACGCTATTCACCACTATTAGCCGCAAGTGGCGAAGTAGAAACGCTTTGAGCGAACAATGTGAGCCCCTTTGCGACTCAACGCATCGTTTTGTTTAAAAGAAAATGCTACTCCCCCTCCTACCCACGAGGTACGAAGTAGAAATGCTTCAAATGAAAAATACGAGCCCCTTTGCGACTCAATGCTTCATTTTTTTAAAACAAAACGCTACTCCACCTCTTAGCCACTATGGCCGAGGTAGAAATGCTTCGTTTGAAAAATGCGAACACCTTTGCGACTCGAAGCTTCATTTTGTTTAAAGAAAATGCCACTCACCCCTCTTAGCCGCGAGGGGCGAAGTAGAAATGCTTTGACCAAAAATGTGAGCCCCTTTGCGACTCAACGCTTCGTTCGTTTTAAGAAAACGCTACTCACCCCTGTTGGCCGCAACGGGCGAAGTAGAAACGCTTCGAACGGATGGTGAGCACCTTTGCGACTCAACGCATCGTTTTGTTTAAAGAAAACGCTACTCCCCCTCCTAGCCGCGAGGGGCGAAGTAGAAACATTTTGAATGAAAACACAAGCCCGTTTGCGAATCAATGCCTCGTTTTGTTAAAAGAAAGCGCTACTCCCCCTCCTTAGGCGCGAGGGCGAAGTAGAAACGCTTCAAACGGAAAATGCAAGCCCCTTTGTGGCTCAACGCTTCATTTTGTTTAAACAAAATGCTACTCCTCCCTCTTAGCCGCGAGGGGCAACGTATAAACGCTTAAAACGCAAAACGTGAGCCCCTTTGCGGCTCAATGCTTCCTTTTGTTTAAAGAAAACTCTACTCACACCTCTTGGTTGTGAGCTACGAAGTAGAAACGCTTCAAATGAAAGACGTGAGCCCATTTTACGCTCAACGCATCGTTTTGTTTAAAGAAAATGCTACTCCCCCTCTTAGCCATGAGGGGCAAGGTAGAAATGCTTCGAACAAAAAAGGTGAGTCCCATTGTGGCCCAACACTTCGTTTTGTTTAAAGAAAACGCTACTCACTCATCTTAGCCGTGAGCTGCAAAGTAGAAATGCTTGGAACGACAAACGCGAGCCCCTATGTGGCTCAACGCTTCGTTTTATTTAAAGAAAACGCTATTCACCACTATTAGCCGCAAATGGCGAAGTAGAAACGCTTTGAGCGAACAATGTGAGCCCCTTTGCGACTCAACGCATCGTTTTGTTTAAATGAAAATGCTACTCCCCCATCCTACCCACGAGGTACGAAGTACAAACGCTTCAAATGAAAAATACGAGCCCCTTTGCGACTCAATGCTTCATTTTTTTAAAAACAAAACGCTACTCCACCTCTTAGCCACTATGGCCGAGGTAGAAATGCTTCGTTTGAAAAATGCGAACCCCTTTGCGACTCGAAGCTTCATTTTGTTTAAAGAAAATGCCACTCACCCCTCTTAGCCACGAGGGGCGAAGTAGAAATGCTTTGACCAAAAATGTGAGCCCCTTTGCGACTCAATGCTTCGTTCTGTTTTAAGAAAACGCTACTCACCCCTGTTGGCCGCAACGGGCGAAGTAGAAACGCTCGAACGGATGGTGAGCCCCTTTGCGACTCAACGCATCGTTTTGTTTGAAAGAAAATGCTACTCCCCCTCCTAGACGCGAGGGGCGAAGTAGAAACATTTTGAATGAAAAACACGAGCCCGTTTGCGAATCAATGCTTCGTTTCGTTAAAAGAAAGCGCTACTCCCCCCCTGTTAGGCGCGAGGGGCGAAGTAGAAATGCTTCAAACGGAAAATGCAAGCCCCTTTGTGGCTCAACGCTTCATTTTGTTTAAACAAAATGCTACTCCTCCCTCTTAGCCACGAGGGGCAACGTATAAACGCTTAAAACGCAAAACGTGAGCCCCTTTGCGGCTCAATGCTTCCTTTTGTTTAAAGAAAACTCTACTCACACCTCTTGGTTGTGAGCAACGAAGTAGAAACGCTTCAAATGAAAGACGTGAGCCCATTTGACGCTCAACGCATCGTTTTGTTTAAAGAAAACTCCCCCTCTTAGCCATGAGGGGCAAGGTAGAAATGCTTCGAACAAAAAAGGTGAGTCCCATTGTGGCTCAACACTTCGTTTTGTTTAAAGAAAACGCTACTCACTCATCTTAGCCATGAGGGCAAGGTAGAAGTGCTTCGAACAAAAAAGGTGAGTCCCATTGTGGCTCAACACTTCGTTTTGTTTAAAGAAAACGCTACTCACTCATCTTAGCCGTGAGCTGCAAAGTAGAAATGCTTGGAACGACAAACTCGAGCCCTCGTGTGGCTCAACGCTTCGTTTTATTTAAAGAAAACGCTATTCACCACTATTAGCCGCAAATGGCGAAGTAGAAACGCTTTGAGCGAACAATGTGAGCCCCTTTGCGACTCAACGCATCGTTTTGTTTAAAAGAAAATGCTACTCCCCCTCCTACCCACGAGGTATGAAGTAGAAATGCTTCAAATGAAAAATACGAGCCCCTTTGCGACTCAATGCTTCATTTTTTTTAAAACAAAACGCTACTCCACCTCTTAGCCACTATGGCCGAGGTAGAAATGCTTCGTTTGAAAAATGCGAACACCTTTGCGACTCGAAGCTTCATTTTGTTTAAAGAAAATGCCACTCACCCCTCTTAGCCGCGAGGGGCGAAGTAGAAATGCTTTGACCAAAAATGTGAGCCCCTTTGCGACTCAACGCTTCGTTCTGTTTTAAGAAAACGCTACTCACCCCTGTTGGCCGCAACGGGCGAAGTAGAAACGCTTCGAACGGATGGTGAGCACCTTTGCGACTCAACGCATCGTTTTGTTTAAAGAAAACGCTACTCCCCCTCCTAGCCGCGAGGGCGAAGTAGAAACATTTTGAATGAAAACACGAGCCCGTTTGCGAATCAATGCCTCGTTTTGTTAAAAGAAAGCGCTACTCCCCCCTCCTTAGGCGCGAGGGGCGAAGTAGAAACGCTTCAAACGGAAAATGCAAGCCCCTTTGTGGCTCAACGCTTCATTTTGTTTAAACAAAATGCTACTCCTCCCTCTTAGCCGCGAGGGGCAACGTATAAACGCTTAAAACGCAAAACGTGAGCCCCTTTGCGGCTCAATGCTTCCTTTTGTTTAAAGAAAACTCTACTCACACCTCTTGGTTGTGAGCTACGAAGTAGAAACGCTTCAAATGAAAGACGTGAGCCCATTTTACGCTCAACGCATCGTTTTGTTTAAAGAAAATGCTACTCCCCCTCTTAGCCATGAGGGGCAAGGTAGAAATGCTTCGAACAAAAAAGGTGAGTCCCATTGTGGCCCAACACTTCGTTTTGTTTAAAGAAAACGCTACTCACTCATCTTAGCCGTGAGCTGCAAAGTAGAAATGCTTGGAACGACAAACGCGAGCCCCTATGTGGCTCAACGCTTCGTTTTATTTAAAGAAAACGCTATTCACCACTATTAGCCGCAAATGGCGAAGTAGAAACGCTTTGAGCGAACAATGTGAGCCCCTTTGCGACTCAACGCATCGTTTTGTTTAAATGAAAATGCTACTCCCCCATCCTACCCACGAGGTACGAAGTACAAACGCTTCAAATGAAAAATACGAGCCCCTTTGCGACTCAATGCTTCATTTTTTTAAAAACAAAACGCTACTCCACCTCTTAGCCACTATGGCCGAGGTAGAAATGCTTCGTTTGAAAAATGCGAACCCCTTTGCGACTCGAAGCTTCATTTTGTTTAAAGAAAATGCCACTCACCCCTCTTAGCCACGAGGGGCGAAGTAGAAATGCTTTGACCAAAAATGTGAGCCCCTTTGCGACTCAATGCTTCGTTCGTTTTAAGAAAACGCTACTCACCCTCGTTGGCCGCAACGGGCGAAGTAGAAACGCTTCGAACGGATGGTGAGCCCCTTTGCGACTCAACGCATCGTTTTGTTTGAAAGAAAATGCTACTCCCCCTCCTAGACGCGAGGGGCGAAGTAGAAACATTTTGAATGAAAAACACGAGCCCGTTTGCGAATCAATGCTTCGTTTCGTTAAAAGAAAGCGCTACTCCCCCCCCCGTTAGGCGCGAGGGGCGAAGTAGAAATGCTTCAAACGGAAAATGCAAGCCCCTTTGTGGCTCAACGCTTCATTTTGTTTAAACAAAATGCTACTCCTCCCTCTTAGCCACGAGGGGCAACGTATAAACGCTTAAAACGCAAAACGTGAGCCCCTTTGCGGCTCAATGCTTCCTTTTGTTTAAAGAAAACTCTACTCACACCTCTTGGTTGTGAGCAACGAAGTAGAAACGCTTCAAATGAAAGACGTGAGCCCATTTGACGCTCAACGCATCGTTTTGTTTAAAGAAAACTCCCCCTCTTAGCCATGAGGGGCAAGGTAGAAATGCTTCGAACAAAAAAGGTGAGTCCCATTGTGGCTCAACACTTCGTTTTGTTTAAAGAAAACGCTACTCACTCATCTTAGCCGTGAGCTGCAAAGTAGAAATGCTTGGAACGACAAACGCGAGCCCCTGCGTGGCTCGACGCTTCGTTTTATTTAAAGAAAACGCTATTCACCACTATTAGCCGCAAATGGCGAAGTAGAAACGCTTTGAGCGAACAATGTGAGCCCCTTTGTGACTCAATGCATCGTTTTGTTTAAAAGAAAATGCTACTCCCCCTCCTACCCACGAGGTACGAAGTAGAAACGCTTCGAATGAAAAATACGAGCCCCTTTGCGACTCAATGCTTCATTTTTTTAAAACAAAACGCTACTCCACCTCTTAGCCACTATGGCCGAGGTAGAAATGCTTCGTTTGAAAAATGCGAACCCCTTTGCGACTCGAAGCTTCATTTTGGTTAAAGAAAATGCCACTCACCCCTCTTAGCCGCGAGGGGCGGAGTAGAAATGCTTTGACCAAAAATGTGAGCCCCTTTGCGACTCAACGCTTCGTTCGTTTTAAGAAAACGCTACTCACCCCTATTGGCCGCAACGGGCGAAGTAGAAACGCTTCGAACGGATGGTGAGCACCTTTGCGACTCAACGCATCGTTTTGTTTAAAGAAAACGCTACTCCCCCTCCTAGCCACGAGGGGCGAAGTAGAAACATTTTGAATGAAAACACGAGCCCGTTTGCAAATCAATGCTTCGTTTTGTTAAAAGAAAGCGCTACTCCCCCCTCTTAGGCGCGAGGGGCGAAGTAGAAACGCTTCAAACGGAAAATGCAAGCCCCTTTGTGGCTCAACGCTTCATTTTGTTTAAACAAAATGCTACTCCTCCCTCTTAGCCGCGAGGGGCAACGTATAAACGCTTAAAATGCAAAACGTGAGCCCCTTTGCGGCTCAATGCTTCCTTTTGTTTAAAGAAAACTCTACTCACACCTCTTGGTTGTGAGCTACGAAGTAGAAACGCTTCAAATGAAAGACGTGAGCCCATTTTACGCTCAACGCATCGTTTTGTTTAAAGAAAATGCTACTCCCCCTCTTAGCCATGAGGGGCAAGGTAGAAATGCTTCGAACAAAAAAGGTGAGTCCCATTGTGGCTCAACACTTCGTTTTGTTTAAAGAAAACGCTACTCACTCATCTTAGCCGTGAGCTGCAAAGTAGAAATGCTTGGAACGACAAACGCGAGCCCCTGTGTGGCTCAACGCTTCGTTTTATTTAAAGAAAACGCTATTCACCACTATTAGCCGCAAATGGCGAAGTAGAAATGCTTTGAGCGAACAATGTGAGCCCCTTTGCGACTCAACGCGTCGTTTTGTTTAAATGAAAATGCTACTCCCCCTCCTACCCATGAGGTACGAAGTAGAAACGCTTCAAATGAAAAATACGAGCCCCTTTGCGACTCAATGCTTCATTTTTTTAAAACAAAACGCTACTCCACCTCTTAGCCACTATGGCCGAGGTAGAAATGCTTCGTTTGAAAAATGCGAACCCCTTTGCGACTCGAAGCTTCATTTTGTTTAAAGAAAATGCCACTCACCCCTCTTAGCTGCGAGGGCGGAGTAGAAATGCTTTGACCAAAAATGTGAGCCCCTTTGCGACTCAACGCTTCGTTCGTTTTAAGAAAACGCTACTCACCCCTATTGGCCGCAACGGGCGAAGTAGAAACGCTTCGAACGGATGGTGAGCACCTTTGCGACTCAACGCATCGTTTTGTTTAAAGAAAACGCTACTCCCCCTCCTAGCCGCGAGGGCGAAGTAGAAACATTTTGAATGAAAACACGAGCCCGTTTGCAAATCAATGCTTCGTTTTGTTAAAAGAAAGCGCTACTCCCCCCTCTTAGGCGCGAGGGGCGAAGTAGAAACGCTTCAAACGGAAAATGCAAGCCCCTTTGTGGCTCAACGCTTCATTTTGTTTAAACAAAATGCTACTCCTCCCTCTTAGCCACGAGGGGCAACGTATAAACGCTTAAAATGCAAAACGTGAGCCCCTTTGCGGCTCAATGCTTCCTTTTGTTTAAAGAAAACTCTACTCACACCTCTTGGTTGTGAGCTACGAAGTAGAAACGCTTCAAATGAAAGACGTGAGCCCATTTTACGCTCAACGCATCGTTTTGTTTAAAGAAAATGCTACTCCCCCTCTTAGCCATGAGGGGCAAGGTAGAAATGCTTCGAACAAAAAAGGTGAGTCCCATTGTGGCTCAACACTTCGTTTTGTTTAAAGAAAACGCTACTCACTCATCTTAGCCGTGAGCTGCAAAGTAGAAATGCTTGGAACGACAAACGCGAGCCCCTGTGTGGCTCAACGCTTCGTTTTATTTAAAGAAAACGCTATTCACCACTATTAGCCGCAAATGGCGAAGTAAAAATGCTTTGAGCGAACAATGTGAGCCCCTTTGCGACTCAACGCGTCGTTTTGTTTAAATGAAAATGCTACTCCCCCTCCTACCCATGAGGTACGAAGTAGAAACGCTTCAAATGAAAAATACGAGCCCCTTTGCGACTCAATGCTTCATTTTTTTAAAACAAAACGCTACTCCACCTCTTAGCCACTATGGCCGAGGTAGAAATGCTTCGTTTGAAAAATGCGAACCCCTTTGCGACTCGAAGCTTCATTTTGTTTAAAGAAAATGCCACTCACCCCTCTTAGCCACGAGGGGCGGAGTAGAAATGCTTTGACCAAAAATGTGAGCCCCTTTGCGACTCAACGCTTGGTTCCGTTTTAAGAAAACGCTACTCACCCCCGTTGGCCGCAACGGGCGAAGTAGAAACGCTTCGAACGGATGGTGAGCACCTTTGCGACTCAACGCATCATTTTGTTTAAAGAAAACGCTACTCCCCCTCCTAGCCGCGAGGGGCGAAGTAGAAACATTTTGAATGAAAACACAAGCCCGTTTGCGAATCAATGCTTCGTTTTGTTAAAAGAAAGCGCTACTCCCCCCTCTTAGGCTCGAGGGGCGAAGTAGAAACGCTTCAAACGGAAAATGCAAGCACCTTTGTGGCTCAACGCTTCATTTTGTTTAAACAAAATGCTACTCCCCCTCTTAGCCGCGAGGGGCAACGTATAAACGCTTAAAACGCAAAACGTGAGCCCCTTTGCGGCTCAATGCTTCCTTTTGTTTAAAGAAAACTCTACTCACACCTCTTGGTTGTGAGCTACGAAGTAGAAACGCTTCAAATGAAAGACGTGAGCCCATTTTACGCTCAACGCATCGTTTTGTTTAAAGAAAATGCTACTCCCCCTCTTAGCCATGAGGGGCAAGGTAGAAATGCTTCGAACAAAAAAGGTGAGTCCCATTGTGGCTCAACAATTCGTTTTGTTTAAAGAAAACGCTACTCACTCATCTTAGCCGTGAGCTACAAAGTAGAAATGCTTGGAACGACAAACGCGAGCCCTCGTGTGGCTCAACGCTTCGTTTTATTTAAAGAAAACGCTATTCACCACTGTTAGCCGCAAATGGCGAAGTAGAAACGCTTTGAGCGAACAATGTGAGCCCCTTTGCGACTCAACGCATCGTTTTGTTTAAATGAAAATGCTACTCCCCCTCCTACCCACGAGGTATGAAGTAGAAACGCTTCAAATGAAAAATACGAGCCCCTTTGCGACTCAATGCTCCATTTTTTTTAAAACAAAACGCTACTCCACCTCTTAGCCACTATGGCCGAGGTAGAAATGCTTCGTTTAAAAAATGCGAAACCCTTTGCGACTCGAAGCTTCATTTTGTTTAAAGAAAATGCCACTCACGCCTCTTAGCCACGAGGGGCGGAGTAGAAATGCTTTGACCAAAAATGTGAGCCCCTTTGCGACTCAACGCTTCGTTCGTTTTAAGAAAACGCTACTCACCCTCGTTGGCCGCAACGGGCGAAGTAGAAACGCTTGGAACGGATGGTGAGCACCTTTGCGACTCAACGCATCGTTTTGTTTAAAGAAAATGCTACTCCCCCTCCTAGCCGCGAGGGGCGAAGTAGAAACATTTTGAATGAAAACACGAGCCCGTTTGCGAATCAATGCTTCGTTTTGTTAAAAGAAAGCGCTACTCCCCCTCTTAGGCGCGAGGGGCGAAGTAGAAACGCTTCAAATGGAAAATGCAAGCCCCTTTGTGGCTCAACGCTTCATTTTGTTTAAACAAAATGCTACTCCTCCCTCTTAGCCGCGAGGGGCAACGTATAAACGCTTAAAACGCAAAACGTGAGCCCCTTTGCGGCTCAATGCTTCCATTTGTTTAAAGAAAACTCTACTCACACCTCTTGGTTGTGAGCTACGAAGTAGAAACGCTTCAAATGAAAGACGTGAGCCCATTTTACGCTCAACGCATCGTTTTGTTTAAAGAAAATGCTACTCCCCCTCTTAGCCATGAGGGGCAAGGTAGAAATGCTTCGAACAAAAAAGGTGAGTCCCATTGTGGCTCAACAATTCGTTTTGTTTAAAGAAAACGCTACTCCCCCTCCTAGCCGCGAGGGGCGAAGTAGAAACATTTTGAATGAAAACATGAGCTCGTTTGCGAATCAATGCTTCGTTTTGTTAAAAGAAAGCGCTACTCCCCCCCCTCTTAGGCGCGAGGGGCGAAGTAGAAACGCTTCAAACGGAAAATGCAAGCCCCTTTGTGGCTCAACGCTTCATTTTGTTTAAACAAAATGCTACTCCTCCCTCTTAGCCGCCAGGGGCAACGTATAAACGCTTAAAACAAAAAACGTGAGCCCCTTTGCGGCTCAATGCTTCCTTTTGTTTAAAGAAAACTCTACTCACACCTCTTGGTTGTTTGCTACGAAGTAGAAATGCTTCAAATGAAAGACGTGAGCCCATTTGACGCTCAATGCATCGTTTTGTTTAAAGAAAATGCTACTCCCCCTCTTAGCCATGAGGGGCAAGGTAGAAATGCATCGAACAAAAAAAGGTGAGTCCCATTGTGGCTCAACACTTCGTTTTGTTTAAAGAAAACGCTACTCATTCATCTTAGCCGTGAACCGCAAAGTAGAAATGCTTGGAATGACAAACGCGAGCCCCTGTGTGGCTCAATGCTTCGTTTTATTGAAAGAAAACGCTATTCACCACTATTAGCCGCAAATGGCGAAGAAGAAACACTTTGAGCGAACAATGTGAGCCCCTTTGCGACTCAATGCATCATTTTGTTTAAAAGAAAATGCTACTCCCCCTCCTAGCCACGAGGTACGAAGTAGAAACGCTTCAAATGAAAAATACGAGCTCCTTTGCGACTCAATGCTTCCTTTTTTTAACAAAACGCTACTCCACCTCTTAGCCACTATGGGCGAGGTAGAAATGCTTCGTTTGAAAAATGCGAACCCCTTTGCGACTCGAAGCTTCATTTTGTTTAAAGAAAATGCCACTCACCCCTCTTAGCCGCTAGGGGAGAAGTAGAAATGCTTTGACAAAAAATGTGAGCCCCTTTGCGACTCAACGCTTCGTTCCGTTTTAAGAAAACGCTACTCACCCTCGTTGGCCGCAACGGCGAAGTAGAAACGCTTCGAACGGAAATGGTGAGCACCTTTGCGAGTCAACGCATCGTTTTGTTTAAAGAAAACGCTACTCCCCTCCTAGCCGCTAGGGGCAAAGTAGAAACATTTTGAATAAAAACACGAGCCCGTTTGCGAATCAATGCTTCGTTTTGTTAAAAGAAAGCGCTACTCCCCCCTCCTTAGGCGCGAGGGGCGAAGTAGAAACGCTTCAAACGGAAAATGCAAGCCCCTTTGTGGCTCAACGCTTCATTTTGTTTAAACAAAATGCTACTCCTCCCTCTTAGCCGCGAGGGGCAACGTATAAACGCTTAAAACGAAAAACGTGAGCCCCTTTGCGGCTCAATGCTTCCTTTTGTTTAAAGAAAACTCTACTCACACCTCTTGGTTGTGAGCTACGAAGTAGAGACGCTTCAAATGAAAGACGTGACCCATTTGACGCTCAACGCATCGTTTTCTTTAAAGAAAATGCTACTCCCCCTCTTAGCCATGAGGGGCAAGGTAGAAATGCTTCGAACAAAAAAGGTGAGTCCCATTGTGGCTCAACACTTCGTTTTGTTTAAAGAAAATGCTACTCACCCATCTTAGCCGTGAGCTGCAAAGTAGAAATGCTTGGAACGACAAACACGAGCCCCTGTGTGGCTCAACGCTTCGTTTTATTTAAAGAAAACGCTATTCATCATCGTTAGCCGCAAATGGCGAATTAGAATCGCTTTGAGCGAACAATGTGAGCCCCTTTGCGACTCAATGCATCGTTTTGTTTAAAAGAAAATGCTACTCCCCCTCTTAGCCATGAGGGGCAAGGTAGAAATGCTTCGAACAAAAAAGGTGAGTCCCATTGTGGCTCAACACTTCGTTTTGTTTAAAGAAAACGCTACTCACTCATCTTAGCCGTGAGCTGCGAAGTAGAAATGCTTGGAACGACAAACGCGAGCCCTTCCGTGGCTCAACGCTTCGTTTTATTTAAAGAAAACGCTATTCACCACTATTAGCCGCAAATGGCGAAGTAGAAACGCTTTGAGCGAACAATGTGAGCCCCTTTGCGACTCAACGCATCGTTTTGTTTAAAAGAAAATGCTACTCCCCCTCGTAGCCACGAGGTACGAAGTAGAAATGCTTCCAATGAAAAATACGAGCCCCTTTGCGACTCAATGCTTCATTTTTTTTAAACAAAACGCTACTCCACCTCTTAGCCACTATGGGCGAGGTAGAAATGCTTCGTTTGAAAAATGCGAACCCCTTTGCGACTCGAAGCTTCATTTTGTTTAAAGAAAATGCCACTCACCCCTCTTAGCCGTGAGGGGCGAAGTAGAAATGCTTTGACCAAAAATGTGAGCCCCTTTGCCACTCAACGCTTCGTTCTGTTTTAAGAAAACGCTACTCACCCTCGTTGGCCGCAACGGGCGAAGTAGAAACGCTTCAAACGAAAAATGCAAACCCCTTTGTGGCTCAACGTTTCATTTTGTTAAACAAAATGCTACTCCTCCCTCTTAGCCGCGAGGGGCAACGTATAAACGCTTAAAACGAAAAACGTGAGCCCCTTTGCGGCTCAATGCTTCCTTTTGTTTAAACAAAACTCAACTCACACCTCTTGGTTGTGAGCTACGAAGTAGAAACGCTTCAAATGAAAGACGTGAGCCCATTTGACGCTCAACGCTTCGTTTTGTTTAAAGAAAATGCTACTCACTCATCTTAGCCGTGACCTGCAAAGTAGAAATGCTTGGAACGACAAACGCGAGCCCTCGTGTGGCTCAACGCTTCGTTTTATTTAAAGAAAACGCTATTCACCACTATTAGCCGCAAATGGCGAAGTAGAAACGCTTTGAGCGAACAATGTGAGCCCCTTTGCGACTCAACGCATCGTTTTGTTTAAAAGAAAATGCTACTCCCCCTCCTAGCCACGAGGTACGAAGTAGAAACGCTTCGAATGAAAAATACGAGCCCCTTTGCGACTCAATGCTTCATTTTTTTAAAATAAAACGCTACTCCACCTCTTACCCACTATGGGCAAGGTAGAAATGGGGCGAAGTAGAAACGCTTCAAACGGAAAATGCAAGTCCCTTTGTGGCTCAATGCTTCATTTTGTTAAACAAAATGCTACTCCTCCCTCTTAGCCGTGAGGGGTAACGTATAAACGCTTAAAACGAAAAACGTGAGCCCCTTTGCGGCTCAATGCTTCCTTTTGTTTAAACAAAACTCTACTCACACCTCTTGGTTGTGAGCTACAAAGTAGAAACGCCTCAAATGACGGACGTGAGCCCATTTGACGCTCAACGCTTCGTTTTGTTTAAAGAAAACGCTAGTCACTCATCTTAGCCGTGACCTGCAAAGTAGAAATGCTTGGAACGACAAACGCGAGCCCCTATGTGGCTCAACGCTTCGTTTTATTTAAAGAAAACGCTATTCACCACTATTAGCCGCAAATGGCGAAGTAGAAACGCTTTGAGCGAACAATGTGAGCCCCTTTGCGACTCAACGCATCGTTTTGTTTAAAAGAAAATGCTACTCCCCCTCCTAGCCACGAGGTACGAAGTAGAAACGCTTCGAATGAAAAATACGAGCCCTTTTGCGACTCAATGCTTCATTTTTTTTAAAACAAAACGCTACTCCACATCTTAGCCACTATGGGCGAGGTAGAAATGCTTCGTTTGAAAAATGCGAACCCCTTTGCGACTCGAAGCTTCATTTTGTTTAAAGAAAATGCCACTCACCCCTCTTAGCCGCGAGGGGCGAAGTAGAAATGCTTTGACCAAAAATGTGAGCCCCTTTGCGACTCAACGCTTCGTTCTATTTTAAGAAAACGCTACTCACCCTCGTTCGCCGCAACGGGCGAGGTAGAAACGCTTCGAACGGAAATGGTGAGCACCTTTGCGATCGAACGCATGGTTTTGTTTGAAGAAAACGCTACTCCCGCCTCCTAGCCGCGAGGGGCGAAGTAGAAACATTTTGAATGAAAACATGAGCTCGTTTGCGAATCAATGCTTCGTTTTGTTAAAAGAAAGCGCTACTCCCCCCCTCTTAGGCGCGAGGGGCGAAGTAGAAACGCTTCAAACGGAAAATGCAAGCCCCTTTGTGGCTCAACGCTTCATTTTGTTTAAACAAAATGCTACTCCTCCCTCTTAGCCGCCAGGGGCAACGTATAAACGCTTAAAACAAAAAACGTGAGCCCCTTTGCGGCTCAATGCTTCCTTTTGTTTAAAGAAAACTCTACTCACACCTCTTGGTTGTTTGCTACGAAGTAGAAATGCTTCAAATGAAAGACGTGAGCCCATTTGACGCTCAATGCATCGTGTTTTGTTTAAAGAAAATGCTACTCCCCCTCTTAGCCATGAGGGGCAAGGTAGAAATGCTTCGAACAAAAAAGGTGAGTCCCATTGTGGCTCAACACTTCGTTTTGTTTAAAGAAAACGCTACTCATTCATCTTAGCCGTGAGCTGCAAAGTAGAAATGCTTGGAATGACAAACGCGAGCCCTCGTGTGGCTCAACGCTTCATTTTATTGAAAGAAAACGCTATTCACCACTATTAGCCGCAAATGGCGAAGAAGAAACACTTTGAGCGAACAATGTGAGCCCCTTTGCGACTCAATGCATCATTTTGTTTAAAAGAAAATGCTACTCCCCCTCCTAGCCACGCGGTACGAAGTAGAAACGCTTCAAATGAAAAATACGAGCTCCTTTGCGACTCAATGCTTCCTTTTTTTTAACAAAACGCTACTCCACCTCTTAGCCACTATGGGCGAGGTGGAAATGCTTCGTTTGAAAAATGCGAACCCCTTTGCGACTCGAAGCTTCATTTTGTTTAAAGAAAATGCCACTCACCCCTCTTAGCCGCTAGGGAGAAGTAGAAATGCTTTGACAAAAAATGTGAGCCCCTTTGCGACTCAACGCTTCGTTCTGTTTTAAGAAAACGCTACTCACCCCCGTTGGCCGCAACGGGCGAAGTAGAAACGCTTCGAACGGAAATGGTGAGCACCTTTGCGAGTCAACGCATGGTTTTGTTTAAAGAAAACGCTACTCCCCTCCTAGCCGCTAGGGGCAAAGTAGAAACATTTTGAATAAAAACACGAGCCCGTTTGCGAATCAATGCTTCGTTTTGTTAAAAGAAAGCGCTACTCCCCCCTCTTAGGCGCGAGGGGCGAAGTAGAAACGCTTCAAACGGAAAATGCAAGCCCCTTTGTGGCTCAACGCTTCATTTTGTTTAAACAAAATGCTACTCCTCCCTCTTAGCCGCGAGGGGCAACGTATAAACGCTTAAAACCAAAAACGTGAGCCCCTTTGCGGCTCAATGCTTCCTTTTGTTTAAAGAAAACTCTACTCACACCTCTTGGTTGTGAGCTACGAAGTAGAGACGCTTCAAATGAAAGACGTGACCCATTTGACGCTCAACGCATCGTTTTGTTTAAAGAAAATGCTACTCCCCCTCTTAGCCATGAGGGGCAAGGTAGAAATGCTTCGAACAAAAAAGGTGAGTCCCATTGTGGCTCAACACTTCGTTTTGTTTAAAGAAAACGCTACTCACTCATCTTAGCCGTGAGCTGCGAAGTAGAAATGCTTGGAACGACAAACGCGAGCCCTTCGTGGCTCAACGCTTCGTTTTATTTAAAGAAAACGCTATTCACCACCGTTAGCCGCAAATGGCGAAGTAGAAACGCTTTGAGCGAACAATGTGAGCACCTTTGCGACTCAACGCATCGTTTTGTTTAAAAGAAAATGCTACTCCCCCTCGTAGCCACGAGGTACGAAGTAGAAATGCTTCGAATGAAAAATACGAGCCCCTTTGCGACTCAATGCTTCATTTTTTTTAAACAAAACGCTACTCCACCTCTTAGCCACTATGGGCGAGGTAGAAATGCTTCGTTTGAAAAATGCGAACCCCTATGCGACTCGAAGCTTCATTTTGTTTAAAGAAAATGCCACTCACCCCTCTTAGCCGTGAGGGGCGAAGTAGAAATGCTTTGACCAAAAATGTGAGCCCCTTTGCCACTCAACGCTTCGTTCTGTTTTAAGAAAACGCTACTCACCCCTCGTTGGCCGCAACGGGCGAAGTAGAAACGCTTCAAACGGAAAATGCAAGCCCCTTTGTGGCTCAATGCTTCATTTTGTTAAACAAAATGCTACTCCTCCCTCTTAGCCGTGAGGGGTAACGTATAAACGCTTAAAACGAAAAACGTGAGCCCCTTTGCAGCTCAATGCTTCCTTTTGTTTAAACAAAACTCTACTCACACCTCTTGGTTGTGAGCTACAAAGTAGAAACGCCTCAAATGACGGACGTGAGCCCATTTGACGCTCAACGCTTCGTTTTGTTTAAAGAAAACGCTAGTCACTCATCTTAGCCGTGACTCGCAAAGTAGAAATGCTTGGAACGACAAACGCGAGCCCCCGTGTGGCTCAACGCTTCGTTTTATTTAAAGAAAATGCTATTCACCACTATTAGCCGCAAATGGCGAAGTAGAAACGCTTTGAGCGAACAATGTGAGCCCCTTTGCGACTCAACGCATCGTTTTGTTTAAAAGAAAATGCTACTCCCCCTCCTAGCCACGAGGTACGAAGTAGAAACGCTTCGAATGAAAAATACGAGCCCCTTTGCGACTCAATGCTTCATTTTTTTAAAATAAAACGCTACTCCACCTCTTACCCACTATAGGCAAGGTAGAAATGGGGCGAAGTAGAAACGCTTCAAACGGAAAATGCAAGCCCCTTTGTGGCTCAATGCTTCATTTTGTTAAACAAAATGCTACTCCTCCCTCTTAGCCGTGAGGGGCAACGTATAAACGCTTAAAACGAAAAACGTGAGCCCCTTTGCGGCTCAATGCTTCCTTTTGTTTAAAGAAAACTCTACTCACACCTCTTGGTTGTGAGCTACGAAGTAGAAACGCTTCATATGAAAGACGTGAGCCCATTTTACGCTCAATGCATCATTTTGTTTAAAGAAAATGGTACTCCCCCTCTTAGGCATGAGGGGCAAGGTAGAAACGCTTCGAACAAAAAAGGTGAGTCCCATTGTGGCTCAACACTTCGTTTTGTTTAAAGAAAACGCTACTCATTCATCTTAGCCATGAGCTGCAAAGTAGAAATGCTTGGAACGACAAACGCGAGCCCCTGTGTGGCTCAACGCTTCGTTTTATTTAAAGAAAACGCTATTCACCAATATTAGCCGCAAATGGCGAAGTAGAAACGCTTTGAGCGAACAATGTGAGCCCCTTTGCGACTCAATGCTTCATTTTTTTAAACAAAACTGTGACACCCCGTGTCACAAATTCATGATGTTACTGTGCTAAAAAGAGATTTGCATGTACAAAACAAAAATCAGTTGGCTAAGCACATGAAATAATGGGTTAAGGTCCTATTAGGGTTTTTAATGGTCCAAAACCCTAGCTAGTGAGATCTCCAGCATTTTCCATGGTGGTGACCCTAAATTTTTGCACAATCTGGTAGAGCACATAAAGACATGAATTTAGGATATTTTCCCCAAATTTTTGAAGCAGCACAAATTCCTAGGAAATTCCAACTCTAAGCAGAAACAGCACTTGTTCAACAATTTTTATAAATTTTTACATTTCGAATTTGAACTTCGGCCTATAAGGAAAGTTGTTCCACATAATCCCAAGAACCCACAGAAAATTTGGTTTGCAAAAACTCCAAACGGATCATATTCTATGAGCAAATTACAGAAGGGGTATTCCAGTGGCAAAACAGTAATTAGTCGCGAATATTGTTTGAACAGAGGCGGCACAGTGGCCGGGGCCACCGTCAGCGGCGCTCGCCGCCGGTGCCCATGCCGGTTAGACGCCGCCCCGTCCTGCGTCGCTGTGCAGCTCCACGCGTCACCCATCGCCCATGTGGCTTCGCCGGGAAGCGTGAAGGCTCGGCCGTCGATGGCGGGGAAGAAAATTCGCCATGGCCGCCGCCCGGACCCCTTTTCCCCGTGCACCGCCCCTCCCCGCACTGCAGCCCTCATTTGCGCGCAAGAGCTTCGCAAGCCCCCTGCGCAGCTCCAGCCCCCATCCACGGCTTCTTTTTCCTCTCCGCGAGCTTCAATCCGCCCGAGAGCCGCGGAGCCCCGTTCTTCTTCCACCGCGCCGGCAAGCTCGATTCGGCCCTGCTCAGGTGAGCTCATGCTCCGCCACGGCCCTTGGATGACGCGCAAGAACCTAACGGCCCTCCCTACTCCTTCCCGGGTCCGACCGAGCCCGAGCGGAGGAGAAAATCTCACCTTCTTCGCCGCCGGTCACCGCGCCTCGCCACCCCTCCGACGAGCTGCTACCTCCCGGGCCCCTCCTCCTTCTTCGACCTCGTGCCAAGCTTTCCCGCGAGCAGGTGATGCTCTCCGCCCCTGCCACTCCCCATTCCGTGCAGAGGCGAGCATGAGCTCCCGCGCCGGAGTATCCTCTCGTCCGCCTCCGCCGCCGCGAGCTAGCCTCCGATCATCGTCCGCCACCCCTCACCCCTCCATTCGACTCGCGAGGTGAAACCGTGCACAGGCGGCCAAGCCCGGCCCCTGCGGCGAGCCCTAACGCGTCGCCGGCGAGCCCCGCCGCCGCTCCGGCAAGCCCCCCCCGCGCGCGACACTTAGCCAAAATTTGAATCGTGCTGAAACTCCGTAAAAGTCAAGGATTTTGGAAAAATCATAACTTGAGATTTACGCCACGGATTTGAACGCTTCAAAGTGCATTGGAAAGTTTATAACTTGTACTATGACGTGATGTACATGAACACATATGGTTATATAGTAAAAAGAATTTTTGAGCAAGATGAGAAGGCTATCATGACCACGCTGCTTAACAAGATTGCATTTTGAAAATGATGTAACTTCTAGACCCCGGATCCAAACTTCATGAGCAAGGGCTCTTCGGAAAGTAGATGACTTTTACTTTAACGTAGTAACATACTATAAGTACTTCACATGTAGAAAAATAAAGATACGAGTACTCTAAGATGCTAATCTGTTATGCCCGCGTGACAACTTGACGTTTTTGAAATTCAATAACTTTTTAAATACAGATCCAAATAAAACAAATATACGTTCGTTGTAAACCTTGAACTACGTACTTTACATGACCCAGCATGATTCACCTAAGTTCTATAGCGAAATATTGAAATTTGAACACCTTAAGATGGCTTCGCAGTCAGCCTATCGACCCAGACTTAGCTAAAACAGAATGGCTGAAAATTTTGCTAGGCTCAAGTTTGCCTATTTTGCTTGCTGTTTTGATGAAATATTTTCATAGTACATGGTATGTTTAAGCATGCTCTCATCATATTCATATTTTTGGGCAAGAACAGTCATCTCTCATGTATAAGTTATTGTATAAATTTTTGCACAAATGAACATGAGTGCTAATTAACTTGGAAACTGATGAAAACATCACCCTAAGAAGTGAACACCAAGTTTTAGTAAAATAAATTGATGAACACCAGATTGGTCATAGGCTATAGCAGGAGATGTGATGAAATAAATCACTCCGAGGTTGGGTCGCGTAATTATTGAGATATGACCACAACCCTAAACGTCATCATATGCATATATTTGGACATATGAACATTTCATGCCACGCGTTTCAATAATGAAACCTACCCTATTTCCTTGATCTGAAAATCAGCATGTTCATTTATGCTAGATGATGGAAAGTTTACCTAATTAGAAGGTTGTCCCCATGAAACAAACCACACGTACCAACATCGCAACCATGTCATCACGTTCCGTGAACATGTTTAATTTATGCAAACGTTTCGTTACATTATATTATTGAGAAAGTTCCATGAACTATAGAAATATGAACTCATCCATTACTCATACATTACATGTGCATCCATATAGGAACCCCGACCGGAGCTGAAGATCAAGGAGGGCACCAACTTGAAGTGAGCGAGTTCGAGTGTGCTAACTACGAACCGAACCAAGGCAAGCCCCGGAGCATAACCTATGTTTTAAAGTTCTCTTTATTTTCACATACGTCTATGATGTATTGTGCATTTACGTTTAGGAGTTGCTCGGAAACCTAGTTGCACTAGATTCCTGTATCCCGTGGTCTTGGTTAAGTATAATCCTAATCGCTAGTGCTATGCTCAATAATTTCATCGGTAGCAACACCGAGTGATTTGGAGATCACCCGGTCTAGGGATTAAATTTTGGTTACCCTCACATGATTAATTGGAGACCGTACGGGGAAATGCATGTGTAGGATGCGGTGACAAGGTTGTCCCTTGTGCGCCATAGCCCCGTATGTGTCGATCAAGGACCGTTCGTTGTGACTCCGCGAGCATGTATTGAGTTGTGTACCAAATGCATACCTTCGTATGGGAGTTGGTAAACTGATGTAACTTGAGAGTCGTAGTGTTGGACGGTCACTCCACCCTTTGTGCAAAGTGTTGGTCACGGTGGATGCACGGGTTTGTGAGCAGATGGAGGGTGTGTTATTACCCTTGGACCCGACGCTACCGTGGTTGCATATGGAATGCACACTCGGAGGGCGGACCCGGCTCATATCTATGGTGATCTTGTGAAAGGTGGCCATACGTGTTCTTAAATGATGCGTATGTCGTGCATTTGGGTTTCCCTGCAGGGTGTAAATCGATATATATCGCCGTCCCTCGCGGTGATGAGTACCACTTGTCTCGAGCAGATTGCATCGTAGTGACAAGAGAATATGATGATTAAACTTGCTATTTTTGAATATTAAATTCATGTATTGCAACCATGCTTGGTAGTCTTGCTCACTAAAATTTATGATTTTGTATCTACCCTCTTAACTTGGCTAAAATATGAGTTAGACAAAATTCTAGAGCTGCTGTTTTTGCAAGTTCCCGCAAGCCAGGTCAAGCCCCCGCATGTTAGGGTTGGTTCTTAGAACCATTTTTGACGGGTAAGCCTTGCGGAGTATATTAGATACTCAGGGTTTGTGTTGAAATCATTTTCAGGATTCCCGCAGCCCGATTGTTGTGATTGCTGCGGGAAGTATGTGTGTCAAGGTGAGGAACCCCAGGAATGGACCGTGGAGTGGGTTCCCGCATCACCGACTCAAGAGTGAGACCACACCGTATGGGCTAATGTGGTTCTCATAGCTAAACTATATATATGTATCGTCGAGATGTTTACGCTTCCGCAAAGATGTTTATTAAGTATTGTAAAACAACACTTTACTTGCGTATTGTAAATCTGAAAATTGAACAATGGCTTGTAATAATTAAGAGATTATGTATGAAACCTATTGCTCAAGAAATTTCCCTATGTAATAAAAATGGTGAATGTATCCCCGATGTATGTGCAATGTACGTTCGCTTCGTCGAATGTCTCCCGATACGATCCTGTTCGACAATCCCTCTCGCTTCGCGAGGTAGGGGTGTCACAGCTGGTATCGAGCCGTGTCGGGATATGCCGTACACTACGGATCGTTCAAAAACAATCACCAACACGTTTATACGGTGAGGAACGACCTAGAAAGCCCAATTAAGGTCTATAATAGAAGTAGTTGTGGCAAACTAACCCTGGGTTATGCTTGTTTAAATTTTTGCAACTACGGCCCGGCCCAGGTATGTTTGCAATTTAAATTAGCGCTCCGTGCCCGCGGAAGCAATAATACGGGACAATGTTGGCTCGTGGCAATCCACGGGGCGGTTCTTTCTATGAACCGTTACTATGAGAAAATGAAGATATGAGGAAGTTGATGAGATTGTGGAATAGTTGTTTTCGTAGTTTCTTTTGAATTTGATGTAATGTTTCTGAAATGGTCTCTTGCAGGTATGCTAACCACGAAATTTAGATCGTGTAGTTTGTGACACTCCCACCTCGCAACGCGAGAGGGATTGTCGAACAGGATCGTATCGGGAGACATTCGACGAAGCGAACGTTCATTGCACATACATCGGGAATACATTTAGCAGTTTATTACATAGAGAACATTAATTGAGTTACAAGTTCCATACATGATCTCTTAATTATTACAAGCCATTGTTCACTTTCCAATTACAATACATAAGTGAAGTGTGATCTTACAATACTTAATAATGTCTTTGCGGAAGCGTAAACATCTCGACGGTACATATATATATATAGCTTAACTTAGGAGAACCACACCAGCCCATACGGCATGGCCTCACTCTTGGGTCGGTGAAGCGGGAACCCACTCCACGGTCCACTCCTCGCGGTTCCTCGCTTTGACACACATACTTCCCGCAGCAATCACAAAAGTCGGGCTGCGGGAATCCTGAAACAGTTGCAACACAACCCCGAGTATCTAATATACTCCGCAAGGCTTACCCGTCAAAAATGGTTCTAATAACCGACTCTAGCATGCAGGGGCTTGACCTGGTTTGCGGAAACTTGCCAAAATCAGCACTTAAAGTATTTGTCTAACTCATGTTTTAGCCAAGTTAAGAGGGTTGAAATATGAAGATAAATTTAGTGAGCACTTCTAACAAAACATGGTTGCAATACATGAAGTAATTCTTCAAAATCAGCAAGTTTAATCATCATATTCACTTGTTACTACGATGCGATCTGCTCGAGACAAGTGGTACTCATCACCGCGAGGGACGGCGATATATATCGATTTACACCCTGCAGGGGAAACCCAAATGCACGACATACGCATCATTTAAGAACACGTATGGCCACCTTTCACAAGATCACCATAGATATGGGCCGGGTCCACCCTCCGAGTGTGCATTCCACATGCAACCACAGTAGCGTCGGGTCCAAGGGTAATAACACACCCTCCATCTACTCACAAACCCGTGCATCCACCGTGACCAACACTTTTCACAAAGGGTGGAGTGACCGTCCAACACTACGACTCTCAAGTTACATCAGTTTACCAACTCCCATACGAAGGTATGCATTTGGTACACAACTCAATACTTGCTCGCGGAGTCACACGGTCCTCAACCGACACGCACGGGGCTATGGCGAACATAGGCAAACCTTGCCACCGCATCCTACACATGCATTTCCCCGTACGGTCTCAATTTCATCAATATCATGTGAGAGGTAACAAAGTTAAATCCCTAGACCGGGTGATCTCCAAATCACTCGGTGTTGCTACCGATGACTTCTTATTAAGCATAGCATTTCTAACGAAAAGGATTTTACCTATCCAATGAGACCATAGGCATAAAGGGATAATAATGCAACTACGGTTACGATCAACTCCTGAACTTAAGTGCACAATACATGACATCATCACATGTGAGGTAAAGCAAAACTTTTAAAAGCGTGGGTTATGCACCGGGGCTTGCCTTGGTTGGTTTCGTAGTCGGTGCACTCGTACTCGCTCACTTCAATTTGGTGCCCTCCTTGATCTTCGATCCTGGTCGGGGTTCCTATATGAATGCATATGAAATGCATGAGCAATGTATGAATTCATATTGTTATAGTTCATGGAACTTTCTCAATAAGATAATGCAACGAAACGTTTGCATGAATTAAACACTTTCTTGAGTGGTGATGCTATGGTCATGATGGTGGTGAGTAAAGTTCGTTTCATGGGGACAACCTTCTAATTAGGTAAACTTTCCATCGTTTAGTATAAATGTATATGCTAGTTTTTGAGATCAAGAAAATAGGGTATAATTCCTTATTACTTAGCATGCAAGAGGTTGGTGCTCACTTCTTAGGATGAAGTTTGACCATGTCGTTATACATCGTGCACCAGGAGTACTCTTCATTTCATGTGGTTTTGCTACGATTAAACCTACTTCATATAAGACTGTTCTTGCCCAAAAAGATAAACATTATTATAACATGTTTAAATATACCATGCAATGTGAGAAATGTTTAATTTGACCTTAGCAAATTCTCAGCTCTTTGTTTAGTTAAGTCTGTGCTGCCAGGCTGACTATGAAGCCTTCTTAAGGTGTCCAAATCTTATTATTTTGCTATAAAACTTAGGTGATTCATGTTGGTTAATGTAAAGCACATAACTCAAGGTTTACAATGAGCCAAGAATCGTTTCATTTGGATCTGTATTCAAAAAGTTATCGAATTTCAAAAACAGCAAGTTGTCACGCGGGCATAACGGTTTAGCATCTTAGAGCGCTTAAATCTTCATTTTTCTACACATGAAGTACTGGGATTATGTTACCACGTTAAAATACAAGTTATCTACTTTCTAAAGTGCCCTTGCTCATGTATTTTGGATCTGAGATCCAGAAGTTACATCATTTTTAAAATGCAATCTTGTTTACGCGTTTGGTCACGATAGCATGTTCATCGTGTTCAAAAATTAAATTTTTATATACAACCATAGGAGTTCATGTTCACCATGTTGTAGTACATGTTACAAACTTTCGAATGTGCTTTGAATCATTTAAATCCGTGGTGTAAATCTCGAGATATGATATTTTCAAAATCGTTAACGTTCACGGTTTTTGGGCTCGGCCAACGCGTTCGAAAATTTTCTAAGTGCTGGAGCGCGGCCAGGCATGCGTGGCGTGCGCGGCGTGCGCCGTGCGCGGCGGCGTGGCGAGGCCGCCGGCGGTGAGTGGAGGCAAGAGAGAGGGGCGTGCGGGCCGGCGAGCACCAGGGAGTTCTCGCGCATGCGCCGCGAGGCCCCAAAGCCTAGGAGGCTCACCGTGGTGGCGGGTCGTCGGGGAGGTGGCGGACGGGTGCGGGCGACGCGACGGCTTGACGGCGTTCCCGGCGAGCGGCTGCGTCAAACACCGAACCAAGCTTACACGATGTAGATGGGAACCAAAGGATGCTACGAGCGGGAGGAATCGGAAGATAACTCACCGGAGAAGAAATGCGGCCAACAATGGCGGCCGGCGGAGTTGAGGGGAAACCGGGATTGCGCACGAACGGCCGCGGGACCGGGGGCTCGTGCTCCGGAGAGCTGGCTAGGGTTAGGGCGATGCTCGTGACGCTCCGAGAGAGTGGGAAGCTGGCCTCGAGGAGATGGGGCGGCGGGGTGGTGTTCGGGCGGCGGCGGCCGGGAGAGCGATTTTTATGGCGGCCATGGACGGTGCACAATCCCGCGTGAAAACAACGCAACCATGGCGATCGCGGACGCGTGGGGCGGCGCTGTGCAGGCGGGCGGCGCCTCGACCGGCCGGGATGGGCACGAACGCCGGAGCACTCGCTGGCGGTGGCCCCGAGCTCCCGTGCGCGCCCCGTTGTCTAAAGGTTCTTTTTATTTACAGTTTTGCCACTGCCGTTCCTCTCTGTAATTTGCTCACAGACTTTGATCCTTTTGACATTTTTGCAAACCAAATTTTCTGTGGGTCCTCTGGATTAGGTGGAACAACTTTCCTTATAGGCAAAAGTTTGAATTCGAAATGTAAAAATTTATAAAAATTGTTGAACAGATGCTGTTTCTGCTTAGGTTTGGATTTTTCTAGGAATTTGTGCTGCTCCAAAAATTCAGGAAAAATGCTCTAAATTCATGTCTTGATATGTTCTACCAGATTGTGCAAAAATATGGGGTTACTACTTTGGAGAAAATACGAGATCTCAAGGGCTAGGGTTTTGGAGTATTAAAAACCCTAATAGGACTTTAGCTTATTATTTCATGTGACTCGGGCAATTGATTTTTGCTTTGCACATGCAACTCTCCTGTTAGCACAGTAACATGGTGAATTTGTGACACGGGGTGTCACAGCCCTCCCCTTAAAGAAATCTCGTCCCGAGATTAAGATTGATAAAAGAGTGGTCGAAGGGAGGTGCGTCGTTACCTCGATCGTGAAGCCATGAACTCGGGGAAATGATTATCCAGGAATTCCTCCTGTTCCCAAGTGGCTTCATCCTCAGTGTGATTACTCCATTGCACCTTATAGAATGTGATAGTGCGGTTGCGAGTAACACGATCCTTTTTATCGAGGATCCGGACGGGAGTTTCCGGATAAGATAGATCATCTTGCAATTGCTCGGTGTCGGAGATGACCACATCAATGGGTGGTTTTAGGCACTTCTTGAGTTGCGACACATGAAACACGTTGTGCACACGTTCCAAGTTAGTCGGCAATTGCAACCGGTATGCCACGGGGCTAAACTTCTCCACAATTGGAAAGGGTCCAATATAGCGGGGAGCAAGTTTTCCTTTTATACCAAAACGTGACACACCTTTATTTGGAGAGACACGAAGATAAACATGATCGTTTACCTCGAATTCCAGCGGGCGTCTCCTTTTGTTTGCATAACTTATTTGGCGGGATTGAGCAGCCTTCATATTAGCTTGTATTTCTCTCACCTTTTCCTCGGCCTGCTCAACAATATCCGGACCAAATATTATCCTTTCGCCCGACTCGGACCAGTTTAACGGCGTACGGCAAGAATGTCCGTATAACGCCTCAAAAGGAGTGACTCCAGAGCTTTCTTGATAGCTGTTGTTATAGGAAAATTCAATGAATGGTAACTGATCATCCCAACTTCCCTTTTGAGTCAAAGCACACGCTCTCAACATATCCTCCAAATATTGAATTAACCTTTCCGATTGTCCATCGGTTTGAGGATGATATGCAGAGCTCCGGATTAGGGTAGTACCAAGACTAGCATGCAATTGTTCCCAAAATCGAGAAACAAACTGCGGACCACGGTCTGAAATGATGGTCTTTGGCACACCATGCAAACATAGCACACGGGCAATATACAATTCAGCATACTTCTTAGCACCGTAGGTGGTGTGTACCGGAATAAAGTGTGCTGATTTCGTCGATCTATCGATGATTACCCATATGGAATCATGTTTCTTGGAGGTGGGAGGTAGTCCAACAACAAAATCCATGGCTATGTCTTCCCATTTCCAAGCGGGAATTTTTAATGGGTGCAATAGTCCGGCTTTCTTTAGATGATCAGCCTTGACTCGTTGGCAAGTGTCGCACTCGGCAACGTAACGAGCCACTTCTCGCTTCATGCGAGTCCACCAGAATTTTTCTCTCAACCCACGGTACATTTTGTTACTACCGGGGTGTATGGAGTATTTCGAGAGATGGGCTTCATCAAGAATTTTCTTCCGTAGTTCCAGGTTCTTAGGAACAACGAGACGGTTATTAAACCATAGAACTCCCTCCTCATCTTGACGAAAACATTTAGCCTTTTCGGTACCCAACTTCTGTCGGATGTGTTCCATACCTTCATCCGTTTTCTGGGCAGCAATGATTTCTTCTCGGAGAGTAGGAACAAGAGCCAAATTATGTAATGCACCATAGGGAATGATATGAAGACAAGGATTACTCTCATTTTCAGATTGCATACTAAAGGAGATGAATTTCCATGATTTGGGATTGATGAAACCAAAGACTTTGCTCACAATTTTAGACCATTCGCACTTAGTAAATTTTTCTTATGATTCTGAAATTTTAACGGAGTGAGACGCATGTTCCTTAAACATAAGCTTAGTGGTTCACATATATTTCTAGGTGCAACCCATTTGTACACATAAGCGCGCGATATTTACACTTCTTAGCGCGGGGTTATACGTCCAGGAATTTCCTTCCTAGCTAGTCATCCATACCTCCTATGCTGTCAGCCTACCCAAAACACAGCGATCACTACGTCCTTACGTACGTACAAGCCACTAGTTCTTGTTCTTTAGTACACTACCATTAATTTTACAAGTTTCTTCCTTAACATCTAGCTAGTAGTCTAAGCATCGCTGTCGGTGTCTTCCAGGTTGTTCACATCGGAAGCATCGCTAGCGGCGTCATCACCATCGTCCTCCGGCGGTGGTGGCTGCAACAAGTTCCAATGAGCTGCCAGCAACACCTGGTGGTGCTGCTGTAACGCGGCCAACTGGGTCTGGAGATTCCCTATTTCCGTGAACAGCTGGTCCATGTTGGTCTGTGCGGTCTGAAGCTGTCCATGCAGGAATTGCATGGTGGCCTGCTGAGAGTAGATGGTCTCATCCTTCTGAGTGATAGATGTCTTAGCTGCATTCAGCTCATTTAATGCCTCAATCCGTTCCTCATCACAGAACGTGGCCATCTGCTCATGTTCCTTCCTTTCCTGCTCAGCTCTTTCTTTCGCCCTATCTGCGACGACACGTAGGTTGTCGCTGAAGATCAGATCATCCTGCACTTCCTTGAGACGTGCAGTCAGAGCAGCATTTTCCTGCTCCAGCTCGGTGATACGGGCGGTCAGCTGCTTGTTCTCCTCCTTTGCTGAGTAGTAGTCGTCCGTGACATCGGTGAGACGATCAGTGAGGTCTTCCACCTCAGATCTCAGCTGATTCCTTTCAGTCATGAGTTGTCTTGCATCCATCTATAGACCATGGTTAGGAACATATTTTAAGCAACATTATTATCAATAATTTTAGGAAATAAAAGCTCAAGTGGCATGCGGAAAGATAACAGAAAGAAACGGACATCCTTTACACGTAACCGGTTCTGAACCCTCTCTGTTTTTCCCCATTTTTGTCTCTGTTTGTACAGTAAAATTTACCAAAATTTATAACTAGAGGCTAGAGTATTTCCTAAGCTTTCCAACGCATCCTAGAACACGGAAAAATCTTAAGCGGATCAACAGATATGGTGATTTCCGGCTCGACGGATTTTTCTGCCAGATTTCTGGAATACCGGGGACTAAAAATTTGTCCTCTGTTTTTGCTTATTTGACCGACTTAACGAATTTTCCTTGCTGACCTGATATTAGATGAAAGGTGGGGCATAACACAAGCTTTCCAGATTGGGGTAGATCATTTTATTTGGATAAGTACTTCAAAAGTTATAGCGATTTTCGTGAGGCACCCGAATCTGCCAATCCGGCGATTCGGCGAAATCTGGCAACCTTTTGCCAGATTTTCGGGTAAGTTATTTTTAGTAGGATTCCATTCCCCTTTTACTTGGATCATCATGCCAGGGTGATGGTACGTGTTATGAGCTTTCCGGATTGTGTTGAACCGTTTCGTTTGAGTGAATGATTCAAAAGTTGTGACCGTTTTTTGTGAAAACGATAATCGATTAGGTTTAGTTCTCGATCGGGTGGGATTTTCCGCCCGATTTTTGGATATCGTGCACGACTTGTGTTAAAATTTTTGTGAGTTGTCCGAGACCGTGTTTTTGCATTCTTGATAGATTATCTCATGCAATTTGTGATGCATGGCATGAATGATGACATGAAATGCCGTCAACCTACGTCCTTTCCAAATAAAATACGTGATCGGTCTATATATAGCCGACCACTCGCTTTTTGTGGCAACACACACACGATCTCATCACGGAAACTACACGATCTACATTTCGTGGTGAGCGTACCTGCAAGAGACCATTTCAGAAACATTACATCAAATTCAAAAGAAACTATGAAAACAAAGGTTCCACAATCTCATCATCTTCATCATCATCATCATCTTTCCCTTAGTAACGGTTCATAGAAAGAACCGCCCCGTGGATTGCCACGAGCCAACATTGTCCCGTATTATTACTTCCGCGGGCACGGAGCGCTAATTTAAATTGCAAACATACCTGGGCCGGGCCGTAGTTGCAAAATTTTAAACAAGCATAACCCCGGGTTAGTTTGCCACATCTATTTCTACTGTAGACCTTACTTGGGCTTTCTATGTCGTTCCTCACCGTATAAAGGTGTTGGTGATTTTTAGTATGACCCGTAGTGTACGGCATATCCCGACACGGCTTTGATACCAGCTGTGACACCCCTACCTCGCAAGCGAGAGGGATTGTCGAACAGGATCGTATCGGGAGACATTCGACGAAGCGAACGTTCATTGCACATACATCGGGAATACATTTAGCAGTTTATTACATAGAGAACATTAATTGAGTTACAAGTTCCATACATGATCTCTTAATTATTACAAGCCATTGTTCACTTTCCAATTACAATACATAAGTGAAGTGTGATCTTACAATACTTAATAATGTCTTTGCGGAAGCGTAAACATCTCGACGGTACATATATATATATAGCTTAACTTAGGAGAACCACACCAGCCCATACGGCATGGCCTCACTCTTGGGTCGGTGAAGCGGGAACCCACTCCACGGTCCACTCCTGCGGTTCCTCGCTTTGACACACATACTTCCCGCAGCAATCACAAAAGTCGGGCTGCGGGAATCCTGAAAACAGTTGCAACACAACCCTGAGTATCTAATATACTCCGCAAGGCTTACCCGTCAAAAATGGTTCTAATAACCGACTCTAGCATGCAGGGGCTTGACCTGGTTTGCGGAAACTTGCCAAAATCAGCACTTAAAGTATTTGTCTAACTCATGTTTTAGCCAAGTTAAGAGGGTTGAAATATGAAGATAAATTTAGTGAGCACTTCTAACAAAACATGGTTGCAATACATGAAGTAATTCTTCAAAATCAGCAAGTTTAATCATCATATTCACTTGTTACTACGATGCGATCTGCTCGAGACAAGTGGTACTCATCACCGCGAGGGACGGCGATATATATCGATTTACACCCTGCAGGGGAAACCCAAATGCACGACATACGCATCATTTAAGAACACGTATGGCCACCTTTCACAAGATCACCATAGATATGGGCCGGGTCCACCCTCCGAGTGTGCATTCCACATGCAACCACGGTAGCGTCGGGTCCAAGGGTAATAACACACCCTCCATCTACTCACAAACCCGTGCATCCACCGTGACCAACACTTTTCACAAAGGGTGGAGTGACCGTCCAACACTACGACTCTCAAGTTACATCAGTTTACCAACTCCCATACGAAGGTATGCATTTGGTACACAACTCAATACTTGCTCGCGGAGTCACACGGTCCTCAACCGACACGCACGGGGCTATGGCGAACATAGGCAAACCTTGCCACCGCATCCTACACATGCATTTCCCCGTACGGTCTCAATTTCATCAATATCATGTGAGAGGTAACAAAGTTAAATCCCTAGACCGGGTGATCTCCAAATCACTCGGTGTTGCTACCGATGACTTCTTATTAAGCATAGCATTTCTAACGAAAAGGATTTTACCTATCCAATGAGACCATAGGCATAAAGGGATAATAATGCAACTACGGTTACGATCAACTCCTGAACTTAAGTGCACAATACATGACATCATCACATGTGAGGTAAAGCAAAACTTTTAAAAGCGTGGGTTATGCACCGGGCTTGCCTTGGTTGGTTTCGTAGTCGGTGCACTCGTACTCGCTCACTTCAATTTGGTGCCCTCCTTGATCTTCGATCCTGGTCGGGGTTCCTATATGAATGCATATGAAATGCATGAGCAATGTATGAATTCATATTGTTATAGTTCATGGAACTTTCTCAATAAGATAATGCAACGAAACGTTTGCATGAATTAAACACTTTCTTGAGTGGTGATGCTATGGTCATGATGGTGGTGAGTAAAGTTCGTTTCATGGGGACAACCTTCTAATTAGGTAAACTTTCCATCGTTTAGTATAAATGTATATGCTAGTTTTTGAGATCAAGAAAATAGGGTATAATTCCTTATTACTTAGCATGCAAGAGGTTGGTGCTCACTTCTTAGGATGAAGTTTGACCATGTCGTTATACATCGTGCACCAGGAGTACTCTTCATTTCATGTGGTTTTGCTACGATTAAACCTACTTCATATAAGACTGTTCTTGCCCAAAAAGATAAACATTATTATAACATGTTTAAATATACCATGCAATGTGAGAAATGTTTAATTTGACCTTAGCAAATTCTCAGCTCTTTGTTTAGTTAAGTCTGTGCTGCCAGGCTGACTATGAAGCCTTCTTAAGGTGTCCAAATCTTATTATTTTGCTATAAAACTTAGGTGATTCATGTTGGTTAATGTAAAGCACATAACTCAAGGTTTACAATGAGCCAAGAATCGTTTCATTTGGATCTGTATTCAAAAAGTTATCGAATTTCAAAAACAGCAAGTTGTCACGCGGGCATAACGGTTTAGCATCTTAGAGCGCTTAAATCTTCATTTTTCTACACATGAAGTACTGGGATTATGTTACCACGTTAAAATACAAGTTATCTACTTTCTAAAGTGCCCTTGCTCATGTATTTTGGATCTGAGATCCAGAAGTTACATCATTTTTAAAATGCAATCTTGTTTACGCGTTTGGTCACGATAGCATGTTCATCGTGTTCAAAAATTAAATTTTTATATACAACCATAGGAGTTCATGTTCACCATGTTGTAGTACATGTTACAAACTTTCGAATGTGCTTTGAATCATTTAAATCCGTGGTGTAAATCTCGAGATATGATATTTTCAAAATCGTTAACGTTCACGGTTTTTGGGCTCGGCCAACGCGTTCGAAAATTTTCTAAGTGCTGGAGCGCGGCCAGGCATGCGTGGCGTGCGCGGCGTGCGCCGTGCGCGGCGGCGTGGCGAGGCCGCCGGCGGTGAGTGGAGGCAAGAGAGAGGGGCGTGCGGGCCGGCGAGCACCAGGGAGTTCTCGCGCATGCGCCGCGAGGCCCCAAAGCCTAGGAGGCTCACCGTGGTGGCGGGTCGTCGGGGAGGTGGCGGACGGGTGCGGGCGACGCGACGGCTTGACGGCGTTCCCGGCGAGCGGCTGCGTCAAACACCGAACCAAGCTTACACGATGTAGATGGGAACCAAAGGATGCTACGAGCGGGAGGAATCGGAAGATAACTCACCGGAGAAGAAATGCGGCCAACAATGGCGGCCGGCGGAGTTGAGGGGAAACCGGGATTGCGCACGAACGGCCGCGGGACCGGGGGCTCGTGCTCCGGAGAGCTGGCTAGGGTTAGGGCGATGCTCGTGACGCTCCGAGAGAGTGGGAAGCTGGCCTCGAGGAGATGGGGCGGCGGGGTGGTGTTCGGGCGGCGGCGGCCGGAGAGCGATTTTTATGGCGGCCATGGACGGTGCACAATCCCGCGTGAAAACAACGCAACCATGGCGATCGCGGACGCGTGGGGCGGCGCTGTGCAGGCGGGCGGCGCCTCGACCGGCCGGGATGGGCACGAACGCCGGAGCACTCGCTGGCGGTGGCCCCGAGCTCCCGTGCGCGCCCTGTTGTCTAAAGGTTCTTTTTATTTACAGTTTTGCCACTGCCGTTCCTCTCTGTAATTTGCTCACAGACTTTGATCCTTTTGACATTTTTGCAAACCAAATTTTCTGTGGGTCCTCTGGATTAGGTGGAACAACTTTCCTTATAGGCAAAAGTTTGAATTCGAAATGTAAAAATTTATAAAAATTGTTGAACAGATGCTGTTTCTGCTTAGGTTTGGATTTTTCTAGGAATTTGTGCTGCTCCAAAAATTCAGGAAAAATGCTCTAAATTCATGTCTTGATATGTTCTACCAGATTGTGCAAAAATATGGGGTTACTACTTTGGAGAAAATACGAGATCTCAAGGGCTAGGGTTTTGGAGTATTAAAAACCCTAATAGGACTTTAGCTTATTATTTCATGTGACTGGGCAATTGATTTTTGCTTTGCACATGCAACTCTCCTGTTAGCACAGTAACATGGTGAATTTGTGACACGGGGTGTCACATAGTTCCCGTGATGAGATCGTGTGCGTGTTGCCACAAAAACGAGTGGTCGGCTATATATAGACCGATCACGCTATTTTAATTTTTTGAAAGGACGTAGGTTAACGGCATTTCATGTCATCATTCATGTCATGCATCACAATTGCATAAGATACTTGATCAAGAATGCAAAAACACGGTCGCGAACAACTCACCAAAATATCAACACAATTCGTGCATGATATCCGAAAATCGGGCAGAAAACCCCACCCGATCGAGAACTAAACCCTAACCGATTATCGTTTCACGGAAACGGTCACAACTTTTAAATCGTTCACTCAAACGAAACGATTAAAGACAATCTGGAAAGCTCATAACACGTACCATCACCCTGGCATGATGATCCAGGTAAAAGTAGAGTGGAATCATACTGAAGATGACTTACCCGAAAAACCTGGCAAAAGGTTGCCAGATTTCACCGAATCGCCGGATTGGCAGATTCGGGTATCTCACAAAAATCGTGATAACTTTTGAAGTACTTATCCAAATAAAATGATCTACCCCATTCTGGAAATCTCGTGTTATGCCCCACATTTCATCTAATATCAGGTTGGCAAGGAAAATTCGTTAAGTCAGTCAAATAAGCAAAAACAGAGAGCCAATTTTGAGTTCCCGGCATTTCCAGAAAACCTTGGCAGAAAACAGTCGAGCCGGAAATCGCCGTATCTTTTGATCCGCTTAAGATTTTTTCGTGTTTTAGGATGCGTTGGAAAGCTTAGGAAATTCTCTAGCATCTGGTCATAAATTTTGGTAAATTTTACTGTACAAACAGAGACGAAATTGGGTGAGAACAGAGAGGGTTCAGAACCGGTTACGTTGTAAATGATGTTAGTTTCATTCTGTTTTTCAGTATATTACTTTGAGCTTTTATTACCTTAAATGTTGATAATAATGCTGCTTAAAATGTATCCCTAACCATGATCTATAGATGGATGCGAGGAAACTCCTGACTGAAAGGAATCAGCTGAGGTCTGAGGTGGAAGACCTCACCGATCGTCTCACCGACGTCACGGACGACTACTACTCAGCAAAAGAGGAGAACAAGCAGCTGACCGCCCGTATCACCGAGCTGGAGCAGGAAAATGCTGCCCTGACTGCACGTATCAGGGAGGTGCAGGATGACCTTATCTTCAGCGATAACCTACGTGTCATCGTGGATAGGGCAAAAGAAAGGGCTGAGCAGGAAAAGGCAGAACATGAGCAGATGGCTACGTTCTGTGATGAGGAACGGATTGAGGCGCTGAATGAGCTAAATGCAGCTAAGACGTCTATTGCTCAGAAGGATGAGACCATCCACTCCCAGCAGGCCACCATGCAGTTCCTGCATGGACAGCTTCAGACCGCACAGACCAACATGAACCAGCTGTTCACGGAGATAGGGAATCTCCAGCACCAGTTGGCCGAGTTACAGCAACACCATCAGGCGTTGCTGGCAGCTCATTGGAATCTGTTGCAGCCACCACCACCGGAGAACAACGGGGACGACGCTGCTAGCGATGCTTCCGATGTGAACAACCCGGAAGACACCGACAGCGATGCCTAGGCTGCTAACTAGTGTTAAGAAAGAAACTTGTAAAATTAATGGTAGTGTACTAAAGAACAAGAACTAGTGGCTTGTACGTACGTAAAGACGTAGTGGTCGCTGTGTTTTGGGTAGGTTGACAGCGTAGAAGGTATGGATGACTAGCTAGGCCGGACAATCCTGGATGTGTGACCCCGCGCTAAGAAGTGTTAATACCGCGCGCTTTTGTGTACAAATGGGTTGCACCTCGAAATATATATGAAACATTAAGCTTATGTTTAATAAATATATGTTCGTTCCGTAAAAAAATTCAGATCGTAAGGAAATTTTTACTAAGTATGAATGGTCTGAAATTGTGAGCAAAATTCTGGTTCTATCAATTTCGGATCATGGCAATTATTCTCCCCTGTTTATGCAATCTGAAAATTTCATACCGAAGCTTTTACTCCATCAATTTCAGCACCTAATGAAATTTTCCACCTATGGATTGCATTCTGAAATTCATGTCCATATCATGTCCCTTGATTATTATCATTGTCTATGGCTCCGAAATGCTGAGACTAATGGTATAATTAAACTGTGTGGCAGATGGTGAACACTCGTCGCACGGTGGGTCCTTCGGGGAGGGTGCTTCGTCGCAGCCACCTCCTCCACCACCGTTGACTGCTGTGGAGCAACTCGTCCAGAATCAGAACGAGATGTTTCGGCTGTTCCTGGCGAGCCGTAACAATAATGCCCAGGCAGCAGCTCCTCCACCGCAGCCCCGTCCCACCTCTTATGGGGATTTCTGGGCGACTCAACCGCCATCTTTCTCGAAGCAAAGGACCCCCTGGAAGCAGATAATTTTCTGCGTATTGTGGAGTCCAAGTTTGCTCTTCCGAATTGCACCGAGCACCATAAGACTCTGTTTGCAGCACAGCAGCTCCGTGGGTCGGCTAGTGCGTGGTGGGCAAACTACACCGCTGCACTCCCCGCGGATTACCAGGTGCTCTGGCCGGAATTCTCGGTAGCCTTCCGTGCACACCACATTCTCGACGGTGTCATGAGAAGGAAGCTTCAGGAATTTGTTGACCTGAAGCAAGGCTCCAGCACCGTGCAAGAGTATGCTCGGAAATTCAACTATCTTGCCCAAGTACGCTTCCTATCATGCTGACACGGATGCGAAGAAGCGTGAGTGCTTTCGGAAGGGTCTAAATCCGAAACCGCAAGACCGCCTTGCTCTCTTAAATGGCACATTCAATGAATTGGTTAGTGCCGCCATTGTGCAAGAAGACGCCATTCGCGTCAATCGAGATGACAAGAAGAGGAAGCGCACCGCGGGAAGTTCATCCGGTGCGCCACCTCACAAGTTCAAGCTTGCAGTGACCAGCCCCACCGGTCAGAAATTCCGTGTCCCGGTGCCTCCAATGGGTGGGCAACGCACTACCTTCCAGCAGCCTTATCGTGCGCCCCACCACTCCTATCAGCACCGTGGTCACCAACACTCCCCGCAGCAGCACAACCAAGGTGCCGGACCATCCCCGCAGCAGCCATGCTTCAACTGCGGCGGCATTGGTCACTTCATCGGAGAATGCCTCCATCCTCGCCGCAACAACGGCAACAATGGTGGGAATAATCAGCATCAGCACCACCGCGGAAATAATGGCAACAATAATAACCGCGGCAACAACAACAACAACCACAACAAAACCCCCGCCAAGACAGGCCGTGTGAATTTCACTACGGTCGAGGATGTGCAAGCCGGAGAACCGGTCCTCTCGGGTATGTTTTCCATTTCCGAACATCCCGCCTTCGTTCTTTTTGATTCCGGCGCCACACATGATTTCATTAGTCAAGCATGTGTGGATAAATTGCATCTATCGTCTACCACCTTGCAAACTCCCTACACTATCACATCTCCCGGTGGCCTCATCCACACAAACCGAGAAGCAAGAAATGTCTCTCTTAAATTGGCCGGAAAAATATATCCTTCTAGACTAATTGTTTTAAATGGTCAAGGAATAGATGTGATATTAGGAATGAAATGGATGAAACGTCATAAAGCTGTTTTACACATAGATACCCGGGAAGTGCATTTAGATTCACCTCTATACGGCCCGTCTATCCTCTCATTGCCGTGTCCAAAAATTTTGAGAACCCAAATTCAGCACCTAGAAGGAAGGAAATTAGAGGACATACCGGTAGTGTGTGAGTTTCCCGATGTGTTCCCGAATGATTTACTGGGCATGCCACCTGATCGGGAAGTAGAATTTAAAATTGAACTCCAGCCCGGTACCGCACCGATATCTAGAAGACCGTATAAAATGGCTCCTAATGAATTAGCTGAACTTAAAGAGCAACTCAACGACCTTCCGGACAAAGGGTACATACGCCCAAGTGCTTCGCCTTGGGGCTGTCCCGCTCTTTTTGTGAAAAAGAAAGTTAAATCATTAAGGTTGTGTGTCGATTATCGACCTCTCAATGCGGTGACCATCAAAAATAAATACCCCCTTCCACGCATTGATATGTTGTTTGATCAATTAGTCGGTGCAAGAGTATTCTCAAAAATTGATCTTTGTTCTGCTATCACCCAATTAAAATTCGGCCGGAGGACATTCCTAAAACCGCTTTCTCTACGAGATATGGACTTTTTGAATATCTCGTAATGTCTTTTGACTCGACAAATGCACCGGCCTATTTCATGTACCTCATGAACTCGGTATTTTTGCCGGAACTGGACAAGTTCGTGGTGGTATTCATTGATGATATCCTCATTTATTCCAAGTCGGAGGAAGAACATGCTCGAACACCTCCGCACCGTGCTTCAACGACTACGAGATCATCAACTTTATGCAAAATTCAGCAAGTGTGAATTTTGGTTGGATCGAGTTCCATTCCTCGGTCATATCATTTCAGCTGAGGGAATTTCAGTCGATCCAAGTAAAGTTGCCGACGTGCTAAATTGGAAGACTCCCAAGACCGTCAAGCACATCCGTAGCTTTCTGGACTTGCGGGATATTATCGGAAATTCATCCCAAATTTTTCTATCATCTCCAAGCCCATGACAAAATTGTTGGAGAAAGATTCTACCTTCAAGTGGAGCCCGGAGTGTGAAAATGCCTTCCAAACCTTGAAGAAGCATTTAACCACCGCTCCCGTTCTAGCTCAACCCGACATCAACAAGCCGTTTGACGTATATTGTGATGTGTCCGGCATAGGATTGGGTTGTGTTCTCATGCAAGAAGGCCGAGTCATTGCCTATGCCTCCCGTCAACTCCGCAAACATGAAAAGCACTATCCTACTCATGATCTTGAATTGGCATCGTAGTTCTTGCTCTCAAAACTTGGAGACATTATCTCTTAGGAAATCTTGTGCACCTCTACACCGACCATAAAAGCCACAAATATATTTTCACGCAGCAAGAATTAAATATGAGACAACGAAGGTGGCTGGAATTGATAAAAGATTATGAATTGGAAATTCATGACCACCCCGGGAAGGCTAATGTGGTTGCCGACGCATTAAGCCGCAAACACCAATGCAATCAAATTGAAATCTGCTCTATGGAAAATGTCAGCAAATCTGAAAATGAGTGTAATCCTTGCCTTCATATCATTCCTTATGGTGCATTGCACAATTTGGCTCTTGTTCCTACTCTACGAGAAGAAATCATTGCTGCCCGTAAAACGGATGAAGGTATGGAACACATCCGACAAAAGTTGGGTACCGAAAAGGCTAAGTGTTTCCGTCAAGATGAAGAGGGAGTCCTGTGGTTTAATAACCGTCTCGTTGTTCCGAAGAATATGGAACTACGAAAGAAAATTCTTGACGAAGCCCATCTCTCTAAATACTCCATACACCCCGGTAGTAATAAAATGTACCGTGGGTTGAGGGAAAAATTTTGGTGGACTCGCATGAAGCGAGAAGTGGCTCGTTATGTTGCCGAGTGCGACACTTGCCAACGAGTCAAGGCTGATCATCCGAAGAAAGCCGGACTATTGCACCCATTGAAAATTCCCGCTTGGAAATGGGAAGACATAGTAATGGATTTTGTTGTTGGGCTGCCTCTCACGTCCAAGAAACATGATTCCATATGGGTAATCGTCGATAGATTGACGAAATCAGCACACTTTATTCCGGTACACACCACCTACAGTATATTGCCCGCGTGCTATGTTTGCATGGTGTACCAAAGACTATCATTTCGGATCGCGGCCCGCAATTTGTTTCTCGATTTTGGGAACAATTGCATGCTAGTCTTGGTACTACCCTAATTCGGAGCTCTGCGTATCACCCTCGGACCGATGGACAATCGGAAAGATTAATTCAATATCCGGAAGATATGTTGAGAGCCCGTGCTTTAACACAAAAGGGAAGTTGGGATGATCGGTTGCCACTCGTTGAATTTTTCTATAACAACAGCTATCAAGAAAACTCTGGAGTCACTCCTTTTGAGGCGTTATACGGACATTCTTGCCGTACGCCGTTAAACTGGTCCGAGTCGGGCGAAAGAATAATATTTGGTCCGGATATTGTTGAGCAGGCCGAGGAAAAAGTGAGAGAGATACAAGGCTAATATGAAGGCTGCTCAATCCCGCCAAATAAGTTATGCAAACAAAAGGAGACGCCCGCTGGAATTCGAGGTAAATGGTCATGTTTATCTTCGTGTCTCTCCAAATAAAGGTGTGTCACGTTTCGGTATAAAAGGAAAACTTGCTCCCGTTATATTGGACCATTCCCAATTGTGGAGAAGTTTAGCCCCGTGGCATACCGGTTGCAATTGCCGACAAACATGGAACGTGTGCACAACGTGTTCCATGTGTCGCAACTCAAGAAGTGTCTAAAACCACCCATCGATGTGGTCATCTCCGATACCGAGCAATTGCAAGATGATCTATCTTACCCAGAAACTCCCGTCCGGATTCTCGATAAAAAGGATCGTGTTACTCGCAACCGCACTACCACCTTCTATAAAGTGCAATGGAGTAATCACACCGAGGATGAAGCCACTTGGGAACAGGAGGAATTCCTGGATAATCATTTCCCGAGTTCATGGCTTCGCAATCGAGGTAACGACGCACCTCCCTTCGACCCTTCTTTTTATCAATCGTAATCTCGGGACGAGATTTCTTTAAGGGGAGGGCTGTGACACCCCGTGTCACAAATTCATGATGTTACTGTGCTAAAAAGAGATTTGCATGTACAAAACAAAAATCAGTTGGCTAAGCACATGAAATAATGGGTTAAGGTCCTATTAGGGTTTTTAATGGTCCAAAACCCTAGCTAGTGAGATCTCCAGCATTTTCCATGGTGGTGACCCTAAATTTTTGCACAATCTGGTAGAGCACATCAAGACATGAATTTAGGATATTTTCCCCAAATTTTTGGAGCAGCACAAATTCCTAGGAAATTCCAACTCTAAGCAGAAACAGCACTTGTTCAACAATTTTTATAAATTTTTAAATTTCGAATTTGAACTTCGGCCTATAAGGAAAGTTGTTCCAAATAATCCCAAGAACCCACAGAAAATTTGGTTTGCAAAAACTCCAAACGGATCAAATTCTATGAGCAAATTACAGAAGGGGTATTCCAGTGGCAAAACAGTAATTAGTCGCGAATATTGTTTGAACAGAGGCGGCACAGTGGCCGGGGCCACCGTCGGCGGCGCTCGCCGCCGGTGCCCATGCCGGTTAGGCGCCGCCCCGTCCTGCGTCGTTGTGCAGCTCCACGCGTCACCCATCGCCCATGTGGCTTCGCCGGGAAGCGTGAAGGCTCGGCCGTCGATGGCGGGGAAGAAAATTCGCCATGGCCGCCGCCCGACCCCTTTTCCCCGTGCGCCGCCCCTCCCCGCACTGCAGCCCTCATTTGCGCGCAAGAGCTTCGCAAGCCCTCTGCGCAGCTCCAGCCCCCATCCACAGCTTCATTTTCCTCTCCGCGAGCTTCAATCTGCCGCAGAGCCGCGGAGCCCCGTTCTTCTTCCACCGCGCCGGCAAGCTCCGATTCGGCCCCTGCTCGGGTGAGCTCATGCTCCGCCACGGCCCTTGGATGACGCGCAAGAACCTAACGGCCCTCCCTGCTCCTTCCCAGGTCCGACCGAGCCCGAGCGGAGGAGAAAATCTCACCTTCTTCGCCGCCGGTCACCGCGCCTCCGCCACCCCTCCGACGAGCTGCTACCTCCCGGCCCCTCCTCCTTCTTCGACCTCGTGCCAAGCTTTCCCGCGAGCAGGTGATGCTCTCCGCCCCTGCCACTCCCCATTCCGTGCAGAGGCGAGCATGAGCTCCCGCGCCGGAGTTTCCTCTGTCTGCCTCCGCCGCCGCGAGCTAGCCTCCGGTCATCGTCCGCCACCCCTCACCCCTCCATTCGACTCGCGAGGTGAAACCGTGCACAGAGCGGCCAAGCCCGGCCCCTGCGTCAAGGATTTTGGAAAAATCATAACTTGAGATTTACGCCACGGATTTGAACGCTTCAAAGTGCATTGGAAAGTTTATAACTTGTACTATGACGTGATGTACATGAACACATATGGTTATATAGTAAAAATGAATTTTTAAGCAAGATGAGAAGGCTATCATGACCACGCTGCTTAACAAGATTGCATTTTGAAAATGATGTAACTTCTAGACCCCGGATCCAAACTTCATGAGCAAGGGCTCTTTGGAAAGTAGATGACTTGTACTTTAACATAGTAACATAATTCAAGTACTTCACATGTAGAAAAATAAAGATACGAGTACTCTAAGTTGCTAATCTGTTATGCCCGCGTGACAACTTGACGTTTTTGAAATTCAATAACTTTTTAAATACAGATCCAAATAAAACAAATATACGTTCGTTGTAAACCTTGAACTACGTAATTTACATGACCCAGCATGATTCACCTAAGTTCTATAGCGAAATATTGAAATTTGAACACCTTAAGATGGCTTCGCAGTCAGCCTATCGACCCAGACTTAGCTAAAACAGAATGGCTGAAAATTTTGCTAGGCTCAAGTTTGCCTATTTTGCTTGCTGTTTTGATGAAATATTTTCATAGTACATGGTATGTTTAAGCATGCTCTCATCATATTCATATTTTTGGGCAAGAACAGTCATCTCTCATGTATAAGTTATTGTATAAATTTTTGCACAAATGAACATGAGTGCTAATTAACTTGGAAACCGATGAAAACATCACCCTAAGAAGTGAACACCAAGTTTTAGTAAAATAAATTGATGAACACCAGATTGGTCATAGGCTATAGCAGGAGATGTGATGAAATAAATCACTCCGAGGTTGGGTCGCGTAATTATTGAGATATGACCACAACCCTAAACGTCATCATATGCATATATTTGGACATATGAACATTTCATGCCACGCGTTTCAATAATGAAACCTACCCTATTTCCTTGATCTGAAAATCAGCATGTTCATTTATGCTAGATGATGGAAAGTTTACCTAATTAGAAGGTTGTCCCCATGAAACAAACCACACGTACTAACATCGCAACCATGTCATCACGTTCCGTGAACATGTTTAATTTATGCAAACGTTTCGTTACATTATATTATTGAGAAAGTTCCATGAACTATAGAAATATGAACTCATCCATTACTCATACATTACATGTGCATCCATATAGGAACCCCGACCGGAGCTGAAGATCAAGGAGGGCACCAACTTGAAGTGAGCGAGTTCGAGTGTGCTAACTACTGAACCGAACCAAGGCAAGCCCCGGAGCATAACCTATGTTTTAAAGTTCTCTTTATTTTCACATACGTCTATGATGTATTGTGCATTTACGTTTAGGAGTTGCTCGGAAACCTAGTTGCACTAGATTCCCGTATCCCGTGGTCTTGGTTAAGTATAATCCTAATCGCTAGTGCTATGCTCAATAATTTCATCGGTAGCAACACCGAGTGATTTGGAGATCACCCGGTCCGGGGATTAAATTTTGGTTACCCTCACATGATTAATTGGAGACCGTACGGGAAATGCATGTGTAGGATGCGGTGACAAGGTTGTCCCTTGTGCGCCATAGCCCCGTATGTGTCGATCAAGGACCGTTCGTTGTGACTCCGCGAGCAAGTATTGAGTTGTGTACCAAATGCATACCTTCGTATGTGAGTTGGTAAACCGATGTAACTTGAGAGTCGTAGTGTTGGACGGTCACTCCACCCTTTGTGCAAAGTGTTGGTCACGGTGGATGCACGGGTTTGTGAGCAGATGGAGGGTGTGTTATTACCCTTGGACCCGACGCTACCGTGGTTGCATATGGAATGCACACTCGGAGGGCGGACCCGGCTCATATCTATGGTGATCTTGTGAAAGGTGGCCATACGTGTTCTTAAATGATGCGTATGTCGTGCATTTGGGTTTCCCCTGCAGGGTGTAAATCGATATATATCGCCGTCCCTCGCGGTGATGAGTACCACTTGTCTCGAGCAGATTGCATCGTAGTGACAAGAGAATATGATGATTAAACTTGCTATTTTTGAATATTAAATTCATGTATTGCAACCATGCTTGGTAGTCTTGCTCACTAAAATTTATGATTTTGTATCTACCCTCTTAACTTGGCTAAAATATGAGTTAGACAAAATTCTAGAGCTGCTGTTTTTGCAAGTTCCCGCAAGCCAGGTCAAGCCCCTGCATGTTAGGGTTGGTTCTTAGAACCATTTTTGACGGGTAAGCCTTGCGGAGTATATTAGATACTCGGGGTTTGTGTTGAAATCATTTTCAGGATTCCCGCAGCCCGATTGTTGTGATTGCTGCGGGAAGTATGTGTGTCAAGGTGAGGAACCCCAGGAATAGACCGTGGAGTGGGTTCCCGCATCACCGACTCAAGAGTGAGACCACACCGTATGGGCTAGTGTGGTTCTCATAGCTAAACTATATATATGTATCGTTGAGATGTTTACGCTTCCGCAAAGATGTTTATTAAGTATTGTAAAACAACACTTTACTTGCGTATTGTAAATCTGAAAATTGAACAATGGCTTGTAATAATTAAGAGATTATGTATGAAACCTATTGCTCAAGAAATTTCCCTATGTAATAAAAATGGTGAATGTATCCTCGATGTATGTGCAATGTACGTTCGCTTCGTCGAATGTCTCCCGATACGATCCTCGTTCGACAATCCCTCTCGCTTCGCGAGGTAGGGGTGTCACAAAAACGCTACTCCACCTCTTAGCCACTATGGGCGAGGTAGAAATGCTTCGTTTGAAAAATGCGAACCCCTTTGCGACTCGAAGCTTCATTTTGTTTAAAGAAAATGCCACTCACCCCTCTTAGCCGCGAGGGGTGAAGTAAAAATGCTTTGACCAAAAATGTGAGCCCCTTTGTGACTCAACGCTTTGTTCTGTTTTAAGAAAACGTTACTCACCCCCGTTGGCCGCAACGGGCGAAGTAGAAACGCTTCGAACGGAAATGGTGAGCACCTTTGCGACTCAACGCATCTTTTTGATTAAAGAAAACGCTACTCCCCCTCCTAGCCGCGAGGGGCGAAGTAGAAACATTTTGAATGAAAACCACGAGCCCGATTGCGAATCAATGCTTCGTTTTGTTAAAAGAAAGCGCTACTCCCCCCCGCCTCTTAGGCGCGAGGGGCGAAGTAGAAACGCTTTAAACGGAAAATGCAAGCCCCTTTGTGGCTCAACGCTTCATTTTGTTTAAACAAAATGCTACTCCTCCCTCTTAGCCGCGAGGGGCAACGTATAAATGCTTAAAACGAAAACGTGAACCCCTTTGCGGCTCAATGCTTCCTTTTGTTTGAAGAAAACTCTACTCACACCTCTTGGTTGTGAGCTACGAAGTAGAAACGCTTCAAATGAAAGACGTGAGACCATTGTACGCTCAACGCATCGTTTTGTTTAAAGAAAATGCTACTCCCCCTCTTAGCCATGAGGGGCAAGGTACAAATGCTTCGAACAAAAAAGGTGACCCCCATTGTGGCCCAAAGCACTTCGTTTTGTTTAAAGAAAACGCTACTCACTCATCTTAGCCATGAGCTGCAAAGTAGAAATGCTTGGAACGACAAACGCGAGCCCTCGTGTGGCTCAACGCTTCGTTTTATTTAAAGAAAACGCTATTCACCTCTATTAGCCGCAAATGGCGAAGTAGAAACGCTTTGAGCGAACAATGTGAGCCCCTTTGCGACTCAACGCATCGTTTTATTTAAAAGAAAATGCTACTCCCCCTCGTAGCCATGAGGTACGAAGTAGAAACGCTTCGAATGAAAAAAACGAGCCCCTCTCGCGACTCAATGCTTCAATTTTTTAAACTAAACGCTACTCCACCTCTTAGCCACTATGGGCGAGGTAGAAATGCTTCGTTTGAAACATGCGAGCCCCTTTGCGGCTCGAAGCTTCATTTCGTTTAAAGAAAATGCCACTCACCCCTCTTAGCCGCGAGGGGCGAAGTAGAAATGCCTTGACAAAAAATGTGAGCCCCTTTGCGACTCAACGCTTCGTTCGTTTTAAGAAAACGCTACTCACCCTCGTTGGCCGCAACGGCGAAGTAGAAATGCTTCGAACGGAAATGGTGAGCACCTTTGCGACTCAACACATCGTTTTGTTTCAAGAAAACGCTACTCCCCCTCCTAGACGCGAGGGGCGAAGTAGAAACATTTTGAATGAAAACACGAGCCCGTTTGCTAATCAATGCTTCGTTTTGTTAAAAGAAAGCGCTACTCCCCACCGACGAGGTATTTTCCCTTTGTTGGAAAAAGAGAAACATTTATTTAAGAAATACTTATGATTTATGGAGATAATCTATTTTAAGAAAATAAATTAATAAACAATTATATTTGATTTATGAAAATAAGTTATTTCAAAAGGCATTATTTTATACAAGGTATTTCACTTTGAAAACAAAATGAGAGCTTTATCATTTCATGTGAGAAAAAGGAGTTATTTCCAAAACTAATTAAAGTTGGATCTAAAATAGATTTTGCTTTGAGAAATACTTTAATCTGATTTATAGTTAAATACTTTAAATGGGTGAAAAAGGATTATCAAATAAATGTATTTGATTTATGCGAAGGTTTACTTAATAAATGTAATTGATCTATGAAATATTTTCTTTTATCAATACATGGGGTTTATAAAAGAATTTATGAAATAATATTTATCTTTGTTTAAAGTATTTTATCTATGAGCTTTTTAGTGTCAAAGTATTTTAAAAAGGAATATAAAGAGGCCAATCATTTTCTTAATGAGTTAATTTTGAAAACTAATTATTCTATACCACCTTTACCGATTATCAATTAAATCTAAATTAGGCTATATATATAATTACATATTTTGCTTGATTTGATGATATGTGGTTGCATTATTGTTTTTATGTTATGAAAATAGATTTCATAATTCGAATAGAATTTATTTGCATTGGCTTTTAGAAATAGAATAGGAAAGAAATAAAACTAGGAAAATAAAAGAAGAAAACAAAACACAGAGCCACTCGGCCGAATTCCCCGGCCCAGCCTCCCCTCTTTCTTTCCCTCGGCTCGTCTGCGCGCCAGCCGCGGCCCACTAGCAACCCGCCAGCCCCACCCGCCCTCGCAGCCCGACCGCACCGCCCCAACCCGCACGTAGCCCGCCCGACCCGCGCGAAACCCTAGCTACGCAGCCCACGTCCGTACGACGCCGCCGTCCTCGGCGTGCGCGCCACGGCACGCCAAGCCCCCACGCGCCTATAAATCCTCGAACCCCACCGCTCGTGCCGCTCTTTCCCCACCCGACGCGATCTCTCGCCACACGCCCACCCCACGCCGCCGCCGCCATTGTCGGCTCGTCCCGCTCCGACGAGCCGCCGCAGAAGGTCCCGCCCGAGTCAACGACGCCGCGTCAAGCACCGCACAACTCCACCGCCCCGTCGCGCGCCAACGCGACGAAGAACGGCCGCCCGAGGAGCTTCCGCGCCATCGCCGAACGTAGCCGCCTCCACCTCGCCGCCGTGAAGCCATCTCCGGCTTTTCCCCGCTCGCGCGACACGCCGATGAGCCTCCCCACGAGCTCCTCTATCTTTTCCCTCTCGTTCCCGACGAATTTGGCGCACCCAAACGTCGGATCGACAAACGCCGGCGAGCTCCTCAATGGCGCCACCGCTCGTAGCTCGCCGCCGACGACTGTAGTTGGCCGGACACCCTCCGCACCGTCCGATATGGTTTCAACGGTCCAGATTACAAGGGCGAACCGTTATTTGGTTTTCTTACAAAAACACCCCCGCCGTTTTAATTAATTAATAAAGAACCCCTCCACTTTTACATAATCAACCCTAGGTTATTTTATATTTATGTTTTAATCCTGTTAGGGCGCAGTAATGTAATTTTTACACTTTAGCCCCCGAGTAATTTTATAATTATGTTTAGGTCCTGTAATTTTACATAAACGCTCCTAAGTTCTTCCCAAATTACATTTTAGTCCCGTACTTTTTCATTTAGGACCCCGAACTTTTCCATAACTACAATTAGGACCCATTAATTTTCTGTAATTATGAATAGGGCCCTAGACTTGGCTATTTTGCAGATAGGCCCCATAGTTTTACTATTTTACGTTTAGGTCCTTTTATTTGTAAAATCCAACCATAGACTTTATTTTAATTCTCGTTTTAATCCCTACCACTTGCTAAGACTATAAAATTTGCAAATTAGCCCTTGTAACTTGTTAAGTTTACGAGCGTATATTCTATGGCTAGGTAAATTTACATGCTAACCCTCTAAGTCTATAGTTAATTACGTTTAAGTCCTTATCTTTTTCAAAAGGAGCCGTAGCCTTCGTTTTAAATCGTTTTCGACCTAATCTTTTTCGTTAAGACTTTTAGTTAATTGTTAAACTATTTTTTAGTCCTTAAGCCATATTTATTCTAATATTTTAATTATGGCCTTTTTACGTAAACACCCCTAACCTTTTATTAAATTACGTTTCGCCTCGTTTTCTCAAACCGCATTAAAGTGTGTTCTTTTACAAAATGAACCCCGGTGTTTTATAAACTTATATTTGTAGATCTTAACCTTTTTACACTTTAACCCTTGAGCTTTTCCATAGTTACAAAATGGTCCTTAATTTGCTGTTTTTACGTTTTAAACCCTAGATCTTTAAATGCTCATAACTTTTCACTCGTAACTCCGATTAAGCCGATTCTTGCGCTCACGTGATCGTAGCGACGTGTACTATTTATTAGTACTGCTTTCATAGTCATTAGGTATTGTTTGGTGTACTGTTTCTTAGTTTGCTTGTATGTTTGTTTCTTGCATGTCTTGTATTGGTGTCACGTTATATAGAAGAACGTATTTTCCGAAGAACTCAAGAGCAAGACTTGAAGACATGAGCAGCAGCAAAGGGAAACAGCAAGTGTCCTTGATGCACATTGCGCCTACTTTCTTTACTATCTGAATTATTTTTATGCATTGCATTTAATTTTGAATCCTATTGTGTCATATCCTGTTCCATACTATTTCCTTGTCGCCTTGGTTTTGGGTGTAGCATTATAGTATGGGTACGTCATTGCTAGTTGCTCATAATGGGGTTCATAGTCGAAGTAAATGCTAATCTTGACTAATTGTCCACTTGAACATAATGATCAAGAACTGGTAATGCTTTTTAGCAACATGGAACTTAGGTGATCCAGACAGGAGGATTGTCGATGATGGTGCCGGTGCACACCGTTGGGTGTGGTGGTACCTGTTTGGGATCATAAGGACCGGTTCTTGGAGCGGCAACCCAGGACTTCCGCACAAAGCACAGTGGCTGATAATGGGTAGGTAAGGTTTAGTACCAAGGTAACTTTCCAGCTTTGCGGGCGTCGAGGAAGGATGAAGGAAGAAGGTGTCTTCCGGATTCGGGCGAGGGAAGGCAGAGTACTTGAAGCCACGGTGCAAGAGGGGGCCCCCGGGTGATGCGTCACTTTGATGGCGGTGAAACCTTAGCATGGGCGTTTTGCAAGCCGGGAAGTCCTTTGAAAGACCTTGCGGTGATCTCTTGGCCTCACACCTAAGGAAGTGTGCTGGTATAATGGAGGTTTTAGTCACCGACGGGTGATGGAATCACCGACCTGTGGGTAAAGTTGTGCAACCTCTGCAGAGTGTAAAACTGTTATAACAGCTCGTGTTCACGGTCACGAACGGCCTGGATCCTCACGAGAACTAGAGGGATGGTTTGGGTGGAGTAACCCTTTGGTAGCTACAAGCGGGGAAACTTGTAGTGAGGTGAGCTACGAGCGGGGTAACCTCGTAGTGTGGTTGGCTACAGGCGGGGTAACCTCGTAGTTTGTTTTGCTACGAGCGGGGTAACCTCGTAGTGTGGTTGCTGCAAGTAGGGTAGCTTGCAGTGGTTGACAGTGGGGTAGCCTGTTGGTTCATATTCACTTAGTAAATAGGTTGCTTAAAATAACTTGACTAGTGTAGGTGCTTTCTGATGCAAACCATGTGTTAGCCTTCCTTTCATTCAGCTTACATGTCATGTATTCCCACACTTGCTGAGTACGACATGTACTCACTCTTGCTATTTCCTTTTTGCTACCAACTACTGCTGCTCGGAAGATGGAGAAGACCACCGATGAGAAAGGTCTAGGCGTGCGAAACCCCGGTCGATTGCTCGTGGTGTTATGGAGTCTTCCGCTAGCGTATATTGTATTTAGTCTTTTGAGACAATAACGATGTAAGTATTCGATTTATTAAAGGCATTGTTCTTTTATCACATTATTTGTCCCGTGTGCGTGAAAACTTGTTCCTAGGCACGCATACGGATGCATTCGGTTTTGGTCGTTAAAACCGGGTGTGACATCCCTCTTAGCCGCGAGGGCCAACGTATAAACGCTTAAAACGAAAAACGTGAGCCCCTTTGCGGCTCAATGGTTCCTTTTGTTTAAAGAAAACTCTACTCAAACCTCTTGGTTGTGAGCTACGAAGTAGAAACGCTTCAAATGAAAGACGTGACCCCATTTTACGCTCAACGCATCGTTTTGTTTAAAGAAAATGCTACTCCCCCTCTTAGCCATGAGGGGCAAGGTAGAAATGCTTCGAACAAAAAAGGTGACTCCTATTGTGGCCCAACACTTCGTTTTGTTTAAAGAAAATGCTACTCACTCATCTTAGCCGTGAGCTGCAAAGTAGAAATGCTTGGAACGACAAACGCGAGCCCCTGTGTGGCTCAACGCTTCGTTTTATTTAAAGAAAACGCTATTCACCTCTATTAGCCGCAAATGGCGAAGTAGAAACGCTTTGAGCGAACAATATGAGCCCCTTTGCGACTCAGCGCATCGTTTTGTTTAAAAGAAAATGCTACTCCCCCTCCTAGCCATGAGGTACGAAGTAGAAACGCTTCGAATGAAAAAAACGAGCCCCTCTCGCGACTCAATGCTTCAATTTTTTTAAACTAAACGCTACTCCACCTCTTAGCCACTATGGGCGAGGTAGAAATGCTTCGTTTGAAAAATGCGAACCCCTTTGCGGCTCGAAGCTTCATTTTGTTTAAAGAAAATGCCACTCACCCCTCTTAGCCGCGAGGGGCGAAGTAGAAATGCCTTGACCAAAAATGTGAGCCCCTTTGCGACTCAACGCTTCGTTCCGTTTTAAGAAAACGCTACTCACCCCTGTTGGCCGCAACGAGCGAAGTAGAAACGCTTCGAACGGAAATGGTGAGCACCTTTGCGACTCAACGCATCGTTTTGTTTCAAGAAAACGCTACTCCCACCTCCTAGACGCGAGGGGCGAAGTAGAAACATTTTGAATGAAAACACGAGCCCGTTTGCTAATCAATGCTTCGTTTTGTTAAAAGAAAGCGCTACTCCCCACCCCACCCCCCTCTTAGGCGCGAGGGGCGGAGTAGAAACGCTTCAAACGGAAAATGCAAGCCCCTTTGTGGCTCAACGCTTCATTTTGTTTAAACAAAATGCTACTCCTCCGTCTTAGCCGCGAGGGGCAACGTATAAACGCTTAAAACGAAAAACGTGAGCCCCTTTGCGGCTCAATGCTTCCTTTTGTTTAAAGAAAACTCTACTCGAAACCTCAACAAAATGCTACTCCTCCGTCTTAGCCGCGAGGGGCAACGTATAAACGCTTAAAACGAAAAACGTGAGCCCCTTTGCGGCTCAATGCTTCCTTTTGTTTAAAGAAAACTCTGCTCAAACCTCTTGGTTGTGAGCTACGAAGTAGAAACGCTTCAAATGAAAGACGTGAGCCCATTTTACGCTCAACGCATCGTTTTGTTTAAAGAAAATGCTACTCCCCCTCTTAGCCATGAGGGGCAAGGTAGAAATGCTTCGAACAAAAAAGGTGACTCCCATTGTGGCTCAACACTTCGTTTTGTTTAAAGAAAACGCTACTCACTCATCTTAGCCGTGAGCTGCAAAGTAGAAATGCTTGGAACGACAAACGCGAGCCCCCGTGTGGCTCAACGCTTCGTTTTATTTAAAGAAAATGCTATTCACCACTATTAGCCGCAAATGGCGAAGTAGAAACGCTTTGAGCGAACAATGTGAGCCCCTTTGCGACTCAACGCATCGTTTTGTTTAAAAGAAAATGCTACTCCCCCTCCTAGCCACGAGGTACGAAGTAGAAACGCTTCGAATGAAAAATACGAGCCCCTCTGCGACTCAATGCTTCAATTTTTTTAAACAAAACGCTACTCCACCTCTTAGCCACTATGGGCGAGGTAGAAATGCTTCGTTTGAAAAATGCGAACCCCTTTGCGACTCGAAGCTTCATTTTGTTTAAAGAAAATGCCACTCACCCCTCTTAGCCGCGAGGGGCGAAGTAGAAATGTCTTGACCAAAAATGTGAGCCCCTTTGCGACTCAACGCTTCGTTCCGTTTTAAGAAAACGCTACTCACCCCTGTTGGCCGCAACGGGCGAAGTAGAAACGCTTCGAACGGAAATGGTGAGCACCTTTGCGACTCAACGCATCGTTTTGTTTCAAGAAAACGCTACTCCCCCTCCTAGACGCGAGGGGCGAAGTAGAAACATTTTGAATGAAAACACGAGCCCGTTTGCTAATCAATGCTTCGTTTTGTTAAAAGAAAGCGCTACTCCCCCCCCTCTAAGGCGCGAGGGGCGGAGTAGAAACGCTTCAAACGGAAAATGCAAGCCCCTTTGTGGCTCAACGCTTCATTTTGTTTAAACAAAATGCTACTCCTCCCTCTTAGCCGCGAGGGGCAACGTATAAACGCTTAAAACGAAAAACGTGAGCCCCTTTGCGGCTCAATGCTTCCTTTTGTTTAAAGAAAACTCTACTCAAACCTCTTGGTTGTGAGCTACGAAGTAGAAACGCTTCAAATGAAAGACGTGAGCCCATTTTACGCTCAACGCATCGTTTTGTTTAAAGAAAATGCTAGTCCCCCTCTTAGCCATGAGGGGCAAGGTAGAAATGCTTCGAACAAAAAAGGTGACTCCCATTGTGGCCCAACACTTCGTTTTGTTTAAAGAAAACGCTACTCACTCATCTTAGCCGTGAGCTGCAAAGTAGAAATGCTTGGAACGACAAACGCGAGCCCCCGTGTGGCTCAACGCTTCGTTTTATTTAAAGAAAACGCTATTCACCTCTATTAGCCGCAAATGGCGAAGTAGAAACGCTTTGAGCGAACAATGTGAGCCCCTTTGCGACTCAACGCATCGTTTTGTTTAAAAGAAAATGCTACTCCCCCTCCTAGCCACGAGGTACGAAGTAGAAACGCTTCGAATGAAAAAAACGAGCCCCTCTGCGACTCAATGCTTCAATTTTTTTAAAACTAAACGCTACTCCACCTCTTAGCCACTATGGGCGAGGTAGAAATGCTTCGTTTGAAAAATGCGAACCCCTTTGCGACTCGAAGCTTCATTTTGTTTAAAGAAAATGCCACTCACCCCTCTTAGCCGCGAGGGGCGAAGTAGAAATGCTTTGACCAAAAATGTGAGCCCCTTTGCGACTCAACGCTTCGTTCGTTTTAAGAAAACGCTACTCACCCCTGTTGGCCGCAACGGGCGAAGTAGAAACGCTTCGAACGGAAATGGTGAGCACCTTTGCGACTCAACGCATCGTTTTGTTTCAAGAAAACGCTACTCCCCCTCCTAGACGCGAGGGGCGAAGTAGAAACATTTTGAATGAAAACACGAGCCCGTTTGCTAATCAATGCTTCGTTTTGTTAAAAGAAAGCGCTACTCCCCACCCCCTCTTAGGCGCGAGGGGCGGAGTAGAAACGCTTCAAACGGAAAATGCAAGCCCCTTTGTGGCTCAACGCTTCATTTTGTTTAAACAAAATGCTACTCCTCCCTCTTAGCCGCGAGGGGCAACGTATAAACGCTTAAAACGAAAAACGTGAGCCCCTTTGCGGCTCAATGCTTCCTTTTGTTTAAAGAAAACTCTACTCACACCTCTTGGTTGTGAGCTACGAAGTAGAAACGCTTCAAATGAAAGACGTGAGCCCATTTTACGCTCAACGCATCGTTTTGTTTAAAGAAAATGCTACTCCCCCTCTTAGCCATGAGGGGCAAGGTAGAAATGCTTCGAACAAAAAAGGTGAGTCCCATTGTGGCTCAACACTTCGTTTTGTTTAAAGAAAACGCTACTCACTCATCTTAGCCGTGTGCTGCAAAGTAGAAATGCTTGGAACGACAAACGCGAGCCCCCGTGTGGCTCAACGCTTCGTTTTATTTAAAGAAAACGCCATTCACCACTATTAGCCGCAAATGGCGAAGTAGAAACGCTTTGAGCGAATAATGTGAGCCCCTTTGCGACTCAATGCATCGTTTCGTTTAAAAGAAAATGCTGCTCCCCCTCCTAGCCACGAGGTACGAAGTAGAAACGCTTCAAATGAAAAATACGAGCCCCTTTGCGAGTCAATGCTTCATTTTTTTAAACAAAACGCTACTCCACCTCTTAGCCACTATGGGAGAGGTAGAAATGGGCGAGGTAGAAATGCTTCGTTTGAAAAATGCGAACCCCTTTGCGACTCGAAGCTTCATTTTGTTTAAAGAAAATGCCACTCACCCCTCTTAGCCGCGAGGGGCGAAGTAGAAATGCTTTGACCAAAAATGTGAGCCCCTTTGCGACTCAAGGCTTCGTTCTGTTTTAAGAAAACGCTACTCACCCTCGTTGGCCGCAACGGGCGAAGTAGAAACGCTTCGAACGGAAATGGTGAGCACCTTTGCGACTCAACGCATCGTTTTGTTTAAAGAAAACGCTACTCCCCCTCCTAGCCGCGAGGGGCGAAGTAGAAACATTTTGAATGAAAAACACGAGCCCGTTTGCGAATCAATGCTTCGTTTTGTTAAAAGAAAGCGCTACTCCCCCCCTCTTAGGCGTGAGGGGCGAAGTAGAAACGCTTCAAACGGAAAATGCAAGCCCATTTGTGGCTCAACGCTTCATTTTGTTAAACAAAATGCTACTCCTCCCTCTTAGCCGCGAGGGGCAACGTATAAACGCTTAAAACGAAAAACGTGAGCCCCTTTGCGGCTCAATGCTTCCTTTTGTTTAAACAAAACTCTACTCGACACCTCTTGGTTGTGAGCTACGAAGTAGAAACGCCTCAAATGACAGACGTGAGCCCATTTGACACTCAACGCTTCGTTTTGTTTAAAGAAAACGCTAGTCACTCATCTTAGCCGTGACCTGCAAAGTAGAAATGCTTGGAACGACAAACGCGAGCCCCTGTGTGGCTCAACGCTTCGTTTTATTTAAAGAAAACACTATTCACCACTATTAGCCGCAAATGACGAAGTAGAAACGCTTTGAGCGAACAATGTGAGCCCCTTTGCGACTCAACGCATCGTTTTGTTTAAAAGAAAATGCTACTCCCCCTCCTAGCCACGAGGTACGAAGTAGAAACGCTTCGAATGAAAAATACGAGCCCCTTTGCGACTCAATGCTTCATTTTTTTAAAAACAAAACGCTACTCCACCTCTTAGCCACTATGGGCGAGGTAGAAATGCTTGGTTTGAAAAATGCGAACCCCTTTGCGACTCGAAGCTTCATTGTGTTTAAAGAAAATGCCACTCACCCCTCTTAGCCGCGAGGGCGAAGTAGAAATGCTTTGACCAAAAATGTGAGCCCCTTTGCGACTCAACGCTTCGTTCTGTTTTAAGAAAACGCTACTCACCCCTTTTGGCCGCAACGGGCGAAGTAGAAACGCTTCAAACGGAAATGGTGAGCACCTTTGCGAGTCAACGCATCGTTTTGTTTAAAGAAAACGCTACTCCCCCTCCTAGCCGCTAGGGGCAAAGTAGAAACATTTTGAATAAAAACACGAGCCCGTTTGCGAATCAATGCTTCGTTTTGTTAAAAGAAAGCGCTACTCCCCCCCTAGGCGCGAGGGGCGAAGTAGAAACGCTTCAAACGGAAAATGCAAGCCCCTTTGTGGCTCAACGCTTCATTTTGTTTAAACAAAATGCTACTCCTCCCTCTTAGCCGCGAGGGGCAACGTATAAACGCTTAAAACGAAAAACGTCGGCCCCTTTGCGGCTCAATGCTTCCTTTTGTTTAAAGAAAACTCTACTCGAAACCTCTTGGTTGTGAGCTACGAAGTAGAAACGCTTCAAATGAAAGACGTGAGCCCATTTTACGCTCAACGCATCGTTTTGTTTAAAGAAAATGCTACTCCCCTCTCTTAGCCATGAGGGGCAAGGTAGAAATGTGTAACACCCCGAATTTCACATTCCGGATGGTGCACGAAATTCACAAAATTTTAAAACTTTTTAAAGCATATTTAAATATTATCTAAAGGATAATATTATAAATACATTTTCTTTCTTTCTTATTTAAGAGGAAGAGATTATCTTTTAAACTCAAACACTTATTTTGATTATAAAGTTTCAATAATGAATTTTCTCAAAAGAACATATGTTTTGTTTTGGATTATGAAAACGACTTATTGAAAAATACATCTTTGATTTACGAATTTATATTATTTTGGAACACAATATTTTAAATGAGGTATTTTCCCTTTCTAGGAAAAAGAGAAACATTTATTTAAGAAATACTTTTGATTTATGAAGATAATCTATTTTAAGAAAATGATTGATGAAAAGAAATTAATAAACAATTATATTTGATTTATGAAAATAAGTTTATTTCAAAAGGCATTATTTTATACAAGGTATTTCACTTTGAAAACCACATGAGAGCTTTGTCATTTCATGTGAGAAAAAGGAGCTACTTTCGAAAATAAATAAAGTTGGATTTATAAAGGATTTTGTTTTGAGAGATACTTTATTTTTTATTTATAGTTAAATACTCTAAATGGGTCAAAAAGGCTTATCAAATAAATGTATTTGATTTATGCAAAGGTTTACTTAATAAATGAAATAGATCTATGAAAACTAGTTTCTTTTATCCATACATGGGGTTTATAAAAGAACTTATGAAATTATATTTATTTTTGTCTAAAGTATTTTATTTTGTTTTGACTCCAAGGTATTTCCAAACAATTAAAATGTTTGTCTTTAGTTGATAAAATATCGGCTTTAAAAAGACAATTTCTAAACCCTTTTATGCAAAAGCCACTTATTTTCTAAATTTAATTAATTAATGTAGATTATATTTTGGATGAAATGCATGCATGATTGACTAGTTACATTTGGTCTTTATTGTGTGAATATTTCATTTGAAATTTCGAATAGAATTGTTTGCATTTTTATTGGCTTGTAGAAATAGAATAGGAAAAGGAAAATAAAAGAAGAAAACAAAACCCAGGCCACTTGGGCCGAATTCCCCGGCCCAGCTTTCCCTATTTCTCTCCCGGCACTGTCCGCACGTCTGCCGCAACCCAGCCCAGCCCCGCAAGCCCGCGACCCAGGCCCGCAGGAACCCGTTCCCCACCCCGACCGGACGCCACCGCCGAATCCGCCTCGACGTGCGCGCCACGCTACGGCCGAGCCACGCCCCTCCTATTTAGGCATACCCCTTAGTCACGTGCCCTCGTTTTCCCCAAATCCCGCCGCCTCTTGCGCCTCCTCGCGTCCGGCGCCGCCGCCGCCATCGCCGCCTCGTCCCGCTCCGACGGGCCGTCGCAGAAGGTCCCGCCCGGAGTCAACGACGCCGCGTCGAGCACCGCACGGCTCCACCGCCCCGTCGGCGCCAACGCAACGAAGAACGGCTGCCCAAGGAGCTCCCGTGCCATCGCCGAACATAACCACCTTCGCCTCTCCGTCGCGCCTTAGTCTCCGGCCACCTCCACCCCACGCAACGCCGTGGTGAGGATCCTTGCACTCTTCTCTCTCTCCCGGCCAATCGCGTCGAGGAACGGAGCCCCGTAGACGTAGATCGAGCTAGCTCCGGCGATGCGCCGCCGCGGGATCTCGCCGGCGTCGACCAAAACCGGCCGGAGCACCCCGCACCGTCGGATCTGCGAGGGACGGTCCGGATTAGAAGGGCGAACCGTTATGTGGCGGTTTTGCAAATAAGCCCCCGCCGTTTTAATCAACTAATTAAGAACCCCTCCACTTTTACATAAACTCCCTTATTTTTAGTTTTAATTATGTTTAGGCCCCCGGTTCCCTATTAAATGGTATTTTTACAAATAAAACCCCGTGGTTATATTTATTTATGTTTAGGTCCGACACTTTTACAAAAACCACCCTAGGTTTCTCGTAAATTATATTTCAGTCCCGAACTTTTATATTTTAGTCCCAATACTTTTTGAAAATTACAAATAGGTCCCTCGGACTTGGCTATTTTATAAATAGGCCCTTACAGTTTTGTAAATTAATGATTAGGTCCTTTCTATTTATAAAATCCAACCATAGGTTTATTTAAATTCTGTTTTAATCCTTGTCGCATGCTAGGATTATAAAATTTGTAAATCAACCCTTGTAGTTTGTTAATATTACGAACGTATATTTTATGATTAGGTAAATTTACATGCTAACCACCTAAGTCTATAGTTAATTACGTTTATGCCCTTTATTTCATAAAAGCCACCCTAGCTTTCGTTTTAGTTCGTTTTTGACCTAATCTTTTCTGTTAAGACTTTTAACTAATTGTTAAACTCTTTTTAAGTCCTTAAGCCATATTTATTTCAATGTTTTAATTATGGCCTTTTTACGTAAACACCCCTAACCTTGTATTAAGTTACGTTTCGCTCTGTTTTCTCAAACCACATTAAATCGTGTTCTTTTGCAAAATGAACACTCGTGTTTTATAAACTTATATTTTTAAGACCTTAACCTTTTTTACATTCTAGTCCTTGAACTTTTCCATATTTACAAAATGATCCTTAATTTGCGGTTTAAACCCTAGATCTTGAAACCTTCGTAACTTTTAGCTCGTAACTCCGATTAAGTCGATTCTTACGCTCACGAGATCGTAGCGACGAGTACTATTTATTAGTACTGTTTTCATAGTCATTAGGTATTGTTTGATGTACTGTTTCTTAGTTTTGCTTGTATGCTTGTTTCTTGCATGTCTTGTATTGGTGTCACGTTATATAGAAGAACGTATTTTCCGAAGAACTCAAGAGCAAGACTCGAAGACATGAGCAGCAGCAAAGGGAAACAGGCAAGTGTCCTTGATGCACATTGAGCCTACTTTCTTTACTATCTGAATTATTTTTATGCATTGCATTTAATTTTGAATCCTATTGTGTCATATCCTGTTCCATACTATTTCCTTGTCGCCTTGGTTTTGGGTGTAGCATTATAGTATGGGTACGTCATTGCTAGTTGCTCATAATGGGGTTCATAGCTGAAGTAAATGCTAATCTTGACTAATTGTCCACTTGAACATAATGATCAAGAACTGGTAATGCTTTTTAGCAACATGGAACTTAGGTGATCCAGACAGGAGGATTGTCGATGATGGTGCCGGTGCACACCGTTGGGTGTGGTGGTACCTGTTTGGGATCATAAGGACCGGTTCTTGGAGCGGCAACCCAGGACTTCCGCACAAAGCACAGGGCTGATAATGGGTAGGTAAGGTTTAGTACCAAGGTAACTTTCCGGCTTTGCGGGCGTCGAGGAAGGATGAAGGAAGAAGGTGTCTTCTGGATTCGGGCGAGGGAAGGCAGAGTACTTGAAGCCACGGTGCAAGAGGGGGCCCCTGGGTGATGCGTCACTTTGATGGCGGCGAAACCTTAGCATGGGCATTTTGCAAGTCGGGAAGTCCTTTGGAAGACCTTGCGGTGATCTCTTGGCCTCACACCTAAGGAAGTGTGCTTGGTATAATGGAGGTTTTAGTCACCGACGGGTGATGGAATCACCGACCCGTGGGTAAAGTTGTGCAACCTCTGCAGAGTGTAAAACTGTTATAACAGCCGTGTTCACGGTCACGAACGGCCTGGATCCTCACGAGAACTAGAGGGTATGGACGGGTGGAGTAACTCGTAGGTTGCTACGGGCGGGGTAACCTCGTAGTGTGTTTTGGGTACTGGCGGGGGTAACTCGTAGTGTGGTTTGCTACAGGCGGGGTAACTCCGTAGGTGTGGTTTGCTGCAAGTAGGGTAGCTTGCAGTGGTTGACAGGTGGGGTAACCTCGATGGATCATATTCTACTTAGTAAATAGGTTGCTTTAATTAACTTGACTAGTGTAGGTGCTTTCTATTGCAAACCATGTGTTAGCCTTCCTTTCATTCAGCTTACATGTCATATATTCCCACACTTGCTGAGTACGACATGTACTCACTCTTGCTATTTCCTTTTTGCTACCAACTACTGCTGCTCGGAAGATGGAGAAGACCACCGATGAGAATGGTCTAGGCGTGCGAAACCCCTGGTCGATTGCCTCGTGGTGTTATGGAGTCTTCCGCTAGCGTATATTGTATTTAGTCCTTTGAGACAATATCGATGTAAGTAATTGATTTATTAAAGACATTGTTCTTTTATCACATTATTTGTCCCGTGTGCGTGAAAACTTGTTCCCGGGCACGCATACGGATGCATTCGGTTTTGGTCGTTAAAACCGGGTGTGACAAAATGCTTCGAACAAAAAAGGTGACTCCCATTGTGGCCCAACACTTCGTTTTGTTTAAAGAAAACACTACTCACTCATCTTAGCCGTGAGCTGCAAAGTAGAAATGCTTGGAACGACAAACGCGAGCCCCTGTGTGGCTCAACGCTTCGTTTTATTTAAAGAAAACGCTATTCACCTCTATTAGCCGCAAATGGCGAAGTAGAAACGCTTTGAGCGAACAATGTGAGCCCCTTTGCGACTCAACGCATCGTTTTGTTTAAAAGAAAATGCTACTCCCCCTCCTAGCCATGAGGTACGAAGTAGAAACGCTTCGAATGAAAAAAACGAGCCCCTCCGTGACTCAATGCTTCAATTTTTTTAAACTAAACGCTACTCCACCTCTTAGCCACTATGGGCGAGGTAGAAATGCTTCGTTTGAAAAATGCGAACCCCTTTGTGGCTCGAAGCTTCATTTTGTTTAAAGAAAATGCCACTCACCCCTCTTAGTCGCGAGGGGCGAAGTAGAAATGCTTTGACCAAAAATGTGAGCCCCTTTGCGACTCAACGCTTCGTTCGTTTTAAGAAAACGCTACTCACCCCTGTTGGCCGCAACGGGCGAAGTAGAAACGCTCGAACGGAAATGGTGAGCACCTTTGCGACTCAACGCATCGTTTTGTTTCAAGAAAACGCTACTCCCCCTCCTAGACGCGAGGGGCGAAGTAGAAACATTTTGAATGAAAACACGAGCCCGTTTGCTAATCAATGCTTCGTTTTGTTAAAAGAAAGCGCTACTCCCCACCCCCCCTATTAGGCGCGAGGGCGGAGTAGAAACGCTTCAAACGGAAAATGCAAGCCCCTTTGTGGCTCAACGCTTCATTTTGTTTAAACAAAATGCTACTCCTCCCTCTTAGCCGCGAGGGACAACGTATAAACGCTTAAAACGAAAAACGTGAGCCCCTTTACGGCTCAATGCTTCCTTTTGTTTAAAGAAAACTCTACTTACACCTCTTGGTTGTGAGCTACGAAGTAGAAACGCTTCAAATGAAAGACGTGAGCCCATTTGACGCTCAACGCATCGTTTTGTTTAAAGAAAATGCTACTCCCCCTCTTAGCCATGAGAGGCAAGGTAGAAATGCTTCGAACAAAAAAGGTGAGTCCCATTGTGGCTCAACACTTCGTTTTGTTCAAAGAAAACGCTACTCACTCATCTTAGCCGTGTGCTGCAAAGTAGAAATGCTTGGAACGACAAACGCGAGCCCTCGTGTGGCTCAACGCTTCGTTTTATTTAAAGAAAACGCTATTCACCACTATTAGCCGCAAATGGCGAAGTAGAAACGCTTTGAGCGAATAATGTGAGCCCCTTGGCGACTCAATGCATCGTTTTGTTTAAAAGAAAATGCTGCTCCCCCTCCTAGCCACGAGGTACGAAGTAGAAACGCTTCAAATGAAAAATACGAGCCCCTTTGCGACTCAATGCTTCATTTTTTTAAACAAAACGCTACTCCACCTCTTAGCCACTATGGGAGAGGTAGAAATGGGTGAGGTAGAAATGCTTCGTTTGAAAAATGCGAACCCCTTTGCGACTCGAAGCTTCATTTTGTTTAAAGTAAATGCCACTCACCCCTCTTAGCCGCGAGGGGCGAAGTAGAAATGCTTTGACCAAAAATGTGAGCCCCTTTGCGACTCAAGGCTTCGTTCTGTTTTAAGAAAACGCTACTCACCCCTGTTGGCCGCAACGGGCGAAGAAGAAACGCTTCGAACGGAAATGGTGAGCACCTTTGCGACTCAACGCATCGTTTTGTTTAAAGAAAACGCTACTCCCCACTTCTAGCCGCGAGGGGCGAAGTAGAAACATTTTGAATGAAAAACACAAGCCCGTTTGCGAATCAATGCTTCGTTTTGTTAAAAGAAAGCGCTACTCCCCCCCTCTTAGGCGTGAGAGGCGAAGTAGAAACGCTTCAAACGGAAAATGCAAGCCCATTTATGGCTCAACGCTTCATTTTGTTAAACAAAATGCTACTCCTCCCTCTTAGCCGCGAGGGGCAATGTATAAACGCTTAAAACGAAAAACGTGAGCCCCTTTGCGGCTCAATGCTTCCTTTTGTATAAACAAAACTCTACTCACACCTCTTGGTTGTGAGCTACGAAGTAGAAACGCCTCAAATGACAGACGTGAGCCCATTTGACACTCAACGCTTCGTTTTGTTTAAAGAAAACGCTAGTCACTCATCTTAGCCGTGACCTGCAAAGTAGAAATGCTTGGAACGACAAACGCGAGCCCCCGTGTGGCTCAACGCTTCGTTTTATTTAATGAAAATGCTATCCACCACTATTAGCCGCAAATGGCGAAGTAGAAACGCTTTGAGCGAACAATGTGAGCCCCTTTGCGACTCAACGCATCGTTTTGTTTAAAAGAAAATGCTACTCCCCCTCCTAGCCACGAGGTACGAAGTAGAAACGCTTCGAATGAAAAATACGAGCCCCTTTGCGACTCAATGCTTCATTTTTTTAAAAACAAAACGCTACTCCACCTCTTAGCCACTATGGGCGAGGTAGAAATGCTTCGTTTGAAAAATGCGAACCCCTTTGCGACTCGAAGCTTCATTTTGTTTAAAGAAAATGCCACTCACCCCTCTTAGCCGCGAGGGGCGAAGTAGAAATGCTTTGACCAAAAATGTGAGCCCCTTTGCGACTCAACGCTTCGTTCCGTTTTAAGAAAACACTACTCACCCCTGTTGGCCGCAACGGGCGAAGTAGAAACGCTTCGAACGGAAATGGTGAGCACCTTTGCGACTCAACGCATCGTTTTGTTTCAAGAAAACGCTACTCCCCCTCCTAGACGCGAGGGGCGAAGTAGAAACATTTTGAATGAAAACACGAGCCCGTTTGCTAATCAATGCTTCGTTTTGTTAAAAGAAAGCGCTACTCCCCACCCCCCCTCTTAGGCGCGAGGGGCGGAGTAAAAACGCTTCAAACGGAAAATGCAAGCCCATTTGTGGCTCAACGCTTCATTTTGTTTAAACAAAATGCTACTCCTCCCTCTTAGCCGCGAGGGGCAACGTATAAACGCTTAAAACGAAAAACGTGAGCCCCTTTGCGGCTCAATGCTTCCTTTAGTTTAAAGAAAACTCTACTCAAACCTCTTGGTTGTGAGCCACGAAGTAGAAACGCTTCAAATGAAAGACGTGAGCCCATTTTACGCTCAACGCATCGTTTTGTTTAAAGAAAATGCTACTCCCCCTCTTAGCCATGAGGGGCAAGGTAGAAATGCTTCGAACAAAAAAGGTGACTCCCATTGTGGCCCAACACTTCGTTTTGTTTAAAGAAAACGCTACTCACTCATCTTAGCCGTGAGCTGCAAAGTAGAAATGCTTGGAACGACAAACGCGAGCCCCCGTGTGGCTCAACGCTTCGTTTTATTTAAAGAAAACGCTATTCACCTCTATTAGCCGCAAATGGCGAAGTAGAAACGCTTTGAGCGAACAATGTGAGCCCCTTTGCGACACAACGCATCGTTTTGTTTAAAAGAAAATGCTACTCCCCCTCCTAGCCATGAGGTACGAAGTAGAAACGCTTCGAATGAAAAAAACGAGCCCCTCTGCGACTCAATGCTTCAATTTTTTTAAACTAAACGCTACTCCACCTCTTAGCCACTATGGGCGAGGTAGAAATGCTTCGTTTGAAAAATGCGAACCCCTTTGCGGCTCGAAGCTTCATTTTGTTTAAAGAAAATGCCACTCACACCTCTTAGTCGCGAGGGGCGAAGTAGAAATGCTTTGACCAAAAATGTGAGCCCCTTTGCGACTCAACGCTTCGTTCGTTTTAAGAAAACGCTACTCACCCCTGTTGGCCGCAACGGGCGAAGTAGAAACGCTTCGAACGGAAATGGTGAGCACCTTTGCGACTCAACGCATCGTTTTGTTTCAAGAAAACGCTACTCCCCCTCCTAGACGCGAGGGGCGAAGTAGAAACATTTTGAATGAAAACACGAGCCCGTTTGCTAATCAATGCTTCGTTTTGTTAAAAGAAAGCGCTACTCCCCACCCCCCCTCCTATTAGGCGCGAGGGGCGGAGTAGAAACGCTTCAAACGGAAAATGCAAGCCCCTTTGTGGCTCAACGCTTCATTTTGTTTAAACAAAATGCTACTCCTCCCTCTTAGCCGCGAGGGGCAACGTATAAACGCTTAAAACGAAAAACGTGAGCCCCTTTGCGGCTCAATGCTTCCTTTTGTTTAAAGAAAACTCTACTCACACCTCTTGGTTGTGAGCTACGAAGTAGAAACGTTTCAAATGAAAGACGTGAGCCCATTTGACGCTCAACGCATCGTTTTGTTTAAAGAAAATGCTACTCCCCCTCTTAGCCATGAGAGGCAAGGTAGAAATGCTTCGAACAAAAAAGGTGACTCCCATTGTGGCTCAACACTTCGTTTTGTTTAAAGAAAACGCTACTCACTCATCTTAGCCGTGTGCTGCAAAGTAGAAATGCTTGGAACGACAAACGCGAGCCCTCGTGTGGCTCAACGCTTCGTTTTATTTAAAGAAAACGCCAATCAACACTATTAGCCGCAAATGGCGAAGTAGAAACGCTTTCAGCGAATAATGTGAGCCCCTTTGCGACTCAATGCATCGTTTTGTTTAAAAGAAAATGCTGCTCCCCCTCCTAGCCACGAGGTACGAAGTAGAAACGCTTCAAATGAAAAATACGAGCCCCTTTGCGACTCAATGCTTCATTTTTTTAAACAAAATGCTACTCCACCTCTTAGCCACTATGGAAGAGGTAGAAATGGGCGAGGTAGAAATGCTTGGTTTGCAAAATGCGAACCCCTTTGCGACTCGAAGCTTCATTTTGTTTAAAGAAAGTGCCACTCACCCCTCTTAGCCGCGAGGGGCGAAGTAGAAATGCTTTGACCAAAAATGTGAGCCCCTTTACGACTCAATGCTTCGTTCTGTTTTAAGAAAACGCTACTCACCCCTGTTGGCCGCAACGGGCGAAGTAGAAACGCTTCGAACGGAAATGGTGAGCACCTTTGCGACTCAACGCATCGTTTTGTTTAAAGAAAACGCTACTCCCCCTCCTAGCCGCGAGGGCGAAGTAGAAACATTTTGCATGAAAAACACGAGCCCGTTTGCGAATCAATGCTTCGTTTTGTTAAAAGAAAGCGCTACTCCCCCCCCCACCTCTTAGGCGCGAGGGGCGAAGTAGAAACGCTTCAAACGGAAAATGCAAGCCCCTTTGTGGCACAACGCTTTATTTTGTTTAAACAAAATGCTACTCCCCCTCTTAGCCGTGAGGGGCAACGTATAAACGCTTAAAACGAAAAACGTGAGCCCCTTTGCGGCTCAATGCTTCCTTTTGTTTAAAGAAAACTCTACTCACACCTCTTGGTTGTGAGCTATGAAGTAGAAGCGCTTCAAATGAAATACGTGAGCCAATTTGACGCTCAAAGCATCGTTTTGTTTAAAGAAAATGCTACTCCCCCTCTTAGCCATGAGGGGCACGGTAGAAATGCTTCGAACAAAAAAGGTGAGTCCCATTGTGGCTCAACACTTCCTTTTGTTTAAAGAAAACGCTACTCACTCATCTTAGCCGTGAGCTGCAAAGTAGAAATGCTTGGAACGACAAACGCGAGCCCCTGTGTGGCCCAACGCTTCGTTTTATTTAAAGAAAACGCTATTCACCACTATTAGCCGCAAATGGCGAAGTAGAAACCCTTTGAGCGAACAATGTGAGCCCCTTTGCGACTCAATACTTCATTTTTTAAAACAAAACGCTACTTGTTGGTATTTCTTACGTCACGAATAAATCCGCAAGCGCACGGAATACCGTTGTAGCACTTCACCGGGAGTATTCCAAGGTATCGTATTTATATCCGCGAGGGAACGGAGTATTTCTGCAACAAGGTTAGTTTACCCAAGGACAACCAAGACAACGTAGCAAAATAGGGTCGAGAGGGTGACTCTTATCTATTTATCCTTTAAAGGTAGACGAACGCAAGCTAGACTTGTTTACTTCGGGCACCGTCTTAGGCTTGGTCCGCCAAGCCACTCCGGTCTACGAAAGCTCTACTATGTACCCGAACGTGGAGGGTTCCTTTGGATGACGAGGGCTGTCACTTCCTGCCACCTACCTCTACAAACCGTGGGGCACACAGCAAACAAAGGCGATCTCCGGCCTAGACACCACGTCTATGCTATTGACCGCTACTCTAGCCTCGGCCTAGAGCCGAGTTCGAGAAAGCTAGAGCACTTCTTGCGAAGCGATGATCCCGTAAACAAGTATAACAAGAATTACGTCTAACAAAGATATGTCACGATAGATAAGTAGATCACCACGTATAAATCACCTAAAAGAGTGTTTACACGCCAAGGTAAAAGGAAAGGAAATACTACTCCACTTTATAAAAGGGAGGAACACTCCTTCCTTTTCCTTGCCCTCTCTCCTATTCTACTAAGATACAAGAGGCCCTTGGCCTAAGGATGAGAATTTTGTCTTCTATCTTGATGTTGGTGGTGTGTTGAGAGAGGGGGTATAGCCCTTTATTTATAGCCTTGGAAGGTCGGCAACTTGGAGGCGGTTCCGACGTCGGTGGCATTTAATGCAGGTGGAACCGACCTCCGGACGTCGGTAGTGAACCGCCGAGAGAAAAATGGGCCGGTGGGGCCACCACCACGGTTCGGCCGAACCCAAATCCAGGTCGGCCGAGCCGGGTCGGGCTCCACTGGGTCCGGTCTTCTTCGTGGTGGCTCTCCGTGTTGCTTCCTTCCTTGGTCCAGTTGCTAGGGATAGAGTTGGAGCCTGTTTCTCTGGATTTTGGGCTGAGAGAGTTGTCTTTTATGTCGGGGAAAGTTCGGCAAGTGCGAAGCCCATGTTTTATGCATACTTGTCCCCGTTTTCATATGGATTGCACCTGCACTCACGAATTCACCAAGACTTGTGGAAATGGTTAGATAAAAGCCCTATGTCTACTCTTGGTGGTGGATATGATTTCAAAAGGTGCATAAAGTTGACGGTAAAAATGGATCGTAAGGACCGTCAACAAGACCCCCACACTTAGCTCTTTGCTCGTCCTCGAGTAAAGCTAGTGAGCATAAGCGGGAGCATACTTCTCATGGTATGATGCTAGCATACAAATTATTCCAAGCCATACCTGCACCCGTGAACTTTGATGTGTCTACCATGTAATCTTGGGCGGTTGAGGAATGGAACGGTCATGATTCAAGTCATCATAACTCCCTCTGCTGAGTAACTCGGGTTTTTGATAGATTTTCAAAGTAAAAACATGGCTCATACTCCTCAAATGATCACTCTCAAATCGCTCAATGTTTATGGTTCCTCACCAAGGCATGATTTTCCTCTTTTCATCTTACTTCTACAAAAGGCTTTATGTGGAGCTTGGTAGGGAATGAAAGAGAGGCATACTTGTATCACATATTTTGCTGAACCAAAAGAGTGGATCCATGGAGAATGCAAGTCATACAACCGTGATCAAGATGTGCAAGTGTGTATGAGGGTGGTGTTGTGGAAATTGTACTCCTTTTTGTGTTCATTCTCTCCTTCTCTTTTTGATTGTTCGAGGAGGACATGGCTTATGATTCTTTCTTTCTTTTCTCTTCTTCTTCTTTTTTTTTTTTTTTTTTTTTTTTTTTCAACATGCTCTACTTTTGTATGAGCAGGGATTATTCTTTCTTTTGCATAGCCATGTCTCCGATGATAACTTGAGAGAGAAGGGTAATAATGTGGAGTATTTATTTTGGTGGATGGATGGGCGTATTGCTTAACTTCCGGTGTAGAAGTTTAGCATGTGAGGTGGAGTGTATGTGATCTTGATCATGAGAGTATAACAAGCTTCTCACTAGGGTCACACAATTTTGATAAAGCTCAATGCAATGACAAGCAGCATATGTGTGTAGGCTTTGCAATGTGATCAACATATGGCTTTGGTGGGAATATAAGATCATTGAGGAGCATGAAGCTATAAATTTTAAATTTTTCAAGATAAATACCCAATTACTCTATGCAGGGAGGAGCAAGATTCATCTCATCCAACCATATCACATTCGCCAACAACTTAGATAAACATGGGTTCCTATGAGATTGGTGTTCACAAGCAACAGCATATGATGCGAGGAATAAAGAGTATGCGAGGCCAACCGTCTAGAAGCATGTAGTTTGAGGGAACAATAACGTTCATTTTATTCTTGAGTTAAATTTTAGTGATTGGCTCAAAAGGTTGGTTTAACTCATGAATTGGAGAGATAGAGTAGTGGGGTAGAATGCGCAAACCATCGCCTTGGGTGAAGTGGAGGCCAAGTGGACCATAGGATATTTGATCGAACCAAAGGTTCGGCCAAACCTTGCTTTCTTGTCTCGATGGCTCCACCTTCTTTTGTGTCGATTAGTGCGATGTTGTGCATCATGTTGGTGGGGGAGATCTCAAATGTGTGCGTGATGAAGAACTAAAGAGATCTCCCCCCACACTTGTTCTTGTATCTGCTTTATTTATTCGAAACAAACAAAAACAAAGCGAAGACAAAGAGGACTCTACCGGGGTTAAAGACCGGGGAGCCTAGATTTATTGAATTAAACTTTAGGTGCCTTATGTGTTTGAAACAAAAGAGAGATGAAGCACCTTACTTATTATTTCTTTTTCAAGTGTTATTCGATTTTTTTCATTTTATAATTTTTATTTTATTTTGACATTTTCAAGGTGGAAGAAAAAGGATGCAAGTTGCGATACAAGTTACCTTTGTGGGGGGAGGGAACCTCCCCACACTTGTTCTTTTGCTCATGGCGTTTGATTTGGGGTTGAACCCAATGTGATTGTGGAAGGCCTTTGTGCGGTGTGGCTGTGATGTTGGTGCAATGTTTTGGTGGGGAGATCTCGAACATGTGCGTGATGAAAACTCGAGAGATCTCCCCCACACTTGTTCTCCGCACACTGAGAATCCTGCCAAAAACACTACTCCTGCAAGCAATTTCCTCCAACTTGGAGAGGCAAGGTTAGCTCTCGGAGCACATACAAACAAGGTCCGGGTTAGATGACCAGGACCTCATTTGTACAGCCGAGGAAGAAAGGCACAAGCATGTCATGTGGACCATGTTTGAGTGCGATCATGGGCAAGATATTCCTCGTTGATAAAAACAACTTGGGGCTTAGTGATATGAAAACTTGAAACAGTGTAAGCCCCAACTCTAGGAGTGATATGATAAAACAACGAGGTGCACTCAAGAAGTCCTAATTGCTTGGAAAGTTCTTAACCATTCATGCATTGCATAGGAGGGATTTTGATATCGTTAACCATGGCGAGAGGATTCTAAGCTCATTCCTCATACGAGATATGTCTATGATTGCTTTGAGGAACACAAGTCATAGCAAGCCAACCATGCATCAAGCACAAGAAGGAATAAGATTCATTGCCAATGAGCATGCTTGTGAAGATCGGGAGTTTGTAGGCTCAAAGTTTGATAAGCAATGCTTATGAAAGCCTAGTAGATAGCAAGGATGTATGCATGAAGGGTGATACTCCCTATGGGAGAACCAAAGGGTAGTACCATTGTTTAACTACTACAAGGATGCATGGGAAATCATGTGGTAAGTAGGTGGGAGCCATACTCATCCACACGAATAAAAACCATATCACCCTTGGGCTTCCAATTATTAGCAAAGAATGTGGTCATACCTTTGTTGTGCGAGAGATATCGAATTGAAGTTGTAGGCTTGTTCCTTCATTTCGCACACCACGACAAGGTTGGTGTCGAAAAGGAGTCTTGACATGTTGTTTTCATCAAGGTCCTCCTCCATGGGATCTTCGTGAGGCTCTTCATGCCAACCTTCTCACATTAGGCATGAGCTCAATGGAGGGGACGAGTATGTGTCACGTCGGGGGTGACTTGTGCTTGAACTTGTCGCCTTTTTCAACGTGTTGATGAGCTGATTATTGGCCTTTCTCCTGGCTGCACATAAGAGCAAGAACACAAAAGCGAACTCGAGCACGGGTTATGTTAGTGAAAACCAAATGGATTTCCCGTCGGTTGCCTTTGCAAGGATTTTTTTTTTTTTCGCAACTTAATTTATTAAACAAATAGAAAAAGAAGAGAAAGGAAACCGTTTTCTTAACTTCCGGACGAAAAGCCAAAATGGTTTGTCTCAAAATTGTTTTTCTTTGAGAATAAATTTCTAAAGAAAAAAGAAGAGTTGGAGACGATCGAAGATGGAAGAAGTTTATTTTTGAAGGACTCCAACTATGCAAATAAGAAAACCAAAGAGAAAATCTTTTTCTTAAACTTGAGACAAAATATCGTGGAAAATTGGGGAAATGCGAGAGCAAGAATTTAGCTTTTAAGGGTTCTTGAATGCGGAAGGGATGAAATTGATGAATTCAAACACCCTTGCATCCAAAAAGAAATGAAGTTCAACTTGGTCAACGACCCCACAATGGCTATATGCTTAAAGTCAAGGGGGCTGTGCCAAAATTCCATCAAAACTTTTGCTCAAAGCATTTTCCAAAAGGTTGGCTCAAGTTAAATTTTACCAATCTTATTCTCTCAGATTTTTTTTTTTTTCAAGGAGAAAAAAGAACAAAATAAGAGTTTGGAGAATGATTCCAACAAGGAGGGAGTTTATTTTGGAGAAACTCCAATTATTCAAATGGAAAAACCAAAAGGAGAAGGAAAAATCTTTTTCTTGAACTTGGGGCAAACAATAAAAATTCTCGGAAAATGCAAGAGTAAGAATTTTGGAAGAGGGTGCTTGAGTGGAGTGTAAGTGAAGGCACGAAGCACTCTTGAAAACCAATATAATGAAATGAAGTCCATTTTTGGTTGACAACCCCATGATGGCTATGTATTAGAAAGCCGAGAGGGAGTTGTGCCAAAATTCCTCCAAAATTTTGCTCAAAGCATTTTTTTATAAAAAGGTTTGAAGAATCCCAAAATGGTTTGGAACAATTCAAACATGCAGAAAGCAAATATGCAAGGAATGCGGTGTACGGTGGGAAAACAAACATGCATGTGAAGAACAAATGGTTTGCATTTATTTTTTTTTTTTTTCACCGAGTAAATCAGAAAAAATCCGAATATGCATGTTGAGGAGAAATCAAATATGGAGGAAACAAATATGAGATAACTACCGATTATCCTATCGGCAAGGGCATCATCATTTTAAGTCCGATGAGCAAGACTTTTCTCCATCATCATGATTTGTCAATAAAGTCCCGGAGAAGGACACTGCAAGGTTAGTGCCAACAATATACAAGCACGATATTTGCAATATTTATGATAAACAAAAGTATCTACAACCATCCTAAAGAACATATAGCAAAACAAGGGACCAAGGTGGTTGTGGGCAGCGAAGTGGTGTTGGCACTAACGAGGCATTGACCCTAGAGATTCATGATGTGAGCATGTGTCATGTGGTTGTTCAAAGAAGAAGCTCCCATGCTCATTCAAAGATTCCTCTTTAGATTCTAGAGTCGATGCCTCATGAAATTCCATGGCCCAAGGTTTGTTTTCAAAAAGTTCTTGATCATCATCGAGAACGGTGCGTGAAGGGCCGAGGGGAAAAGGCTCAAATGGTGAAGAGGACCGTTTGGGTTCATAGGCATAAAAGGTTTCGTCAAACTCATCCTCTTCATGGGTGGAAAACTTTGCATCCTCATATAATGAAGACTCGAGCGATCGGGTTCGAGATATGAACTTCACTTGCTCAAGTGGTTCATGATTGTGATGAGGATTCTCCAAAGGATTTTGAGTGGTGGTGGTGGTGAAAACGGTTTTCCCATGATTCTCCGTCATATCCTCCTTATGAAAAGGATTTTTAGGAGGATCGGGAGGAGAAGGAGGTGGCGTCTTTACCCATGTGTAATTCGAGGTGTTTCCAAAATTTTCAAAAATTTCTTCCTCAAACTCAAAAGGGAACTTAAGAGGTTCATCTTCCTCTATCATTGTTCTTGTGTTAGATGAGGACTCGAGTGTTGGGTCTACCATTGTAGGCACCAATTGTTGCGTTTCTTGCACAACGAGTTCCTCATCTTCGACTCCGGCTCTACGAGTAAGTCGGCGGAAAAAGGTGTGTTTTCCACAATTCGATCCAAAAGTTCGTGTGCTTCCGCTATGGTCTTATGAGAAAAAGATCCACCCGCGGCCGTGTCAAGATAAAGTGCGGTATCGTTGCTCAATCCCGAATAAAAGTGTTGTAATAAAACGGGTTCGGGGAGCAACAATTCTGGTCCGGAGTCCGTTAGAGAACAGAACCGAATCCATGCCGCGCTCAAGGTTTCCTTTTCTTCTTGTCGAAAGCTTATTATTTCCGCTCGTAGAGAAGTGATACGAGACACGGGGAAGAATGCTAGACAAAATTTGTCTCGCAATTCTTTCCAATCACCGTTCACTCTCTTAGCGGTGTAAGTGTACCATTGCTTCGCCTTCTCATTGAGAGAGAAGGGAAACAACTTCCACTTCAATGTTTCTTGTGTCATGCCATGGATCAATCGGCATGAACACAAATGTTCAAACTCTCGCAAGTGTTCATAAGGATTTTCATGTTTAAAACCCGAAAAGGATAAACCTCTAATCATCGAAATGTAATCGGGGGAGAACTCATAGCCAGGTGAAGAAATAGGTTGTGATGATGATGGTGGCTCTAAGAGTTCACCCCGTGGAGTGGAGAAAGATTGGATGGTTGGGTGTGACTCCATGATATGTTTTTGTGAAATTTTGAATGTAAGGAAAAATAAAAACAGAACGGTAAGTAAGATAGATTACGAGGGCAAACCTGATTCGTTACAAAGATAACAACCGCTCCCCGGCAACGGCGCCGAGAAATGCTTGTTGGTATTTCTTACGTCACGAATAAATCCGCAAGCGCACGGAATACCGTTGTAGCACTTCACCGGGAGTATTCCAAGGTATCGTATTTATATCCGCGAGGGAACGGAGTATTTCTGCAACAAGGTTAGTTTACCCAAGGACAACCAAGACAACGTAGCAAAATAGGGTCGAGAGGGTGACTCTTATCTATTTATCCTTTAAAGGTAGACGAACGCAAGCTAGACTTGTTTACTTCGGGCACCGTCTTAGGCTTGGTCCGCCAAGCCACTCCGATCTACGAAAGCTCTACTATGTACCCGAACGTGGAGGGTTCCTTTGGATGACAGGGCTGTCACTTCCTGCCACCTACCTCTACAAACCGTGGGGCACACAGCAAACAAAGGCGATCTCCAGCCTAGACACCACGTCTATGCTATTGACCGCTACTCTAGCCTCGGCCTAGAACCGAGTTCGAAAGCTAGAGCACTTCTTGCGAAGCGATGATCCCGTAAACAAGTATAACAAGAATTACGTCTAACAAAGATATGTCACGATAGATAAGTAGATCACCACGTATAAATCACCTAAAAGAGTGTTTACACGCCAAGGTAAAAGGAAAGGAAATACTACTCCACTTTATAAAAGGGAGGAACACTCCTTCCTTTTCCTTGCCCTCTCTCCTATTCTACTAAGATACAAGAGGCCCTTGGCCTAAGGATGAGAATTTTGTCTTCTATCTTGATGTTGGTGGTGTGTTGAGAGAGGGGGTATAGCCCTTTATTTATAGCCTTGGAAGGTCGGCAACTTGGAGGCGGTTCTCGACGTCGGTGGCATTTAATGCAGGTGGAACCGACCTCCGGACGTCGGTAGTGAACCGCCGAGAGAAAAATGGGCCGGTGGGGCCACCACCACGGTTCGGCCGAACCCAAATCCGAGGTCGGCCGAGCGGGCTGGGCCCACCGGGTCCGGTCTTCTTCGTGGTGGCTCTCCGTGTTGCTTCCTTCCTTGGTCCAGTTGCTAGGGATAGAGTTGGAGCCTGTTTCTCTGGATTTTGGGCTGAGAGAGTTGTCTTTTATGTCGGGGAAAGTTCGGCAAGTGCGAAGCCCATGTTTTATGCATACTTGTCCCCGTTTTCATATGGATTGCACCTGCACTCACGAATTCACCAAGACTTGTGGAAATGGTTAGATAAAAGCCCTATGTCTACTCTTGGTGGTGGATATGATTTCAAAAGGTGCATAAAGTTGACGGTAAAAATGGATCGTAAGGACCGTCAACACTACTCCACCTCTTAGTCACTACGGGCGAGGTAGAAATGCTTGGTTTGCAAAATGCGAACCCCTTTGCGACTCGAAGCTTCATTTTGTTTAAAGAAAGTGCCACTCACCGCTCTTAGCCGCGAGGGGCGAAGTAGAAATGCTTTGACCAAAAATGTGAGCCCCTTTACGACTCAATGCTTCGTTCTGTTTTAAGAAAACGCTACTCACCCCTGTTGGCCGCAACGGGCGAAGTAGAAACGCTTCGAACGGAAATGGTGAGCACCTTTGCGACTCAACGCATCGTTTTGTTTAAAGAAAACGCTACTCCCCCTCCTAGCCGCGAGGGGCGAAGTAGAAACATTTTGCATGAAAAACACGAGCCCGTTTGCGAATCAATGCTTCGTTTTGTTAAAAGAAAGCGCTACTCCCCCCCCCCACCTCTTAGGCGCGAGGGGCGAAGTAGAAACGCTTCAAACGGAAAATGCAAGCCCCTTTGTGGCTCAACGCTTCATTTTGTTTAAACAAAATGCTACTCCCCCTCTTAGCCGTGAGGGGCAACGTATAAACGCTTAAAACGAAAAACGTGAGCCCCTTTGCGGCTCAATGCTTCCTTTTGTTTAAAGAAAACTCTACTCACACCTCTTGGTTGTGAGCTATGAAGTAGAAGCGCTTCAAATGAAATACGTGAGCCAATTTGACGCTCAAAGCATCGTTTTGTTTAAAGAAAATGCTACTCCCCCTCTTAGCCATGAGGGGCACGGTAGAAATGCTTCGAACAAAAAAGGTGAGTCCCATTGTGGCTCAACACTTCCTTTTGTTTAAAGAAAACGCTACTCACTCATCTTAGCCGTGAGCTGCAAAGTAGAAATGCTTGGAACGACAAACGCGAGCCCCTGTGTGGCTCAACGCTTCGTTTTATTTAAAGAAAACGCTATTCACCACTATTAGCCGCAAATGGCGAAGTAGAAACCCTTTGAGCGAACAATGTGAGCCCCTTTGCGACTCAATACTTCATTTTTTAAAACAAAATGCTACTCCACCTCTTAGTCACTACGGGCGAGGTAGAAATGCTTCGTTTGAAAAATGCGAACCCCTTTGCGACTCGAAGCTTCATTTTGTTTAAAGAAAATGCCACTCACCGCTCTTAGCCGCGAGGGGCGAAGTAGAAATGCTTTGACCAAAAATGTGAGCCCCTTTACGACTCAATGCTTCGTTCTGTTTTAAGAAAACGCTACTCACCCTCGTTGGCCGCAAGCGGCGAAGTAGAAACGCTTCGAACGGAAATGGTGAGCACCTTTGCGACTCAACGCATCGTTTTGTTTAAAGAAAACGCTACTCCCCCTCCTAGCCGCGAGGGGTGAAGTAGAAACATTTTGCATGAAAAACACGAGCCCGTTTGCGAATCAATGCTTCGTTTTGTTAAAAGAAAGCGCTACTCCCCCCCACCTCTTAGGCGCGAGGGCGAAGTAGAAACGCTTCAAACGGAAAATGCAAGCCCCTTTGTGGCTCAACGCTTCATTTTGTTTAAACAAAATGCTACTCCCCCTCTTAGCCGCGATGGGCAACGTATAAACGCTTAAAACGAAAAACGTGAGCCCCTTTGCGGCTCAATGCTTCCTTTTGTTTAAAGAAAACTCTACTCACACCTCCTGGTTGTGAGCTACGAAGTAGAAACGCTTCAAATGAAAGACGTGAGCCCATTTGACGCTCAACGCATCGTTTTGTTTAAAGAAAATGCTACTCCCCCTCTTAGCCATGAGGGGCAAGGTAGAAATGCTTCGAACAAAAAAGGTGAGTCCCATTGTGGCTCAACACTTCGTTTTGTTTAAAGAAAACGCTACTCGACTCATCTTAGCCGTGAGCTGCAAAGTAGAAATGCTTGGAACGACAAACGCGAGCCCCTGTGTGGCTCAACGCTTCGTTTTATTTAAAGAAAATGCTATTCACCACTATTAGCCGCAAATGGCGAAGTAGAAACAGTTTGAGCGAACAATGTGAGCCCCTTTGCAACTCAATACTTCATTTTTTTAAACAAAACGCTACTCCACCTCTTAGTCACTACGGGCGAGGTAGAAATGCTTCGTTTGAAAAATGCGAACCCCTTTGCGACTCGAAGCTTCATTTTGTTTAAAGAAAATGCCACGCACCCCTCTTAGCCGTGAGGGGCGAAGTAGAAATGCTTTGACCAAAAATGTGAGCCCCTTTGCGACTCAATGCTTCCTTTTGTTTAAAGAAAACTCTACTCACACCTCTTGGTTGTGAGCTACGAAGTAGCAACGCTTCAAATGAAAGACGTGAGCCCATTTGACGCTCAACGCATCGTTTTGTTTAAAGAAAATGCTACTCCCCCTCTTAGCCATGAGGGGCAAGGTAGAAATGCTTCGAACAAAAAAGGTGAGTCCCATTGTGGCTCAACACTTCGTTTTGTTTAAAGAAAACGCTACTCACTCATCTTAGCCGTGAGCTGCAAAGTAGAAATGCTTGGAACGACAAACGCGAGCCCTCGTGTGGCTCAACGCTTCGTTTTATTTAAAGAAAACGCCATTCATCACTATTAGCCGCAAATGGCGAAGTAGAAACGCTTTGAGCGAATAATGTGAGCCCCTTTGCGACTCAATGCATCGTTTTGTTTAAAAGAAAATGCTGCTCCCCCTCCTAGCCACGAGGTACGAAGTAGAAACGCTTCAAATGAAAAATACGAGCCCCTTTGCGACTCAATGCTTCATTTTTTTAAACAAAACGCTACTCCACCTCTTAGCCACTATGGAAGAGGTAGAAATGGGTGAGGTAGAAATGCTTCGTTTGAAAAATGCGAACCCCTTTGCGACTCGAAGCTTCATTTTGTTTAAAGAAAATGCCACTCACCCCTCTTAGCCGTGAGGGGCGAAGTAGAAATGCTTTGACCAAAAATGTGAGCCCCTTTGCGACTCAATGCTTCGTTCCGTTTTAAGAAAACGCTACTCACCCTCGTTGGTCGCAATCGGCGAAGTAGAAAGGCTTCGAACGGAAATGGTGAGCACCTTTGCGACTCAACGCATCGTTTTGTTTAAAGAAAACGCTACTCCCCCTCGTAGCCGCGAGGCGCGAAGTAGAAACATTTTGAATGAAAAACACGAGCCCGTTTGCGAATCAATGCTTCGTTGTGTTAAAAGAAAGCGCTACTCCCCCCGCCCCCCTCTTAGGCGCGAGGGGCGAAGTAGAAACGCTTCAAACGGAAAATGCAAGCCCCTTTGTGGCTCAACGCTTCATTTTGTTTAAACAAAATGCTACTCCTCCCTCTTAGCCGCGAGGGGCAACGTATAAACGCTTAAAACAAAAAACGTGAGCCCCTTTGCGGCTCAATGCTTCCTTTTGTTTAAAGAAAACTCTACTCACACCTCTTGGTTGTGAGCTACGAAGTAGAAACGCTTCAAATGAAAGACGTGAGCCCATTTGACGCTCAACGCATCGTTTTGTTTAAAGAAAATGCTACTCCCCCTCTTAGCCATGAGGGGCAAGGTAGAAATGCTTCGAACAAAAAAGGTGAGTCCCATTGCGGCTCAACACTTCGTTTTGTTTAAAGAAAACACTACTCACTCATCTTAGCCGTGAGCTGCAAAGTAGAAATGCTTGGAACGACAAACGCGAGCCCTCGTGTGGCTCAACGCTTCGTTTTATTTAAAGAAAACGCTATTCACCACTATTAGCCGCAAATGGTGAAGTAGAAACACTTTGAGCGAACAATGTGAGCCCCTTTGCGACTCACTGCTTCATTTTTTAAAACAAAACACTACTCCACCTCTTAGTCACTACGGCCGAGGTTGAAATGCTTCGTTTGAAAAATGCGAACCCCTTTGCGACTCGAAGCTTCATTTTGTTTAAAGAAAATGCCACTCACCCCTCTTAGCCGCGAGGGGCGAAGTAGAAATGCTTTGACCAAAAATGTGAGCCCCTTTACGACTCAATGCTTCGTTCTGTTTTAAGAAAACGCTACTCACCCTCGTTGGCCGCAACGGCGAAGTAGAAACGCTTCGAACGGAAATGGTGAGCACCTTTGCGACTCAACGCATCGTTTTGTTTAAAGAAAACGCTACTCCCCCTCCTAGCCGCGAGGGGTGAAGTAGAAACATTTTGCATGAAAAACACGAGCCCGTTTGCGAATCAATGCTTCGTTTTGTTAAAAGAAAGCGCTACTCCCCCCCCCCACCTCTTAGGCGCGAGGGCGAAGTAGAAACGCTTCAAACGGAAAATGCAAGCCCCTTTGTGGCTCAACGCTTCATTTTGTTTAAACAAAATGCTACTCCCCCTCTTAGCCGCGATGGGCAACGTATAAACGCTTAAAACGAAAAACGTGAGCCCCTTTGCGGCTCAATGCTTCCTTTTGTTTAAAGAAAACTCTACTCACACCTCTTGGTTGTGAGCTACGAAGTAGAAACGCTTCAAATGAAAGACGTGAGCCCATTTGACGCTCAACGCATCGTTTTGTTTAAAGAAAATGCTACTCCCCCTCTTAGCCATGAGGGGCAAGGTAGAAATGCTTCGAACAAAAAAGGTGAGTCCCATTGTGGCTCAACACTTCGTTTTGTTTAAAGAAAACGCTACTCGACTCATCTTAGCCGTGAGCTGCAAAGTAGAAATGCTTGGAACGACAAACGCGAGCCCTCGTGTGGCTCAACGCTTCGTTTTATTTAAAGAAAATGCTATTCACCACTATTAGCCGCAAATGGCGAAGTAGAAACACTTTGAGCGAACAATGTGAGCCCCTTTGCAACTCAATACTTCATTTTTTTAAACAAAACGCTACTCCACCTCTTAGTCACTACGGGCGAGGTAGAAATGCTTCGTTTGAAAAATGCGAACCCCTTTGCGACTCGAAGCTTCATTTTGTTTAAAGAAAATGCCACGCACCCCTCTTAGCCGTGAGGGGCGAAGTAGAAATGCTTTGACCAAAAATGTGAGCCCCTTTGCGACTCAATGCTTCCTTTTGTTTAAAGAAAACTCTACTCACACCTCTTGGTTGTGAGCTACGAAGTAGCAACGCTTCAAATGAAAGACGTGAGCCCATTTGACGCTCAACGCATCGTTTTGTTTAAAGAAAATGCTACTCCCCCTCTTAGCCATGAGGGGCAAGGTAGAAATGCTTCGAACAAAAAAGGTGAGTCCCATTGTGGCTCAACACTTCGTTTTGTTTAAAGAAAACGCTACTCACTCATCTTAGCCGTGAGCTGCAAAGTAGAAATGCTTGGAACGACAAACGCGAGCCCCCGTGTGGCCCAACGCTTCGTTTTATTTAAAGAAAACGCCATTCATCACTATTAGCCGCAAATGGCGAAGTAGAAACGCTTTGAGCGAATAATGTGAGCCCCTTTGCGACTCAATGCATCGTTTTGTTTAAAAGAAAATGCTGCTCCCCCTCCTAGCCACGAGGTACGAAGTAGAAACGCTTCAAATGAAAAATACGAGCCCCTTTGCGACTCAATGCTTCATTTTTTTAAACAAAACGCTACTCCACCTCTTAGCCACTATGGAAGAGGTAGAAATGGGTGAGGTAGAAATGCTTCGTTTGAAAAATGCGAACCCCTTTGCGACTCGAAGCTTCATTTTGTTTAAAGAAAATGCCACTCACCCCTCTTAGCCGTGAGGGGCGAAGTAGAAATGCTTTGACCAAAAATGTGAGCCCCTTTGCGACTCAATGCTTCGTTCTGTTTTAAGAAAACGCTACTCACCCCTGTTGGTCGCAATCGGCGAAGTAGAAAGGCTTCGAACGGAAATGGTGAGCACCTTTGCGACTCAACGCATCGTTTTGTTTAAAGAAAACGCTACTCCCCCTCGTAGCCGCGAGGCGCGAAGTAGAAACATTTTGAATGAAAAACACGAGCCCGTTTGCGAATCGATGCTTCGTTGTGTTAAAAGAAAGCGCTACTCCCCCCGCCCCCCCCTCTTAGGCGCGAGGGCGAAGTAGAAACGCTTCAAACGGAAAATGCAAGCCCCTTTGTGGCTCAACGCTTCATTTTGTTTAAACAAAATGCTACTCCTCCCTCTTAGCCGCGAGGGGCAACGTATAAACGCTTAAAACAAAAAACGTGAGCCCCTTTGCGGCTCAATGCTTCCTTTTGTTTAAAGAAAACTCTACTCACACCTCTTGGTTGTGAGCTACGAAGTAGAAACGCTTCAAATGAAAGACGTGAGCCCATTTGACGCTCAACGCATCGTTTTGTTTAAAGAAAATGCTACTCCCCCTCTTAGCCATGAGGGGCAAGGCAGAAATGCTTCGAACAAAAAAGGTGAGTCCCATTGCGGCTCAACACTTCGTTTTGTTTAAAGAAAACACTACTCACTCATCTTAGCCGTGAGCTGCAAAGTAGAAATGCTTGGAACGACAAACGCGAGCCCTCGTGTGGCTCAACGCTTCGTTTTATTTAAAGAAAACGCTATTCACCACTATTAGCCGCAAATGGTGAAGTAGAAACACTTTGAGCGAACAATGTGAGCCCCTTTGCGACTCACTCGCTTCATTTTTTTAAACAAAACACTACTCCACCTCTTAGTCACTACGGCCAAGGTTGAAATGCTTCGTTTGAAAAATGCGAACCCCTTTGCGACTCGAAGCTTCATTTTGTTTAAAGAAAATGCCACTCACCCCTCTTAGCCGCGAGGGGCGAAGTAGAAATGCTTTGACCAAAAATGTGAGCCCCTTTACGACTCAATGCTTCGTTCTGTTTTAAGAAAACGCTACTCACCCTCGTTGGCCGCAACGGGCGAAGTAGAAACGCTTCGAACGGAAATGGTGAGCACCTTTGCGACTCAACGCATCGTTTTGTTTAAAGAAAACGCTACTCCCCCTCCTAGCCGCGAGGGTGAAGTAGAAACATTTTGCATGAAAAACACGAGCCCATTTGCGAATCAATGCTTCGTTTTGTTAAAAGAAAGCGCTACTCCCCCCCCCACCTCTTAGGCGCGCGGGCGAAGTAGAAACGCTTCAAACGGAAAATGCAAGCCCCTTTGTGGCTCAACGCTTCATTTTGTTTAAACAAAATGCTACTCCCCCTCTTAGCCGCGAGGGGCAACGTATAAACGCTTAAAACGAAAAACGTGAGCCCCTTTGCGGCTCAATGCTTCCTTTTGTTTAAAGAAAACTCTACTCACACCTCTTGGTTGTGAGCTACGAAGTAGAAACGCTTCAAATGAAAGACGTGAGCCCATTTGACGCTCAACGCATCGTTTTGTTTAAAGAAAATGCTACTCCCCCTCTTAGCCATGAGGGGCAAGGTAGAAATGCTTCGAACAAAAAAGGTGAGTCCCATTGTGGCTCAACACTTCGTTTTGTTTAAAGAAAACGCTACTCACTCATCTTAGCCGTGAGCTGCAAAGTAGAAATGCTTGGAACGACAAACGCGAGCCCTCGTGTGGCTCAACGCTTCGTTTTATTTAAAGAAAATGCTATTCACCACTATTAGCCGTAAATGGCGAAGTAGAAACACTTTGAGCGAACAATGTGAGCCCCTTTGCGACTCAATACTTCATTTTTTAAAACAAAACGCTACTCCACCTCTTAGTCACTACGGGCGATGTAGAAATGCTTCGTTTGAAAAATGCGAACCCCTTTGCGACTCGAAGCTTCATTTTGTTTAAAGAAAATGCCACTCACCCCTCTTAGCCGCGAGGGGCGAAGTAGAAATGCTTTGACCAAAAATGTGAGCTCCTTTGCGACTCAATGCTTCGTTCTGTTTTAAGAAAACGCTACTCACCCTCGTTGGTCGCAATCGGCGAAGTAGAAAGGCTTCGAACGGAAATGGTGAGCACCTTTGCGACTCAACGCATCGTTTTGTTTAAAGAAAACGCTACTCCCCCTCCTAGCCGCGAGGGGTGAAGTAGAAACATTTTGCATGAAAAACACGAGCCCATTTGCGAATCAATGCTTCGTTTTGTTAAAAGAAAGCGCTACTCCCCCCCCTACCTCTTAGGCGCGAGGGCGAAGTAGAAACGCTTCAAACGGAAAATGCAAGCCCCTTTGTGGCTCAACGCTTCATTTTGTTTAAACAAAATGCTACTACGCCTCTTAGCCGCGAGGGGCAACGTATAAACGCTTAAAACGAAAAACGTGAGCCCCTTTGCGGCTCAATGCTTCCTTTTGTTTAAAGAAAACTCTACTCACACCTCTTGGTTGTGAGCTACGAAGTAGAAACGCTTCAAATGAAAGACGTGAGCCCATTTGACGCTCAACGCATCGTTTTGTTTAAAGAAAATGCTACTCCCCCTCTTAGCCATGAGGGGCAAGGTAGAAATGCTTCGAACAAAAAAGGTGAGTCCCATTGTGGCTCAACACTTCGTTTTGTTTAAAGAAAACGCTACTCACTCATCTTAGCCGTGAGCTGCAAAGTAGAAATGCTTGGAACGACAAACGCGAGCCCTCGTGTGGCTCAACGCTTCGTTTTATTTAAAGAAAATGCTATTCACCACTATTAGCCGCAAATGGCGAAGTAGAAACACTTTGAGCGAACAATGTGAGCCCCTTTGCGACTCAATACTTCATTTTTTAAACAAAACGCTACTCCACCTCTTAGTCACTACGGGCGAGGTAGAAATGCTTCGTTTGAAAAATGCGAACCCCTTTGCGACTCGAAGCTTCATTTTGTTTAAAGAAAATGCCACTCACCCCTCTTAGCCGCGAGGGGCGAAGTAGAAATGCTTTGACCAAAAATGTGAGCCCCTTTGCGACTCAATGCTTCGTTCTGTTTTAAGAAAACGCTACTCACCCTCGTTGGTCGCAATCGGCGAAGTAGAAAGGCTTCGAACGGAAATGGTGAGCACCTTTGCGACTCAACGCATCGTTTTGTTTAAAGAAAACGCTACTCCCCCTCGTAGCCGCGAGGGCGAAGTAGAAACATTTTGAATGAAAAACACGAGCCCGTTTGCGAATCGATGCTTCGTTTTGTTAAAAGAAAGCGCTACTCCCCCCCTCTTAGGCGCGAGGGGCGAAGTAGAAACGCTTCAAACGGAAAATGCAAGCCCCTTTGTGGCTCAACGCTTCATTTTGTTTAAACAAAATGCTACTCCTCCCTCTTAGCCGCGAGGGGCAACGTATAAACGCTTAAAACAAAAAACGTGAGCCCCTTTGCGGCTCAATGCTTCCTTTTGTTTAAAGAAAACTCTACTCACACCTCTTGGTTGTGAGCTACGAAGTAGAAACGCTTCAAATGAAAGACATGAGCCCATTTGACGCTCAACGCATCGTTTTGTTTAAAGAAAATGCTACTCCCCCTCTTAGCCATGAGGGGCAAGGTAGAAATGCTTCGAACAAAAAAGGTGAGTCCCATTGTGGCTCAACACTTCGTTTTGTTTAAAGAAAACGCTACTCACTCATCTTAGCCGTGAGCTGCAAAGTAGAAATGCTTGGAACGACAAACGCGAGCCCTCGTGTGGCTCAACGCTTCGTTTTATTTAAAGAAAACGCTATTCACCACTATTAGCCGCAAATGGCGAAGTAGAAATGCTTTGAGCGAACAATGTGAGCCCCTTTGCGACTCAATGCTTCAATTTTTTAAACAAAACGCTACTCCATCTCTTAGCCACTACGGGCGAGGTAGAAATGCTTCGTTTGAAAAATGCGAACCCCTTTGCGACTCAAAGCTTCATTTTGTTTAAAGAAAATGCCACTCACCCCTCTTAGCCGCGAGGGCGAAGTAGAAATGCTCGACCAAAAATGTGAGCCCCTTGGCGACTCAACGCTTCGTTCTGTTTTAAGAAAACGCTACTCACCCTCGTTAGCCACAACGGGCGAAGTAGAAACGCTTCGAACGGAAATCGTGAGCCCCTTTGCGACTCAATGCATCGTTTTCTTTAAAGAAAATGCTACTCCCCCTCCTAGCCGTGAGGGGCGAAGTAGAAACGCTTCGAATGAAAAACACGAGCCCATTTGTGGCTCAACGCATCATTTTGTTTAAAGAAAATGCTACTCCCCCTGTTAGCCTTTAGGGGCAATGTAGAAATTCTTCAAACGAAAGCCGTGAGCCCCATTGTGGCTTAACACTTCGTTTTGTTTAAATAAAATGCTACTCACCCATCTTAGCCGTGAGCTGCGAAGTAGAAATGCTTGGTACAACAAACACGAGCCCTTTTGCGGCTCAACGCTTCATTTTGTTTGGAGAAAATGCTACTCCCCCTCTTAGCTGCGAGGGACGAAGTAGAAATGCTTCGAACGGAAAACGCGAGCCCCTTTGCGACTCAACACTTTGTTTCGTTTAAAGAAAACGCTACTCCACCTCATAGAGATGACGGGAGAGGTACAGATGCTTCGGATGAAAAATGCGAGCCCCTTTGCGACTCAATGCTTCATTTTTTTAAACAAAACGCTAATCCACCTCTTAGCCACTATGGGAGAGGTAGAAATGGGCGAGGTAGAAATGCTTCGTTTGAAAAATGTGAACCCCTTTGCGACTCAAAGCTTCATTTTGTTTAAAGAAAATGCCACTCACCCCTCTTAGCCGCGAGGGGCGAAGTAGAAATGCTTTGACAAAAAATGTGAGCCCCTTTGCGACTCAACGCTTCGTTCTGTTTTAAGAAAAGGCTACTCACCCTCGTTAGCCACAACGGGCGAAGTAGAAACGCTTCGAACGGAAATCGTGAGCCCCTTTGCGACTCAATGCATCGTTTTCCTTAAAGAAAATGCTACTCCCCCTCCTAGCCGTGAGGGGCGAAGTAGAAACGCTTCGAATGAAAAACACGAGCCCATTTGCGGCTCAACGCATCATTTTGTTTAAAGAAAATGCTACTCCCCCTGTTAGCCATTAGGGGCAATGTAGAAATTCTTCAAACAAAAACTGTGAGCCCCATTGTGGCTCAACACTTCGTTTTGTTTAAATAAAACGCTACTCACCCATCTTAGCCGTGAGCTGCGAAGTAGAAATGCTTGGAACAACAAACACGAGCCCTTTTGCGGCTCAACGCTTGATTTTGTTTGGAGAAAATGCTACTCCCCCTCTTAACTGCGAGGAACAAAGTAGAAATGCTTCGAACGGAAAACGCGAGCCCCTTTGCGACTCAACACTTCGTTTCGTTTAAAGAAAACGCTACTCCACCTCATAGAGACGACGGGAGAGGTACGGATGCTTCGGATGAAAAATGCGAGCCCCTTTGCGACTCAAAGCTTCGATTTGATTAAACAAAATGCTAGTCACCCCTCTTAGCCGCGAGGGCTCATACCCTTTCGGGGCTTCTAATCTGGACCGTCGGTCCGGATCTTGCGGCCAAGATTTCTCCGGCCGGGTCGGGTCGCCGGCGGCGAACGGGGTGCGGTGGCGCGCCATTGGAGCTCGCCGGAGTTGGCCGCTAGGGCGCTCCGGTGCGCGATTTTCAATGGGGACAGGGGGCAATTGGAGAGGGGATCGAGGCGAACCTCACCAAGGGGTCGCGCGAGGGCAGAGGCGGCCGGAGACGGCTCACGACGGCGAGGTGTTCGCGGCTAGCTCCGACGGCGTCGTGGAGGCTTTCCGGTGAGGGAGCTTCAACGAGAACCAGTCCGGCGGGGAGGTGCGGCCCTGCGGTCGACGTCAAGGCGACTAACGCGTCCGAGACGGCTTGATTGCGGCGGCCGTCGAGGTCGATCGGGCGGCGGTGATGGAGGCGGCGGCGTGGGACGATGCGGAGGCGTGCGTGGCGGTGCGTGAGCGGAAAAGAACGCGCGGGGTGCGGAGCCCGCAGATTTATAGGCGGGTGAGACTTCCCCCGGCGTGGCGCGCACGCCGAGGTTGGCCGGAGCGTCTAGGGTTTCGGTTGCGACGCGGGCCCGAGCTTGGGCGGGCCTGCAGGGGCTGGCTTGGGCTGGCGGGGGCTAGGGCACCGGCGGGAACAGGCCGGGCTGCGGGAGCTGGGGTGAGGCAGCCGGTAAGAAGAGAGGGAGAGAGAGTTGGGCTGGGGAGTTTCGGCCCAAGTGGCCTAGGGTTTGGTTCTTTTCTTTTCTTATTTTATTTCCTTCCTATTCTATTTCTAATAGCTAACTAAATACAAATAAATCTATTTGAATTTTCAAACGAAATATTCACACAATAAAGACCAAATGTAACTAATCCACATGCATGCATTTCAGTCAAAATATAATCTATATTAATTAATTTATATTTAGGAAAAAAAAGGCTTTTACATAGAAGGGCTTTTAAAGCCAAACCTCATCAAATAAAGATAAACATTTTACTTGTTTGGAAATGCCTTAGAACCAAAACAAAATAAAATACTTTAAACAAAAATAAATATTATTTCATAAATTCTTTTATAAAACACATATTCTCAAATCGAGTATATTTATGAAGCAACATTTGCATAAAACGAAGACATTTATTTGATAAGCCTTTTTCACCCATTTAAAGTATTTAACTATAAATCATATTAAAGTATTTCTCAAAGAAAAATCTTTTATAAATCAAAGTTTAATTAGTTTTGGAAATAGCTCCTTTTTCTCACATGAAATGATAACGCCCTCATTTTGTTTTCAAAATGAAATACCTCGTATAAAATAATGGTTGTAGAAAGAAACTTGTTTTCATAAATCAAATATAATTGTTTATTAATTTATTTCATAAATCAAAAGTATTTCTTAAATAAATGTTTCCTTAGATCAAACTTTATTTATCTTTCAAAAACCACTCTTTGGTTCACATAAAATGATAACATGCTTCTCTTTTTCTCGCAAATGGAAATTACCTTGTGTGAAATATTGCTCTCTAAAATAATCAAATAAAATCTTTGTATTAAGTCATTTTCACAACCACAACAAATCATAGATATATTTGGGAAATTCAACAAAGAAACTTTATATAAATAAAATAATTGTTTGAGTTTAAAAGATAACTCTTCCTCTTAAAGAAGAAAGAAAGAGAAATATATTTATAATATTATCCTTTAGATAATATTTAAATATGCTTTAAAAAAAGTTTTAAAATTTTGTGAATTTCAGGCACAATCCAGAATGTGAAATTCCGGGTGTTATAAAAACGCTACTCACCACTATTAGCCGCAAATGGCGAAGTAGAAACGCTTTGAGTGAATAACGTGAGCCCCTTTGAGACTCAACGCATCGTTTTGTTTAAAGAAAATGCTACTCCCCGCTCCTAGCCACGAGGTGCGAAGTAGAAACGCTTCGAATGAAAAACACGAGCCCCTTTGCGACTCGGTGTTTCGTTTTGTTTAAACAAACGCTACTCTACCTCTTAGCCACTATGGGCGAGGTAGAAATACTTCGTTTGAAAAACGTGAACCCCGTTGCGACTCAAAGCTTCATTTTGTTTAAAGAAAAATCTACTCACCCCTCTTACCCGCGAGGGGCGAAGTGGAAATGCTTCGACCAAAAATGTGAGCCCCTTTGCGACTCAACGCTTCGTTTTATTTTAAGAAAACGCTACTCACTACTGTTAGCCAAAATGGGCGAAGTAGAAACGCTTGGAACGGAAATCGTAGGCCCCTTTGCGACTCAATGCTTTGTTTTGTTTAAAGAAAATGCTACTCCACCTCTTAGCCACTATGGGCAAGGTAGATATGTTTCAAATGAAAAACGTGAGCTCCTTTGTGACTCAACACTTTGTTTTATTTAAAGAAAACGCTACTCACCACTATTAGCCGCAACGGGCTAAGTAGAAATGCTTCGTTCGAAAAATGTGAGACCATTTCGACTCAACACATCGTCTTGTTTAAAGAAAACACTATTGCCCCCTTTTAGCCGCGAGGGCGAAGTAGAAACGCTTCGAATGAAAAACGCGAATCCCTTTGCGACTCAATGCTTGGTTTTGTTTAAAGAAAACGCTAGTCCTCCTCTAAGCCATTATGGGCGAGGTAGAAATGCTTTGTATGAAAAACGCGAGCCCCTTTTTGACTCAAATCTTCGTTTTGTTTAAAGAGAACGCTACTCCACCTCTTAGCCATAAGGGCAGAGGTACAAATGCTTCGAATGAAAAACGCGAGCCCCTTTGCGACTCAAAGCTTTGTTTTGTTTAAAGAAACGCTACTCATCCTGCTTAGCCACCAGGGGCGAAGTAGAAACACTTCGAACGAAAACGTGAGCCCCTTTGCGACGGAACGCTTCGTTTTGTTTAAAGAAAACGCTACTCACCCCTGTTATCCACAACGGGCAAAGTAGAAATGCTTTGAACAAAAAACGTGAGCCCCTTTGTGACTCGAAGCTTCGTTTTGTTTGAAGAAAACACTACTCACCCCTCTTAGCTGCGAGGGACAAACTAGATACTCTTCGAAGAAAACATGAGCACCTTTGCGACTCAACGCTTCGTTTTGTTTAAAGAAAACGCTACTCACCACTATTAGCCGTAACGAGCGAAGTAGAAACGCTTCGAACGAACAACGTGAGCCCCTCTCGCGACTCAAAGCATTGTTTTGTTTAATGAAAACGCTACTCCCCCTCCTAGCCGCGAGGTGCGAAGTAGAAATGCTTCGAATGAAAAACACAAGCCCCTTTGCGACTCAATGCATCGTTTTGTTTAAAGAAAATGTTACTCCACCTCTTAGCCACTTTGGGCGAGGTACAAAATGCTTCGTATGAAAAACACAAACCCCTTTGCGACTCAAAACTTGGTTTTGTTTAAAGAAAACGCTACTCACCCCTCTTAACCGCGAGGGCGAAGTAGAAACGCCTCGAACGAAGACGTAAGCCCCTTTGCGACTCAAGCTTTGTTTTGTTTAAAGAAAACGCTACTCCCCCTCTTAGCCGCAAGAGGCGAAGTAGAAATGCTTCGAACGAGAAACACAAGCCCCTTTGCGACTCAATGCTTCGTTTTGTTTAAACAAAATGCTACTCCTCCTCTTAGCCACTATGGGCTAGGTAGAAATGCTTCGTATGAAAAAACGCGAACCCCTTTGCGACTCAAAGCTTCATTTTGTTTAAAGAAAATGCTACTCACCCCTCTTAGTCGTGAGGGGCGAAGTAGAAATGCTTCGACCGAAAACGTGAGCCCCTTTGCGACTCAACTCTTTGTTTTGTTTTAAGAAAACGCTACTCCCTCCTCCTCGCAGCGAGGGGCGAAGTAGAAACGCTTCGAATGAAAAACGCGAGCCCCTTTGCAACTCAAACCTTCGTTTTGTTTAAACAAATCACTACTCACCCCTCATAGCCGTGAGGGGCGAAGTATAAACGCTTCGAACGAAGAAGTGAGCCCCTTTGCGACTCAACGCTTTGTTTTGTTTTAAGAAAACGCTACTAACTCCTCTTAGCCGCGACGGGCGAAGTAGAAAAGCTTCGAACGGAAGCCGTGAGCCCTTTTGGGAGCCGAGCAAATCATTTTGTTTAAAGAAAGCGCTACTCCACCCTCCTAGCCACGAGGGGCGAAGTAGAAACACTTCGAACGAAAACGTGAGCCCCTTTGCGACGGAACGCTTCGTTTTGTTTAAAGAAAACGCTACTCACCCCTGTTATCCACAACGGGCAAAGTAGAAATGCTTTGAACAAAAAACGTGAGCCCCTTTGTGACTCGAAGCTTCGTTTTGTTTAAAGAAAACACTACTCACCCCTCTTAGCTGCGAGGGACAAACTAGATACTCTTCGAAGAAAACATGAGCACCTTTGCGACTCAACGCTTCGTTTTGTTTAAAGAAAACGCTACTCACCACTATTAGCCGTAACGAGCGAAGTAGAAACGCTTCGAACGAACAACGTGAGCCCCTCTGCGACTCAAAGCATTGTTTTGTTTAATGAAAACGCTACTCCCCCTCCTAGCCGCGAGGTGCGAAGTAGAAATGCTTCGAATGAAAAACACAAGCCCCTTTGCGACTCAATGCTTCGTTTTGTTTAAAGAAAATGTTACTCCACCTCTTAGCCACTTTGGGCGAGGTACAAAATGCTTCGTATGAAAAACACAAACCCCTTTGCGACTCAAAACTTGGTTTTGTTTAAAGAAAACGCTACTCACCCCTCTTAACCGCGAGGGGCGAAGTAGAAACGCCTCGAACGAAGACGTAAGCCCCTTTGCGACTCAAGCTTTGTTTTGTTTAAAGAAAACGCTACTCCCCCTCTTAGCCGCAAGAGGCGAAGTAGAAATGCTTCGAACGAGAAACACAAGCCCCTTTGCGACTCAATGCTTCGTTTTGTTTAAACAAAATGCTACTCCTCCTCTTAGCCACTATGGGCTAGGTAGAAATGCTTCGTATGAAAAAACGCGAACCCCTTTGCGACTCAAAGCTTCATTTTGTTTAAAGAAAATGCTACTCACCCCTCTTAGTCGTGAGGGGCGAAGTAGAAATGCTTCGACCGAAAACGTGAGCCCCTTTGCGACTCAACTCTTTGTTTTGTTTTAAGAAAACGCTACTCCCTCCTCCTCGCAGCGAGGGGCGAAGTAGAAACGCTTCGAATGAAAAACGCGAGCCCCTTTGCAACTCAAACCTTCGTTTTGTTTAAACAAATCACTACTCACCCCTCATAGCCGTGAGGGGCGAAGTATAAACGCTTCGAACGAAGAAGTGAGCCCCTTTGCGACTCAACGCTTTGTTTTGTTTTAAGAAAACGCTACTAACTCCTCTTAGCCGCGACGGGCGAAGTAGAAAAGCTTCGAACGGAAGCCGTGAGCCCTTTTGGGAGCCAGCAAATCATTTTGTTTAAAGAAAGCGCTACTCCACCCTCCTAGCCACGAGGGGCGAAGTAGAAACACTTCGAACGAAAACGTGAGCCCCTTTGCGACGGAACGCTTCGTTTTGTTTAAAGAAAACGCTACTCACCCCTGTTATCCACAACGGGCAAAGTAGAAATGCTTTGAACAAAAAACGTGAGCCCCTTTGTGACTCGAAGCTTCGTTTTGTTTAAAGAAAACACTACTCACCCCTCTTAGCTGCGAGGGACAAACTAGATACTCTTCGAAGAAAACATGAGCACCTTTGCGACTCAACGCTTCGTTTTGTTTAAAGAAAACGCTACTCACCACTATTAGCCGTAACGAGCGAAGTAGAAACGCTTCGAACGAACAACGTGAGCCCCTCTGCGACTCAAAGCATTGTTTTGTTTAATGAAAACGCTACTCCCCCTCCTAGCCGCGAGGTGCGAAGTAGAAATGCTTCGAATGAAAAACACAAGCCCCTTTGCGACTCAATGCTTCGTTTTGTTTAAAGAAAATGTTACTCCACCTCTTAGCCACTTTGGGCGAGGTACAAAATGCTTCGTATGAAAAACACAAACCCCTTTGCGACTCAAAACTTGGTTTTGTTTAAAGAAAACGCTACTCACCCCTCTTAACCGCGAGGGCGAAGTAGAAACGCCTCGAACGAAGACGTAAGCCCCTTTGCGACTCAAGCTTTGTTTTGTTTAAAGAAAACGCTACTCCCCCTCTTAGCCGCAAGAGGCGAAGTAGAAATGCTTCGAACGAGAAACACAAGCCCCTTTGCGACTCAATGCTTCGTTTTGTTTAAACAAAATGCTACTCCTCCTCTTAGCCACTATGGGCTAGGTAGAAATGCTTCGTATGAAAAACGCGAACCCCTTTGCGACTCAAAGCTTCATTTTGTTTAAAGAAAATGCTACTCACCCCTCTTAGTCGTGAGGGGCGAAGTAGAAATGCTTCGACCGAAAACGTGAGCCCCTTTGCGACTCAACTCTTTGTTTTGTTTTAAGAAAACGCTACTCCCTCCTCCTCGCAGCGAGGGGCGAAGTAGAAACGCTTCGAATGAAAAACGCGAGCCCCTTTGCAACTCAAACCTTCGTTTTGTTTAAACAAATCACTACTCACCCCTCATAGCCGTGAGGGGCGAAGTATAAACGCTTCGAACGAAGAAGTGAGCCCCTTTGCGACTCAACGCTTTGTTTTGTTTTAAGAAAACGCTACTAACTCCTCTTAGCCGCGACGGGCGAAGTAGAAAAGCTTCGAACGGAAACCGTGAGCCCTTTTGGGAGCCAGCAAATCATTTTGTTTAAAGAAAGCGCTACTCCACCCTCCTAGCCACGAGGGGCGAAGTAGAAACACTTCGAACGAAAACGTGAGCCCCTTTGCGACGGAACGCTTCGTTTTGTTTAAAGAAAACGCTACTCACCCTCGTTATCCACAACGGGCAAAGTAGAAATGCTTTGAACAAAAAACGTGAGCCCCTTTGTGACTCGAAGCTTCGTTTTGTTTAAAGAAAACACTACTCACCCCTCTTAGCTGCGAGGGACAAACTAGATACTCTTCGAAGAAAACATGAGCACCTTTGCGACTCAACGCTTCGTTTTGTTTAAAGAAAACGCTACTCACCACTATTAGCCGTAACGAGCGAAGTAGAAACGCTTCGAACGAACAACGTGAGCCCCTCTGCGACTCAAAGCATTGTTTTGTTTAATGAAAACGCTACTCCCCCTCCTAGCCGCGAGGTGCGAAGTAGAAATGCTTCGAATGAAAAACACAAGCCCCTTTGCGACTCAATGCTTCGTTTTGTTTAAAGAAAATGTTACTCCACCTCTTAGCCACTTTGGGCGAGGTACAAAATGCTTCGTATGAAAAACACAAACCCCTTTGCGACTCAAAACTTGGTTTTGTTTAAAGAAAACGCTACTCACCCCTCTTAACCGCGAGGGCGAAGTAGAAACGCCTCGAACGAAGACGTAAGCCCCTTTGCGACTCAAGCTTTGTTTTGTTTAAAGAAAACGCTACTCCCCCTCTTAGCCGCAAGAGGCGAAGTAGAAATGCTTCGAACGAGAAACACAAGCCCCTTTGCGACTCAATGCTTCGTTTTGTTTAAACAAAATGCTACTCCTCCTCTTAGCCACTATGGGCTAGGTAGAAATGCTTCGTATGAAAAAACGCGAACCCCTTTGCGACTCAAAGCTTCATTTTGTTTAAAGAAAATGCTACTCACCCCTCTTAGTCGTGAGGGGCGAAGTAGAAATGCTTCGACCGAAAACGTGAGCCCCTTTGCGACTCAACTCTTTGTTTTGTTTTAAGAAAACGCTACTCCCTCCTCCTCGCAGCGAGGGGCGAAGTAGAAACGCTTCGAATGAAAAACGCGAGCCCCTTTGCAACTCAAACCTTCGTTTTGTTTAAACAAATCACTACTCACCCCTCATAGCCGTGAGGGGCGAAGTATAAACGCTTCGAACGAAGAAGTGAGCCCCTTTGCGACTCAACGCTTTGTTTTGTTTTAAGAAAACGCTACTAACTCCTCTTAGCCGCGACGGGCGAAGTAGAAAAGCTTCGAACGGAAGCCGTGAGCCCTTTTGGGAGCCAGCAAATCATTTTGTTTAAAGAAAGCGCTACTCCACCCTCCTAGCCACGAGGGGCGAAGTAGAAACACTTCGAACGAAAACGTGAGCCCCTTTGCGACGGAACGCTTCGTTTTGTTTAAAGAAAACGCTACTCACCCTCGTTATCCACAACGGGCAAAGTAGAAATGCTTTGAACAAAAAACGTGAGCCCCTTTGTGACTCGAAGCTTCGTTTTGTTTAAAGAAAACACTACTCACCCCTCTTAGCTGCGAGGGACAAACTAGATACTCTTCGAAGAAAACATGAGCACCTTTGCGACTCAACGCTTCGTTTTGTTTAAAGAAAACGCTACTCACCACTATTAGCCGTAACGAGCGAAGTAGAAACGCTTCGAACGAACAACGTGAGCCCCTCTGCGACTCAAAGCATTGTTTTGTTTAATGAAAACGCTACTCCCCCTCCTAGCCGCGAGGTGCGAAGTAGAAATGCTTCGAATGAAAAACACAAGCCCCTTTGCGACTCAATGCTTCGTTTTGTTTAAAGAAAATGTTACTCCACCTCTTAGCCACTTTGGGCGAGGTACAAAATGCTTCGTATGAAAAACACAAACCCCTTTGCGACTCAAAACTTGGTTTTGTTTAAAGAAAACGCTACTCACCCCTCTTAACCGCGAGGGCGAAGTAGAAACGCCTCGAACGAAGACGTAAGCCCCTTTGCGACTCAAGCTTTGTTTTGTTTAAAGAAAACGCTACTCCCCTCTTAGCCGCAAGAGGCGAAGTAGAAATGCTTCGAACGAGAAACACAAGCCCCTTTGCGACTCAATGCTTCGTTTTGTTTAAACAAAATGCTACTCCTCCTCTTAGCCACTATGGGCTAGGTAGAAATGCTTCGTATGAAAAAACGCGAACCCCTTTGCGACTCAAAGCTTCATTTTGTTTAAAGAAAATGCTACTCACCCCTCTTAGTCGTGAGGGGCGAAGTAGAAATGCTTCGACCGAAAACGTGAGCCCCTTTGCGACTCAACTCTTTGTTTTGTTTTAAGAAAACGCTACTCCCTCCTCCTCGCAGCGAGGGGCGAAGTAGAAACGCTTCGAATGAAAAACGCGAGCCCCTTTGCAACTCAAACCTTCGTTTTGTTTAAACAAATCACTACTCACCCCTCATAGCCGTGAGGGGCGAAGTATAAACGCTTCGAACGAAGAAGTGAGCCCCTTTGCGACTCAACGCTTTGTTTTGTTTTAAGAAAACGCTACTAACTCCTCTTAGCCGCGACGGGCGAAGTAGAAAAGCTTCGAACGGAAACCGTGAGCCCTTTTGGGAGCCAGCAAATCATTTTGTTTAAAGAAAGCGCTACTCCACCCTCCTAGCCACGAGGGGCGAAGTAGAAACGCTTTGAATGAAAAACGCGAGCCCCTTTGCAAATCAATGATTCGTTTTGTTTAAAGAAAATGCTATTCCACCTCTTAGCCACTATGGGCGAGGTAGAAATGCTTCGAATGAAAAACACGAGCCCCTTTGCGACTCAAAGCTTCATTTTGTTTAAAAAACGCTACTCACCCGTCTTAGCCGCGAGGGGCGAAGTAGAAATGCTTCGAACGAAAACGTGAGCCCCTTTGCGACTCAACGCTTCGTTTAGTTTTAAGAAAACGCTAATCCCTCCTGCTAGCAGCTAGGGGCGAAGTAGAAACACTTCGAATGAAAAACGTGAACCCTTTTGCAACTCAATGCTTCGTTTTGTTTAAAGAAAATGCTACTCCACCTCTTAGTCACTATGGGCGAGGTAGAAATACTTCAAATGAAAAACACGAGCCCCTTTGCGACTCAAACCTTTATTTTGCTTAAAGACAACGCTACTCACCGCTCTTAGCCACGAGGGGCGAAGTTGAAACGCTTTGAACGAAAATGTGAGTGGGAGTCAACGCTTCGTTTTGTTTAAAGAAAACGCTACTCCCTCCTCCTAGCAGTGAGGGGCGAAGTAGAAACGCTTCAAATGAATAACGCGAGCCCCTTTGCAGCCCAATACCTCGTTTTGTTTAAAGAAAATGCTACTCCACCTCTTAGCCACTTTAGGCGAGTTTGAAATGCTTCGAATGAAAAACATGAGCCCCTTTGCAACTCAAACTTTCATTTTGTTTAAGGAAAACACTACTCACACCTCGAAGCTGCGAGGGCGAAGTAGAAACGCTTCAAACAAAAACGTGAGCTCCTTTGCGACTCAACGCTTGGTTTTGTTTGAAGAAAACGCTACTCACCACTATTAGCGTCAACGGGCGAAGTAAAAACGCTTCGAATGAACAACGTGAGCCCCTTTGGGAGTCAACGCATCGTTTAGTGTAAAGAAAATGCTACTCCCCCTCCTAACCGCGAGGGGCAAAGTAGAAACGCTTTGAATGAAAAACACGAGCCCCTTTGCGACTCAATGCTTCGTTTTGTTTAAACAAAATGCTACTGCCCCTCTTAGCCACTATGGCGTGGTAGAAATGCTTCGTACAAAAAATGCGAACCCCTTTGCGACTCAAAGCTTTGTTTTGTTTAATAAAAATGCTACTCACCCCTCTTAGCCACGAGAGGCGAAGTAGAAACGCTTTGACCGAAAATGTGAGCCCCTTTGCGACTCGGCGCTTTGTTTTGTTTTATGAAAACGCTACTCCCTCCTTCTAGCCGCGAGGGCGAAGTAGAAACGCTTTGAATGAAAAACGCGAGCCTCTTTGCAACTCAAAGCTTCGTTTTGTCTAAAGAAAATGCTACTCACCCCTCTTAGCCGCGAGGGCAAAGTAGAAACGCTTCGAACGAAGAAGTAAGCCCCTTTGCGACTCAACGCTTTGTTTTGTTTTAAGAAAACGCCTCCTGTTAGCCATAACGGGCGAAGTAGAAACACTTCAAACGGAAATCGTGAGCCCTTTTGCGACTCAACACATCATTTTGTTTAAAGAAAACCCTACTCCGCCCTCCTAGCCGGGAGGGGCGAATTAGAAACGCTTTGAATGAAAAACGCGAGCCCCTTTGCAACTCAATGCTTCGTTTCGTTTAAAGAAAATGCTACTCCACCTCTTAGCCACTATGGACGAGGTAGAAATGCTTCGAATGAAAAATAGGAGCCCCTTTGCGACTCACGGCTGCGTTTTGTTTAAAGAAAACGCTACCGACCCCTCTTAGCCGCAAGGGGTGAAGTAGAAACGCTTCGAACAGAAATCATGAGCCCTTTTGCGACTCAAAGCATCGTTTTGTTTAAAGAAAACACTACTCCACCTCTTAGCCACTATGGGCGAGGTAGAAATGCTTCGAATGAAAAACACGAGCCCCTTTGTGACTCAAAGTTTCGTTTTGTTTAAAGAAAATGCTACTCCACCCTCGTTGCCGCGAGGGGCAAAGTAAAAACGCTTCGAACGAAAACATGAGCCCATTTGCGACTCAACGCTTCGTTTTGTTTAAAGAAAACGCTACTCGCTCCTCCTAGCAGCGAGGGGCGAAGTAGAAACACTTCGAATGAAAAACGCGAGCCCCATTGCAACTCAATGCATCCTTTTATTTAAGGAAAATGCTACTCCACCTCTTAGCCTCTATGGGCGAGGTAGAAATTCTTCGAATGAAAAACACGGGCCCCTTTGCGACTCAAAGCTTCGTTTTGTTTAAAGAAAACGCTACCCACCCCTCTTTGCCGCGAGGGGCGAAGTAGAAACGCTTCGAACGAAAACGTGAGCACCTTTGCGACTCAACACTTCGTTTTGTTTAAAGAAAATGTTACTCCACCTCTTAGCCACTATGGGCGAGGTTGAAATGCTTCGAATGGAAAACACGAGCCCCTTTGCGACTCGAAGCTTCATTTTGTTTAATGAAAATGCTACTCACCCCTCTTAGCCGCGAGGTGAAGTAGAAACGCTTCGAGTGAAAATGTGAGCCCCTTTGCGACTCAAGCTTGGTTTTGTTTAAAGAAAACACTACTCACCACTATTAGCCGCAATGGGCGAAGTAGAAATTCTTCGAATGCCTTCTTGTGCCCGTAAACATCATCATGCCATGTCATGAGTTTAGCGTCTCTACTGTTGGCAAAAAGGAGATTCAAGCGATAGATTATCGGAAGGTACCACATCACAAGGGCTGGCACTTTTGTTTCATCAACCACTTCTTCTTGCATATCATGAGGAACACGACTAGTATTGTTTTTCTTCCTCTTCTCGCCCAGCTTTCTTTGTACTTTTGGTCTTATCCATGATGTCCGTATCATCAGTTCCATCATTATTTTTGTATCACGTTGGACATCTAGTCTTATTGGCATGCTCTTTACGGTACAATATGTAGTGGTTTGGACAAGTGTGTATTTTCTATACGCCTAGGATCAACGGTGCCAATACTTTCTTTGCATTGTATGTGTTGGTGGGCAAAGAGTTTGTTTTTGGTAAAATTTTGGCTAAGAGCTCTAAAAGTTAGTTGAAGCTTATGTCCGACTACCCATTCTTAGCCTTAAGCGTGACAAGCTCAAGCACCGTCTGCAAGACCGTGCAATCCTTATGACACCCCTTAGATTCCTCGTATAGAAACTCCTTTGATGCCTTCTCCAATGCACTCAAGTTATCCACAGCTCGCCTTTTCTTTTGCACTAAGTTCTCTTTGTTAATGTGGACCAACAATTCCTCCACATCAAGACCACCATCAAAGTCCTCGCTTTGATTGACAAGTTCTGGATCATCCGTGTGACTTGCTGCCAATGCATATTCTCTGCTACTTTCAGCCCTCACCCGCCGCTCATCGTGGTCAACTCTTGCTCTTATAACCTCTTCGACGTGGTCACCTTGTGCATGAGCTCCTATTTCACCGTGTTTTATCCAGATATAGTAGTCCTTAATAAATTCTTTCTCCAACAAGTGCTCACGGATAGTCTAAGGTGTCTCAAACATAAACAGGTTCTTGCACCGGGTACAAGGACAATAGATATATTGTGTACCCCTTCTTCTTGCGTGTCGCTTCGCTTCTTCAACGAATCCCGTGACCTTTTAGAAATATACAATAGCATCACCTCCCCCACCAGTGTACATCCAAGATCGATCTTCCATCTTTCTCTACACATGTATCATAAATAAAGAAATGAATAATAATTAAAATCTAAGACAAAAAGTAACTATATGCTAAAAAGCAAAATTAACGGCTAAATTAGAGGTTCATAATAAAACCTAGACAGAAGAATATTAATTACATACTACGATTACGTGTGATTTAAAAGTTAATAATAAAATCTATACATAAATTATTATTAGAAAAATAAGATTTATGAATAAAACCTAGATCCAAAACTAGATCCCTACATAGAAAAGCCTAAATATAAGTATAAGAGGCATGGAGAGGATAAGTTTTCTTAATAAACAACCTATGAGATGCATGGGAGCACTAACCATGCCATTTTTAGGTAAAAAAGTGGATCCAAACCCTAGGAAAAGTAACCATAAAAAAAGAAACTAAAACTATGCTTAAACAACAACAAAAATACATGAAACGACATGCATTTACCTCCTAGAACAATTTCCTTCCAAAAAACAGATTCATAACCTTCCCCCATTCTTTTTTGACTTTTTCCGCCCTCCGTACGGACAGCTTGTCCGTGAGCTCGCCAAACGAGCTCCTGTCGGAAGGAAGGGAACGAATTTATATACTGTTCGCAGCAATAGCAGGCATGACGACGTCACCGCATTGTGACGTCACATAGTGACCGCTATTGCAGGATAACCCTGTAATATCGGCCACCAGTGACGTCATTGTGCGGCCGATATTACAGTTTGAGCCAGTAATAGCGGCCGGATGGTGACGTCATGCGTGGCTGCTATTACCGGGTGAACCCCATCTTTAATAGCGTTGCCTCTGCTGAGGTCATCGGTGTCCGTTATTGCAGTACCCCCTACAATAGCGTAGCACCCTGATGATGTCAGTAATGGCACCCAACAATAGTATTTTTTTTGTGTGCCCGCTATTACTGGAAAATACCCCCTGATATTGCTGGCTCTTTTTGTAGTAGTGCCTACGGCTGCTGAGCGGAGCCATAATCATTTCAGAAGCAGGGTACTGCATTTATGACTGCTGCCTGTAAGGGATGCTAATTAGTTCAGGATACTCCAACCATTATTTATTTTGATTAGCTTACTCAAGACCCTCACATCTAAAAAAGTCTATACTGAACTTTTTAAGAACTGAAAGTCTGACTGAAACCAGCATTGTTTATCCCCACGTTAATGGAATCAAGTACAAACCACTACAATAGGAATTTATGTAGTAAACAGATCTAATGACAAATGCAGTCGACAAAATGGAGGAAAGCCTCATTCCACCGGTGCACGGTAACAGATGGAGAAATTTTCATAAATAGAGCGTTTGTGCTGAATTTTTTTTCTTCAGAATACGCAGACAGGAGAAGAGAAAGCATAAATACCTCACTGACACTTGTGGATGCAGCTGGGTCACCCTGCCGTCTGATTCTACAGAGCGGCTGGCAACCAAAGTGGAGCTTCAAATCCGCAACGCCGTGTGCCCCTCCGCACGCGTGCGCCATCTGGTGATTTCCGTCCACTCGCACGCCTCCATGGTCACTTTCCCATTGCCTCCATGATATCGCAGGCAACCGAAATTAACAGGCCACCGGTGCTCAGCTGTGACATCCCTTCCGGGACAACTAGGAATCGGAACAGAGGAACACTCGACAAAGCAAGTTATAATAGTTCATTATCTTATACAAGCGAAAATATATACATCATGGTATAATACAAGCGGATTTTCAAAATACAAACATTGAGTAACGACAACTTATTACAATACTGAAGTCTGAAACAACTAAAAGTCTAGCAGCGGAAATTATTCTTTTACAACAAAAGACCACCTCGGACAACTAACGTGATGTACTGAGCCCGTCGTACACCACGATCCTCGCCCTTCACGGCGTCGGGATCCGTTCCCACTAGAGGGAACCACCCTCGAGGCACTGCTCCTCCTCCGGGAACCTACCGTACGAGTCATAGTAGTATGACTCGTGGTCTGAAAACATAACGAACAAACCCAGAGTAATCTAATACTCAGCAAGACTGACCCGTCAATAGGCACACTAAGGCTGACACCTAGGATGCGAAGGCTTTATGGCTGTGGGTTTGACTTTCTTGCGAAAATAGCGCTAACGGTGGATCCTTACTTTCAGGTTTCAGCTCCATATTAAGTTTATTACCTAACTACTGTTTGCAGCCCATAACTACTGCAATCAAGTTTGCAAGAAAGAATTATCTTTGATTAACAGCTCTTCCTTCTCTCCTCTTCATCTTTCACTTGATTAACTACGATGCGACTCACCGAACAAGCGATACTCATTTCTGCGAGTGACAGTGATACAAATCAATTTTGTACCAGCTGGCAAAACCTGACTACACGACGTATACGCACCGCACTGGTCATATATGACAACCTTTCCCGCCAACACCTGGCAGAAGAATATCCGTTTCCAACTCCCCGGGAATATGGAGACCCCACGCGATAAGTTCCCCGCCGTCATCCGTGGGCGACCCATTTCCCTCCCGTGAGACTCGATCTCACTAACAGCTAGCAAAAGAGAGTTGGCTACGACACATCACTGGGGTGGTAGGGTGCATCAGCTTGCTGGGCCCATTACACCAGCATGTAGTACGAGTACGTTCAATACTTGTTCAATCGGGCTGACAACGGTACGGTTCTTGACCGACACGGACGGGGCTACCACCTTGCAAGACATCGACCTTGTCTTGCCCTTTCTCCTACGGGGCCCGTCCGGTCTCAAATTCATTAACATCCTCTTCAAATTAACGACAACAACATCAATCACTTAAAGCCTCTATGCTTTAAGATCACCCGAATCCACCACCGTTGTGATTATGAATTAAGCGTAGCATCTATTGAACTATCTGTACCAGTACATCATGAATAAAGGAATCTTAACTCATGCATCTAGGGTGTCAACCATTCCCTATCACCTAGTGCACACATACTTATCTACTGTGATAAAAGTAAAATACTTTTAAAATATAGGTGGGATGCACCGGGGCTTGCCTCGATTCACGTCGGTGTTAGCTTCCTCGATGGCGCACCCCATGGTAAGGTTTGGTTGCCCCGAACAACAACCGGGAGGGGTCCCACGGTGAACGGCGGCTCGGGCGGACGTCCGGCAAGGTGCGAGCTCGCCACGGCGCCCCACTTTTAGGGAAAACCCACCGCAATGTCCTACAAAGCACAAGCAAGCACGGTACAAGTCGATAGACCTCGAGGATGGACGGAAGGTGGTGCGCAACGGCGAGGGTTAGGCGACGGACGGCGGAGCTCCGGGACAAGGCGAAATTTAGGCGAACCTACACAAAGCGCGCTATGGTGAGTGCACGGGGGGGGGGGTAGAGGAAACTCATGCACACCTCTAGGAAGAAAGAGGGAGGGAAACGGCTCACCGTAGCAGTCCAATTTGAAGGAAACGGCGGTGGCGGCGTTGATGACCGAAGGAAAAAGAAGAGCTTCAATCCGGCAAGCTAGGGCTGGGTAGGGCTGATCGAGCGGCGGGGAGAGCTGCGGTCCAGGGTGGCGATCGGTTGGGTGGTGGCGGTTCGGTCGGGGAGGGGCCGGAGCGAGCTGCCGAGCATGGAGCACCGAGGGACGGCGGCGGTGGTGCTTTGTGGAAAAGAAGCGGGAGAGGGAGAGAAAGAAGGGAGGCAGCCTTGAGCTTATCCTCGGCAAGGCGAGCCAGCAAGCGAGCAGCTGCGTGCCGAGGTGAGCGGTGGCGCGGAGAGAGGAAGGAGAGAGAGGCTGACTGTGGGCCTCTCCGGTTATTTTGCAAAGATGCTCCTAGCATTTTACAAAATTGAAAAAACGTATTTTTAAGCTTAGAAAAATTCAAAAAAAATCATAGGTGCTTAGAACATTATTTCAAACATTTTTCCTTTTAAGTCAAAGTCCAAATTCAAAATATATTTTGGGATAAAAAATCATGTTTAAAATAAAACTAGAACTTTAATTAATTCTTGTAGGTGTTTTTACAAAGGGAAATAATTTGGGCAAAACTCCATTATCCTTTTTGTTTTATGTTTGACCAGAAGAAAATGTCAAACACAATAATTTATTTTATTTACACTCTTTTAAAAGTAAGTAAATCAAAATTAAATTAAAACAACATTTCATGCACATTTAGCGTAGAATTAAATGACTCCAAAAATGCAGCATGAGGACATGATGCTTAATTACATGAAATGCACTTCCATTTATTAGAGTTGTTACAACCCTCCCCTTTACAGGAATCTCGTCCCGAGAGTCACGATAATTGGATCGAAGGAAATCTTCTTGTTCCCATTGAATCTTGTAGAACTTCATGGTTCGGTGTCAAGAACCTTGATAGGATGTTCATCGTAAGTCAAGTCTGGTTGTAACTATTCCACATCTGTCGTGGGAATGTCCGCTGGTGGCTTGAGGTACTTCTTCAATTGAGACACGTGGAACACATTATGAATTCCCGATAGGTGTGCTGGTAATTCCAAGCGATATGCCGCGGTTCTACATCTTTCCCGAATTGGAAAAGATTCGATGTATCGCGGAGCTAACTTGCCTTTGATTCCAAATCGCTGGACACCTTTAGTAGGAGATACTCAAAGATAGACTTGATCTCCAACATTGAACACTAACTCTCGACGTCTTTTATTTGTATAACCGATCCGTCGAGACTTAGCTCTCTTCGGATTCTGTTGAATAAGGCGTACTTGCTCTTCCGCATGTTTTACAAGATCAGGTCCGAAAATTACTCTTTCTCCACTTTCGGACCAATTCAAAGGTGTGCGACAGCTACGTCCATATAGAGCTTGGAACGGTGACATTCCGGCACTCTCTTGGTAGCTGTTGTTGTAGGAGAACTCTGCCGATGGTAAACATTTTTTCCAATCCTTGCCATATGTTAAGACACATGCCCGAAGCATATCTTTGAGGTACTCGATTGATCCTTTCTGTTTGTCCATCCGTTTGAGGATGATAAGTTGAGCTCCGAGTCAATCCCGTTCCTAATGACTCATGCAACTGTTCCCAAAATCTAGAGACAAATTGTGTCCCTCGATCTAAGGTAATGGTCTTTGGCACTCCATGCGGACAGAGAATGCGGGAGATGTATAACTCAGCATACCTCTTTGCCGTATAGCAGGTATGTATGGGTATAAAGTGAGCTGACTTGGTTAATCTGTCAACAATAACCCGGATGGCATCATATTTTTGTGAGCTTATTGGTAACCCAACAATGAAATCCATGCTGATGTCTTCCCACTTCCATTCGGGAATACTCAAGGGTTGCAGTGGACCTGCTTGCTTCAAATACTCTGCTTTGACGCGTCGACGGATATGACACTCATTAACATATTTGGCTATTTCTCTCTTCATTCGTGTCCACCAAAATCTTCGATATAGATCTTGATACATTTTATTGGTTCCGGGATGGATCGAATACTTAGATGTATGAGCCTCATCCAAAATTTTCTTACGAAGCACCAAGTACTTTGGCACTACCAGTCGGTTCTTGAACCAAATAACCCCTTCATCGTCTTCTCTAAAGCATTTGACTTCCCCTTCTTGAGTCATCTTCTAATGTGCGCCATACCAACATTTTTCCGTTGAGCTGCTACCACTTCTTCACGAATGGTAGGTATAAGAGGCAAATTGGTCAAGGCTCCATACGGAAGAATCCGAAGACTAGGCACACCACTTTCTTGTGTAGGTGCTTGTGTCAACAGACTAAGCCGTGAGATTATTACAATGAACCTTGCGACTCAAAGCATCGGCTACGACATTTGCTTTGTCCGGGTGGTAGTGAATCTCAATTTCATAATCCATGATTAGCTCTAGCCATCTTCGTTGATGCATATTCAAGTCCGCTTGAGTGAAAATATGTTTGAGACTCTTGTGGTCCGTGTACAAATGTACCAAATTTCCCAAAAGATAATGTCTCCAGCTCTTCAATGCAAGAACCATTGCTGCTAATTCCAGGTCATGTGTCGGATAGTGTTCTTCATGACGCCTAAGCTGCCGAGATGCGTAGGCAATCACTCGCCCTTCCTGCATTAGGACACATCCAAGTCCGGTTCCTGACGCATCATAGTACACATCAAAAGGCTTCGTCAAATCTGGCTGGGCTAGCACTGGTGCTGTTGTGAGCAATTTCTTGAGTGTCCGGAAAGCTTCTTCACACTCCTTACTCCATTCGTACTTCTTATCCTTTTCCAACAATTTGGTCATTGGCATGGCAATCTTCGAGAAGTTTGGAATGAATCTTCTGTAGTAACCGATCAGTCCTAAGAAACTTCGATTTGGGTGATCGACTTTGGCGGCTTCCAATCCAAGCACTTCTTGAACTTTACTAGGAACAACAGCCACTCCTTCTGCTGATATCACGTGACCTAGGAAGGGTACCTCTTTCAACCAGAACTCACACTTGCTAAACTTGGCATATAGTTGATGATCCCTTAGACGTTACGAGTACAATCCTCAAGTGATTGACATGTTCCTCTTCTAACTTGGAATAGATCAATATGTCGTCGATGAATACCACGACAAACTTATCCAGCTCGGCACGAATACTAAGTTCATGAGGTACATAAAGTGTGCTGGTGCATTGGTCAATCCAAAAGACATCAGCAAATACTCATAAAGTCCATATCCGGTGGAAAATGCCATCTTCGATACATCTTCAACTCTAATCTTAATCCGATGATACCCTAAGCGAAGATCTACCTTGGAAAAGACTTTTGGTCCCATCAATTGATCGAACAAGATGTCAATCCGAGGAAGAAGGTACTTGTTCTTGATGGTGACTGCATTCAAAGGCCTATAATCCACACATAATCTTAATGTTTTGTCCTTTTTCTTCACGAACAAGGCTAGGCATCCCCAAGGTGATGAACTTGGGCGAATATACCCCTTGTCCAATAGCTCCTTTAATTGCACCTTTAACTCTGCTAGCTCATTTTGTGGCATCCGATACGGCCTCCTTCATATTGGTGCTTGTTCCAGGTCGTAACTCTATCTTAAACTCTACCGCTCTATCTCGGTGGTAGACCCGGTAAGTCGTCCGGAAAGACATCCGAATACTCACGAGACTATTGGTATATCCTCTAGACTTTTACTTGTAATCTTATTAACCATTGGCAAGATAGACAGGGGAAGAGTTAAAAGCAAGCAATCTCGACCATGAACAGAAGAATTCAAATAGACTACCCGAGACGCTATATCAAGTATTGCCTTATGAAAATCCATCCATTGCATACCAATAATTGCGTATAACCCTTGCCCGTCCAAGATGATCAATGATGTAGAATAAACTTTGCTACCCAGTTTTAATGGCATATTAGCAGCCACTTCATTTGTAAGGATTTTACCCCAGGTGTTGAAATAAGATGTGCACATAACAACTTGGATGGCATGATGCGATGCTTTGAAACATATGCTTTGCTGATGAAATTATGAGTGGCTCCTGAATCAAATAAAACCATAGCAGGATGATCAGCTGTAGAAAACTTACCCGCTAGGATCTGTCCTCATTCTGGTAATTCTTCGGCCGTAGTGAAGTTAGCACGACCCGTTTTCACATGAGTGTTCTTGGCTTGGTTCCTCGGCCGGTTCTGCATCTATCCTTGTGGGTGTGGTGCATTAGGAACCTTCTGCGGATAGGGACAGCTGCGATAGAAATGACCCGGACGGCCACAATTGAAACATGGCGGTCCATTCTGCTGAGGTGCTTGATATACCGGTCGAGGAATTGGAGCACTCTGTTGCTGATAAGGCGGACGATACTGATTCGGCCGCTGCTGCTGAGGCTGTTGTGGCTGCTGAGGCTGGCGATAGTAATTTGGACGTGAAGGTACATGTTGATAGCGCCGACCTGATGGTGAAGTGTATACCAGCCTGTACTTTGATGGTCCTCCACTCACCGAACAAGCGGTACTCATTTCTGCGAGTGACAATGATTCAAATCAATTTTATACCAGCTGGTAAAACCCGACTACACGACGTATACGCACCGCACTAGTCATATACGACAACCTTTCCCGCCAACACCTGGCAGAAGAATAGCCGTTTCCAACTCCCCGGGAATATGGAGACCCCACGCGATAAATTCCCCGCCGTCATCCGTGGGCGACCCATTTCCCTCCCGTGAGACTCCGATCGCACTAACAGCCAGCAATAGAGAGTTGGCTACGACACATCACCGGGGTTGTAGGGTACATCAGCTTGCTTGGCCCATTACACCAGCATGTAGTACGGTACGTTCAATACTTGTTCAAGCTGGGCCGACAACGGTACCGTCCTTGACCGACACGGACGGCGCTACCACCTTGCAAGACCTCGACCTCGTCTTGCCCTTTCTCCTACGGGGCCCGTCCGGTCTCAAATTCATTAACATCCTCATCAAATTAACGACAACAACATCAATCACTTAAAGCCTACATGCTTTAAGATCACTCGGATCCACTACCGTTGCGACTATGAATTAAGCGTAGCATCTATTGAACTATCGGTACCAGTATATCATGAAAAAAGGAATCTTAACTCACGCATCTACGGTGTCAACCATTCCCTATCACCTAGTGCACACACATACTTATCTACTGTGATAAAAGTAAAAGACTTTTAAAATATAGGTGGGATGCACCGGGGCTTGCCTCGATTCACATCGGCATTAGCTTCCTCGGTGGTTGGGTCGACGTCGATGTTCACGTCTCCTTCCGCCTCGAACGGAACGTCGATCACGTCAGGTCCTATGTCCATCATTAATATGTTGCGAATCAGTAACATGCATGCATGAATGCGTATGATATGACATGTGATGCTTTCATCGACATGGTCGTTAACCGACGATTAATAGTATAATATCGATATGCAACGACACATGAAATCATAAATAATGGTCAAATGAAATGACGATGTTTATGCTTAATTTTGGAAAACGACTTGGACAAAAACTTTCATCTGCAGTATCTCCTTCTTTTAGACAAATTCTTTTCTTAAAAATAAACAATAAATAGCATAAAATAATAACTTATCTTAATCAAAAGAATGCAATTAATTAAACTTATGAAATTTAAATTTTCAAAGTACATATTTTAGTACATAATCAAATATAGGATAATTTTATGAATCTAACAAAACTGGTTTTATATTTCTCCTATTTTTCTTTAATTTTCTACGAATTTTTAAAATTTGGAACGGGGTCCAGTGCCACACGGATGGCTACAAGGTTAGCCACACCCAATCCCCGCGTAGCCACACGCGATCCCGCGCGTGTGGCCAGCGGTGTGGACGACGGCGCGACCATCGGGAATGGCTAGAGAGCGGCCAAAGCTCGCCGCGACCCATCCTACATGTCTAACACGACGTGGCGCACACCATGGCAGGTTTGGTTGCCCCCAACAACGACCGGGAGGGGTCGCACGGCGAACGGCGGCTCGGGCGGAGCTTCGGTAAGGTGCGAAGCTCGCCACGGTGCCCCACTTTTGGGGAAAACCCCACTGGAACGTCCTAGAGAGCACAAGCAAGCACGGCACGGGGTCGATAGACGTCGAGGATGGCCGGAAGGTGGTGCGCAACGGAGATGGTTAGGCGGCGGATGGTGGAGCTCCGGGACAAGGCGGACCTGCACGAAGCGCGCTACGGTGAATGCACTAGGGGGTAGAGGAAACTCTTGCGCACCTCTAGGAAGAAAGAGGGCGGGAAACGGCTCACCGTAGCGAGTCCCATTTGAAGGAAATGACGGTGGTGGCATTGATGACCGAAGGAAAAGAAGAGCTTCAATCGGCAAGCTAGGGTCGGGTAGGGTTGATTGAGCGGCGGGGGAGCTGCGGTGGGGTGTGGCGATCGGTTGGGTGGTGGCGATTTGGCTGGGGAGGGGCCGGAGCGAGCTGCCGGCATGGAGCACCAAGGCACGGCAGCGGTGGTGCTTTGTGGAGAAGAAACGGGAGAGGGAGAGAAAGAAGGGAGGCAGCCTTGAGCTTATCCTCTGCAAGGCGAGCCAGCAAGCGAGCAGCTGCGTGGAGGCCGCAGCTGCGTGGCGGGCACTCAAGAGGGACGCGCGGTCGTCGAAGTGAGCGGCAGCGCGGAGAGAGGAAGGAGAGAGAGGCTGGTCGTGGGCTTCTCTAGTTATTTTGCAAAGAAGCCCCTAGCGTTTTACAAAATTGGAAAACATATTTTTAAAGCTTAGAAAAATTCAAAAAAAAACAGAGGTGCTTAGAACATTATTTCAAACATTTTTCCTTTTGAGTCAAAGTCCAAATTCAAAATATATTTTTGGGAAAAAATTCACGTTTCAAATAAAACTAGAACATTAATTAATTCTTTTAGGTGTTTTTACAAAAGGAAATAATTTAGGGCAAAACTCCATAATTCTTTTTGTTTTATGTTTGACCAGAAGAAAATGTCAAACACAATAATTTATTTTATTTACACTCTTTTAAAAATAAGTAAATCAAATTAAATTAAAACAACATTTCATGCACATTTTGCGTAGAATTAAATGACTCCAAAAATACAACATGAGGCCATGATGCTTAATTACATGAAATGCCCTTCCATTTATTAGAGTTGTTACATCAGTGGATCCACAGCATAGGAAATGCGGCTGACCTAGGGTATGGCAACGCACACAATGTGCCACCTCATCGTGCTGGGGACCTTCAGCATAAGCCACCGTCGCCAAAGAATCCACCGTCACCGGGCCCTAGCCAACGACCCACCTAGGGTTCCGTAGTGTTGCCGCAGGATAGGGGATTCACAATTAGTTTTGGGCAGCATAGGATGTGGCGCTGGTGGCAGGACTACAGGGGATTCAGAATGCATTTTGGGCGGCGTCATCGGCCATTGGGACGCATTGTCGCTACCACGGTGAAGAGGCGGAAGTAGAATGGAGAGGAACGAAATGAATAGAGCTTTTCAGTTCTTGTATGCGAATTACTTTAATTTCTTATTAATTCTTTAATCAAAAATGTTTGTATAATTAAAATGGCATTATATTTTTCTCCCAAAATGTCCATACCACTTGTTATCACCTCAAATTACCAATTATTATCACGGTGAGACACTACCGGAAAACAGGAAATTGCCGTGTGCCGCAAACTTCGCCGTGTGCTTTCCTTCGGGCACACGGCGAAAAGGACGTTTGCCGTGTGCTATATCCGCAAACACACGGCAAAACACCGGCTCACGGCAAAACGGTCTTCGCCGTGAGCCAAACGACGGACGCACGGCGAAGAGTCCTAATCGCCGTGTGCCGACCACGCGGCACACGGCGAACAAGACGGCCGTCCGCCACCGTCACCTTTGCCCCGTTTGCTGTGTGCTTGTTGACGCCGGTTTTTGACCAAGGGACCCATTGTCGGCGACTATAGGTCAAAAAGGGCCGGTGGGCGTAAGGCCGACGGCCGCTTGGGCGAGTAAAAGGCGCGTCTCTCCCGGGAATCGTGCGCGGACGCCAACGTAAGAGCACAACATTGATGGGCCCGGCCCACGTTGTAAAATTAGAAATAATAGTTAGTTTTGGAAAAAGGATTCTAGTCGGTTAGGAAATCGGCCCGAGGAGGGTCCGAATAGGATTCTTTTTGCCGAGTATAAATACATACTCGGATGTAACATGTAAACTCGATTCACATCCAATACAACTTTCGGCGCATCGCCAAACCCTAATTTTCTCGTCAAGTCTTTACTCGTTTTCGCGCGGGATCTTCGGGGCTCCGGTCGACGACACGTTGGCTTGATAAGGTAATTATGTTGTCTAATTCTCGGCGCATTGTTCGTAATTAGATGGCTTAATTGCTAGTTATCCGGCGACTAGATCTGTTTTCGATCGGCGTAGTGAGTATCGGCCGGGATGAGTCAAGTTGACCTGGTCCGGGCTCGTGGTGGAGGTAGTTTGACTTGTCCTGCCTCCCCGTTCCAGCCTTTGCTCACAACGCCGATTGGCTCGGATTTGGTCGTTCGAGTCGCAGTAGCCGCTATGAGAATTCTTCTACATCTTGGCCGATTCGATCGTGCAGATTCAGTTGACGTGTCCTGTGTTTGCCTTTGCGATAGTTGACTTGTCCTAGGCGCATGCAGCCGATTGGCTAGGGTGTAGACTTACTTTCATAGTTAAGACGTTTATGATTGTGCTTGTCCTGAATCGGCCGGGCGTGCGCGGTCGTTAGATCTGGTCCAGCCGCGTGCCATCGCTTGACTTGTCCTGTTGGAGCGATCGGTCGATTTGGGATCTGTGTGGTTGTATTTGTCTTACTCGTTCTTTCGGAGTGTTTAGCCGATTGCTTATCACGTTCATTAAGCTGTTTTATGTTTAATTAATGCCAAACCTGTTAAAGCTGCTTTTGAACCCGAGTTACTAAGTATGATCTTATTGATCATCATTATACCTTTGGATAGATCTAAATAATTCACCGATATAATCAATGGCAGAATCGGCCGCATACCCGATCGGCCGATTCACGGATCCGATTGATGGTTAAACTATCCTCTTGCTACCAAACTAATTACATCCTATTAATAATTGCTCTGTTTACATTGTACTCGATAACACATCCCTGCAAAGTCTTAATGATTTGATCGTTTACCGACGAAATCGGCTGCTAGTCACCGATCGCATGTTATAGCATCGGCCGATTTCGTATCGTTTGTACCACGGTTCGTTTGCCTAACATTTAATACATAAATGGATGGGCCGTGCTGTTCTCTCGTTCATGGCCGATTTTGTCTATCTTACGCCGTGATCGGCCATGGCTGCACATCGGTCTATCCGGGCCGATGACCTGGAATTTTACACTCTTTTATTGTCTTTGTTGGTTTGCAGGAAAACCATCCGGCACGCACCAGCGCACACGAACATCGGCGAGTTGAGCCGGTCCGTTGGGAGCACGAGGATTCTGCGTCAGCTGGAATTTCGGTGGACTCTCCGGACGACGGTGTGTCGGCGACTTTTGACGTCAACAATGCTTCAGAATGGGGCACACGGCAGCTGTCCGTTTCTGCCGTGTGCCTCGCCCGAGCACACGGCGAAAATTAAACTTTTTTTCATTTAGCTTCCCAACTTTTTTTTCTAGCGCTAGTAAATGGCTGGTGCACTATGGTTCAATTTGGAAGCTTTTTGTGATTTTTTCTATATTTATCTAATTTATGTTATCTACAACATTTTTTTGAAATATAAGAAATTTAAAGTGGAAGTGCATAAAATAATAGACAACAAGTGAGTGAAAAAGTGACATTTATGATATTGAGACTACGATAAGACTACTCGATGAAGTTGTTTAGTTGTTTTGTGAACTTTATCGAGTACGGTGTTTGTAACGTGAAGATTACTCGATGAAGTTCCATACAGATTATAAAACAAGAGATGAAGTTCATACATGCAAATGCATATTCTAATTATAAGTTCAATTCAAAACTCTCTTATATACACAATACACAATTACATGAAACCACATGAAATAACATGTTTTTTTAGCTATTTTCGTACTAGTTTCACAATTTTAATGAAATAACATGCAATTATATTATTTTAATTCTTATTAATTGATTATGAGTTATCATTACATGAAATAATTTGTTTTGGTGTGTGCCAACTTAATATTCATATGATTGAGGCTATATATTTGTTTGGAAAAGAGTTTCAAATAATGATTTGGCAAAAAGAATGAAATGGTAAGAAATTTTGCCGTGTGCTTGGTTCTCTAGGACACACGGCAAAGAACCCGCCACGTGGGGTTGTAAGTTTTGCCGTGTGTCCCTCCCGGCAGCACACGGCAAAGGTCCCATTCCCCGTGTGCCTCGTTTTCCGGCACACGGCAAATCAAAAACGTATCAAGCTCGGCGCATCTTTTTCTTTGCCGTGTGCTTGGGGACCCCGGCACACGGCGAACACGTGGTTTGCCGTGTGCGCTGGATCCGGGCACACGGCGAACACGTGGTTTGCCGTGTGCCGTGGATCCGGCACACGGTGAATTGTTGGATATTGTTGGGCCCGGCGCCGTTCTCTTCTCTCTTCTCTCTTCTCTCACTCTCTCACTCTCTCACGACCATTGCCCACGCCCGCCCGCACGTCCTCGCCGCACCGGCCCGCGCCGCGCCACACGGCTCTGCTCGAGCCGCACCGGCCCCGCGCCCTGCCGTCGCCGCACCGGCCTGCCCGCCCCGCGGCCCCGTGCCCGCGGCCCCGCCACCCCGTGCTGGCGTAGGAGGCGCCCCGCGGCCCGTGCCCGTAGACCCCGCGGCGCCGCCCGTGCCCGCGGCCCCCGCGGCACCGGCCGGCGTAGGAGGCGCCCCGCGGCACCGCCCCTTGCCCGCGGCTCCCGCGGCGCCGCCCTTGCCCACGGCTCCCGCCCCCGTGCCCACGCCCCCGCGGCGCCGCCCGTGCCCACGGCCCCCGCGACACCGCCCGGCGTAGGAGGCGGCCCGTGGCGACGCCCTACGCCCGGTCTCCCTCCCGGCACGCCCGGGTCGTCGTCCCCTTGGCGCCACCCCGCCCCGCTCCTTGTGCCCCGCGACGCGGCCCGTGGCGTCCTGCCCCGTGGTGCCGTCCTGCCCCGTGCCCCGTGACGCAGCCCCGAACATCCTTTCTACGTCACGGATAAGCAAAGGTTTGTAGGTGATCGAAGACATGGACTTTTCGATTAGATAATGAATATGAATCGACCATCGTGTCGATGCTCGTTTAGGGTAGGCCCTCGTGCTGTTGCTTTATATATTGTTATAAAATTTGTTATGGTTGTCGGCCATCGTGTCGATGCTTTTTTTACAGGTTTTGAACCCTTATTGTTTAGGGTAGGTGCTGCCAAAATTTATATTGGACACTAATTTTTTTTTACTTTCTGCAGTGAGGCTTTGGAGAGGCGCCGTCGTTGACTCATCGTTTCGCTACGTAGTAAGGTGAGATAACAGGACCCCTCTTTTCATATAATGTTCTTAGGTCGCGCAACCTAGTTAGGCGTCTCCCGTTCGAAAGAGATACGGTTGAAAATATGTATTTGTTTGCATATGAACGACCGTATTTGTTTCGAATTGTCCACGTATTCCGGACAGCCCGCGGATGTGTAGATGGGGTTAGTTTCCATGCTCCACCCTATCCGAGGCAGAGTTTCGGCATCACCCCCCTGTTGTTCTCCGGATACACAATCTCCTTAATAGGACGTGTATTTGGAGAACAGCGGGGAGGTGCTGTCGAAATTCTGTTTCGGATAGGGGTGGAGCATGGAAGCTTACCCATCTACACATCCTCGAGTGGGATTAGGACCTATCTTTACCTATTAGGGCATGCTAGGTATCGCGTAGTTGTATATGATTTCTATAACACATATTGCGTTATGTTAAAGGATGGATAGTCGTGATTGGATGTACACGGGATGGCGGGGTAAGCGTGACTATACGGATGAGTTCATTTACAAGGTCCATGAATTCTTGAAAAAGGCATTTCAATCAGGACGGGGTAGAGCCATGTGCCCATGTGCCAGGTGTGAGAACAAGACATATCAAACACAATTGAAAATGGGTCAACACATTTGCAACAATGGGTTTATGGCTAACTACACCCGTTGGATCTGCCATGGTGAAGCCCATCGAGCTAGGGACGAGGTCGTGAGGCAACGCATCGCAGAATATGATTCCGATGCCGGGTGCGGAGACATGTTAGATGACTTTCATCACGCCCACTTTGATGAAGGACCTAGCCATGTTGGGGAAGAGCCGCGAGCCTACCGCAAAAGCCTATTACGACATGTTGTCTTCGGCACGGAAACCATTTCACGACCATACGGATGTTTCTCAACCGGATGCTTGTCGGACGACTAATGGCTTTAAAATCTCAGCTTGGCATCGGTCGAGACGGCTTTGATAATATGTTGACGGTTTTTGGTAGCCTCGCTTCCGAGTGGTCACAATCTGCCGTGCAACATGTATGAGTCACAAAAGCTCCTTCATGCACTTAAGATGCCGTACGAGCGGATACATGTCCGTCCAAACGGATGCGTCTTATTCAGGAAAGATAACTCGAGAAAAAATTATTGTCCTAAATGTAATTCCTCCAGGTTCATTGAGGTAGATTCTGGTGATGGTCATAAGAGGCAGCTCAAAATCCCTGTGAAAATCCTACGGTACCTTCCATTCCTACCGAGGATTCAACGCCTTTACATGACCGAGGAGACCGCAAAACAGATGACATGGCACAAAGAAGGCAAACGATACCGTCCCGAGAATATGGTACATCCAGCCGATGGTGAATCATGGAAGCATTTTGACGAGCAACATCCCGAAGAAGCCGAGGATCCTCGTAATGTACGGGTTGCACCGGCGACGAGATGGATTCAATCCTTATGGAATGTCATCTGCCCCATACACTTGTTGGCCGGTGTTTGTTATCCCTCTCAATCTCTCTCCCGGCATCATGTTTAAGGCACAAACCATATTCTTGTCGTTGATAATTCCTGGACATCCAGGGACTAAAATGAGTGTGTACATGGAGCCTTTGATCGATGAGTTGCTTGATGCTTGGAATGTTGGGGTATGGACATACGACAGGGCTAGAAAGAAGAACTTTAAAATGAAAGTGTGGTACATGTACTCCATGCATGACCATCCGGCATATGGAATTTTTCCGGCTGGTGTGTTCACGGGAGGTTTCCATGCCCGGTATGCAAGTCGCTTGTCAAATTCTTTTGGTTGACGAATGGTGGCAAGTACGTTGCTTTTGACAAACACCGACAGTTCCTTACTATGGGTCATCCATTCGGACGGGACAAAAAGAACTTTACAAAATGTGTGGTGGTTGAAGAACCCCCGCCACATATATTGACAGATGCCGAAATTCTTGAGCAATTAAACGCGCTCAAGGAAAAGGTCGGTGGTGGTTTTGAAGGATATGGTGAGGAGCATGCATGGACTCGGATTTCGGGTCTCGTGGAGGCTGCCGTATATGATTGACATTCTTCTTCCACATATTTTAGATATGATGCATACCTGAAAAGAATGCCGCCGAGGCACTTTGGGTTACAATCATGGACATTCTTGGTAAGACTAAGGACAACGTTAAGGCTAGAGTGGATCAAGCTAGCTTATGTAATAGACCAAAGCTCGACATTCCGTCTCCTAAAGACGACAAAAGATGGAAAAAGCCTCCAGCCGATTTTGTATTAAAGTGGTACCAAAGAAAGGAAGTATTAGAATGGATGAAAACTCTAATGTTCCCCGATGGGTATGCAGCGAATTTGAGGAGGGGTGTGAACATAAGTACTATGCGAGTCAATGGGATGAAGAGTCATGACTACCACATATGGATTGAACGCCTTCTTCCGGTCATGGTTCGAGGTTATCTTCCCGACCATGTGCGGCTAGTGCTTGCGAGTTAAGCTATTTTTTTCGCACCCTTTGTGCTAAGGAGTTATCTCGAACCGTGATAGCACAAATGGAAAAAATGGCTCCCGTGTTGCTTTGTAAGCTGGAGAAGATCTTTCCCCCGGCTTTTTAATCCGATGGAGCATATGATTTTGCATCTCCCGCATGAGGCACGAATGTGTGGACCCGTGCATGGTCGTTGGTGCTATTCAATTGAGAGACCATTAAAGGTTCTTCGAACCAAATGTAAAAACAAGTGCAAAATTGAAGCCTCCATGGCAGAGGCATACTGTAGTGAAGAGGTGTCAAACTTCACATCAAAATACTATGCTGAAACCCTTCCAAGCGTGCACAATCCACCCCCTCGTTACAATGCCAACGAAAATGATTGCAATCTCAGCCTATTCGTAGGGCAACTTGGAAGTGCAAGTGGTGGGACTCCTAAGACCTTGAAACATGAAGAGTTCCGCACTATCATGTTGTATGTGTTGACCAACCTTTCCGAAGTGCAGCCATACTTACAGTAAGTTGGTATTACACCGTAGTATTTATAACGAGATAGTCACTAATATGCATCTAACTTCTCTCGATTTTCTTTTGTATAGAGAATTTACTCAACAATTATGGCAGAGAAATAGGGCACCGACTCCTCAAGATGTTGATGCCCTTCTTAAAAAGGGCGCGGATCGTGGAATGCCGGATTTCATTTCTTGGTTCAAACAAAAGAGCCGAAATGATGCGTCAATGACTCGCGAGCTGAGACAGATAGCAAATGGATGCGAATATAGGGTAATGTCGTACAACGCCTATGACGTAAATGGATATCGCTTTCACACTAAAAGATACGATGAAAGTCGGCCCAATCGGAGGATAACAAATTTCCAAGTTTGTACGAAAGCCGATGATGGGGTCGAGTACTATGGAATAATTGAAGAAATATACGAACTCTCATTCATTGGTCGCAAACCTCCGAAGCCTGTCGTATTCAAATGTCATTGGTTTGATCCTAACCAAGTACGACGGACACCTAGTATTGGACTAGTTGAAATTCGACAATCATCCATCTATGCAGGAGACGATGTCTATATTGTGGCTCAACAAGCAACGCAAGTGTATTATCTCTCATACCCGTGCAAAACCGACGAACGTCTTCTAGGATGGGACGTTGTGCACGAGGTATCGCCACACGGTAGACTACCCGTCCCAAATAATGAAGATTACAATATGGACCCTAAAACATATGACGGAGAATTCTTTCAAGAAGTTGGGTTACAAGGGCGTTTTGAGATAGACCTAACCGGAGCAATGGAAATGGAAGTAGACGAGGATAATGAAAGGGTTGATGTCGAGGATGATGAAAGAGGTGATGACGAGGACATCGGAGATGTAGTTTCCAATCCGAAGGACTTAAAATTACTTGAGAATTTACAATTAGGCATTCATGAGGTCATTCCTCCGCCGAGCATGTTCCGGAATGTGATCTCGACATGTATGATAGTGATGATCGGTCGGACGATCCAATTAATCCCGATTGGGATGATTATTTCTAATAAATGTAAGCTACTATTATGTCTTAAATAATATATTTCTTTATATGCATGTTTCTAATTATGTCTTACTTATTTCATATGTGCTAACTGTTTTCCCGACTTTTTAATTGTAGGTGACCGGACAAAGATGGTGGGCGGTGTGCCGCAGCGACGGTGCACGTCCGTTTGGAGGAGACAGATGCCGGACTCGGATGTACCACTCGGGTCCACACGAGGCTTGGGTCGGGGAAGGGTGGCCCCAAGGGCAGCGGGAGTAGTCGCTCTAAGTGCACCGGGAGCGGTGGCACTAGGGGCAACGGGAGCGGTGACAGTAAGGCTAAGGGTCGAGTGACTCGGAGTAGGTCCGCAGCACCACCTTCCCCGCCGGAGGCGAGAGGAGGAGGAGGGGGAGGAGGAGGAGGAGGGGGACTCGGAGGAGGGGGGCTCGGAGGAGGGGGAGGGCAGGAGGGAGAGTCGGAGGAGGGGGACGGGCAGGAGGGTGAGGATGAGGGTGAGGGTGGGGAGGAGCAAGAGGGGGAGCAGGCGGAGCAGCAGCCTCATCGTGTGGCTGCGGGGTCCTACGAGACTCCCCGACGGGCCGATACCTTTGTCCACGCGACCGGTTATTCGACCAGTAATGCCATCGTAAGTAACTTCTAACTACTTCCTTCATTTGATAATGTGAAAATCTTTATTAATATCAAACTAATATTTTTTCATAATCACTTTCGCAGGAGATGGAAATTGATCACTCCGGGTAGTCATAAACGTAAGGTGAACGCCGTCCTTGGTGCTTTGGTCAGGCTGCACTTCCCAGGTCGGGTTCACATTGGTGAAAGGTACGAGCCGGCGTGGACTTGGGAGCACTACCGCGTCGCCACCGAGCAAATCGACGCATTCAACAGGTGCTCCGTCAACAAGGCGGATCGAGTGGTGTCGGAATTGTGGGTAAGTCTTTCTCGCTCTACACTTTTCATTCATTCCATTCATTGTACACTTATGCAATAACAACTAAACACATTATGTCTACATGCAGGAATTCTACACTTGTGAGCCAGGGTACGAGGAGATGGCTAAGGTTGTGGCTAACAACCGATGTCGGAAGCTCGTGAAGGACATGCACTACGAGGCGCAAATTCAGTGCGTCATTAACTACTATGGCCATATCCTCCGTAAGAAGATAACCAAAGATGCGGCTAGGACTGTGAAGCTCACACGGGAGCAATATTTACAGGTAAATATAGAGTTATCTCCGATTTAATGCATTGCTTCATTTGATTTTTTGACGTCTCTCATTTATCCCGTGTAGGTGCCGGCGCCGTGGTGCCGTAATGACGATTTGTGCTGGGAACGCATAGTGGACAAGTGGTTCTCACCCGAGTGGGAGGAGATGCATAACGCCGGCCGAGCCCGGCGTGCGTTGATGCCTAGTCCATCGCACCACCAAGACAGCCTTAGCAACGAGGAGTACAGAGCTCGATGGGTATGCAGAGTCATTTATTTGTTTTATCTCATAATTATGCATAAATAGTAATGAACTTGTTATTTTGTTTGCAGTCCCGGTCACATGGAGGCGCCGAGTGTCCCGAGTTCGTGGGCTGGGCTATGGCCCACCGAGAAAAGGCTACTCGGAGCCAGCTACGACCCCGAAAACCCTCCTTCGGCTTACAGCAACCCCTCCGTCTACTCCCGTATCACTGCATATACGGAGGTGGGTAAGCAACTCTATGGCTCGAGTGGGATCCGACCGCCCACCCTATTGATGCTGAGGTGGCCATGAGGGCGGGAGGAGGCAAGAAGCATGGCCGGTTGATCATAGGCGACGGCACTGTGGACACGAGCAGTTGCCCCACCCTCTCACGGATTCGAGCGAGGGACCCAGCCACCGCCCCGCCTATACGTCCACGCCGGACCGTCGCAGATCTCCAAGTGCAGAGACTTGAGGTTATTTCTGCTTCACTAAACAATTATTCAATTTCTAATCACGTATTATAACTGCATTGTAACAGTTCAATGGAAACTTTTGTAGGCCGAGCTCGCCGAAGAGAGAAGGCAGCGACGGGAGGAATCGGCGCGACAGACAGGGGATATGGCCAATTTGTTTGCTTACATTGCCCACATGCAAGCTGAGTTGGCAGCAGGACGACCACCGCCACCGCCTCCAACTATGTCTCATATGTTTCCAGTCACTCCTCGGGTAATCAAGAAACATTGGTCAATTTATAATTACTTAGAGACTAAGATAACCTAGAGAATTAGATATTGTAGAAACTTACAATCTTAACTAAAATGAGTATTCTCTGGTTTGCAAACTTTTCTACTTTTTGCAGAACCTATCGGCGGCATCGAATGCCTCGGTGAACATGTCACCTACGTTGCCCCCGCAGCAGTTGTTCCCACAAGTGCCGCCGTTCGAGCCCTCACCCTTCGGCCCACCGTCGTTCGAGCCACCACCCTTCGACCCACATCCGTGAAATCATGGTTTGTTGTACTCGTTGACGGCCTATGAATGTTATGTGTTGTTTGTGACGATATTTGTGATGTTGTGAGACAAACGGATGATATGTGTTTTATTTGCGATATATGTGTTGTGCGATGATATGTGCGATGAATTGATGATGATGTGATATATTTCTACTGTGTTTGATATATGTTCTATTTGAAATGTTAAATGAGGTATCCGGGGCTAAAAAAACAGAAAAAAATATGGATGCAGATGGTCGTTTTGCTGTGTGCCGAGTCCTGGCACACGGCAAAGTGACCATACTCGGGAATTCATATTGGTCGCTTTGCCGTGTGCCGGAAGGGGCACACGGCAAAGTGACCAAATCTTTGCCGTGTGCCACGTCCCCGAGCACACGGCAAACACATGAGTCTTCGCCGTGTGCCACGCCACCAGGCACACGGCAAAGGACCGAGTCTTCGCCGTGTGCCACGCCCCGGGCACACAGCAAAGCCTGCAGTAAGTCGCCGTGTGCTTCCCGGTCGCCACACGGCAAAGGTGACGTGACGGCACTCGTTACCTTTGCCGTGTATCGATCGTGGCACACGGCAAACTCTTCGCCGTGAGCCCGTGCTTTGGCACACGGCGAAGGCTGATTTGCCGTCTACTCCATTCGCCGTCGAGCCTTCGCCGTAGGCCACCGACAGCAAAACTATTTGCCGTGTGTTTAGGTACCTTCGCCGTGTGCCGCGGGCACACGGCAACTCGCTAGATTCCGGTAGTGAGAGTTAATTGAGGTGGTAGCAATCAATATGTACCATTGGATTAGTGGGAATAACACTACCACGTAAGCAGCGTTTAGCGACGCGTGATTAGCTACGGTTGAAAAGGAAACTTCACTAAGAATAGGGTAGTGACGGCAAAACAGATCATGGTCACTCGCTAGTCACTCGTCGGGGCAGTTGTAGCGAATGGAAACCGTCCCGATTAGTGAAGGATATATGGACGGATTTTCATGCCCCGTCTATATTTTCGGAACTATGGGGACGGTTCTTCTCGCCCTGTCCCTATTTTTTGAACACGTGGCCCGCTATAGAGACGGTTGACATGAACACGTCGCTAGTGGTTGCTTTGACTCAGATCTCCACACAGTTCCGATCGTCGTGCTCTTTCTTCCGGCCGACCGTCGATCTTGCTCGGCGCGGAGGCGGAGGGACGGAGGCATCTTGTCGGTCCTTTGCGCTGGTCGTGCGCCGTTGTCGTCCCTCACCCTGCCGGCGGCAACTCGGTGTTGTCGTCCCTCTCCGACCAGCGGTAAGGTCGGTCTCGCTTGCGCGTGTGGCGTCCCACGTCGGTCGTGCGCAGGCCGGCTCTCTCCACTCCGTGCGCAGGGCCATTCCTGTCCCCCACTACTTCGTGTGCAGGACCGTGCGCAAAGTCCCTCGTTGGTGCGGTCCTGGTGCTGCCTATGTAGCTGCCTACAGCTGGTGCTCAAGGTGTGAGGTTAGTAATAAAAGATGAATTAATTTCTATATTTATGTGCTATCCATAATATAGTTTGAAACGTACAATGTTAGTAGTAAAATAAACATCAATATTATCTATAATGATTTGAATCAAAACTAGTGTCGTAGTTAAAATATCCAATTGATGAGGTTGGTGTTGATGGATCTAGATTTTAGTGTTGATGTAAAATTGTTGCACTTGTAAATTGGTGTTGATGGATCTACATTTTGGACATTTCTTGATCGACAAGATGTTGATTTGAAGTTCTCTTACTGTACTCCCTCAACCTGGCAAGAAGTTAGTATTATTCTCTCAATTCATATATATACCTTATAATTTGTTGATTTTATATGTCGTGGTAAATTGAATCATTAATTATATATTTGCACTTGCAGTGATGGGTAATCGTGCTTGGATGTATCTTGACAATCGCACTTGCGATGATTATTTGAATGGTCTCTTGTCTTTCACGGATGTTGCCAAGGATGATATGAGACGAATGAAGAAGAGTGTTATGCATTGTCCGCGCATTGATTGCAAGAATGAAAAAAAATTTCTCAATCAATGCACCTACATGCACACCTCATCATGCGTGGATTCAAAGCCAACTAATCTGAAACAAACATGGCGAGGAAGGAGTTAATCCTGGTGAGCCTCCTTTGGGATTTGTTGATAGCATTGGTGGTCGAGGGCCCTCAAGCACCAACAATGAACAAATTGCTGATGATCAGATCTTATCTATTGATGATGATTATGTTAATTAGTTGACAACATTGACCAAATGATGAATCACTTAAGGCAAACAATGATGATAAGTGCACTGAAAAAGAGTTTGAAAAGTTTCAAGATCTTGTGCGAGATTCCAAGAAGCCCTTGTATATTGGCTGCAACTTGAGCTTATTGGATTGTGTGCTTGAAACTTCGAAGCTGAAGGCAAGCAATTGTTAAAGCTCTCGGAGCAGATGTTTCCGAAGGGGAATCTCTTACCCTCAAGCACTTATGAAGCTAAGAAGATAATTTGTCCATTGGGATTAGAAGTTGAAAAGATACATGCATATAAGGAAAATTACATTTCGTATCGTGGTGAAGATTATGCTGACATGACTCGATGTCCTGTTTGCGGAACTCCATGGTATAAGCATTGAAAAGATGGGGGTGATGAGGAGATTCCTAGCAAGAGGAATGGAAGTCCTCAAAAGGTGGTGTGGTATTTTCCAATCATCCCTCGTCTCAAGCGTTTGTTTGCAAACAAGAAGGAAAGTGAGCTCCTCCGTTGGCATGCACCGAGCAAAGATGGTGCAAACAGAAAGGATCGAAAGAATGATGGAAAATATCGCCATCCTGCAGATTCGGTTCAGTGGAAGAATTTTGATCAAACATATGGGGATTTTGCCAAAGATACAAGCAACATACGTTTAGCTTTGAGCACGGATGGGATGAATCCGTTTGGTGACATGAGTGTTTCCCATAGCACATGGCCGGTTGTGTTGTGCATCTACAAGCTTCCTCCTTGGTTGTGCCACAAGAGATAATACCTTATGTTATCGGTGCTAATTAGTGGTAAAAGGCAGCCCCGGGTTGACATCGATGTTTACTTGAGGCCACCGATAGATGACCTTAAATTACTTTGGTTCAATGGTGTTGAGGTGTGGGACGAATTCAGAAGAGATTATTTTCATATGCATGCTATGCTCTTCCGTACGATTCAAGACCTCCTAGCATTATATTCCGTGTCAAGACAAAGTAAGACAGGAGGCAAAGGGTGCCCCAGTGCTTACATGACACCGAGAGTGTGTGGCTTAGAAACTCCAAGAAACCGGTGTATGAGAATTCAATGATTCCTTTCGAGGAAGCACCACTATCATACAATGAGTGCTCAGATTGATGGAACCGTGGAGAAAGGTTCGGGGCCAAGAAATTTCAGTGGTGAACAAATTCATGAGGACCAACAAAGAATTGCTTCATCATCGATTCTTGGAAAGAGGAAGCGCCATAAATCCGGTGATCATGATCTCGTGGAAGAAAGAATCCATATTGTTTGAGCTCCCGTACTAGAAGTACTTAGCGGTACATCATTGCATTGATCTCATGCATATTGCGAAGAATGTGTGTGAAGCTCTTGTGTGCACATTTGTGAATATGAAAGGAAAAAGCAAAGACCAAAAAAATGCTCGAGCAGACTTGGAGGATATGGGATTGAGGCCCGAGCTTTATCCTCGGGGTGATCATATACCCCCATCATGTATCACTCTATATTGCCAAGAGAAAAAGAGCTATGTGAGTTATTTAAAAGTGTGAAGGTTCCATCCGGCTACTCCGCCCACATTGGAAGCCACTTCTCGGTCATCGATCTAAAAGTTGTTGGTAAAATGAAGTCTCACACTTGTCATATCTGGTTGACAGCATTGCTTTCGGTGGCGATTAGAAACATCCTACCATTGAGAGTACGAGCAGCTATCATTAATTTTTGCTACTTTTTTAATATAATTTCTCGGAAGGTCATTGATCTTGAGTCCTTAGAGGACTTAGAGAAGAATGTGGTGAAGACTCTTTGTGACCTTGAGATGTTTTTTCCTCCATCATTCTTTGACATGATTGTTCATCTCACGATCCATCTTGTGAAAGAGATCTACTACCTTGGCCCTGTGTACTTGCATTAGATGTTTCCATATGAGAGGTATCTTGCAATCCTGAAGTCATATGTGAGGAACAGGTCTTTGCCGGAGGGTTGTATTGTGCAGGGTTACTCTACGGAGGAGGTACTTGAGCTCGGAAGACTCGGACTATGTTGAGGAAGAAATGAGCTTGCAAGAATCATCTCATGAATAATTGGAAACTTCTAATGGAATATCTAATCCACCGGAAGAAAGTAGAAAAGTAAAGGTAGAAGCTCATTGGCCACAAGATCAGATTATTGTTACAAAAATTGATGAAAGTGGTATGCATGTTTCGAGGAAGAAAAGCTAAGGTTTAGGCTAGTTGCTTGGGCTCACTCGCACGGCAGAGGGTTTCTTTGCTTCATCACAGATTTGGGGACTTGGGAGCAGAAGGAAAGAAGGCCTTGTTCAATGATCGTATCTTGCCATACCTCCACTACAATGATGAATTCAAGGAGAAATGTATGTGGAGGGCATGGAAAGCAATTGCCCATAGTCTGGAGGAGCTACAAGAGCACTCTTGTCAATGAGTTCATGTTGAAGGACAAATCCCCATACCGAGGCTTCAAGCATCCGAAAAAGGAAGATTATGAGGCATTTGTCAAGATGAAGAGGACAAAAGAGTTTCGGATCACAAGTGAAAGGTTCAAGGAGCTACATGCGAAGAACAAGCACAACCATAATTTGGGAACTGGTGGGTATGAAGGAAAGTTGCAGGCATAGATGGTTGAAGATCAAAGGCTAGCATATGAGGGTCGGCCAAACCCGTGGCTGTAGTTCCCTACTACATGGTCCAAGAATTGGCTGCGGGCAAGAGGCAAGTTGACTAATTCGGGTGAGATCAGTTTTAACAGCCAAGCAACAAAGAATGTGGCAGGAAGAATCAAGCAATTAAGTGATGAGGATTGTTCAGAAAATGGACAAGATGCACTCGACCAAGGCTTTAGGAAATAATGAGCACACGGGTTAGTTTTTTCTTCAGTCATCGGTTCCAATGTTTGATTAATGATACATGAACTCGACAAAAAACTATGATATGATGTATAACATTTTATTTTGCAGGTCGTGTGCGAGGAGTATCAAACTATGTTGGATGGAAGTTAGGATTGTTGGGATACAACAAAAGACGGAAGATAACCGAGGAAGAGTTTGACCATCTAAAGGAATGCCTTCGTTGTAAGTTGACAGAAGATATCGTTACAAACATCCCAAACATCCTTGCAGCTCGGGGTCTCAAGATTGTGCCAATTAACCACAGTCCAAACCAACTCAGTCCATTAGATGCACGGAGGACCAGTTTTTCTTCCATTGAAGGTCGTGGTGCTGGTGATAGGCTTCAAAATGATGATGTGATGCAGTTAGATGATGAGCAGCCACATGAGCAGCCTATTCCACACCACAATGATGAGGAACAGCATGTGGAGCCTCTTGCCCAACATAATGATGAGGAACAACATGTGTAGCCGGAGCCGGATCAAGGTTCTATAAGCCTCCTCTCGGAGCCTACAACATGTTCTCTTTTGGCCAATGTTGGTGGCTATCAGGTTGAGGTTGCTAGAGGGGAGGTTTGTCCTGAATGACGGGTGCTGCACAATGTTGAGGTATCCTATGGTTACGTGGTGGTATAGGTCCAATATGTGCGTAGCAATTTCCAAGATCATGTACTTGGAAGTCCCACCAAATGATGAGGTCATAAAACTTGGAGAGAACCTTCTACGATGGGTTCAGTGGAGGAACGGTTTTATTGTGCTCAACCCTACAGCAATGGAAGTTTCAGTAACACCCAGTCCTCCACCATCGGTTGGCAGTCAGAAATCTGTGGAGAAGGGGAATGCAGTTTCAGCAGTTGAGAAAGTAGTTTAGAAGCCTCCACGTCCAGTTGGCAACCAGAAATCTGTGGAGAAGGGGAATGCAGTTTCAGCAGTTGAGAAGCCTGCAAAATCCAAGGAATCCACGGAAACAAATATCAGTACTGAGCAGCCTAAATGATCTACAAGTGGCTCTAAGAAATATGACTCCAAGAATAAGGGCAGAATGAATTCTTCTATGTGGACCCGTCCCCACAAAGATTTTAAGCTTGGAATGGAAATGTTGCATGATAATGATTTGAAAACTGTCGGACCTATGACCCGTCAGCTTCATTCGCTCTATATGGTTGGCTGCAAAAATAAGAAGACGCACTTTCTTGTCTAAATCAAGCCTCAACATTTTCTCGGGGAAGATGACAAATTCCTTGTCGACGATACAGATCTATATGATCTGGTTAGGCTTGATGCTTTGGACATTAGCATTGTACGTGTATTCTCATTGTGAGTGTTCTTGATCTATATGTATTCTTTGTCTTCCGCCACCGCTTATGTGTTCTAAGTAATAATTCCTTTGCTTATTAATTTTAGGTATTTCTCCAAGGAAACCAAAATTAACAAGTGGCCATTGGCTGTCTTAGATCCTCGGGTTCCCTCATTAAGTGTAACTAAATAAAATAAGGATGGAGAGGTTGAGGCCTATGTGGCAAGAGTCAAGTCACACTGTGCACGGAGCAAAAAAGACTTCATTGTGTTTCCTGGCAACACTATTGGACATTGGGTAACGAGTGGTGATTAGTTTAAAATGTGCCATTATTTGTTACCTGGATTCAGACCTTCAAGCCACACCTCACCTTTCAACTATGAAAAAAAAGCCTTAATATATGAGTTTGTCCAATATTGGACATGCATGTCCTAGTTACATTTCCAACACATGTCCTAGTTAATTAGACTGAATATGATTAGTTTTGTCTACTCATGCTCTGTTTTGAATGTAGGGCTTACTCCACATTTGTTGCAAGTGATCCAGCCAAAAAGAAGAAAGGCAAAGTTGTGCTGAAGCATCTGGAGAAAATTAAAGTAAGTGAAATTTCAGTAATATTAATGATATGCTCCATAATCCACAATGTTCCAAGTCCCTTCTTTATGTTGTTACAGTGCCATCAGCAGCCATCCAGCAATTTATGTGAATTCTATGATGTTCATCACATGCTTTTCATTGCTTCAGCGGCTTGTAACATGCAACAAACCCAGGTTTGTTTCTAGCATCCCACCTCTGATCTTATATGTATATCCTGGTGCCTATCGAGTTAGTACCATGTGTGCTAATATATAGCTATGGCAACTTCATGGAAGCGTATGGTTTTTTCCTTATTTCTTTGTAGGACATGGTTCTACCAAATACAGATCATATTGATCAGTGGGTGATGCATGGACATCGAGAGCGGATCGCTGGTTTCATTGCAAATGACATAATCAATCCTCAAGGAGAGTGCCATCATCCTGGTTCATTGTATTGATGTGATGATACTTCAATTTTCTTTTTGAACCTGGTGGATTGTATTGAAACATGTTGTTCGTGATCTGTTGTGGATGCTTTTGCCCTTGTAATATATATATATATATATATATATATATATATATATATATATATATAATAGTGAATTGTTATAAAATACTCATTTATGTGGATGTCTATAACCCTCATGTCATCAAGTTGAGAAACATTACTGTTGTAACCTTCCTACATCAAGCCTTGTAACTCTCGGTTGTAACTCTCTCACTATCTTGATAGCTATATATTTGGAGAGAATTGTACGCATCAGGGGACAAGAGAAAAAACAATATATTATTCCCTCTCTCATTTTGTTCTCCACATTCATAGTCTGATTTACGATAGCCAACAAGCAATTTATATTTAACACGTTATCAGCATGATCGTCTCTCTAAGGAGTATTGTGAATTAGACCCGGTATATTAAGATCACTTTTGTTGATCATAGTATCCTTTTCAAGGTGAGGTATATTATTCTGATTTTTTCATATGCTTACTACTCTCATGCTATGATTTATGTTTTTGGCTTTACATATTGTAGTTTGCTATGTCGAATCTCACCAAGCTTGATATCACAGCTTTGGATATCACCGGCAAGAATTACTTGTCTTGGGTGCTCGATACTAAAATTCATTTGAATGCCAGTGGGCTTGGTGAGACCATCAAAGATGGAAATAAATCATCTGATCAAGAGAAAGCCAAAGCGATGATTTTTATACGTCGTCACCTCCATGACGGTCTTAAGGCTGAATACCTTATTGACGAAGATCCACTTGTTCTTTGGAACAAGTTGAAAGATCGGTATGATCACCAGAAAACAGTGATACTCCCTAAGGCTCGTCATGACTGGCTGAATTTGAGGTTGCAAGACTTCAAATCTGTTTCTGAATATAATTCAGCCATGTTTAGCATTACAACACGATTATTACTATGTGGAGAAAAGGTTACCGATGAGGAAATGTTAGAAAAAACATACTCCACATTTCATGCTTCAAATGTGCTGCTTCAGCAGCAATATCGTGAGAAAGGTTTCAAGAAATATTCTGAACTTATTTCTTGCTTACTAGTGGCTGAACAAATAATGAGCTTTTGATGAAGAACCATGAATCCCGTCCAACGGGTTCAAGTCCACTCCCGGAGTCAAATACAACACAATATGATAATCAAACTAGAGGACGCGGCCGCGGTCGTGGTCGTGGTCGTGGTCATGGTCATGGTCGTGGTCGTGGATATGGACGTGGTCGTGGTAGAGGAAATTATAGTGTTCAATTCAAGAACACAACTGGTTCTCATAAAGGACCAGAAAAGGGAGAAAAAGAAAAAGGTGAAATGACTGAAAATGCATGCCATCGTTGTGGAGGAAGAAATCATTGGGCACGCAATTGCCGCACGCCAAAATACCTTGTTGATCTCTATCAAGAATCTCTTGAGAAGAAAAAGAAAAAGATAGAGACAAACTTCGCAAGCAATAGCCATGAAAGTATTTTTGATGGTGCTAATTTTGAAGCGGCAAATTATGATGGACATGGCAACCATGATGCAACTCATTTAGATGTTTCTGATTTCTTCACCCAAGAATAGTTTTATTAGTTAATCTTCATCTATGAATAAATGTGGTGTATCCACTTATATGAATAAAGTGTACTCGCTTTTCTCCTTATGAACAATAAATCTAATTTATAGTTTCAGTTTTTATGTCTCGTAACATTCTTGTTTCTTAATAAGCTCTATTTATCATCACAATAGTATTTATGCATATGTTTTAATTTTGAAGTTAATGAATAAACAATTGGCTGAAGATCATGGTCATGAAGATGACATCTCGTATTGTTGACAGTGGTACAACACATACCATATTGAGAAGCAAATTACACTTTTCACATCTTGTGTTGCGGGATGCATATGTCAACACAATATCAGGGAGTGCCAAATTGATAGAGGGCTCAGGAAAAGCCTTAATAACATTACCTTCGGGGACAAAAATAAACATCTATGAGGCACTTTATTCCCCAAAGTCTGAAAGAAACTTGTTGAGTTTCAAAGATATTCGCCGAAATGGCTATCATGTTGAGACAATGTGTGAAGAAAATATAGAATATCTCAACATTACAAAAGTATCTTCAAGGGGAAAGTATGTGTTGGAAAAATTACCAGAGTTGCCTTCTGGATTATACTATGCAAGGCTAACAATTAATGAATCATATATGGTGGTAGATCAAAGGTGCAACACCCACAATAATTTCATTATTTGGCATGACCGGTTAGGCCATCCCGGATCACTAATGATGCAAAAAATTATCAATAGTTCATGTGGACATACATTGAAAAACCAAAAGATGCTTCAAGCAAATGACTTCTCATGCATCGCATGCTCTCAAGGAAAATTGATATTGCGTCCATCACCGACCAAAATTGGATATGAATCTCTTGCGTTTCTGGAGCGCATACAAGGTGATATATGTGGACCAATTCATCCAACAAGTGGACCATTTAGATATTTCATGGTCCTAATTGATGCATCAACTAGATGGTCACATGTGTCCTTATTATCAATCCGCAACCTAGCGTTTGCGTGATCTGTTGGCTCAAATTATCAAGCTTCGAGCACAATTTCCTGATAATCCAATTAAAGCTATACGCTTGGACAATGCCGGTGAATTTACGTCACAAAGCTTCAGTGACTATTGCATGTCAATTGGAATAAATATTGAACATCCTTTTGCGCATGTTCATACCCAAAACGGGCTTGCAGAATCATTCATTAAACGACTACAATTCATAGCAAGACCGCTACTAATGAAGTCAAAACTCCCAACGTCTGCATGGGGACATGCAATTTTACATGCAGCAGCATTAATTTGTATCAGACCATCAAGTTATCATTCCTCTTCCCCGTTGCAATTAGTTTTTGGCAAAGAGCCAAATATTTCCCATTTAAGAACTTTTGGGTGCGCTGTATATGTCCCAATTGCTCCACCCAAGCGCACAAAAATGGGGCCTCAAAGAAGGTTGGGAATATATGTTGGCTATGAGTCCCCCTCAATTATAAAATATCTTGAACCATTAACGGGGATTTATTTTACAGCAAGATTTGCGGATTGTCACTTTGATGAATCAAATTTCCCAACAACAGGGGGAGAGAATAAGCAGCTGAATAAAGAAATCAGTTGGAATGAATTATCACTATCTCACTTTGATCCTCGTACAAAACAATGTGAGCAAGAAGTTCAAAGGATAATTCATTTACAAAGTTTAGCGAATAATTTGCCAGATGCTTTCACATACTCAAGAAGAGTGACAAAGTCTTATATTCCAGCTGCTAATGCTCCTGAAAAAATCAATGTCCAAGACGGACAAACATCTATTGCTAATGAATCAAAACCTGCAATAAAACGTGGCAGGCCATTGGGTTCCAAAGATAAGAATCCTCGAAAAAGAAAAGGAGCAAAGAATCAAGATGGTCAAATCGAGGAATCTCAAGTTCAGGAAAAATCCCATGAAGGGATGGATGACATGATAAATAAGATTGACACAGAAGAGATAAAGGTACCTAATTCATCGAGAAAATGAGATCTCATTAAATTATGTCATGTCGGGTAAAATTTGGAACCGCGATGAAGTCATTATGAATGATGCATTTGCATATAATCTAGCGCTAGAAATCATGGATGAAAATGAGGATCAAGAACCTCGATCTATCGAGGAATGCATGCAAAGAAAGGATTGGCCAAAATGGAGTGGCGCAATTCAGGAAGAATTGAATTCTCTCACAAAAAGAGAAGTTTTTGGCCCCGTGGTTCGTACACCAGATGGTGTTAAACCTGTGGGTTACAAATGGGTCTTTGTGCGAAAAAGAAATGATATAGGAGAAATTATAAGATATAAAGCACGACTAGTTGCTCAAGGATTTTCCCAAAGACCTGGGATTGATTTTGAAGAGACATACTCTCCCGTGATGGATGCAACGACATTTAGATATCTCATCGATCCGGCAATAAAAAAGAATCTTGATTTACGTTTAATGGATGTTGTTACAGCATACTTGTATGGATCACTTGATAGTGACATACATATCCACAAGGATTTAAACTCCCGGATGGAGGAGGTTCTCGAGAACAATATTCAATAAAATTGAATAAATCCCTATATGGATTAAAACAGTCTGGACGAATGTGGTACAATCGTCTTAGCGAATATTTGACAAAAGAAGGGTACAAGAATGACTCTATTTCTCCTTGTATATTCATAAAAAGATCTGGATCTGAATTTATGATAATAGCGGTATATGTTGATGATCTAAATTTAATTGGTACACCTCAAGCACTCGGTGAGGCAATGAATTGCTTGAAAAAGGAATTTGAAATGAAAGATTTGGGCAAGACTAAGTTTTGTCTTGGGTTACAAATTGAACATCTCAAAGAGAAAATATTAAAGCAATTTTATATGGATAAAGCACACCCATTGAGTACGCCAATGGTTGTGAGATCACTAGAAGTAAACAAAGATCCTTTTCGACCTCCAAAGGATGATAGTGAAATTCTTGGTCCGGAGGTTCCATATTTAAGTGCGATAGGAGCACTAATGTACCTTTCTACTCATACACGCACCGATATTGCATTTGCTGTTAATCTGTTAGCAAGATATAGCTCTGTCGACAGACGACATCGTAATGGTGTAAAGCATATACTCCGTTATCTTCAAGGTACAAAGGACATGGGTTTATATTTTTCTAACACATGCAAAGAGGGGTTAGTTGGATTTGCAGATGCAGGCTATTTATCCGATCCACATAATGGACGCTCACAAAGTGGATATGTATTTACTTGTGGTGGCACTTCTATCTCATGGCGCTCCATGAAGCAAACCATAGCGGCGACTTCTTCCAACCATGCAGAAATTTTGGCAATGCATGAAGCAAGCGAGAGAATGTGTCCGGTTAAGAAATATGACACATCATATTCGGACGGAGTGCAATTTAATTTCACCAACTAAAATGCCTACGGTGATATATGAAGACAATACTGCTTGCATAACTCAACTGAAGGAAGGTTACATTAAAGGAGATAGAGTGAAGCATATTTCACCGAAATTTTTCTTTACTCATGATCTTCGAAGGATGGTATTATAAAAATACAACAAATTCGTTCAAGTGATAATCTAGCGGATTTATTCACCAAAGCACTTCCAACTTCGGTTTTTAGAAAGTTGATATACGATATTGGACTGCGACAACTAAAAGACATCAAGGGATATTGCCAACAGGGGAGTGAATATGTATGTACTCTTTTTTCCTTGGCCACGGTTTTTTCCCACGGGGTTTTCCTTGGCAAGGTTTTTAATGTGGCATACAATTTCACAGCTTAATGGACATCCAAGAGGGAGTGTTATAAAATACTCATTTATGTGGATGTCCATAACCCTCATGTCATCAAGTTGAGAAACATTACTGTTGTAACCTTCCTACATCAAGCCTTGTAACTCTCGGTTGTAACTCTTGTAACTCTCTCACTATCTTGATAGCTATATATTTGGAGAGAATTGTACGCATCAGGGGACAAGAGAAAAAACAATATATTATTCCCTCTCTCTCTCCACATTCATAGTCTGATTTACCATAGCCAACAAGCAATTTATATTTAACATGAATATATATATATATATATATATATATATATATATATATATATATATATATGTGTGTGTGTTAAGTTCTATGCGTTATGGATGTTGTGTGATGATCTATTTTTGTCTGAAATCCATTGCTCTGTGATGATCTCTGTATTTTGGATGGATTCTGTAATATACCTCTGTATTGTCACCTCTGTCACAGAGTTATGGGGACGGGGCAAGTGTTATGTTAGCCGTCCCTTTAAAGCTTTAGGGGTGGGGGTTGTACAGGACGTCCCTATAAGCTTATAGGGACCGGGAAGCATAAGACGGGACGTCCCTAACACTTATAGGGACGGGATTCTATGAAATGTCCCTGTAGAATATAGGGACAGAGAATGGCAGCAGTCCCAAAAACTTATAGCGACGGTGTTCTGTGCGTCCTCCCTATAGCTTATAGGGACAGCCTGCCAGTTTTCCGTCTGTGTTTGTTACAGGGACGGTTTCTTCAAACTGTCCATGAAGACCCTCTAGGGACGGGGCCTATAGACGTCGCTACAGGTTCCATCTACAGCGTCGGGTAAGAGCCCGTTGCTAAAGGCTGAGATTTTGCGACGCGAAAATTGAGATGGTTGCTATTTGCGTCTCTATATCCTGTAGATCCCTATCTATAAAGACCCGATTTATAGTAGTGTAAACAATAAACAGCTCATATTAAAACTAGTGTACCGTAAAATCGCTTTCATGATAACATACCACGATAGTAAAGGAGCAACTGGCTTCACTGGACGTGTGCATGTCGCAGGCATTCATAAACAGAACATGGACTCGATCCGAGTGGCAAGTTTGAAAATAGATTGGGTGTCTGTTTTGCCTTAGTCTATTGGTTTCTATCATTATTTTTTGATAATTTCTATTTTATAGACTACCTAAAAAAGAAAATTTGGATTCAGTTTTATCTAGACCTGTGGAGATGCTCTTACGTGGGTAAAAAAGGTGAGCTCCAGAGTTGTTCATGCGTGTTGGTCTGTACTGACAACATACAGGTCACAAGAACTCCTTTATTTGTTTAGATGATGAATCATGGTGCATATGAGACTGTTACAATCTAGTGTTGAAAGAACAAAACCCCATGGATGAATGGATAAAAAAGTAAAAATAATATTGAGAAATTCTAAAAAAAGCAAGGATAAGAATCCTAATCCGATATATGAAGTTAGTCAACCAACCGTGTGTTCACCTGATTAGTCTTCATTTCTTGTTTGTAAAAAGATTAATTAATATAATGCGAAACTTAGCTCGTACAAAGAGAAATAAAAAAGAGAAGTTGCATAAGGGAGTAAATTGTACCAACTTAAATAGTTTGAGGAAGTCAAGTAAGCCAAGATTTTGTTCGGGGTATAATTTAAACAAAGTGGATTGTTCGGGAAGTAAAATCGACTTTTTCCTAATATAATCAAGTATAAAATAATTTAATGAGAAAAGTCTATTTTACTCCCCGAACAATCTACTTTGTTCAAATTACTCCTCGAACAAAATCTTGACTCACTTTACTCCCTTAAACTATTTAAGTTGGTGCAATTTACTCCATTATGCAATTTCTCTTTTATATTTCTCTTTGTATGAGCTAAGTTTAATGCTCAAATTTTACACAACGATAGTTTTCATTGAACCTTACGTTAAAAAATATATAATACACATTTTAAACATATAATTTATAGTTTAATAGCATCACATATCAAATTAATTATATAGTTCTAGAATTGTATACAACATATTGATGAAAAAAATATGGAATATTTTCTTTTATATAGAGGATGGTACCATCTATCATCCTGCAAAATTTGAGCTTCAAATTCAAAGCATACAACGAGAAACAAAAAAGAGAAATTACATACGGAAGTAAATTGAGCTAACTTAAATTGTTTGAGGGAGTAAAGTGAGCCTAAATTTTGTTGGGAGTATAATTTAGACATAGTGGATTGTGCGGGAGTAAAATGGATTTTTCCCTACTTTAATTAAAAGCTTCATTTATTGTAGTAGATGAATGCTTTTATTTTATGTTAATCAATGTGAAAAAATTATTAGCAGTTTGTTTCAATTGTTTATTTTATACTTTTTCTTATCAATGTATTGGAATGCAACATTATAGTTTGTCGTGATTGCTGTGATTATTTCTAATATTGTTCCTCTTTTCCTCTAGTTTGTTGATTCTTGCATTACAACAAATATAATATATCTTTCTGCTAAATATAATAGTATAAGCGTGTTCTCTAGTGTTTCTCTTTTCCCGAGAACATGATTTCAGTTTCCATTAAAAAGGCAAAGGCAACTGGTAGAGTTTACATTAATGTTCAGATGCTAATGTATAATTCATTTCTATGATAATTGAGTTATTTTTTCATTTGGAAGTGAATTATATTTCTTTTACTAGTATATATATCACCTGAGACTAATTTGTGTTGTTCAAATATCTTGTATTAGCGTCATGTATAATATGAAGCAATCCCTTGAGGGATTATTGTACAAAAAACAACTTATACACATTGTAGGTCTTGATTCTTATAATGGAATTTTTACCTGTCTAGATATTTTCAGCTTTGCATAATTCATGCAATTCATCGGATGCATGGTCGATTGAATCTTTGGATGTATGATTGGTGTAATGATCTAGTCCTCAAAGTCTTGTATCCAGTAGGGAGCCATACTAACAAGAGGTAAGAAACCTATGCAAGATAAAACCTCATCGTAGTCATCAAGGTAGCAAAGAATTCATGCATACATGTCTATAAGACAAAAATGAGAGAAAGATAGCAACCACTCAACTGGTACACATGTAAGTCTAAGATTAAAGCACAAGTCGAGGAGCAAACAAGCAAAGGGTATCTACTATACAAGATATAAAATATGGAAAGGTCAAGCAACAAGTAAATAGAGAGAGGTGAATTTAGTCACATGAATTTTAATTAGGTGAAGGTCTCAGAAGGATGATACATTCCTCTACTCCTGGTTGGACCAACTCACGCCAGAGTATCGGTCCCTCCGACCACTCAAAGTTGGAGTCCTTGGTCACGAACCCACATCACACCAAGTGAAGCCACTCCTTCATCAAAGTGTGTTGAACATCAATAGGGAGAAGGACATTATTGACAGCCATGCATATTCATGATGCATCGATATTTAGCTATTTCACTGGATCTTGTGACCTGTTTAATTAGTTTGGTTGTGACATATATTGCAAGGCCTAGTTGGCTGCATGACTTGTCTAATTATTTTTGTTATATGAGGGATGTTACACAGTTGTGACATGAATTTTGTAAGGATATATATGTGCTAATTCTATTGTATTGTGTGAGTCAAAATGTACGGCTGGATTGGATTGACGGGAATATGTAGGTTGAAATGAATTGGTGGAATAAGGAACTATTAGGATTTGGTCAACTGTAGAATGGGGTCAGGCCTATCAAAGGATGCAATTTTTCATTTAAGCCCACAAAACAATTGGGTTGTATGTAAAAGAGAATTAGGCTCACTACAAAAAAAAAGTCTGGTTGGCCCATTGAAGAATTGGGCTCGTTCATAGAGAAGAGACTGACCCACAAAAAATGAGCCTATAATTTTATGGTGCTTTATTAAGGATAAATAATAATGAAAAATTATTGTCACAAAAAATGAAATGAAAATAATAATCATCAAATATGGTTTATTACGCAAATTCTGTGACAATGAAACCGTTGTCATAGATTTCAGTAGGTGACATAATTTTCAGGATTTATGATAGAAATGAATCACCATGGAACGTTACATTTCTTGTAGTGGAATGGTATGTTAAATATAAGGCCAGTCTCAGTAGGAGTTGTATGGGTAATAAATAGACTGCCATGTAGTCATTCTCGATGATGTGACAGTGTATTAATGAGGAGATGTGAAATGAGTTTCATGAAGATGAAACCCTGCATACACGAGTTACCTAGACAGTTTGTGTCTTGCATGTAACCTAGAAAACAACAATACATGAAACTGTGTATTGAGAGAGGGATGTTTCATCCTAGTTTCAAATGGTTTTAGATGACGTGTCACTCTAGATAACTATGTCCATAAAACTTCCATTGAGACTGGTCTAAGTACAAAGTGCCTCTTTGATGCTTTGGTAAAAAAACCTCAATCTCTCCATAAATTACAGAGTTGTCTACTTCCTTTGTCCCAGGATATAAGGAATCATACCATGATAAGAAAAAATTAATAGTGATGGTAAAAGACTTCCTCTGTCCCAACATGTTGACGAAGCAAGCGATGCATGCAACAAACGGTACAACATTCAACGCATCGGCGCGGCTGCAACGCAAAGCCCAAACACACACCTGTTCCTGCACCCACAATGAATATGATTCCTGCAACCCTGGCCGGCCTGAGCCAGCAGCAGGTCCATCCGGGTCGTTCGTGAGCCCCAGGGCAGAGGGCAGGGCAGGGGCACGAGACAAAACTCCAGCCATTACATGCAATCATGTCATGGACGCGTCACATCATCGCGCGCCGTGCCGGCGGTGGGCACTCTCTGCCCCCGATGTCCCTCTCGATCTGCATTTTCTGTGCTATGCCTCCAAGCAATGCAAGCTTTGGTTTGCGAATTGAATCGCGACGTGCCTCGAGCTGCTGATTATCAGTGACCTCTTTTATTTTATGTTTTGTAAGTTCGCCAAGTTAGATTTTTAGTTTTTTTTTAAAAAAATAAAAGTGCATCTCTCATTGCACTAATTTATTGAACAGTTTTATAGGCAGAATAAGACATTAAATGGTTGTACAGGTATATCAATCAAGATTCAGTTTTTTCTGCATATGAAAGGAATATAGTCGCAATACATCTTTCATTCTTCTTTCATCAACATGAAAAGAGTGTCACTACTCTTTCATTCTAAAGAAAGGATTTCCTCCACTTTTATATTAAATATCATGCTATATTTCATTCTTTTTTCTTATGTGTCATCTAATAAATATCAAATCAAAGACCCGGCTTAAGGCCGAGTTATAGGATGTCGGGGGGGGGCGTCCTGTGCTGCCGGATTAATTATCAAGGCGTGGCAGGCACTGTCCTGCATGTGTCATCTTTTTTTTACCCTCTTTTTTTTGACCGAAACCTGCATGTGTCATCGATTCACCAAGACTCGTCAAACAAGATTCTCGGCAGGAACTGTCAATATGTCATCGGGGGTTCAGTACGTACTGCAACTGAGGAATGACTCTGGTCCCAACATTCAATCATGGATACAGTATATGATTCAGGGTGGCACGCAGTTAAGCTAAGCCTAAGTAGAGAATATCGTGGTTTAAAATCTTCAGCTAAATAATCCATTTATCCATTTAGCGGCTAATTTAAAAAATAAAGCAATAATCTTATATAGTGGACTAATAGTGGTATTTAACACAAAAAATAATAATCTAGCTGAAGTTCTTTCTAGCAGCTATGACAGGCTACAGCCAGGGGCAGATCCTAGGGTGGAGGAGTGGCGGTCTCAAGCCCCTTCTACTGGCCATGGCTCCATGGAGCCCCCTTGAGTCCCCCTGCCTTCACCCCTAAAATTTTGAAAGAGAAGAGGAGAAAGGGGAGAAAAATGAGGAACAAGATGAAGAAAAAGGAGGAAGAAGGGAAGCAACCTCCCCTGCTTTGTTCCTTCCGCTACTGGCGGCGATAGTTATAGCTGAAAATTTGAAGCCTTGGAGAATACACATACACCACTTACTACTACTAGGGCCCTGTTCGTTTCCTGTACTCTAAGGCTCCCTTTGGAACAAAGGAAAAATGGAGGAATTTCATAGGATTAGAATCCTGCAGGAAAATTTCCTATGCAACCCTTTGGAACACAGGATTAAGACCTCAAAATTCCTATGAAATTCCTATAGGATAGCTTCCTCCATGCAAATTTTGGAGGGTTTATAACATGAGGTCCAACCTCATGTAAAATTCCTTTGAGTCTCCCTCTCTCCTCTAATTCCTGTGTTTTGCCTGTGTTGTATCCAAAGGCTCTATAGGAAGTTTTCCTGTATTTTTATTTCCTGTAGGATTACCATTCATAGCTAACTCCAATCCTGTGTTTTTCCTATTCCTACGTTTTTACAATCCTGCATTCCAAAGGAGGCCTAAAGTTTAGCACTGTCACATCAAAGAGAATCTTACTATTTATAAATATTTCGATCAATTTAATGACAAAACCCTGTTGACAGATTGGTGCTAATTTTCGAGATGAATCTAATGAGTTTAATTAATCTATGTTTTGCTAAAGTGATGCTACGAGTAACCGTCTTCTAATCACAACTTAATTAATATCATTAGATTCATTTCGTAAATTAGTTTAGGGGCATGTAATTTATTTTATAATTAAACTTTTTTAGTACTCCTAAATAGTAGAATTCTTTTTGATATGACAACTATAAAGTTTAGACCCCAGAAAACGAACACACCCTAGGTCAATCTCTGCCAGCAGGTTCACATGCAGGCTTTACAAACTGAGAACTCATAGAAAACGGTGGTCATGCATGGAAACGAGTGTAGGCGAGACTATATACTATGAGTTAAACGATTTATAGGCTAACTTGCTCAGTACCATTGCAAAGATAATCATGGAATTACAAAATACCGTAGTATATGGAAAAAAGGAATGCAGTATCCGATATAATTGACACGGTAATTCTGCCTTTTCTACTTCGGTCGTCAAACGCGCCAGGTGAGGCGAAAGAGACGGCAAGAAACATAGGGCAGGCAGTGTCGCGAGATGCACGTACAGTTTGTAGTTTGTGATTAATTAACAATAATGCATGAGAACAATGGGCATGGAGGGAAGGGATGTCCTTTGTGCAGCCCCACAGCCCATTTCTCGGAACTTTTTTTCAAATAATCGTTATTAATCTAAAATTTAAAAAAAAAAACTGTATCAAACTAAAATTTTGGGATCCAGACGTTTTTATCACGCCATATGGTATGGCGCGATTCCTGAATGAATCACGCCATACAATATGGCGTGATTGCGTCCACGTCGGCGTCGAACGCCACGTCGGATTTTAGCGTAGACGAGGTTGACCCCAATCACGCCAATCTATATGGCGTGATTAGTAGTGCAATCACGCCAAACGATCCGGCGCGATTAGGACTTAAGTAATTTTTGCGCAGCAGGGATGAAAATAGAGAACAACTTAATCACGCCATTCCATTTGGCGTGATTAGTACATGTATCACGTCATATGAAGTGGCGTGAGTGACTCTCTCTCTCCAAAATGTCACTTTCAGATGATGTCAGCTCACATCATCAAGGTAAATTTTTTAAAAAAACTCTATAACGTCTACATACTTTATCCGATTTGAACAAAACTAGATCCCACTTGCATATGTTTCGAAGTTTTTTTCATAATCTAAATTACTATAGCATATATGGTGAAATTTAGGTTATTAAAAAAATCTTTGAAATATATGTAAGTGATCTAGTTTTGTTCGTTTAAGTCGCGTAGAATATAATGATGAAAAAGGAATCTAAATCGGACAATGTACGTAGACGTTATAGAGTTTTTTAAAAGATTTACCTTGATGATGTGAGTTGACATCATCTGAAAGTGACATTTTGGAGAGAGAGAGAGTCACTCACGCCACTTCATATGGCGTGATACATGTACTAGTCACGCCAAATGGAATGGCGTGATTAGTTGTTGTATGTTTTCATCCGCTCTTCGCGAAAATTACTTAAGTTCCGATCACGCCGGATCGTTTGGCGTGATTGGACTACCAATCGAGCCATATAAATTGGCGTGATTAGTAGTGCAATCACGCTAAACGATCCGGCGCGATTAGGACTTAAGTAATTTTTGCGTAGCAGGGATGAAAATAGAGAACAACTTAATCACGCCATTCCATTTAACATGATTAGTACATGTATCACGTCATATGAAGTGGCGTGAGTGACTCTCTCTCTCCAAAATGTCACTTTCGGATGATGTCAGCTCACATCATCAAGGTAAATTTTTTAAAAAAACTCTATAACGTCTACATACTTTGTCCGATTTGAACAAAACTAGATCCCACTTGCATATGTTTCGAAGTTTTTTTTCATAATCTAAATTACTATAGCATATATGGTGAAATTTAGGTTATTAAAAAAAATCTTTGAAATATATGTAAGTGGGATCTAGTTTTGGTCGTTTACATCGCGTAGAATATAATGATGAAAAAGGAATCTAAATCGGACAATGTACGTAGATGTTATAGAGTTTTTTAAAAGATTTACCTTGATGATGTGAGTTGACATCATCCGAAAGTGACATTTTGGAGAGAGAGAGAGTCAATCACGCCACTTCATATGGCGTGATACATGTACTAGTCACGCCAAATGGAATGGCGTGATTAGTTGTTGTATGTTTTCATCCGCTCTTCGCGAAAATTACTTAAGTTCTGATCACGCCGGATCGTTTGGCGTGATTGGACTACCAATCAGGCCATATAAATTGGCATGATTATAGTCATCCTCACTCTACGCTGAAATCCGATGTGACGTTCGACGCTGACGTGGATACAATCACGTCATTCCATATGGCGTGATTCATTCAGAAATCACGTCATTCCATATGGCGTGACAAAAACGTCTAGATCTTGAAAAATTAGTTTGAGACAATTTTTTTTAGAATTTTAAATTCAAAATGATTATTTTAAAAAATAAATTCCATTTCTCCCCCACCACAAACAACCCTTCAACTTGGCAGGCCTGAATCGTAAGGACGCAAAAAAACATAAAAGGCTCCAAGGCCCACTCGCTATATCTCACTATAATTATAAAAGCACTATAACAAAAAAAAATTGAAAAGAAATGTAACATTCTCCAAAAGTCTACTCCTCGTTAGCTTGTGGTTGTACAGGACAGGACAATCGCGCGCTTTAATAATCACATAGTGCATATTGTCGCGAGTTGCAACCTTTCTCATTAATTCTGGATGAAGAAAACCCCCTCCTTCATGTTCTTTCTCCCACTCCATCGCCCCCCATGTCTTGTTGAAGGGCGGCCACAACCACACCAATCACCTCTTTATGGACTCCCTCTGGAGCACGAGGAAGATAAGAGGAAAAGGACAAACATTTCCTCAATGATATTAAGAGTTAAAGGACCAAGGTGTCGGAGATAAATCATGCGTAAAAGGGAGGTCAAAGCGAATGTAGAAAAGCATCGCTTTTTAGCTTCGGTTTCGAGGATCTTTATCTCCTCTCTCATGTAAACTCTTTTTCGTTCTTCTTTTAATCAATAAAATTACTGTAGGGGCTCTCCCTCCAGTTTCGATAAAAAAAGGAATGTAGAAAAGCATCATTACAAAAGCGACATGTGCAAATAAATAGTCCCGTTTCCTCAGAAAAAAAAAGTCTCTAGTGACGAAGGAACCTTGTATAGACAAGATATATGCAAGTGAGGCAAGCCTCGAGTGGAGTCTGTGCTCCTCGAGCGAAAACAATGCTCACGTTTCCCACTATATGGTAGAAGCGGTGGTAGGATATACCATTATTTTAGGTTGTGTGTCACACCCCAAAATTCTAGTTTCGTTGCATGTAGGTTTTTATCATGTGAAAAATGTATTTAAACCTCATTTTGAATTTGATTTGGAATAGTGTATAAAAAAATGATGAAATAGAAAAAAAGAGAGAAAAGAAACAACCAGCCCGGGCCAAATCTCCCCTTGGCCCATCTCCTTCTCCCCCTCTTCCCCAGCTCGCCACTGCCAACCCAACCCGCCGACCCGACCCAGCCCACGCCCTGGCCCAACCCGCGAGCCCGCCTCTAACCCTAGCCGGCCGCCACCACCGCCGGCATCTCCGCCTCGGCGTGCGCGCCCAACCCTAGGGCCGCGTGTCTATAAAAGGCTAGCCCCGAGACTCACGCTCCCTTTCCCTCCACTCCGCCGCCGGCCACGCGGCCCGCACAACGTCGCGACACCGTCGTCGACCGCACCGCCGCCCTCCATGGTGAGCTCGCTCCCGGCCGCCTCCGCCCTCGCCGACTCGCGGACGGCCTTCTCCATCCCCCACCGCCTCCACCGAGACCCATGCGACGCGGAAAGGATCCCGGACGAGGACGCGCGCCACCGCCGATGGTCGCCACCGCGGCCTCGTCGCCGTCGACCCCGCTCCGGCCCCCTCTACCCGCGCGCGACCCCACGGTGAAGATCCCCGTGCTCCCCTCTCCATTTCCCCTCTTCCGCCGCCTCGAACCAGCCACCGGAGCGCCACCCCGGCGTGCTCCGAGGCGCCGTCCATGGCGCACCACCGCGCCATCCCGGCCGCCGGCGGCTCCCGTCCGCCGCCCCACCCGAGCCGTCCGATCCGGGATCAAGGTCCTAGATTAGAAGGGGCTCATACCCCCTCATAATCGGTCCACCGTGGACCATGGACCACGGGTCCACGGGGCCATGCGCCCGGTCCACGGGTTTTTCCATTTATTTTAATTCCTTTATTCCCTGGATAATGCGCACTTGCGGTTTAGCCCCTAGTAAATATTTTAATCGCGTATAGGTCCTTATATTTCGCATAATGACCCCTGCTTCGGAATAAGATGTAGATTTTACATTCTAGCCCCTATCTTTTGTTAATTTTGCGCGCTTATGTTTCCCTGAGTAGGTAATTTTACGTGCTAACCCTTGTAGTCTATAGTTAATTACAAATAGGTCCTTTATTTTATAAAATAAGCTATAAGCTTTGTTTTAATTCTGTTTTCACCCTAATCTTTTGCAATAAACTTAATATTTAAACTGTAAATTAACTTTTAACTCCCTAAACTATTTTACAGTAATGTTTTGTCCATTGAACCTTTTTACATAAACACCCCCGACCTTTTCTAAAATTATGTTTTAGCCCGTGTTTATTCAAATACCACTATATCCTGTACTTTTACATAAACAACCCTAGTGTTTTATAAAATTATATTTTAGCCCTTATACTTTTACACCTTAGTCCATGATCTTTTCCATATTTACAAAATAGCCCCCACCTTAGTCTGTTTTTATGTTTTAGCCCCTAAAGCTTTAAACCTACGTAACTTTTCGCTCGTAGCTCCGATTAAGGCGATTCTTACGCTCACGGAATCGTAGCGACGCATACCTTCCTTTAGTAGTGCTTGTATGATGTATTGTTCCGTTTCTTAGTTTCTTTGTATGTTTGTTTGCATGTTTGCTCGCTGCGATGTAATTAGAAGACGACCAACGCAAGGGATCCGAAGACCAAGAGTCGAAGATATAATCAAGAGCAAAAAGAGAAAGAGGCAAGTGTCCTTGACGCATCTTGCACCTATTTCCTTTTCTATCTGCACATGCTTGCACTTGTTGTGATAAATATGAATCCTATGTGTCATGTCTTGTTCCATACTTGTCCTTGTCGCCTGGGTGGTATTAGTTGTATGGACTTGGGTAGAATCATGCTTAGTTGCTTAAATTGGGTTTAAGACATGCTAAATGATTAATCTTGTTAATGATCCAGTTGAACATAATGATCATGGTTGTTTGTTAATTATTGAACATTGATTTTGGTGACGGGTGGAGGAACTATGGTCGGGGTGTACCGGTAGTTCCATGGAATGCTATCACCCGAATCATAAGGACCGGTTCGTGGAGCGACCATCCATGTTAAACCGTACAACCACGAGCCAAGTATGGGCGCGGCTTGGCGTAGTATGCGGTGGAGACCGATCGAGTACGCGCGATGGAGAGGGGACTATGGCTGGTGTTATTCCGGTAGTCCCGGGGAGGTGTGGTGAGGAGACAAGGTCTCACAACCATCCGGCTCAAGGGAAGGAAGCTACCGATGACGGGTGTACACGTCGGGTGAGTGGAAATCCTAGTGGGCGCGTACAAAGCTGGAGGAATCCGTGAACCGCCTTGGAAGTGATCTCCTAGCCACACACCAAAGGAAGTGTGTAAGTGCTTGGCCGGCACGGGCATGATGGAGGTTTTTAGTCCACCCGGCAACAGGGGATGGAATCACTTTCTCGTGGTGAATTGTGTACAACCTCTGCAGAGTGTAAAGCTGTCATGACAGCCGTGCTCACGGTCAAGAGCGACATGGACCCTCACGCGGATTAGAGGGATGGTAATGATTGAATGCATGGTTCTCGGGAAGGAGACATGCGTGGTTTGGAAAGTCGATGAATCCCTGGAGTTACATCACATAGTAAATAGCCTCGCTTAATTAATGAACTAGACATAGGTGCTTCTATGCCTTAAACCTTGTCTTAGCCTTTCTTGACTGGCCAATCATGTCATACTTTCCCCACTTGCTTGAGTACGTAATGTACTCAAACGTTTGTTGCCTCTCTTTTTGCATCATGCCACAATTCGAAGTGAAGGTTGAAGTACATCATTCAAGGAGACGATGAAGTGGTGGTCTAGGCCTCGCGGTCTTCCGGTCGACTTCTGTGGGAATTGAAGGACGCTAACGCTTAGTATAATTTCCGCTGCAATTAATGTAATCTTTTACTTTAGACCTACGGGTCATTGATGTAAGTATTTAATGAATTAATAAAGATATTGTTCTTTTATCACATAATTTGTCCTGTTGCGTGAAAAATTGATCCTGGGCACGCATACAGTTGAATCCGATTTCGGTTATTGAAATCGGGTGTGACATTGTGTTCGTTTTCCGAGATCTAAATTTTATAGCTGTCACATCAAAAAGAATCTTACTATTTAATAGTACTAAATAAAGTTTAATTATAAAATAAATTACAGCCACTAAACTAATTTATGAGACGAATCTAATAAGGTTAATTAAGTCATGATTCAAAGACGAGTTCTTGTAGCATCAATTTTGCAAAACCTAAATTAATTAAGCTCATTAGATTCATCTCGAAAATTAGCATCAATCTGTCAATAGGTTTTGTCATTAAATTGATCGAAATATTCATAAATAGTAAGATTCTCTTTGATGTGACAGATGCTAAATTTTAGAGGTCAAGAAACGAACAGGACCTTAGACCAGAAAACTCACGTATCACTTTCTATTTCACTAATGTATTGTAGATCTTCCTCGTAACTTCAATGTAAAAAAGTGAACTATTTGGATACCTTAACCTTTCACCGATTAAGCTTGTTGCTTTATGTCATTTTGTTTAGCACTTGGAAAAGCCGGATATTCAGATACCTTGGAATGCATGGGACGGGCCCACTCAACACCGAGTCCACCACCAACGTTAACGAGGGAGGAGACAACTCCAAAAAGCTCCATAAAACAGAGCAGAGCAGCATTCCTTACCTGCCTACTCCACGGTTCGCTTCCCCCACTGCAATGGACGCCGCCGGCCCACCCATCGACGACGGCTCGCTGCCGTTCTACGCTCCCCGGCGAGGCAGCAGGCCGGCCTCGCCGTCGCACGTGGAGCACGAGCTAACCTCGCAGTCCCACCTGACCGCTTTGTCGACGGGAAAGGCCAAGGGCAACGTCGGGCCCGGTGCGGCCTGCTCCGGCAACATGGCAGGCTCATCCGCGGAAGCGAGCTCGCTGGGCTCACAGGAGAGGAGGAAGGTGGAAATGGACCGGCGGTGCGGCCGGCGTGGAGATGGGATTCCGAAGATGGACTTGTTTACTCACAAGCAGTAAGTGCTCTGTTCGTGCCTGTCCATTCTTGTTTAGCGTTACCACGGATACTTTTGTTTTGAAACATTTGTCGGGTGCAAAATTGCTTTTACTACCTTTATTCAGATTTGAGATACACACTTGGTCAGTGTAGATCCTGGTTCCTTTCCCTTTGCCGAAAAATTACAACCCGGTCGCTACAGTAATTTTTTAATCTTCAGATGTCATTTTTTTTTACTGAACGGCCACAGTCTACAGAATTTAAACATATTTTCTGGATTCCATTCTCATAGTTCCTACAAAATTCCAACAACCCAAATGAAGCCCAAAGGTTTGGAATTTTGTGAGCGTGACTGTTGCTATCCTCATGTAGACGGTGTCCACAAGTAATGCCAATGGTCTACAGAAGAAGAAATGTTAACATGATTTCTTTTTCCTCCAGGCCAATGTAGGTACAACATGGCGCTATCGCCACAACAAAGGGCAGACAGGGGGAGCCAGGCATTGCTTCTAGTAGTAACGATAAGGTGAGGGGAGGCAAAACTGAGGCGGTTCGGCTCCAGAGACTGGCTTGAACAAATAATGCATGCTTGGCTCCGGTTTTACTTGTTGTCGTTAGGATAAATTTTTTAGTTTCTTCACAAATGAACTAAACGTCTTGTCCTGAAGGCATCAATAAAAACCGAAGGTAGTAACATAAACATACCATACGGTCAAAGGGAGCAGCATATTTGTATGGACCACCCGCCCCTCACCGTGTCTTCATAATTTTCATAAGGTTCTCCTTTCTTTGATGTCCTAATGTAAATCGATGACTGGAGTGCATCTTATAACTGTCCTCCAAATCCGGTGTTGGAATCGTCTTGCAAGATTTCATTTCTTTTCTAGTTTTGGTGTTAGAGAGCAGAGTGCACGGGTGTTGTATGCTCCATTGTGTTTGGACTCCAAACATGTTCAAGCTGTAACCTCGTTGGTTGTTTATTACAAATTCTTGCGATTACCAACTCTTTTGTTTGATGGAAGTTTAGCTGGTCAACAGTTCAGTAAAGACCTGGTTGGAATAATAAGTTTCCAAACATGTTTCCACTTCAATTTTTATGTCTTTTCTGTTTTCTTCAATGATTACAAGCCACTGTACTGATCCAATAAAATGCTTTGGTTTGCTTTAAATGTCGTTTGACTGACTTTACTGCTAGAACATACCAAGGGAAATATATTTGAACTTATTTCGTTCATTTTTTGTATTGTAGCCTGCCTGTATTTAAATTTAGAGTGAAATGTTTAGCCTGTTACGCTTGTTTTGGCACCCAAATTCCTGCTTGCACAAATCAATAATTGGGATACATCATGTCAGCTAGATTTTTTTTTAACTTTTTCTATTCTATTACTTTGCTGCAATATGATAGTGAATACGATGCCATAGTTCTCCAAATGTTCATCAAGTTGCTACTTTTGTTGCTTTCCTACTCTGGTGTCTCTATCCATGCCTTCTACTTGGTGTGAGTGTGAAACAACCTTTGCGTGCCATTATTGCAGTCCTTATGATGTTTAAGTTAGGTTCTTCATTCTTTCATATCCAAGTTAAGAATCTGTGGGTGCTTCCTCGAAGGTTGTAGTGTTCAATGACTTGTTCTGCAACTGGGAAGTTCAGATAAGGTTTGAGGACATCATCACCAGAACCTATCAGTTTACTTCTGGTCCAAGAAATATGGAAAGATTAATTGCAACCAACAATACCACAAATTCAGACTTGGCAAGGTTGAACAAGGATGCTAATGGAGCAGATAAAGCATTTTATTGTGTCGAGCGGTTCTTTAAAATTTTAACTTTGTTGAGTTTTAAAGTACTGCAACCTACATTTTGCTTGGTAAGGGAACTGTGCTGAATACCTGCATCGACTATGTTGAGTGGACAAAAATGGAGCCATCAGTATCATATTATGCCTTATCCGTCAAATAGCTTTTCTTTGTCATGTTTGTTTTATGTATCAATATGTACGGGAGGAAATTGTATAAAAGATCCAAGTGGTTGGATCCTTCCCCGACCCTGCGCAAGTGGGAGCTACATGGGCTGCCCTTTTATGTACAGAGAAAATTCCTTGTTGTTTTCTTTGTATATCGGGCTTCTAAATCCTCATTGGCTTTTAAATCTTCATAAGGACACCTCGGAATTCATTGGTTTATCTTTATGCAATGTGCAGGTTCGTAAAAGTCCTGTTGTTTTAACCAGGTCAATCAACTGATGGACAGGAGTGGTGCCAAGTGCCAACAGGCTGTTTTTTCGGCTTGGCTTAGACCCCAGGCAACATCAGATGCTATTCTAGTGGCAGGCATTATCCTCTGAATTTGCTTTTGGCATGGACTGATGGACTCCTAAAATGATGAGGGCATTATTATTTATTGTTGACCGCTGCAAATCTTAATAGTTGCACAAGTAAAAAAAAAAACTATAAAAAATCGTCACGTACATGCCATTCTGGTCACCACAGGTGCGCGAGATAATGATACCGCTCTTCAACTCGACATCACCATTCAGCGACTGTGAGTGCATGTAATTCATTCACACTCGCAATCATATTGTCGAAACATCGTCATAGTTTCTGGTCAGAGGCTCATTTTCCTCAACATTTCCTGATCCTTTGATCAGCCGCTCCTCTTTTGGGTAGTGCAGGATCCAATATCTCGGCAATTTGTTTGGTGAGAGATCAAGATCTGTTCATTTCAGGTAATGAATGCCTCAAATCTGACCGCGATGAGCCTCTTTCTGGTGTCCCATCATTGCAGAGATCCAGTTGTTGTATTCTTCCCTGTTCTGCAATGGGTAATCTTGCTTGTACTCCTACTGTTGCATTGGTATTGGTAATGATTCCATTCTTCTGCAATGGGCGAGTCCCACATCCCGAATCTTGCATGCCGAAAGCTACATATTTGCAGTGGAGGCGCAAATTTCATCGCCAGCCATCACCAAAGGTGACTACACGCCTCCACGAAGGTGGGTTGCATCGCCTTGCACGTCGAGTCCCCACCTCGTAGGGTCGGAGGCCACGTCGCTTCCGTGCTTAGGGCGCCACGCCTCTATCGGAGGAGTCGCCGCCGATGCGGTTGAAGGAGCCCGAACCCCCACCTCGAAGGCCGCCGACACCGTGGCACACCGCACATCCACCAAGGGCGCCACCAGATCTGTCCTTCCTCGACCCGACCAACCTGCCATGGCACCGGATTCACCGCCCAACACCGATGAAATCGCCGTGCATGCCATGGCTCTCACCAAGCTCCGTGATAGCCATCCTGGTTACCAATCTGAAGGAGGAGCCTCGCCGCTGCCCTCCCGGCTAGCCTCTCTAGTTGTTCCGGAAGCGGTGCGACAAGATGGGATAGAAGCGGCGTGGCGGCTAGGGTTGCCGCCTGTGTCATCCAGCAAGCAACATAGGGACAATTTTTTCCTTTGGAGACTAAATTGCATCTGATGTGTACGTGATGTCCCGATCTTCCGAAAGATTCTGATAAACAGCGATTTGGCGGAGGCTTGACACAAATCGACCCGTCTTTCGAACAACACGTTCCGAACCCTGCAATCACATCACCATGTCTCATCTGGTTATCAACCATGCAAGAACGATTGACCTCGCCAAGAAGGCTAATCTTTGCCCACGAATTGAAGAACACAAGCAAGAACAAGATAGAAGTAACCACATCGCAAATATATGATTAGACTCACGAGTTGGGATCTCACAAACCGACAAACCATTCTTGACAGAATAAACTAAGCGAAGCCCCATCGCTAAGGAAGGGACATCGACTGCTTATGAGGTCCCTATGGTCGTCCATCATTCCCTAGACGCAGCCGTAAGTGGGCTCAACAAAATACACGACCCAAAGGTCAAAAGACGGTGGTGCAACATCGGTACGGTTTCTAGACATCTTCTTATTTCGGCAATTCCTAACGTCTCGGAAGGAATTTGGATATGGGACCAGTAGCAATGGAAAGGTGATGAAATTGTCATTCCATCCATACAAAGAACGTTCTAAACGGACTTCGTAGGCGACTCGGATGTCTGTTTAGTGCAGGTTGTTTCTAGACTCTAAAACAGACTCGAAGTCGACTTTGTTTGGGCCTCCAACTTGACATGGACGTCCCTTGCTGGCTTGCGACGCCTCCAACATCTTTCTCAAGAATATCATCATCATCTCCATGGTTGCTAACAATAATTAACTCATCGGGTAGTAATATATTCTTAAATATAAATAAATAAATTATTAGAAACGAGCTCACCCATAAGTTTGATTATCATGCTCTAATTTTCACCCTAATTTTCATCGTTGAACCATGTATGTGCAGTGGAGGATTCTTGATTGTATCCGAGGGTGTGATGTCCTCCTCCTCATCCCCTTCTTTAAGCAAAGCCGTCCTCGGCGTCATTGGTTCTTGAATGGTCATATCGATGGATATTATTTTCTTATCATTCTCCTTTACTTGAAAGCAATTTGTCCTCGATTTGACCATAGATGTAAAAGATATCATAGTGAAAACCAACAATGCTTCCCTTCTTGAAAGATACTATGTTTCTTGAAAACAAAACTAGAGCAACTGAATTTTACATGATTAGTGTTACTATAGCCCTCTAATTCATCACATTGTTGCCCAAATAAAGAAGATTTTTGATTCGAACAAATATAAACTCGATGCACCATATATTGCCCTTGACAATTATAGCTTCCTATATAGTGATAGGTATGTCTAGGCAACCAAGGCAATTCAGCACATCAAAATTTCTTCTCCAAACTAATTAGATCACATAGAGTATCAAATCCAATGTAAACTAAAGTACTTAAAGAAGACAACAATTTCAACTCATCAATTTCAGAAGCAATGGAAGCAAGGTTATATAGTTAGCACAACTATTCTCATTCATTAGTTGTTGCAAATGTATAAGTGAAGAATCGGCAGACAACTCCTCTTTATCACAAGGATCATCAAGCAAATCATCATGTGATAAAGATAAATTCAGAGACAGTGGATATGATAGCATGGTTTGTAGAAAAATTTTGCACATTTATATAATTCTCACCTTCTCTCGAGTGTAGCACCATGGGCATTACCTGTGTTCTCAACAAAAGTAATAGGTGCATTATGAAGTGATGGTTCTGAATTTGCACATGAGGTCGTGAATTCCTCATTTTCTTCCACTTCATCCTCATCTTTTTGTAAATCCTGAAAGGTATTAGCTGGAACAATAGGCAACAAACTTTGTTGCTCTTTTGTCAATTCAGATTTAGATAAAAGTGTTACAACAGTTGAAATCGCCCATTCTTTTCTAAAAGGTTCAATCTTTCTTCTCTCTAATCTTTCTAGACAGGCTTCCAAAATTTCAATAGCACTCAAAGATTCAAAAATAATTTTTCTTTTGTTGTATTTAAATGTATAACTATTGGTGATTGTATTGTGCACAATATTATTTGTATGAATCCAGGGTTTAGCAAGCAACAAATGACATGCTTGCATAGGTAATATATCAAAATCTGCACTATCTATAAATCCCAATAAAAAATTGATCCGTGTAATTTGTGTTATCTTTATCTTCTCACAACAATTTACCCATCGAATATAGTATGGATGTGGGTGCTGTTGCGTGGTCAAGCCAAGCTTCTCGACCAACTCGGCACCTACAATGTTGTGGCTAATTTCACCATTAATTACGACACGGTAACGGTGATTCATCACAACAATATGTTTGGAATAAATAATTGACTTGATTTTGCTTCATCTTCTCCATTTGAGAACTCAGCACTCGTTGTGCTAGAATACTCATATAATCACCTGTCATTGTTAGCAACAAACAAAAAAACACACGAAATATATTTTCCTATCACTACTATGTATGGATAGTGAAAACTCTCAATATGCAAATGGAAGCATCTAATCAAGCTCTTACAAGGTTCTTACTATCAGCAAAGCAAAGGATACCTGGAGAGTGTGAGCCAACAATTGTGAGGGTCGTGGAGTTTGGATAGAAAAAATATAGTAGCAAGGAATTGCAAATGTTCAATTCAGAATTATAAAACTGAATAATAGTCCCAAATAAGTCAATGTCGCCGACCTAAACTTGTCTCTCACGAGTTCAAGCAAGCAAGCAAACATACAACTATTCTTAAAGATTCAAAAGGATGTATGCAACTCTGAATGTTTTTTTATTATTATTATTCTTTTCGTTTTTCTTTCTTTCTCTTTCTTTTGGTGTGGCTTTTTCACTCTCTTTTTTCCACCTTGCCTTTTCCTAGTTTCTCTTTTTCTTCTTTTAATAGTACAGAGTGCTAAAACAAAAATATTAATGCTCTAGCAGTCCAAGACAAAAGAGAAATAAAATACACTATTGGAATAAGCAGGTTTTTAAAGGCTGGGTACCTAGAAGCACAAACACCTATTTAAAAAAAGACTTGCGCAGCAAACAAGTTTGCACAATTTCAGACCAGAGAAGGTAAAAATTGCTATAAATGGAAAATACAATTGGTAGGAATCAGATTGAGCCTTCCGTGGGAGCAAGACCAAGGGCTAAAAAAAATCTTCGCAAACACATGTCCAGATACGTGATTTTAAAATGGAAAAGGTATTTTATTCCAGATATGGCAGTTCTCACGTGATCTATTTATCTCTATCCTTTTTTTCCTAGAAAAGATTTATTTCGTTATCACTTACACGTACATATCAAAGCATACGTGACTCACAGACAAGTGCAAGATGCCGATCAAACTTGATAAAAAACAAAATAATAGGCTAGCAACACGGAGACACGACAAGGGACTAAAACTCAGAGAAACAATCTAAATTGAAAATTGTGAGGCACAAATGGGATATTGGACAAAGAAACACAATGAACAAATCTTTTTTTATATGGCAATTTTCTAGAGTTTAGGATGGATCAAAATAACAAAGATAGGATGAAACCTGACGGTGTACCTTAAGATTTGATTACCACTTGATGTGTACGGGGTGTTCCGATCTTCCGAAAGGTTTTGATAAACAGCGATTTGGCAGAGGCTTGACACAAATCAACCCGGCTTCCGAACAACACGTTCTGAACCCTGAAATCATAGCACCACATCTCTTCTAGTTATCAACCGTGCAAGCATGATTGACCTCCCCAAGAAGGCTATTCCTTGCCTACGAATTAAAGAACACAAGAAGAACAAGATAGAAGCAACCAAATTGCAAATATATGAGTAAACTCACGAGTTGGGGTCTCACAAACCGACAGAACGGCGAAACTGTTCGTGATAGAATAATCTAAGCAAAACCCCATCCCTATGGAAGGGGCAGTGGCTACTTATGAGGTCCCTAGGGTCCTCCATCCACCGTTGGATGCAGCCCTAAGTGGGCTCAACAAAATAAATGGCCCAAAGGCCAAAAGATGGTGGTGCAACATCGGGACAGTTTATGGATGTCTTCTTATTTCGGCAATTCCCAACGTCTCGGGGGAATTTGGATACGGGACCAGCGACAATGGCAAGTTTATCAAATTATCTTTCCATCTATATAAAGAACGTCCCAAATGGACTTCGTATGCGACCCGGGCGTCCGTTTAGTCCAGGCTGTTTCTGGACTCCAAAACAGACTCGAAGTCGACTTTGTTTGGGCCTCCAACTTGACATGGACGCCCCTTGCTGGTCTGCGATGCCTCCAACCTCCTCCTCAAGCATATCATCATCATCTCCATGGTTTCTAACAATAATTAACTCAGGTAGTAATATATTCTCGAATATAAATAAATAAATCATTAGAAACGAGCTCACCCATAAATTCGATTGTCGTGCTCTAATTTTCACCCTAATTTTCATCCTTGAACCATGTATGTGCAGTGGAGGATTCTTGATTGTATCTGAGGATGTGATGTCCTCATCAGCATAAGTGATGACTTTACTGCTCGAAGAAAAAGTATCTAAGTTATAGAAACTGCAAATCATTCTAGTCAATCGTTCATCAAGACTAAAATGGAATTGTGTCACTCCTTGCGTGGAGGTGGTGGTGACAGGCACCACAATCCCCTAACACGGAACGTGCTCAATCTATGAGAGGAGACGGAAGCGGGTAGTCGACTGCCTCGGAGGTGGCAACAAAGTGTGGGACAAGAGGGCCATGGAGATCATAAACTAACAGCCTCTATCTTTTGATGATAAGCAAATAACAGCTAATGTTAAGAATATTGGCATCTCAATGGGTGTAGAAAATTCAGACATTAACTGTTCTATTAAGCTTATTAAGGATGTAGAAAAGGGTAGATTTAAGCAACCATCTGTTAAGACCTTACAGGGTAGCCACAATAACTTAGATTTAGAAGAAGATGAGGCTGAGTTAGACTTAGCTGCTATCACTAATATTTGTGGGGATTGGGCGGATGAGGTTGTGCAAGGGGATAGTGATGATTCGTTGGATCACAATACTATCCAGCACAACAAAAAACGCCCACAAACCTGCAAAGTGAAACAAACCCGGAAAAAAACCTCTGTAAAAAAACAAATTGTTTTCAAATGAGAGGAATATTCTGGAATAGCAGAGGTCTACGGGACTTGGCTAAATTTGATTTTTTGCATGATGTTTCTTTAGAAAAACAGTTAGATTTCATTTCAATTCTTGAAACCCATAGGAGGGATTACCCAGACTATGATCTAGACACTTTTTGTGGGGGAAGAGATTTCTTTTGGCAATGGGTCCCAGCTAGAGGCAGATCTGGTGATATTCTTTTAGGAGTACACCTGCTTAATTTTGTTGTAGAAAAGGTAGAGAGGGGCGACTTTTTTATCAAGGCGCATCTAAAGAACAGAAGCGACGGCTTCCAATGGGTTCTAATGGCTGTTTATGGTGCAGCACAGCCTGAACACAAGGATGCGTTTCTCGCTGAATTCGTTAGAGCGTGCTCGATGGAAAATAAGCCTTTAATGGTGGGAGGTGATTTTAATATTATCAGAAGTCCATCTGAAAAAAATAACGATAGATATGATAGTAGATGGCCCTTGTTATTTAATGCGTGTATAGACACTTTAAATTTAAGAGAGTTAAGCCTTGTCTGGTCGCAAATTCACTTGGGCTAACATGACTACAGTGCCTACCTTTGAAAAGTTAGATAGGATTCTGGTTAGCACAGAGTGGGAACAAAAATTCCCTCTAGCTACGGTAGAAGCCCTTTCTAGAGATATTTCGGATCATACTCCGCTGCTGCTAGATACCCGTCAACCATCACATAGAGGCAATTCAGCTCATTTCAAATTTGAATTGAGTTGGCTTGTGAAAGATGGTTTCTATGACGTGGTGGCAAAAGTGTGGAATGATTCAAGTAAAGGAAGCACCCCACTTCAAAGATGGCAAAATAAAATTAGAAATCTTCGTAAATTCCTTAGAGGCTGGGCTAAAAATGTTATAGGCGAAAATAGAAAGAAGAAACAATTTCTAATTAATCGGCTTGATGATCTGGATAAAAAATCCGAGAATGTAGTGTTGTCTCAACAAGAAATGCAAGTTAAAACCTGTTTACAAACGCAATTAGCTAAGTTGCGGAAAGAGGAGGAAATCTATTGGTTTCAAAGGTCTAAAGCAACTAGGCTTTTAAAAGGGGATGACAATACAGGTTACTTTCAACTTCTTGCGAATGGACGACATCGCAAAACTAGGATTTTTCAACTAGAACAAGATGAAGGGATTATTGTTGGAGAGAATAATCTTAGAGACTACATAACAGAGTATTACAAAAATCTTTTGGGGAACCAATCAATAATAATTTCAGCCTAGACGAGACAGAGCGCGAAGATATCCCTCAAGTCTCCGAACTAGAAAATGAACTATTAACTGATAGGTTTACTGAAAAAGAGATTAAAGATGCAATCTTTCAAATGGAACACAATAAAGCTCCAGGTCCAGATGGTTTTCCAGCTGAATTTTACCAGTTCTTCTGGGATATAATCAAATCTGATCTAATGGAGTTGTTTAATGAGTTTCATTTGGGTAACTTAGCACTCTATAGTCTTAATTTTGGCGTAATCACTCTGTTACCAAAAAAAGCTGAGGCGATTAAAATCCAACAATTTAGACCTATTTGTCTTCTCAATGTTAGCTTTAAAATTTTTACCAAAGTTTTAACTAACAAGATCAACCTCGTAGCTGATAAAGTAATTAGACCCTCTCAAACAGCTTTTCTACCTGGCCGCTACATCATGGAGGGCGTCATTATTTTACACGAGATAATTCATGAGATGCATAGGAAAAAGAAAAGTGGTGTTATTTTAAAACTTGATTTCGAGAAAGCCTACGATAAAGTGAAATGGCCTTTTCTCCAACAAGTGTTGAGAATGAAAGGCTTTTCGCCCAAGTGGTGCTCCTGGATTAATCAAGTCATGACAAAGGGGAGTGTTGGCATTAAGGTTAATGAAACTATAGGGCATTTTTTTCAAACTAGGAAAGGAGTGAGACAAGGAGACCCATTATCTCCTATTCTATTTAATATTGTCGTGGACATGTTGGCAATTCTGATTAATAGGGCCAAAGACAACGACCAAATTGCAGGAGTGGTTCCTCATTTGGTAGATGATGGTCTATCTATTTTACAGTATGCAGATGACACAATAATTTTTATGGATCATAACCTAGAGCAAGCTAAGAACATGAAATTACTACTTTCCGCATTTGAACAACTTTCTGGTCTAAAGATTAATTTTCATAAAAGTGAGATGTTTTGCTATGGTAATGCTAAAGAGTATGAGGGACACTACTCTGAAATCTTCGGATGTGAGATAGGTTCTTACCCCTTCAGGTACTTAGGCATTCCCATGCATCATCGGAAACTTAGGAACATAGATTGGAAAGAAGTAGAGGAAAGATTTCAGAAAAAACTTAGTTGCTTGGAAAGGCAAAATGCTTTCGAGTCGGTGGCCGGTTGGTGCTCATCAATTCAGTACTTAGTAATCTATCTATATTTATGCTATCTTTCTTTGAAATACCTAGGGAAGTTCTAAAAAAGCTAGACTTTTTTAGGTCCCGGTTTTTCTGGCAAAGTGATGAGCACAAAAAGAAATATAGACTTACTAAGTGGAGTATATTATGCACACCAAAGGACCAGGGAGGACTTGGCATTTTAAATCTAGATTTACAGAATAGATGTCTCCTTAGCAAATGGCTATTTAAACTGATAAATGAAGACGGGATTTGGCAACGACTCCTAAGAAACAAATATTTGAGGAATAAAACTATTACCCAAGTTGAACATAGTCCAGGAGATTCTCAATTCTGGGCAGGCCTTATGAAGGTCAAGGAAGAATTTTTGGGAATGGGAAAGTTCAGGTTAGGGGATGGATCCCAAATACGTTTTTGGGAGGATGCCTGGCATGGTAATGTAGCTTTCAAACATCTATATCCCGGTCTTTATAATATAGTTAGGAGAAAGAGTGATTCGGTAAATGCAGTGCTGGGTTCAACACCTCTTAATGTCTCTTTTAGAAGATCTGTAGTGGGAGAAAATTTGCTAGCTTGGCATAACCTTGTTCAAGCAGTAATGCACATGGAGCTTTCAAATGACAGAGATACCTTTATTTGGGGTGGAACCCAGAATGGTGTTTTTACAGTGCGCTCTATGTATAGAGCATTAGCTGGTAACAACATCATACCGCATAAACATTTTATTTGGTCTCTTAAGTTACCACTAAAAATTAAGATTTTCATGTGGTACCTAATAAAGGGTGTAGTCCTAACTAAAGATAACTTGGCCAAATGAAGATGGAAAGGAAGTGTAAAATGTTGTTTTTGTAATTGCGATGAAACAATACAACATCTCTTCTTTGATTGTAGTTATGCCAAGTTAATTTGGAGAGTGATACAATTGTCTTTGAATATTCCTCCACCTGCTAGCATTTCTCACATGTTTAATGGGTGGGCGCAAAGGCTTGATAAAAAAATATTGTATCAATCTTTGGTTGGGGCGGCTGCCATTTGTTGGGCTATTTGGCGGTGTCGAAATGACTTGGTTTTTAACAACATGCAAGTTTGCTCTCCTATACAGGTGCTTTTCAGAGGGACATACTGGATCTGGTTCTCGGCGCTGCTGCAAAAGGAGGAGGAAAGACCGCACATTCGATCGGCCTGCCGTGCTATTGAGTCTCTTATGATGCAAATCTTTGCTTCACATGGCTGGTGTAATAGCAATAGACTTCCAAGTTTTTGAACTTTTTTTCAATTGTACCCAAATTGCTTTGGGTTTTCGTAGTTTGCGGACCTTCGGTTTTGTAAGACTGGACAGCTATATGTATCTATCGATACAGAGGCTGGAATATTAATACATATTCCCATTTCTAAAAAAAACAGCCTCTACAACGGTTCATTGGAGTTGTATGTTGCAGGGACACCCCTCAGCCCCACTACAAGTGAACATGCAAGAGAGAGAAGAAAGATAGATGTTAATGTCACTGCTATGTATAACGGCACCTATAGCTAGCCATCGATTTTATTTGCCCTTTGCTACACAACCAATTTTAAGTCTACTTGATTCAGCCGTTTTCATAAATTATTCATGGATGGACATATAAGTTCTTCTCCTGATTTACATAACAGCATAGCAATGAACTACTAAACTCTTGGACATTGTACCAGATGCTCACAACTGAAGACGTGAATTCTTTCAAAAGTTTTCATATTCGTTCAACCAACATAGAAAATTCCTCGCAAAAAAGTACTCTCAAATGGAAAAAGGGGAACAAGATCCTGCTACGTAAATTGGACCTATTTTTCTTTATTATTAAATCTGGTTTTATTTATGGAATGAATTTTACAATTACATCAATATATTTTTCCGGCCTATCCATTTAAAAAGAATAAGTATAATTGTTCTTTATAAAAGAATGTAGTATGTAGTCATCCATACTCTATGAATTTTTTTATACAATGGTCCTTTTAAAATACTTTTTCACATTTAGACCCTGGGGGAAACTATTCCTAAATCTGAACCCAAGGTACGGCGCCAAGTCCCTCCACGCCATTAGTACATATATGGCGCCGTGCCGTGCCACCTCAGCGCCCAGGCGTGGTGTGACAATCCGAGCTGGATGGCACGGCGCCAGGCCTGTTGGCGCCATACCCACGGCACCAGACCCTTTGGCACCGTGTCGACCAGGGAGAAGCACGTGCCCGGACCTGCTTCTTCTTCCCTCCCTTCATTGTCCGCTACCTCTTGAACTGAAATGGTTGTTCACTCTCCTACCCGCCCCCTCCTCCTCCAATCCACGCAATGCATTAGGTTTCCCTTGAAGTATTTCAAGGAATCTTGTTCCCCAAGGTAACCTCTCCCTCCTCCATAAGTTTTGTCATGTTTTACCGTCATATCTAAGCGTATTTTGGGGTGCATGGTAGGGTTAGGGTTGTAGGTGCAGTAGTAAAACTAGAAAACATGGCGTGGCCTTGTCTCGCCTAATCATCTCATAGCATGATTTCATATGCTGTATACCTGTTGTTAATACCTAGTTTAGTTTTTATTTGATAGATAATGGCAGCATGATGAGTTGGCATGATGGATCCACCGAAGACAGTAAGAGACTGTCAGAATTTTCACTGTAGGTACTTTGGACTTTGCATGTCTTGGTTTCACTGTATTTGAAATCACAACTGTTGTCTGGGTAGCAATTGTGAAGAACATTTTGAATCTTAGATCGACAGCCACACACAACAATGTGTGAAATGAAGGAAATAATAAAGCAACAAATACAAAGCAACAAATGACTTATTTTACACTAGCTGCTTGTATTAGGAACTACAGAAGGTACCTAAAGTTTCTTGGTAATTTGCAGACTATAATTTTCTTATGAAAATTCAAACATATTTTAGGAGGTGATAGTAAATTACTGGATGTAGTATATATCAAGTATTGTAATATTAAGGTACTTTTGTATGATTACTCATGTAGTTAAATGCATTTTACAACTGTTCAATAACAGATGAATTGAAAACTTGCTGAATAAAACATGTTACTCTGTGAAGAGAAGCATACATCTTGAAGGAAAAAATAGAATTGGAATTAGTTTGATTAGATTTTCTATTCTTTTTATAATCCATCTGATTACTGCTGAAATTAAAGTATGTTAATTCATAAGGTATAATCATGTGAATTCCAGTTACTACGCACTGCATGAAAAACCTATTTACTGGTTGCCACAGTTAGGTTAAAAAACAAGAGTCAACGAAGATGATCAAAGGAAAATCAGAGTATATTTTGCTGCTGAGTGCCTGTTTGAAACATAAATGAAGCACGTGTGACTTGTATATAGATATACACGCATATACAACCTATTATTTTTCTGAAGCTTAGAGGTCAAGAACTGATTGTTTAAAGAAGAGCCTATGTTAACTTCTCTCTGCCAGTTTCGAGCCAAATACGAAGTCAATCACATTTTTCTTCTCCCAGCCATTCTTCTAAAGAGCTCACATGTGCATCTGATGTGAACTGCACGGTATTAGCATGTGTTTCACTATCTTTTACACTAGTATAGTGCACGTGTGATACACACGTGTTATATTTATTACACTCGTGCAAAAAAAGTATAAATTTGAAATAAAATTTCCTATTTTGTACATTTTTTTCGTTGAATGACCTTACTTTTTGTAATACACGATCGATAGAATCTCTATGGAACATACAATTCGTGTATGGTAATTTGATCATAAATTATCCTTTTTCGAGTTAGAAGTTTGACATACTTGAGTCTATTTGGTCAAGACAATTACTCTAATCCCCCATGGCATTCTCCCACGAGGCATGCTGTTCTTGTTCCAATTTTCGTGCTCCGGAATGAAGGATTACAGCTGACAAATTAGTAACACGGTTATAGTAGTAGTCAAACACTATAATCGGGTAATGCTGATCAACCTCTCCATGCGTACATGCTCTGAAAGGAAACAAACAGGATGACTGTAACAATTCTAAGAAAATAAAGTGCATTTCATGTCATTTATTAGCATGTCATCATATTGCATTTGTGAAATATTTAATATTGTGATAAGAAATGCACATAAAATATCAAATTAACTAAAGATTAAATTAAATTCTTAAAAAGAATTTAAATAATAGTAAATAATGAGTTTAACATTTTCTCCTGATTAAACATCACAATTAAGGAATTATGAAAGTCCCCTGAAATTATTTTGCTTTGTAAAAATATTTACAAGAAATAAACAAAGCCTCTTTCGTTAATTTAAGCATGAATTTTTAATCCGAAAATCATTTGGAATTTTTACTTGGACTTAATAGGAAAAAGGTTTGAAATAATTTTATTTACAACCCTGAATTTTTGAGGAATTTTCTAAGCTCGGGAAGGTTACTTTTTAATTAACCGAAAGCCGAGGGGTGTTTTTGCAAAAATGCCGGATCGGCCCACGAGCCAGCCTCTCTCTTCTTCCTCTCTCTCTCCCGCGTCTCAGCGCCGCTCGCGGCCGCACCGCCTCTTGGCCAGGCCGCCACGACTCCCGCCACGCAGCTGCTTCCGCAGCTGCCCGGTCGCCTCCGTTGCCGCCTCCGGGTCGGGATAAAACCCGACCTCGTCCCTATCTCTTCTCTCCCTCTCTCTCACTCGCTTTCCCACCCCCGCCATAGACGCGTCTCTGGTAGCACGCCGGCAGGCCGCCTCCGACCCCCTTCCGATCAACCCACCCCACCAAAGGATCCGCAAGAGCACACGTTCACTCCCCATACCATTCAATCAAGCTCGAAGTAACCACCCCGCCGGCTCGAGGCCGTTCTTCTCGAACCGGCCAAGTTGTCCGCCACCGCCGCCTCCTTCAAATTGAACCGCGTCGGTGAGCTATTTCTCTTTCTTTTTCATCCTAGAGCTGCACAAGAGTTCCCTCTACCCTTAGTGTACTTATCATAGCATGCGACGTGCAGGTCCCACGGGATTTCGCCGTTTCCCCGGAGTTCCATCGCCACCGTCCACGCCACTCACGGTGAGCCACCCCTTCCGGCCATGCTCATGCTTCTAGGAATCCCTGTCGAGCTTGCTCATGTATCGTAGGAACTCCCCGCTTCATTTTCCCCAAAGTTGAGCCACCGTGGCAAGCTTGCAACATGATCGGAGCTTCGCCCGAGCCGTACTCGCCGCCGGCGCCTCTCGGGTCAAGCTCATGTGAGCGCGTCACCACCCCTAGGTTCCCCGTGTCGAGTAGAGTGTTGTGGTAGTCTCGCGGCGAGCTTCGGGCCATCGCCGGCCGTCTCCGGTGGCCGCGCCACCGTTCCCCGGTCGCCGCGGTGGCGCCACATCGCGGGCTACACGCGCCGGATCGCGTGTGGCTACGCGGGATTTCGTGCGGCCAACTCCGTGGGCCGGCGTGTGGCACATAAACCTTTATAATTTTCAAAAATTCGTAGAAAATTCAATAAAAAGCGGAAAAATGTGAAACTAATTTTGTTAGACTCAGAAAAATAAAATCTATCTGTTTATGAAATAAAATGTCTATTTTGAGTATTTTTATTTCATAAGTATGAATTAATTACCTTCTTTACTTAATAAAAGTTATTATTTTATGCTAATTAAATAATTAATTTAAGAAAGGAAATTAATTAAATGAAGGAGATACTACGAGACGAAAGTAATTATGAAAATTATTTTCCAAAATTAAACTTAAACATTATCATTTTAGGTGATTCCAATTTATTATCTTATGTGTTATCACATGTCACATGTCCGAGAGAGAGACAGGAGACGGACACTTCGAAGTCGACCAGCCCACCGAGGAAGCTAACCCCGACTCGCATCGAGGCAAGCCCCGGTGCATCCTACCTATGTTTTTAAATATTTTATTTTATCACCTAGTTAAGTTATGTTTGTGCATTAGGTGCTAGGGAATGGTTGATACCCTAGATGCATTGAGATAGGTTTCCGTTTATTTATACTATATCTGGTACAGGTAGCTCAATAGAAGCTAGGCTTAATTCATAGTCGCAACGGTAGATGTTTTAGGGAATCTTAAAGCATGGAGGCTTTAAGGGTTGATGTGTTGACACTAAGATGAAGAGAGTGTTAATGAAGTTGAGACCGGACGAGCCCCGTAGGAGAAAGGGCAAGACGAGAGATGAGGTCTTGCAAGGTGGTAGCCCCGTCCGAGTCGGTCATGAACCGTACCATTGTCGGCTTAGTTGAACAAGTTTGAACGTACCGTACTACATGCTGGTATCATGGGCCCAGCAAGCTGATGTACCCTACCGCCCCGGAGATGTAGCGTAGCCAACTCTCTTTTGTCGGCTGTTAGTGAGAGGTGAGTCTCACGGGAGGGAGATGGGTCGGCCACGGAGGAAGTCGTGGAGTCGCCATACTCCCGGGGAGTTTAGAAATGGCTAGTCTTCCGTCGGATGCTAGCGGGAAAAGTTGTCGTATATGACCGAGTGTGGTGCGTATACGTCGTGTTGTCGGGTTTTGCCAGCTGGTATAAATCGATTCGAATCGCTGTCCCTCGCGGTAATGAGTACCGCTTGTTTAGCTCGTCACATTGTAGCTAATCAACATGGAAGATGAGGATGAAAGACGGAAGGAATGATGATCTATTCTGATCTTGTCTTGCACACTTGATTGCAAAAGTTATAGACTGCAAACATTGAGACTAATGAATTTAATGTTGAGCTAAAAACATTGAAAGTAAGGATCCACTTTTAGTGCTATTTTCGCAAAGGAGTAAACCCCACAGCCGGAAAGCCTTGCATACTAGGCGTCGGCCTTAGCGTGCCATTTTGACGGGTCAGTCTTGCTGAGTATTAGAATACTCGGGGTTTGTTCGTTATCTTTCAGGGAATGAGTCGTACTTTCACGACTTATATGGTAGCTTACCGGAAGAGGAGCAATGTCTAGAGGGAGGTTCCCTCCAATGGGAACGGATCCCGACGCCGTGAAGAGGGAGGACCGTGATGTACGACGGCTCGAGTACATCACGACGATCGTTTAGTAGTCTTTTATTGTATGAAGTACAAGTTTCCGCTGCAATACTCGTAGGATGTCACACTTCAATAATATTTATGTTTCCGCTGCACGAATGTTTGTATTTCTAAAACCTGGTTGTATTATACCATGATGTATATATTCTGGCTTGTATGAATGATGCACTCGTTGTAACTCGCTTCGTCGAGTGTCCCTCTGTACCGATTCTTGTGTGTCCCGGAGGGATGTCACAATGACGTAACAAGAAAACACCATAATCATGTGATTGGAACTACCTACTAAAGTAATTTGGTAATCGTAACACATATGGACTCACCTAAACACGCGTATAAGCATGAGGACTGTCATGAATCTATGCCACATGTTCCTGCTATATGAAGATCCACGGTATGGAGGAGGCAACGAAGGAACTATTGACGTAGACGTAGTGAGGTCTCGTTTTTTTTTTTTGGTTTATAATAAGATGGGGTATCTGAATACTGGACAATAAAGCACCATATATAATAAACGATATGTGTTTCATTAGGAATGATATATCAACAATCAATTAGGGACATGATTTGTTTCCTTTCTTTTCTTCCTACATTATACGAGACTTGATTTCTTTCCTTTCTATACACGTGGTCGCTTCGGGCAAAAATATTTTCTTTCCGTAAGTACTTTGTTTGGAGAATGCTTTCCATTGGTCAATCATGCACGTCCTCGACCTGTACATTTATATCTTTTCCTTTGTTATTTGAATAACAAATATCGTTGATTTTGATTTGATTTCCGCTCTTCCCTCAGGCAAGAAGAAAGGACGTGTTGCGGCCACTAATAATTGAGGGGCTTTTGTCCGCCCTGCTCAGCCTCCAGTATCATTAAGAAACATTGCAACACAACCGTGGTACTTGATACACAATTCACAATAGGTGAATTCACCCCAGGAACAAGCCCATAGTTCTCCGGAATTGAGGGGGCTTACACATTTTTTTGCCTTGTCAGACTAATGACTGTATCAATAAATCCATTTTATAAAAGAACTGCATCTAAATAATATTAATAAAATAATATATCATAAAATAGATACATTCCATGGCTCTCGGTTATACAAAATGGACATGTTCATCTCACCGGCATTACCCAAAAGAGAAGAACCGATAATAAATTTATTTAATCAGAAAAACATATAATATTGAGAAAAGAATAAATCTTTTTTTGTGAATGCTGAGACAAAACTCATAAAGAGAGTATATAAAGAAACCTATAGCTGCCACTTGCAAGTGCTATCTACGCATTTGTAGCTAGTTTACTCTTGTCCTGTTGCTTGTGGTAACCTTTACTTCTATATTTTTGCTAATGTGATACTCACTTACGGCAAATTGTAAATGAACCTTTGAATCAAAAGACTTTGCTCTTGCTAATGGGCTCCTGAATTGTTCTTTCCTTCCAAAGAAACTTGAGACTGAGAAGCAGAGGGTACTTTCTCAATTGCAATGACAGGAATACTAACTTCTGTTACATCAGTTTCCTGGCTACCAATAGGATTATTTTAACTCACTCCAGTGCTTGCAGTAGTTACCTCCACGTATAATTCCACCATATGCCAATTAGTTCGTTCAAACGTCATTTGAAAAAGCATTTGCCAAGTCCTTTCTTCATACAAGGGTACCAATTGGAAAAAATGTGGACGAGGTGCACCCACATCATATCTAGCTTGTATAGAAATTGAATGGGAATTGTTGTAGAACCAATCCGAATGTCCAACTCTGTTCTAATCAAGTGTTTCAAATTTCTAAATGATGATATATAGTTTCTATAATAGCTTGAGTTGTATATAAGTAGGACAATCGGGTTGGACCTATAGCGGTACTCAAATTGAATAATCACCATTTGAATATTTCAGGCCTTGATAAATCTCTTTCTTCACATCATCAAGGTCGTAGACTTCTATAGTAGAGAAGGTAATCTTAGGAGGAACATTATAGAGCTTTCTTAAAATATTTATTTTCTTTTTCGTATTAGCTTCACGTATGATAGAGGCGGAGAATCCGAAGGAGCCCTAAGCTGGAGACGACGCTCGATGGCTCAAGTCTCAAGACGGATTCCGACGTCAAGCCAAATAACGATGCGAGGCAAGCTCTAACTGTCATTTGATCATATTTATCCTATGAAATATAGTATAGAACCAACTTAGAGCCTATTGTATATTGCATGCTCTCTTGAGTGCCATTGTTTGCTTTGCATGAAATATTAGCTAATTGCTTAGTAGTAATTTCGTTGTTGTTACCCAAACCCCGCATTGATTGCCTTATCCTGCCATCTCATAAACTCCACTTATACCAACATTAGATGCCTATTGTACAGAATATAGCTCGCTTAGAAACGCTTAGGAACTTTGTGATGATACTCATCGCCACACTATACCATATATCTATTTTGTGAAAATGGGTGAAAATGCGTTTGGTGGTGTGAGTTGATGGGTGGGTGAATTGATCAACGGTGTTAAGGTGAAGTTGGGTGGAAAATGTTATTGGTCGTGGGAGAAACTCCTAGTACTGGTGTGGAGTACTTGAGAATTAGGTGTTGTCCATTTGTGATGGACGAGTGTTTGCCCTGCCATATAAGGACCGATTCTTCGGACCCCAAATTGGTGATTTATTGTACAATCACGGAACCTGTTATGGGCAGGATCGTGCACCAAAGCTCGGGTTACGCAGATAAGAAGCTCCACCGGGTGTAGTAGTTGATGGGGGTTCGGAGATTGTTTATTTGGTGAAGTCTAGTACTTGGCACATATATGGTGGATGGTATGCTTGTGTCATACGTGTCGGATCCCTGGGCATTCGGGGTGGACTTGTGGGCGTGACTACTTGCGTGGCGGTGTTATGTGTTTCCTAGCTAAGAACATATGGCTTGTGGGTAAAGTGTACCAACCTTTGCAGAGTGTATAAAACTATCCGGATGTCCGTTGTCATGGTAGATTGACACGCCAAATCTTGAGCTCTCGTTGATTAGCCACAAATATTAATACCTTGATGTGTGAGTGGACAGCCCCGTGCCCATGAGTTTTGGAAAGGTGTTTGGTGTGGATATTGGAGATCCATCACTATTAAAACTTCAGGAACCGGCGAGAAGGATTTGTACTCTCCCCGGGGCCTACCAACTATTAGTACTCGTATGGATTTGAGACTATCTCGTTGTGGATACCAACTGCTGATCCAGGGAGTAGTATAGGATGCACAGTACCCCTCCCACGGAGGAGTGCCACGAGAATGGTATCGAGCCATACTTGAGCATAGGATGAAATTTTAGGACACCCAAGCCATACTTATGGCGATTAGCAAGACCTTAACTTCGTAAACCTTATCTAGCCTTGAACCAACCCGTTTAGCAACCCAAACCCTCAACCTTACCTTACCCTTAAGCCCCTTGTCCTTACACGTTGCACGACCGAGTCGGGAAGAACCGTTACCCGAGGTGATGCTTCCATAGCACACGGACGTACGCAAGTTCCAAGGCCAAGATTCTTGTTGCCCCGCTTTCCTTGCGGAATACATCCTTGATTTGCGTGTCGCCCTCGGCACCCGTGCGCCGAACATTGCACCTTGATCGATCGATCGACAGTCGCACGCTTACCACCATCGATCAACGAATCCAGGACGCAACCGACAATCCCGACATCATGGAGCACCGCTCTACGTTACTCGTACGCCGTGCATACCAACCACTCGTAGCTCGACCAACCCGAGTGGACAGCAAGCCATTCCGTGTGTGGTTAAGGCGACCTAGTTTACCGGAGAAGCCACCCGAAGGTTATGTGAGAAGCCATCTTCCACCATACGCCCCTGCAAGCTTTCCTCGCAAGCCTTAGCCGAGCCTCGGCCAACCTCCTCCTCGCCTATAAAAGAAATCCAACCTCGCCCAACCAATCCTCATCCCCACCACTCTCAGCCAAAAGCCTGTACCAGCTGTCTTACCCCGACTAGAATCCCACCAATTCCCCACCTCGCTCATGGAAGACTTAGTCCGGACCACCAGCCTACTGCCTAGATGAGTCCGGTTTCCCCAAAATCCTCTATGCCACCACCACCAAGCTTGGAATCGTTGAGCGCCCGAGTTTGTGGGCAGAAAGTATGAAGAGTCCGGCATCGAGCGCTGCCGGATCACCGTTCGAGTTACCGCGAGCACGAAAACTCCGGCATGGAGCCATGGCGAATGACAGCTTGCTCGGGTTCCGTTTCTTGGACACCTACTAGTTAGTCGCTCGCAAGGCCCTACGGTACTTAAGCCGGATGCTCGAGATGGCCATCGGTCGTACCGGTATGTGGTACTTCCTGCCCTTGGATGTCGACCGTCCTACTTGGAGAGCCCGCATCAACATCTTGGAAAGCCAGGAGGACAACCCCACTATCGTCGTCGTGACACGGTACCTCCTTGCCCTTGATGCGTTGTTCGACGGACAGGCCGAGCAACTACAAGCCCACATCAAGCAAACGGAGAAGGTCGGAGAACAACTTGAGTGCCGGCAAGTCGGTCTTGCCGCAGGAGAAGCTCACGCCGCGAAGCTCATTTCAAAGCCACAACCGCAGAAGCAGCTCGGTGGAAGATGGAGCACCGCCACACCCGTGCCCTCAACCTCGCGTACCTCACCGGGCGTACCCACCGGAGGCTCCGGCACACCACCGAAGAGACGGAGGTCCCGATCCTGAATGGATTGCCCCATCAACCAGTCCGTCGAGCAAGAGGAGAACTATATGTGCCACCTCTATCTCGTTGAAGTGAGAAGAGAAGAGTCTCCCCAAGGCCCGCTCGATGAAGGACGCTTGGAGTCGGTTCCCTTGACCCAACGGGCTCCCGATGAGGAAGGACTCCCGACTCCGCACCATTAACCAGCTCGAAGCTCGAGGACACCTTCGAGTCAAGGTCGACCGTACCCCGCACTAAGTCAAGAAGGCCCGGTGGGAAAGAACACTACAAGAAAAGTAGGCTTTTGCCACGAGCCACGTTACAACAAAAAAATTTGGGTTGCGATAGATAGGTCCTATTGCAACAATTTGCATCTATGGTTGCGATACATGTACAATATTGCCACGAAATAGATTTTGTTGCAAAAATCATAAATTTCGTTGCAAGACATGTGTGTCAATAGCAACAAAATGATAATTGTTGCGAGATAGGGGCGTCTATTACAACGAAAGCATAATCGTTCTTTGAATCCCACTATTTTCGTGGCAATATACCAACATTATTGCAACAATTGATTTGTCGTGGCAATAGATAGTTTCAACTGCAACAAAAATATTTTGTTGCATTAGATCGTGAAATTTTGTTGCAAAAGAAAGAAAGTTATTGCCACAATCAAGATGTTGTTGCAACACACACTATCTATTGCTACGATTTTTAGCTTTTGCAACAATTTCTCACAAATATTTCCATGCCACGAGACATGATAAAATTATAATATTTCCATCATAGTCATATATAGTGACACTAGTGTAGTGGTCGAGTACAATCCCCAAGTATAAAGGTCTTGAGTTCGCCTCATGTCTGCAGCAAAATCTTAGCTCGAGAATGTATATGCACATTTTTTTCTTCTTTTTTGGACCCACTATATGTCATTGCAACAAGCATTTATTGCAACAGAGTATGTTGTTGCATAATCTATTGATTACAACATTTTATTTCGTGCCAATAACCATAGGTGTTGCAACAAAACAAAAAATGGTTGCTAAAGCCTATTGCCACGCTACTACTTGCCACGGTCTCCAACGAAATGAGTTTTGTGGCTATTGTGATGTATTGCAACTAATATGGCCCTACTGCCAGTAAATATCACCCGTGGCAACACCCCTTTTTCTTGTAGTGGAAGCAGTACCAGGGCGAAGATGGTAGTAGTAGTAGCGGCAGCAGTAGTAGCAATAACAGTAGCAGTAGCAGCAGTAGCAGTGGTAGTTGTTATTGCCCGCTAGTCAGTCCCCTCGTTACCTCAACCTAGCAGCAGCCCCTTAGTGTAGCTTACCCTTTCGTTGTAATCCGTCTAGTGCGCCTAGTTGTGTAATCCAACCATGTGTGTGTGAACTGATGTTTGTTCCTTTGGATCTTTGATTGAGTGTTGTTGTGTGTTTAGACTAACAAAGAGCACTAACACAAATATGAGTGCAAAATAGTTGCGATCTTCAAACAAATAATAACACACTTATTAACTAAGAAAAGCAGATCTACCCCTACTTAGACTCTCGTATCTCGTATCCACTCCAAGCTTCTAGCAAACTTCTAGCAAACTTCTAACCGTGACGCTCGTAACGTCCTCATCGATCGCCATGCAGAGAGAACGGAAGAACGTAAGAGACACGAAGAAGATGAGAGGCGTCGTACCGGTCATGTGGATGATCGTCCGCGGGACCCTGCCCGGCCTCGCCCGCACGTGACTAATTCGCCTCGGCAACCGACATGTTCGTCGGGATGACCGGCCAAGACGAGATGATCGTCGTGATACCGGGGATCGAAGGGGACGCGACAACAGAGACAGAGATGGGGAGCCTCGAAGTGACAATAATGATCGCCAAGCGGCGCCTCCACCTCCGCCTCCGCCTCCACCTTCGTAGACCGCACAACCGGCCAATAACGATCGTCGGGATGGATCAGGAGATAGGTATCAAGACGATCGATACTACGACTACTCCGATGATGTATCGCAACTACCGGCATTACCCTCGTCGACGATCCCCTTCACCGGTCCGGACCGGTTTGGAAGGTGATGAGTACTCCGTGATCCCCGCTTTCACGCGAGATTTACGCATTTGCAAATACCCCAGGGGATTTAAGCCCGGGGCCATTGATAAGTATGATGGTAAAGCACCTCCTGCCGAGTGGCTACGCATGTCGTTGGGATTCTTCTAGGGCAAGCCCGGATGGCGGACTCAAGATCCATCTCGTTGGGATCAATAGTTTGACCGCCGTTGAGATATTCCGAGTGCGCACTGCACCTGCAGCAAGTTCTGAAAAATGGGAAAAAGTATAAGAGAGAGTTATCATTGCAGATCGGTATTTTAAAATAGAATTTCACAAGAATGAATAGGAAAGAAGTGACTTACGTCTATGCCTAATTTCTGCGGCTCTGAATCTACCCTTGATGTTAGTATTGGATTCTCTTAGCTTGAGAACCAGTTGAGCAAATTTATGGGCGGTCTTCGGAGCGTTCTCTTAATCAGCCTGCGCTGTTTTTGCTGCTTCTAAGGCTTCGACCGGTTCAGCCTTTAGGCGAGCATTTTCAGTTTCTAGCATTTTGTTGGAGCGAAGTGCTTGTGTCGGGATGTTATCCTTGGTGGTAAGCTCGCCTTCTAGTTCTCCAATTCGAGCCGCTTGTTGCTCTTCAATACGAGAGCCCTCTTCAAGTGCCTGTTCTTGAGCAGCTGCCTTCTCGGAAAGGACTTCTTCTGCCTTCTTGTGAGGGGCAACGAGGCTTTCAAGTGCTTGAGATAAGGAGTAGAACCGGTCGAGAGAAAGAGGCTACAAGGAGAAATATGGAATGCATAGATAAAAATTAAGAGTATTACTCCGGATTTCTTGGCGGAGCTTGATGATTTTCTGCCGGCGTTCTTCCATCGGTCGATGGGTGTTCGACGAGATTAGCTTCTCTTCTCTACGGATCGGTCTCCCTGGATTTCGGATCGGCGGTGCAGGATTCCGATTCGACCAATCGCTCATGATTGGTACATAGGTCTTCCTCCGGGCGAGCAATTATAGCACTTTTAGCTTCGAGTTTTTCGGAAGAACCTAAAAGAATGAAGAAGTAAGGGATTCGATTATTAAAAGGAAATTGCTTGAAGAAACCATTGAGGTAGAAGAATGTACCTGGCCGGATTCCGAGAAGTTCTTTAGGGCCTCTTCTTCTTGGAGGGCGTCCCATTGAGCTGTTGCGGTAAAAGTTCTAGCACCGCTAGAGCTGTCCACCTCCACGTCTCCGACTACCATTTTGGCCAGTCCGGGTTCCCCTTGAGATTTGCGTGTTGTCCTGGGTCGACGAGGAATTTCTTCCACCCGGACTGGACCCGGTGAGAGTTACGGAGGAATTTGGAATAGCGTTGCCTGGGTAGGGAGGTGGCTAGCGGATGAGCCTTCAATGTTGACGACTTGATCTTTGGTGATTTGAGATGAAGCTTCTGCTGCTGGAGGCGGCTGGGATTTCCTTTGTGAGTGCCGCACTTGGAGCTTCGAAGGTTTGGCGCTAACTGGAGGCGCGATGGAGGAGGTAGTGGAAGCACTACCAGTAGGGGCTGAAGGAGCGGCTTTGTTTCTTAAAAAGCTAGCTATGCTAGCTTGGAAATTAGAAGGGATTCTGCAAAAAGAAGCGAATAACGTAAAGCGGGATAAAAGCAATATGAAAAGGAATGAAGATATAGAAGACTTACGAGGAGGCTTTCTTGAAGCCGGTGGAGGTCTTGATTTTCTTGGGGGGACCACGAGTATCTTCACTGGTTCCCTCTGCAGTCCTTTTGCCGCTGGATTGACTTGCGGTGTTGGGACTCGTTTCTCCGCATCATCGGGACCGGTCCGGTTGCCATACGGGACCTCTTGGGAACACTTGGACAAGGAGTCGGTCAGAGAGGGAGCTCCTTGAGATTTTCCCAGGGCAGCTTCAAGGGCAGCCAGAGCAGCTTGGTGATCCCTTTCAATAGCTTCTACTTCTCTTTGCCGCTCTTCAAGTTTTTGTGCCTCCGTGTGCGTATCGCCAGCAGCGAGTGGAGGATGTGGTAGGTTTGCCAATGGTCAAGGAAGTAGTACGTTTTCTCGTACTAGGTGCTTGAACCACCTTACCGGATTTGGAAATTTTGGGAGCTATGCTAGGAGGCGGAGGGAAGGACCGGTCCGAAGTCCCAAGAGTCGGACCGGCTTGAACAGACGAGGGGAGCGGTATTGTTCACATAGTCTTCCCCCAAGAATCGTTGGGAGGTAGAGGAGGGTGACTCTTGAAGTTGTCCATTTTCTGTTTTAAGCGATCGGGTTTGCATAAGAAATAAAGGTTAAAAATAACAAGATTTGAAGATAAAGAAAGAGATACTTACGGGATCGCGAAGGTTAGACGAGCTGAAAGCCGGACCTACTTCGGTGCATCCGGATAGATCCGGTTTCGGTTGGAGCATCTGTCGATGCGGTTTTCTAACCGGTCTTTGTCGAGAAGAGGAGTTCCATCCAGCGGAATGGCAACGTCTTCATTGAAACACCAAGCCGGATGTTCTTGTCTCTTGAGTGGCTGGACTCCACGCACTGTGAAGCTCCAAAGGACTGTCTCGGCGGTGACGCCTTTGACTTCCTTTAAATATTTAATGCAAGCCAAGAGCGAAAGAATTTCTCCGTCTTCTTTAAGTTTTTCCCTAGTATCTGCGGTAGGGAAATTTTTGGCTATTTTGGCACTGAAAGGAGGAAGTGCAGGCTGAGGATTATCACGGAAGAACCATCCGTGTTTCCAATGAGCTATGCTTTTATTCAGAGAAAGAGAGAAATATTCATCCGCACTCCAGACATTGGATCCCTACCCCGCCGACTGCAGCTTGGCGGTCCGACGAGGGAAGTGGGCGGATTTGGGAAAGGTATTGGAATAGTTTGAAGTGGGAAAGAACCCCGAGGAAAGCCTCGCAGAGATGGATGAAAAAAACAATTTGCGGGATGGAGTTAGGGTTGAGATTCACTAATTCCCATCCATAAAAAAAAGGAGACCCCTAAAGAAAGAGCAGCAAGGAAGATCGAGGCCACGGAGGAAAAAAGCTTTGAAAACCAATTGCTGAGAGTCGTCTATTCCCCATGGAACTTGGCCGGGAGAAGGGACGCTCCGGTTTAAGATTGGTTGAGGAGGAAGGTATCCGTCACGGACTGCATCATTAAGAGATGTTTCCGTGACTTTGCTGCTACCAAGATCCCGAACGCCAAAAGGAAGCTGATCGCGAGGAACCGATGAAGAAGATGAAGGATTGGCGGAAGTTTTCTTTTTGCCCATTTTGAGAAGATCGAAGAAGAAAATCTAAGATTGGATTGAGCGAAAGACAGGAGTGAAGAACAGAGGCGAATGGCGGGCGCGAATGAGCTTTCGGGAATAGGTTTGACCTAGGTCGACTTTTCGTTTCCTTTTATAGGCACTTGGGATGGGCGCGGGGCTGAAAAGTTATCGGGCTATTTTGCAAGGCCCGATCGATTTAGCATTAAATGACTTATGTCGTGAATATGCAATTATGACCTAACGGCCATAAGGATATTAAAGATCTGTTATTTGTGTTTATTATGACCTAACGGCCATAAGGATAAGCCGGTGTGCTTTATGTGAATAAAAAAGTAGTCTGAAATATGATAATTTCAGATTAAAATTAAAGTAATGCTAAATTTTGTAATTTAGCAAGTATGAAAGAGTTGACTTTATCCGACTCAAGGATAATAGATGCCTTAGGTCGTGGGTGTTAATCATCCGGCTGATCATAGGCCTTGGAGACTCGAGTCGATGTGAGAATATGGAGAATAAACTGGTCCGATCAACCAGAATCTTTAGTTAAATGTGATATGACCGGTCAAACCGGTCCGAAAAATGTGTTCTTGGCAAAAAGTGCTAAGAGGGATATGATTCTAGGGAAAAATGTAAAGCATAGTCTATTGAGAAAGACTCTTGAATTATTTGCGATCCTCAAATGATACAAGAGTCGGGGGCTATACCTAATTAGGTGCACCGTATCTAAGAGCGGTCTATAACGATCATGGGAGGTGGAAATTAATGGAAAGATAAATGGAGTGGTCTCGTAATGATTGCGTATCAAAGGAAAATAATGAAGAATCAACTAGTGGACTCTTGCATTATTTGAAAGGAGTTCAAATGATCCAAGAGTCGGGGCTATACCCAATTGGGTGCACCTAGTCGGTGCACCGAGAGAAGAATTTGTAATGATTACCTAATTAGGTGATATGAAGGATAAACATACTAATTTTTTGGCTTTTTAAAGCGCTTCGAAGACAGAAGAATTATTGCAGCGAGACTAGAGTTCTTTTTAATTTTACCATGGAATCAAGACCAACATGCGTAAGACTGGTCGGTCTTATTCAAGGTCAAATCAAAAATTACTCTGGGACTACTTGTCGTATACTTGCCTTATGGGTATACAAATGATAAAGGAATGTATACGCAAAGACACGGTAACACATCAATAAAGATAAAGGTGATGGAAATAGTGGACGGACTGGTTCCGACCGGTCTAGAATGACAGAGGATTCTATATACCGGTATGGAGATCAGGCGGATATCAATACCGGCGTATGATGACTTGAGAAGCAAGTTAAGGAATAATTAGTAGTCCGTTAGGACTCGAATCGATAAAGAAAGCTAGAGATAGAGTTCCCATATATGTAATCCGTGTAATCGACTAGGACTCGCATGTAACCCTAGCTCCCCGGATATATAAGGCGGAGCAGGGACCCCGAAAGTCTCAAAGATCTTGCAATTAGCAATCCGCTAAAGGCAATACATAACATACAGGACGTAGGGTATTACTCTCAATTCGAGGGGCCTGAACCTGTCTAAAATCTCGTGTTCCTGTGTGTTTCGTGTTTTGCACCATCGAATTCCACGCTCGTGAGGGACCGGGTAGTACTAGTGCCGAGTTTAAGACTCGACATCTCTCCCACCGAGCTCCCCGCAATCCGAGTTTTTTTCATTTTCTCGCAAACTCCATGGCCGTGGCCATTCCTCAAAAATACTCCACATCGAAGCCACCTCCCCTCCTCCTTCCACCGGATGGATGCGCAACGAGCTCCTCCACCTATTCCCCCACTCCCCATCCTTCCTCCCCCTCTCCTCCGGCGCGCCCCCGAGCTCCGGGAACTCGGCCATGGCGGTTGTCCGGAGGTAGAAGAAGTGCACGATAGTTTTACACTTTTGCACGTTAGCCCATCCACTTCCATATAATCATGGCCTTCAACCCCTCGGTCCAACATGCACCACCCCATAGACTCAGTCCACACACCCATGGACTTGGTCCACAAGTTTTCGGAATAAAAATAATTCTGAAAATTCTAGAAAAATCCTAGCAAATGCATTTTTACATTTAAGCCCCCGTCCTTATTCTCGTATTATGTTTAGGTCCCCGGGTTTTTAAAAAAAGAGCCTCAAACTTTTTTGAATTTATCTTTTAGGTCCCCGACATTTTTACTAAAAGGTCTCTCCAAACTTTTATGTAATGACAAATAGGTCCCCGTGATCTTGAAAGTATTATAGAAAGGTCCCTAGAGCTTCAAGACTTCATATCTTTTGATCCAAACCTCGGATTCGGGCGATTCTTGCGCTCATGCTATCGTCCCGACATGAGGAATCTTTTGCCAACCACCATAACCTCATCCCATCATAATAATTTCCCTCCTTACCCCCTTAATATCCCATCTCCACCATCGGAACCCCGTTTTCACCGATTATTCCACCGATAAATTCCTGAATCCCGATATATCCAAACCAAACCCCCATAATCTAGATCTTGCCCTCCTAAACTCCGACCTATCCCTACCATCCATTGGTATACGCTAAACCTTCTGATCTAAATGGAGTTTTAATTAGAGCTTCATTGCTTTCTTAAAATATTTATTTTCTTTTTCGTATTAGTTTCACGTATGATAGAGGAGGAGAATCCGAAGAAGCCCCAAGCTGGAGACGATGCCCGACGGCTCAAGTCTTAAGACGGATTCCGACATCAATCCAAATAACGACGCGAGGCATGACTACTAATGATATAGCGTTGCTGGGCAAGCTCTAACTATCATATCATTTGATCATATTTATCATATGAAAAATAGTATAGAACCAACTTAGAGCCTACTCTATATTGCATGCTCTCTTGAGTGCCATTGTTTGCTTTTAATGAAATATTACCTGATTGCTTAGTGGTAATTTCATTGTTGTTACCAAAACCCTGCCTTGATTGCCTTACCCTGCCATCTCATAAACTCCACTTATACCGACATTAGATGCCTAATGTACGGAATATAGCTATGCTTAGAAGCGCTTAGGAACTTTGCGATGATACTCATCGCCAAACTATACCATATATCTATTTTGTGAAAATGGGTGAAAATGCGTTTGGTGGTGTGGGTTGATGGGTGGGTGAATAGATCAACGGTGTTAAGGTGAAGTTGGGTTGAAAATGTTACTGGCCGTGGGTGAAACTCCTAGTACTGGTGTGGTGTACTTGAGGATTAGGTGTTGTCCATTTGTGATGGATGAGTGTTTGCCCTGCCATATAAGGACCGGTTCTTCGGACCCCAAATTGGTGATTTAGTGTACAACCACGAGAATCTGTTATGGGTAGGACCAAAGCTCGGGTTACGCAACAAGAAGCTCCACCGGGTGTAGTAGATGAAGGAGGTCCAGGTGATCGTTTATTTGGTGAAGTCCAAGTACTTGGCACATATATGGTCGACGGTATGCTTGTGTCATACGCGTTGGATCCCCGGGCATTCGGGGTGGACATATGGGCGTGCTAGTTGCGGTGGCAGCGTTAAGTGTTCCGTAGCTAAGAACATATGTCTTGTGAGTAAAGTGTACCCACCTCTGCAGAGTGTATAAAACTATCCGGATGTCCGTTGTCACGGTATATTGACACGCCAAATCTTGAGCTCTCGTTGATTAGCCACAAATATTAATACCTTGATGTGTGAGTGGGCAGCCTTGTGCCCGTGAGTTTTGGAAATGTGTTTGGTATGGATATTGGAGATCCATCACTATTAAAACTTCAGGAACTGGCGAGAAGGATTTATACTCTCCCCAGGGCCTACCAACTAAAATAATGAGAGGTCCCTCTTTCCTTGATATCTATTCTTAGTGAACCCCGCATTGCTTAGCTGCTAGCGTAAATATCAAACCCTTGCCTATATCCTTGCTACAACCTCCATGCATAATTATACCCTTTGAGTAGTGTTGGAGCTTGCTGAGTACCTTATGTACTCACGGTTTGTTCATTGTGGTTTTTAGTGAATAAACTCCCAAAGAGATAGAGACGATTAAGTTTCGTCATATGCTCAAGTTGCTTGTGGATTATTGAAGTGTTCAGTTATTGCCCCTTTCCGCTGCATACTCTGGATTGTCACTTAGCATTATTTGGTAAGTTTTCCATATATACTCATATTTACTACTGTATGGATTTAAGACTATCTGTTGTGCGTACCAATTACTGATCCAGAGATTGGTACAGGATGCATAGTACCCCTTCTAGGGAGAGGTGCCACACCATTGGCGGCAGTTCCTGTATGGCAACGAAGGGAGAGGGAGACGGACGGGCCTGCAACTACAATCGGAGACTTGTCGTCACTACGCTCACAGGTAGCCTATAGAGTGTTGACCTCAACGGGGAACGAAAGGTTTGCTAGGGAAATGGATAAAACAAAGAAAAGATCCTAGATAGCACCTGGGAGTAGTTCTGAATGGCCTTGTTAAAGCCGTGTTGGTAGGCATGCACGACCTCATCGAAAACGTCCTCAATGAGATTGCTTTGTTCCTTGAGGAACTGGATCTCGCCCTCGCGATCCTTGGAGGTCAAGATGTGTACGACGTGCGACAGCGAGTCAAACCATGCCGCAACCCAGTGCTCATCGATCTGCAAAAGCCGTTCTTTGAGGTACTGCATCACCCGAACCACCAAAAACAGATAGCATTGGCGATCACAATTCCTGATCAACATTGAATCCAGCGGGAGGCAAAACAGTAGGGAATGGAAGGGAAGACCCAGGACTTACGAATTTGTCCATCGGGATGGGGAACCCATCGAAGATGCCCCGGAGGTCAACACTCAACAGGCGACCTACGCAGGGAGACTCATCGTCGCTGCACTCGAAGAATCCTAGAGCGAGTGGCTGTGTCCAGGGAGGCAGGGAGCTCATCGTCGACATCCGCGAGGAACTTGGCCGAGAGTGGCCGCCTCCACTGAGCTTGCCGTCAACGTGCTTGAGGAGCCGTGGCCTACGCTCCGCCATGCCAAGACGAGGATGAGAAAAAAAGAAACTTATAACGAGCGGTAATGTTGTTCGGCCTCAAATCATGGACGAATAAAGAGGGAGAGTATGCATGGGAGTATATCCCGTGGAGGAATGCTATTCCTACGTAAAAGGTTTTTAAAAAAATCTACGCACTGTTCATCTGGACTACACGTGGATGACTAAAAGTGGCCCAATGAATGTAGACCTGCATTGCTCTCCTAATATCGGGTCTAATTAAGCTAGAATTATAATTCTTTTTCTCTAAAGGACAGAATTACAATTTTCAGTTTAATCATTGATAGATTCCATCCAAAAATTATACTTGGATTTCTCGTCCAACAAATCTGTGTAGTTCCCAGAAGCAGCGACAATAACTCATTATGAAATCAAATAGCATATTTTGAAATTACAACTATTCTTACTTTTTGCTACCAAAATTCAAACATGATTTTCATGATTCATTAAATAATATTGATTATGATTTTCAACTAATCAAGGATGCTTTTAGTTAAAAGTGATAACTTTGATTAATTGGGTTGCATTACTCCATGTAGGTCGTTAACGTGAGTATCAAAGGAAAGCGTCCGCGGACTGCTGGGCTGCAGCCCTATTTTCTGGTCCACGTCAGCTAGTGCATAGGATATTCCTAGCTTATTCACGTAAGTTAAGATTAGCAGGGAGCAGGGAAGCTGCATCCTGCAATCACACGATAAGTTTGGAAAGTGCGGCAAGTTCCGTGCGGGATTAGTGTGGCAAGGTTCGAAAGTGCTTTCGTGCGGTATTAGTGGGGCAAGTTTGGAAAATTTCGTGCGGGATTGGGCAGTACAGGAGGGTAGAAACTGTGGTGAAAAAAAAAAACATAAAACTGAAGGACGATCCCAATGCAATTTATATAAACATAGTAGTATAAACAATGATTGGGCCCATAAATCATAGGGAAAGAAAGGAAATAGTTATTGTAGATGGATTGGATCAATGATAGAGATCGATTGGGTATCAACGAATGTTGGTAAGAAAAGAAAAAGAAAATCAGAAATCATGTTTATTCTTTAATAGGTAGATATCATGGTCAATATTTTTCTGGCAAACTTTTTAAAAAAAGAACATGTTTATATGTGCAGTACTGATTGCTTGAGGAGGCGTACGAGACGGATCACCGTGCACGTTTTATAGAGGAGGGTTAGGTATTAGCAAATATTTTATTTACCTTGGTCCTATTTTTGCTCTTTGCACTTCCATGATGTAAGAATTTACTTTTAATGCAGTGTCTTCCTCTACTCCGCCTTCAGGGTCACGATGGGCCGTCAGTCATGCAATATGACCATCGCTACACTCCTCTGCTTCATCAGCTTGGGTTGGCAGGGGTGGCTAATATTGTCAACCATCACATGCCTCCGTTCAATGCCCCGGTAGTGACTACACTCTTGGATATGTGAAGGCCTCGGACTCACACATTCCATCTCCCATGTGGCGAGATGACTATTACTCTTGAGGATGTTGTCATGCAGCTTGCTGTAACAACTCACAGCAATAAAATGCATTTCATGGCATTCATGAGCATGTCATCACATTTCATTTATGAAATTATTAAGCATAGTGTGAAGAAATTGCACATAAAATAACAAATCAAATAAAGAAGAAAGGAAGTGTTAAAAAGAAAGAAAATGAGAAGAAAATTCAGGTTTAACATTTTCTATAGCTTAATTATCACAAATGAAGATTTATGAAAAGGTCCTGAAAAGATTTTGATTTATGAAAATATTTACAAGAAATAAACAAAATCTCTTTTATTAATTTAGCTATGAAATTTTAACCCAAAAACTATTTGGAGTGTTACCCTGGACTTAATAGGAAATATGCCTAAAATATTCTCAAGTACACCCCTGAATTTTCGTAGAATTTTTGGAGCACCGGAAAGCCATTTTTTAATTACGTGGAAGTCCGGGGTGTTTTTGCAAAATGTCCGGACTGGCCTAGCGGCCAGCCTCTTCTTCCTCTCTCCCCTCTCCCGCATCTCACCGCCGCCCGCGGCAGGCACCGCCTCCCGGCCGTCGCCACGCCACCCCGCCACGCAGGAGGTTAGCCGCACGCAGCTGCTTGCCGACCTCCTTCTCATTTACCGCCTCTCCCGGGATAAGAACCCCGGCCGTGCTTGCCTCTCTCCCTCTTTCTTTTCGCCATTGCCGCACCCCCTACTCCACCGTCGCCGAGGCCACACCGGCCCTCCTCCGTCCGAGTTAACCCCGCCACAAACTCCGCACCAAGCCCCTAGAGCTCACCCGAGTCCCCAAGCAGGTTGAGCTCCCCTCCGTCTCGCCGGATTGGAAGCTTCACCCCGGCAGGTGGCCACCGTCGTCCGTCACCGCAACTTCAAATTTGCCAACTCCGGTGAGCCGTTCGTCCATCTTTTTGTTCCGGATGATGCGCAACCCATTGCTCTATGTTCCTAGTCACTTACTATCGCATCTATTCCACGGAGGGACGAGTAATCGAAGTTCTTCCGCAGCTCCGGCCGCCGTTGTCCGCGACTTCCACGGTGAGCTACCATTTCCGCGCTTGCTCATGTAGCTAGGACCCCACGACGACCTTGCTCGTGTTGCGTAGAAGCCCTAGTACTCTTTTCCCTAAATTCTAAGCTCTCCGGCGAGCTCACCGCGGTGCCGAATCGCCGCCGTGCTTGGTCCTCGCCGCCGGCGTGCCTCGGAGCGAGCTCATGTTGCACGAGTATCACGGTTGAGCTCGCACGGTGTTGTGGATCGTGTAGGAGCCGACGCGGCGAGCTTTGAGCCACCGGCGGCCAAGTCCGGTGGTTGCGCCGCCGTGTCCCCGCCGCCGCGGTGGTGCCACACCGCGGGCCACACACGGGTGAGATCGCGTGTGGCCACGTGTGGATCTCGTGTGGCCAACCCCGTGACCCTCCGTGTGGCACACATTGAATTTAAATTTCCAAAATTCGTAGAAAATTCGTTAAAAATCGGAAAAATGTTAAACCAACTTTGTTAGACTCGGAAAAATGAGATCTATTTATTTGTGAAATAAAATATTTATTTTGAATAAATTTATTTTATAGTTAGTAATTAATCACTTTCTTTGATTAGAGAAAGGCTATTATTTTATGTAAATAAAATGTTTAATTAATGAAAATAATTTTCTTTGATAAAGGAGATACTGTAGACGAAATTAATGATGAAATTTATTTTTCAAGTTTAAACTTAAACTGTATTATTTTATGTGATCACAATTTATTAACCTTTAATCACTTAAAGTAATTATTTACTTATTGTCTAATAAATCAGAATAATTTATTAATTATTAAACTTAAGTAATTAGTGAATTTAATTAAGTAATTAAGGAACCAAGATTGATTAATAATGATCTTGATTAAACATTTATTAATCGGCATAATCAATTTTTAATTAGTGCTTAATGATCATACTTATCCATAATTTTTTAATTAACTAAGGTGATTAAGCACTAATTGTTAAACATTATTTATGGGACTTAATTAATGAATCCTTGCATACTTTCATCATGAGCATTCATGCATACATGATTGTGATTCGCGAAGTATTGCTGGTCGACTAGGTTCGAAGTGATCGAGGTTCCACCCGAGGGAGAATCAGGAGCCGGAATCTCGACGTCGACCCAGCTCGCCGAGGAGGCTAGCTTTGAACAGACTCAAGGCAAGCCCCGGTGCATCCTACCTATGTTTTTAAATATTTTACTTTATCACATAGTACGGTTATGCTTGTGCATTAGGTGTTAGGGTTTGGTTGAAACCCTAGTTGCATTATGGTAGGTTTCCGTTTGTCTATACTATACTTGGTTCGGGTAGCTCAATAGAGGTAAGCTTAATTCATAGTGGCAACGGTAGATGGTTAGGGCGCTTAGAGCATGGAGGCTTTAAGAGTTTTGTGTTGACACTAAAGATGATGAGAGTGTTAATAAAGTTGAGACCGGACGGGCCCCGTAGGAGAAAGGGCAAGACGGAGATGAGGTCTTGCAAGGTGGTAGCCCTGTCCGTGTCGGTCAAGGACCGTACCGTTGTCGGCTTAGTTGAACAAGTTTGAACGTACCGCACTACATGCTGGTATCATGGGCCCAGCAAGCTGATGTACCCTATCGCCCCGGAGATATAGCGTAGCCGGCTCTCTTTTGTCGGTCGTTAGTGAGAGGATAGTCTCACGGGAGGGAGATGGGTCAACCATGAGGAAAGTCGTGGCTTCGCCATACTCCCGGGGAGTTGGAAATGGCTAGTCTGCTGTCAGGTGCTAGCGGGAAAGGTTGTCGTATACGATCGGTGTGATGCATATACGTCGTGTAGTCGGGTTTTGCCAGCTGGTATAAATCGATTCGGATCGCTGTCCCTCGCAGTAATGAGTACCGCTTGTTTAGCTCGTCACATCGTAGTAAATTATATGGAAGATGAGAATGAGAGATGGAAGGGTTAAGATCTATTTTATCTTAATTGAGAACTTGATTGCAATAGTGATCGGTTGCAAACACCAAGGCTAATGAACTTAACTCCGAGCTAAAATACTGAAAGTAAGGACCCACCCTTTAATGCTGTTTTTCGCAAAGGAGTAAACCCCACAACCAGAAAGCCTTTGCATACTAGGCGTCGGCCTCAGCGTGCCATGTTGACGGGTCGGTCTTGTTGAGTATTAGAATACTCGGGGTTTGTTCGTTACCTTTCGGGGAACGAGTCGTACTACCACGACTTGTATGGCAGCTTCCCGAAGAGGAGCAATGTCCGGAGGGAGGTTCCCTTCAATGGGAACGTATCCCCACACCGTGAAGAGAGAGGACCGTGGTGTACGAAGAGCTCGGTGTATCACGTTGTTTCGTTTGTAGTCTTTTGAGTTGTACAATAGAACAAGCTTCCGCTGAATACTCGTAGGATGTTAAACTTCAATAATGTTATATTCCGCTGCAAGAATGTTTGTATTTCGAAAACCTGGTTGTACTATACCATGATGTATATATTCTGGCTTGTATGAGATGATGGTTCTCGTTGTAACTCGCTTCGTCGAGTGTCCCTCTGTACCGATTCCCGGGTGTCCCGGAAGGGATGTCACACTTGCATTATCTATATGAGGCCAACCTATTACTCGGAAGGTGAAACCATGAAGGATGCATATATTGAGTTGAGCAGTTCTTATAATGTGTTGGTGGTTTCTAAGTACCTATTTTATATGCCTAAACCACAAATATCATACCATATTCCCATCGAATTATGTTTTTACCTCTAATGTTACGTAATCGGGTAAAAATGACAAAAAGACTCTTATATGAGAAGTACCGACATGAAGAACAACTCGTCATCGAGGAGGGCTTCCCACTAGCCCATGAAGTCTACAAGACAGATCTGGTTGTTCATGAGGCCCAATGTACAAGCCCAAGGTCGTTGCCCAATGCCTAAGAATTTCTAGAAGATTTTTTCGAAGGAAAGTTCAATTCACGAGTCCGGAAATAGCATTGCACTCGTCGCACGATTTCGGAGCCCAATACGACGTCAATCGATAAATCTCAAACTACCAAAGTTGTAGATCTTGTCGAGAGCTTTCCAAAACATATATTATTTGCATTAATTAGAATCCAGAGCTATGACATATGGCCCTGCAAGGTGACCTGCACGGAGGAGTCCGAATCTGGACCGATATTATGGCATCACAATTTTTGGAATATCAACGGCCGAATCTGAAGAACAAAATCATACCAAAGTTGTAGATTGTTTTTAGCGCTACGAGATAGAGTCCCAGTTTTCCTCATTTGGACTTCAGAAGCAGAAGTTATGGTTTAAGTAAGTCGGCACTATTGATGGAACATAAGAAATAGACATGGATTCAATCTATATGGGCTAAACTTGGTGGCCAAGCAAGGGAGGATGTGATCGGAGGCCATATAACCCGAATATGACGCCCTAAACTAGAGGAGAGACGTGGAAAAGCCTAGGAGCCTCTACATATTGCCGAGAGGCCGTCATAGTTGAAGAGCCACCATATCTAGAAATGTAGTTTAGTCGGGTGGTCTCTCCGCATGGTGCAATACACCGAGCCAGGAGAAGTAGAGCCATGTACTCTAGGAGTTGTCAATGTTGCAACACGGCGGTGCCAATCGGTACTTCCCGACGGTGATGAATTACGGTACAATTCATCATTATCTATGTTATCTATCTTAATTCTATCCTTGGCTGCAATTTGTATTCGTTTGGATTGATTGGTCTTACATATGCTTATTCCATCGCATAGTCAATTGCTAAGTAGTTGATGAGGACATCACTCCTTTGGATGCAAATGACACTCCTCCGCTGAACATTCAAGGACCAATCACTAGAGCTCGCGCTCGACAATTGAATTTAGAGGTGAGCTCGTTCCTAAGTCTTTCCTTTCATAATGTTGAGAATAGTTTGCTACCTAATGATTTTATTATGATTAGGAATCAAGGAGAGGATCATAATATGAATGGAAGAGGGCTTGAAGGCGTGAAGGTCCAGCAAGAGGCGCAAGGCATCGTGGAGGCCCAAATCAAGTCGACTTCGAGTCCGTTGCTTGTGTTCTTGATTCGCAGGCAGGGATTAGCCTTCTTGGCGATGTCAACCGTGCAACACCGGTTGATAACCATAGAGGACGTGGTGCTGCGATTGCGGGGTTCGAACGTGTTGTTCAGGAGCCGGATCGACATGTGTCACATCTTCGCCAAATCAAAACTTATCTAAACCTTTCGGAAGATCGGGACCCTAGTCCACATCAAGTGGTATCGAGCTTCGGGTGCACCGTCGGGTTCGCCCTACCTTTAGTTTAGTTTGTTTCTTTATTATCCCATCATCCACGAAAAAGCCAAAAAAAAAATTAGTTTTAGGGTTCATCCTGTCCAAGCCGTGTTTAGCCTTTACATGTTTCAATTTCAGAGTCCGTAGTGTTGAGTTTGTGTCCTAGTGATTGGTTTGTTGCTGGTTTAGTTCGTGTTCTTGTCGTCGGTTTTGTGCCCCCTTGAAACCCTAGCCGAATTCCCTCAAGTTTGCTTTGTCTCGGGAGTTTTTGTCACCTCCGCTGCATCCACCATAGTCCCACCCTACACTCCCCACCCTTTTCATTTAGAACTCAACACCCCACGACCGAGACTTCCTCCTGTTTCGGTTGCATACATTAATCGTTAAAAAAAAACAAAAAAATCCTACCCGATTGCAATTCCATCCACCGAAATCCTAATTCGGAGTCCCTTCCTTCCAACAGCCATAACTTTCGCATACGGACTCGAAATTAGGCAATTTTTTTTTGAAATTGGGTAGAAAAAAATTTCGCATCTGCTCGTCCCGGCTTTGCGGGGCAGGAAAAATCTAAAAAAACAAAAAAAAAGTTAAGCCCACTGATCCGAGGAAAAAAGTTTGGAACCCGTTGCCGCTGCATCTTACGAGAAAATCTGTAGTCACATTCCTTCTCTGTTTGACCTGAAACTTTGCGTGGTCCCTATTTTGTTGCCTCCGAGTGGAAGAAAGACATCAAAAAAATAATATCAAAAAAGAAAAAGTTGTGATTTCTACTAGTGCTAAAAGACAAAACAGGGTTTTGGCCTGTTTTTTGTGTCCAGTTGTTGTTTCTTCCTTGCTAGTTACCTTTTGTTTTCTTTGTGCCTGTCATCCTTGCTTTGCCTGCACTACTGTTCTAGGACACGTGTAGACTAGCAGCTAAGGATAAGTAGCTTTGGACATCTATTCAGCATTACTATCTGTTTTGAATTGTGTTCGACTCACATATTTGGCCCTCCTAGCTCCACATACTACTTCTGGACAGCACAGGTTTTTGACCCTTGCAATCGTAGTACACGCCTTCTAGGTATCCTTTGCCTTGCTTGGTAAGACCCTTGTAAGAACTTGGTAAGACGTTCTATTTGCTTTTGTGAGAGTCACCACTGTCCACCATAGTAGTAGTGTTTATTAGGGATAACCTTCACTGTTTGTTCCTGTTTTGGTATTTTCTATGGCAGGAGATGATGCAGACGTTGGCACCCCTAAAGATTTCCACGAGTGTGTTAGTCAAGGGCAGCTTCAGTATGTTCTTGACAGGGCACGTGAGGAGATGACAGAAGCTGTTAACAAGGCCGTTACCGACAGCATCAACAAACTCAATCTCGGCAACCAGATTGAGCGGATGAATAAGCGGTTGTCCAAGATGACATACACGGTTAATACTCTAGTAGAAGTGGCGACAACGTTGATCGGCAAGCTGACCGAGGTGGAGAACCGTGTGAAGATCCACGAAGATGAGGCATGTAGCAACGCCGGTGGAAACAGAAAAGATGACACGGTCAATGATGCCACTGTTGACGTCGATGACGCAGCTACACGAGCACAAAGGCTTCACCGACGTCTACAACAGAACACCCAAGGTATGGGTGGCCAACATTGACAACAAGGTAACAATAATCAAGCCCCTGATGATCCTTATGCTAAGATTAAGTTTACCATTCCACCTTTTTCGAGGCAATATGATGCGGAGGGTTACCTTGATTGGGAGATGACGGTAGAGCAAAAATTTAGTGGGCACCTAGTTCCTGAGCAACATAGAGTTAGACAAGCCAGTAGTGAATTTAAAGATTTTGCTATCATTTGGTGGAATTCTCTAACTGCTGATGATATTCCTATAACTTGGACTCAACTTAAGGAAGCTATGCGTGATCGTTTTGTCCCTCCTTCTTATCATAGAGATTTACGCAAAAAAAACTTCAGCGCTTAGAACAGGGGGATAAATCTATGCAGGACTATTATGGTGAGTTTCAAAAGGGTTTACAACACTGCATGATAGTAGAGGATAATGAGACCTATATTGTTCGTTTTTACTCTGGTTTGAGACGTGATATACAGGACATTGTTGATTATAAGGAGTTTAACACCATCAACCAGCTGTTCCAGTTTGCTATGCTTGTAGAGAAAGAATTGCAGGGACGGGAGAAGCAACATAGGAGCAGCAGTACAAGCAGGCCTCCTTACACCCCACGGTCGACGCCGTCTTCGGGGTTTTCTTCCCGGCCATCCCCACCAGCAAGCAAACGGCCTCCCACGTCCACGACTGGTGTTACGGCAGCCCCACACGCACCTCCTACATGCCCTGCAAATTCAGGTAAAAATTCTGTGCAGGGTCCTACTCAAAGTGCTTCATCGGTCGCCTCGACGGGACGCATTTCCAACATTCAGTGCCACCGCTGCCATGGACTCGGCCATGTGCAGAAGGATTGCCCAAGTCAGCGGGCATACATGGCCACTGAAGATGGAGGATACATCAGCACCTCCGACATAGAAGACGATGATGAAGACGAAGTCGCCGACGACACCAACGAGGGCCATGTACTTGGTGGAGAAGACACTTCGGGTTTTATGAACATCATTGTACAACGTGTACTTAGCACGCAAATTCAGACTTCTGAAAAGATACAACGCCACAACTTGTTCCAGATTTTCTTCGTCATCAAGAATCAACGAGCACGTGTGATCATTGATGGAGGAAGCTGCAACAACTTGGTGAGTTCAGATCTGGTTGAGAAGCTTGGTTTGGCCACACGACCACATCCTCATCCATACCACATTCAATGGTTAAATGACTCGGAAAACGCCAAGGTAACACAAACTTGTAGAGTTCCTTTTTCCATTAGTGTTTATTCGGATTATGCTGATTGTGATGTGGTTCATATGCAAGCTTGTTCACTTTTATTGGGTCGTCCTTGGGAACATGATAATGATGCTACACACCACGGTAGAAGTAATAAATACACTTTAATGCATAAATGACAAAAAATTACTTTAGTACCTTTGACCCCTGCTGAAATTGTACAAGCTGATAAAGAACGAGCTGCTTCTTTGAATAATTCTAAATCTGAAAATCAGCAAGTTGCTAATTCTGTTTTCCCACCTATAAAGGATAAGTCTGCACCTATTTCTAAGGGAGATGGAATTAATTTGAAAGGTCGTGTTATGCTTGCTACAAAATCAGACCTTACTGAAATTTCTAATGATGGTATTTTTTATGCTTTGATATGCAAACAAGCCTTGTATTCCTTTGATGATATTGCTTGCTCTTTGCCTTCTGCTATCACTTACCTTTTACAGGACTTTGAGGATATTTTTCCAGCTGAGATTCCTCCTAGATTACCACCTTTGAGAGGAATAGAACATCAAATTGATTTGATTCCGGGAGCTACCTTGCCAAACCGTGCTGATTATAGGACCAATCCCGAGGAGACAAAGGAAATTCAGAGACAAGTCCAAGACCTTTTGGACAGCGGGTATGTACGAGAAAGCCTTAGTCTTTGTGCTGTTCCTGTACTTTTGGTTCCTAAGAAAGATGGTAGTTGGCGCATGTGTGTTGATTGTAGAGCCATTAACAATATTACTATTCGGTATCGTCATCCTATTCCTAGGCTAGACGACATGCTTGATGAGTTATGCGGTTCTCTAATTTTCACTAAAATTGACTTGCGTAGTGGTTACCGCCAAACTAGAATGAAACTTGGAGATGAACAGAAAACAGCTTTTAAAACTAAATTGGGATTGTATGGGTGGTTAGTAATGCCTTTTGGGTTAACTAATGCACCTAGTACTTTCATGCGCTTAATGAATGAGGTTTTGAGGGCTTTTATTGGGCGCTTTGTGGTGGTTTACTTTGATGATATCTTGATTTACAGCAAGTCTTTAGATGAACATATGGATCATTTACGTGTTGTTTTTACTGCTTTAAGAAGTGCACGTTTATTTGCTAACCTTGAGAAGTGCACCTTTCGCATCGATCGAGTTTCTTTTCTTGGCTATGTTGTTACTCCACGGGATATAGAGGTGGATGACAAGAAAATTGACGCTATTCCTAGCTGGCCGCAGCCCCAAACCATCACACAGGTTCGAAGATTTCTTGGTCTTGCAGGTTTCTATCGCCGCTTTGTCAAAGATTTCAGCACTATCGCTGCACCGTTGCATGAGTTGACAAAGAAGGGTGTTGTGTTTCAATGGAGCAAAGCACAAGAAGGGTCCTTTAGCTCTTTGAAGGACAAGCTTACACATGCACAACTGCTGCAACTTCCAGATTTCGGTAAGACTTTTGAACTTGAGTGTGACGCTAGTGGTATTGGCATTGGTGGTGTTTTGATGCAAAATGGCAATCCTATTGCTTATTTTAGTGAAAAGATAACGGGCCCTGTTTTGAATTATTCTACGTATGATAAAGAATTGTATGCTCTTGTACGTTCTTTGCAAACGTGGCGTCATTATTTATGGTCTAAGGAATTCATTATTCATTCTGATCATGAATCGCTTAAGTATATTCGCTCTCAAAGTAATTTGAACCGTAGACATGCTAAGTGCATGCTAAGTGGGTTGAGTTTATTGAGTCTTTTCCTTATATTATCAAGCATAAAAAAGGAAGCATTTTTGTCTAGACGATACACTATGTTGTCACACCTTGATTGTCGCATTTTTGGTCTTGAATCAATTGAAGAACAATATGCTCTTGATGCTGACTTTAAAGATGTTTTGCTGCATTGTAGAGAGGGTCGTACACGGAACAAGTTTGTGATAAATGATGGATATTTGTTTCGAGCTAATCGCCTTTGCATTCCAGTTGGTTCCGTTCGTCTTTTGTTGTTACGGGAAGCGCATGGAGGCGGATTGATGGGACATTTTGGTGCAAAGAAGACGGCGGATGTGTTGGCCACACACTTCTTTTGGCCACGAGTTGAGAAGAGATGTTGAGCGTTTTGTGGCTCGCTGCACTACTTGTCAAAAAGAAGTCTCGCTTGAATCCACATGGTTTGTATATGCCTCTTTCCGTTCCTTCAATACCTTGGGCGGATATTTCTATGGATTTTGTTTTAGGACTGCCTAGGACTAAGAGGGGAGGGATAGTATTTTTGTTGTGGTGGCTAGATTTTCTAAGATGGCTCACTTTATACCTTGTCATAAGAGTGATGATGCTATTCATATTGCTGACCTATTTTTCAAAGAGATTGTTCGCTTGCATGATATGCCTTCTACTATTATTTCAGATCGTGACACCAAATTCTTGAGTCATTTTTGGCGCACCCTATGGAATAAGTTGGGAACGAAGCTATTGTTCTCTACAACATGTCACCCACAAACTGATGGTCAAACCGAGGTAGTGAACCGCACATTGGGCACCATGTTGAGAGCTATTTTAAAGACAAATCTGAAGATGTGGGAGGAATGTTTGCCTCATATGGAGTTTGCATATAATTGTGCAACACATTCGACCACCAAGGTAAGTCCTTTTGAGGTAATGTATGGTTTTAATCCCCGTGCTCCTATTGATATTTTGCCTTTGCCTACTAGTGAGAGAGTTCACTTTGATACTACTGAGTTTATTTTAAAAATGCATGAAACAACTAAGCACAACATTGAAAAGATGACTGAAAAGTATAGGATTGCTGGTAGTAAAGGTAAAAGGGAAGTTAAATTAGAACCGGGTGATTTAGTATGGTTGCACTTGAGAAAGGATCGGTTTCCTGAGTTGAGAAAGTCTAAGTTAATGCCTAGAGCTGCTGGTTCTTTCAAGATAATTGAGAAGATTGATGATAATGCATATAAACTTGAGTTGCCTCCCGAGTTCGGGGTTAGTTCCACTTTTAACATTGCAGATTTGAAGCCTTATTTGGGTGAGGAGCATGAGCTTGAGTCGAGGACGACTCTGATTCTAGAGGGGAGGATGATGAGGACATCACTCCTTTGAATACAAATGACACTCCTCCGCTGAACATTCAAGGACCAATCACTAGAGCTCGCGCCCAACAATTGAATTTAGAGGTGAGCTCGTTCCTAAGTCTTTCCTTTCATAATTTTGAGAATAGTTTGCTTACTAATGATTTTATTATGATTAGGAATCAAGGAGAGGACCATAATATGAATGGAAGAGGGTTTGAAGGCGTGGAGGTCCAGCAAGAGGCGCAAGGCATTGTGGAGGCCCAAATCAAGTCGACTTCAAGTCTGTTTCGGAGTCCGGGAACGAGTCTGAGTTAAAATAGACGCCCGAGAATGCATACGAAGTCGGATTTGGACGTTCTACATATGGTTGGAAAAATAATTTCATAACCTTTCCAGTGGAACCGGCATGTCAAAATTCATCCGGAGTCGCCGGGAATTATCGAATCATTGGAACGTCCAGAATCTGTTTTGGTGCTGCGTCACCGTTTTTGGCCTTTGGGCCGTGTATCTCGTGTGAGCCCATTAGGAGAGCATCCAGGGGGTTCTTGCACGTTCCCAAGTCTTTATTAGCAGCAGCCGCCACCCATGTTAGGGTTGGGTTTTGCTTAGATTATTTTGCTTAGACAGTTTCGCCGTTCATCGGTTTGTGAGACCCCAACTCGTGAGATTAATCATACATCTGCAAATTTGGTTGCGTTCTTTCTTGTTCTTGCTTGTGTTCTTGATTCGCAGGCAGGGATTAGTCTTCTTGGCGAGGTCAACCGTGCAATGCCGGTTGATAACCTTAGAGGACGTGGTGCTGCGATTGCGGGGTTCGAACGTGTTGTTCGAGGAGCCGGATCGACGTGTGTCACATCTTCGCCAAATCAGGAGTTATCCGAACCTTTCGGAAGATCGGGATCCTAGTCCACATCAGTAGTTAGATGCTATCTTAATCGTGGTAATTAGGGTTGTTATACGGATCTTGTAATGAATCATGATTACTCCAAGATGCTAGATGTGCGGTTTAATTGTGACAGAGCTAAGCTATCGCAACACGTTTAGATAGCTAAGTAGGGCAAAATGCTTACACAATTAATGGATTAAACTCTAGAGCGATAAATCGGGGTCGTCTAGGAAAGGCGAGTGGTCTTTCTCATCTTCGATGCTTATCGAGTGTTTAAAGTGCTAAGTAAGCTAGGATTAAGATGATAATGAACACGGCTTTAATGTCGGTTGGTATATTCTTTCTCCGACCACTATTTACACACGGACTAAGTCCGGATGTCCCTCTTTGGTCGATGTGTATGCTCGTAAACAAGCCTTCTTAAACCTTCTCGGATTAAGCCTTCGTGCCGATCGACACCTTCGTGCGCCTATCAACACGACTCTCAACTTTGACCTTTTTCATGCTCTTGTATGTGCAATATGTACTTCATGCTAGGAGTGATTTGTTAAACGAAATAGTAAACCTTAAACACGGTTCTATAGCTGATTCTACTGGATTCGATATAAACATTGGAATACTCTAGGGAAAAAGCTAAAATGTACACTCGTCCTCTTGCGGTATATAAATGGGTGTGTGGACCGGGTGCAACCACCAGAGCCTTCAGTGGGTCATATGGCCCGTGTGTTTGGTGTGTCCCTTCCATGGCTCCAACAGATGTTTTGTCAATGTCCACCGGAAGCGGACGAGGTTACGGTGACTTACCACGCTCGAGCATGGGTGTGGCACATGTTTGGTACTATATTATTCCCAAATGTGATAGGGGATATGGCGTCATTGATGTACATCCCGTGCTTGATGGATTGGGCTTAAGAAGGGCATACGACCGGGGTTTAGACGTGCTTGCTTTGTACCGCTAGCTTTGAGAAAGATGTCGTCATCGAGTCCTTCGTCTTTGTTGGGTGGTTGCAACTTGCTACTTTAGGTGAGGCTTTACACTATGCTTTTGTGTCGTACATGTATATTTTTCTATGTTCTCCCATTCTAACTATATGGAGAAGTCTCCCTTGGCAGCTTTGGATGTAGACTAGGCTCCGTTGGTCGTCCTAGGGTTTTCCCACCACGTGATACTATTACACAAACAACCAGCAATATAAGGGCCATTTTCCAGTAATAGCGAGCAACCAAAAAGACGCTATTACTAGGCATTTTTGCTGACGTCATATCGAGCAACGCTATTGCAGGGATCACTCGCAATAGCGGGCACTGCCGACGTCATCGGGAGCAACGCTATTGAAAATAGGGCTGAGCCAGTAATATCGGGCAGTGGTGGCATCACCCATCGACCGCCATTACACATTCATCCTGTAATATCAGTAGATGGGTGACATCGAGCCAATATTACAAGATCAACATGTAATATCGATCGTAATGTGACCTCACGGTGGCTGATATTACAGGGTCCCTGTAATATCGATGCCACTGTGACGTCATGTTGTCAAATATTACTGCTAACAACACAAATATTCCCTTCCTCCCGACAGGAGCTCTTTTTCGTGAGCTTTCGGACCGTACGACGGTCGAAAAAATCCAAAAAGAAGGAGGTGGGGGGGGGGGGGCTGGTTTTTAATACTTGTTTCCAGGGAATTTATTCTAGGAGGTAAATCCAGGTCGTTCCATGTATTGTTTTTGGTGTTTAACCATAGTTTTAGCCTCTTATTTCGTGGTTAACTTTCGTAGGGTTTGGATCCACTTTTTTACCTAAAAATGGCATGGTTAGTGCTCCTCATGCCGCTCATAGGTTGTTTATTACTTAAACTTATCATCTCCATACCTCTTATAGGTTTATTTAGGCTTATATATATAGGGATCTAGTCTTGGATCTAAATGTAGTTTCAGATCTAGGATTTATTCAAAAAATATAGTTTTTTTAATAAAAATTTGTGTCATCACATATAAATATAGTATGTAACATAGATTTTATTATTAACTTTTAATTAAATTTTTCTATCTAGATCTTATTATTAACTTTTAATTTAGCTTTTATTTTGGCTGTGAATTTAGCTTTTTAGCATATAATTATTTTTTGTCTACATTTTAATTGTTATTCTTTTGTTTATTTATGATACATATATAGAAGATGGAAGATCGATATTGGATGTACACTGGTAGGCGAGGAAATGCTATTGTATATTTCCAAAAGGTCATGGGATTCGTTGAAGCAGCAAAGCAACATGATAAAAATAGGCGTACACAACATATCTATTGTCCTTGTACCTCGGGCAAGAACCAGTTTATGTTTGAGACACCGATACCAGCTGTGAGCACTTGTTTGGGGACTACTATATCCAGATTTGTTAAGGACTACTATATCTAGACAAAACACGGTGAAATAGACACAGATGCAGAAGGTGGCTGCGTCGAAGAGGTTATAAGGCCAAGAGTAGACCCCGACAAGCGGATGAGGGCGAGAAAGTAACGAGAGGTCACACTGATGATCCCAATTTTATCCATGAAAGCTAGGACTTTGACGGTGGTCTCGATGTGGAGGAATTGTTGGTCCACATTCACCGCGAGAACTTAGTCCAATAGAAAAAGCGAGGTTTGGATACCTAGGATGTTTGGAGAAGGCATCAAAGGTGTTTACGTACGAGGAATCGAAAGGGTGTTATAAGGATTGCATGGTCTTGCGAGACAATGCTTTCAGCTTGTGATGCTTAAGGCTAAGAATGAGTGGTTAGACACAAGCTTCAACCAACTTTCAGAGCTCTTAGCAAAAAATTTGCCAAAACCGAACTCTTTGCCCACCAACACATGCCATGCAAAGAAAGTATTATCACAGTTGACCTAGACGTATAAAAAATAAACGCTTGTCCAAACCACTACATATTGTACTTGTAAAGAGCATTCCAATAAGACCAGATGTCTAACGTGCAATGCCCGTCGATACAAAACTAATGACGGATGTGATGATAGAGAAATCATGGATAAAAACAAAAGTACAAAGATAGGGCAGAAGAGGAAGAAAAGCAATACTTATCGCGTTCCTCATGATGTGCAAGAAGAAGTGGTTGATGAAAGAAAAGTGCTAGCCCTTGTGATGTGGTACCTTCCAGTAATCGATCGCTTGAAGTGCCTTTTTGCCAACAGTAGTGACGCTAAACCGATGATGTGGTACGATGATGATGATATGCGCAAGAAGGATGGGATGATTCGTCACCTACTGACGCTCGACGGTGGAAGAACTTCAACATTAACCAACATGATTTTGCTTCAAGAAAGAGGAATCTAAGAATGGACTTAAGTATAAATGGAATGAATCCATTTGGTGAGATGACAAACCCGTACAATACTTGGCCGGTGATTTGTTGCATATACAACATTTCTTCAATGTTGTGTCACAAGAGGAAGTACCTTCGACTACTATGCTGTTTTCTGGTCCAAAACAAATTGGAATTGATATTGATGGCATTCTTGAACAATTGATGGAAGACACGAAACCATTATGGGATCATGGGGTGAAGGTATATGATGCGCACGAGACAATAAGAGTTCACCCTACACGCCATCATTCTTTGCACCGTCGGTGATGACTCGACACGTTCAGATCTAAATAGGTAGATCAACGGGAACACAACATGTTCAACATGTATGGACCAAACATGATCGTTCTACCTTCCTTTCTCATGTAAGTTGGTGTATGTAAAACATCTACGATGGTTATCAAAAAGGCACCAATATCGTCAAAATATGGATGAATTTGATGGCACAATTGAGACAGAGCTGACTCCTAAACTTCGAGACCGTCAATTTATGGTTGAAATTGTGAGAAATATGAAATATACCTATGAGAAGAAGAACGGGAAGAAAGGGAAGAATACCAATACAGGCGTGCCATTTACAAAACAATTTATCTTTCATCGGTATTTTAGTTATTGGAAAGAATTAGAGATTGCACATGCCATAGACCCTATGCATGTCGGAAAGGGTGTCGTTGATAATTGCAGTGGCACTTTTATGGGTATTTCAGGTAAGACAAAGGATGGACTGCATGCACGAAGAGACCTAGAGAAGTTAAACATAAAGCATGGCCTTCACCCTATGCAAAGAGGGAATGGAAAATATTACCTTCCACCAGCATGTTGGAACCTAATTGTCGAGGAGGAAACGATATTCTACAAGTGTCTGCGAGGGATAAAATTCCCTACAGATTTCCGTTCAAACATAAAGAAGCTCGTATCAATGAGTGACTTGAACATAAGTGTTTACAACACACATGAATGTCATATGATGCTTTTGCTATTTCTCGCAGTCGCAATTAGGATTGTTAATCAACCGTATATCAAGTTGGCTATGATTCGGATATGTCATTTTTGGAATTCCATATCTAAGGTGTTAACCCTTCCTGAGCTTGAAAAAATACGTAAAGAGATGATAAAGACAATGTGCCAACTGGAGATGTGTATGTCCCTGTCTTTCTTTGATTTGATGGAGCACTATATGATTTACTTAGCTGATCAGATTGTTGTTTTTTGTCCTGTTTACTTGCATCATATGTTTTTGTTTGAGCGTTCTATGTCCATTATAAAGGGATGTCTCCGCAACCGGGCTCACCTAAGGGTTCTATGATAGAGTGATGTGCCCATGGGTCAAAAAATTGTCACATCTATTGAATATACTCAAAAGCAGTCTGATCCAAGACTGGTAGCTGGTAATAATCTCCTGTTTGGTACTTTCTTCTTTGATGAAAAATATTGGGAGAACATTTTTATAGGTGCATGTCTAAGTGGAAGCAACCTGCTCGATAATGGGGAAAAATTCGGTGCGGCAGGGCCGCATATCGCCTGCGTGCGACCCATGTCCTCATCATTGCCGCGTGGAAATCGTACGGGAGTAATAGTTTGTTTCCGGCTTGGAAAGCGTTACTCGTTCTTCGACAATCCACATCATCTTTCGGCTCCATCGGCTGGGCTCAAGCGTTACTTAAGCCAACTGAAATAAGGAAAAGGACCAACGAAGCACCTGCTTCGACGACGTGTGTGCCCTAGTTCGTACTCTAGTGCTCCCATTTCAATTGATGTTTCCGTGCTCCCATCTTTTCTAGCGTAAAAATATATGTAACAAAAAATTACAACAAAAATATGGATGAATAGTACATGTCATCTACTACCATCATGTAAAAATCAGATGCAACAAAATTTTATACAAGGAGAAACAAAAAAGTGAAATCTTACACTGAATAGATATGGATTTTACTATTCATATCGAACCCGTTAGTGGTCACTATTCAAAGTCAGATATTACTTTTTTTCCTCGTTGTACAAAATTTTGTTGCAACTAAATTTTTCAAGAAGATAGTAGATGACATATACTATCCATCCATATCTTTGTTGCACTTTTTTGTTGCATATTTTTTAGAGAAAAGGCTTTGCGCCCGGCTTTCATTTCAAAAGCACAGATCGTTTGACTGGGGTTACCAGCTTAAAAGATAAACGCATCCTTGCAAGCAACCCAGCGTCAGAATTACAAGCGCTGCAAACTGTTTTACCACCAACTAGAACTACCCAACACCTACTCTAATCGATGTCATATCCTTCACTTCCTCAATCCTGCTCGCCACTTGTAGAATCTCCTCCTTCACTTTTCCCTTACTTAGCATACTCCATCTCTGTAACAACAACACCAATCTATGTATAAGTACATCAGGGTTATTGATAATCTGATCTCGAAAAACAAACTCATTTCTGTTAAGCCAGATAACCCAGCAGGTTGCTGCTATAACTACTACTATTCCCTCTATTGCCTATTCATTCTATTCATTTCTACTTCTAGATTAACATCTGAGATGTTGTTAGGGACCCTTTCCCAGTTTGAGCTCTTGCTAATTCGCACCAAAGGTATCTAGCAACCGCACACTCGAAAATTAAATGAGAAGGGCTTTCAGACCTCTCGCACATCTTGCACTTGTCTATTCCTTTCCAACCTTTCTTTTTTAGTTGTTCTGTTGCTTGAATCCTATCTTTGTTCAGGCACCACATAAACTTTTTAACTTTCAGAGATATATTGGCTTTCCAAATTCTATTCATTACTAGGTTTTGTGCTCCTGGGTTTAGTAGATGTCTATACAGTGAGCCCGTAGTATATTTCCTTGATTTCTCTAAGGCACAAATTACACTATCTTCTGTTGTCGAAAGCTTTACCCCTCTAGGAGTTTTTGTAACTCACCCCACTCCATCAATTCCCTGGGCCAAAAGTTCCTTCTAAAAATCAGGTCCCAGCATCCATCATTCAGTAACTGGTTTACTGTATGTTGTTGCTGATTACAGATCCTATAAAATGTTGTTGAAAGTTATCTTCAATGAGCACTATCCCAGCCACACATCTAACCAGAATCTGATTTTCTTTCCATTTCCCAATATATACTTTGTTCCTTGAAGAAAAGCCTCTTTAACCTCATGCAATCCCCTCCAGAATTGTGACCCTCCTTCCGGTCTGCTGCTATAGAATCCCCCTTGTCCTAGATATTTCCTTCTCAGGAGTTTAATGCAAGGGGCTTGGTCTCCAGATTCTATTCTAAAATCACCCTTGTTGCATATTTTTTTGCCCTACAAAAGATGGGAGCACGGAAGCACCAATTGCAATGGGAGCGCAAGGGTCATTCTCAGGTCGTAGTTTCTACAGTAGAGGGCGCGTGCTATCATTGACTGTGTCATGGTCGACTCTCCCATTACGATGCTGCAACCCAATCTTATGGTCCGTGAAGATGCGGTGGCTGAGATCGCGAAGCCTAGGCCACTGGTTACTAGCATAGCGGCCGTCGGGCAACATTCATATGCAACAACATTTGGCGGAGCGTTGTTGACCGCGGCCAGATGAGGAGATAGCACCATCGTTGGAGTAACACCGGCCTGATCTGAATCGACGATTGGTTGTGCAAATGTCCTGAGTTTAATGAAACATTACGTGGGAGTCGAGCCGATGTGTATGGCAGCTGTGATGTTGTAGCTGAGTAACGCTTTTCGAGCCCTCCTATTACTCTCGTACGATCTCCACGTGGCAAGGATCTGGACAGGGTCGCAAGGAGGCAATGTGCCGCAAATTTCTTTCCCAATAATGTTGATGCTAGTGCCATGAATAAAAAGGAAAAGGAGTCAGGTCCATATATTATGGTTGGTTCCATGCGAGTACTCATCTAATCAGAGGATCATGGTTTCATACGAGTGCTTAGCTAATTAGAGAAGCATTAGCATGAGGCCGCGATATTTTCTTGTTTATTCATGTAGGTGAGTTACTGACCTCGTCAAGTACGTGTATACGAGGCGGTCTACTCAAGTGGTTGAGTGCAACCTGAATTAGGCTCTGTGTGTTGGTTTGGTGTTTCCGGCTTGGGTTTGTATCTAACTAGATTAAAGGCCGGCCTGCGAGACATAAGGCCTAGGCATTGTCCCTGCACCAGGGGATCGGTTTTTATTGAGTTTTTCTTTTCTGTCGAGTTTTCCTCTGGAGAAGAGATGGCGGCGCCAATGCCGTGTTGATGCATCTACTGCTGAGATCCTTTCTGGATTATGTGGAGCACGTGATCAAGTTGCTGCCACTGCTTGGGTGCGTCCTTGATTTCTTAGAGATCTTCTCTTTTGATCGTGTACTTTATATACGGGTGGAAGAGCTCTTGGGGTTTGGATTGCATTCGGTTGTAAGCCAATTCCTTATTCTATCAATCTTGGTACTGCTAGTGTTTTATTAATCGAAGATCAAGTCCTGGTTGATTTTGCCGTCAGATAAATTGCTGCTACTTCTCTACCGTAAAGAGCCGATGAATTGAATTCATTGTATTGCTGATTAAAGTTTTTTATCATTAAATTTTTATTGCGGCCGTGGTGAAATATCCTCTGTCGAGTCTGCTGCTATATTCTCACGAGAATACAGTGATTGATCTGCTACTAAATTCTATTCTCACTACATCTGTCCAAGAAGCAAAGAAATTATTTCTACTATTAGTTTATGCCTGTTCGTCATATCGTGAAAGATCAGGAAACCTTTTGGACGTCGTTGACGTGTCCTTATCATAGAGGCATATACAACTAAAGAGGTTCTTGAGTTTTATAATTATTACAATGAAGATAAAAAATAATTGGTCTACCGAAATCGCCATGAAAGAAGAATTTTCGGTGAAAGGACAGTAGGAAAGAAACATATAATGACGAGAGATATCAAATGGTGAGTCAAGTACATTTTCATCTTCTTGCAGTAGTTACGACTTGTTGCGCCGTACATCCAGCAATACTTAAAGTAACTTCGTGGAGACAATGAAAATTCCTTAAAGGATTGGATCATGAAAGAGCACAAGAAAAACTTTACAGCGTGGTTGAAGAACCAAAACATTCTAATTGGTGAAACAAGGGATGAAATGACAACACATCTATTGGCAAATGGTCTGCAACAGTTAGTTACAACACGGCAAGACTATGATATTATTGGATTTATATTTTACACTAGGGAAAAGGATAGAAAGAGCCAAAACCAAAATAGTGGTGTGAGTGTAACAGCACAAGACAACATGTCAAAAAGACAACACCTATTATGGGTATATTGAAGAAATTTGGGAACTCACTTGTGGGACTACTCTACGAGATACCCATATTTAAGTGTCAATGGATCAAGCACCTGTAATGTCTAGAGGTGGATGAATATGGCTTCACTCCGGGTTCCCTCAATAATATAACCCATAAATAGGATTCTTGGATACTCCTGGAACGTGTTGCACAAGTATTTTATGTACTCGAGCCTAAACAAGAAAAAAACACATTGTTCTCTCCATAAAACAAAGAATTATTGGGTTCAAAATGTTAAAGATCGAAAAGAGCACAACTAGTTTTACGAGGTCTCCCTCTTTGCAGACATGAAAAAGTTAAATCTGCTTCAAACATGGCTCGGTTATACATCTCTATCACCATTGACGACGATGATTGCAGCGAGAGAGTTGGTTAGTGGCTAATAGTTTCATATGTTGTGTAATGGCTAATTGTTACTTATATAAATGCTAGAGATTATGGGATTTCAGTTCAATTTAATTTTTATTTCTTATCCACTTGTATTGGTATTGAACTAATCTGTGGGCCGAAATTTAAGATATTTTTTGTTCTAATTAAATTCTTATTTAATTTGAATTTTATTATCCACTTTTATTGAAATTCAACTAATGTGTAGGCCCAACTAATTTAGGATATTTTTCTGTTCTAATTCAAATTTTTTTAATTAATTTGAATTTTATTATCCACTTTTATTGAAATTCAATTAAGATATTTTTTGGTCTAATTCAAATTTTAATTTATTTAAATTTCATTATCCACTTTTATTGAAATTCATTTAATTTACTTTTTTGTCCTATTCAAAATTTTCTATTTAATTTGAATTTATTATCCACTTTTACTACAATTGAACTAATTTGTGAGACCAACTAATTACCGATATGTTTTTTGTTTTAATACAATTTTTAATTATTTTTATAGAATTTTGAAGAAAAATAAAAAAATTTGTGGACCGCTATTGGAGCGAGCTGTTGGACTGGTTCGTCGACCGCCTACTAGGTAGCCTACGGTCGCGAGCCCACGCGACGGACAAATGATCGGAGAAGTTCGAAACCGACGCACGAGGGTTTATAAGCTAGGCAATGCCGCCTCGGGTGGGTAATGTGGTAGTAAACCCATCCCACCCATTATAGGTGGGCTGACGCTCTGTAATATTAGGCGGCGACGTCGGCCGCCTGACCATGGTAATTCAAAATAATTAAGAAAAATCAAAATAACTTAGAAAAATCAAGATAAATAAAAATCAGAATAATTCATAAAAAATCAAAATAAGTAAGAAACAATTAAAATAATTCAAAACCATGAGAAAAATTCAGAAAAAATTCAAAATAATTCAGAAAAAATCAAAGAAGCAAAAATCGACGGTGAAACTCGAAGTATTCTTGATGCCATACTTGAGAAAGAGCTTGGGGATCAACCAAACCACACCATGCAAGAGTTGGAGGGAGTCCAAGTGAGGCGTCTTGCTACCCTTGCTCATGCCAAGGTGAACCTGTGGCAATGGAGTTTGAAGGTGAGTAGCCATGGTGGTTGTTCTCGGGGAGGAGAAGAAACTTGAGGAAGAGCTTGGGGATCAATCAAACGACACCATGCAAGAGTTGGAGGGAGAGTCCAAGTGAGGCTTCTTGCTACCCTTGCTCATGCCAAGGTGAACCATGGCAATGGAGTTTGAAGGTGAGTAGCTATGCTGGCTACTTGATGGGTTGCTTGGTAGAGAAGAAAGCAAAGAGATAAGAGAGAAAGTGGGTCCCACAAGTTGAAAAAAATGTGCCAACCTTACTGTTGCAGTCAAGAGCAAGTCAACGTGATTTTTGTTGGGGTTGCCAATTTTTGTGGTGGTGTAGCATGAAATTTGGGACAATTTTTATATAGAACGTTTCTTGAGATTCGGCCAACAAAAATTAATAAAAATTCTATACTACAAATTGTTTTTTTCTTTTACTTGAATTTGTATCATTTTTTAACATTTACCAAAAATTATGGTAAAATCATTAAAATTCCTATTTTTGAATACCCTTCATGACTATGCAAAAATATTGGTATGGTTATGTTAACATTTTTGAAGTGTGTGCATAATAACCTATGGGCAATATTGAGAGCACTTGCATAAGAGTTAAATATTGCAATATGGCTATATGTCATTCTATGCACATTTCAACGTAGCAACTTATAAACAACAATTAAGCAATAAAACACTTCTAAATACAATCCTCATGATGAAACATGACTTTCCTTATGATTGAGCACCGGAAGCAAATAGATTTCATTTTTACTCATTTCTTAAAATAGAGCACTTTTCCCTTTTAATCAATTATGGCATTTATGCATCGGGAAGGCTATCATTTAAACAAGTAAACCTACAATACTCGTTGAACATAGCATCTATGTTGAAACATAATTTGTCTCATGATTGAGCACCATAAGCAAATATCTAGGCATTTAAATATGCACTTTCTCTATTTAGGCAAATATAGCAATTATGTAATATATGAACACATTATGACCAAAATGATGCAAACATAATCCAATTCACCAACTTCGGGTAAAATATGATGACACATGTCGAGATGAGTGCGTTTGTCCATTTTGGTGAAGTTTGCACATTAAAAGCATTTAAATTTGTTACTTTTAGTGATTAACATGATAGCATCTTAGGTTACATAAAGCTTTACTTTCACCACAAAAGCTGTCGACTCTTAAACTCGGAACTAGAACTACCATGTCCCTCATGAGCGTGGAATTTTATGGTGCAACTTACGGAACACACAAGAACACGAGATTTTAGATAGGTTCATGCCTCTCGATGAAGAGTAATACCCTACGTCATGTGTGTTATGTATTGCTCTTAGCAGATTGCTAATTGCCTGTTGTCTAATTTGTAGGAACTTGTCCTAACTTGTGATAACTTGTCTTTCTAGGAGTCCCTGCCCCACCTTATATATCCGGGAGGCAGGATTACATGCAAAATCCTAGTCGGTTATAAGATTTGCATACTTAGAAACTCTATCTCTAAGATTCCTTATCAATTCGGAGTCCTACTCAGTCGGTCTTGTATTTTCCTTGGGGATTAATCTAGTCTTGTTGTCCGCCTCTGTTTTCATACCGATATATGGAACCTTCCATTATTCCATACCGGTCGGGTACAACTCTATGGACCCTCCCGACCGATCTTGTGTCTTCAATATGCCACCATGTCCTTGATAAATCATTCTTGTAATCAATGTATACCCGTAGGTAAGTCTACGACAACAGCCCCCGAGTTATTTTTTATTTAATCTTGAATAAGACTCGACCAGTCTCTTGCATGTTATTCCGATTCCAATGTTAAATTAGAAAGAACTACAATCTTCTCGCAATACTTCTTCTTTCTTCAAGATGGCTTCAAAAAGCTAAAAGAAATTGGTATTTTATCCTCCATACCACCTAATTAGGTGTGCAAAAACAAAAGTATTTTCCGTAACGTCCCGCCACTCCGGCCGGGCCCGCTTACCCCGGCAGCTTAATAGGCCCTCAAGATTTCCCCACGGACCAACACTAGTCTTTTCTGCGCATTTTGTCCTCACTCATGCACACCCGGAAATCACTTCCGGTCGGTCACCCATCCCTAAATTGCTCCGAGGCCAAGCACGCTTAACCTTAGAGTTCTTTAGAGATAAGCTTCCGGAAAAGAAGTTGCAACTTGTTGACATAAGTATTCTATCAATCCTATTAAGCCCCGGGCCAGGATGTTATACACTCACCCCTTAGAGGACCGACGTCCTCGTCGGTCAACCCCGAGCCAGGAACTTCCTCTCTTGGCCACGTCCATGTGTCCACTGCCGGCGCATATGCCATGCTCGTGTGACCACTCCGGCCCACACCAGCCATGCACACCATGCTCGCACACGTGCAACACATGCGCCCGTGAAAGCGCGAGAGTCGGCTCGATACCATCCGTAACGTCCCGCCACTCCGGCCGGGCCCGCTTACCCCTGGCAGCTTAATAGGCCCTCAAGATTTTCCCACGGACCAACACTAGTCTTTTCTGCGCATTTTGTCCTCACTCATGCACACCCGGAAATCACTTCTCGGTCGGTCACCCATCCCTAAATTGCTCCGGACCAAGCACGCTTAACCTTAGAGTTCTTTAGAGATAAGCTTCCGAAAAAGAAGTTGCAACTTGTTGACATGAGTATTCTATCAATCCTATTAAGCCCCGGCCAGGATGTTACATTTTCCTTCTAGTGCGTCGGTCAACTGCACCCAATTAGATATAGCCCCCGAGTCTTGGACAATTTGAACTCCTTTCAAATAATGCAAGAGTCCACTACTTGATTCTTCAATATTTTCTTCATCCTCTATAGATTGCTCCTTTCAATTTCCTTGATTTTCCACTTCTCGCTATCTCTACGAACCGCTCTTGAACGTGGTGCACCTAAATAGGTATAGCCCCGACTCTTGTATCATTTGAGCATCGCAAATAATGCAAGAGTCTTTCTTGAGAGACTTTGCTTTATTATATTCCATCAAATCACATTCCCGTTAGCAATTTCCGCTAAGAACATATTTCTAGACCGGTCATACGAGTCAGATTTCATATCTCCTGGAGATTTACACCAGTTTTACATAACAGACCGTCCGAATCAGCTCGAACTCATAATCATCTTAGTAAAATTTCACTAAGAACCAAAATTCTGGTTGATCGGACCATTTTCCCAAGTATCTTACATCGACTCGAGTCTCTAGGGCCTATAATCAGCCGAATGATTAACACTCAGGGTCTAAGGCATTCGGTTTCACGATACTTAGTTAGGCAAGACCTAATTGTCTTCGATGTAACCGAGTCTCATTATTCAATTTCCTCAAACAATCTAATTGGATATTGCAATGTCATCGCGACTAGGCACTCCATACCTCGGACCGCTCAAACATTTGTAAAAAAACCCTCATGATTATTCAAATCACATAGACCATTCCTCTCAGTAATCGTATCGTTTGAATATCCACAAGAGTCTTCCGTGAGAGCCTATGCTTATTTTTAAGATTTCCCGATCAGATTTGGCCAAAAATTGCATACCTTTTAACATCTTCTGCCAAGAACATACTTTTCGACCAGTGCGGACCGTTCTCAAATCTCATACTCCTGGTGATTCGCATCGGAACTGGTATCGAGATAGGCCAAAATCGGTCATAACTGATATTTCGCTTATCAAAATATCGCTCAAATCCAAATTCCTGATCGATCAAATCAGTCGCCAAAATCCACACATTAAACTCGAATTTTTCGCACCTATTATCAGCCGAATGATTAACACCCAGGGCCTAAGGCAAATAATTAACCAATCGGTTAGACCGTAGTGTTTTACCCGACTGGTTTGTTGTATAAATCACTCTAGAAATCATATACTCGGGCTAAAAATGCTTAACGGACTAAGCGTCGAACCCTCGGATCGGTCATCACAATTAGAAAAAGAGCCCTCGTGATTATCCAAATCACGTGACTTCTCCTCTATCGCCGCACCCAAGACCGGTAGCAAAGTACATCAAGCGGTGCCGAGACCTAGGTGTTGGGGTGCGCGGCGCGCGCTCGGCCGTGCCGCGCGTGCTAGTGCTCGTGCGCGCACCGGGCACGGGCGATGGCGCGGCTGTCGGCGGCGACGGAGGCCGGAACCAGGAGGCGGAGGGGCCCGCGAGTATCGGCGCGACGTGGGGACTCCGCCGCGCTAGCTCGGGGTCACGGCGCTCACCGAGGCGGCCCGACGTCGTGGAGGTGGGAGGCGGCGGCGGGTGGTGACGAGCTGCACGGGAGGAGGCACAACTCACCACAAAGATTCGCAAGCACTATCGGGAGCTACCCGGAGAGGAATTTGAATGCGGCTCACCGGAGTGATAGCTCGATGGCGGGGAGAGTTGGCATTTTGAGATGGGGAGGAGTTCAATTTCGGCCGGGATGCTACGGCTTGGGAGGTAGCTGGTCCTTGTGCGAAGCTCGTGACGCACTCACTAGGTGGGGAGGCGGACTGGAGAGGTGGGGCGGCGGGGTGGCGGCGTTGGCGGCCAACCATAGCGGCACTTATGCGTCGGCCATCAACGGCCGAGTAAACTGCGTCGATCCAAAGCAATCCGGTCATCTCCGACATGTGGTGGCGGCGCTATGCGGCAGGATGGCGGGTGGTGCAGCCGGGATAGCCGCGAACGTCGATGGAGTCACTAGCGGTGGTCCCGATCCCCGTGCGAGAACTGTTCATCGGCTTTTCCACTTAATCACCAAATTGCCATTGAGATCTTTTCTATTTTGGCAGAGAAACAACATTTCTGATCAATATTTTTCCACGCCAATTTTTGTACGCAATCCTCACATTATGATGAGAAACTTTTGTTATAGGCCCAAGTTGAGATTTTGCTTTGAAAAATCTTTAAAAATTTATAGATTAAATTTGTTTTCTTGCCTTCAAGTAATTGTTCTAGGGATTTGTGTCGTAAGAAAAATTAAGAAAAAATGTCCTAAAATCATGTTTTGATCTTCTCTACAAGGATCTACAAAAATATCAGCATACTTTTGTTGAGGATCTATGTGTTTTAAATAGTTGGGTTTAAACAAAACTTTAATTTTAATTTTTCCAAACACCCTAGTTCATTATTTCATGTGCTACTCAATTAATTATGTTTTAACTTTAGGAATCAGAGTAGTGGCAGGGTTGACACGTGTTTTGTGACATAGGATGCCACAGCCCTCCCCCATTAATGAAATCTCGCCCGAGATTACGATCGGTGAATAGGGAAATTAGGGGGTCATGCGAACGCTACCTTAATCGCGAAGCTAGAAACTCGGGAAGGTTCATATTTAGAAAATTCTTCTTGTTCACAAGTAGTTTAGTCCTTGGTGTAGTTACTCGACTACGCTTTGTATAAGGTGATATTCGATCCTTTTGGTCGAGAATCCGAACGGGAAATTTGGGATAGTAAGGATCTCCATGTAATCGCTCGGTATCGGTGATGACAACATCAATAGGTAGTTCCAACACTCCTTGAGTTGAGATATATGAAAACGCATCGTGTACACTAGATAAGCTTTTCGTTAATTGCAAGCGATGTGCCACGGAACCGATTCCTCCATGATAGGATAGGATCCAATATATCGAGGAGCAAGTTTCCCTTCTATCCCAAATCATGACACACCTATGTTCGGAGAAACCCGAAGATAAATGTCACACCCGGTCTTAAGGCCAAGACCGAATGCATCCGTATGCGTGTCCGGGAACAAGTTTTCACGCACACAGGACAAATAATGTGATAAAAGAACAATGCCTTTAATAAATCGAAAACTTACATTATTACTTGTCTCAAAGGACTAAATACAAATATACGCTAGCGGAAGACTCCATAACACCACGAGGCAATCGACCGGGGATTCGCACGTCTAGACCTTTCTCATCGGTGGTCTTCTCCATCTTCCGAGCGATAGTTGATTGTAGCAAAAGGGAAAGAACAAGAATGAGTACATGTCGTACTCAGCAAGTGTGGGAAATATATGACATGCAAGCTGAGTGAAAGGAAGGCTAACACATGGTTTGCAATAGAAACACCTATACTAGTCAAGTTAATTAAAGCAACCTATTTACTAAGTAAATATGAACCAACAGAGCTACCCCACCTGTCAATCACCGTAACCTACCCCACTTATAGAAAACCATACTACAGAGTTATCCCGCATGTAGCAAACCACACTACAGATTACCCCATCTGCAGCCAGCCTCACTACAAGTTACCCCACTTGTAGCTACCCAAGGGTTACTCCACCCAAACTATGCCCTCTAGTTGTCGTCGGGATCCGAGGCCGTTCGTGACCGTGAACACGGCTGTTATAACAGCTTTACACTCTGCAGAGGTGGCACAACTTTACCCACGGGTCTAGGAAGTTACCTTGGTACTAAACCTTACCTACCCATTATCAGCCACTGTGCTTTGTGCGGAATTCTCGGGTTGCCGCTCCAAGAACCGGTCCTTATCATCCCAAACAGGTACCACCACAACTAACCGTGTGCACCGGCACCATCATCGACAATCCTCCCGTCGGGATCACCTAAGTTCAAGTGGACAATTAGTCAAGATTAGCATTTAGTTCAAGTTGAACACCATTAACAACGAGTCTAAGCAATGACATACCCGGACTATAACACTACACCAAAAACCAAGGCGACAAGGTAGAAGTATGGAACAGGGTATGACACAATAGGATTCAAAATTAATTACAATGCATGAAATGCAAATTCGAGATAGTAAGAAAATGGGCGCAATGTGCATCAAGGACACTTGCCTGTTTCCCTTTGCTGCTGCTCATGTCTTGAAGTCTTGCTCGTGAGGTCTTCGAAATATATGTTCTTCTACTTAACGTCACACCGATACAAAACATGCAAGAAACAAGCATACAAGAAAACTAAGAAATAGTACACCAAACAAAACCTAATGACTATGAAATCCGTACTAATAAATAGTACACGTAGCTACACTCGCGTGAGCTCAAGAATCGACTTAATTGGAGTTACGAGCGAAAAGTTATGAGCATTTAAAGATCTAGGGTTTAAAACGTAAAAATAACAAATTAAGGACCATTTTGTAAATATGAGAAAGGTTCAAGGACTAAAGTGTAAAAAAGGTTAAGGTCTAAAAATATAAGTTTATAAAACACCAGGTTCATTTTGCAAAAGACAATGATTTAATGTGGATTGAGAAAACGAGGGGCAAACACGTAATTTAATAAAAACGTAGGGGTGTTTCCGTAAAAACATCATAGCTAAAGCGTTGGAATAAATATGGCTCAATGACCTAAAAATAGTTTAACAATTAAATAAAAGCCTTAATGTAAAAGGTTAGGTTGAAAACAGAACTAAAACGAAAGCTAGGGTGTCTTTTATAAAATAAAGGACATAAACGTAATTAACTATAACACTAGAGGGCTAGCATGTAAATTTACCTAGTCACAAAATATACGTTCGTAAACTTAACAAACTATAAGGGCTAATTTGCAAATTTCATAGTCCTAGCATGCGGCGAGGATTAAAACATAACTAAAAGAAAACCTATGGTTGGATTTTATAAATAGAAGGACCTAATCGTAAAATAGTAAGACTATGGGGGCCTATCTCGCAAAATAGCCAAGTCCAGGGACCTATTCATAATTTTTAGAAAGTATAGGGACTAAAATTTAAAAGTTCTTGACTAAAATATAATTTAAGAAAAACCTAGGGTTGTTTTTGTAAATGTGCAGGACCTACATAATTAAAAATAACTACAGAGTCTCGTTTGCAAAAGTTACTATGATATGCATCAGCGAGGGCCAAAACCTAAATAAAAATAAAGCTAGGGTTACTCATGTAAAATATCGGGGCCTAAGCGCTATTAAACTACACGATAGGGGTCTATGTGTAAAGCTACCAAATACCGAGGATTAAATGATTTATTTTAAATCAAGAAAATTTGTAGACCGGGTCCACGGCTCCGTGGACCGCGGCGAGGAGCTGGTCCACGAGTCCACGGTAGACCGGCAACTTACCCCTTCGGGGACTTCTAATCCAAGCCATAGATTTAGGATCCGACGGCCTAGATTACTCCCGACCCGGATCGGGTCACCGGCGGCGAGGCGGCCACGGTGGCGCCATGAGTGGGCTCGCCGGAGTTGGCCTCCAGGGCGCTCCGGTGGCCGGTTCTTGGCCCGGATGGGTGCTACGAGAGAGAGGGGATGCGGGGATGCTCACCGCGGTGTCGCATTGAGGTGGTGGTGGTCGGACGCGAGTCCGCGACGGCGAGGTCGAGGCGGCGTGCTCCGGCGGCGCGGCACGTCTTCGTCCGGCGGGTTCTTCCTATCGGACCGGCACCGAGGAGGCGGCGAGGGATAGCGAAGCTCGTCCTAGGGTTGGCGGTGGTCGGGATGGCGGCTCGCTGCGGATCGACGGAGCTCGGGCGATGATCTTCAATGGAGGCGGCGGCGTTGGCTCTATGCACGGGAGGCGGTAGGTTTTCGGGAAACAAGGGCACGGGGGTGCGGGCTTTGCTTAAATAGGGGGCGCAGGGCGCGAGCTGCCATGGCACGCACGCCGAGGTTGCTCGGATTGGGGTCGGAGGCGGTTAGGGTTGGGGAGGGCTACGCTCGAGCCCGAGCGGGTTTGTGGACGGGCAGCGGGGTCGGGTCGGGTTGCGGCGATCTGGGGAAAAGAGAAGGGGAGAGGGAGAGAGTTGGGCCGGGGAGATGTGGCCTAGGAAGGCTTGGGGAGGGTTAAATTCCATTTTCTTTTTATTTTCTTTTCCCATTCTATTTTTAAAAACAAATTAAGATGCAAACCAATTATACCAAATTTCAAAAAGGGATTCTCACACAAAGACCAAATGTAAACCATTCGAAAGGAATGCATTCAACCAAAAATATAATGATTTACATTAATTAATTAAACTTAGAAAATAATAGGCTTTTGCATAAAAGGGTTTATAAATTGTCTTTTTAAAGCCAAACCTTTATCAATTAAAGACAAATATCTTACTTGCTGGAAATGTCTTGGGATCGGAACAAACTAAAATACCTTAAATAGAAATAACTATTACTTCATAATTTCTTTTATAAACCCCATGTATTGATAAAAGAAATTATTTTTCAAAGATATATTACATTTATTAAGTGAACATTTGCATAAATCAAATATAGTTATTTGATAAATCCTTTTCGGACATTTAAAGCATTTAAACTTATCGGTGTTGGAACCACCGGCGGTAGAATTTGTCCGGGGATCGCTCGTTTTAGGCCGGATGGTGCACAAGGGAAGACACGAAGAATTTAGGGCTGGCTCGGGAAAGCTCCCTACGTCCGGCGCGGGGGGGGTGGTGTCACGGCGTCGTGTTCCTTGCGCCAAAATGGAAGTACGAGTACAAGAGAGGTGGGAGAGGAGCGTGCTCCAAGTCCCGTGCGAAATGTAGCGTGTGAATGTGAGTTTCTTTCTTTTTTGTGTCGTGCGTGTTTGCCACGTGTGCTTGCCCCGTGAGGAGGGCTCGCACCCCTTTATAGTCGCAGGGGTGGAGCTCGAGTTACGGAGAGAGAGAAAAAGAGAGATCTAGTCGTGAGGTTAATCGAGCTTCGGTGCTTGTCCAATCGGCCTTCTTCCCGTACGTTCGGCGGGGTTGACCGGGTGGTCGTGTCGTTCTTGTAGCTGCGAGTACCGGGGTGGAGTGGTTGGATTTGGACGAGGCCATACCCGTCGTTCCTTGTCGGGCGCAATGATGGTTCGGATGCGGACAAGGTAGGGGGTGGTTTTTCCCGTGACTCGAGCTTGCGGGTGAAGGTCGTGCGAGGCGGGGTGCAACTCGAGCTCGACCTCGAGTTACACCTGTTCGGCGGGTGTGACGGGAGGTCATACGTCCGTACATCGGCAAACAATGGCTTCTCCCGGAGGCTTCGGCCCACGCCAACTACGTCGGGCAATAGGAACAGCACGTCCCGTCGGCATGCCCGACGGGAGCGGTGGTAGCAGGAGTGATGGGGTTCGGACCCCCGCCAATGATTTCGAGTAACGCCCACGTGGGCACCGGGGCGATTGGGAATTAATGCGGTTGGTGGTCGAGTCATGAGGTCAAGACCGGAGCTCGAGCATGGAACTCGAGTACGAAGGTCGAGTGGCCAAGGTCGTGCGGGACGGAACCCCTCGAGCAAGGCGGCCATGGTCGTGCGAGGCGGACGTCCTCGAGTAAGGCACCGAGGTCCGGCCTTAGCGCTCGCCGGGTCCTTTCCTGGCTAGATCGTACGGGTGCGAGCCGTCCTCTTCCAGCGACGTGGTCACGCTAATTCCTTGCTAAGTGGGCCCGGACGCCGCCACGTGGCGGCGTTAATCTTTCCCCCGACGGTAGCCCCCGAGCCCTTGGGTGAGTCAAGGACTTTCCCAGGGGATCTTTCGTAAAGGCGGGGAGTCGTGTTCGCATGTTTCTTACGAAAGCTTCTTATCCACCGAGGCGCGCGAGCGCGTCCGGTGGACGGTAGCCCCGAGCCGGGGGATAAGTCGAAGGCTTATGCCCCGGCTAAGTTGCGAACGAAATGCGGTCCCGACGTCGGACCTCGTGTTGCGATGCCAGCCCCCGAGCCCCCGCGCGATGCGGTCGGCCGATCGAGAGACGGTTCGTCTTAGTCGTTTTCCCCATCCGCATCGTATTCGCACGACGGAGGGTAGAGTAGATTCGCGATTTACCCGGAAGGGACGACACGCGGGGCTCGGTGAGCTCGATAACGGGAAAAGTTCGAGTGGAGTTGCGGTTTCTCGTCGAAGAGATCCCGCCGGGCCCGCTGGGGGACAACTCAATCGATCCGTGCGGTGGCCCTCGATTGGGACCCGGAACCGTTCGCCGGGTTCCGGGGGCTTGATGCCTCTCTACGATGAGATTCCCCTTAGTCGAAGTCGACTTCGGACTCGAACGTGTTGGTCGATGCCCGCTGCGCTTGCGCACGTGGGTCGAGGCCGCTAGGTGGACCCATCGACTTCACTCCCTGGCTCGGTGTGTGATGCTCGAGGCGGCCGTCGAACCCTTTCGATCGAGGCCAGCCTTGGAACCTCGGCTGTGTGGGGCCGTCGAGACGGTTTTCGGTCCCTTATCCCCTCTTACCTTCGAGGTCGAGCCTCCGTTTGGTCGAGTCCCGAGGTCGGCGCTTGACGTTGAAGGGAGTTGGTTGGAGGTCGAGTGGCTCCCTCGGTGTGTGTGCCCCTTCCGGTCTCTCGCTGCGCGGTGAGGAAATCCGAAAGGACAAGGGTGTAGAAGGGAGCGTGGAGTTTTTACCGTCTCGGCTTCCATGGTTCGGGGATCGAGGCGCGTCCTCATCCGTTCGTCGGCGTGTAGTGGTGGGCCCGTGTGGTGTGGATTCGGTTTCCTCTCGATGGTGGCGGGACCCGCGCAATTAGTACGGGCTGCCGGGCCGCAGTCCGAGGAGGTAGTGGCGTGAAAATCGGGGTGAAGGGGTTAAGAGGCTTTACCGGGGTAGTGGTGGTCGTGGGGCCCGCATCGAGCCGAAGGGTCGCGGCCGCCGGCGCAGCCCGCCTATTTAAGCCGCTGCTCGTTGTATCCCTTGGTTCCCACGCGACATTGCCTTCCTTCCCTTCGCCTTTCTTGCCCTAAACGCCTTGTAAGCTCTAGCTTTCGCCTTTCCCGCGCAGCTCCCGAGCCCTTCCTTCTTCCCCCCCCCAAGCCATGTCGACTCGGACTCGCTCCACAACGACAAGGGCCGAGCTTGACCGTCCGGTGGCGCAAGGCTTGCTGCACGACCGCGACCACGACCGGTGGTGGAGGCTTTGCGGCAACGAGTCGCACCCGGAGCCGCCCGGGGCTACGTGGTCTCCTTCCCGCACTTCCACGAGCGCGGCTTGGGAACGCCGGGGAACGACTTCTGCGGGCGATGATGTTCCGAGTGGGCTGGAGCTTCGAGCATCTAAACCCTAATGGGATCCAACGGTTGAGCACCTTCGTTGCTCTCTGCGAGGGTTTCTAGGGGATGGCGCCCGACCTCGACCTCCGGAGGCATTACTTTCGCTTCAACCTCCATCGAGGCGGAACTCCAAGGGCGAGGAGGTTCCCGCGCACGTCGGCTACGCGGGGATCGTGATGAAGAGGGACCGAGGGAGGGACTACATCACGGTGACCACCCCCACGTCAAACCAGGGGTGGCACCCGAAGTGGTTCTACCTCCGACAGGATCCGGAGCACCCGTTCCCGGCCTTCGAGGACCGGTTCTTTGAGGAGGCCCCGGGGAATGGAAGTGGGGCTGCCCCGCGCCGGTCGACGCAAGGTCGACATGGCGATCGAAGCGATCCGGCATCCGGCCCGGTTCGATGTTGACGCAACGGTGGTGGTGGGCTCCTACCACAAGCGTAGGTTCGCGTCGCTCATCGCGGCGCCCGATGTTGATGCACCGGGTGTCGAGCAACGACCGTATCGTCCGGACACGGTGATGGTTGTGCAGGAGCTCGACGACGGCACCGTCGTGTTGCATGTCCGGAGCGCGCCGGGGACCGCCGCGCGCGCTCGGCCCGTCCAGGGGGCCCCTCAAATGAAGCCGCACCCCGAGGCCCTCGACGTGGTAAGTCAATTCGACCTTCGCCGTCTCGCTGCGCATTCGAGTTTCCATCCGAGTTTGTTTGCTAACTCGCTTTTTGCTTGCGATCCGCTCGGATTCCGCTTAGTCGGTGCATCGAGCTGCGGCTTCCCGAGGAGGCCACTCAACGGCGGGCCAATCGCCTCCAAGCCGCGAGAAGAGCAAGCCGAGAGGAGGGCGGCCGAGTACGTGGCCGTGCGGCTCCGGCTCGAGAAGACGGCGCGGGACGTCGAGCGCCGGAGGAAGAGGGAGGCATACCGGGCCGCGGGCGGAACCCGATACGGCCTCGACCGCCTCGACCCCGTGCCGACGGATTCCGAGGATGACGGTGGAGCCGGCGAGTTTGAGAGCGATGGGGAAACCCCGTTCGTCCGCTCCCGCCGAGCCGTCACCTCGGGCCTCGAGTCCTCCGCCCCCTCGACCTCGACCTTCACGGTCGGTCCCTCGAGTCAGCCCGCTCCCCACGGGGGTGAGTCGAGCTCTAGGGCTGGCTGTAACATCCTGGCCCGGGGCTTAATAGGATTGATAGAATACTCATGTCAACAAGTTGCAACTTCTTTTCCGAAGCTCATCTCTAAAGAACTGCGAAGTTAAGCATGCTTGGCTTGGAGCAATTTAGGGATGGGTGACCGATCAAGAAGTTTCTCGGTCTGCACCGGTGAGGACAAAAGTGCGCAGAAAAGACTAGTGTTGATCTGCGGGAAAATCTTGAGGGCCTATTAAGCTGCCGGGTGTAAGCGGGCCCGACCCGAGTGGCGGGACGTTACACCGGCGAGGCGCCTCGCGCGGAGGGACAGGGACCGGTCCGGACCCCTTCTTTGGGTCGAGGTGGTTGATCTTATGGTAGATCCTGCCGTCGATGCAAGGGAGGCGGCAGAGATGATCGCCGAGCTAATCGGAGGCGGTACGGAACTCAACCGCACGCCCGCGGCGCCCGGAGACGACGCGGCGGATGGCGTAGATCCGGGAGGTCTTCCCTCCGCCGCAAGGTTCCGGCGCTCGGGCGCTGCGAGCCCAAGGAGCCGGCGAAGGGCGACGCGGAAGACCGGCGTGCGGACGCGCACATCGATGTCTTTGAACCTCGCTGCGGCCGGTGAGCCGGCCCCACGGCACACGGACGCACGTGTCGATATCCTTGAGCCTATTGCGCCCGGCGAGGGAGGCATCGCGGGGCCCTCGCTCGACGTCGAGGTTCCCACGGAACCCACCGACGAGCCGCCGGGGCGGTGGTCGACCCGACGGTGGCCGCCGGCAAGCGTGTTCGCGAAGGCGAACCCGGCGAGGGCGCGCCCGCGCCCAGCGGACGGTGCCACCGCGAAGAAGGGCGCCGCCTACGACGCTTCGCAAGTCGCTTACCTCCTCGGCAGCGCAAGCCGCGAGGTCGAGGAGGACGGACGTCGAGGAGGCGGCCGCGGTGGGCACGGTGGCGGGAAGGGCGCCGGCGGAGTCCGGCCGCGCCGGGGCAGCCTCCGGACCGGAGGCCGTCGAACTTCGTGGCCGGGCTCGCACCGGCTTGTGCGGGTGTTCTTGGCCCGGCTCAAGTCGGAGGCGGGCGAGCTAATGCGGGCGGCCGGCGAGGCTCGCGCCGGTTTGGACGGGGCGCTCGGGAGGGAGTAAGCTCTCCGAGCGGCGAAGGAGGCGGCGGAGCTCGAGGTGGCGGAGGTGCGCCGCGCAAGGGAGGAGGCTCTCGCGACCTTGGCGAAGGCTAAAGAAGCCGCCTCGACGGTGGAGAAGGTCAAGGAGGCGCTCCAAGCGAAGCGGGAGCCGAGCGGAAGGCCGAAGCCGCGGCGGAGATCTCCCACCGGACCGTGTCCGGCTACCTCCGCGAGCTCCGGGAGCGGCGGGCCGAGAAGGAGGGTAGGCGCTCGAAACCCCTCCTCCTTGATCTTAATCGAATCCCTTAGTCGTTTCCTCGACTACTCGAGCTCGGGTTTCTAAAGTTAAGTTTTTCTTGTATGGCTGGAGCAAAGGCTGGTCACGGCGGAGGCGTCGCAGCGGGAGCTCGACGCTGCCCCGGGCCACACGTTCGTCGACGTCGAGGTCGAGCGGAACGTCGAGGTTGCTCCGCCGAAGCATATTGGCGCGGTAATTAGACGAGCCGGGCGCTCCGCCGTGTGTGCCACCTTCACGGTGCTGGCGTCCCATTACGAAGATCTCGACTTCGGGGCCGTCGAGCACGGGACTTGTCCATGGCTTCGCCGGCACCGAGCCGGAGTCGCCGAAGGCCGAGACCCACGCACCCGCCGACTCTCCGGCTGCAAAGCTCGAGGAGGAGCCCCTCCCCAAGACGTAGAGAAGTTAGGGGATTAGTCTTTGTTTTTTGTTTTGTTAAGAACGAAGGGGCACGGTTCCCCGTATGTAAATAACTTTTAAGTTTATTAAATCGTTCTGCGCTCGACCCTCCGAGGTCTTGCTCTTTATGAAGCAGTTTTAAGTTCAACTCGATTATGTTCTGGCCTTCTTATCTTATCTCGTTGATTCGCAAAGTTTGAGCCGCCGAGCCTCGTTGAACTTAGTCGTTCTTGGTGAGCGTTTGCCCGGGCGCTGGGGCACTCGAGCTTCAGCCTTCCGACCAACCGAGACCGTGAGTTCGTTTGCTCGCGCTTACTTTGATCCTCAACGAGATTTGAATCCGAGGCCATGTGAAACTCAGCAAATTTGTTCGCGAAACAGAGCTAAGTGTAGCAATTTTTGTTTTTGAAAAATCGTGGTTTCGCCCACCTTCCAGCCCTCGAGTGAGGCTCGACCTCGCTGCGGAGGTCGAGGGTCACCGTACTTAGCGGGCGATCGCTTAAGGAGCAAAGGAACAAATGTAAGCTTAGGGATAGAACTTACGTAATCTGCGCAATGTTCCGGGCGTTGGTTAATTCTCGACCTTCCACCGTCTTGAGCTTGTAGGAGCCGGGCCCGATGACGCGTGCGACGATGTAGGGTCCTTCCCAAGGAGGGGACAGCTTGTGACGATCCTTGTTGCTCTGCACTCGCATAGCACCATGTCTCCGATGTTGACGCCTCAACTCTTGACGTTGCGATCGTGATATCGTTGAAGCACTTGTTGATACTTAGCAGAATGCAAGAGCGCAGCGTCGCGTGCTTCGTCGAGCTGGTCCGCTGCATCCTCGAGTGTCGTTTGGTTCCCTTGCTCGTTGAAGGCGAGAACCCTAGGAGCACCATAGTCGAGGTCGGTCGGAAGGATTGCTTCCGAACCATAGACCATGAAGAACGGCGTATAGCCGGTTGCTAGACTCGGAGTCGTTCGAAGGCTCTAGAGGACGGTCGGTAGCTCGGCTGCCCATCGACCACCGAAACGTTTCGGACGATCAAAAATGTGTGGCTTGAGTCCTTGTAGGATCATGCTCGTTCGCCCGCTCGACCTGCTCATTGGTCTCGGGGTGAGCCACGGCCGCCCACTCCACTCGAATGTGGTAGTCGTCACGTAACGTGTGGAATTTCTTCCCGGTCAACCGTGTGCCATTGTCCGTGATTATCGAGTTGGGAACGCCAAAACGATGAACAATGTCGAGGAAGAACTTGACTACCTCTTTGGAGCAGATCTTGCCGATGGCTCGAGCTTCGATCCACTTCGTGAATTTGTCGACCGCGACGAGTAAGTGAGTGAAGCCCCGGGCGCCTTTTTCCAAGGCCCGACCAAGTCCGGACCCCGGACCGCGAAGGGCCAAGTGACGGGTATGGTTTGGAGGGCTTGAGGGGGTTAATGTGTCTGTCGGGCATAGTACGGCAACCCTTGCATGTGTGGACGATGCGGGTCGCATCCGCCACGGCGGTTGGCCGATAGAAGCCTTGTCGAAAGGCATTGCCCACGAGGGTCCGTGGTGCGGCGTGGTGCCCGCAGACGCCCGCGTGGATATCGTTGAGGAGTTGCGCGCCTTCCTCGATCGGGATACGGCGCTGCAAGATCCTCGACACGCTGCATTTATAAAGCTCGCCTTCGACCAAGACGAAGGACTTAGAGCGCTCGTGCGGACGCCTCGCCTCTGTCCGGTCAGCCGAAAGCTTGCCGTGGAGGAGGTACTCGATGTACGGTGCCCTCCAATCGGAAGGTCGTGCCGCGCCATCCGCCGGCGCGTCGATCTCCATGATTTCTCCGCTCGCCGGCGGAGGACTAGCCCCCGGTCCTCGTTTAGGCTCGGGTGTTCCTCGAGTCGAGGTTGACGCCTAGGGCAGTCCCCGAGCTCGCTTCGACGGGTCCCCCATCGTCCTTGGCGAGGAAGGGGGGTCGAACCGATGGCTGGAGCTGGTCGTGGGCAAAGATGCCCGTCGGGACCGGTTCCCGGCTAGACACCATCTTGGCAAGCGAGTCCGCTGCCTCGTTGAGCCGTCGAGGAATGTGCCCGAGCTCGAGCCCATCGAACTTCTCCTCGAGCTTCCGCACCTCTTGGTGATAGAGCATCGGCGTGTCATTTCGACAGCTCAACTCTTTCATTACTTGGTCGACGACGAGCCGAGAGTACCCGCGGACCTCGAGTCGTCGGATCCGGAGCTCAATGGCGATCCCGAGGCCGTTGACCAAGGCTTCGTACTCGGCTACATTATTTGAAGCGGAAAAATGCAACCGAATAACGTACCTCATCCGCACTCCCGGGGAGAGACGAAGACGAGTCCGACGCCTGCGCCTTGGCGCATCAACGACCCGTCGAAGTACATGACCCAAGTACTCTCGGTTCACCGGCGCGGGTGGTAGCCGGGTCTCCGTTCACTCGCGATGAAGTCGACGAGCACCCGTGACTTTATCGCCGTCCGGGGCGCGTAGGTGATGTCATGTCCCATCGGCTCGAGGGCCCACTTGGCGACCTTGCCTGCAGATTCCCTATTCTCGATGATATCGCGTAGAGGGAAGGAACTCACCACGGTTATCGAGTGTGCATCGAAGTAGTGGCGTAGCTTGTGTCCGGCGACCATCACGGTGTAGAGGATCTTGAGGACTTGTAGGTACCAAGTCTTCGAGTCGGAGAGCACCTCGCCGACGTAGTAGACGGGGTGTTGCACCTTGAGAACGTGCCCCTCTTTCTCCCGCTCGACTATGATGGCAGCGCCGACGACCCGACCGGTTGCCGCGACGTAGAGCAGGAGTTGTTCCCTCGGGGATGGTGGCGTCAAAACCGGTGGGTTGGCTAGGATGCGTTTCACTTCGTCGAGCGTGACCTGCGCCTCCTGCGTCCACTCGAAGCGCTCGGACTTCTTGAGGAGCTTGTAGAGCGGGAGCGCTCTTTCCCCGAGTCGCGAGATGAAGCGACTCAACGCCACTAGGCACCCCGTGAGCCGCTGCACCCCTTGATGTTCCGGATCGGACCCATGCGCTCGATGGCGGTGATCTTCTCCGGGTTTGCCTCGATGCCACGCTCCGAGACGACGAATCCCAACAACATCCCTCGCGGGACCCCAAAGACGCATTTCTCGGGGTTGAGCTTCACACCGTTCTCGCGCAGCTTGGCGAACACACGCTCGAGGTCGACCACGAGTTGGTCGGCCTTTTTGGATTTGACGACGATGTCGTCCACGTAGGCTTCGACGATATCTCCGATGACATAGTCGAAGCATTTCCGGATAAACCTGCGGTACGTGGCACCCGCGTTCTTGAGCCCGAACGGCATCGTCGTATAGCGATACGAGCCGAAGGGCGTGATGAAGGAGGTTGCGAGTTGGTCGGATTCGTCGAGCGCTATCCGATGGTACCCGGAGTACGCGTCTAGAAAGCGAGAGGGTTTCACACCCGGAGGTCAAGTCGACTATTTGGTCGATGCGTGATAAAGGAAAAGGATCCTTGGGACAGGCCTTATTCCGGCTAGTATAATCAACACACATTCTCCATTTCCCATTCTTTTTCGTATAAGAACAGGATTAGCCAACCACTCGGGGTGATACACCTCCTTGATGAACCCGGCCGCCAAAAGCTTCGCGATCTCCTCCCCGATGGCCTTGCGCTTCTCATCGTCGAAGCGCCGTAGGCGTTGCTTCACCGGCTTGGAACCCGGCCCGATATGCAAGGAGTGCTCGGCGACTTCTCTCGGTATTCCCGACATGTCCGAAGGCTTCCACGCGAAGACGTCGGCGTTCGCGCGGAGGAAGTCGACGAGCGCGCTTTCCTATTTGGGGGAGAGGGAGGTGCCGATACGCACCGTCTTCTTCTAGTCTCCCTCGAGGTCGAGGACGACCTCTTTGGTTCCCTCCGCCGGCTCGAAAGAGGCCGCTTTGCGGCTCGCCTGCGGTGGGTCCTCGACTACCGGCTCCCGATGACCACCGGCTCGGTGGTGGAGGCCAAGTGCGTCGAAGCCGGGTCGCAGCTTGTCGACGTTGCACTCGGTAGGGGTGCTGAAAAGACGTGCCCACGGTGAGGACTCCCTTCGGTCCGGACATCTTGAGCTTCGGGTAGACATAGTTCGGGACGGCCATGAACTTCGCGTAGCATGGCCGCCCGAGGATGGCATGGTAGACACCGGGAATCCAACCACCTCGAATGTGAGGATCTCCGTTCGAAAGTTCGAAGGACTCCCGAAAGTGACGGGCAGGTCGATCCGTTCGATGGGAACGGCTTGCGTTCCAGGAACGACGCCATGGAACAGCGAACCGTCCGGGCGGATGCGCGAGCGCTCGATGCCCATGGCATCCAGGACATCGGCGTACGGAATGTTGAGGCCATCGCCTCCGTCCATCAACACCTTGGAGAGGCGTGTCTTGGCGATGATGGGGTCGACCACGAGCGGGTACCGACCCGGCCGTGGAACTCGCGTCGGATGATCGGCGCGATCGAACGTGATCGGGAGTTCCGACCACTTGAGGTAAGCCGGGGTCGCAGGCTCCGCAGCGAAGACCTCGCGACGCTCGAGCTTGACGGAGTGTCGACCGGGCGAGCGTCGGAGCTCGCAAAGATCATCGGGCATCCCTCCGCCCGAGGGAAGCTTTCGTCGTTCTCTTCGCCGGCGTCACCCTCGACTCCGGCGTTCTCCTCCCGGTCCCGCCGGGGGCGCCCCTTCCGCCCATGCTGCGTGATGAACTTCTTCATCGGCGAGCAGTCCCGCATCAAGTGCTTGACAGGGAACTCGTGGTTGGGGCACGGCCCGTTCCACTTCTTCTCGAAGTGGTCGGGAGGGTTTTTGTTGGGCTGCTTCGCACCCTTCTTCTCGATCGCGGCCACCATGGGACCGTCGGTCGACCGCAACTTGTTCTTCTTATTGGGTTTGGAGCCGGAAGGTCCTCCGCCGGCATTGCCGTGGGCCCGCTTACCCTTCCCTTTCTCGGGGACATCTCGGTGGAGGAGGGCACCGACCGCCTCCTCGCCGTAAGCGTGACTCGTGGCAATGTCGAGGAGCTCCCGAGCCGTTCGTGGGCAGCGTCGACCCAGCTCATGGACCAAAGCCTCGCAGTTCGTTCCGGAGAGGAAGGCCCCGATGACGTCCGTGTCGACGACGTGGGGCAGCACGTTGCGGCGCCGGGAGAAACGTCGAATGTAATCCCGGAGCGGTTCGTTCGGCTTCTGCCGACATTTCTTTAACTCCCGGGGGTTACCCGGGCGGGCGCACGTGGCCCGGAAGTTGCCCACGAAAACCTCTCGTAGGTCGGCCCATGACCGTATCCGATCCGCGGGCAGGTGCTCGAGCCGTGTTCTCGCCGAATCTGCGAGTTATAGGGGCAACTTCTAGGGGAGGGGTTCGACTCCCTCGCATATTTGGCGACCGTCGTCGGGGACGGAAGCGCGGAGGGAAGGTCGCTCCCCTAATCGCGAAGCCGAAGACCCCGGGGCCCGGGGGTCGGGGCTCCGGCTCCGGTCGTGCTCGACGTCGCCCGGCCTCCGCGGCGGGGGTTGCGGACGAGGCGCGGGCCTCGTCGTGCCGAGCGTGCCGGCGCGCGTCAAGGGTTGAGCGCCCGTCGCGAGCAGCTCCGATGCGAGAATGCACCGATTGCCTAGGCTCGGGCTGGCCCGGCTGCGCGGGCTGCTGAACAGAAGCATGCACCGAACCCCCCACTTGGGAGTCGTGCCGCCCGGTCTGGCGCGCCGGATTGACAGCGCGGCGCGTCGCTGCGAACCGTCGGCGTGCTGTTCCGCCGTCTTGGCGAGGAGCGCGGCCATCTCCCTCTGCACTCGTTGTGCCTCGGGAGTTGGCTGTATGGGGAGGGTTTTTAGCAACACGGCCGTCGCCACAACGTTACGCCCGGCGCGAGGAAAGTGCTGGGTTTCGCCTCCGACGTCATCGGCGATCTGCCGGTGGACGTGGCGAGCCCTTTGACGCACGTTGCACTCCGCGTGCTGGCGCTGCTGCTGCAACTCTCGCTCCACCGCCACGGTCTCCTCCTCGAGACCACGGCGGGCCTCCTCCAGCTCCGGGCGCCGAGCCCGGAGGCGAGCCTCGTAGATCGTCGCCGCTCGGAGGTGCGGTGTGCGCATGTTGGGCCGCCGGGGTCCCCGGAGCGCCGGGCTCTAGCGCGGCCGGTCCCCCGAGCGCTCGGGCACCCGCTCCCGTGGCATGTACTACATTGCACTCGCGGGAGGGGCCGTGGGCTTCGTCGCTGCTGTCCCGATCTGATTCCTCGTCGCCGGGTCGAAGAGGGATTCCGAGGGATGGATAACCATTCCAACGAACTCTCCGCCCATGGGGCCGGCTGTCCCCAAGAGAGCGCCGAATCGTGTCACGTTCGCGGAGACAGGGGTGGCCACGGGGACTGCGGCGCTCGCAGCTCGCCGCATACCGGCGTCCGCTCGGGAGTGGCCGGAAAGTCGAGGCTTCCAAAGCGCACGGCAGTACCGGGAGCCAAAAACGATAGCTCGGAATCAGCCACCCGTGCCAAGAGGGAAAAGAGAAAGCTAGCAAAAACGCGCAACGGACCCCTACCCGACGCGCCAACCGTCGGTGTTCGAACCACCGTCGGTAGAATTTGTCCGGGGATCGCGCGTTTTAGGCCGGATGGTGCACAAGGGAAGACATGAAGAATTTAGGCTGGTTCGGGAAAGCTCCCTACGTCCGGCGGGGCGGGGGGGTCACGGCGTCGTGTTCCTTGCGCCAAAATGGAAGTACGAGTACAAGAGAGGTGGGAGAGGAGCGTGCTCCAAGTCCCGTGCGAAATGTAGCGTGTGAATGTGAGTTTCTTTCTTTTTTGTGTCATGCGTGTTCGCCGCGTGTGCTTGCCCGCGTGAGGAGGGCTCGCACCCGTTTATAGTCGCGAGGGTGGAGCTCGAGTTACAGGAGAGAGAGAGAGAAAAAGAGAGATCTATTCGTGAGGTTAATCGAGCTTCGGTGCTGTCCCATCGGCCTTCTTCCCGTATGTTCTAGCAGGATTGACCGGGTGGTCGTGTCGTTCCTGTAGCTACGAGTACCGGGGTGGAGTGTTCCGCGATTGGAGGAGCCACGGATGGCGTCGTTGTAGAGTGGTTGGATTTGGACAGAGCCATACCCGTCGTTCCTTGTCGGGCGCAATGATGGTTCGGATGCGGACGAGGCGGGGGTGGTTTTTCCCGTGACTCGAGCTTGCGGGTGATGGTCGTGCGAGGCGGGGTGCAACTCGAGCTCGACCTCGAGTTACACCTGTTCGGCGGGTGTGATGGGAGGTCGTACGTCCGTACGTCGGCAAACGGTGGCTTCTCCCGTAGGCTTCGGCCCACGCCAACTCCCGTCGGGCAACAGGAACAGGACGTCCCGTCGGCATGCCCCGACGGGAGCAGGTGGTAGCGGGAGGGATGGGGTTCGGACCCCCGCCAATGATTTCCGAGTAACGCCCATGTGGGCGTCGGGGCAGTTGGGAATTAATGCGGTTGGTGGTCGAATCACGAGGTCGAGCCCGGAGCTCGAGCATGGAACTCGAGTACGAAGGTCGAGTGGCCAAGGTCGTGCGGGACGGAACCCCTCGAGCAAGGCGGCCATGGTCGTTCGAGGCGGACGTCCTCGAGTAAGGCACCGAGGTCGAGCCTTAGCGCCTGCCGGGTCGTTTCCTGGCTCGATTGTACGGGTGCGAGCCGGCCTCTTCCACCGACGTGGTTATGCTAATTCCTTGCTAAGTGGGTCCGGACACCGCCACGTGGCGGCGTTAATCTTTCCCCCGACAAAACCATAAATCAAATTTATTTCTCAATCAAAAGCTTTTATAGATCAAACTTTAATTAGTTTTGGAATTAACTCCATTTCTCACATGAAATAATACGACTCTCATTTTTGCTTACAAAGAGAAAACATCTTGTATAAAATAATGCTTTTTGAACTAAACTTATTTTCATAAATCAAATATAATTGTTCAATAATTTATTTTCATACATTATTTTCTTAAATAGGTTACCTCCATAAATCAAAAGTATTTCTTAAATAAATGTTTCTATAGATCAAACTTTATTTATTTTCAAAAATAACTATTTGGTTCACATAAAATGCTAACACACTTCTCTTTTTCTTGCAACGGGAAAATACCTTGTGTAAAATATTGTTTTCCAAAACAATCAAATACAATCTTTTTAGTAAGTCATTTTCACAACCAAATCATAGACACATTTGGGAAATTCAACAAAGAAACTTTATAAATAGTTGGGTTTAAAACTAACTCTTCCTCTTTAGGAATGAAAGAAAGAAATATAATTAACCTATTAACCTTTAGATAGATTTCAAAATATACTTCAAAAAGTTTTAAAATTTAGTGAATTTTAAGCACAACCCATAATTTAAAATTTCGGGGTGTTACAAGGCTACCCCCTTAACAAGAATCTCGTCCCGAGATTCGGCGCGGCTAGCAAGGAATGGGTAAGGTGGGTGATCTTTCCTAACGGGATCTAGGGCTTCACACTAGATTATACATGTTCATTATGCCTCTTCCAACACCAAGTGGTCTTATATCCATAAGTCTTACTCCCATCGTATATGACACATTTCTTAATATCCCATTCCGAATGGTTGGTGCTGATCTCTCGTCCCGTAATTATACGTAGACTTCAAAGAAACCAAGACATTACCATTTCATATTCTCCAAGATAAATATCACTTAATCGTACGGACTCATTGTCTTGATAACATTGTTCAAACGACTCAACAACCATAACACTTGGAACAATTTAAACAAACTATCGACAAAACACTATGGCCCTCTTGATCGGAAATCCATCGATCCTTCTAGATTTGCACTTCTTCATGGACGAGAATTCTTGACTTGTCTCTTGTTGCACGTGTTGGAACCTCTTGGACTAGGATGACAAATTTGTTGCGGGAGTTGATGGCGTCGTGTCGTGGTTGTTATCGATGTTCCCTTTCTGCTGGTACTTGGGACACTCGTTAACATAGTGTCCTTCCTCTTCGCAATGATAACAAATCCCACGCTTAGGGATGACTTGAGATTTATCGGATTCTTTAGGCTTCACACCGAGCTGAGATGATTTGGAGTGTATACCGGAGGTTGAGAGGCGATCATCTAGTGAACAACGACTCATGGCTTGACAGAGAATTTATGTTTCCACTTGCTTCGGAAACAACCAATATTCGGCTTCGATGGAGTAAACTTCTCCATTGGACACTTATCGGCGTATTGGCCATATTTCTCACAACCGAAGCACATTATATCCTTCCTTGGGCAAGTCTCGAAGTAGTGACCACGTTTACCACATAGTGAGCATTGATTCCTTCAAGGCCTTCGAGAAAAATCCATTGGAATCACCACTTTGGAAACTCCTCTCTCTTGAGGGTTGATGCGACGTCGTAGGTTCACGCTCGGGTGATCCGAAGAAAACATGGGTGACCACTACGTTTGCAGCAATAGCAAGCTTCACGGACTCTAGAGCTCTTGTAGTGCTGATATGGAGTTTCAGAACCACTATCCGACTTGAGCTTCCTCTTCTTTCTTGGCATGCTCTCTTCGTCCATGGCTAACAAATGCGAAGTGATCTCGTTGGTCATTAGAAACTAGTCGTGACCTCTTCATTGAGAAATTACCAATCTTGTTGTCCTTGATTGGAGCTAGCGAGTAGAGGATGAACTGTCCCGGATGGTGTTCTCCTCGGAATGAATGCTACCATCAACGATTCCAATTCTTGGGTTCATCATCCGAGAAAGTCGATTCGTTTTGGGCATAAGAGGAGAGAATAGAGAATGAGCTTAAGAAAGGAAGGAGATCAAAGAATAGCGAAACTACATACCCATTAATGCAAACAATGGATGTACTAACAAAGCTTAAAGCTTTGCAACACACCTTCGAGACAATCAAAGATCCAACTCAAAACAAGACACACCACAAATCAAACACTTAAGCTAAATTGCACATCAACTTGACGTTCTACTAAACGTTTAACCGCTAAAGGACACTACTACTAATCCTCCTCATCTTGGTTTGGTACAACGTAGGTCGGGGGAGCGCGACTTGCAATCTTGCGTGGAGGTGATTCAGGTGCTCTTCTTCAAATTCTTCGTCCGATGACAACTCCAAATCTTCGGGTAGACGACGCTTTAGCTTGCGGTTGATCCTCATAGCCTTTGTGTACTTCTCATGCCAAAAGTCCACTTCTTCCGCATTCTCATCCAACTCTTTTGTGAGCACCTTGGTGAGAGACACTTGCTTCTTAAGCTTCCAACATCCTTGTTCTTCTACTGGATCTACGTTGATGTAGGTGGATCTGCTTGCTCGTTGAGGGAAATGAGCATACTCGGTGCCTTCCAAATAGGCACGGGATCATGAGCGAGTAACCGGGATGGCTTGGCGAGCAGCATCACGAATCCCAGCGAAGAAGCTTCTCCTTGGGGCAATGGCTTTGTGAATCCTCTCAATCTCATGAGCTCCTTCAACAGGCTCTCGTGCATAGATGAGCACATGGACGTCCTAGTGTGGCACCGATCCTTCAATGCATTCTCGAGCTCCAAAGTACTTTGGTGGCTTCACGTATCCTATTTCTTGCAGCATCTCCCAAAGCATGTTAGGAAGTCTCCCAAGCACTTAGTCCATCACATGATATGGTAGTGGAACTTCCATTATCTCTCGGTTCCACTTCTTCCTCGCCATTGCTAGGGACGATCTCAGGAGCATGGAGAATGCGAGGGCTGAAACTGCAGTTGCGATCGACGGTCTTGGCTCGTGCTAGCTATAAAATGTTTGGAACAAAAATAGATTTAGCAAAATGAGACAAAAAGCAAGAAATTCTTTGAGCAATGAATGACACTAGAGGGAGAGAATCCTAAGAAAAGAATTTGTAGGAAAGAAGTGTAGAATTTTCCAACATAGTTTTTATTTCAAAACAAAATACTCCTAGAGGCGACCATTCTACCCGGGCTTGCGTCCTACGATCGACAAGGCGTACGTCCTACGGTCGACAAGGCTCGATACCACTTTGTCACACCCGGTCTTAAGGCCAAGATCGAATGCATCCGTATGCGTGTCCAGGAACAAGTTTTCACGCACATAGGACAAATAATGTGATAAAAGAACAATGCCTTGAATAAATCAAAAACTTACATTGTTATTGTCTCAAAGGACTAAATACAAATATACGCTAGCGGAAGACTCCATAACACCACAAGCAATCGACCGGGGATTCGCACGCCTAGACCTTTCTCATCGGTGGTCTTCTCCATCTTCTAAGCAGTAGTTGATTGTAGCAAAAGGGAAATAGCAAGAATGAGTACATGTCGTACTCAGCAAGTGTGAGAAATAAATGACATGCAAGCTGAGTGAAAGGAAGGCTAACACATGGTTTGCAATAGAAACACCTATACTAGTCAAGTTAATTAAAGCAACCTATTTACCAAGTAAATATGAACCAACGGGCTACCCCACCTGTCAACCACCGTAAGCTACCCCACTTATAGAAAACCATACTACATGTTATCCCGCCTCGTAGCAAACCACACTACAGATTACCCCATCTGCAGCCAACCTCACTACAAGTTACCCCACTTGTAGCTACCCAAGGGTTACTCCACCCAAACCATGCCCTCTCGTTCTCGTGAGGATCCAGGTCGTTCGTGACCGTGAACAAGGCTGTTATAACAGTTTTACACTCTGCAGAGGTGGCACAACTTTACCCACGTGTCGGTGATTCCATCACCCGTCGGTGACTAAAACGTCCATTATACCAAGCACACTTCCTTAGGTGTGAGGCCAAGAGATCACCACAAGATCTTTCGAAGGACTTCCCAGCTTGCAAAACGCCCAAGCTAAGGTTTCGCCGCCATCAAAGTGACGCATCACCCAGGGGCCCCCTCTTGCACCGTGGCTTCAAGTACTCTGCCTTTCCTTGTCCGAATCCGGAAGACACCTTCTTCCTTCATCCTTCCTTGACGACCGCAAAGCCGGGAAGTTACCTTGGTACTAAACCTTACCTACCCGTTATCAGCCCCGTGCTTTGTGCGAAAGTCCTAGGTTGCCGCTCCAAGAACCGGTCCTTATGATCCCAAACCGATACCACCACAACTAACCATGTGCACCGGCACCATCATCGACAATCCTCCTGTCGGGATCACCTAAGTTCCATGTTGCTAAAAAAGATTACCAATTTATTGATCATTATGTTCAAGTGGACAATTAGTCAAGATTAGCATTTAGTTCAAGTTGAACCCCATTAACAGCAGTCTAAGCAATGACATACCCAGATTATAACACTACACCCAAAACCAAGGCGACAAGGTAAAAGTATGGAACAGGGTATGACACAATAGGATTCAAAATTAACTACAATGCATGAAATGTAAATTCAGATAGTAAGAAAATAGGCGCAATGTGAGGACCCTTGCTATTTCCCTTTTGCTATCAACTACCGTTGCTCGGAAGATGAAGAAGGTTTGGACTACCCCACCGATGAGAAAGGTCTAGGCGTGCGGACCCCGGTCGATTGCTCGTGGTGTTATGGAGTCTTCCGCTAGCGTATATTTGTATTTAGTCATTTGAGACAATGTAGATGTAAGTATTTGATTTAATAAAGACATTGTTATTTTATCACATTATTTGTCCTGTGTGCGTGAAAACTTGTTCCTGGGCACCCATACGGATGCATTCGGTTTTGGGTGTTAAAACCGGGTGTGACGAGTCGTTCCTCACCGAAAAACGCGTTTGCAATTTTTAAGAATGATCATTAATGTACGACATATCCCGATTTGACTTTGATACCAGCTGTGACACCCCCACCTTGCAAAGAAAGAGGGATTATCGCACATGACCGCATCGGGAGACATTCGACGAAGCAAACGTTCATTGCACATACCTTAACGATACATCCACAATTTTAATATACATGTTTAGATACATGAGTGACATATTTTACATCTGAAGTTCAAGTTATTATTATACATAGAGTTCAAAATTCAGATTTAATATACATTAACATACACCGAGCGGAAGCGTAAAGATAATCTCGATGACGAGTTGCCTAAAATGTAACACATCAAGCCCGTAGATGTGCCCATTCTTCTCGTCAATCTCACCAGCACAAAAATGTTAACAACAAAGCCCCGAGTATCTAACATACTCGCAAGTCTTGCCCGACACAAATGGTTTCTAATCCCGACTCCTAGTATGCGGGGGCTGGCCGGGCTTGCTGGAAATAGCCAAAAACACACCTATGTACAAGTCTAAATTCATCTTTTGGCCATATTAAAAGGGTTGTAACATAAATGAAAATTTAATGAGTGAGACTAGTAAACATGGTTGCAATACAAAAATTAAGTACTTCAAAGTCAACAAGTATAATATCCATATTCACTTCATTACTACGATGTTATCTGCTCGAGACAAGTGGTACTCATCACTGCGAGGGACGTCGATATATATTGATTTACAGCCTGGATGAGAAACCCAAATGCACGACATAAGCATCATTTAAGAACACGTATGACCACCTTTCACGAGATCACCGTAGACATGAGCCGGTCCACCCTCCGAGTGTATGTTCCCCTTGCAACCACGAGTAAGTCGGGTCCAAGGTTAAACGATACACCCTCCATCTACTCACAAACCCGTGCATCCACCGTGGTCGACACTTAGCACAAAGGGTGGAGAGACCGTCCAACACTATGACTCTCAAGTTACATTAGTTTACCAACTCCCATACGAATGTATGCATTTGGTACACAACTCAATACTTGCTCGTGGAGTCACAATGAACGATCCTCAACCGACACGCACGGGGCTATGGCGAACAAAGGCCAACCTTGCCACCACATTCCTACCCATGCACTTCCCCCTACGGTCTCCAATTTAATCATGTGAGAGGGTAACAATATATGAACCTATACCGAGAGGTCTCCAAACCACTCGGTGTTGCTACCGGTGATTCATTTAAGCATAGCCATTCTATCGAAAAAGTTTATACCTATCCAAAGACCATAGGCAATAGGTATCATAATGCAACTAGGGTTGCGATCAACTCCTAAACATAAGTGCACAATACATAAACATAGACATATGTGAATTTAAACAAAAACTAAACAAGTGGGATTATGCACCAAGGCTTGCTTTGGGACGGGTCGAAGTTAGCACTCTCAACCAAGTTCAATTCAGCGGGATCCTCTTCGTGATTTCTTTCTTCGGTCGGGATCCCTATATGGATGCAATGCATGATGTGAGTATGGATGCATACACAGATATTTAGTTCATGGAACTTTCTCAATAATGAATTAAAATGATAACATGTTCATGAAATGAACATGCTTATGTATGAATTATGATGCTTGCATATGGATGATAGATCATGACTACATGTCAAGGGGACAAACTTCTAATTAAGAAAAACATGGATAAAGCAATAGATAAGCACATTACTTAGAAGCAAATATAAGAATTTATCCTCTCCTAGGTGAATAAAGCATGGTACACAAGTGAGAGTATTTAAACTACTAACTTTTTATTATGGCATAGGATTATGTACGGACTTAAGCATAAATATGGGGTATGTCAAAATAAATATGGACATGCTATACTCCTGCCATAATTAACCATATGGCCCATGACAATTATGGTCATGCAAAAAATGCAAAGTTTTGACAAGAATTTAGCATATAAGTTATATGACAATATGTGATGCAAGTAATATTAACTAAACAATCCTAAATGAAGCAAATGGTGCTACAAGCAATTTCATACATGATCTCTATGCAAATACATAAAAGAATCATAAACAAGTATAATAAACATTTATGCACTAGGTATAGGCCTTTTTATGCATGAAAATATGTAATATGGCAACATGACATATTATGACAATATGGAATGGCAACTTCCAAAATTAAGCAACTAGTGCTACAAAGCACTCCTAAACATGAATTCTATGGCAAAACATGATTTGCTCATGAGGAGCACCAGAAACAAATAATATGATAAATAAGCATATAATGATAAATATGATGAAAACATGTATGAATGTACAAATGGCATGTACCATAGGGTCCAATATGTTATGGAAAGTGCTCATGTCAATTTTTATAAATTTTACACATTGCAAGAATTAAAGTTACATTTTTAGAGGCTTAACAAGATAGCATTTCTTTTTACATGAAACTCCAATTTCTTGCATAGAAACCTAGGTAAAAGAGTTTGAACATTGCAAAGTTCATGTTTCAAGTATTCCAAAACATTTTAGTTTGCATTTTTCTTATTTTTATTTTGGGAGATATGAATTTGTTTAAAGTAGCTAACAGATTTACCATTTTCTGGATTTAGGGTGTGTGAACAGTAAAAACAAAATAGTAAAAACAAAATCAGAGCTCATGTGTAGGTTTGGATCTTCTACTTCCCTACGAGAGGGTTGTGATTTGAGCATGGGAGATGGTTGCAAAAGATGGATAAGGAAGTGATACAACCATGGTGAGTTGAAGTGCAATCAAGAGCTCACCGAAGAAGCAAAAAATCGACGGTGAAACTCGAACTATTCTTGATGCCATACTTGAGGAATTACTTGGGGATCAACCAAACCACACCATGCAAGAGTTGGAGGGAGTCCAAGTGAAGCTTCTTTCTACCCTTGTTGTTGCCAAGGTGAACCATCGCAATGGAGTTTGAAGGTGAGTAGCCATGGTGGTTGTTCTTGGAGAGGAGAAGAAATTTGAGAAAGATCTTGGGGATCAACCAACCACACCATGCAAGAGTTGGAGGGACTCCAAGTGAGGCCTCTTGCCACCCTTGCTCATGCCAAGGTGAACCATGGGAATGGAGTTTGAAAGTGAGTAGCAATGGTGGTTGTTCTTGGAGCGGAGAAGAAAAGGATGAAGAGAAGAAGACTTGACTTGGCTCTTGACCAAAGAGTGGATGAGAGGGAGCCTCTGGACGTGGTGGCTTCCTTAGGCTGGCTACTTCATGGGTTGCTTGGTAGAGCGCGAAGCAAAGAGATAAGAGAGAAAGTGGGTCTCACAAGTTGGAAAAAATCTTCCAACCTTACTGTTGCAGTCAAGAGCAAGTCAACGTGATTTTTGTTGGGGTTGCCAATTTTTGTGGTCGTGTAGCATGAAATTTGGGACAACTTTTATATAGAACGTTTCTTGAGATTTGGCCTACAAAAAGTAATAAAAATTCTACGCGACAAACTGTTTTCTGCTTTTACTGAATTTGAATGGCTTTTTAACCTTTACCAAAAATTATGGTAAAATCATTAAATTTCCTATTTTTAAATACCTTTCAGGATTATGCAGAAATATTGGTATGGTTATGTTAACATTTTTGAAGTGTGTGCATAATAAACTATAGGCAATATTAAGAGCACTTGCATATGAGTTAAATATTGCAATATGGCTATATGTTATTCTATGCACATTTCAACATAGGAACTTATAAACAACAATTGAGCAATAAAACACTTCTAAATACAATACTCATGATGAAACATGACTTTTCTTATAACTGAGCACCAGAAGCTAATAGATTTCATTTTTACTCATTTCTTAAAATAGAACACTTTTCCCTTTTAATCAATTATGGCATTTATGCATCGGGAAGGCTATCATTTAAACAAGTAAACCTACAATACTCACTGAACATAGCATCTATGTTGAAACATAATTTGTCTCATGATTGAGCACCATAAGAAAATATCTAGGCATTTAAATATGCACCTTCTCTATTTAGGCAAATATAGCAATTATGTACTATATGAACACATTATGACCAAAATGATGCAAACATGATCCAATTCACCAACTTCAGGTAAAATATGATGACACATGTTAGTATGAGTGTGTTTGTCCATTTTGGTGAAGTTTGCACATTAAAAGCATTTAAATTTGTTACTTTTAGTGCTTAACATGATAGCATCTTAGGTTACATAAAACTTTTCTTTTCACCACAGAAAAATATATGGTAAATGAGTCCATTGCAAAGTACATCTCAAAAGCTTTCCAAAAAGTACTTATTTTCATTTTTCCGAGTTTCCTACTAAGAGTTATGCGATTTTTAATTTGCGTAATAGTTCACTGAAATTACAAACATGCCACTATGTTTTGAAAATTTACCTAGGCGCACGGGCGCGCCCGGGCATGAGCGATGGCGCGGCTGCTGGCGGCGAGGGGAGGTCGGAACAGGGAGGCGGAGGGCCCCGCGAGTATCATCGCGACGTGGGGACTCCGCCACGCCGGCTCGGGGTCAAGGGCACTCACGGAGGCGGCTTGACGTCGTGGAGGTGGGAGGCGGCGGTGGGTGGTGGCGGGCGGCAACGGCGTTCCGGGCGACGAGCTGTACGAGAGGAGGTACAACTCACCACGAGAGATTCGCGAGCACTATCGGGAGCTACCCCGGAGAGGAATTTGAACGGGGCTCACCGGAGTGATAGATCGACGGCACGGAGAGTCGGCCGTTTGACATGGGGAGGAGTTCAATTCCGGCCGGGATGCTACGGGGTGGGGAGGCGCGTGATCGGGGAGGTAGCTGGTCCTTGTGCGAAGCTCGTGAGCGCTCACTTGGTGGGGAGGCGGATCGGAGAGGTGGGGCGGCGGGGTGGCGGCGTTGGCGGCCGACCATGGCGGCACTTATGCGCCGGCCATCAACGGCTGAACAAACTGCGTCGATCCAACGCAATCTAGTGATCGCCGACATGTGGTGGCGGTGCTATGCGGCAGGACGGCGGGTGGTTCAGCTGGGACAGGCGCGAACGCCGATGGAGTCACTAGCGGTAGCCCCGATCCCCGTGCGAGAACTGTTCATCGGCTTTTCCACTTAATCACCGAATTGCCACTAACATCTTTTCTATTTTGGCTCCAAAACAACATTTCTGCTCAATATTTTTGCACGCCAATTTTTGTACGCAATCCTCACATTATGATGAGAAACTTTTGTTACAGGCCAAAGTTGAGATTTCGCTTTGAAATTTTTTCAAAAATTCAGAGATTAAATATGTTTTCCTGCCTTCAAGTAATTGTTCTTGGGATTTGTGCCATGAGAGAAATTGAGCAAAAATGTCCGAAAATCATTTTTTGATGCACTCTACAAGGATCTGCAAAAATATTGGCATACTTTTGTTGAGGATCATTGAGTTTTAAATAGTTGGGTTTAAACTAAATTTTAATTTTAATTTTTTCAAACACCCTAGTTCATTATTTCATGTCCTATTGAATTAATTATGTTTTAACTTCAGTAATCGGAGTAGTGGCAGGGTTCACACGTGTTTTGTGACGTGGGATGTCACACCGGTATGGAAACAACGGCGAATGATTATACCGACTTAGGCTTGGTGTAAACCTCAAGACAAGTAGAAAATTAGTCGTAAAGGACTTTGTCGTATACTTGCCTTATGGGTATACAACTGTCGAAGGAATGAATAGTCGGAGATATGGTGACATACTGATGAAGATAAGCCTAATCGGAAGGGCCCATAGAGTGGTTTCCGACTGGTATGGTATAACACAAGATTCCATATATCGGTATGGAAATAAGGTGGACTGCAATATCGGTGTGTGATGACTTGATCAACAAGTAAAGGCGAGATGTTAGTCCGATGGGACTCGATTCAATAAGGAAATCTTAGAGATAGAGCTTACGAGTATGTAATCTATGTAACCGACTAGGACTCTGCAGTAACCTTGTCTCCCCGGATATATAAAACATCCGACAACTCGCAATTAGCAATCTGCTAAAGGCAATAAACAACATTCAGGACGTAGGGTATTATCTCAATCGTGGGGCCCGAACCTTTCTAAAATCTCCTGTTCCGGTGTGTTCTACGTATTACACCATCGAATTCCAGAGCTCGTCACGGACCGGGTAGTTCTAGTGCCAAGATTAAGACTCAACATTTGGCGCGCCAAGAAGGGGTCCCGGTGAGTTTCTTGGCGAGTTCGATGCCTTCTTTTTCGATGTCGACTTCGCACCCCGATTCGCAATCCACTTCGGGTCTTTGGACGTCGAGGCCGAGTCCACTGGAAAGTTTCACTTCATGAATCCAGCTCGCAATCTGGCCACTGCTGTTAAAGCACGATCACCAGATGCAATCTTGATTTCCACTTCGGATTCTCACCACTCGGACCGGTCGAGTTTCCCTTCGGTCCGGCAAATCAGGCCAAGATTTTGACCGCTACACAATCTGTAGCGATGAGCAGATCTTGTGAGCCTGGAAGTGACTTTGAGGAGGGTCTGATGTGTACGGGGTGTCCCGATCTTCCGAAAGGTTCCGATAAACAGCGATTTGGCGGAGGCTTGACACAAATCGATCCGGCTTCCGAACAACACGTTCCGAACCCCGCAATCGCAGCACCACGTCTCCTCCGGTTATCAACCGTGCAAGCACGATTGACCTCGCCAAGAAGGCTAATCCTTGCCTGCGAATCGAAGAACACAAGCAAGAACAAGATAGAAGCAACCAAATTGCAAATATATGATTAAACTCACGAGTTGGGGTCTCACAAACAGATAAAACGGCGAAACTGTTCTTGACAGAATAATCCAAGCAAAACCCAAACCCTAAGGAAGGGGCGATGGCTGCTTATGAGGTCCCTAGGGTCGTCCATCTCCCCTGGATGCAGCCCTAAGTGGGCTCAACAAAATACACGGCCCAAAGGCCAAAAGACGGTGGTGCAACACCCGGACAGTTTCTGGACGTCTTCGTATTTTGGTAATTCCCAATGACTCGGGAAGAATTTGGATATGAGCCCAGGTTATCAAATTATCTTTCCATCCATATAAAGAACGTCCCAAACGGACTTCGTATGCGACCAAGGCGTCCATTTTGGTGCAGGCTGTTTCTGGACTCCGAAACAGAATTGAAGTCAACTTTGTTTGGGCCTCCAACTTGACATGGACGTCCTTGCTGGCCCCCACGCCTCTAACCTCCTCCTTAACCATATTATCATCATCTCTATGGTTCCTAACAATAATTAACTCATTAGGTAGTAATATATTCTCAAATGTAAATAAAGAGATCATTAGGACCATGCTCACCTGTAAATTCAATTGTCGTGCTCTAGTTTTTGTCCTTGAATTATGTATGTGTATTGGAGGAGTGTTGGTTATATCCGAGGGTGTGATGTCCTCATCATCCTCCCCTTCTTGATGAAAAGCCGTCCTCGGCGTCGTTGGTGCATGAATGATTATTTCGAAGGATATCATTTTCTTATCGTTCTCCTCTCCTTGAAAGCAATCTGTCATTGGTTTGACCATAGTTATGGAAGATATCGTAGGTGAAAACCACCAATGCTCCCCTTCTTGGAAGATAGCTTGTTTCTTGAAAACAAAACTAGTTACAGATTGACATGACATGTTCAATGATAGTGAAGACTGTTAGTTGATTACTTTCTTGCACAACACAATGTAGCTTTGGATGTGAGGTAATATAAACTCTATGTACCATATACACACCATTATGATCATATTTACCTACAGCATGAAAATTGTTTCTTGTCAACAAAGGCAATTCAGATTCGGAAAATATTCTCCTCTCTATAGAATTTAAATCACAAAGAGAGTCAAATTCAATATAACCCAAAGTGTTTAGAGAAGACAACAATCTTCGGTCATCATTTTCACAAGTAATGGTAATCAAATGCTTAATTTCAGCACAACCATCTGAATCAAAAGAACAAGTATCAAGTTCATGCATTTGTTGTGGCAAAGGTATAAGTGAAGCACTAGCACCCAACACCTCTTTATCACAAGGAACAGCAGGGAAATCAACTTGTGACAAAGGTAAATCAAAAGAAGGTTCCACTAAAAGTTGCTCTATATTAGCATGATTGGTGGAAACATTCAACACATGGAGAAATCTCTCACCTTTACTAAGTATAGAGTGATGTTCATTACCTTTTCTATCAATTTCAGTAGATGATGTAAATGCATGAAGAAACGATGGGTTTGAAGGAACACATGACGCCATCAGCACCTCGGTTTCTTCCACTTCATCTTTGTTTTGTATATGCTGCAAGATATTAGCTCCAACAAGTGGCATGGAAATATATTGTTCTTCTACCAATTCAGATTTAGATGAAAGTGTTGGATCATATAAAAACCCCCATTCTTTTCTAAAAGGCTCATTCTTCCTCCTCTCAAATCTTTCTAGATCAGCTTCTAAAATTTCAGTAGCACTCATAGGTTTAAGAATTATTTTAGTGCCATTATGTTCAAAAGAGTATCTACTAGTAACAATATTGTGCAGAACATTGTTTCTATCAATCCAAAGTTTACCTCGCAACAAATGACATGCTTGCATAGGCATATCAAAATTTGCGCTATCCTTATAAGTACCAATAAAAAAATTGATCCGTGCAATTTCTGTTACCTTAATCTTCTCACAACAATTCACCCATCGAATATAGTATGTATGTGGGTGCGGATGTGTGGTCAATCTAAGCTTCTCGACCAACTCGGAACTTGCAATGTTGCGGCTAGTATCACCATCAATGATAACACGACAACGTCGATTCATCACAACAAAGAAAGTCTGAAACAAATTGTTTTCTTGATTTTGCTCCGCCTTTGCCATTTGAGAACTAAGCACTCGTTGTGCAAGAGTACTCATATCATCACCTGTCACTATGAGCAACAAAGACAAAAACAGGAACAATCTGGTAAACGTTATCCCTATCACACTACTAAAACAGTGATGACTCTCACAAAAGCAAATGGAAGCGTCTTACAAAACTCTTACAAGGTTCTTATTATTAGCAAAGCAAAGGATTATCCGAAGAGCGTGAACCGACAATTGCGAGGGTCAAAATGTGCTATTCAGAAGAATATATGTGGAGTTTGGATAGGTAAAATATAGTAGCAAGGAATTGCAAATTTTCAATTCAGAATTGCAAAACTGAATAATAGTCCCAAGTATGTTAATGTCACCGGCCTAAACTTGTCTCTCACCTAGTTCAAGCAAGCAAGAAGCAATGACTCAACAAAGGACATAAAGGATGCAAGCAACTCTGATTTTTTTTATCTTTCTTTTAGGTGCGGCTCTTTCTATTCTTCTTTTTAGCACCTCCTTGCCTTTTATTGTTTCATTTTTTTTTTTTTTGCACTCTTTGCTTCTTTCTCTTTTTTTATTACAATAGAATGGTATAAAACTCAATGAATGGATGCACTCACACAACTAAAACAGCAACATTCATTGGCAAGGTTCCAACTAAAGCACTCTGCCTCTATGCTCAATCAACAATGTTCTGTTCCTTTCCTTTTTTTGTGTGGCTTTTTTATTCCTTTTTTTCCTGACACAAGCCACAAAACAGGACACTTCTCTCTTTTTTCACGTGACACAAGCCAAAAAAACAAGAGTCTTCTTTAAAAACAGGGACAAGCACAGCTAAGTTTTGTTTTAATTTTTTTAATGACCCTAGACAATGGACTCAACAAATCACACCTCGAACTAGACAAAAGAGTGAAACAAACTAAGACCAGTGACACAATGACAATCCGAAGGACTAGAATTCAGAAACGCAAACAAAACTGAAAATTGCGAGGCACAAAGGGGATATAGGACAGCAGATATACGGCGAATAACTTTTTTGTAGGGCAATTTTCTAGAGTTTACGACAAAAAAATAATGAGGATAGGGGAACCTGACGGTGCACCTGAAGCTACGATACCACTTAATGTGTACGGGGTGTCCCGATCTTCCGAAAGGTTCCGATAAACAACGATTTGGCAGAGGCTTGACACAAATCGATCCGGCTTCCGAACAACACGTTCCGAACCCCGCAATCGCAGCACCACGTCTCCTCCGGTTATTAACCGCACAAGCACGATTGACCTCGCCAAGAAGGCTAATCCTTGCCTGCGAATCAAAGAACACAAGCAAGAACAAGATAGAAGCAACCAAATTGCAAATATATGATTAAACTCACGAGTTGGGGTCTCACAAGCCGATAAAACGGCGAAACTGTTCTTGACAGAATAATCTAAGCAAAACCCAAACCCAAAGGAAGGGGCGACGGCTGCTTATGAGGTCCCTAGAGTCGTCGATCTCCCTCGGACGCAGCCCTAAGTGGGCTCAAGAAAATACACGGCCCAAAGGCCAAAAGACAGTGGCGCAACACCGAGACAGTTTCGGACGTCTTCGTATTTCGGCAATTCCCGATGACTCGGGAAGAATTTGGATATGAGACCAGCGCCAATGAAAGGTTATCAAATTATCTTTCCATCCATATAAATAACGTCCCAAACGGACTTCGTATGCGACCAAGGCGTCCGTTTTGATGCATGCTGTTTCTGGACTCCGAAACAGAAACGAAGTCGACTTTGTTTGGACCTCCAACTTGACATGGACGTCCTTGCTGGCCCCCACGCCTCTAACCTCCTCCTTACCATATTATCATCACCTCTATGGTTCCTAACAATAATTAACTCATTAGGTAGTAATATATTTTCAAATATAAATAAAGAGATCATTAGGAACATGCTCACCCGTAAATTTAATTGTCGTGCTCTAGTTTTTGTCCTTGAATTATGTATGTCTATTGGAGGAGTGTTGGTTATATCCAAGGGTGTGATGTCCTCCCCGGGGTCCCCGAACCTTCTTCCAAGTTTTCACTCTTGGATCGGTCGTGGTGCGACTTTCTACCGAGGAAGCTGCGACCGAAGCTGAAAGACCAGCTAACCAAGCCGATGACGAGCGCCTGCGAGAGGACGCCGCGTTGAACGTGGAGGGCGATAACAATCAGCCGCCACCTCCGCCAGAGCCAGGCTTGAAATCCTCCCCGGATGTTAATGCTCTAGGAACCGGTCGAATCGGAGCTCTAGGAACGGGAGTTCCCGCTAGTAGAGCACTTGCTACAACCGACTAGGCTGCCGATGCGCATGAAAGTTCACCTTCATACAATGATCGCCGCGGTACCCACGGTGGAAATAATCACGATCGCTCGAATAGGGCCCTTAACATGGATGCTTTGGAAGTTGAACTAAACGGCACACGGGTCTTTACTTCACCACTCCACAATATTGTGGGAGTCAAGCAAATCCCGGAGACTATCCTACAGGATGCATTCGGTTAGACACCGGGATTAAGGCGGGCTCCGAATTTAGTTGATGTGGCTGCTCTGCAAGCCAATCAGATTGTTCGAGGACCGGGGAGAATCTTCTAGCCGATCACAGTCACGCTCGGACCAGTATGGAAGAACCCGGTCCGAGAGAGCTTGCTCCGACGGAAGGGCCGAGTCGGACTTACTACGATTGCGGATGCGCATGAACGAGCATGCGATCGGGACCTGTGAGGCCCGATCAATTGGTACCGCGACGTGAGGAATAATTTGATAGACCGACATGCGGAGCGGGCTGAAAAACGACAAAGGCATGAAGAAAATGAGCGTTGCCGGACCGGTCATGTTGATGATCGTCCAACCGCTCCAATGCCGCCACCGTTGACTCGCTCAGGAAAACCATAGGCAGGCAGCTCCAGCGCCGTCACAAGTCGGCAATCGGCAAGGAAACAACAATCTTGGGCATGATAATCGTATGACGTGGCGTAATTACAGTCAAGGAGAGATGACCGCTATGACAGGCGTGATGATCGCTATTATGATCAAGATAGGCCCGATCGGCGAGGACGTGATCGTGACATTAGAGATAGAGAGCCTAGGTGGGGCAACAACGATGGGCAAGCACCACCTCCGCCACCTCTGCCTCCGCCGCCACCACCGTAGGCAAACAACGGTCGCCAAACCAGTCCCGATACTGGACGTAGGAATAACCATTATGATGATGAATCGGACGTTGATCGTGACCGGAATTATCGACACCTGCAGTCACCGCTTTCCGTCACCGGTCCGCACCGGCTTTGAGGACGATGAGTATTCAATTATCCTAGCATTCACACGGGATTTACGAATCTGCAGATATCCCAAGGCTTCGAATCTAGGAACATTGACAAGTATTATGGCAAGGCCTCCCCTACCGAGTGGCTTCGAATGTACACGACGGTCGTCCGGTCTACAGGAGGTGACACCTTCGGTCATGGCTAATTACCTTCCCATGTGCGTGGAACAGTGCTGGTTGCTTGTGGTTATATTCTCTTCCCAAGGAATCTATTTCATCTTGGGACGATCTAACCAAAAAGTTTGTTGAGAATTTTCAAGCAACTTGTGAAAGGCCAGGAAACTTCTTTGATCTCAACGAGATCGAGCGAAGCCGAATGAATCACTCACGGAGTACATCGGGCGTTTCTATAACAAGAAAGCCTTAATCCCCAATGTTCCTGGTCAGCAAGTGATTCTTGTGTTCCAAGTCGGCGTCCGAGTGAAGCTTTGGTACATACGATCGGTTGGCGTAACCGGAATCTTACCATTACGGTGTTAGAGTGCTTTAAGATAGCAAATGTTTATGCCGATGGAGAGTCGAACGTAGTGAATCTGCGCGGGAACAAAGGGAAAGAGCCGAAGCAAGACCATGACAACCAGTCTGGCTCCAAGAACAGCAAGCGCAAGGCCGACAACCACGTTGCTGCGGTGGGACGAGTCTCATAGAAGAGATCGCCCAAGCACCCCTAAAAGAGGGGCGAGGGAGCGAGTTTCGTTTGAAGATTTGCTTGAAGAGCCTTGCATGGTTCATAATGGGAATCATAAGAACCAACAATGCTTTATGTTAAGGCATTTTTCTTCGTATGCATTAAAGGTGGCTCCTCGGTCGGGGCCACGGAATCACAAGGATGACAATGGCAAAGACCGAAGCGAGATGATGGCAAGGATGACAATGATGAAGGTTTTCATGAACCGGAAAGGGAAGTGAACTTCATTTGTGGTGGTCCCGATGCATATGAATCCAAGCGGAAGCAAAAGCTTTCGATAAGAGAGATCAATGACATTGCTCCTACGACTCCCGAATATCGACGGTGGTCCGAAGTCCCTAATAAGGGTTCTATTGGCCAACGGCTATAAGGGATGCGAGAAGAGCTAGTGCGAGTATGCTCGGGATGCCGATGGATGGGTCGCCAATCTCACTTACTAGCAGCAACCTTGCATCCCATCCCTCCGGTATGGCCTTTAGCTTAAAAGCTGCCAACAAGCACCGGGGAGCTTCGTGTCGCCGTAGTGGCAGTTGAATATTTCTCTAAGTGGGTCAAAGCTGAACCCCTCATCCAAATTACGGCTTAGAATGTGTGCAAGTTCTTCCGGAACAATGTGGTATGTTGCTTCGAGGTTCCCTTGGAACCGATGGTGGACAATGGCAAGCACTTCGAAGGCTTGGAGTTCCGGGACTACCGACGCAAGCATTGGTGTCAAAAAATGCGAAATCTCGGTGACTAATCCGCGTGCCAATGGCATAGTTGAGCGCATGAATAGAAATGTATTCACTGCCATCTCCAAGGCCCTTTTAGGTCTTCCAAAAGGCAAATGGGCGAGAGGTCTTGCCTAACTTGTTGTGGTCCATAAGGACTCGCCGCCACAAGGCCAACGGGGTTTTCACCCTTCGATTGCCATATGGGGTAGTGGCTGTGACCTCAAAAAAATTCAAGTTGGCTCCTTCCGTACGACAAGGCCATCGGCCAATGACGACAATGCGTCTAAGGACCACCTTGAAGAAACACACCTGCAAGCCATGACTAACCTAGACAGGTACATTTCGTCCATGGAAAGGTCCTACAATACTAAGGTGCACCCGAGAGAGTTTCAACCGGGGACATTGTTCTTAGGCACACTCCGAGTGCATGTCACCAAGCTGAATAGCAAGTGGATGGGACCCATTGTAGTTGATTAGTCCATCCGTCAAGGGGCTTATCATCTACTTGAATTTGATGGGACTCCCATACCGCACACCTTCAATGCCGACGTTTTGAAGAAGTTCTATATATGAGGCTCCTTCGAGAGCGTAGTACTTTATGGGGAAAGCAAGTTGTATCCTTCGCGGGGGATGCCTTTGAGCATGATGCGACTCATGTTTAGCTTCACTTTCGAATCAAAGCCACCTTGCATGAGTCTGTTTTGGGACCTATGCGTGTCCGGGTCGGGTCTAGGGGTTGTGTTCTATGAGTCTTGGAGGTTGCACAAGCTAAGGTCAGGTCTAAGGAGTGCCTTCTAAGGGTCTTTGTTTTCTTTTTTTTGAGTTTTTAGGGCTAGTTTTGTGCAAGGGGCTTCACGTTTGTAATATATTTTTTATCAATGGAGAAATTGGCACCTAAGATCTTTCAATTGTGCAAGCATGCTTGAAAAATGTAAGACCGAGATAGTTAGGAACCCTAATATCTCAATGGTAGGCAACTACCGCCTAATGCCCCGGAAATACTTCATCCAAGAAGTCTAAGTTGGGAACCCCAGCTTAGAAGCCAAAGCGATGGGGAACCCCAGGACTTCGATGCTAGGCAACTACGGACTAATGTCTTAGGTAGCATAATACCGAGAATACCAAGCATGGGAACACCATCTTGGGCACAACAATGCATTGAAAAATAACGAGTCTAAAATTATTCAATGGACACTTCCAACTCCTGCTTAAGCCTTGTCGAGTCCGCGGCAATAGCTGCTCTCCCTTCGACAAGTACAAAGATAAACAAAAAAAACTAAAAGAAACTCTAAGGCTCACACTTGAGGCCGCACGAAAGGGCTTGCGGTCCGAGGATCCTCTTCTTCGGTGGCGACCTCGGCGGCGGGAGCATTGCAAGCATCCTTCGACGGCATCTTCCACAAGAGTCTCCTGTTCCACGATCTTCGCGGAAGGCCCTACACCGGCAGCCATAGCGGTGGCCCTTGCTAGTTCCCCTTTGGTGGCCTCAAGGGCCACGGAGCGCGCCAAGTGCAGACCCGAAGGGCCCTAGAATTCGCACGAGAAATACCGTTCAGCCTCCTGCTGCTCACCTTGAAGGCTCTTATATGGCACGTAATTACCACCCCACGAAGGTTGGAGCTATTTGGAAGCCTCCTTAATCTAGCGCGTGGGCGGAGATATGATAGAATTCATCACATTGAAGGCCCCTGTCCGGGCGATTCGGGCGCAGTGGTGACCCTATTGCACGGAGGCCACCTTTGTCGCGGCAAGGCCGTAGCCATCCAACGGAGTAACCACACCCAAAGAGGTCGGAAGCCATGAAACTGGTTCATGAGTTCCGAGTTCTTCACACTCACGGCCGTCATTTCCCTCATATAAGCAGTGGCCACCTCCAAGCCCCCCCCCTCCCCCTCTAGTCGTCAATGGTCGCTTCGGCATCTTGAAGGGCCATAGACTTGCGTTATGGGTATAGAATTGTGAAAAGAATGAATAATCGGAGACAGTGGCATAATAATGAAGATAACATCGGTGGAGAGGGCCCACGAGTGGTGCCCAACCGGTATGGAATTATAGAAGTTTCCATATACCGGTATGGAAACTAGGCGAACGTGAAGACCGACGTGATATGGCTTTATCGGCAAGTAAAGAAGCAGTATTAGCTTGTTAGGACTTTGAAGCAATAAGGAAAGCTTAGAGAAAGAGCTTTCGAGTATGTAATTCATGTCATCGACTAGGGCTCGCATGTAACCCTATCTCCTCGGATATATAACGCGGAGTAGGGACCCTCCGAAAACTCTTCGGACAACCGGCAATTAGCAAATCTACTAAAGGCAATACACAACATATAGGACGTAGAGTATTACTCTCAATTCGAGGGCCCGAACCTGTTTAAAATCTCGTATTCCCGTGTGTTTCGTGTGTTGCACCATCGAATTCCATACTCGTGAGGGACAGGGTAGTTCTAGTGCCGAGATTAAGACTCAAAATTTGGCGCGCCGAGCGGGGTCCCGGCGAGTTCGTAGCGAGTTCGATGGCTTCCTCGTTCGACGTTGACTTCGCACCCGGCTTCATGATCCGCTTCGGGTCTCTCGACTCCAAGGCTGATTCTACCGGCAAGCTTCACTTGACGAATCATACTCGTCACCCGGCCGCAGCTTGTCGTAGCGTGATAACCAGAGACGATGTTGGTTTTGACTTCGATTCCAACCGATCCGACGTTGCTAGTATGTTGGCGCGATCTTGGCTGCTGCCCAATCTGTAGCGCCGAGTAACTTATTTGAGTTTGAAAATAACTTCGAAGAATGTCCTCGGACTCTTTTCCAAGTCTTTACGCTGGGATCGGTCATTGTTCATCTTGATCCTGCTCGAAGCGGTGGTCGAAGCCGCTAGAAGAGCCAAACAAGCAGAGGACGGACGCCTACGAGAAGATGCAGCGGAAAACACAGATGATGAGGGCGATCAATCTCCCCTGCCAGGAACAGCTCCACATCTTCCTACAGGAACTAATGTACCGGGGACTACTCGCATCGGAGCCCTTGGAACAGGAGCTCCCCTAGTGGAGCTCCCAACGTGACTACCCGAGCTGCTAATGCGTTGGAAAAATCCACCTCATATGACAATCATCGTGGTTGTCGTGCTGAAACACAGGAACCGCTCGAGTAGGGCCCCGAACATGGATGCTTTGGAAGTTGAACTCAACGGCGCGCAGGTATTTACTTCGTCGGTCCACAATATTGTGGGAGTTAAGCAAATCTCGGAGAACATCCTAGAGGAGATACTCAATCGGATGCCGGGATCGAGGAGAGCTTTGAATCTAGTTGATTCGGCTACTTTGCAAACAAATCAGCTTGGTTCAATATCAAGAAGAATCTTCCAGCTTGATCTCAATCTCGATTGGAGCGGTATGGAAGGGCCCGGTCCGAGGGAGCTTCATCGAAGCGGAAGAACAAGAAATAGGCATACTCCAATCGGCGAGCGCATGATCAAGCGCCTACTCGGCACTTGAGAGGCCCGATCAACCAGAATCGAGACACAAGGAATAACCCGATAGATCGTCATGCGGAGCGGGCTGAAGAGCGGCAAAGGCATAATGAAGATGACCGTTGTAGGTCCGGGCATGTTGATGATCGACCGGTTATTCGGCACCACAACCTCGGACCGGAGTACATAACACAAGGCAGGTGGCTGTAGCGTCGCCGTCGATCGAAGATCGTCGGAGAAACAACGATCGTACTACACGACACGGTGATCCATCAAGGAGGAATGATCATCATGACCGAAACGGACGTGACCGGCGTGGACGTGATCGAGATGATGAATGACACGGAGAACACAGGCGTGGCGATAATGATAGGTAGACGCCACGTCCGCCGCCTCCACCTCTGTCCTCGCCTCCGAGGGAAAACAATGATCATCGACCTAATCCCAATGCGAGGCAAAGGAATGGTCGTTATGACAATGAATCTTATGATAATCGCGATCGTAACTATCGGCATTGTAGCCATCGCTCACCATCACCGGTGTGGACCGGTTTCGAGGATGATGAGTATTCTATTATCCCGGCATTTTCGCGGGTTCTTCGGGTTTGCGTGTATCCCAAGGGATTTAAGTCCGGGAATATCGACAAATATGATGGCAAGGCGCCACCAGCTGAGTGGTTATTCATGTACACTACCACCGTGTGGTCTGCAGGAGATGACACTTTCGTCATGGCTAATTATCCTCCCATGTGCATAATGCCAGCAGCATTAAACTCCTCGCATAAGTCCCTCATGGAGGCCTTCTTGGCAATGGTCTTCAGCAGGGTAATGCGAGCCCCGACTTGATTGTCCACGGCCACCTTCGGATGTCCAAAATAGTCGACCTCGATCCTTAAGGAATGCAGATTGCAACCAAGGTCCTTGTTGTAGTAGAACCACTTGCGGTACATGGTGGACCCCTAGTGATCCTTGTAGGCCTTCGCCGGCACGAGATGTTCCATATTGTCGTGGGGTCGGAGAGTCACGCACATATAGCTGAGCCACATCTCATCATCTAGCGGGCTCTTAAGTGGTCGCTAGGTAGCTCGGTGGGTAGCGATGAAGGTCACGAGCATTTCACTTCAGACCTCTCCATCCGGAAGGCCCACTAGAACATGGACAGCTGGATGATGGTGTTCACGATGATGTGGTGGATTTCCAGGCCAAAGAGATCCAAAATCTCCCCCACGAAGCTTGAACACGGGAGCGGAAGGCCGCCATCGAAGAGCTTGGCAAAGATGATTAGCCAACCGGGTTGGACCACCGGAGTTGTCTCGCCGGGTGGCGACACATGGGCTCACTTCCGAACGAAGAAAGGGTCGGGCTTGTTGGCCCACCGATCCAATTCCACTTTTGTCACCGTGCTTGCGCCTAAGTAGGAGCTGCACGGCTTATTTGCACCAAGTGGAACGCGTTGTGAAAGAGTTGCGCGAGGCTTGCCCATGGTTTCCCGAAGGCATGGGCTTACGAAGCTAAGGTGGAAATCAGTAAGCAAAGGCCAACTAAGCAAAGGATGTGGGGTAGCAACTCGAGCAACGGGACTAGAGCAGTGATTATGTGCGCTGGAGGCAGTAAAAATGAAAGTGAGGAACTCGGGGTCACTGCGACACTTCTTTATATAGGCTATAAATTTGGGTTGGCATAAATTCCACCGCCTCGACACCAACGCACCCCATCGTGAATGGGCGCGTATCACCAGGAGTCGCAACGTGGTCATTAAAGACTTTAGTGCCCATGGCCAACGAACGCGTCTCATTGGGTTGTGTGCACAACGGTCTCTTGCGCTTCCCGAGTGGCATTTCGAGGCTCCTCGTTCGGATGAAATCCACCGGGAAAGGGGAGATTGAGGCGTTCAAAAAGCATCTGCTATAAGGCTCCTCCTTCGGATGGAACCCTCTCCGGGAAAGGGGAGATTGAGGCGTTCAAAAAGCATCCGCTATAAGGCTCCTTCTTCGGATGGAACCCTCTCCGGGAAAGGGGAGATCGATGCTTTCAAAAAGCATCTGCTATAAGGCTCCTCCTTTGGATCAAACCCCCTCAGGGAAAAGGGGAGATTGATGCTCTCAAATACTCGTTGAAAAGGAAATGATGTGAATCACTTCCCCTTGGTAAGAAGCTTGTGTTGCCTTATCATCATATCACTTGTCGGATAGTGGCCACGTTTGCTCGGTCCTCGATGGGGCCGCTGCAATAGGGCATGGATAAGGTTCAAGATTCTCAGTGGGTGAAGTTTGGTACAGAGGAAGTAGAAGCTGTCGACTTGGATATAATCTCCTTTGCATGATCATCTTGCTCATAGCCGGTCACTACTTCAGCTAACCAAGAGGGTTCACATACCGACATAGCCGGAGCCGGACATTGAGAATCATGTTGAGCACACCTAGATAATGCATCTGCAGCAGTGTTTTCAACACCCTTTTTGTACACAATCTTATAATTGAGGCCCAACAGTTTGGTGAATACTTTCTGCTGCCAGGTTGTATGGAGTCTTTGCTCCGATAAATGAGATAGGCTTCTCTAATCGGTAGCAATGAGAAATTCTCCAAACTGTAAGTATGACCTCCACTGCTCAATGGCAAGCAAAATAGCCAAATATACCTTTTCATAAGTAGATAGGCCTCTCATCTTGGGACCCAAAGGCTTACTAATATATGCTATTGGATGGTGATCTTGCATCAGTACAGCTCCTACTCCTCCATCACCGGCATCGGTTTCAATGCAGAACTGTTTAGAGAAATTGGGCAAGGCTAACACCGGAGCTTCACATCGGGCCGCTTTAAGAGTCTAGAATGCCTGCTCATGGATAGATTTCCAAATAAATATAGTGTTCTTCTTAAGCAGATTTGTCAATGGTTTAGCAATCACTCCAAATTGCCCGACAAACTTCCTATATATAATACCCTACCAAGCCTAAGAAGCTTCTCAATTCTTTGACATTGGATGGTGTGGGCCAACTTGCAGCTATCTTATCAAGGCTAGTAGAAACTCCTTGCTCACCGATAACATATCCTAAATATTCAACTCTTCTCTAAGCAAATGAGCACTTCTTCAATTTGATCTTCCACCGATCTCTCTGTAATAGCATGAAGGCTTGTTGCAAATGTAATAGATGTTCTTCGTAGGTCTTGTTGTAGATGAGAATATCATCAAAGAAGACTAATACACACTCGTCGGAGCAGAGGTTCTATGGTGGAATTCATAGCCTTCCGAAAGGTGTGAGGAGCACCAGTTAGACCAAATGGCATGACACAAAATTCATAATGGCCCACATGAGTCCGAAATGTTGTTTTATATTGTTCCCCGTCTTGCATTAATATCTCGATAAAATCCAGAACATAGATCAAGGTTGGAGAACCAACTAGCACCTTGAAGTTCATCCAAGAATTCATCAATAATAGGTACAGGGTACTTGCCTTTCAAGCATTCAAATGATGGTAGTCAACACGAAACGCCAAGATTTATCCTTTTTCCTTACTAACAACACAGGAGAAGAGAATGGACTATTGCTATGTTGAATGACTCCATTTTCAAGCATTTCTTTCAATTGATGCTCAATCTCATCCTTGAGTGCAGGGGCATACCCATAAGGTCCGATGTTTACGAGGTTGAGCTCCCGGAAGCAAAGGAATTGAATGATCATATGCTCTAGAGGGAGGCAACCCAATGGGTGAAGTAAATAACTCGATGAACCGATCTAACGGTGATTGCACTTGTGGTGCTAGCATGGCATCGAGGGTAAAGACACTTGGTGTGACACACCCACCTTGCAAAGCAAGAGGGATTTGTCGCACAAGACCGCATCGGGAGATATTTGACGAAGTGAACGTTCATTGCACATACGTTAACGATACATCCACAATTTTCATATGCATATTTAGGGTACATGAGTGGCATATTTTACATTGAAATTCAAGTTCATACACTACATAGAGTTAAAAATTCAGATTTCATTACAATACTTTACTTTACATGAGTGGAAGCATAAATAAACTCGACGATGTTAACCTTAAATGCAACACATCAGCCCGTAGATGTGCCACATTCTCCTCAATAGGCTCACCTACACAAAAATGTTCACAACAAAGCCCCGAGTATCTAATATACTCCGCAAGTCTTACCCAACAAAAATTGTTTCTAAAACCGACTCCTAGTATGCAGGGGGCTGACTGGGCTTGCTGGATATTACCAAAAACAGCACATATGCTAAGTCTAATATTCTATAGTTTAGCCATATTAAGAGGGTTGTGACATAAATATAAATTTAGTGAGCAAGACTAACAAAAATGGTTGCAATACAAAAATTAAGTGCTTCAAAATCAGCAAGTATAATATCCATATTCACTTCATTACTACAATGCGATCTGCTCGAGACAAGTGGTACTCATCATCGCGAGGGACGGCGATATATATTGATTTACATCCTGCAAGAGAAACCCAAATGCACGACATACGCATCATTTAAGAACATGCATGGCCACCTTTCACGAGATCATCATAGATATGAGCCGAGTCCACCCTCTCGATCGTATGTTTCCCTTGCAACCACAATACATTGGGTCCAAGGATAAACAACACATCCTCCATCTACTCACAAACACGTGCATCCACCATGACCGACGCTTAGCACAAAGGGTGGAGTGACCGTCCAACACTATGACTCTCAAGTTACATCGGTTTACCAACTCTCATACGAAGGTATGCATTTGGTACACATGGGCCACAACGAACGGTCCTCAACCGACACTCACGGGCTATGGTGAACAGGGGCCAACCTTGTCACCGCATCCTACACATGCTCTTCCCCCTACGATCTCCAATTTAATCATGTGAGAGGGTAACAACATTTGAACCTATACCGAGAGGTCTCCAAACCACTCGGTGCCACTATCGGTGACTCATTTAAGCATAGCCATTCTATCGAAAAAAGATTATACCTATCCAAAGACCATAGGCAATAGGGATCATAATGCAACTAGGGTTGTGATCAACTCCTAAACATAAGTGCACAATACATAAACATAGACATATGTGAATTTAAACCAAAAACTAAACAATTTGGATTATGCACCCGGGCTTGCCTTGGCTTTGCTCGTAGTTAGCAGCTTTAACCAAGTTCAATTCAGCGGGATCCTCATTGTGATTTCTTTCTCCGGTCGGTGTCCCTATATGGATGCAATACATGATGTGAGTATGGATGCATACACAGATATTTAGTTCATGGAACTTTCTCAATAATGATTTAAAATGATAGTGTTTTCATGAAATAAACATATTTATGCATGAGAAGATGATGTTTGCATATGGATGATAAACTACAATTACAAATCAAGGGGACAAACTTCTAATTAGATAAAACATTGATTAAACAACATAGAAGCACATGCTCTATGTGGGAAATGAAATATGATCATGGCACAAAATAATACATGACTTGCTAAATGTCTTATATGGCAACATGAGCATAGCTCCAAATGTCTCGAAAACAATCCTATATGCGATGCCTTGCTGCCAGGTGCATGAAGATGGGCACGGTAGATGATGATCATGCATAAAAGGCAAAGCTTAACATGGCCTATGTATAAAACGGCTATATGACCACACGTGATGTGATTCTCCTTAACTTAGCATATTCTAAATGAGCACATCATTGCAATCGGCTATCTCATACATGCTTATGCAAACAGATTGTATAAGAATTGGCTAGTGCTCTATATGGCAATTATGTGAGGTAACGTCGTAACCTAATATTCCTAGATAAGCGATTGTGTCTATAATTAAGTCTATGCACAATTCTAATTAAAAGAAATATAAACTAAGTATCATAACATATATGCTTTAGGTTGAAGAAGACATGAGTATGGCATAATATGGCATACGACTTGCAAATTATTCCCTACGTTAACATGAGCATAGCTTATGATGTAGATAAGATAAACACTTAGGGGATGCTTGCTGCCAAGTATATGAAAAGAGTGTGGGAAATATGATGAATCAATGATAAGAACAATAATAGACATAGCCTATACACAAATACTATATGGAAATGGTGGCGTGCAACAATTATGGCTTAACAACATTATGTAAGCAAGTAGCGCTCTAAACAATGCATGGATAAACTTCTGTAAAAAATACAATAGAACAGCATACGTGTGCATAATAGCCTATAGGAAATATTGAGAGCACTCGCATATGAGTGAAATACAGCAATATGGCTATATGTCATTTTGCGCAAATATTAACATAGCTATTTATACTTAGCACTTAAAACACATGAACAAATTCCAAATGTGAACATGATGATGAAGCAAGATCTTTCCTTGTGATTGAGCACCAGAAGCAAATAAGTTTGCATTTTTCTCATTTCTTAAAAAAAAGCATTTTTCCATTTATTTAATTATAACAATTATGCATTTGGAAATGCTACCATTTAAACAATGTAAACATAAAACATTCCTTAAATGTGGCATTTATGTTACAACATGATTTGGCTCATGATTGAGCACCATAAGCAAATAAGTTTTTATTCTACTTATTTTCCTAATTAAGCATTTCCTATTTAAGCAATTACGGCAATATGATATGCAACAAATTTTGACTTAGCAACCCTAGGTAAGCAAATGTTGCTCTAAGCAAGGTTACGCATAAATTCTGCACAAACACATAAAAATAGAATGATTGTGCATACCAAACTTATGGGCACCATTTGGAGAACTTTGCATAAGAATTAAATATGACAAGAGGGATATTTGTCATTTTATGCATATTTTAACATAGCAACGTATAATTAGCACTTAGCAATAAAACAACTCTAAACCTCATCCTCACGATGAAACATAATCTTCCCCATGATTGAGCATTAGAAGCAAATAAACTTTTATTTTATTTATTTCCTAGAATAAAGAAAATCCTATTTAAGCCATTATGGCAAGTATGAACTTATCAACTTTACCATTTAAGCAAATGTAAATACCAAACACACCTAAACATGATTTTTGATGCCAAATCATAATTGATACATCATAAGCACCAGAAAACAAATAAATCAGCAATTATATATTCATTTCTCACATACATCACATAAGCTAATAATAATAAACATAGCAAAATATGTATGAATGCATGAAACTAATATACCAGGGGGTCCCACATGTAATAAAAAGTGCATAGACCAGTTTTGGTGATTTTTATATTTTTAGGGAATTAATTATGGAATTTCTAAGCTTCACAAGGTGCTATTTTCATTTACATGAAACTTTGATTTCTTGCACAGAAACCTATGTCAAAAAGTGGTTTATTTCAAAGTTCATGTTTCAAGCTTTCCAAAAATCTATCATATGCATTTTTCTGACCTGTACTTTTAAAGATACGATTTTTGCAAATTTCCAGGAATTAAATCTAGGGTTTAAAGTGCTTAACATGTTGCCATTTGTTTTTAATTTAAACTTCAACTTATTGCACATAAACCTAGGTAATAAAGTTGGAAAATGTAAAGTACATGTCTTAAGCTTTCCAAAAAGTATTTAATTGCATTTTCCTTGAGATCCCAAGCATTAGTTATGATTTTTATAAAAACTAACAAAGTTTGCCTTTTTCACAACTATGCCATCGGATGGAAATTTTGACTAAGTGCTTGGGCGCGGTCGGGTGCCCCGTGGCGTGCGCGCACGCGCCTTGGGCGCTCGCGATGGCACGCTCACCGGCGGCGAGTGGGGGCCGGACCGGGGGAGGGAAGGGGGCGGCGAGCATCGGCACGGCGTGGGGAGGTCGCCCGGCGGGCTAAAGCCGAAGCTCTCACCGAGGCGGCCCGACGCCGTGGAGGTGGCGGACGTCGGTGAACGGTGGCGGCTCGTGGCGGCGTTCCTGCCGAAAGACAGCACGAAACGAAGCGCCAAACATCGGGATGGTCCGCAATGGAGAGCAGGAGGTGCCGTTGGAAGGGATTTGGAGCGGGCTCACTACGCGCGACGTATCGACGACGAGATCGACCGCCGGGCGAGTTGGGGAATAGCCAAAATCCGACCGATCCACGGGGAGCTGGTCCGAGCTTTGCGAGGCGACGTGCGGGGGTTGTGGGCGCTGCTGTTGATGCGGATTCGGGGGTGGGGTGTGGTCGGGAGTGGGCACGGCGGTGAAGGTAGGGTCGGGAGAGGTCATGGTCGCCGGGGCGACATTTATATAGGGCGGCGCTCGACGGTGGAGCATTCTGCGTCGATTCCACGCAAAGGAAGGATGCGTAACGCGTGTGGCGGCGCCGTGGCACGAGGACGGCAGTCGTCATGGCCGGGTTGGGAACTAACGCCGAGGGAGGCCGGCGTGTGTCCATGGCCACGGTTGGGGAACAAGAAAGGAGAAATTACTAAACCGCCATTGATGGTCCCATCTGTTCCGGCTCCAAAACAATAGTTCCCCTCCATATTTTTTCAAACCAAAAGTTTTCCATACTCCTCATATTATGATGAACAATTTTTGTTATAGGCCAAAGTTGAGATTCTGCTTTGCAAAATTCTTAAAAATTCAGAGATTAAATATGTTTTTCTACCTTTAGGTAATTGTTCTAGGGATTTGTGCCATGAGAAAAGTTAAGCAAAAATATTCTAAAATCATGTTTTGATCTCCTCTACAAGGATCTGCAAAAATATTGGCATACTTCTGTTGAGGATCATTGAGTTTTAAATAGTTGGGTTTCAAGTAAATTTAAATTTTAAAGTTTTCAAACACCCTAGTTCATTATTTCATGTGCTTACTCAATTAATTATGTTTTAACTTCAATAATTAGGGTAGTGGCAGGGTTCACATGGGTTTTGTGACATGGGATGTCACACTTGGGAGGAATCTTCGGACATCTCGGATATGGCAGCCACTTGAATTATAGTTCCTTCAACCAACTCGGACAAGAGTCCTTGAATCATCACGAAGTACCATGATAAGGAATGATCATCCATTTGAAGCCCTAGTGAATTCTCATAGGACTAAATGACTCCAACCATTCATATCCCAAGTATCATGTCAAAAGATGAAAGGTTGATTACTTTCAAATCGAGTGGAATTTCGATCCTTGAACCGACCATTCGACTAATGAAAATTGAGATTACCATTGTAGTCCCATTAGCCACTTGCACTATAATAGCAGGTGTAACAACTCTCAAAAAATAAATGCATTTCATGTCATCATGAGCATTGCATCATATTACATTTATGAAGTTATCAAATTTTGTGTTAAGAAAATGCACATAAAATATCAAACTAGCTAAAAGATTAAAAGAAATGCTTAAAAAGAATTTAAATAAGAGAAAAATATATGTTTAAACATTTTCTACTGCTTAAGCATCATAAATAAAGATTTTTAAAAATCCCCTGAAATTATTTTGCTTTGTGAAAATATTTACAAGAAATAAACAAAGCTTCTTTTGTTAATTTATCTATGAATTTTTAGTCCGAAAATGATTTGGAATCTTAACCTGGACTTAATAGGAAAAATGTTTGAAATAATTTCATTTACACCCCTGAAATTTTTGGGAATTTACGGAGCACCAGAAGGCCACTTTTTAATTTTCCAAAAGCCCGGGGTGTTTTTGCAAAATGTCCGAGACGGCCTAGCGCCGGCCTCTCTTCTTCCTCTCTCTCTCTCCCGCGTCTCGGCGCCGCCGCGCTCCGCACCGCCTCCCCGGCCGGTCGCCACGCCTCGACCACGCAGCTGCTTGGAGGCCACGCAGCTGCTTGCCGTTGTCGCCTCCGGCAAGGATAAAGGCCCCGCCCGGCCTATCTTCTCCCTCCTCTCCCTCATTTTCCTCTCCACCTCACCGCAGCACCGCCGCCTCGTCCTCCACGCCGGCAGCTCGCTTCGGTCGCTTTCCACCCGAGCCAACGCCACCGTGAGCTTCACTAGAGCCCTCTGCTCCTCTCCAAGCTGTCACTCGTCTTCAAGTTCTCTCGCAACCGGGTGAATGGAGCTTTTCTCCGTGAAGCTCCCCGTCGGTCCCTCACCGCCGCAGCTCGAATACCCTCTCGCTCCGGTGAGCTATCTTTGATTCTTTTTCTTTCCGGATGTGCGCAACTCATTGCTCTAGGTTCCTGGTTGCTCATCATCGGGTTTGTTCCACGAGCAGCCGTGAAATCATCGATCTTCCCGAAGTCCGCCGCCGTCGTCCGCATCTCCACGGTGAGCACCACCTTCCGGTCCTGCTCATGTGTCTAGGACACCACGACGAGCTTGCTCATGTTGCGTAGGAGCTCCCATAGCATTTTCCCCTAAGTTTCGAGCTCTCATGCGAGCTCCGCATCGTGCCGGAGCGCCGTCGAGCCCGAGTCCCGCCGCCGGCATGACTAGGGTTGAGCTCATGCGGGCGCATCTCCTCTGTAGATTTCGCCAGGGTGTGTAGATCCTTTAGGTGGGTCCGCGGCGAGGTTTGACACCACGCCGGCCAAGTCCGGTGGCCGTGCCGCCGTGCCATGGCTGCCGCGGTGGCGCCACACCACGGATCGCGTGTGGCCACGAGTGGATCCGGTGTGGCCACTTTGTAGCCCAGACGTGAGGTACACGACCTTTTCCAATTTTCGAAAATTCATAGAAAATTCAATAAAAATCGGAAAAATGTGAAACCAATTTTGTTAGACTCAGAAAAATAAGAACTATTTGTCTATGAAATAAAATATTTATTTTGAGTATTTTTATTTCATAAAGAGTAATTAATCACATTCTTTGTTTAAAGAAAAGCTATTATTTTATGTTAATTAAATGTTTAATGAAGAAAAATAATTTAAATCAAATAAAGGAGATACTACGGACGAAAGTGATTATGAAAATTATTTTTCAAAAAATTAAACTTAAACATTATTATTTCATGTGGTTCCAATTTATTATCCTATTATCACATGTCACTTAAATAATGATTTATTATTGTTTAATAAACCTAAGTAATTAGTATTAATGAACATAATTAATTATTAATTAGGGAACAGGATTAGTTAGTAATTAATAACCTTGATTGAGCATTAATTAATGAGCATGACCAATTGCTAATTACTTGCTTAATGAACATGCTTAATTATGAATTGTTAATTAACCAATATGATGAAGTATTAATTATTAATTATCGAACATAATTAACAAAACCTTTGCATAATCTTATCATGTTCATTCATGCATACATGGTTGTGATTCGCGACGCATTGTTGGTCGACCTAGGTTACGAGGTGATCGAGGTTCCACCCGAAGTCGAGGTAGGCGAAGGGAATCTCGAAGTCGACCCACACGCCGAGGAAGCTAACCCCGACTCGTATCGGGGCAAACCCCGGTGGATCCTACCTATGTTTTTAAATATTTTATTTTATCACATAGTTCGGTTATGTTTGTGCATTAGGTGTTAGGGAATGATTGATACCTAGTTGCATTATGGTAGGTTTCCATTTGTTTATTCTATACTTGGTACGAGTAGCTCAATAGAGGCTAAGCTTAATTCATAGTCGCAACGGTAGATGTTTAGGGAATCTTAAAGCATGGAGGCTTTAAGGGTTTTTGGTGTTGACACTAAGATGAAGAGAGTGTTAATGAAGTTGAGACCGGACGGGCCCCGTAGGAGAAAGGGCAAGACGGAGATGAGGTCTTGCAAGGTGGTAGCCCCGTCTATGTCGATCAAGGACCGTACCGTTGTCGGCTTAGTTGAACAAGTTTGAACGTACCGTACTACATGCTGGTATCATGGGTCCAGCAAGATGATGTACCCTACCGCCCCGAGAGATGTAGCTAGCCGGCTCTCTTTTACCGACTGTTAGTGAGAGGATAGTCTCACGGGAGGGAGATGGGTCGGCCACGAGGGAAGTCGTGGAGCCGCCATACTCCTGGGGGAGTTGGAAATGGCTAGTCTTCCGTCGAGTGCTAGCGGGAAAAGTTGTCGTATACGACCGGTGTGGTGCGTATGCGTCGTGTAGTCGGGTGTTGCCATCCGGTATAAAATCGATTCGAATCGCTGTCCCTCGCAGTAATGAGTACCGCTTGTTTTGCTCGTCACATCGTAGTAAATAATATGGAAGATGAAGATGAGAGATGAAAGGAATAATGAACTATTTTATCTTGTCTTGCAAACTTGATTGCAATAGTGGTAGGCTGCAAATGTCAAGGTTAATGAACTTAATGTTGAGCTAAAATAGTGAAAGTAAGGATCCACCCTTTAATGCTGTTTTCGCAAAGGAGTAAACCCCACGACCGGAAAGCCTTTGCATACTAGGCGTCGGCCTTAGCGAGCCATGTTGACGGGTCGAGTCTTTGCTGAGTATTAGAATACTCGGGGTTTGTTCGTTATCTTTCGGGGAACGAGTCGTACTACCACGACTTGTATGGTAGCTTTCCGGAAGAGGAGCGAGTGTCCTGAGGGAGGTTCCCTCCAATGGGAACGTATCCCCACGCCGTGAAGAGGAAGGACCGTGGTGTACGACGGGCTCGATACATCACGTTGATCGTTGATAGTCTTTTGTTGTATAAAAGTACAAGTTTCCGCTGCAATACTCGTAGGATGTTAAACTTCCATAATGTTATGTTTCCGCTTGCACGAATGTTTGTATTTCGAAAACCTGGTTGTATTATACCATGATGTATATATTCGGCTTGTATGAGATGATGTTTCGTTGTAACTCGCTTCGTCGAGTGTTCCCCTGTACCGATTCCTGGGTGTCCCGAAGGGGATGTCACGACAGGGGTAAATTCAGTGACTCCTTGTTGTTGAAGAGCAATAGTAGTGCTAATAAATGTATGAGAACTGCTAGAGTCAACCAAAATATTTAGTGGTATGCCCTGAATGAGTCCAGACGACCTCATAGAACGAGTGTTTTCCACTCTTGTTACGAGCAGCCACGAGATAACATCATATTAGCGGATTCCTCCGGTGGCAAAGGAGTATCCAGCACCATTTCAACTTCATCGGGGAAGAGTTCCCACATTTCCTGCATTGCATGGAGATGGGGCACACATGTGGCCGTAGACCCACTTCTCGAGCACACTTGTCACACGGGCCGCGAGCATGGCGATAATTTCTCGGAGCACGCAACTTCTCATCTGTTGTGGCTGCTCGAGCAGCTTCGATGTCAGCCACCGAAGAAACACCTGGTTTATCAATCTTGGGTGGCACCGGTAGAGGGAATGCAGGCACTGTGAATCGTCCGGTTGGATGATGATTCGAGCCTGCGTATCTCCTTGCGTCGAGACGCGTCCACCTCTTCCTACACAAGAGCGAGGGAGCGAGGCAGAATCCGAAGGTAGTTGCACCATAATTACAGATTTGATTTCTTCTTTCAATCCATCAATGAAACGCATGGCATAGTACGGAGGATCAACCCTAGCTTCATAAGCAACTAGTTGATCAACAAGGGAACAAAATTGCTCTACATAGTCAACCACGAGCCTACTTGCCTAATGTGAAACCACTGTCTAATCAAGGACTCATGTTGTTCCTTCCAAACCTCTGCAAAATCATGGTGCAAAACAAACATAGGCCAAGTAATGTCTCTAATCTTACGTTCTACGGACTGCAACCAACGCTCAACGGCACCCTCAAAATGCATAGATGACACCTTAATCCAAAGAGAGACATCAACACTATACATCTCAAAGTAATTCTCGCATCTAGAACGCCACGGTTGGGGATTTTAGCCAGCAAATTTAGGAAAATGCATCTTAGGCGAGGCTTCCATGGGCAAAACGAGAGTCACCAACATGATGAGCGGGGGGATGATTGTGAGGATGGATATTGTCATTTCACGTACCCTTGACCAGGATCTGCGGTTGGGTAGATGAGGACCCAAACCGACGATCCTAGTGATGGTTCTTGAGGCGGTGCCCATCGGGGCCGTCGGCGCTAAATCCGGCGGTGGGCGCGCAAACGTCAACTCGATACCGGTGAAGATGTCCGCTCCGGTGTGCGGGTTCTCCAAGGTCTCACGCTCGAAGAACTTGTTGATGCGCGACACCTCCGACTTGATGCCATCGAACATCTTCGCGAGATCGGTGTGGCCTAACTCCACCTCGGCCTGGGCCATCTCGAGGGAAAGTAGGCGCTCCTCTACACGTTGTGTAAGTGCATCTAGGCCCCTAATTTTATTTTGGATGATTGACATCAATACAATTAAATTTGGACTAGTGCTTTCATGAGAATGTATGTAGTGATCATATAAAAGACATGATAGCATGACAAGATTGAATGAAAAAGAGAAAAGAAATGGGCCAAAAATTGAAAAGTCTGGAGAACAAAGGAGATCTATCTCAAGGCGTGTGCTTCACCTTTTATCTTTGCTTTGAGTATAGGGATGCCTTACTATAAAAGAGGGATGCAAATCATACTCATGGCTACGAATGAAGATGCTTACAAAATCCCATGAAAATCATCCTAAAAATCTTCTTTCGACACCCATCGAAGTTCCGGTGTCCCGATAGGCACTCGGAAAGTGTTGGACTCTCTCGAATGCCATACCGGAAGTTTCGGTACAGAGCTACCGAAGTTCCGGTAGGCACTCAAAGAGTTTTGAACTCTCTCGGAATGTCATACCGGATGTTTCGATATAGACTATCGAAAGTTCCGGTAGGCACTCGGAGAGTTTTGAACTCTCCGGAATACCATACCGGAAGTTCGGGTACAGGCTATCGGAAGTTCCGGTAGGCACTCGGAGAGTTTTGAACTCTCTAGAATGCCATACCGGAAGTTCCAATGGGGCACCGGATGTTCGGTGTGGCCCTATCCTTGAACCATAAATCTCTATACCGGAAGTTTGCTGCGGGCCGGAAATCCGGATCCAACCCTAAATTGGCCATACCGAAAGTTCCGACCTCCTATCGGAAGTTCCGAGTGCGGCTCTATTTGGAGCTGTGGTATGTAAACCACACTTCACTCTTCACTCACTCTCTCTTGCACATTCCGAGTTTGAACACTTTGAACTCCTCTCATTCCAAATCCTCTCCAAAAGCTAAATCTTCATCCTTGAGCTAGGATTTGAGTGAGACCATTTTAGCAAGAGATTGAGAGCCTTGATTCCATTCTTGAGCATCTTCACTCCCGTCAAGCTTGTGATTTGGATTTGTGACTCTTAGAGCTTTGAGCTCCTAGATGGCTAGGCATGCTCGTGAGCTCCCAACTTGTGTGGTGACACCCGAGAAGTTTATATTACCCATCCCGAAAGGGGCATTGATAGTAGAATACTCAAGCTTAACCTTGGTGGTGACTTGAGCAAGAAATAGGGTTGAAAGAAACCGGTCCTTGGTGGACTTTATCAACGGAGACATAGAGTTCTAGGTGGACTTCAACTTCGATGAAAAATTGGTGCGTGCGCTCTCTCTCTCTCTCTCTTTTATTTAAGGGTGTTGTTGTTTACTTTGTTAGGTTGCTTGGTGGCTTTTATTTTGTTCCTTTAAATACTTAGAATTGCCTAGGTCGGTGTTTTCCTCCCTTGCAAATCACTGGAACTCGTGTAGGGTTTAATTCCGCATTTTTTTCACCCTATCGAAGTTCCGATATTTGACATTTTTGTCTAGTGATAATTTCACGAGATTTTTATATTCGCCTATTCACCACCCCTCTAGGCGACTTTCACGTTACTCCATTGCCTCCACACGACGCTCGATCCTCGTACACCGCCCTTCGATGTGGTCGCCTGTGCGCTGGAACTGGAGTAACATGATCTTGGTGTTGGGGTCGATGGAGGAAGAGGGATCCATGGGAAGATTAGGGATGGATTTGGCGGATGAGTAGGTAATTGATGGATGGCTGGTAGTGGATGAATTGGGGATGGATTCGGTAGCGGTGGTGTAGGCTGTAGGTGGGTGGTGGGTGGTGGAACGACGAGCAACGGCGGAAGGATCTGTGGTGGATGACGGGTTGGTGATGGCCGGAATTAGTTCGGACGAGCCGGCGGCATCATCGAAACAGGGACGACGCGAGTAGTGATACGAGTATGGTTCCATGGCACCTCTAGATCGAAGAATCTGATACCAATTGTTAGCAACTTAGCAAGGACAGGATTGAATTGGGAGAGAGAGAAGGAAGAAGAAGCTTAGAGGAGGGGAAGAACAGTTGTATGATTGAGAAACAGAATTCGGTTACAATAATCTAGTTGCTTTCCCTCTCCTCACGACTACTTGTCTTATAGACTAGATCACGACTACTGTCTTATAGACTAGAATTACATCCACTGTGGGCCGATCACATTTGTATTGGGCCGGCGGTTACGTTTGCTTCTCATGTGGCCCGCTATCGAATCCGTCTTCTCTCGAAGACGCACTCCCAGGAGGCATGGTGCTAACACCGTCCCCGGTAGCTGTCGATCTCACCCTCTTGGCCTCATCTACCTTCTCTTGCCGACGATCCGCCCGTGGTCTCGCCAGACAACCTAGGAGGATCATGAGGCAGCAAAATTATCTCCTTGATCGGATCTCATGTGAGGTAAAGTTGAATGCAACGAGGTTGAAGCATGTATTACCTAGAACAATATGACGTCCGATAACTCGACCGACGGCGCACTACCAGATTTCTTTCGGGTGTCAAACGAATTTGAAAATTTGGAAGGTGATCAAGAGGGAGGAACAAGCCAGCCGGTGAGGGAGGCCGTGGCGGAGGAAGCACGGGGAGGACGGAGACGCGATGGCGGAGAGAGCGACGAGCGTGCGGTTGACCTCCTTGCATATAGAAAGGAGTAGTTACGGGGAGAAAAAAAGGAAAATTGATTTCGGGATGTGAACGGTAGGCGGATACTTGGGGTGTAACGTGAGGCAGCGATTTGGTCTATAATCAGGTGAGTTGTAACGTGTAACATGTAACTTGAGTTGGCCTAAAACAAATCAAGGGACAGGGGTTAGCGTTACCCTGATGGCCTCATCCAAGACTCATTGATGGGTATAAAAATTTCTGGGTGACAACAAGGGTCACAGAAACTCATTCTTTATTGGTATATAAGATAGTAGATTTAGAAAGACAGTAGCAGTAGTCCACGTGTAAGACCTAGCTCAGATTCTTCTCGAAACAAATTCATGAAAATAAATTTGAAAAAGAAAATAAAATCACAGAGCCCCATCCGTCACGTTGACACCTGCTGACCTGCCCCTCGGCGCCGCTCATGCGACCCGGCCAACCCGGCGCAACGGAAAGGAGGCCAAAACCTTTCCGGAACCTCATCTCAAAACAAACCCCCGGCGCCTCCATCGGTTTCTCGGCATCGCTCCGATCCGGTCCCGGCTCGCGAGCACGGAGGCCGCGCCCCAGATTTCACCCGTTCGCCTTTACCCCATTCCCAGCCGACGAGGAGTCGAGGAAGACCTAAGGTAAGGTGCCTGTTCTCCTTGGGCCAGTCTGATGTTGTTGTTGCGGTGTTCTTCGGGCCCGGAAGGGCGCAATGTGGCCAATTTGAGGGGGCGAATGGCTGCTAGAATTTGAAACTGGTCAGGTCGTGTAATGGCGGGCGCTGTGGCCAACACCGCGGCTACTTCTTGTTCTTCGTTGGTCAAGCGGCACCGTCAGAATTATAGATTTATAGATTTGGTTCTACGGTTGCGTGAATGCTGAACAATGTCTTGTTTCTCTGTGGAGGAAAGGTGCAAAGTCGTGCCTTAAGATAGGATAGATAAAAACTGTCATTATGTTCTTGCATTCGTGCTATGTGGTAATTGTTTAAAGCAAATGTGACCTTTATATCAGCGTGAGTTGTAATGTTGGAACAATTCATCTAATTGAATGGTCACTTTTGCTTTCAGACATAAAGTTTGTACTGCACAAATGGAAAATTTGGGATTATCTTTGAATTGATTAAACTTTTGTACCTCAATTTTATAGATGGGTTCAAACTTCAAAGTGAGCCAAAATTTTATAGTGTTACACCGGGTACATTACAATTGAGGCCACACAGGAGATTGCTCATATAAAAGAAACAACTATTAGAGTGGATATTAACACTTATTGACTGAAATTTATGCTCTGTGAGTGCTGTCAGTTGATATAGTTTCTGATACTATGTTCACACTGTTTGCTGAATTCATCTCGCTTTGTAAATGAAGGACAATGGGTGCATCTGCAGCTTCTGGATTGCACATGCTAGCTGTGCGCCCTTGCGTACCAGTTTGCAAACAAATATTCGGGTCGACCTCATCAGTCTCTGTGTTTGGAAGAGCACAAAGTAACACAACTGGTTTTGCCAGCTGTTCTGGAATCACATCAGCAGGTCAGATTATTTCATCAGGCCATAAGAGGTTTGCAGTCAGGGCAATGTCACAAAGTGGTGCTCAAGGACTTCCCATTGATCTCAGAGGTAAGCTGAACTAGAGTTTCATTTGCTTAGAGTAACAACAAAGGTATATTATTGCTATGTTGGGCTCTTGTCTTCTTGGCAAGTTTTTAGGATAATGTAAGTATCAGTTGTGCTTCTGTGAAAATTATGCATAGCATTCAATCATCCACATTAGTTTTCTGTATCTCATGTTGAACTCTGATAAAGCTGAACTTCAATTTTTATTGCGAAAATTTCTTGCTATGAAGAGCAGTTTTAAAATATAAAATACAATAGGCTTATTGAATCATTTGATTGTCTAGTAACATACAGTTTGCTGTTCCTCTGTTATGTTTATGGATAATCATCAATCCTTTACATTTGTTTGTTTATGCCATGATGTCCACTGACAAGGAGTCAGTTAAACATAAATTGGAATCGTTTCCGAGGAATATGCAGTTCACTAAAAAAATTAATATTGCTCTATAATGTGATGTGCTGAGAAATTAATCTGAAAATCTAATTCCCTCCATTTACGTTATGTAAAGCTAAGAAAAACAAGACACATTAGCTTGATGTTTGAAAAGATGGGGAAATCATAAAACAGATTCCTGCTGCAACTTTTGAATTTTGATACATTCCATAGTCATCCACAAGATCACGATGGGGACATTTAAATCAATTGCTACTAGTAACATCCACAACATCACAACACATTCAAATCAATTTCTACTAGTAATCAAAACTACAAATGACGAGATATATTTGTCAAAATTTAATTAATGAAGTTTGACATTTTGCCTACCCCAACTTGCTCGGGACAAAAGGTTATGTTATTGTTGTTAGGGGCAATTGCATGAGAGAACCTCTTTTTGAGTCTAATGTTAAAAATGGACTTGTTTTCTCAACTTTGCAAGATTGGACCTCTTTTCTCGAAATGAACCAGCCGTTAGCCCCTCTTTTCAACTTCTGTCCGGTTAGTATAATTTTTTGATTAAAAAATAGAAAAGAAATAGACATGGACCAAAATACCCCCAGCATTCCAATGAAACAATTCCAGAGACGGACTCCACCCGACGCCACACCAGACCGAGCGAGTGACCTAACCCTAGCTTGGTGCGGCGGCCGCAGTGAGTAAAGACCCTAGCGCGACGGGCTCGGGTGGCGTGCGTGGCTAGCGTGGCAAGCAACGGCGGGCTCAGGCGGCGCGCGAGGCGAGTGTGGGGAGCAGCGGCAGGCTCGGGAAGGGCGCAGGCGCGGTAGCGCACGGGCCCTAGCGCGGCGTGTGCTGGCTGCGCGTGTGCATGGCGCAAGCAGGGCAGGTGAAGGTGTTTCGAACCATGGAGGACCTCTATGATTGAGACTTGTTGTTCAATATGTGATCCTTGTTAGATACCTATAATTTGTTGATTGTTGCTCAATTTTTGTCAAATAAAGATGAAATGTTGTCAAAATAAAGATGCAGTGCTGTCGACATGCTATCAAAATTGGAGCAAAATCATTTAAGACTTTTTAAACCATGCATAATCAATTTTTTAAAAATTATAAGATAAATTTATTTGAAATCAGAGAACTCAATTTTGAATTCGTTCCTATGCTGGATTGTCCAAAAATAGTGTAAATTTGCAAAGTTAGTTACAAAACATGTCCATTCTTGTAAGGGTAGAATCATCCTTTTGCGTTGGATTTAACACCTTTAAAGCCTCATAACGGAATGAGGGCTGGTGGTTGGTTCATTTCAAAAAAATAGGTCCAATCTTGCAAACTTGAGAAAAGAGGTCCGTTTTTTATATTGAACTCAAAAGAGGCCCTCCCATGCAATTGCCCCTTGTTAATATATGAAGTTTGACATTTCATTTTTACTATATGTAGTTGTATCGCACATTTTGAAATAGTGCTTTATTACTGGAGGTAACATGGATTAATTAGGGTTTTGTAGTTGCTTCCAATTTCTTTAAGATGCATGGTAAATATTGAAAAATAGAAATGATACCAGTGATTAGATTAATTTCTAAGAGTGACCAAATGTACATCTTCAGTTTGGCCATATTTACTAGTTATCAAATATCTTTATTTTTCAGGTAAAAGAGCTTTTATTGCTGGAGTTGCTGATGATAATGGTTATGGTTGGGCAATTTCTAAGGCTCTTGCTGCAGCCGGTGCTGAGATCCTTGTTGGTACATGGGTGCCTGTATGTCAATCTCTTTCATGTTTATCTGTCTGGGTATTCTGGTGAATAATCATCTGAATTTCTATCTAACTACTGCAGGCTTTGAACATATTTGAGACAAGTTTGAGACGTGGAAAGTTTGACGAATCACGGAAGTATGCTCCTCTCACTAACGGCAATTCGATTTCTTTATTTTACTTCAGTATTTCTTGCTGAATTTATCTGACAGGATTGGTGTTTGATACAGGCTGCCTGACGGATCTCTTATGGAGATAACTAAAGTTTATCCACTGGATGCAATTTATGACACCCTAGAGGGTGTCCCTGAAGATGTAATGCTTTCATCGTATACGATGCTTTCTTTATCTATTTCTCTACTTGCTTTATGAGTTATTTTATCCCTACTGTAGGTTAAAGCAAATAAAAGATATGCTGGTGCCTCCAATTGGACTGTTAAGGTTAACTATAATGTCTTTCCTCCCATAAACTCCGTGATGCATAATGCTTGGATCCAGTTCATGACCCCATTTGTCTTACATCTAATAGGAAGTTGCTGAAAGTGTGAAGAATGATTTTGGCAGCATTGATATCCTTGTGCACTCCCTTGCTAATGGTCCTGAGGTTAGTCTTTCATTTTGATCCTCAAAGTAGTCGTTGCAATCTCCAGCATTAATAGCATCATGTTGGCATTTTCCTTTTTCTTGACATCTCAAAAGGTTACAAAGCCTCTGCTGGAGACATCAAGGAAAGGTTACCTTGCTGCAATATCAGCATCTAGTTACTCCTTTGTATCTTTACTTCAACACTTTCTACCCATAATGAATCCAGGTAATATTTCCTTACCTAACATGCTGCACTTGTTTCATTTAATTTTGTATCCTCCAGGTTTTTCTATCGGAACTTGATTTTTATTGCGCATACCTTAATAATTTCAATGATTTGCAGGAGGTGCTAGTATCTCATTGACCTACATAGCTTCTGAAAGGATAATTCCTGGGTAAATGTTTTCTTGAATGGTATCGTTAGTACAGTTATCAGCTATCATTACTTATGATTGTTATGGCGATTGTTTTGTAGCTATGGTGGTGGCATGAGTTCAGCAAAAGCAGCACTTGAGAGTGATACAAGAGTATGTACTTATCCATGCGGTCTTGCCTATCTTTTGCATTCTTATGTCCTGTGTATATACTTCTGAGCCTTTTTTTCAATTTAGGTTCTTGCTTATGAAGCTGGTCGTAAAGGCAAAATCAGAGTGAACACCATATCAGCAGGTAGCACATTGTTTATTCTCTTCTAAGAAGGATAAATAAGCCCTCTTTTGGAAACCGTACAGACCACTATTTTTCATCCAAAATAATCACTTCTATACAAAATTAACAGAGAACTGCAAATTTGTATCTTTATTAGCTATAATGCAGATTGGTTTTTGTTATTTGTGGCATCAAGCTTCCATATCTTGTCGGCCTTTGCACTGTTACAACCTTTCATAATTCAGTTGCTTCATCTCTGTAGGTCCATTGGGAATCCGAGCAGCGAAAGCTATCGGATTCATTGAGAAGATGATAGAGTACTCTTACGTGAACGCACCGCTGCAAAAGGAACTATCGGCTGGTAACATTCGTCCTCTTTTTTCTACTCAGTTTTTAACTGCTTTTTTTCCAAAAAAAAGAGAGGAATAGATAAAAGCAACAATCCTCTGTATTTTTTTCTGAAAATACTGTGTTGCCTTTATTTGACAGATGAAGTTGGGAACACAGCCGCGTTCTTAGTATCCCCGTTGGCATCAGCGATCACTGGCTCAACTATTTACGTTGACAATGGGCTCAATACGATGGGCCTGGCGCTTGACAGCCCTACTCTGTCCACATAAGCATATTGCTGGTGGCGGGAGTAGTCTGTGAATGTCCAAGCAAAATGCTGGCGACTTTGGGTTTTGCAACCAGAATTTTTGGGACGAGACCGCTGGCTGGGAATAGATTTCTTGTTCCATTTCATGTGGAGTTTCGGCTGCATGCCCAATCAGGAGTAAGTTTTAAGGAGTGTAGGGAACTATTAATCTATGCAGTGTTAGGCGTAAATCGTTGTTCCATTGAATTAGAAAACTGGAGTCTTACGTTTCGGCGAATGTTCTGCGAGGTGGAATAAAAACCAGCCAGAAGTTTTCTTCTTCCAGAGCATTCATCGCGTCCATGTGCCAGCAGCTTGTCAAAGAAGTGGACACGTGCGCCTGAGGCACCACGACACGTGCTGAGAGGAGGGACACGTGCATGTACACGTCCTCGAGGTTTCAAATATAGAAATTGCATGTCACCCGTCGCCTACATATTTTTGTCCGAGGCACCTCATTCCGTCGGGCGAAAAAAAAAGGTACTGGTTGATTCTCTCTCGGGCCTATTTCAGACGAGCATCGGCGAGACTAGTGAGGCAAGAATCAGAAAGCGAGAGAGACTAGTGTGTGTGGGTGAGAGACTGAAAGGATCACCGGAGGAGGATGCAGGGCGGTAAGACGACGACGGTGGTGGCGTCGGCGAAGGAGGCTGTGGCGAACGTGGGCGCTTCTGCGTGGTCGGGCAAGGAGAAGGCGCAGGCAGTGGTGGAGGAGAAGGTGGCCAAGGTGCGGGCGCACGACCCCGCCGAGAAGGCGGCGGCGGACGCGCGGATGAAGGAGCGCCTGCGCGAAGCGGAGGCCACCAAGCAGGACGCCATGTGCGAGAACGCCGCGGCCAAGGAGCGCGCCACCGCCACCGTGCACCAGCCCACGCTGCCGGAACCGCCGGCACGCACCGTCGACGGGCGGCGGGACATGGGGGCTCTCCCGGGAGCGCGGCTCGTCAACGGCGCCGGTGTTGGTGGCTCCACCGAGGCCGGGATGAGTGGCCACATCGCCGATGCCGCTCCGAACGCCACCGAGACGGGCGGCCACGTGGCGGGCGCACCGGAGACTGCCGTTGTGAAGGATACACCGCACACCGGGACGGCGACCGGTGGCCACCAGCCCTGATGAGGAGATACTCTATTTAATGCTGCCTCTTCGTTCCTTGGCGTGGTTTGTCAGTTTGTTTCAACGTTATCATGGAGCGGCTTCAATTCATTGCGATCGAGTTTCATGTGTTTTTTTTTTCGAGGGCATGTGCTTGTTTTGTTACTATATACTACCTGTACCTATGATTTTATCATGCTGGGTTGCTCATAGTATGTTGTGAAGCGTTGCGGCACTGAAGATGGATTGTCTTTGTCTTTGCTCGTTTTAATGTAAGGTCGGAGAGATTGTACGTTCGGTTTTATACAATATAAATCCAGCTCCCTGTTTCTGTAACACTGGAGATTTACTAGTAGCATTATTATATTTTTATTATCGTTCACAGGAAATATTCTAACTCACAACAATCTCAAACTGCCTTTTCAAATCTCTACTATAACACGGAAGGCCTCAACAAGAAACTGTTACAAGTCGTTGATGATGCCCCCAGCACTGTTGTTTTTAGTCGGAGAACGATCCGCGCGGGAGATGCATGGCAGCTGGTCAAATCCTGTTACATCATCTCCCACGCTTCGTCGTCGCCTATAAGTGTCATCAATTTACATGAAAAAGGTTCCATTTATATGGTTCAAATTAACGTAATGGGTTCTGGGATTTACCACTGTCGCATCATCGTCAGGCACCGCAGCAAGCCTGGCATATCCATTAATGAGGCTGGCTTCTTGTTCCTGCAGGCACAGACGATTTACAAAAAAACCAAAAGAATACTGCTAAGACAACAACTTTCTTCCCGGCTAACCTCCAGCAATTTCCTTGCCTGCTCCAGTTTTCGGGGATCAGGATTGGGAACATCAAGAACTTTTTGCACCTGCATGACCATGTACAACTATCAACACTAAAACAAACGACAATAGATGCTCTGTGAAACATCTTCATTCACATGCGGAGAAAATGTAGACTAACCTCCCTTAAGAGGCTCTCGGTGTTATATATAATAATCTCATCAGATCTGCTCTTCCCAGCACCATCATGTTGAGGTTGCACATCTTCCATGGGTGCCTTCTCTCTTACTAGTAATTCTTTGCCTCTTGCACTGCCAGAGACGGGCCTAACAGGGCTTGCTGGTTTCATAACAACACCCCTGCGTTTAGCACCTTGCTGGCTTTGCAGGTACGCCGCGGGTTCATTCTGGAGCCACTTTAGGTCCTCCGGTCCTTGCTGTACTCAGAGAAAAAAAAACACTGATTGTTAGAACAATTCCACGAGCAGAAGTTTCTTTTTTTTCTTCTAGAATATTCAAGAGAGCTATATATGTGTCGTTGCATTAAGAAGAAGAGAGATGCAATGCAATTCCACCCTAATTTTACATACACCGGAGGACCACCTCTGCTGATAATCAGCAGTAAAGCACCTGACAAAAGCTTGAAATAAAAAATTGTTGCATCTAGTGGAAAAATGTTGATAAGATAAAAAACAGTGTTTGGACATTGTTGTACAAAAACACATGGTAATCTGAACCTTTGGTCAAGCATCAGTTGTCATCCTAACCAACAATATGAAATGACCAAAATTTCAGAAGTAGAATCTTGGCAAAACTTATTACTGTCAAGATTGAACATTGAGAACAACAAAAGTAATAGTAATACATGGTCATTTCATCTGTATCAGTCTTATAAGTAGATAGCTCTAGTCTGTATCAGTCTTATAAATAGATAGATCAAGAATCCAGACCACATTGCAACAAGCGATCAGAATTCCCACATTATTAAGCAAAAGGGGAACCATATACCTCTTTCAAATCGATCCACTCCCACGACGGTTCCGGCGTATGTATGTCGTAAACCAGTGCATGTTGGTCCTGCACTGAAAACCCTTAGAAAAATCTATCGGCCTGAATAAAAAATTACTGTACTTGGGTTCTACGAAAACACACCGTTTCTGCATCATAATCGTATATAACTGCTTCATAGAAACGATCATCTTCAGGCCACCGAATCATGACTTTGTGACCAATTAATGGGTCGACACTCTGTTGTTGAGAAATTTCAGGAGGACCACCAGAAAAATGTCTGTTCATATGCGGTCCTCTTCCCTTAGTCCCTGCTGCAGGCAGCATGAAGAACTTGGGTGTGGAGTCCCCTGCTACCTTCTGGGCCTGGAAGTGCATGAACATCTATCAGAAAAATATAAAGCAAAGACAGTACTGTAAGTAGAATGCCACTAAAATTATTATCCACTTACTGGTTCTGTCGTTTTTACTTTTGAAGAGGATGGTGTTGTAGTAGCTAGCTGCCCTGGGTGTAAAGCAGGAATAGGTTGAGCTGTCTTTGGCCTCGTACGAACTGAAGTGGTAGGACCGGAAAGAACGTGTTGTTAAAACTCCAATAGTTACAAAAACTTATAGTGATATAGTTCACAACAAGCATGTACTATCTTTATCTTTAGCCCTTGAAAGAAATAATTCCGTAGATGCCATTACAAAGCGTTCATATCCCAAATATGCCAACGTACAATGGCTTATCCCATAGATGCCATCCGAATTATAAATTTTATCCAATCCATGCCATTGGTGAGAAGTAAATCACGTGAAAAGCCAAAATTGCCCCTGTCTTCCTCCGTCCTCTGCTGCTTTGCTTCTGCCGCACCGTGCCGCTGCTACCGCACGGGCCGTGGGCACGCTCGCCTCGCTAGTCGTTGTGCTCACTCCGCCGCTGGCGCATGCTCGCCTTGCCGCTGTGTGCGCCCTCTCCCGCCGCCTTACGTGCCCACTCGCCCAATAACCACCACGCCCGCCCGCTCGCTGCTGCACGCGCTCACCGCCGTCGCCACGCTGCCGTGCTCCCGTGCGCTGCTGCACGCACTCGCCCGGCCAACCGCCACACCCGCTCGCACTGTGCCGAGCGTGTGGCCGCCGGCCGCGCCCGCTTGACCCCGCCGCCAAGCCGGCTCGCGCCGCTGCTGCACGCGTTCGCCGCACCACCGCGTGTGCTCGCCGCAGTCACCCGCGGCCCCTGCACGCAGCGTGCTGCCATGCTTGCCCACCATGCCACCCGTGCTACAACTTCTACTAATTAATTTAGTGATCCTAATTAAGAGGGCAGATCCGGGACAAACAAAATTTGTAATGGCATATAGAAAGAGCTTGAAAGGAACAGTTCAGACAACTTTTCATTTGGGCGAACTAATCCATAACATATAGTAAGAAACAACATAACATAGAACTGCAAATTTCCATTCATGCAAAATATAAAGGGATACGCATCACCCACCAACTAACTTTCAAGAGAGAAATTGATGTGGTTCACAAGTCTCAAGAAAATTGTCCAGCGCACGTGTTCTATGTCATGATGTAATATAAACGGAACATGGATCGGTGTTACTATTACCATGTTGTGGATCTGGGGAATCCTCCATACTGACCACATTTTCAATTATGATACGAGCCCCTCTCCACGGCCCTCGGGATCCTAACATTCTCAATATCTTGCAGCAAGAAGAAGGCCGGCCGGTTATCTGCAAATAGCCAAATACCGAACTTAAGACATAGTTTTGTGCCGTTGGCACTTGGTGAAATAAAATCGGCTAAAGCGTGCAATGTATCCATCAGAAGACTACATCCTCACAAAGAAAGAATCTGACGACTATAGCGACAAGAGTTCACTTTCAGATTTCGCCAGGAAAACACTAGATGTTGTCAGATTCACGCATTCAGCCTATTGTTGTATCGACTATCACACAGCAGTTGCGATACAACCTTGATCGCACTGCCATTTGACGGAACCGTAAAAGATTAAAACAACAGCAGCAGTCGAACTAAGGCGAATGTCATTGTCCCACCGGTGCAGAAACTAACGAACGGTTCGTGGAATTGTTCGAGAACCAACAAGAAGTGCAGAAACTCACAGGTTCCGGAGTCCTGCGCAGCGGCGACCACGGACGGGCGTCGGCTGCCGGCGCTGATGGCGAGAAGTAGAAGGGGAATGGCGAACGAGACGGAGGACGAGAGGGGCGGTTGCTTCCGCAATGGCGAGGCCCTGACTTCAAACTGATCGTGAGGGTGTTCGAAGTGGGAGTGGTGGGAGGGAATCCGCGGATTTTATAACCGGATCGTCGGGGAAGTGGCGAGCGGTGAGTCAAAATTCAAAGCATTCCTCTTTATTAGGGGGTGTGAGTAGTGGGATAATGGTTATTTGAGTAGTTGCCCCTCCCTTCAACTCGGCTTCTATAACTTCTTTTTCTTTCTTCGTGCCAATTTAAATGGACCTATGTGGTACCACGTGCATTATTCATTTATTAGAGGACTAATTAATCCGAAACCGAGTTTTAGCTAATTAGCCAACCCTCAATTCGACTACATTTAAGACACCTCATTGCCGAGATTTCTCACGCAGTCACACTACTCTTCTCATCTATTCTATTATATAAATATTTGAGCAAGAAAAAGTGATTCAGCTCTAAAGGCCTACTCCCTCTATCCAAATTACTTGTCATCCTGACATTTTATCACGTTTTTTGAACATTCCCTAAACCTAAACAACCCGTACGTTTAGATTCACTTAACATTCTTCGAACCAGGACACACACAAAAAAACACTCCCAGGATAACAAGTAAATCACGACAGGGTAAGTATAAATTACCACATTAATCAGAAAAAAGAAAAAATTGCAAATACCTACTTGCATCTTTGGAGGTTTTCATATACCCACGTGCAAGTGTTTTTGTTTCACTCAAACACCTACAAGTTGCACTTAGTTTACAATTTCCACCCGGAAATCTTGATCGATGAATATGGATCTTAGCAAGCATTCGATATTGCTTAAAATAGATTAGATAAGATAAGATAAGCTAATACTGTTTGCACTTAGATTGCTAATAGTAATAGTGTTACATTGCTTTACGATAAGTTGAGCTTTTATTTAAATTATTCAATATTTTAAATGATAAAGGTGAAGTATAAAATTTAATAAAATTATATTAGTTAATTTTTAAAGAAAGACATAAAGATAAATAACGCAAATGCACATATAGATTGACTAGTTCATATGAAAGAATCAAACGTTCCTCGTAAATCTGGATAAAGAACAAGGTCATAGAAATATTCTTGTGTTTGTTGCAAGTAGAGCGTAAGCAACATTTCAAACAATATAGAATAGATAATTATCAATGTCATATTTACTATTATTACATTCTGTCTAAAAGTATATAGATTTCATGGTCTGTTTAAAATCAATTTTTAATCTCTCTCCAGCTCTAATCTCTAAAACTAATCACCAGGAAGGCCTTTTAACCCCAAATCCTTAGTCCTTACCGTCATCTTTTGTATTAGCTATAACCATGATGTCCTCATCCACAGATACATGATAAGGCGGGAAGGTTTGCCACAGATCATAGATGAATCCGAAACTACGGAGGAAGAAGTTTATTTTACTCCTTTAAACAATTCATTGTAACAATTCACAGTGCCTATTTTACACTTAAATAAAATCTTTGCTTAATTTACTATCCCAAACAATTTAAGTTAGCGCGACATACCCCCTATTGAAGGTTTGCTTTTTTATTTCTTGGCGTACAAGTTAAATTTGATTATAAATTTTTGTGGCACAACAAACTACCTCAAAACATTTATTACACGTTTTTATGTACTCTTTGCATAGTTTTTAATAGTAATTCACAACATAAACATATAAGGGGCTATTGTGTTCTTACCCTTACTACCAAGTGCAATTGTGATTTTACCCATCGATTTCAAACTTTGTGACTAATCCCCTTTGTTTCCAAAACGAATAGTCGGTCTACCCCTCTGTTTCTAGATCAAATTTACTAATTTTAAAAAGTAAAAGTAACTATTAGAAAATGGCGAAGGACCGAACTGCCCTCCTCTATGTTTCTTTCCCCTTGCTGGAGCCTGACTTGAGCCTGACAGCGCTCCACGAAGGTCCTTTGAAACCCTAACATAATGGAGGCGTGCGACAGCGATGGCGACGGGACCTAAGGGCGACAACGACAGGAGTTGAGTGCCACAAAGCGGTTTGGAGTGCGACACGTCAGAGGGGTGCAGCACGACATGGAGCGGGCGCAGCGTGGGATTGGCAAGCAGGAGCAGGGCTCGACGACGCGTCTTGGTGGGACTTAGAGCTGGCTGGAGGTTCCCTTTAAGATGGTGACAAGCTCTAAAGCTGCAAGGTAAATGGTTCACTTCATGAATAGATTGATTAGGTTGTTGTGTGATTTGTGTGGTCTGCTGTATGGATTATGTTCACCTTTAGTGTTATTTTGACTCTCAATTGTATCACGGTATGTTTTGATTTGTAGGTCCAATCAGAAATTGGAAATTGTTATTAACATTGGTTCCTATTACGCTTTGCTAGATGATGAACCAAAGCGCTACTATCAAAGAACAACTTTGCCATCATTTTTTGTTGGCAGGCATAAGTTCGTGCTACAAGATTTGATAGACTACGTAGCTACAAAATGCGATTGGGGTTCAAGGCAATACATAACATTGTGGTGTTCTTCGGGTGATGATGTAGCAATTGAGATAAAATCTAATGAACAACTTCTAGAATGGTTTGATCTTAATGTTGAGAGTGGAGTTGTGTGTTTGATGTTGAAACTAGTGATTTCGACGAGGCTTTGCAATGTTCTCCAACTAAACGTAGATGTTGATGAGGACATCCTCTATCATTACCCGCTAGCAAAGACGCAATAAAAATATGCCAAGTGGCCCAGTTGTAGTTGGGCGGCGATCGTGTGATGAATAATCCCACCTTGCTTAGCTTGGGAGGAGGAATCCACCTTAAAAGGGAGAGACACCCGTTCCATATGAGACTACGAGTGGGTGTACATGTGAACTTTTGGGGTCCGGGCAACCTTAATTTGTTGGGCCTCGGTCAACCCTACCTGGGTTGGATGCATCAAATGCCACCCGAAAGTGAGGAAGAGAATAATGAGTGAAAAACGTAATACTCCACCATTAAATACCGATCCTATTGCTGGTCGATCTCAGCTTACACATGATGAGGCAGTCCCAAATGAGCCATCCAAGTAAGAGGTTGAGATGGGGGCAATTTGTTCATGAATACTACTCTCTTGACAAATTAAGAAAAGCATATGGAGGCATTTTCAATCTAGTGACACCCAAGCATCAATGGCCACATGCTATAGGCCACAAAATCTACAAGATAAAATTGACAACATAACCTGGAAGACTTCGGGATCAAAGCCTCCGATGAAGCTAGTACGAAGTAGAAGAGGCAATGTCATGAATGTCATGAACGAGACCATAAAGCAAAGTATTATCAAGGAGGAATTTTGATAGAAAATCTTCCTAGAGACCTTCATGTACACACACGGCTTGGGAGATCTACTTAGCGCCGGTGTAGGATCACGTATATCGAGGCGTGCCAAGTAGTTTTCCCCGCAAACCAGCAAAGACAAGGTAGATCGTGTAAAATTCTTGGCTCACCGGCCCGAATAGGCCGATGCATTATTTTAGCCGATAGGGAAACATAAAAGAAACAAGGATAGCTATAGGCTATGTGGAAAATTGGCCTAACGACACAGATCGCACACACAAGAAGTAAATTTAGAATCTACTCGTACACATGATCGCGCGCACATATATCGTGATCGAATAGTAAATTTATTTTAGTGTTCTTAACCACGTGCTAATACAGATAACCTGGTTCAAGTTCTACTCAATTCACAAATTTGGAATATATTGTACACGAGCCCGCTAAACACCTCGGAAGAACGGTTAAACAGAGCTAGCCAATCACACCGATAACCTACAGATCGTTGCACCTAGGACACGTCAACAAAGTGCGGTAGAACATGTCACACCCCTATCTCGAAAGATAGTTAAGTGTGGTACGGATCGTCTTGGGAGATGATTGACGAAGCAACCATACATAGCATCACATTAACAAACATCCACGATTTGCAAGTTTACATAATTAAGTCTCGATTACAACATAGAGTTCTAAAATAAAAGATACATTAGGTTCGAAATTCAGTCTTACATAACCATGATCTTCGTTCGAAATAAAGTGCGGAAGCGAAATACACAAGACGACGATACATAGATAACTTAAATGAACCATGCCGGCCTAGGCCATGGCTCACTCATCATAGGTCGGAGAGCTAGGAACCCATTCAATGGTCCACTCTTTGGGCTCTTCTCCATCCCACACAACCTTACCACAACAATCGCAAAACCCGACTTGTCGGAAACCTGTAAATACACATGTAGTGGCAAAGCCCGAGTATCTAGCATACTCCGCAAGTCTTACCCGTCAAATTGGCCATCTAAGACCGACTCCTAGATGCATGGGGCTTGACCGGTTTAACTTGGCATTTTTGCATAAAGCGGCACCTATGCTACTTAGGTTGGCACTTTTATGTTCTAGCCAAATTAATAGGGTTATTGCCTAAAAGAAACTTTAGTGAGCATACTAGCAATACAAGAATTTGCAATACAAATTTATATCAATATAAAACAGCAAGCTCCTCATCCTCTTTCCATTACTATACATTGCGAACTGCTCGAATCAAGTAGTACTCATTAATCGAGAGGAAATGGCGATAATTATCGAATTATTAATCCTGCAGGAAAGATCCAAATGCACGACATACGCATCATTTAAGAACACGTATGACCACCGTTCGCGAGTTCATCATAAAGCAAAACACGGGGCCACCGACCCCGAGTACACGTCCCCTTGCAACCGTTCAACATCGTGTCCAAGGCTTAACCCGTGTACTCTCCAACGGTCCTCAACCCGTGCAACCACCATGCCATACACATCACCTGCGGGTCGGTGAGATATCCGGCTCACTTTACAATTCACAAGCTACATAGGTTTACCAATCCCCATAAGAAAGGTATGCAAGTGGTACACAACTCAAACTTGTTCGCGGAGCCACAATGGGTGTTCTCAATTTTAACCAATTCATCATGTTCAAGTTTAGTCATAAGCCATAAGTGAGATTCTCAATCTATCATTGACTCCATAAACATAGCATAGCATTTCTAACGAGGATATGACACATAAGCGACATAGGACATATATGAATTTTATGCACGTGGATTTCCAATCAACGCCTAAAACTTAAATGCACATTCATCCTCCTTAATATAGTAATAAAAGAAAGACACTTCGAAATAATAGGAATGCACTGGGGCTTGCCTTGAGAGTGATCGAAGTTAGCACTAGCCTCACAAGCTTTGAGTGTTGCAATCGTCTCTTCCGGCGGGGTCAATTCGACGTCGTCACCTAGAAGATGAAATGCAGTGCGTAAATAAAAGTAGACAAGGGTGATAAACATGGTGATGCATGTATGCTGTTTGCATGAGCACATATGAGTGTGTTAAACAAAAGCTTTGTTTAGCGAAACCCTAGTAAGCATAAACACATATCTTGCTCTCTTTTGAAGGAGTTAATTACATGAACAAGTACAATCTTAATAATACATGAGTAAGGGATTTATACAGGGTGCAGCAGTGCTGTTGTTCCCCCTAAGTTCAGATTTAAGAGAAATTAACAAGGTATAGAAGTGCGAACCAAAAAATACTAGGTCTAGGCGAAGTTCATCATCACATGCGATGACGATCGCCCTTTAAATCCGAAGTGGATCCCAAAATTATTACATGCGTGAAATACATGAAACCTTCTTACTAATCCTGTCATGAAGTTCTATGTGACATTGTGGAAAGTGAAATTTACATGGACATGCAAAAATATAATTTTTAGAGGCATAAACCATTTACACATGTGCTGAAATTAATCTTTTATGGAATCAGATCTAGGGTTAGCAAAAATAATTATTTAACATGCTAAAAAATTAACATGAAATTTTATACACATGCACAGTACTATAAGGAAATTAATTACCTAGTTTTATGCAACAATACTTTATACAGATTTAATTAAAAATTAAATACAGAGAATGAAAGAAATGCAATAACTTGAAAACTATGCAATGAAATGCAGATCTTCCAGATCCAGAAATTCAAGTATGCTAAAGTGAAGGCTCTGGCCAAGTGGCATTATTTTTGGATCTATAGTTTTAAAGTTATGACCTAGATGAGTTTTCAGGGATTGACTTTTAACATTTTTGTAAAATTAGGAAAACGTCCAGATCTGGCCAGCTCATGTTACATTTATGAAAGTGCAGGTTTTGTAGTTTCCAAAACATTTTAGTTTGCAATTTTTGGACCTTTAAATCAAAAGTTATGGATTTTGCTATAAGCAACAAAGTTCGGACTATATTACAAAAATGCCATTGGTCGGATTAAACTGGAGAAGACTCACGCACGCCGGCAGGTCTTTGCCGTAAACGGCTGCAGTTCGTCGGGGAACTTGCTGTAGCGTGCCTCGCAGCTCGGATAGGTCCAAAACTATCACCCACAGGTTGCTCCCGTGATGGCAAGCACGAAGGAGGGATTCCCCAACAGAGAAGCTCACCGGAGGATGGCGGGCGGCGAAGTACGCAGTCCGACGAAGTTCGGCGCAGTCGTGCACTCGGTAGGATGCACCAAATTCAGTTCCGTTTCGTCGAGGAGCTTCACGGAAGCGTCTAGAAGACCGGCACGGAGTAACTAGAGGTCGAGGAGGCTGGAAAGCAGGAGTTCGTCGTTGAGACGGCGTGGCTCGCGATGGGCAGCAGGAAGCCACTTGGGCTTCGCCAAATTCGTCCGTGTTACTGCACGAGAGTGAAATTCCTCAAGTAGGGCACTAGTTAGGGACCTTGCGCACCGAATTGAGGTGGAGTTGTGCCTTGGAGCTTACCGTGGAGGGAGCAGCAGCAAAAACAGCCTGCAACAGTGCGAAACAGGGGAGGTTTCACTTCCTTTCTGTCCTGTGTTCGCCGGCAAAAGGAAGAAGGGGTTGAGGGTGTTTCAGGTGCTTGCTGGGGTGCTCACAGGAGTGGAGTGGAGTGAGGGAGAGCTGGATGGGGGGAGTTAGGCCTGTTGCTGGTTTTGTCGGGGGAGGACGAACGAATGGAGGAAGGAGCATGGGCGGGGAGGAGTAACTCGGGCCGGTTCCCTATTGGCCGGCGGGTACACCAGGTGGTTGGGCAGCTGCCTTGGGGCGTGGGGGTGACGGGACGGGGCAGGCGCGTGTTGGGGCAGGCGCGGAGGCGGCAGACCGGCGGGCAGGGCCGCCATTGCCCACTGGGCAACGAGCTCGAATGAAGAAATTTCAAATTCAAATCTGGGTTTCCGGTTTTGTGAACAAAAACGACACTTCTGGTGCTCGGTGCTCCAAAAATTAAACAAAAAATATAGGGTGAATCAGCACGAAATGATCTACCTTTTTTGTTTTAGGTCAAAGTTTTGAATCGGTTCCTAAAAATTCATATAAAATTCATAAATAGTGCTGTCTTGAATTCAAATTTGAATTTTTGAGCTTTTAAAATTTGATCCAAAAATTTTGTAAAAATGCTGTAAAATCGTCTTTTTGTATGAGCAATGCAGTGGTGCAAAAATATGTGGGTGGTGCTTTTATAAGTTTTGCATTTTTCTAAGGGGCTAGGGTTTAGCCCTAGATTTCCCATTTTCTTTTACTTTCTCATTTTCTTTTTTTTCTTGCTTTTCTTTTGTAGGATTAGCATTAGTGTTCCATTAGTGATGTCATTAGGGTTTTAATTACGTGCTTAACCCTAATCGTGACATGGGATGTCACAGAACAGGACACTTCAAACCATCCTACACGATTGGCAAACAAAGATATAATCGGTGAAAACCAGTCTAGATCTATCCTCTATCTACCGTTTTGCCGAGGACACGTCAACTAAACGAGGTAGACATGACAAGTCAAACTGCCTACTCAGTCTATAGGAGGAGATCTAATCGGTCAAAGCGTCTTAACCACGACTTGAGTAGCTAAACAAACTACTATATCTAATAACAACGAGTGCCGGATAGGATGAGTCGGGCTACCTAGCGAAGAGCTGGACTAAGTCTTAAACAACCATACTCGTCGATATTCAACAACTGAAATCTAGATTAAGACTAAACTACCGAATAACTAGCAAGTTCCACTAATTCAAACAAGACAAGTCATACTCGAAGGAATCGAGCGTACTTACCCAATGGAATCCGCTATCCTCATCAAAGAGCCGGAGACCCGAGACGATGGTGGTGACGAAAAACTGTCTAAAAGAGTAAAGGTGGCGAAAAGAGTAAAGGTGGCGATGCGCTGAATTGTTGTATTGATTGTATTTTTCTATACATGGGCTCGAGTCTTTGTTTATACCCCAAAAGCTAACATCTATACGACCACATGTCGGTCGTGTCAACCTAGTCCTAATTGAACTCCAAACTATACTTTCTATAGTAATTAAAGACTTTCTTAGACAATTATGGGTCCTTTCCTTGTGCGCTCAACCGGACAACGTCCGCTTTCTTGTCTCTTGTGCCACGTCCGTCATGCGCACGCTTTTCCTTCCCAATATTGGGTGCCTCCTCGTCTCCTCTATCACCAATTTGTGGCTAGCTCGTATTCACCGACAAGTAGGCCCACTGGGTCCATCTTTTGATGTCAACACATGCCCCCTTGTTTGGGGTATAAAGTAGGGTTTATGCACCAAACACCTCCTCTTTTACTGTGCGTGTGACACTTTGCTTGCTTCTTCTTTGTATCATGAATATGTTCATCGGAGCTTCCTACATTCTAGATCATTTGGTTCTAAGGTCGACATTTCTAATATCGGCCATGTTGTAGTCTGATTGCAAATGTCTAAAAGATTCTAGTATACTTTCTTCATGATAGGGGCAATACCCTTGCCATATTGGCCATCATCCATGCTCTTTTAGGCCCCCTTTGGATTGAAGGAATAGCAAAGAAAAATCATAGGATAGGATTTGTGTAGGATTTTTTCCTATCTCGTCCTTTGGCTCACAGGACAACCGAAGGAAAAATCCGTAGGAACCGGTTCCTGGGCTCGAATTCACGGGAACGGAAGCAAGAGGTCTGAGCTCTTTTTTCTTTCCTGGCACGAAACGAAACTGCTCCCGTGCAGTGTTGGCGCGTCCCGCGGCACAAGAGAATAGAAAATCCCGTCCTTATCCTCTCATCACACGGAGAAGCACGCATCCAACCCCATCACCTACAGCGTGAGGCTTCGTCCCCATCGCTGGCCGCGCGCGGGCTGGTCCCCATCGCTGTCCACGTCGCGCCGGTGCGCGAGGCTCCATCCTCATCGCCGTCCCGTCGCCGACCACGTGAGGCTCCGTCCGTATCGCAGGCTGCACGAAGCTCCATCTCCATCGCCTTCCCCGTCACCAGCCGGGCGAGGCTTCGTCCCCATCGCAGGACTTGCAAATCCATCCGTGTCTTCAAGCCATTTTCACAAGTAATTGCTTCACGCCCCATCTGCCAAGTATCCATGTTGAAATTTCTGTATTCCCATTTGTTTTCTATTGGTCCAACGTGTGAAGCAATGAATTTATTAGATTAGATCGTAGTCGTGGTGAAGAGTTCTTCTACTTCGATGTGTAGTTTCAGGTCTTCTTTTCTTCATCCGGATCTGAGTGTGTAGTGTTTCATCAAACTTTGATTCTGTTTATACTAGTTCATTTTCCTTTTTTGATGCATTAGTTATATTCTACTGCTAGTTTAGGGAAGTGATGCCGGGCAGAGATCCTCCTGTGATGAATGTTGGCAGTGAGAAAGTGAGTACAGAGCCTACTCCTGATATAGGTAATGCCTTCTAACTTTTGTCACAAATTAATATTTTTAGTTGCACAGGGCAAATGAAATTAAATACATGTAATGTCATGCAGGAACCACTCACAAGAGAGCCAGGTGGAGCCATGAGATAAAGTTATTTCTTGTTGGTCTTCTCAAAGATTATGATGTTCCAGGCTATCGAACACAAAATGCTTGGAGTAAGGAGGCATGGACAAATATTGTTTCTCGACTGAATGCAAAGTTTGGTACTTCATATTCTTTGAGCCAAGTCAAACAGAAGGAGCAAGACTTAAAGAAAGACTACCGTATTGTTAAAGAGCTGAAAGAAGAAAGTGGTTTCGGATGGGATAGCGAGAGAAATATGGTGACAACACCACCAAGTGTTTGGGATGGCTTCGCTGCTCGCAAGAACAATACTGATTACCACAGTTGGCAAGATAAATCATTCCCATATTTTGATGATCTCCATGCACTCTATGATGGTGAGCTTCTGATTTGCATTAGGAAATTTCTAGTTATGAAGATTAGTTATGCAGATTAGTCATTTTTAACATTTTGTGTAGGTCGTTATGCAGAAGGAAGAACTCGCCATGGTATTATTTTGCATAGGAGTATTTTGTGAATCACATGACAGAAGCTTTTGTTTGGCTTTTGGTAACACTAGTTACACTAATATAAGGGAGGAAAACATGCAACTAGGTAGTTAATGTAACAAATTAGGGGTACAATAGTAGTAGCTGAGCATGAAGGTCATATGAATACATGACAATATGTAGGCACTAAGTCCTATGTGCTACATACTGATCCCACATCTGTCTTGCTATGTCATCTCGCATTTGATTTCCAACTTCTCTAGAATTATTAAATGTGTGTATGTCACCATTGTAGTTGTGATCTCCATTTGGCACATCAATAATCTGGTCTGGATCAATCTCATCATAGGAATTGGTTGGCCATGTCATATCTCCATTATGGAGGCGTATGAAGTTGTGTAGAACACAACAAGCAACTGATATATCAACCTGCTTATTAACTGGGTAGTGTGAGCCAGTCCTCAGTATAGGAAATCTCATTTTCAATACACCAATTGCCCTCTCGATATGGTTCCTGAGTTGTGCATGTCTAAGATTGGATAGCTCCTTGTAATTTCGTGGCTTTTGATTAGCTCTTCCTTGTTCTTGTAAATGATACCTTGTTCCGCGATATGGTGCAAGGAATTGTGCCGTATTAGCATAACCAGCATCCACAAGAAAAAATTTACCGGGAGGTACTATTAAGCCATGGCCAAGTGCATCTTGTAGAACTCTTGCATCTGATGCTGATCCCTCCCAACCAGCATGTACATGCACAAACTTTAAATCAAAATCACATGCTAGCATGACATTTTGAGATATTGTTTGTTTTCTATTCCTATAAGGTTCTTGTTGGTTTAATGGAAGTATCATTGGAATATGTGTTCCATCAATACAACCAATACAATTCTGCATAGATCAAAATATAATGTTCACAATCTTGTAACTGATACTTTTTTATTTTAGAATGTGACTAAATTGACAGATGCAATTGTTCATACCTGAAAAAATGGGTGAAATTTTGGTCTTCTCAAGATCTGATGCGGATGTAGGGAAGGTGGGCGAATATATATGTCTGTGAGTTGTGTAACTGCATCAAGCATAGCTCCAAAGTGCCGACTTATTGTTTCTCCGCTGTGTTGAAACTCTTCCTGCAGTGTCTCATTGCTTGCATTTTTTGCTAGTGCATACAGAAATATACCAACTTGTTCTTCTACTGAGACAACTCTTGTATCAGTAAGGAGTTGTTTCTCACGCAACTTGTGTACCAAATCATGGAAAACACCCAGTTCCATTCGAAAGTTCCTTTTACTTAGACTCTCATGTCCGGTTAAGATTTCAATAACACGAGCTGCACCTGAAAGTTTGGATGTGTGCATCGGTTTCTTACTGGATGAGGGTTGTGATGATTGTTCTATGGTAGGGAGAACAAAAAATACGAACTCATCTTCACTTTCCGATCGTCGGCGATAGTTTGGATCCATAAAAGCGACAAAGACATAATAACTACAAAGACAGTAGTAGAGCGGAAACAAGGAACCAGATCACCACTCATTACGTATATGTACAAAAAATAAACAAATACATATAGGAAAGTTCTGTAACTCACCAAATGCAATGCCTTGCCTCACCAAATGCAAATACGATGAGCAAGGAAGCTAGAACATGCAGTGGTGCTTTATAAAGGCAAGCAACGGCTAGCTGCTGCAACTTGTTCTGGGAAGCAACGGCTAGCCGCTGCAACCTGTACACAACGGCTAGTGAGTCTCAAATTTAAAATGAGAGCAAGCTACAATTTCCTTTGTTTTTCCTATGAGGCTACCAAAGGCTTTCTATTTTCAATTCCTATGTTTTTTATTCCTATAGGTTTCCAAAAGCACACCATCTTGATTCCTGTGTTTTTCCTATTCCTACGTTTTTCCTATCCTGCGTTCCAAAGGGGCCCTTAAGAGTTTACCCGGACACTTGGATAATATCTCTTTAGATATTTTCCATTGAGAGCTCGACCATACTCTACTCTGTCCAACCCCTTGAACATATAAGTGTTTCCTAGTGCACAACGACTAATGATGAAGGGGCCTTCCTGTCTGGTCTTTATCTTGGCAATAAACTATCTAGCCCCGTACGGATCAGGAACTCGATGGTGCAACACAAGAACTGATAGGAATTTTAGATAGGTTCAAGCCCCTCAATCAAGGGTAATACCCTACATCCCGTATGTTGTATTGCATTAGCAGATTGCTATTGCGTAACTCTATTTTCAAGGGGTCCCTACTCCGCCTTATATATCTGGTGAGAAAGGGTTACTTGTAGAATCCTAGTCGGTTACAATGTTTACGTACTTAGAAACTCTATCACTAAGCTTCCTTATCAATTCGAGAGACATAGGCGACCGGTCCTGTACTTTTCATGAGGATTATGTAAAGCTTAAGTCGGTAGAATTGCCCGTCTCTGTTTTCATACCGGTATATGGAACCTTCCACTATCTTGTATCGATCGGACACCACCCCGTGGACCCTCTCGACCGGTCATACGTCTTCGGTATGCCACCATGTCCTTCATGAATCATTCTACCGACTAATGTATACCCATAGGGTAAGTACTCGACACTTCCCAGTTAGGTGTCCATTTTTCGAACCAATTATCTCTGGTTCGAATTGGCAAAATTAGTTTCCGTACCAAATCTCCTTCTGCAAATTGTTTGCTCACTACTTTCTTATTATAATGTCTAGCCACCTTTTCTTTATTTTCTTGTATCTTCTTCGCGGTGATCAACCTTTGTTGCACCACATCCTCTAACTCATCCATCATCAAAGTCCGTAGATGAGTTAGTATGGGGTTACTTGAATAGCTCCATGCCACGACATTCTATAAGCCCATAATGACTCAGATAAAGTAACATGCCACCTTCTTGGTTGCTCTGAAATCTTCCTTTTTATGAGTTAAATCAAATGCTTATTTGAAGCCTTTGCCTGTCCGTTTGCTTGAGTATGATAAGGTGATGAATTTAACAATCTAATCCCAATCCGACCACAAAATCTTAAAATTCTTCTGACACAAAAACAGATCCCTAGTCAGTAGTAATGGTTTGTGGAATGCCAAATCGGTAAATAATGTGTTCCTTGACAAATTCTATCACGTCCTCAGTCACCACAATCTTCAACGGAACTGCTTCATCCCATTTGGTAAAATAATATGTGGCAGCCAGAATATACTTGTCCCCTTTGCTGGTAGCTGGATATTAATCTGCCCGGTAATATCCCCCCCCTCAAAGTGGTCATGGCTTTATGATTGGGTTCCTGACTGATGTCGGAGCTCTCTGTATAGTCCCAAACTTCTGACAATCCTGACATCCCTTATAGTATTCAAAGCAGTCTTTTAACATGGTTGGCCAAAAATAACCGCGCAACAACCACTTCATCTTGTATGTTGATTGATGGGTTCCACATATACCGTCATGTACTTCACACATAACCACTTTAGTTTCTTCGTTATTCAGGCATTTAAGCAAAAGTCCTTCAATGGCGCGATAATATAAATCCTCCTCTAGTAACACGTACTTCATAGCCTTATACCTGACTTTCTTTGATACTGCCTCGGAAGGGTCCTTTAAATAATTGACAATTTACTGTCTTGTCCTCTATCTCAACATCGGACACTTGTACATGCTTGCTTTTATTTACTCGATAGTCGGATGCCTGCTATGCGAGATCATTAGCTTCACATGCCTAAATTTTATAGTCTTAAATTATTTCATCAATTGTTGGTATTCTTCATAATATAACCTTAGATCCTCTTCTCTGCATTCATATCCTTCTGCTAGCTGACTTAATATTAGTAATGAATCCCCAAGAACTCCTACGATGTCTGCTCTAGCTTCCCTCAATAATTTTAATCCTTTCAACACTGCCTCATATTCAGCCTGGTCATTGGTTACAACCTCGGTGATGAGGACATCACTCCTTTGGATACAAATGACACTCCTCCGTTGAATATTCAAGGACCAATCACTAGAGCTCGCGTCCGATAATTGAATTTAGAGGTGAGCTCATTCGTAAGTCTTTCCTTTCATAATTTCAAGAATAGTTTGCTACCTAATGATTTTATTATGATTAGGAATCAAGGAGAGGACCATAATATGAATGGAAGAGGGCTTGGAGGCGTGGAGGTCCAGCAAGAGGGTGCAAGGCATTGTGGAGGCCCAAATCAAGTCGACTTCGAGTCTGTTTCGGAGTCCAAGAACAATCCGAATTAAAATAGACGCACAGATCGCATACGATGTCGGATTTGGAGGTTCTACATATGGATGGAAAGATAATTTCATAACCTTTCCAGTGGAACCGGTCTCATGTCAAAATTCGTCCGGAGTGGACGGGAATCATCGAAATATTGGAACGTCCAGAATCTGTTTTGGTGTTGCGTCACCGTTTTTGGCCTTTGGGCCGTGTATCTCGTGTGAGCCCATTAGGGGAGCGTCCAGGGGGTTCTTGCACATCCCCAAGTCTTTATTAGCAGCAGCTGCCACCCATGTTAGGGTTGGATTTTGCTTAGATTATTCTGCTTAGACAGTTTCGCCGTTCATCGGTTTGTGAGACCCCAACTCGTGAGATTAATTATACATCTGCAAATTTGGTTGCGTTCTTTATTGTTCTTGCTTGTGTCCTTGATTCGCAGGCAGGGATTAGTCTTCTTGGCGAGGTCAACCGTGCAACGCCGGTTGATAACCATAGAGGACGTGGTGCTGCGATTGCGGGGTTCGAACGTGTTGTTCAGGAGCCGGATCGACGTGTGTCACATCTTCGCCAAATCAAGAGTTATCTGAACCTTTCAGAAGACCGGGACTCCCTAGTTCACATCACTCGGCATGATAAGAGAATTCAAAATGTGCTCCTCATGGTAACATTAGTATGATACCAATACCAGCTCCCTAACTGCATATTGATCCGTAAAAGAACAAGGTCCATGGAATTGGTTCTACAACAGCTTCAATATCTCAACTATGTTCCACCATTGGGTCAGCTAAGATCGGCCCTTTAACTACCTTGGCGTACTCATACATTAGATCAAACTCAGCAGTGGCCAACATCCACTTTCCCAATCTTCTTTTTAGAATTGGAGCCGAAAGTATATACCGCACTACATCAACCTTGCACAGAATCATACACTCGCTTGTCAACGGATAATATCTTAGTTTTATGCAGGAAAAGTATAAGCATAAGAATAGGCTTTCCACCTCCGAATACCTAGTCTCAAGCAACTAGCAACCATTGACTTAAATAGAATATAACTCTCTCTTTGCCTTCTTGTTCTTGTATAAGAGCAGACTGAATAAAATCAAAATCAGCTGCTAAATATAACTTGAAAGGCATACCCGTTTTGGTGGGCACCATCACCTGGAGGTGTTGTTAAATATTCCTTGATGTCTTCCAATACTCTTTGACGTTGAGGTTCCCATTTGAATTCATGACCACCTTTTAGTTTGAGCAACGGTGTAAATGCTCATATCCTTCCGGATAGATTAGATATGAATCTCCTAATAAAATTGATCTTGCTAATCAACAACTATAGTTCTTTCTTATTTGTTAGAGGCTGGATATTTTTATGCTCGGCTGCTCTTTTTCCCAACTTCAATTCCTTTCTCATTGAAGATGCAACTAGGACCCCTAGTTGGTTTTGGTGATAAATGACAAAGAATTAAAATGTCTAATGTTTTATTAAGCTAATGTGTAGGATATCAAAGCTTACTAACCCACAAGGAGAGATTGATAGCCCCTCATCCAAAAGTTAAAAGGTGGACTCAAAGAGAAGTTTGAATTAGATCTATAGCTCTTTGAGTCTAGGATTGCCAAACTATAAAGAGGGGTGACTTAGTCCTTCATCCAGGGAATATGTGCTCAAGATACAAAATCCAAGCTTGGATGAAATCCAAACCACTCAAAAAGCTAAAAGACCAAAGTCCAAAGAGCCTATATAATCCATTGACAAGTTAAGACGGAAGTCCCGTCCCGAAGTCGGAACTTCGAGATTTCCAGAGAGTTTTTCTCGGAACTTCCGAGTTAGACGAAGTTCCGACATGGGAACTCTCCCTTAGCTGAATTCCAAAGCTGTCAGGACGGAAGTTCCATCTTCACAACGAAGTTCCGTCCTGGGAATTTTGACTCGGTTAAGCTCTAAATGTGCCAAGATGGAAGTTCCATCTTTACTATGGAACTTCCGAGATTTCCAGAGAGTTTTTAACGAAGTTTCGTGACGAACGGAAGTTTCGTTACTTGCCTGTCCAAACACTACCAACGACTCTTTTTGGACCCACTCCTATAAATAGACCTCTCTATCACGGTTGAGAGGTTGGTAGTGCTATTTGAACTCTCACATCTCCCTCAAGCTCTTGCTCTCATCTCTTCCTCACTCCCCTTGAGATTCAAGTCCATTTGTGAGAGCCCCATCTCAAATCCAAGCTTGAGAAGCATCACCCCAACCTTGAGCACATCTTCTCCTAGCAAGCAAACTCTACTTCACTTGTTACTCTTAGAGATTTGTTCTCCTAGATTGGCTAGGTGTCACCCTAGAGCTCCCAAGATTGTGGTGAGCCTTGGGAAGTTTGTGAAGGTCATGATTCGCCTCCGCAAGGGATGGAATCAAGCAAGAAGAAGAAGAAAACCAAGTTTGATCTTTGTGGCCACTTGGGGAGGATTAGGGTTGAGAGAGACCCGACTCTTTGTGAGCTCCTCAACGGAGACCTAGGAACCTCTTTGTGAGGGTTCCGAACTTCGGAGAACAAATCTTGTATCTCTCATGTGTTGTTTTACTTGTTGCCTCTTGTTCTTTATTCTTGTTTAGTGCTTGAGCTATATTGTGCCCGATCTATTTGTGTGGGCGGTGTCTACTTATTTCTTGCAAGAACAACACTCCTAGGAGGTGGAGGAAACTTTCCATTCAAACGAATTTGTGAGATTCCCTAGTCTCCTTCAATATCTTGTTTTCCTCCTCAAACCCGTAACGGAAGTTCCGTCAATAACGGAAGTTCCATCTTGGGTGTTCTAATTAAGTTTCAAGTGTTGTGTTTTTTCGAAATCATTGTATCATGCCTATTTGTAACGTCCCGCCACTCGGGCCGGGCCCGCTTACCCCGGCAGCTTAATAGGCCCTCAAGATTTCCCCACAAACCAACACTTGTCTTTTCTGCGCACTTTGTCCTCACTCATGCGCACCCGGAATCATTTCCCGGTCGGTCACCCATCCCTAAATTGCTCCAGAGCCAAGCACGCTTAACCTTAAAGTTCTTTAGAGATAAGCTTCGGAAAAGAAGTTGCAACTTGTTGACATGAGTATTCTATCAATCCTATTAAGCCCCGGGCCAGGATGTTACACACTCACCCCTTAGAAGACCGACGTCCTCGTCGGTCAACCCCGAGCCAGGAACTTCCTCTCTTGGCCACGTCCATGTGTCCACTCGCCGGCGCATGTGCCATGCTGTGTGACCACTCCGAGCCCACACCAGCCATGCACACCATGCTCGCACACGTGCGACACACGCGCCCGTAAAACCGCGAGAGTCGGCTCGATACCATCCGTAACGTCCCGCCACTCTGGGCCGGGCCCGCTTACCCCGGCAGCTTAATAGGCCCTCAAGATTTCCCCACAAACCAACACTTGTCTTTTCTGCGCACTTTGTCCTCACTCATGCGCACCCGGAATCATTTCCGGTCGGTCACCCATCCCTAAATTGCTCCAGGCCAAGCACGCTTAACCTTAAAGTTCTTTAGAGATAAGCTTCCGGAAAAGAAGTTGCAACTTGTTGACATGAGTATTCTATCAATCCTATTAAGCCCCGGGCCGGGATGTTACACTATTCACCCCCCTCCCCCCCCCTCCTCTAGGAAACTTGCACTCATGCACTAGGAATCCCAAAAAATCGACAGCTGATACTCCAAACGCACATTTGTTTGGTTCATCTTTAATCCATATTTCCTTGTTCTCTCCAGAACTTCTCGTAAATCTGCAAGATGATCTTCCACTTCCCTGGATTTCACCACCACATGATAATTGTATATCTACATCAATCAGTTGATTAATCATGAAAAATGTAATTCCTTGCCCTTTGATATGTGTCACCAGCATTCTTGAGTCCAAACGTCAAGACCACTCACTCAAATAGGTTGCTCCAGGGCATTTGAATCCCGTATTTGAAATATGTTCCTCTCGCCATAAATATCTAGTTATATTGAACATTTCCATCCAAAAACTAATTATTTTGTGTCCAACTGCTTCATCTACGAGAAGATCCGCCACGGGCATAGGATACTCATCCTTGGGGGTCGCCTTGTTCAAATCTCTAAAATTAATGCACACTCTCCATTTTCCTTTTTGCTTTTTCTCCACCGAGACGATATTAGATACCCACTCAGCATATCTACATGGTATGATGAATTTGACTTCATACAACTTAGAAATCTCCTATTTGATAGCCTCATAAACTTGACACTCCTTCTGTTAGGATGTACATATGGACGATACCCCAGCTTAATCGGCAAATGATGCTCAACGATTGACCGACTTAATCATGGTATCTTGTGATTCTTCGAAGCAAAGCAATCTTTATACCCTTTCAACAGCTCTATCAGTTTTTTTCTCAAAAATCTTCACTTAACTTCTTACTAATGAATGTTGGCCGAGAGTTATCCCCATTTTCAATATAAACTTCTCCCAAGGCATCTGCTGACATGAACCGATTCCTAACTTTCCTTCATCTTCGTCATCCGACACATTTTACTCATATACTAGGGTACACACACTTTTATCGCCCCAACCTTCTAGATTTGAGATTTTATCTTGGGCCTCCACTTCGCTTCACAATCGACCTTGCTTCCTCAACCTGATTGTTTCTGTATTCACCACATCTTTCTAGACCTTGCAGCCTTTGCACTCTCCTTTTTAGTGTCTTGGTAAACTATCCTCTTGGGCACCGGTGTTCCTTGACCAGCTTCTAATCTTGATACTCTTTATCAAATTCATCTTCTTCGTTAAGTAGTCCAATTCGATCATGAACTGATATGCGATTCATCCCTTTGGACTATTCCACTTGGAAGTCTCTTCACCGATTCACGTAACTTATGTATAAATGTCCAGCTCTATTACTGCATCCATGGCAGTCTTCTTGTGATGGCAATTTCATACCATGATCCCAGTAGTATTGAAAGAAAGGATAACTCCAGTGTTGATAAATTTCCTCCTTGTGTCACCTCCTATCCTCTCTCTCTCTCTCTCTCCCTCTTCTTGACATATTTATTAATGACACCTAAAGAACCCCCACTGATCATTTCACCGGGAAAGGATTCCCATCGACTTTCATTGGCTTCTTCCGGTCATCAAACTTGAGACAGCCTTGCTCAATGGCCGATTGAATCTGCTTACTCAATACCTTGCACTCATTTGTGTGAAGTGACGATGAGTTATGCCACTTGCACCACTTCCTTTTCTTGAGCTCCTCGATAGACGACAATATGTGATTAGGACCAAGCACGATTTGTTTCTCTTGTAGTAATATATCAAATATCTTATCTGCCTTATTAACATCAAAATCGTACCTTGGCTCCTATCCCACTTTTCACCCACGAACATAGCACTGTCTTTTTGTTTCCGGACCACTCCGCTAGATCAACTTCGCATTCATCACAAGAGCTTGAGGAGTAGTCAATATTTGCTTGCTATTTCTTGCCCTTCGTATTCTGAAATTGGCCTTCAAAGGCCTGTAGCTTCTACACTAACGTAGCAAGTCCATCGAATTCTTTTGGTGAAAATCGGTCTCCGATTTGGGGGATAAGACCTTGATATGGAAACTCTGCCAATTGCTGATCGGACAAACTTAAGTTGTAGCATCAATTGTGCACATTGTGAAAGCGTTGTACGAAATCAGCTATTGTCTCTCCAACATAATGTCCGACAATAGTTAAATCTGATAAGCTCATCTCAGTAACTCGGTGAAGAAATAAGAATGAAATTTCTTTTCTAGAATTAGGTGGCAATGATGTAAACCAAGAGAAAGTCGATCCAGAAAGTGATAGAAAGAATAGTCTAACCCTTAGTGCATCCATAGCAGCAGGTTCTCCTAACTACGTCGAATATCGGTCAACATGCTCCATCGTCAACACATTGCCTTGTCCAGAAAACTTGAAGAACTCTAGAATCTTGTAAGGATTGGGCATTGGAACTCTCTCAAACCATTTTGGTTGTGGTCTCCGATTTAGACAGCTGTTCTCCTTCGACTTCAATTCAAATTGATCTTTCATGAGCAGGGGCTCTCCGGCAAGGTGGATAATTGGTGGAAGTACTGGATGTACCCGGCTTCGGTACGAATTGCAGCCACCTCTACTTCCCATGGCGCATCCCGGAGGTCGTCGCTGAATATTAGGAGCAGAAGCTGGAAGAGGACCTGTAATTGGAGCCCGTGTTCCAACATATTTTCTCTCGCTTAGGGCGACCGGGTTGTAGGGCAGTCACGTGGTCTACGATTTTCTGGTCAACCGCATCGCTCCTCTCTCGCTTGCGCCCAAGACATCATGGTTGTACATGAACTTCATCGACCCGTCGTGGACCGTGCACCGCCCAGGGAGCGAGCCGATGGAAGCGACACATTGAATAGCGTTCAAGAAATTGCTGGGGCATGACATGTCTCGGGTGGTGGTGAATTTTCGGAGGGCGTTGGGCCACTCCATCACCGCCCGCGAAAGTTTGAGATCATCGACCATGTGCCGGTGCTCGGGTTGTTGGAGCCGTTGAAGCGGCCGGACATGCCGGCCGACCAACTGCCCGCGGGCACTACAGAGGGCCCGATGCCCGGTGAGGCGCGTGCCCCATGACTCGGGTAGGAGAGGTGTGCCCAGGTCAACGGTGACCCATTTGAAGAGGCCCGGGTCGGTGGAGACCGGCTCGGTCGACCGAAAGGGGAAGGGCAAGGTCGGGACCCCTCCTCCCTTATCCAATTCGGACGACAATGATCCGAGGAGGGGTGCTAAGCAAACACATGGGCCCGTCTCTAATAACGCCAAGGAGGTCCTAGACTCCTCGAAGAGTGAGGCGGTCCGGAGTTTCAGGGACACAGATTCCCTTGACATGCCACCACGGAAGTGGCGCCGGCTCGCCGGTACAAAGATTTCTCCTGTTTGGCTTGTTTTTCGGTTCTTCATCATTTTTCACTTTTCATTCCCTTATCTCTGGATTTTGTTTTCTGTAGGGGTCCGCTCTTCCACGGATGACTAGGGCCGACCGAGAGGTCGGTTCTCTTGTAATGGAGCCCGACCTGCTATCGGAGCCAGCAAAGTTTCATCACCTTCACCTCACGTTGAGGCAACCGCCTCTCGTTGGTGGCACGGGCCAGGGTGAATCTTCCGGGGTGCTGCTGCTATTGGAGGCTCCCGATCGGAGTAGGATGTGCTGGCGGGTAGCGGCTTGGCCGACGATCCGCCGATGTCCGCACTTGTTACCTCGGTGCGTAGGCAACGTGAGGCCCGTTCCCGATCTTCCGAGCCGATGGCCCGGAACACCCGACCACGAGCCTCGGTGGGTGGGGGTGCGGGGGACAACGATGTTGCGGGGTGCGGTGCTAGTGGTGAGTTGCGCCCCGATGTTGTTGCTGGAGGATGTGGCGTGAGCAGATGCCGAGGCGCGCCATCCGTCGGCCGAGGCGCATGCCACCTTGGCCCTGGAACCGGTGGGTGTGCAGTGGTGGCACATCCTAGGTGCCCCCTTTATATGTGAATATTACCCCTATTAGAGTATAATGACACTAATATAGGCCATTTACCAATGAAAATAGCTATATATTTGTGTATGTGTGGTTTTGAAGCTTTATTGTAGATATAGGTTAAATTGGCATAGAAGGCTATGTGGGGGACAAGGGACAGATACCGAAGGCCTATCGTGCCAATTGGCGCAAACGTGTGATGATCAGCGCAGGAGATGATTTGGCCCATCAAGTGTATCCCAAGGTACATTCCACCAATATGGAAGGTTAATTGCGCAACATACTTGAAGATCTCTATCCGGAAGAGATTTAGGAAACTTCAAGATCCAAACGTGCAATGCAAGACATTATCTCGAAGAACATGACATAGAAGGCCCACATGGAACTTATGGAAGATAAGAGAACCGACTAGGAGAGGGGATCGAGGACAACACGGCTCGCGCCGATCGACGCGTCTTGTGCGCCGATCGGTGCATTATGGAATTTTCTAGACTCCTACTCCTTTAGGTTCTTAGACTCTATAAATACTTGTAAAACCCTAGAACGACAAGACACAACAGAGAGAGACACCAGATTCGTGAGTTAGAGCCACCGAGGCTTGCCCCGTTATAATGGATCTCTATTTGAGTTTCAAGAACCATTGATGATTAGAGTTGATCCATAAAGGTAGGCCTCCTAGATGGTGATGTATCTTACACTATGTATCTCAAGGCTGATTGAATATATTGATGATAGTTTAAGTGATTTTTTAATCTTGATTCTATAATCATGCATATGCTTATTACAATTGCTTAGTTCTAGGCTAAATATTCATATGCCATCTTGATCGTGGTGATTAGGGTGGTACTCGGATCTTGTATTGATTATAGTTGCTTGATGATGCTATTAGTGTGGTTTAGTAGTGACAGTGCTAAGCTTGCGCAACACCTGTAGATAGTCAAGTAGGGTAAGACGCTCGTATCGATTAGCCGTCGACAGCGATAAATTGGTAGTCACCCGGAAAGGCGGGATGCTCTTATTCATCTAAGGTTTGCAGTTGATCTATATAATCTATTCGTTATGATGCTATCTAATTAGACCTTCTGGTTACGATCTCAACTAGTAGATATCTGGTTACTCACATAAGCTTACTTAGCTAATCAAGTTTCGAGGTTCTAGCTTTCGGTTTGCACAGCGCGCCGATTGGCATATCCCCTATGCCGATCGGCTCACCCACGGACTTCGCGACGATAGGCTCATCCACAGCGCCGATTGGCACAACAGCCAACAACATCCTTCACCTCAACAGCGAACAGTTGTTCGGTTAGATCATTTACTATTAAAAATATTTAATTTCCATTGGTCCTGTTGGATTTGATTAAACCTTGGAATACTCTAAAGGAAAAAAGTGTTACAATTGTATATCGTCCTCTTGTGGTATATAAGTGGGTGCGTAGTAACGACCAATATGCAGCAGGCCCTGAAGGGCCAATGGGGGAGCTGCGGGCAACGATGTCTGTCACACCTGATGAGGACACGGCAAGAGGTCCGAGGTTTTGTCCCAATCTTTCACGATACACAAGTAGCAAAAATAATACCTTTCTGAACTTTTAATTTCAAGTAATATTTAACTCTGCTAATTCCCAATATCCAGAAGCAGAATAAATGTAGTTGTAACAATGAAAGCAACAATTAGATAATCACCACAAGGTCTCACGCCATATCAAATATAGCTAGGGCTAATTGAACCGGCCAATCACAGCAGCAGCCTCACGACAATATCAAGTAGCAAACTCACGACAATAGTATTGACCCAAACAAGATAGCAGTTTAATCCAGATGAACAAAACAATCTCACACCAGCAGTAGTAACGATAGATGATTAGGATCAGCTTACAGGATATAAACCAAACCCTAGATATGTTCTTCCACCCGGGAGTAGTACACACAATCAGAAGAGAGGATCTCCAAGAAATCAAGGACGTGCCCAGGTTCAGGAAACCTGATCATGTTCTCCCTCAAACCAGCAAGGATCAGCATCAATTCCTCATAAGATATGGGTTGCCGCCATCATCACGTCAGGAGCCACGCTCAACAGGAGGAAAAACCGATTAAAACAAAACCTAAAACCTTTACAGGGGCGGCTGCCCAGGGTTAAAGGCACGCAGACCACCCTCTAGTCCGACTCAAGCAACACAAACTGACCTGGACCCTTGTGCACAAAGCACCAAATAAAAGGCCAAAAATACTTGTCTATCTCACGTAAAAGCATCAAAGAAATATTAAAATATAATCCGGCCAACATGCTAAAGCTTCTGATTAGGAACTGAATTAATCAGTGTGATAGCATAAGGCCCTTACGTTGGGTTTTCCCTTTGCACTTTCATCTCTTGCTTGGTATGAACCTCCCGCAAATAACTTGTTGCACCATGGCACAACAAATTCTTGCTTCATATTGTTTTCCTTTAAATCAAATAAGAATGATCCAAACCGGAGATCTCAACGTTATGGAAGAAGAATTACCCATTGAGTGAACTAAATCATTGATTGAACTTGCAGAATAATTATTTGGAGACTTGATGGTCACATCATCCTCTCTTCCTTGAAACAAAGCCATTCTCGACTTTGACATAATTTGAGGAGCTTCATTTGTTAGAAAATCCTTGAATACTTTGCATGGCTTAACCTTTTGAAAATTATCTTCTTTGTTATCATTCAATCCATGATCCAAAGAATCAACTTCTGTAGAAAAATCAATATTTTCCTTGCATCCAACTCTCTTGCCATCTTCAAGGATTGAATTATTGCAAGTATTCTCAAAGTTTTGAGTAGAACTGATTTGACGAGCTACAGGCTCACCAACACCCCTATTCCGAAAAATAGAGTGTGGTACAGATCGCCTCGAGAAAGGGTTGGCGAAGCAACCCTTCATAGCATCACACATACAAACATACACGATTTGCAAGGATGCAATATTAAGTTCCAAATTACAACTTGAGTTCAAATAAAAGGGTACAATAGGTTATGAAATTTAAGTTACATAACCATATTCTTTGTTTGAATAAAGTGCGTAAGCGTAAACATAAACTCGACGATAGATAGATACTCCCTCCGTCCAAAAATATAATGATTTGTTGACTTTCAGCTGTAGTGTTTGACCATTTGTCTTATTCAAAATATTTTCAGAAATACAAAAAATAATCACTAATATTGGAATTATATTCAATGATAAAACAAATTATAATAAAATGTATAATATTTTTATAAAATTTTTGAATAAGACGAGTGGTAAAATGTGATCTCGTGAAGTCAACAAATGCTTATATTTCTGGACGGAGGTAGTAGATAACTTAAGCAAACCATGCCGACCCAGGCCATGGCTCACTCTTCACGGGTCAGTGAGCTAGGAACCCATTCAATTGTCCATTCCTTGGGCTCTTCACCATCCCACACAATTGATGTGGACTACGGTCCCGATCTTCCGAAAGGTTCAGATAACTCTTGATTTGGCGAAGATGTGACACACGTCGATCCGGCTCCGAACAACACGTTCGAACCCCGCAATTGCAGCACCACGTCCTCTATGGTTATCAACCGGCGTTGCACGGTTGACCTCGCACTGAAGGCTAATCCCTGCCTGCGAATCAAGAACACAAGCAAGAACAAGAAAGAACGCAACCAAATTTCCAGATGTATGATTAATCTCACAAGTTAGGGTATCACAAACCGATGAACGGCGAAACTGTCTAAGCAGAATAATCTAAGCAAAACCCAACCCTAACATGGGTGGCTGCTGCTGCTAATAAAGACTTGGGAACGTGCAAGAACCCCTGGACGCTCCCCTAATGCGCTCACACGAGATACACGGCTCAAAGGCCAAAAACGGTGACGCAGCACCAAAAACAGATTCTGGACGTTCCAATGTTTCGATGATCCCCGGTGACTCCGGATGAAATTTGACGTGGGACCGATTCCACTGAAAAGCTTATGAAATTATCTTTCCATCCATATGTAGAATGTCCAAATCTGACTTCGTGTGCGATCTGGGCATCTGTTTTAATTCAGACTGTTCCTGGACTCCGAAACAGACTCGAAGTCGACTTGATTTGGGCTTTCACAATGCCTTGCGCCTCTTGCTGTACCTCCACGCCTCCAAGCCCTATTCCATTCATATTATGGTCCTCTCCTTGATTCCTAATCATAATAAAATCATTAGGTAGCAAACTATTCTCAAAATTATGAAAGGAAAGACTTAGGAACGAGCTCACCTCTAAATTTAATTGTCGGGCGCGAGCTCTAGTGATTGGTCCTTGAATGTTCAACGGATGAGTGTCATTTGTATCCAAAGGAGTGATGTCCTCATCATCCTCCCCTCTTGACTCGGAGTCGTCCTCGACTCAAGCTCATGCTCCTCACCCAAATAAGGCTTCAAATCTGCAATATTAAAAGTGGAACTAACCCCGAGCTCGGGAGGCAACTCAAGTTTGTATGCATTATCATTAATCTTCTCAATTATCTTGAAAGGACCAGCAGCTCTAGGCATTATCTTAGACTTTCTCAACTCAGGAAACCGATCCTTTCTCAAGTGCAACCATACTAAATCACCCGGTTCCAATTTAACTTCCTGTTTACCTTTACTACCAGCAATCCTATACTTTTCAGTCATCATTTCAATGTTGTGCTTAGTTGTTTCATGCATTTTTAAAATAAACTCAGCACGTTCCTTAGCATCAAATTGAACTCTCTCACTAGTAGGCAAAGGTAAAATATCAATAGGAGCACGGAGATTAAAACCATACACTACCTCAAAAGGACTTACCTTGGTGGTCGAATGTGTTGCACGATTGTATGCAAAATCCACATGAGGCAAACATTCCTCCCACATTTTCAGATTTGTCTTTAAAATAGCTCTCAACATGGTGCCCAATGTGCGGTTCACTACCTCAGTTTGGCCATCAATTTGTGGGTGACATGTTGTAGAGAACAACAACTTCGTTCCCAACTTATTCCATAGAGTGCGCCAAAAATGACTCAAGAATTTGGCGTCACGATCTGATACAATAGTAGAAGGCATACCATACAAACGAACAATCTCTTTGAAAAATAGATCAGCAATATGAATAGCATCATCACTCTTATGACAAGGTATAAAGTGAGCCATCTTAGAAAATCTATCCACGACAACAAAAATACTATCCCTCCCCCTCTTAGTCCTAGGCAGTCCTAAAACAAAATCCATAGAAATATCCGCCCAAGGTATTGAAGGAACAGGAAGAGGCATATACAAACCATGTGGATTCAAGCGAGACTTCGCTTTTTGACAAGTAGTGCAGCGAGCCACAAAGCGCTCAACATCTCTTCTCATCTCGTGGCCAAAAGAAGTGTGTGGCCAACACATCCGCCGTCTTCTTTGCACCAAAATGTCCCATCAATCCGCCTCCATACGCTTCCCGTAACAACAAAAGACGAACGGAACCAACTGGAATGCAAAGACGGTTAGCTCTAAACAAATATCTATCATTTATCACAAACTTGTTCCATGTACGACCCTCTCTACAATGCAGCAAAACATCTTTAAAATCAACATCAAGATCATATTGTTCTTTAATTGATTCAAGCCCAAAAATGCGACAATCAAGGTGTGACAACATAGTATATCGTCTAGACAAAGCATCGCCAATCACATTATCCTTCCCTTTTTTATGCTTGATAATATAAGGAAAAGACTCAATAAACTCAACCCACTTAGCATGTCTACGGTTCAAATTACTTTGAGAACGAATATACTTAAGCGATTCATGATCGGAATGAATAACGAATTCCTTAGGCCATAAATAATGACGCCATGTCTGCAAAGAACGTACAAGAGCATATAATTCTTTATCATACGTAGAATAATTCAGAACAGGGCCAGTTATCTTTTCACTAAAATAAGCAATAGGTTTGCCATTTTACATCAAAACACCACCAATGCCAATACCACTAGCATCACACTCAAGTTCAAAAGTCTTACCGAAATCTGGTAGTTGCAGCAGCGGTGCATGTGTAAGCTTGTCCTTCAAAGAGGTAAAGGACTCGTCGTGTGCTTTGATCCATTGAAACACAAAACCCTTCTTTGTCAACTCATGCAACGGTGCGGCGATAGTGCTGAAATCTTTGACAAAGCGGCGATAGAAACCTGCAAGACCAAGAAAACTTCGAACCTGTGTGATGGTTTGAGGCTACGGCCAGCTAGCAATAGCGTCAATTTTCTTGTCATCCACCTCTATACCCTGTGAAGTAACAACATAGCCAAGAAAAGAAACTCGATCGGTGCAAAAGGTGCACTTCTCAAGGTTAGCAAATAAACGTGCATTTCTTAAAGCAGTAAAAACAGCACGTAAATGATCCATATGTTCATCTAAAGACTTACTGTAAATCAAGATATCATCAAAGTAAACCACCACAAAACGCCCAATAAAAGCCCTCAGAACCTCATTCATTAAGCGCATGAAAGTACTAGGTGCATTAGTTAACCCAAAAGGCATTACTAACCACTCATACAATCCGAATTTAGTTTTAAAAGCTGTTTTCCATTCATCTCCAAGTTTCATTCTAATTTGGTGGTAACCATTACGCAAGTCAATTTTAGTGAAAATTAGAGAACCGCATAACTCATCAAGCATGTCGTCTAGCCTAGGAATAGGATGACGATAGCGAATAGTAATATTGTTAATGGCTCTACAATCAACACACATGCGCCAACTACCATCTTTCTTAGGAACCAAAAGTACAGGAACAGCACAAGGACTAAGGCTTTCTCGTACATACCCGCGGTCCAAAAGGTCTTGGACTTGTTGCTGAATTTCCTTTGTCTCCTCGGGGTTGGTCCTATAAGCAGCACGGTTTGGTAAGGTAGCTCCCGGAATCAAATCAATTTGATGTTCTATTCCTCTCAAAGGTGGTAATCCGGGAGGAATCTCAGCGGGAAAAATATCCTCAAACTCCTGCAAAAGGTCAGTGATAGCAGAAGGCAAAGAGCTAGCAATATCATCAAAGGAATACAAGGCTTGTTTGTATATCAAAGCATAAAAAATATCATCATTAGAAATTTCAGCAAGGTCTGATTTTGTAGCAAGCATAACACGACCTTTCAAATTAATTCCATCTCCCTTAGAAATAGGTGCAGACTTATCCTTTATAGGTGGGAAAACAGAATTAGCAACTTGCTGATTTTCAGATTTAGAATTATTCAAAGAAGCAGCTCGTTCTCAATCAGCTTCTACAATTTCAACAGGGGTCAAAGGTACTAAAGTAATTTTCTGTCCTTTATGCATAAAAGTGTATTTATTACTTCTACCATGGTGTGTAGCATCATTATCATGTTCCCAAGGACGACGCAATAAAAGTGAACAAGCTTGCATAGGAACCACATCACAATCAGCATAATCCGAATAAACACCAATGGAAAAAGGAAGTCGGCAAGTTTGTGTTACCTTAGCTTTTCCCAAGTCATTTAACCATTGAATGTAGTATGGACGAGGATGTGGTCGTTTGGCCAAACCAAGCTTCTCAACCAGATCTGAACTCACCAAGTTATTGCAGCTTCCTCCATCAATGATCACATGTGCTCGTCGATTCTTGATGACGAAGAAAATCTTGAACAAGTTGTGGCGCTGTATCTTTTCAGAAGTCTGAATTTGCGTGCTAAGTACACGCTGTACAATGATGTTCATGAAACCCGAAGTGTCTTCTCCACCAAGTACATGGCCCTCGTTGGTGTCGTCGGCGACTTCGTCTTCATCATCATCTTCTATGTCGGAGGTGCTGATGTATCCTCCATCTTCAGTGGCCACGTATGCCCGCTGACTTGGGCAATCCATCTGCACATGGCCCAGTCCATGGCAGCGGTGGCACTGAATGTTGAAAGTGCGTCCCGTCGAGGCGACCGATGAAGCACTTTGAGCAGGACCCTGCACAGAACTTTTACCTGAATTTGCAGGGCGTGTAGGAGGTGCGTGTGGGGCTGCCATAACACCACTCACGGACGCGGGAGGCCGTTTGCTTGCTGGTGGAGATGGCCGGGAAGAAAACCCCGAAGACGGCGTCGACCGTGGGGTGTAAGAAGGCCTGCTTGTACTGCTGCTCCTCTCGTTGCTTCTCCCGTCCCCGTAATTCTTTCTCTGCAAGCATAGCAAACTGGAATAACTGGTTGATGGTGTTAAACTCCTTATAATCAACAATGTCCTGTATATCACGTCTCAAACCGGAGTAAAAACGAACAATAGAGCTCTCATTATCCTCTACTATCATGCAGCGTTGTAAACCCTTTTGAAGCTCACCATAATAGTCCTGCACGTATTTATCCCCTTGTTCTAAGCGCTGAAGTTTTTTGCGTAAATCTCTATGATAAGAAGGAGGGACAAAACGATCACGCATAGCTTCCTTAAGTTGAGTCCAAGTTACAGGAATATCATCAGCAGCTAGAGAATTCCACCAAATGATAGCAAAATCTTTAAATTCACTAGTGGCTTGTCTAACTCTATGCTGCTCAGAACTAGGTGCCCACTAAATTTTTGCTCTACCGTCATCTCCCAATCAAGGTAACCCTCCGCATCATATTGCCCCGAAAAAGGTGGAATGGTAAACTTAATCTTAGCATAAGGATCATCAGGGGCTCGATTATTATTACCTTGTTGTCGATGGTGGCCACCCATACCTTGAGTGTTCCGTTGTAGACGCCGGTGAAGCCTTTGTGCTCGTATAGCTGCGTCATCGACGTCGAAAGTGGCATCATTCACCGTGTCATCTTTTCTCGTTTCCACCGGCATTGCTACCGGCCTCATCTTCGTGGATCTTCACACGGTTCTCCACCTCGGTCGGCTTGCCGACCAACGTCGTCGCCACTTCGCTAGAGTATTAACCGTGTCCGTCATCTTGGACAACCGCTTATCGATCCGCTCAATCTGGTTGCCGAGATTGAGTTTGTTGATGCCATCGGTAACGGCTTTGTTAACAGCTTCGTCATCTCGTCACGTGCCCCGTCAAGAACAGATCGAAGCTGCCCTTGACTAACACACTCGTGGAAATCTTCAGGGGTACCAACGTCCGCATCATCTCCTGCCATAGCAAATACCAAAACACTAACAAACAGTGAAGGTTATCCCTAATAAACACTACTACTATGTTGGACAGTGGTGACTCTCACAAAAGCAAATGGAATGTCTTACCAAGTTCTTACAATGGTCTTACCAAGCAAGGCAAAGAATACCTAGAAGGCGTGTACCACGATTGCAAGGGTCAAAAACCCGTGCTATCCAAAAGTAGTATGTGGAGCTAGGAGGGCCAAATATGTGAGTGTAACACAATTCAAAAATAGATAGTAATGCTGAATAAATGTCCAAAGCAACTTGTCCTTAGTTGCTGGTCTACACGTATCCTAGAACAAGTAGTGCAGGCAAAGCAAGGATGACAGGCACAAAGGAAACAAAGCAAAAGGTAACTAGCAAGGAAGAAACAAGCAACTAGACACAAAAAACAGAGCCAAAACCCTGTTTTGTCTTTTCAGCACTAGTAGAAATCACAAATTTTTCTTTTTTGATATTATTTTTTTGATATTTTTCTTTCACTCAGTAGGCAACAAAATAGAAACCATGCAAAGTTTCAGGTCAAACAGAGAAGGAATGTGACCTACAGATTTTCGGTAAGATGCAGTGGCAACGGTTTCCAAACTTTTTTCCTCGGATCGGTGGGCTTAACTATTTTTTTTATTTTTTCGAGATTTTTCCTGCTCGGCGAAGCCGGGATGAGCAGATGCAAAAATTTTTTCTACCCAATTTCAAACAAAAATTTGCCTAATTTCGAGTCCGGATGTGAAAGTTATGGCAGTTTGAAGGAAGGGACTCCGAATTAGGGTTTCGGTGGACGGAATTGCAATCGGGTAGGATTTTTTTTTTTTTTTGACGATTAATGTATGCAACGGAAACAGGAGTAGGTCTTGTTCGTGGGGTGTTGAGTTCTAGATGAAAAGGGTGGGAGTGTAGGGTGGGACTATGGTGGATGCAACGGAGGTGACAAAACTCCCGAGACGAAGCAAAACTTGAGGTAATTCGGCTAGGGTTTCAAGGTGGCACAAACCGACGACAAGAACACGAACTAAACCAGCAACAAAAATAATCACTAGAACACAAACTCAACACTACGGACTCTGAAATTGAAACATGCAAAGGCTAAACACGGCTTGGACAGGATGAACCCTAAAACTAAATTTTTTGGCTTTTTCGTGGATGATAGGATAAGAAAGAAACAAACTAAACTAAAGGTAGGGCGAACCTGACGGTGCAACCTGGCTCTGATACCACTTGATGTGGACTAGGGTCCCGATCTTCCGAAAGGTTCGGATAACTCTTGATTTGGCGAAGATGTGACACACGTCGATCCGGCTCCTCGAACAACACGTTCGAACCCCGCAATCGCAGCACCACGTCCTCTATGGTTATCAACCGGCGTTGCACGGTTGACCTCGCCCGAAGGCTAATCCCTACCTGCGAATCAAGAACACAAGCAAGAACAAGAAAGAACGCAACCAAATTTGCAGATGTATGATTAATCTCACAAGTTGGGGTATCACAAACCGATGAACGGCGAAACTGTCTAAGCAGAATAATCTAAACAAAACCCAACCCTAACATGGGTGGCGGCTGCTGCTAATAAAGACTTGGGGACGTGCAAGAACACCCTGAACGCTCCCCTAATGGGCTCACACGAGATACACGGCCCAAAGGCCAAAAACGGTGACGCAGCACCAAAAACAGATTCTGGACGTTCCAATGTTTCGATGATTCCCGGCGACTCCGGATGAAATTTGATGTGGGACTGGTTCCACTGGAAAGCTTATGAAATTAGCTTTCCATCCATATGTAGAACGTCCAAATCCGACTTCGTATGCGATCTGGGCGTCTGTTTTAATTCAGACTGTTCCTGGACTCCGAAACAGACTCGAAGTCGACTTGGTTTGGGCCTCCACAATGCCTTGCGCCTCTTGCTGGACCTCCACGCCTCCAAGCCCTATTCCATTCATATTATGGTCCTCTCCTTGATTCCTAATCATAATAAAATCATTAGGTAGCAAACTATTCTCAAAATTATGAAAGGAAAGACTTAGGAACGAGTTCACCTCTAAATTTAATTGTCGGGCACGAGCTCTAGTGATTGGTTCTTGAATGTTCAACGGAGGAGTGTCATTTGTATCCAAAGGAGTGATGTCCTCATCAACAATCTTGTTACAACAATCAGAATACCTGACTTGCGCAAAACCTGAAAATACACATGTAGTGGCGAAGCCTGAGTATTTAATATACTCGACAAGTCTTACCAATCAAATAGGCCATCAAATAGGCCATCTAATACTGGCATCTAACATGCATGAGCTGACTGGGTTTACTTGGTATTTTGCGTAGAAACAACACCAATTAGCTCTATGCTTCACTTTTACATTTAGCCATATTAATAGGGTTATTGCATAAATGTAACTTTAGTGAGCCTAGCTAAACATACAAGAGTTTCACTACAAATAAGTAATCAATATATAACAGCAAGTAACATTTCCATCCTCCAATTACTAATCATTGCAATCTGCTCGAATCAAATGGTACTCATTAACCAAGAGGAACAACGATAATTATCGATTTACATCATGCGGGAGAAACCCAAGCACACAACATATGCATCATTTAAGAACACGTATGACCACCGTTCGCGAGTTTATCAAAAAGTTAGGCGCGGGGCTACCGACCCCGAGTACACGTCCCCTCGCAACCCCGTTTAACACCATGCCCAATGCTTAACCAATGTACTCTCCAACGGTCCTCAAACCAGTGCAACGACCGTGCCATATACATCACCTATGGATCGGTAAGGTGTTTGGCCCACTTCATAATGCACAAGCTATGTAGGATTACCAATCCCCATAAGAAAGGTATGCAGTTGGTACACAACTCAAACTTGTTAGCGGAGTCACAACAGTAGGTTCTCTATTTTACCATTTTTCGCATTTCAAGTGTAGCATGAGTATAAGTGAGGTTCCTGTCCTATCGTGGACTCCATAATCATAAGCATAGCATTTCTAACTATAGGTTGACTCGCATAAACTACATAGGATATATATGGGAAATATGCAAGTGGGTTTCCAATCAATTGCTATAACGTAATGCACATGCAACATCCTTATTATTGTGATAAAAGCAAAGAGTTTAAAATAAGTAGGAATGCACCGTGGCTTGCCTTGGGATTGATCAAAGTTAGTAGCTTCACGAAAGTTAAGATCAGCACCGGCCTCCTTCGGAATGGTCACTTCGACATTGTTGCCCATTGGAATGAAGTGCAATGCATAAGCATAAAAGGATACACGAAAAAATGCATGGGACTTCATTCATAACTAAGAATGATTATGTGATGCTTGTGCTCATGTCATGCTCATGGATGAATTAAAATGTTCATAATCACGCATAAGATGATAGGTCACAACATAGTAAACAAGGTCCCTTTTCTAATAAGAACTAGAAATAGTGATATGTGATTGCGTAAAGCAATAAATGCTTGCCATGACAAATACAACATGCATGTTATGGTAAAATTGGCATCAACATTCGGAGCTAACATCAAACAAAACAAAATACATTCATTTTAATCTTGTGTTATAGGTGGAAGCATTTCTATCATCGCATGTATATGATACATAAAGAAGGTACTTAAACATTACGAGTTAAATAAGGAATTAAACATGCTTGGATGAACGAGTAATATTGAGGAATTTGAACATAAAAGACAACAACTCAACTAAGGTCTAGTCTATTTTTTAAATTTAACAAGTGCTCAAAATTAAACTAGGAATTTTTCAAGAGTGCATGAGATACTATGCAACAATCATGCCAAGTTTCAAGAAGAAATTCTTAGTAGAAAAATTATATAAATTCATTTAATTCAAATATAAATAATAATGCAATAACTTTAAAAATACATCAAATGTAGATGTGCCATGATGAACATTTTGGCCAAGTTTCATGTTAAGAAGATTTTTGTAGATTTAGTTATTGATTTTTAAAGCTTACAAGGGTTCCATCTTTAATGATTTTTAGAAATAGGAAAGCATCGAAGCTATGGATCTCATCATACTTTTTGAATATATCAGATTTTTCTGGATCTAACAAAATTTAGTTTGGGTTTTTCGGCTTTTAAATCATAAGATATGAATTTTTGAATGTTTAACGAAGTTTGGGTTCATTTACGAGTTTGCCACTGCCGGATTGAAACGACGCAGAGCGCGCGCGACGGCGAGCGGTGGTCGGTGCCGGCGAGCTATGGCCATGGGCCGAACGACGGTGAGTCGAGGGATGGGCTTTGGCTAGAATTGTGTTCGCGGTGAGGGCATTAACCGGGTGGGGTCCACCGGGCCGGTGGACCACCGGAGAGAGCCGGCGGCGCCGGGGTGGGTTCGGCGACACGACCCGTGCAGCGAGGGGGAGAGAGGGGTTCTTCACCCACGAGCATCACCTGCGGATGGGGAAGGTCGGCGTGGGGTTGGACGGTGATGAAGACGGTCGGAGGGGGTCTCGTTGTGGAGGCATGGTGACCGACGGCGACGGTGGCTCTTCTTCTCAAAATTTCCGATGGCCATGTCCGTGAGGGAGCACGAGCGGTTAGGGGAAGTCGCAGAGGGGTGTTGCGAGTCGATTTGCAGAGAGAATGGGGAAGAAAGAGATGCGTTGTAACATGTTGGCCTAGGGCCTACTAGGATTGATAGAATACTCATGTCAACAAGTTGCAACTTCTTTTCCAGAAGCTCATCTCTAAAGAATTGTGAGGTTAAGCGTGCTTGGCTTGGAGCAATTTAGGAATGGGTGACCGACCGGGAAGCTTTCTAGGTGTACTTTCCGGGTGTGCACCGGTGAGGACAAAAGTGCGCAGATTAGACTAGTGTTAATCAATGAGGGAAGTCTTGAGGGCCTATTAAGCTCGTCGGTGTAAGCGGGCCCAATCTAGAGTGGTGGAATGTTACAAATAGTATCGGAACCGACTCTCACGGTTTCATGGGCGAGTGGATCGCACTTGTGTAGGCATGGTGTGCATGGCTAGTGTTGGTCCGAGTGGTCACACAACATAGCACATGCATTGGCGGTGGGCATACGGACGTGGCCAAGAGAGGATGTTCCTGGCTTGGGGTTGACCGACGAGGACGTCGATCTTGTAAGGGGTGAGTGTGTAACATCCTGGCCCAGGACTTAATGGGATTGATAGAATAGTCATGTCAAAAAGTTAGAACTTCTTTTTCGGAAGCTCGTCTATAAAGAACTACGAGGTTAAGCGTGCTTGGCTTGGAGCAATTTAGGGATGCGTGACCGATCGGGAAGTTTCCCTGGTGTACTTCCCGGTGTGCACCGGTGAGGACAAAAGTGCACGAAAGGACTAGTGTTGATACGTGAGGAAAGTCTTGAGGACCTATTAAGCCGCTAGGTGTAAGCGGGCTCGACTCGGAGTGGTGGGGCGTCACATGCGCCTGGTGGTGGAGGAGAGGCAGTGCTGCGGGGATGGGAGCTAGAGAGAGAGGGGAGGGAGCGTTTTGCGGTGTTTGGGAGGGGAACAATGGCCTTTGTGCCGTTTTCTAGTTGGTAGCAGGGAGGGGCGGCGGGGGTGGTGCCTTCAATTCCAGCCGCTTCAATTGGTCGGCGGGTACAGGGCAGCTGGGAGGGTGCCTTGGGGAGGGAGGTGATGGGATGGGGCGAGCACGCGTGCGTGGGGCGGCTAGGGCACGCTGGACCGACCGGCAGAATCGCCATCGTCCGGTGGTCACCTGCTCCGGATCGAGCTCAATTGATTTTGGTTTCGACCTTCCGCTGCTTTCGGAATTAAATCAAAAACCCCATTTGTATAGCTCATAAATTCCTGCCAAATTTTGTGGGTGATAAAAATGAACTGCTCTACAATTTTCCTTTTGGGGCAGGGTCCAAATTCTGCTATTAGAGTTTTGTAAAAAATCCGGAGTAAGCACTATTTTAGGATTAAATTTGAATTTTTAAGGCATTAAATAATTCACCAAAAATTTGGTAGAAATGCCTTAAATGCCTCATTTGAAATGGCCAGCGGTCTTGTGAAAAAAATATGGGCACATCACTATTGTAATTTTTTATCTAGGTTAAAGCTAGGGTTTTGCCCCCTTTTATTTGATAATTTTCTCATTTTTTGGATTTTTTAATTGGGCAATTTAATTAACATTGCCCTAATTGGTGATTAGCAAGGGTTATTACCCTAAATTACCCCTTTTTGTGACATGGGATGTCACGAGTGTCGTTGGCGTGTAGCCAACACCACGCCTCGATAATGACATCACCCGCCGGAGGATGAGGCCTATGAGGACCGGCGGGAAGCGCACATGCTGCTGAAAAGTGTGACCCGCCGGTGCAAGGCCTTGGTGGCGAGAGAGGATGTGATGAGAACATCTCTCATGACATGCCATTAACAAATGTGGATCAAGACACTCAGCCTCATGACTACGCTTATGAGAGACCAATGACTCGGGTCAAAACGAAACAACTACAACATGAGGTGAATCTTTTCATTGATGATGAACATGGTTCTCTTAAGAATTGTGTACTACCTAATGGAGGTACATTACTTATTCTCAGGTTTGAAGCACAAGTTTAGGGTGTGGCAGCCACTTGACACCCCAAGAGAGCAAGTTGAAGTCGAAGGGTCGAGGCACGGATTTTGTTCTCCAAATGTCGGATAATTATGTATTATACTGGAGGAGATCATCATATGTTGTATATATGGATGGAAAGCTTATGATGTCTACTTTCAGATGCAACAAACGGCACCTCAATCAAAGCTTTATGGACAGAGTTACGCCCATTTTAGTGAAGATTGTCCCAGAACTGTTTCTTTTCGGAGCATGTTTCTTTTGGTCACATCGGAGTGTCCGATCCGACCGTTGTGTTTCTTTTCTTTCCTGTGCAACTTTTGCTTATCTATTTCGACGCATGCCCATCTAACTTCGGTTTAGCCCAACTAGGAGGGGTGTTCTATCACACCTGATTTTAACGACCACAACCGAATGCATCCAGTATACGTGCCTAGGAACAAGTTTTCATGCACACAGGACAAATAATGTGATAAAAGAACAATGTCTTTATTAAATCGGATAACTTATAATAATATTATCTTAGAGGACTGAATAAAATATACGCTAGCGGAAAACTCCATAACACCACGAGCAATCGACCAGGGAATTCGCACGCCTAGACCTTTCTCATCGGTGGTGTAGTCCAAACCTTCTCCATCTTCCGAGCAGCAGTTCATTGAAACAAAAAGGGAAATAGCAAGGATGAGTACATGGAGTACTCGAGTAAATGGGGGAATAAATGACATGTAAGTTGAATGAAAGGCAGGCTAACACGGGGTTTGCAATAGAAAGCACCTACACTAGTCAAATTAAATTAAAGCAACCTATTTACTATATGAAAATAAACCAACGAGGTTACCCCACTCGTCAACCACCGCAAGCCACCCCACTTACAGACAAACCACATTACAGGTTACCCTGCCTGTAGCAACCTACTACGGGTTACTCCACCATCCATGCCCTCCGGTTCGAGTGAGGATCCAGGCCGTTCGTGATTGTGAGCACGGTTGTTATAACATTTTACACTCTGCAGAAGTGGCACAACTTTACCCATAGGTCGGTGATTCCATCTCTTGTTGTCGGGTGGACTAAAGTCTCCATTCCACCGTTCCGTCCAAGCACAAACACACTTCCTAAGATGTGTGGCCAGGAGATCACCGCAAAGTCTATCAAAGGACTTCCCAGCTTGCGAACGCCCACGCTAAGGTTTCACCTGCCATTCCAAGTGACGCATCACCCTAGAGGCCCCCTCTTGCACCGTGGCTTCAAGTATTCCTTCCCTCGCCCGAATCCGGAAGACCTTCTTCCTTCATTCATTATTGCTATATAATCTGATGTGTTGATCTCAGTATCAAATAGAACAATAAAAAACAATTAAAAAAAATCAATCAAACAAAAAAGTATCAAGTGTTGAGATCACCATACTGATTTGCTTTGGTCATTATTCTTTCAATTCCACATAGTCATTATTTGTGCAAATCTTGTAGCCCTATCACTTATGTGAGCAATCAGCTAGCGTCTCTCCATAACTTGTGTAGCATTGAGCCTTTGTTCTTAAGTTGAATTTTCAGATTAGCTCTTTTCTTTGGCTGCAACAAGTTCCCCCACATTTGTGTGTGAGTTGCTAAACACTTTTCTCGTATTCATTGGTTTTAATTTCAGCAACTCGACTTTGTTATCTTGGTTGAATTTTTACTTAACTTAACAATAGCTTGAAGTTTCAGTTTTCATACCAAATCAATAGCCCTCCAAGCTCCACAAATAAGAATATGTTTAGAATGCAATGTGACTTTGATTTCGCTTGATCTATCACATTTGTTGTCTCCTACCACCAAGGTGTGTGTGCAGCTCACAAATACAACAAGGATACATAAGAACTTCAATGGTAAGAGAAGGTCATATTGAGTGTTTTCCACAAAGCCACATAACTTGAATTAGCTCTTTGCCCACTAACCATGACAGGTGGAGAAGGAGAGCAACGAGCTATGTCATACAAGAGCAACCGCAGAAGCTAGTGCAAGACTTCAATGCATAAATCAATGAGAACATGATTGTTGTCCAATCAAACATGGTTGCTAAAGTTGTGAAGGCGCTGAAGGCACAAGGTGTTGCAAGTGCTCATGGTGAAGAACTAGATGAGACCGATGAGGAATATGCAGTCCGGTTGTAGCGAGAAGAAAATGCAAGAAAGAATGCCCATGGGCAGGGACGTGGTGGAGGAAGAGGTGGTGATGCCTTTGGTCGAGGAAGAGGCCATGAGCACGGTGATGATGGTGTAGCTAAAACAGATATAGATACTTTCAGATTACATCGCAATGATAACTATCATCATCATCGCAATGTCAATAACGATCAGCCTAATGAAGAGAAGTTTGGGAAGCTAAAGTTCAGCTTGCCAAAATTTGAAGGCACATCTGATCCGGATGCATATCTCACATGGGAGTTGAAGGTTGATAAAATATTCGAGTGCATAATTATTCGGAAGAAAGAAGGTGCATATGGTTGCACTTAATTTTGATGGATATGCTCTCATTTGGTGGGAACAAATTCAGACCCAAAGAGAGGAAAATGAGAGCATATTTTGTCCCAAAACATTATAAACATGATCTTTTTGACAAATTGCAAAATTTGAGGCAAGGAAGCTGTAACACCTCGAAATTTCAAATTTTGGTTTGTGTATAAATTTCACTAAATTTTAAAACTTTTTAACCTATATTTGAATATTTTTCTAAAATTAACTATAGTGTTATCATGTTATGTAAGCAAAAGGAACGTACTACGAGGCTACACGCGGTGTTGGGCTCCAAGCTAGAGAAAAGAATAGAGAGAGGGAAAAAATGAAGTAATGGATCGTGGGCTCCCACGTCGCATTGGGAAAGAGAGAGAGGAAGAACTAGGCCACGGGAGATTTCTCTTGATTCGGCCATCGGCGAGCATGCGCCGAATCCTCGTTTACGTGGTCGGGGTCCACTTCTTCCAGCAAGCCTTGGGCATCGATGCCATCCTATGGCGTCCAACGGCGCCGCCACGATGTTCACGGTCGCCATCGGTAATGGTCAAGATTGCTTCATCCTCGTGGCCACGTTCCTCTCGGACCGGCTCGGCCGCACGGGCTCCTCCTCGCCAACATGGCGGGCATGGGCGTTTCAATGTTGTCGCTAGGGGTAGCCTTCTCTGTTAACTCATCGTCATCTCTAAGCATTGCTTAAAATAGCTCGCTATAGCTCCGCTATAGCCTCGTTTTAGCTTTTTGAAGGAGATGATGCTACGATATTGCTAATATTGCCGCTAATGTCGCTAACTCCGCTATATGGTTATTTTTACTACTAACTACTTCCGTTAACTCCGTTATAACTTAAAAGTCAAACCGTGGTGATTAGTTTTATTGTTCATAGTCTATATGATAGTTGCCTTTTCATTATGTGAACTTTCCAATCGCTAGGAAATATGATAAATACATGCTTGGATGTTGGAGTGCTGTAATGATGGATGCACATATATGAAATGAGGGTCGTAATTGATGGAATTACTAATGTTTCGGTAAAAATATTCTCCTTTTTTACAAAACGCTATAGGCAATAGCTTCCGCTATAGCCGCGCTATAACTCCTATAGCTTTTCTAGGAGCACTCCGCTATATTCTATAGCTCGCTATTTAAAACATTGTCTCTAAGTGCAGCGGCCAGCATTGCGTCGGTGTTGGGATTTGTGACTACGTTCTCGGTTGGGCTTAGGCCGCTGGCGAGCACGTACAAAGCGGAGATCATCCCGCTGCGTATGCGAGCACGAGGCGCAAGCCTCGGCATCGCGGTGAACAGGTTGACGAGTGGGATGGTGAGCATGTCGTTCATCTCTCCGGCGTGTTGGATCACCATGCCGGGGTGCTTCTTTCTTTACGCCGGCGTGACGGTGGTCGGGTGCGTGTTCTTGTATGTGCGCACGCCCGAGACAAGGACCGGAGCTTAGAGGATATGGACGTGTTGTTCGCTAAGTGATTGGGCTTGCGTTGCAATAGGCCCCAACCGAAAATGTCCGGCCACTTAATGGTATGTACCACGCTAGTAAATGAGTGGGCTCTTAAGTCGATGTGGCAATGTATTTTTTTAAATAGTCCCTCCATCCTTGAAGAGATAGCTGGTTTGGCTCTTGACGAACCGGAGCTTAGAGGATATGGACGTGTTGTTCGCTAAGTGATTGGGCTTGCGTTGCAATAGGCCCCAACCGAAAACGTCCGGCCACTTAATGGTATGTACCACGCTAGTAAATGAGTGAGCTCTTAAGTCGATGTGGCAATGTATTTTTTTAAATAGTCCCTCCATCCTTGAAGAGATAGTCGGTTTGGCTCTTGACGAAGAGACGGTCTCTATTACGTGTTCCTACGTAAGAGACAACTCTAAGCACCATTGTACATGTAAAGAGACGACTTATATCTTGCAATCATTAATAATATACATTTATTAAAAGACATCATATAGAGTCTTTCATTTGTATGATTAGAGTTGTTTCATATCTCTTTACTTCGGATACATGTGTCCAAGAGACCACGTGAGCTCTCCTTTATACATGTCCTGAGATTCTAAGAGCATTGTTACTGAAGTGCGCTCCCGGGCCTAAGGCCAGGCTTTGGTTTTATTTTTCTTTTCTACTATTTCCTGGTACAAGCTAAACCAACATGATTTTCTACTCGTATTTTCAAATAGATTTTCACATAAGGAAAACATAATGAGACTAGTCCAGCAAGAATGCAACAAACATCAATTATAACCTTAATTAATTAATTAATTAAATTTAGAAAATATCTCCTTTGGACCTCAGTTTGCACGCAAAACTTCTGGTACAACCCAGATGTCATCCAAAGCAGTTTCAACGGAGAAAATCTGTCCATGTGCCGTGGACGAAGGGGTAAAAGTGGAGGACCCAACACCAACTAAAAACTCCACGCGGTCTTCCGTCCTACCCCGTCCCCGTACTCAGCCGCCAGCCCGCCACCGCCGCCGCCTGCGCTGTCTGGTCGGCGACCTCGCCGGTGCCGGCGGGACACACAACAAGTCAGCCCCTTCTCTTTCCGAGAGAGGCGTCGCTTTCTTCTATTTCCCTGCCCTTTTCCGGCACCGGCTGGATTTGAAGTGCAGATCCACCTGGACCCGGATCGGTTTCTTCTTTTTTCGGTAAGCAACCTGAGATTGCTGGGTTGCATTCTTCTTTGATTTTGTCTCTTTCTTAGGATCATGATAATCCATTGTCTGCCCTGCTATGAGCAATCAAAACCATTCCTTTTTTTAAAAAAAAAACATGTGCATTAAGTTAGTTGCACGCATTTGCTTGCTAGTAGTCTAGTCTAATCCAAATCTCTTTCTTTTGTAACTGTGATTTGATTAGATTCCTCTTCTTCATCCCGCAAGATCAAGTTATCCGAACATCTGTGCAGTTCAATAATTTCCCAAAGAAAATTTGTGGCTTTCAGCTGAACCAAGGTTTAGTTCGCCGCTCAAGGCTTCTGCCAGGATTATTCAAAAGCCATGTGGAGATTAAAACAATTGATGCCCAAGGAGCAAACTGCAGGCCTTGAGGGCCGCAGCGTCGATGTCGGCAATGTGAAGGTGCACGTCCGGGAAGCAATTGCTGAGGGTGGGTTCTCGTGTGTCTATGCTGCAAGGGACGTGTTGAACCCGACAAAGCAGTACGCGCTGAAGCACGTGATCATCCAGGACGAGGAGTCTCTCGAGCTAGTCCGGAAGGAAATCAAAATCATGCGGTCGCTCAAGGGACACCCAAACGTGGTCACTCTCATTGCGCATGCAATACTTGATATGGGCCGGACAAGGGAGGCTCTGCTGGTTATGGAGTTTTGTGAGAAGTCGCTAGTTGCTATGTTGGAAGAGAGAGGTGTTGGCTACTTTGATGAGGAGAAGGTGGTGCTGATCTTCCGTGATGTTTGCAATGCCATCTTTGCTATGCATTGCCAGACGCCGCCCATTGCTCACAGGTAAGCCATTTACTTTCCACCAATCCACCCTATAGATTAGAGTCCTACTGCACAAAGCCATCCTATGGGTTTGAGTCCTACTGCACAAAGCTTTCAGCAAGCAGTACTCAGTGACACAGATTATCCTTTTTGAGTGGTAGTTTTTCCATGAACTTAAGTCTTAATTGCTTGTTGAACAGCATCTATCTATCAGACAAGTTCAATTAGTTGGAAATTTATGCAGCGATTGGATGAGATCTAGGTCACTCGGTAACGTGAGTCGATCTATCCCATTCAAGTGGGCTATTCATTCCGGTGCCACCTTTATTCATCGAGTCCATGTTCCGTATTTCCCAAAACATGTCATGATAATGTCTATTTTATCAAGGAGAGCAATTTATTGAGTGGCATTTGGATCAATATCATTATGTTGTATATCCTTGAATAGTGGCTACTCTAAAGAGAACTTTTTCCATTTCAGTGGATGGGCTTGTGAGAAAAATCATGTTTGGGCCCTTTTTCATATAGCATTTACATCTACAATCCTTATTGCTTACTTTAAAGCATTTTGCAACTCTAGTCGGTTATTATATACAATAATGAATCCTTTATTTTTCATTGGTTTCCTATCCCTATTTCACTGTGGTTGCAACCACAAGAAACTTTATGCCAAATTTGTTTCTCAGAAAATTATATTCATGTTCAGGGACCTAAAGGCTGAAAATGTTCTTCTTGGTTCTGATGGGGCATGGAAGTTATGTGATTTTGGCAGTGTGTCAACAAACCATAAGTGCTTTGATAAGCCTGAGGAGATGGGAGTTGAAGAGGATAACATAAGGAAGCACACGACTCCTGCATATAGAGCTCCAGAGGTTTATATTCACATTTCTATTTTGAAATCTTAAACAGCTTGCTCGACATATAATCACTGTATTCTTGATTGTCAATTGTAGATGTGGGACTTGTACAGGAGGGAGGTTCTGAGTGAGAAAGTAGATATATGGGTAAACCATCTGTTCAGTAATGATACTATGTTTTCAATTCTTCAATTCTATTAGATTCTTGTTCCAGTAGTAGTGGACCTGTATGGTTTGCACCCCAGGTTGTCCGATTTTGGACACCTGAGGCTGAGATGCCTGCCTGGCCGGCAGTGCTCAGGCCAGGGCACAATACAAACATGCACAGTGTCCAATTTCAACCTGCTATCTTTTTCTTATATCTGATTGATTATTTGTCATGCCATGAGTTTAAGGTGATGGTGTTTTACAGGCTCTTGGATGTCTCTTGTATAGAATCTGCTACTTCAAATCAGCTTTTGATGGAGAATCAAAGCTTCAGATACTTAATGGAAACTATCGTATCCCAGAAGTACCAAAGTACAGTTCTTCAGTTACAACTTTGATTGAAGACATGCTTAATTCTTCTCCAGACGCCAGACCAGACATTACACAGGCAAGGGCTTTGCTTGATTGGCCATTCAGTTCCATGAATTTAGGTTGGTCTTAATTAGTGCATATGCCATGACCCATGAACTTGAAATGTGAAATGGCCTTCTGTTTCTGTGTTGTTGATAAATGTTCTGTTATAGGTGTGGTTCCGTGTTAATGAATTACTTCCATTGGAGCTGCAAAAGGATTTACCTGATGGATCTCCGTCCGGATCAGCATTTGAGTTGCATACTGCTGTGGATGAAGGTTTGTTTACTAGCATCACTTTCATTGATGAATTTATCTATACAGAAAGGCCAAAACCAATTGCAGCATTGTGAAGTCATAGGGCCTATTTGGTACAATGTATAGAACTGATTGTCAGTGAAACTGTACCAAACATTGTTTTGTTTTACAGGACTGTGAAATGATTCTCTTAAATGAACTAAGGGGCTGTAAGCTGGAAAAAGTAGCTTCTCTTTATTTTTTGAAGTCATTCTCTGTCCTGAACCTAAGAATTTGTTCTATAGACCATATAGAATCACTTTGTTATGGTCGGGATTACATACCAGCGTCGGGCGAATCAGAGGAAGGAGTAGTTCAGTTAGCGAGTTGTTAGGCAAATTGTTATTCAGTTCAGTTACGATTGTAATTGGATTAGTTAGCAGCCGGCTATATATGCTGAGCATTATCATCAATAAAGGATTATCTGGAGATTGAGATCAATCTCTCCTGCTCCCCTGTGTTTCCGCTCGTCGTCGACTGCCGTTGGTGTCCCCGGCTGCATAGACGGCGCCACCACCTCGCCGGCATGGGTTAAATCCCCGTCCACCCATCTCTCACTCGTATTTCCTGCGCAATCCCCATTGTTGTAACACACTTTCAGTGACATAAACCACTTCCCTTCAGAGGCAGAGAATGACTTCCAGATAAGCTCTACAAAACGGGGTATTATTTGCCTGAAAAGACTCCTTTTTCTGCTAGCTTCATAGTTTTTTTTCTTCCCTGGGTATTGAACCTTTTTTCTTTTTGCTGTTTCCTTAATAAGATGAATCTATTTCTTTTCAGAGCCAAGAAGTATGCCTCAGAGGAGCCTGCCTTCACTGTCAAGAGATGACATGAGAATTAACTTAGATTCTTCCAATCAGAGGTTACAATCTCTATCAAATGCTACGGAGAACAAGGGTTCCATGGGTGCATTTTGGTCAACTCAGCATGCTCAGGAGCTGGCTTTTGTTGATAACAAATGGTCAGCTTTTGATACAGAGCATTCCACCTCAAAGCAAGCACAGGATAAAATCCAAAACACACCAGCTCATACTACAAACCGAAAATCTCTTTCTGCATCTGTTGATAGTTCCCCTGGAGATTATGAAATAAGGTTTTCACCTAATGGTTCAGAATATGGGCTTGAGAAAACCATAACATTGAAAGCAGAGAATAAAACCGTTGCGCAGACTACTGCCATCGACTCATTTGAGGCACATTTCGATGATATAAATTTGAACAAGCAGAATAATGTCAGTGGTTTAAGCATGACTAGTAAATTGAAAGAACCACAGCTGGAGTCAGAAATTGTTTTACTCAAGGAACAACTGAAGATAGCAAAGTTGGAGAAAGAAGAAATTTCATTGAAGTTTGACAGATTATCTGCCATCTGCTCTTCTCAGAGGAGAGAAATACAGGAGCTTAAGAAAGCTCTTATGACAGCTTCCACGACACCATCAGCTGAGTTAAGAGAGCATTCAAAGGTTGAACTCAGCCCACCAAGTGCAAACCTTGATACTCCGGTATGATTCTCATATATGGCAAAAAAAAATAAGTCTTGCATTATAGTCAATTTTAGCTAGGTTTAAATTTTCATTTTCAGATCAAATTAACTGGCTAAAAGGTAAAACATTATTACTGTTTTGAAGGGCTAACTTTAGCAAGATGCTTAACCTTTCATGATCTAGTACAGTATTCCCATTTGACATTTCTAATAATGCGCTGCCACTATGCGACACATTTACAGAATGCTTCCGTATTGTAAATCTTATACAATAATCTCTTGGATTTTGCAGCCAAGGGAGAAGATTGAAGGAACCCCGCCAGAACTTCGGCAAGGCCTATTCACATCAAGTCCAGGGACACCAAGCCCTGATCCTAAGCCATTGTCAGCTTTTCCTGAACCAGAAGAATCAAAACCTGTAGCTGTGAAGAATGCCCATCCGAGGTCTGTCCGAACTCTGCGTGCATCAAATAGCACCAAAGGTAGCTCCCTTGGACAGTCAAAGACAAGGATTGGCGCTCATCCTTTTGCTTTTGGTCAAGATAGTTTTAAGGCTGACCCTTCGGGAACTGTACTTCCCAAGATATCGAAATTAGGAAATACTTCTGGGCCCTTTGATAATATTAATGCCGAAGAAAAGAAAGATGATTGCTACAAACCAGCTGGATGGACTGGGTTTTGATTTTACTAGATTGATTTGTTGTGATACAATGTGCCAAAAGATATGATCTTCAGTGTATCATAGAATTCCGCGGAGTTAGGATTGGTCAAAATGATTCAGAGTACATACAGTGGTGGTGATGTTTCATACAGAAGAGCCCACCTAGAAAGATCTGTATTGATGCAGGTATGTTCAGCAATGCTTTTGTACAATTGTTCTAGCGCTGAATTTTGCATCATGCAGAATCCAGTTGTAACATAGCATACATTTATAATATGACTTACAAATAATTGTTAGATATTAGAAATACGAAAATGGTTTTCTCCATAGACAGCATGTGGTGTATATGAATATCTATAATCAATTTTCGCACATGCTATGATTCATGTAGTGAACCATTACCAAGTTTGATATTATAAGTTTGCATTTACTGGTTACTGAACACAATACATACTTCTTTTTATCACATTTTCACGAATCCTTCAGTTATTATCATTGAATTTATTTGATTCTATGAGAACATGCAATGCTGAGAACATGTTCTATTTTGGGGTCAACACATACATCTTACAAGCATGAGATGCTACTGTTTCCTTCAGTTGTCCTTGTACTGATGAAATAATCCCATCCTGCAAACAAACGAAATTACACACATAAAGTTCAAGAGTAACTGCAATATGCGATTCTAATAAAACATGCTAAGGTATGCTTTGTAACCAGAGAATGCTTACCGTCCATAGATCATGAGCACCAACGATAGTTGATGAATTAAAACCATTGCTGGCCCAGCTGGCAGTAATGGATGCTTCACTAGACCCTCTGTTCCATAAAATCAGAGAAACTCTGCCTCCACTCAGTGAACCTGCCCAAACCTAAGCAACATGGAGTATAAACTAAGTGTTGCACATGATGTAATGCCAAGCACAGCATTTACTTATATAATACTTACTTCTTGGTCTACATCCTGTTGCACTTTGCGCCCTTGCACTCCAAGCCCATCTGGTCGTAGTCATTTAGTTTAGTATTATACCATCTCTAAGCTGGAAAACGAAAGAGTGGTTACTGTGTTTTCTTAACCTTGGTTGACTGCAATGAAATTTTTATTGCTGAGTATCCTTGGTTTCATCGCTCATCGAGTGGATGTCGCAACCAATCAAGAGAGGTGCCTGCATCCGTTCTGATCAGCACCATGATCTTTCAAAGTTAAAATTAATCTAGTGTAAATAGATAGTCAAATGCTTCGGATCTGATGATTTCCACAATGCATTCCTCTCATACCTTCACCAGAGCCCATATGCTAAAATGGGAGTGGTATTCCTCTGTTGTCATCCCCCATTTTCAACTTCCAGCATGTCTGGTCAGGAGAAAGCATCCTCATATTGTTTGGGAGCCTGAAACACTAACAATTCCATCCACCAGGCCCTGCATATGATGCCCATCTGTCATTTTGGTCGGCTTTACTTGTCATGCTGTAACATTGTCGTGTGAAACAAAATGTACGACACTGATGAGGCAAATGAATTTGGTATTTTGATCTTTGCACAAATCTGGCATATTTGGTCAGAACAGTTGGAGCCTATTCGGATGTAAATTTTACCTTGCCCAAGTTGTCCTCCAACTATTTCTTACTCCACTTGCCTATGTTGCTGGGTCATCCTTCCCCCTTCCAAACAATGTCATTTTTTAAGGAAAAAAAAGGATTGAACTCGTTGATGGGTTTTGGCGCTTTTGCATCGTTATAAAAATCAAACATTGAGTAAAGTACTCTTGTAGTTCTCTGTAACCTTTCTAAAACTATATCTCACCATTTAAATGTCACATTATTTAGGGTGGCATTTTATATGTTGTAGCTATGTTTTTGTATATATGGCAACAAGTCACCTGGAGCCCCTCATTCTATTGTATCAAATGCCAAAAGAACTAAAAATACTACAAAAGAAAACATGTTACCACTCACAGAAGAAGAAGACAATATTCCTCCCAGAATTCAGAAGTGCTTTACACATCGTGTCATATCTGCATTCACGTGAGCATATTAGTCTGCCAAGATAGATTTTTTTAAGAGCTATTGTCACTGTTGGTCACATTGGCTGAGGGCTGATTCCCTGGTTATTGCAGTTGTCATACTTCAAGTAGTCTACTCCCTTTAAATAACAAATATAAATGAAACTTAAAAAGCATGATTTTGAAATGCTTTAATTTTTTTATGTAAGTGAAGTTTCGTGCTACCCAAGATGTGAAGGTTTTTCATCTTGCTCTTCGTGTCCAAGCGAACCTGGCATAAGAGTGCTGCATGTTCTCAACCTGAAAAGAGAAAGGTTGATGTGATTTCTGAATGGAGGTGTCAATTTGTAGCGAAAGGTCTGTTGAATGAGCTGAATGAACTACTTGTCATTCGAAATCTGCCGTAAGATTTGCTTCTGAATAATTTTTCTGCAGCTTTCTGTTTTATTCTTTCTATTTTCACGTATTCATACCCTGCATCGCCATAGATTCCAAGCTTTAGCCCTTCTCTGTGCACATAGTCTGCCAGGGCTCTTATTCCTGATGGGAGTGATGACACATTTTCAGCTAGATTGCCCTGTAGAATGAAGAAGTTGATCCATCAAAGTGAATCCATTGATGTCAACCTTATCATTGTTATCTAAAATAGTTGTCCTGTCCTATCGTTTTGGTACATTGTAAGTATTAAAATAAGTTACTTTAGCTTTAACTTGATTTGGCTACTTCTGCATATATCATTCTCTCACCATTTTTCTTTTACAACAAAGACAGCTAACAGCTTCATGTTAAGATAACTATTAGTTACAAATTATGACCTGAAATTATCTCTAGTTGGTACTACTTTACTGTTAAGTCACACTTGACTAAGATTAGTTATGGCTAGCTTAGGCACTTCATAGACAGGTCCTAAACCTGCAACTGATCAGCTTGCTTAGTGACAACATGAGCTGCCTCGTTACAGCATTTACTGATATGAGAAAGATACAAAACGATCCTCATTTATCAGTTTCATTACATTCTGTACACTGACTGCAACATAAAAATTCTTATGTAATAAATCAGTCCTCTTACCAATACTTCGATAATCAGAGCAACTATAAACTGATTCCATCACCATTTACTCACCTGGGAGTCCCTATCATAATCTGCCCAACAATCATCTGCAGTACATGAATTTTTCAGTTCTTTGTTTCAGCCATAAAACATAGAAAAAAAAAGAAAAGTAGGGAGGAAAGAACATGGTAAAATATATCAAGGGATTACCTATGTTGATATAGTCATAATCAAGCTTTGCAAAGCCGCTGTCCACCATGGCATCAGCTGGACAGACAAACACTGATTTTTTTTTCTCAACAATTTTGTTGTACAGCTGCAATTGATTTTGAGGCAGTCATTACCTGTTTGTCGAATTATCTCTTCGTTTATTTTGCAGCGAAAGTGGTTCCAACTATTCCACCTGAATTTTCAATAGTCTGTTAAGAAATACACTAGTTCGGAAAAAGAAAATTTCAGAACTTTTATGTTCACAGTGGTGTCATGGTACGCTTGGAGCGAAAGCTCACGTTTTGTAGTCCAGTGATGAGACTACTACTCCCTTACTAAATTGTTGTAAATTGTTACCGTTACTAACTTCTTATTATGTTTGATCATTTGTCTTATTCAAAAAAGGTTTTAAAAATATTATATGTTATGTTAGAATATGTTTTATCTCTAAAGAAACTTGAAATGTAGCATATAACCTTTTATATTTGAAGAATTTTTTTAATAAGACGAAAGGTCAAACATCACAGAAAAAATCAATGGCAACAACAATTTAGTAAAGGAAGGATTATATTGCAGTGCACCAGACACAAGATTTGTTAAACCTATGAAAGTTACGTCTCAGAATGGGGCTATAAAAACCATTCATCCTGTTCGTGGGCATACAGTTTGGCACTCGTTTTGTAACGGTACACATGCAAATCAGAGTTCAATCATTTGAATGAAAAGTCAGTAAAGAAAACAAAGAACGCGGCATGAAAAACACCAAATCATCCCCGAGCGGAACAGAAAACCGAGGAATAGCATAAACGCTAGAAGATCGGTTACCCCGTCTGGGGTGTCCGGCCAAGGCCATTCTCTAGGGCGGGCTCTCCTCACCCCAGCCGCCAGCGATAAGAATTTGGTTGCTCCACATGCTCATACAAAGTTCCATTTATTCATTAATTTGTATAAATAAAGTCCTTGTGTTATTAATGTATAGCTTAAATTGTTGACGAGTAAATATCGTAATCCTACCTCCGTCCATATTGTAAGCATTTTTGGGTTTGGTTTAAAAACATAATTCATTAATTTAACAAAATTCATAACTTCACTAGAAGCTGCTGATTATCTGTTGAAGCAATGTTTTTCTTTATCTCTGTTGAAGCAATGTTGAAGTCAGGTAACCACATGAATAAAGGGGGTAGCGGAGCATTGTAACTCAAAATGCCAAAACACGGGAAAGAGGTTACAATGTTGATCTTGAAGGGTTGTTAATAGTGTTTATTGGCATGCATGAGTTGAGGAGGTGATATTTCAAATGTTCTTATTTCTTTTTGGAAGGAAGACGTTTCAAATGTTCTTGGATGCCCATCTGGAAAAAAGAGAAGGCTCTTGATGTCTTGCATTTATACTACATACATACTCCTTCGCATGAGCATCTTTTGGAGTTCAAATCTTACTTTGGCTCTTTAGAAACACAATTCATTATTCATGTAGTTTGGTTCATGGCCATTCAATTCAAATCTTACTTTGGCTCTTTAGAAACTCTTGGATCCAACTGATCAAGTTACATCCACAAATTTTTGTGGCCCTAATTAATGCAGATACCATGAATGTGAAATGTAAAAAATGGAAGTTATGTAAGTCTGATCAAGTCTGACCAGGTCAATATTTCAATACCATACTTTCGCAATATAAGGGCGTGCTTGGTAAAACTTATGTTTGTGTAGCTTGTTCCTTATATTTCAACTTATCTATCAAAATTGCTTGTGTAGCTTTTGTTGTATAAGCAGTCAAACTATTTGACAAATCAGCTTATCAAATCTGCTTATGACTGTGAAATAAATACATAAGCTGGAAAAACAACGTTTTGATTGCTTTGCCTCTCTAGTACAAAAGGAAAAGCTACTTATAGGGTGTTTGGTAATAAGTTTCTTTTGACTTCAACACATTTGGTACATCTTATAGCTTATGGTAGCATAAGCGGCATCGTATACATCAAACATATCCTAAGGCTTGCTGTAATATAAGACTTGAGTAATATCATCTTCTTTTGTGGAGAATGAGAAACCGTTGGCGGAGCCAGCTCTTTTCTGAAGAACCGAAAGCTGAAGCAGCTCCGATGGATGCCCACCCATAGTCCCAATTCTAGAGAAATAAATGCAACCAAATTAGTGGTTCTGTTTGGATCCATGGGTTAGAGTTAGATTGGGTTAGTTTTGTCAACTATAACCCTCAATCCTCCAAACAGGATGGGTTAGATTGGGTTAGATGCATCTAACCCACCCAAAAAATCTATCCCCTCCAAGAGGTGATTATTGGGGTTAGTTCTGTAGGGGCCAGACACACTTGATCCTGCACACTAAAGTGAGGCTAATATTAAAATATTTATGGTGTATGTTTGCGTAAAACATTGTATGAAACGCAAATTAAATTTATCGTGTTCTAGATGTTTGGATCAAAAGTTGATTTGTTTTACTCATATGTGAGGAGGCCACACAAGAGCTAGCCATACAAAATCTGGTTGTAAAGGAGTCAAAAGTAGCTTTTTTGTCAATCTAACCCTACCATCCAAACACATAAAGAGTTAGAGTTAGTTTAAGGGTTAGAGTTGGATAGAAACCAACTCTAACCTTTAACCGAGTTAGATTCTCCAAACAGGACCAGTATCTCTAATACAAACTCTACTGATTCGTTTGGAAACGTTGTTATGTATTCGTTCCGGAGCCCGATATATGTAATGATAAACACATCCAACTGTAATTTGAGCTCATATGTAAGTTGTATTTGTAAACGATCGCTTGATAGTAGAATTGAGAAATGGTTCCCTTTTTAGTCCCTTTGGTTGAGCTTTTAGCTGTGGCTTTTTTCTTCTAAATACCAAAAGCCAACCAAAGCGGTAGCTTTCTCTCATGTGCTTTGAAGCAAAGCAGTTTTTCTGTAGTTCATTTCTCCCTTTCTCACAGCACCTCTCTCCATGCTTTCTCTGGTCGTGGCTTTCAACTTTTCACCAAAATTATCCACTTCTACTTGTTATGAAGAGTATAGGTTCGTTCTTTCTTCTATTTTTTCCGTCACATGGACAAAGATCGAGCTGGAGCCGAGTTCCCACACTCCTTTGCATCAAGCCGGCGGCCCAATACCCCACATCTGGTCGGCGGCCCAACACCCCTCCTGTCCTCTCCCCTTGAAGGCTTGTGGCTCCCTCGCCAGCAACCATCACTAAATCCTCCCATCGAGAGATAGTCATGTCGCCGCTGCTCCTGGCACCGCCGGGCGAGTGTGAGCATCGTCACCGGCACCGGCGGTCACAGGATAGCGTGAGCGCCGCCGCCATGTATACGGCCGCGAGCCGCGCTTTGCCGCCGATCCCTCCCTGCGCGCCCTCCTCCGTCGCTCTGATGGTCAGGCGCGAGCTCCTCCATCCTCTGCATGAACTCAACCCACCATGGCTGGGGTTTGATTCCCCCACATCCCAGTCATTATTTCTCCTCCTCCCTGTGCGGATTTCATCTTCCATAGGACGTTCATGGTGATCGGAGGAGAGGACGTTCATGATTTGATTCTCGACGGCAGTCGCAGCGGCGACAAGCTCACGACGGTAGGTAGGCTCGTGCGCGACAGCATGCACACGGGCAGTAGGCCCGCGGCGGCGGTAAGGGATGAGCAGCAGGGTCCACTCGTCAATGAGAGAAAGTGAAGAGTGTTCTAGATGACATGTGGGAATCACTCACTAGCTTTTTCTAAAGGTTAGAGTCCCTCACCAAACGGCTTTTGACTTTCCTACAACACGGACACCACAACTGGCTTTTTCGCAGCCCACAGCTCACAACTACTTTTTCAAAAGTCACAACTCAACCAAAGACACCCTGAGAATGAAGCATTGAAATGTGATAATCACAAGTATTTTGACAAAAGTTTACAAGGTTAGAATCACAAGTATTATGAAATGGAGGGAGTATTTTGTTATGAGGTGACCCCAGCCACCGTTAAATAACCATAATACATTTACTTTATTATTGCATAAGCATTAATCTTCAGGAGTTGAGTTTATTCAATAGTATAGAAAACAATAATGAGATTAGGATGGCTTTAGCATTGGGTTTGGGTTGCCTCTTTGAAAGTTGGTTTTAGCTAGAGGTGTATTGGAAATTGTTGTCGATGTTGTTACATGACAAAAAGGTCCATATGTACTCACTATAATTTGGGAGCCTAAAATGAAAAATCCTCTTTCGTTTTTTTTGTTAGTTTTTGGGTGCAATGGTAGTAAAAAATCCTCATCGTATTCTGCTGTTGGACAAGTTTATCGATGCTATTTTCCATGTGACCATGTATATAAATGTAGACTCCCGTATGCCATACGAATGCATCTTGCCACTTTGTTGAGGATATACTTCCACACATACGTATGTAATGTTACAACATTTGCTACAAGGGGAAGAGAAATTTGTACAATATATGTGACCAAGTTGCACCCACCGCACAAATTGTGATACTTGTGATGTAATTTACTCTTATATTAAATTTTGCTGTTATAAAATAATCATAAGAATTGATGTCTCTATATAAAACATATATGTTTGTTAAATTCTTTTTAGAATTAGGAATATACCTCTACATCGATAAATGCACATAGCAATTGTTCTTTAGATAAATGGTACAAATAAGGCATTGCGTTCCACTATACGTAATTAATAACATGGCAATATAACGTATGAAAACTAACTTTGTGTAGAAACTATGCAAACTCCAATCACAATCGCTGGATCTTTAGTCGATGGTCAGATTGAGAGGTGAGAAATTTTATCACTTAAACCCTCCCACCATTAGTTTTGTTAATGTCAATTCTCCCAAAACCCCCTCCAGACGCCACAGGTGGGACGGAGTCACGCCTCCGTTTTCTCGATTCGCCAGGACGCCGCCATCGACAGTTCGACCTCGCGCCAGGATCGGAATTGGACGCCGGTGCCGCCGCCTGGAACAGCCTCCTTGCGTCTGCAATTGGACGTCGCCCCGTCTCCACTCTCTGCACCCGCAGCGATTGTCAAGTGCCCAACATTTCAGTAGGGTTCGGGCGATCCATGGCAGCGACGGTGTCGTGGCGAACTGCGATCCATGGCGACGGCTGCTCGGCGAGCTCGCTCGGCTCCGACGGCCGCTTGGGAACTTGGCAATTTGCTGCGGGAGCAGGATGGAGACCTTGCAGCGTCCAATTGTGGGCGCGAGGAGGCTGTCCCAGGCGGTGACACCGGCGTCCAAGCACGAGGAGGTCGAACTGTCAATGGTGGTGTCCTGGCAAATCGAGAAAAAGGAGGCGTGATCTCTCCGTCCCACCTGTGGCATTTGGAGGGGGTTTTGGAGAAAATTGGAATTAACAAAGCTAATGGTGGGAGGGTTTAAGTGATAAAATTTCTCACCTCTTAATCTGACTATCGACTGAGGATCCAGCGATTGTGATTGGAGTTTGCATAGTTTACACACGAAGTTAGTTTCTATAGGATATGTTGCCTAATAGCATGCTTTGTCCGTATTATAAGGATTAGTAAAAATGTCTTTACTTCGTTACTGGCGTGTCTCCAACTCTCTTTTTGGATAAGGACTAGTCAGATGTCCGTGCTTCGTCATGGAAAAAAACAATCAAAATAAAGGTTTTGTGTGTAAAACAATTTTTTATCTGAACTTCATATGAATTGTTTTTTCAGGTTTCAAATATTTTGTTGTCTCTATCAACAAAAAATATTCTGTTTTCTGATTACACACAAGTGTCCTTGGAGTTACAGTGTGTCCTTGGAGTTGCGCTTGCAGAACACATGTAGCAAATTCAGGTTTCAAATATTTTGTTTTCTCTATCAACAAAAGGCTGCCTGAACCACTGTAGCAATCAATCTGAGTCGTCTGATCGTCTCCTCTCTATTCTCCTGATCTCCTTCCCTCTCTCCCTCTCCTGCATTACGGGGTCCAATCTCCCATAGATCTGTCCACCCCAAGCAACAAAAGATGCTATCACCGACGAGTAAATATGGATCCTCGCTGGTATCTTGTTTCCATGTGTACCACTCTTCACATAGATTAAGCTCTCCAGTGCTTCACATGTTCCATGAGTACTACTCTTCGCATTGATTAACTCCGGTGCTCCAGATTTTTAGCTCGCCCTTTGCGTGCTTTATCGCCGCCGGTCACCGTCTTTGTTCCGGATCCAGCCGGTCGAGATGATGATTGGAGGCATGAAGGTCCTCTCGAGCTTGCGTCCTGCAGCAGCCATCACCACTGTGCCTCCTTGACTTCTTCATTCGCTATCATTGTCCCTTGACAGCAAATCCCCATCCGCTTCCACGGCCACCATTTTGCTCTGAGGTATGCGATTTCATGGTGATGAGGAAGAGGAGCAATTCGGCGGCGGGCGCCGGGGATGGGACGCGACAGCGTTGACCAGTGAGTCGAGACGCTCGACGCTGTGACGGCACAAAGCTGCTCTGTGATATCTTGTCTTGCCACCTGAGACTCCAAACGGAGCCGCGAGAGTGCTGGCGTCATAAATCCATCCAAGGCGCTGCTCCCGCCGGCCACGGACGGCACGAGCACAGTTTCGGCAGCCCACCACGGTGGCGATGGCGGGAAGAACAGTGGAATGGCAGAGTGTCTCCTACCTTTTGGAAGCTTCCGGCTCCATAAATACCGTCTTCCACATGATCGGAGTAGACAAATCGATCCAGAGACCACCAACGCGAATCAAACATGATCTGGTGCAGATTAAGGAGAAAGGATGGAGAGCTAGGGAAAAAGCAGATTTGGGGGCGAGCTTCTTTTTTTCCTCATCGATGGTGAAGGGAGATGAACGGAAGGAGAAAGCAGAGCGCAGTTGTCATGTGTTTGGGGCCTTCCGAAGACAGAGGAGGTCGAACGACCACCGCCAACGCAAGCCACCAAGTCGTATTTTTATGGATAGTAACGATAGTAAAGATAGTAAAGATTCTAACCTTAAAGAGAAGCATGGGTTATGTATTATGTCTATTATTTTTTAAAATAAAATATTAGCATCTGCTTACGTACACTTGATTATGTTCAGTGTCTTGTGAAAATATCGACTATTTTTTTATTATTATTCTTTCTTCCTCATTTTATCGCATTTGCATTGAATTAATCTAGGTCAATCCTAATTGACTTGATATTTTTTTTGACAAAGTTGGATTTGGAAGCAAATTAGACCCACTTCAAGAGAATTTGGCTTTTTTCCTCGATCCAGGTGAGAATGTTATTGAGCGGTAGAGATAGTTTTCCCCGACTTGTCATCCTCATCCGCGTCGGAGCCGCCGTCGAGCTCGTATATGTCTTCTCATGGCGGTGAGGCGCTCCCTAGTGTTTCTCTCACTATTCCCACAATAGATTCATTCCCATGGTGGTCCTCCCTGGTGTTTTCCTCATCGGAGCTCGCTCTCGATCTTCGGCGCACGATGGCGCCCTGGTGGGGCGCCCATCCGAGGAGACATCGGCTGAGTTATTAACTCGATCATGGTCCATTATGGCAGTATGACTCATTGTATCGGATCGATAACTACATGGAGGGAGATATCGACTGTCCGATTAGATTACGGATCGGATCGGGACATCGTATGGCCGATTACGGATCGAATCAAATTACGGATCGTATCGTACATCGGTAACTTACATAGAGACGAACACCAAATAAAAAGTAGAAGACAAAGGAAGAAATAATAAGAAGTAGAGATTAGAATTAAAACTGTTCCTCAACAATTCATAGTGTCAAACAATGATGCAAGTAAACCAAAGAAATAGAATCAAGCAAGGCTCCATGCCTTGTTTCACTCCACCGACGAAGTATTTGCTCGATACAATTTCCACCCGGTCGGTCGACGGCTGTTTCATGGGACTTGATAATTTGCGGCCAAACCGGAAAGAAAGTTACGACCGACCGCAACCCTCGCCCTGTCGCCTCCGCTCACGACTCGGCATCTTGACCGACGCTAGAGCCACCTACCCTAGGCCCCTCCCCCGCCCTCCACCACCTCCCGCGGCGGCGGCGCCTCGCCGCTCGCACATCGCCACCGTCCACCATGTTGCCGCCGTTACCTTACCTCACACTACTAATTAGTTGGGTGTCCTCGCCCCGCCCGGCGCCCTCCTACCGCCGCCACGCCACCCTACCGGACCACGGCCCGCTGCCGGTCGGCCGCAACCCATGAGCTCCTCCATGTCGGAGGAGAAGGAAGAAGAAACCTAACACTAAGGGTCTGTTTGTTTCCTCTAGTGTTAAAGTTTTAGCTCCTAAAACTTTAGCCCTGCTAAAGTTTAGCACTAAAACTTTAGCACCGAGGTGTTCGTTTCTAGTGCTAAAGTTTAGCAGCCCCTTTAAAAAATGACTCTACTATCCCTAATTATTACAGTCCATGCAATCCATGCATTTCATGCATACTACTCCTCCGTCCCGGAATATTTAGCATTTTAGGTTCATCCATTTTTTCCAAAATATATGGCATTCTCACTTCCCGAGACACCTTTCTCTTTTCCCAATACATCTCTATCTCTATCTCTATCTCTTTCATTCTCGTTTTCTACGCACCTACTTTATTCCTCTATCTTAATCTCCGTGTCTAGAGCTAAAATGGCAAACATATTGGGACGGAAGGAGTACTACACATCCATACACTACTCAAATAATTTCAGCCAACAGTTCAAATAATTTCCGACCGCGGCCAACACCAAGCAAATCGACGCGACGACGCGGATCGAGCGAATCGAGACCGGCGGCGGATCGAGCGAGCGGCGACACGGATCAACGCAGCTGGATCGATGCGAGCTGGGAAGGAAGCGAGCCCGCGGCGGCCGGGCAAAGCGAGCGAGCGGCGGCGCAAATCGACGCAGCTCGGATGCGGAGCGAAAACACCCAACGGCGGCGCAGATCGAGGCGGCTCCGGCGCGGATCGAGACGACTCGAGGCGTGGATCGAGGCAGCGGCGACGCAAATGGAACGGGCGAGCTCGGTCCGGCCGAAGCGACCGAGCGGGGGCGCTGCGAGGGTCACGCGTGTGGTGCAAGGTGGGAACGGTAGGGGTAGGGGGTGTCCAAGTGATGGGCACGGGGACTTTAGCCCATTTTAACACCAAGTTTGGTGCTAAAATTTTAACCTCCTTTTAGCACTTGAAGCTAAAATTTAGCATATTTTAGCACACCTGTTCGTTGCCTAGGTGCTAAAGTTTAGTCCATTAACACATTTTAGACCTTTAGCAAAAGAAAACGAACAGGCCCTAACCCAACCCTTAACCTCGACATTTGGCCTGATCGCCGGGAGGAGGAGAAGGGCGTGGTTGGTAGGAGTAAGAAGAGGCCGCAACCTTCCTCGGGCGCCGAGGGCACATAAGGAATTCCGCTGTTTCATACCCGCGCTAATAAAATCTGGTTCAAGTCCGTCAGTTTACCTTTTTGCCCTTATTTCTTTTTTTCCCTTTCCCGGAATCGAAGCGCGACACTAGCAGCGCAGCTAGCAGCTCACCCTCGAGCCTCAGCCTCCACCAAATCTCACCGGATTCTGCCGTCTCCCCGCACGATTCCACCGCCACGTGAGCGCGCCGAGGGCCCTGCACAACCACGGGCAGCGGCCTCGGCCGGGCAGCTCCGGCTGTGGCACGGCGGCAGGTCAGGAGCTGACCCCGCTGTTTCTTGCGCGGATTTCAGGTCTCGCCGGCGCCGGCGCGCAGCTCGCCCCCTGCGGTGATTGGCTCCGCCGTCCTCCATGCAGCAGTTCAACAGGCCCCCGGACAGCAGCGGTGAGTACGGGCGCGAGCTCAGCTCCGCCTCCTGGTCCTAGCTAGGGTTTGGTGCCCTAGGGTTTTGCTTGCTTGAGCTGCTTACTTGCGGCTTTGGATTGCTCGGAGACGAGGCTGGGGGACTGAAAGACCGTGTCTTTGGGTGATTATGTGGATTTGGGGTGCTATGATTTGAGATTGCAGGGCTCCGGGGTAATTGCGGTGAATTCAGTTCGGGCTAACGAATTCTGTGCGTTTGAGTGGTAGGAAACTTGTTCATATTGTCGATTGGTTGACTGAATTCGATGGTTTTTATGACCATTCTTGTGGTCTTGATTGGAGATAAAAATCACATTGAATTAGTGTCAGGGTGAAAATTTTGGTGTTGGAGCTCCTGTGAAATAGGCAGGGATTTTCTAATGAAAATCTGCTCTTATTATTTGTGGCAAAACATACTTTGTGGACCTTATTAACTTGTGATAGTTTTCAATTCCAGTTTCTTTCAAATTATGTTTCTGGAGAGTATCTTCATGTTCAATGAATTATTTGGTCTGTTGAATGTTCTCTTATATTTCAATTAGCTTAGTGATGCTGTGTAGCACATTAAATTTGATTTGGCAAGCACCTGAAATTACCAATCTTGCAACACATGGTGTCTGTCCCTGATGTTGCCATTTGCTCTAAATTGTAGGATTTTGTTTGGCATTCGTTCTGCTATGCTTTTATTTTATCTTAGGGGGTGTTGGGATACCCCCACTAAAAGGCACTAAAGCCCTTTAGCCACTAAACCTTAGTGCCTTGGCTTCCGAACAGGGCACTAAAGTTTAGTGCTAAAGGTCTTTAGTGGCCTCAAAACTTTAGTGCCTCAAGAGGCACTAAAAGATACTAAAAGTGTCTCAAATCATGAATGTAAATAGTTTATTAAGGATGTAAATATTTTATTTAAGAAATAGTGTATCAAAGGCTTTGTTGTTGTATCTAGTGTAAAAGAATTTAAGGATCCTGGCGAGAAATCCAAATGGATTTTTGGCATTGATAGCAATCTTGGGGCTGTTCGTTTCCTTTAGCATGCTAAAGTTTTGAGGCTAAAGTTTAGTGTCTCTTTTGGGGCTAAAGTTTAGCCCCTCTTTTGCCCCACCTTTTAGCCTCAAGGGCTAAACTTTAGCCCCTTCTAGCCCACATGTTCGTTTTCTTGAGGCTAAACTTTAGCCCTTTAGCCCCTTTAGCTTCTTTAGCCCCATGAAACGAACAGCCCCAAAGATGATGCAGTAGTTCACTTTCTAAGTGGATTTCGGCATTGATAGCAATGTATTAATTTTGCCCTGTGATAGTAGTGAATCTCATTTTTTTATATTGTACTAGATGTCGGCAATTCCTTCGGTCTGTTGAAACTGTACTGAATATCTGTTTCTCGGAACTGTGATATGGTTTGGATGCGGAGTTTGTAATACAGTATAACACATGCATTGCATAACTCTTGGAAGTTGTGTACCTCATCAATTTTCCTTGCATCAAAATTAGTTGTTTGGCTGTCTCCCCCACCCAACCACAACAACAACAACAACACACATTCACTTTTCTTCCTTATATTTGTTTATTGTTGTTGTGTTTTGGCTCTTGTGGGTTTCATCTGTTGCCTACCTCAAACTTGCTTGGGACTAAAAGGCTTTGTTGTTATTGTTGTTATGGGGATGCATATTCTTTTATAGTTTGCCTTAAGGTGCAAATTTATTCTGCAGTTCTATGTTTTGTTATTTCTTATTAGTTATGGATTAGTTTCCCTAATTTTTATAATAGTTAGTATTAACCATTCTATTTAGTAACTAATGATACATGCTTGCTATGAACTATATCCATCACAATTTTTGTAATAATGGAAGTTACAAGAACACACTGAATGTAAGCAATTTATATTACTGTGACAGGGTTAGCTCTGTTTTAAAGCTGATATAATGAGGAAACCGTTGGTTCCTTGATTTTATGTTTATTGCAGATACTGATGATGATCTTCCACCCACATATCCGAATAGTAGAGGTGTGAGGGGTGGTGGACGTGGCAGTGGTAATGGAAGATCTGCTGTCGCTGCCAATTCGTATCCCAGGGAATCGACAGATATGGAAGCTCGAATTCGTCATCTTGAGCAAGAAGCATATTGTTCAGTTCTCCGTGCATTTAAAGCCCAATCTGACGCCATTACATGGGTTGAGACCATAAAACTGTTTCACAATTCATTTTTATCGGTGTTTCTAAAAAATGAACACTCATCGTGTATTCACGTTTACCTTTTCAGGAAAAGGAAGGTCTCATTACCGAACTTAGGAAGGAGCTAAGGGTATCTGACAAAGCACACAGGGAGCTACTAAACAGGGTCAACAATGATGATATTATCTGCAGCATAAGGTAGTGTATTTTTTGCCTTTTTGCGGCAATGTACAACTTTATCTCGTTCTTCATCAACCTTTTGTTCATCCTTCCTTCATCTTTAAGGGAATGGAGATCAACCGGTGGGCTTCAGCTAGCCTTGTCAAATAATCCTCAGCTACTACATGACCCTGTGCCCAGTCCTACCACCTCTGCTCGTAAGAGGCAAAAGACAGCTCAATCTATTCCTGCTTTACCTGCACCGCCTTCTGCTTTGCACTCACAGCAGCTAGCTACAACACCACAACCATCCTCTTCAGCAGCTAGAAAAGGAGTGCCTCCAGGCCCTAAAGTCAAAAAGACAAAACCAGTGAGTGGATAATTTCACTGGCATTTTACTTTACCTTTGTTGGATAATTTTGTTGTATTTTTTTCATCGTATGTTTTCTGATAAATGTTCATGATTTTCCTGTGCCAGAAGGTACCAGGTGTCTCCGCATCCAAGTCCATGCCGCCTTCAGCAGGAACTAGTGGAAGAGGACCACATATGAACAGAAATTTTCCTGGCGGTCCTCCGGAAAATTCTCAACAACAGAGTGTCAACCCATTAATTGGTCGTAAAGTGATGAGTCGGTGGCCTGAAGATAATAGTTTCTATGAAGCAGTTATATCTGATTATAAGGCAGAAACGGTGTGTTTTATCTCAAGATCACAATTGCTATTGGTTAAAGCCTCCAGCCTTTTCTTACAGGTTTCATTGCAGGATCTTTATGCGCTGGTTTATGACATGAATACAGCAAACGAGACCTGGGAGTGGGTTAATCTTAAAGAGGTACATGGTTATTTTCTAATGTGTATAGTTCCTATTTTCCTTATTTCTTTTTGATATGATAATGTTAATAGGATGAGAAATATGTGATTGAGATACTTGGTTTGTCAGCAGTGACATTCAGAGTATAAGTTACTGTAAACATATTGTTGTTTGATGCGTTCTCTAGAGTATAATGATTGATTAGACTGTTAGGATTTGGCAGCCTTGTATTTCTTGTCTAGAAATTTAATTTGGTGAGTGGCAAAGCTGGCAAAGTTTTTGTTCACTCATATTTGCCTTGATATGGTCTGTGATTAGGTCGCAGCTATTGTTTTGCTTAGGTTTCATCTGTACACTTAGCTTGACAAAATGAATAATTCAAGACATTTGATTCTCCGCCCAATTTTGTAAGATTAAGCATATAAGTATAATTCAATGTTGCTAGAAAACATGTGGATCAGGCTCACTGTTCCCAGTTTGTCTCGAGAGAGGAGTCTTTGTGTTCAAGATGTATTGCTGAAAATTTTGTTCTTATTTTTATCTTGATGCAGATGGGACCTGAAGACATAAGATGGCAAGATGATGACTCTGGTATAGATCCAATGGCATTTCTGCGAACCCGAGGTCCAGGTATCGGGGGTAGGAAGCCAACTGGCCGTGGCGGGCCCATGTCAGGTCCAGGAAGAGGAAGAGGATTCCAAAAGAATGTATCCAAGAAAGATTTCCCATCTCCCCAAAATGGTGTTGGGAAGAGGAGTTCTGATGACATTGATATCCTTCATACAGAGAGCCTCATAAACGAGGTTATTGTTAATTCCCTCAGTAATCATTATTATGAGGAACTTGTATCGACTGCAGGCCTTGTGCACACATTTTCACTAATTCTGCTCCCCTGCTTATGTAGGTGGAGAAAGTTTTTAGTGTTAGCAATCCTGATCCATTGGAAGTGGAGAAGGCAAAGAAAGCCCTTAAGGTATATTCGACGTACCCTTATCTTTTGGGTATCAGTAAGCTTTTGTTTTCTCTTAACAGTCAATGCCTGCAGGAGCAAGAACAATCGCTGATTGATGCGATAGCAAGACTTGCTGAGGCATCGGATGGTGAAAGTGGTAAATACTAATCCATTTTGTTTCTGAAATATAAACATTTGTAATTTTTTTTCCTTGGAAACATTCATACAATGAGCACCATTTAGTCCTGGGAAATTTGTTCCTGAATATTTCCACTTTAGGAAACAATATAACCATGGAATTTATTCCTGAATATTTCCAATCTAGGATAGTTCGTCTCACCCAATGGAAGCTGTTTCAGATGCTGGATGTACACCATTGTCCATTTACAAATTGTACATTCTTTTGAGAACTTTATTTAGCTATAACAAAATTGTGCTGTCCACCAAAGTATCTAAGCCTGGGACTGTCATGATAAGCACCATATGGCCAAACCACCAAATTATTCTCAAGCCCTAGCTTTTGTCCCACCAAATATTTGACAGTCTCTTGTTGGGAACAGATGGCTACAACCGCGGTCGAAGGATTGCGCCATATGCTCAAGCAAACTACAACGATTCCATGCCAATTGATGGTGACCAAGCTGATGCCATGTAAAACATTGCTCGAACAATACACAGGAAAACTGTGTTGTAAAATGCATCGCTAATATTTATTCCAGATTTAGATGGTGCTATAGGTTAAGTACCTTTTGTCTAGAGAATGCTCTAGGAGAACTGACGTTTAGCTGCTGACCATGTAAAGTTTTCAGATTTTGTGTCGAGGCTTTTCGTTACCCTTTTCTCACCTGTATCCACAGAAGGATTTTTGCTTTTTTGAGTGATGGTGCTTAAGCAGCAAGGTTATAAAAGACATAAAAAGGATCCGGAACATATATCTAGTTGGATTGTCACACATTTTGTCATTTTGAGGGTTGGCCAATTAGCTAAAACTTGTTTCGGGTTAATCAGTCCCCTAAAAAAATTCCACATAGTACCACATAAGGTCCATTTCAACTGGCACGAAAAAAAGCAGTTATAACAATTATCCCACTACTCATACTGCCCTAATAAAGAGGGATGCTTTGAATTTTGACTCGCCGCTCGTCAGTTCCCCAACGTTCCGGTTATAAAATGCGCGGACTACCTCCCCCACTCTCCCACTCCAAACACCCTCACGATTAGTTTGGCACGAGGGCCTCGCCATTGTGGAAGCTGTTTGAAATGTATGAAATGTAATTACAATGATGTAATGGTGAACAGTACTTTTCATTATTGAGATAGGGTTACATTTATAGGGGAAAGGCGCCTCCTCAAAGGGGTGCCTTCGTGGGGACGCGTCCGTACGGACGTGCCTCTACAACAGTGCGGAAGGTACACGACCTTTCAGGAAAAGGTGTGTCCCTTGTTGCTACAGTGATCAACGGATCACTTTATCTTCTAACACTCCCCTTGATCGGTTGATCCTCAATGTACTCCTTTCTTCATGAGTCGGCTTCTCCAAAAACCCCGTGGGAAAAAATGGGAAGATATTTTCTTGATATAATATGTTGTGCAAAACTCCTTAAAACCTTTATAGGAAAATAAGGAGAAAACATCCAACATATAAATGTCTCTTATTATCACTCGTATATAAAAACCCTTATGGGAAAAATCCAGTGATATTACATATAGCTTGTAAATGCATTGCCTCGTTAAAAACCTAGTATGAGAAAATTCTTCGAATAAAACTCATACCGGGAAAAGAGTGCAATGTGATACTCGTTATAGGTTACATAGTTCGTAGGGATTCTCCCCTGATTTTTGCAAATTTCTAAGTCTTCTCATACCAATGCCATGCACACATTTTTCAAATGATGAGGTTGGTAGTGACTTAGTAAATAAATCTGCGAGGTTATCACAAGATTTTATTTGCAAAATGTTTATCTCACCGCTTTCTTGAAGCTCATGAGGATAAAACAATTTTGGTGCAATATGTTTTGTCCTATTGCTCTTTATGTAACCTGTTTGCATTTGTGCAATACAAGCCGCATTATCTTCATAGATAATGGTTGGTGATCCAATTGGACCAACCCCACATGATTGTTGTATGTGGTTTATCACTCTACGAAGCCATACACATTCACGTGATGCTTCGTATAATGCAATGATTTCGAGTGATTGGTAGATGTGGCTATTAGAGTCTGTTTCGAAGACTTCCATGAAATAGCCGTTCCACCATGTAAGAACACGTAGCCTGTTTGTGATCCGGCGTTATGGGGATCCGAAAGATAGCCAGCATCGGTGTACCCAATTAGGTTGAAGTCTTGGTTCTTTCGAAGAAAAGACCAAGATCTTTAGTGCCAGCGAGATATCTCAAGATATTTTTCACTCCCGCCCAATGTCTTTGGGTCGGTGCAGCGCTATGTCTAGCTAGTAGGTTCACTGCAAATGCAATATCAGGCCTTGTGCTATTTGCAAGATACATAAGCGCTCCAATGGCACTAAGATACGGGACTTCAGGTCCTAATATCTTTTCTCGCTTCTTCTTTTGGTCGGAACGGATCTTTATCGAGCTCTAAAGCTCTAACGACCATAGGGGTTTTAGCAGGGTATGCTTTATCCATATTGAACTTCTCCAATATTTTCCGGGTATAGGCAGACTGGTGTACTAAAATTCCTGTGGGAAGATGCTCAAGTTGTAAACCTAAGCAGAATTTGGTTTGACCCAAATCCTTCATTTCAAATTCCGTCGTCAAATGATTGCGTGCTTCTTTAATATCCTCTCGTATGACCAATGATATTTAAATCATCAACATACACCGATATAATACAAAATCCTGTAGAGGACTTTTTAATAAACACACATGGGCAATCATTATTATTAGAGTAACCTTTTTGTAAAAGATACTCTTTTAGTCGGTTGTACCACATACGTCCCGACTGTTTTAAGCCATACAGAGACTTATTTAGCTTCACACAATACATGTTGCGATTTGCGTGCTCATTCGGTACAGGAACTCCATCAAGAATCCTCATGTATATGTCCGAATCTAGTGATCCATAAAGATATGTTGTCACGACGTCCATCAACTGCATAGATAGACGATTTTGAACTGCCAATGATATCGGATATCGGAATGTTATTCCACTCATAACTCGGAGAATATGTCTCATTGTAATCAACACCGGTCTCTGCGTAAACCCTTGTGCAACTAGCCTTGCTTTGTATCTCACCACCTCGTTGTTTTCATTCCGTTTCCGAACAAAAACCCACTTGAATCCCACAGGGAAGACTCTCGGAGGTGTAGGAATTGCTGAGGTAAAAACCTCTCTTTTCCTTAACGAGGCTAGCTCGGCTTCAATTGCTTTTTTCCATTGATTCCAGTCCGAGCGTCTACGACACTCTGCCATGGTCTTAGGATCTGGATCATTCGGAAAATTTTCTGCAATTGTAGCCGAGAAGTAAGTGTCGACAATCGTAGTCGTACGATCATATGATTCTCCAGTGTTCTCATAATGAACGGAAATTTCTTGTACCCCATGTGACTCCTCATGATTTCCCAATATGAGTACGTCGGGGTCTTCCGATGTCCCGGCTTCGAAATAGTGTGCACATTTGAGCTGGGTTGTGGATCCATATGGACCACCGGGTGTATACTACCCTCATGGTGTCTCGTCAATCATAGGTTGATTTACATTTACAACTCGTGGAGGATTTTGTCTTCCGACGTTCGTTAGGCACATTGTCCTTCTTAGAATTCCTCTCTTTCCTTGGTCGCTTACTAGAAGCATCAACCTGCTTGGTGGCCGTACTTCTCCCCCTCTTTTCTTGAGATGAGAGTTGAATGGTTTTATTTGGTACCTCCACTCTTTCCGGCGCATTCCTAGCTGGGTTCAAGGATTTTGTGACACCTTTATAGTCGAGTAAATGCATCCGGTAGATTGTTTGCAATATATTGCAAATCAATTATCTTCCGAACTTGGAGTTCGATCTCTTGGGTACGTGGATCTGCATTTTGGATACTCTTTGCATCCCAATCAATTTCCCGGCATTCTGTGTGGTACTTAAAATCTCCCCTAATGCCGGAAAATGATCTTCATTGAATATACAATCAGCGTACCGGGCCGTGAATAGATCCCCGATCGGGGGTTCCAGGTATTTAATGATCGACGGAGATTTATATCCCACGTAGATCCCCAATTTCCTGTGTGGACCCATAGCAGTGCGCCGAGGTGGTGAGATCGGTACGTACACGTCGCAACCGAATTTTCGCAGATGAGAAATACTTGGAGCATTTCCACGTACCAACCGTAGTGGGGAAGTACTATGATATGCAGTTGGACGCAATTGTATCAAGTCCGCAGCGTGAAGTACCGCGTGACCCCAACATGATGTTGGTAAATTACAATTTTGCAACATTGGTCTCGCAATGAGTTTGATTCTCTTAATTAGAGATTCAGCCAAACCATTTTGTGTATGGACATAGGGGACTGAATGCTGAACTTCTATTCCTTGGGCCATACAATAATCATTGAAGGCTCGCGAAGAGAATTCTGCAAGCATTGTCAAGTCGGATTGATCGAATCCTTTGTTCAGGGAAATTTGCTCTCAATCTCAAGATTTGAGCCATAATCTTTGCAAATGCATGGTTTCGTGTGGACAAGAGACACACGTGAGACCATCTCGTAGATGCGTCTATCAAAACCATAAAATACCCGAATGGTCCAGACAATGGTTGTATCGGACCACATATATCTCCTTGAATTCGTTCAAGAAAATTGAGTGGTTCTCTATGGATCTTAAGATGTGATGGTCTTAAAATCAATTTTCCCGTTGCACATGTCGTGCATATAAAATCCGAAGATTGCGGGAATTTAGCCTCATTTAAATCATGACCAACAGAATTGCTAATAATTTTCCTCATCATCCCGACACCAGGATGTCCAAGGCGATCATGCCATGTTTTGAATGCATCAACATTCTGGAAAATTACTTTATATGCAACATGTGGTACGGGTCTTATGTATGTATAGTACAGATCCAGACGGTAAGGAAGGAATTCTTTCCAATATGTCTTCGCCATATCCGTTTTCTTTTGTAATGAGAAGAAACTCCTCATTGTTATCTGCATAGGTCTTAACATGAAGGCCATTCTTACGGATATCTCTATAGCTTAGGAGGGTACGAGTAGAATCGGGATACAATAATGCATTCTCGATTGTTATCTGCGTACCCATAGGAAGTATGATAGTGGCCTTTCCGGTACCAACTATCTCGGCATCGCGGCCAGCGATTGTTAAAACATGTCCACTCTTTTTAGTAAGAGTCCGGAAATATTTTATTTCCCTAAGTATAGAGTTTGTGGTACAACTATCCACAAGGCACATTTCCTCCTCCATCGAATTGACTCCCGTAAAATCTATATAGATGAATTGTAAAAAAATTCTCATCGGATATATAGAATACATAATTTATTTATAAGTATTTTAGGTATCAAAGTGCTGATTCCTATTACATAAACTACAACTATGTAGCTATTACAATGTTTTATTGACTAATACATAGACATCTAATAATTGAGGAGATCATGGATCCTATTTTAAGTCTCCAAACACATCGTTGGAAACGAATTCAACGATCGTGTTCTCCGTGTCCATGTAGTCTTCGACGGGCAGTGGTGGCTCCGAGTGACTTGGTCCTTGAGAAAGAACAGCCGCACTCTCTTTTGCCGCGGATTCTTGATTGAAGTGGGCTTCAAATTTTGATCCTTCTGCTTTCTTTCCCGGGATTTCTGGTAGAGCTCAATCAAGTGCTTCGGGGTTTGACATTTCTTAGTGGCATGTTTGTATCCTCCACACTTTCCACAAGGGTATCGGCCACTCTTAGAATTGTCTCTCCCCTTAGCTTGTGCACTTGGCTTATTCTTTCTCTTTTTGTTGCCACGTTTCTTGGATTTACCTTTGAAGTTCTTAGAGTTGCTTGTAGAAGCATCGAACTTGTTCTTATTCCGAGCATTATTATGATGAACTTCGGGAAGAGGAGCACTACCAATCGGACGTTGGTGATGATTTTTCATCGTAAGCTCGTCATGCTTCTCGGCCTGAAGTAAATCATTGATAAGTTCAGGATAAGTCTCGGTAATTCCTTCCACGGTATTGGTGTTGTAAGATCCTATCGGAGGGAACCATAGTGATAAGAGTTTTCTCAATCTTTTCCGCCTCTGTAGGTTCTTTCTCACAAAACCGTAACTTGGCACATATTTTATGAACGGCATGATTGTAGTCCCCAATGGATTTGAAGTCCCGAAGACGAAGGTGAGACCACTCATGATTTGCCTCAGTGCAGTATGACTGCCTTCTGCCGTTCATATCTATTCTTAAGAGAAAGCCAAAGTGCACTAGGCTCTTCCTCCATCACATATTCAGCTTTAAGATCCGGGTGGAGGTGTAGCCTCATGATGTACAAGGCTGTGTACTTGTATTGCTCTTCCAATACCGCCGCTCTCTCGCTAGGAGGAGTGAGGGCGGTAAAGATCCCACGGGAAGCCAAGCTTATCTTGATGTCCGTCGCCCATGTTGGGTAGTTCCGGCCATCTTGAGCGAGTTCCTCGAACTCACGGACCATGATACCTACATAGGTAAACCATAGATTTAATTAAAAATCTTCATGGTATCATTGTAATAACTATGCAAAATTTTAATTTTGCATTGAATTTGTGAGATATAAAATCTCAATCGCAAATTCTTATTGTTGCAAGAGAAGTCTCTCTATTGCAAGCTAAGAAATTTAATTCTTAGCATTTTCATGTGTTGTAAAAATAATTGTGCCAATTAAATCTGACTGCTAGAAAATAAATTTCTATCACAAGTCATTTGTTTGTTTAGGTAGTGTTTACTAATGTCATGGGATGTCCCATTCAACATTGAAAATAAACACATCATGTTATGGGAAAATACACATACGTGACCCATTCAACATTGATAATTTTTTCAGTACATAGCTGAGAATAAATTATCTTAAACAAATTCCTGACACAATTATAGCAAGTACTGAATACTAAACTGACTATTACAACACTAATTAGAATCTAAATAAACTGTAATTCACAGAAAAAAAACAAAGTTCTCTATGAAAACAGTGGACTCTAGGCCTCAGCCACTTCAGGCCGAAGCTTCCTGGGCGGCGAACCCAGTTGACCTTTCGGTCTGTATAGCAGCAGTAGCATGGGAGCTGGCCCAGCCCATTTAGCCAGCAGGTGACGGCTTTTATAAATGGGTGCAGTTAGGTTTTGGAGAATCCAACACCCAGCCGCCGCAACTCAGCACCCTGCCGCAGCATGCACATCTCCCCTGTTGCTGCCGCTAGTTATTCTCCGCCATCAGTTCTTCCCTCGATTTCCACCACCACCGCCGCCTCCCCCGTCCAGATCCGGCAGCCTCCGCCGCCGGTGATTTTAGTTGCGGTGCGGAGGCCCGTCCTCGTCCGAGGACAGAACATCGCTGGGAGCAACACCGTTGCAGTACGGCGAGCTTGTGGCCGTCGACGTCCATGCGCCGGCCTCACGTCCGGGCGGCGCGCCGGTGCTCCGGCGAGGTGGCCGTGTCGTTGAAGAAGGCGGCCTCCGTTGGGGGCGTGCGGCAGTGGTCCGGCCGCCGGCGATGGGCTCGCAGGTGGCCCGGTTATGACCTCGAAACCCGGCGCGCTCGATGACGACGAGGATGGTACCGAGCGCGGAGCCATCCGCTCACTCGGCCGTCCTCTCCCCCCAACGCGCATCCGTGCGCCTCGTCGGGATGGAGCCGGTGAAGGTGGCGGCGATGGAGTTGGAGTCATGGAGATGATGGGCGAGTAGGTCTCCGGTGCGTTCTCCTCCGACGGCTCTTCTTCTTCTTCCTCTCGCTTCCACTTCTACCGACGGTTCCATTTCTTGTCTCGGTTCGGACCGAGAAGGACATGGACCGAATCCTTGTATTGCACATCCTCGCGTCGGACGGGACGGCGACCATGGTGCGGTGAAGTTTGGTGGGTCACCGGATCCGGCGGCCCCGGAGGTTGAAGGAGCGGTCGCGACCTCCATGGCCGCGGTCGTGAACGACCTCACGGCGGCGGAGGTAGTTGCCATGGCCGGTGCCCCAAACATCAATCGGGGTTCCTCTGTCGGCGTTGGCGTCGGGAGACGGGCGTTTGGCGGCGCATCCGAGAGGACACCAAGGGCGTCCGAGGAATGCTGCTTGGTCCGGCGGCATTACCGTTGTTGCCGGGGTGGAAGATCCGGCGGTTGCAGATACTTGGGCCGGCGCCCATGTTGCCATGAGTGCGGCGTTCACGCCCGGGTGGCGGTTGTGGATGCCCCATCCACTTGGCCGCCCGAAGATGCGACGGTCTCTCCGACCGGCGTGGTGGCGGCGACCGAAGCACGGCGGCGGCCATGGAAGAAAGGCTGCCTGAAGCGGTTGCGGAAGTGGAGTCCACGGCGACCACGGCACGGACGGCGGCCACGGTGGTTCCGGCGGCGTGGTTGCGGGCGTGCAGGAGGAAGACCGCCGGAGCGATGGTGAGTGCCGAGATCGGCATGTTTTCGCTCACCTCTAGATGTGAAAATCTCCACTGTTCTCGGCGACTCCGGCGAGATTAGGGCTTAGTGGTTAAAGCGTGCCGATGACGTGTTTGAAATGTAATTACAATGATGTAATGGTGAACAGTACTTTTCATTACCGAGATAGGGTTACATTTATAGGGGGAAAGGCGCCTCCTCAAAGGGGTGCCTCTCGTGGGACGCGTCCGTACGGACGTGCCTCTACAACAATGCGGAAGGTACACGACCTTTCGGAAAAGGTGTGTCCCTTGTTGCTACGATGATCAACGGATCACTTTATCTTCTAACGAAGCAACCGCTCCTCTCGTCCTCCCTCTCGTTCCCCATTCCCCTTCGACTTCTCGCCGTCGGCCCGTGGTTGCCGCTCGCAGACTCCCGAACCCGAGTCTCCGCACTTGTTAGTTCTCGATCAATTCCATGAATCGATAGTTGGTTCGTTAGTTAGTTCGATCTGCTGCTGTTCTAATCTTTTACAATCCCTTCGAATAGTAGTGCGATCCCTGTGTGATAGTTGATACGGAATTGATCGAATGCGTGAATCGACAACACCTTTTTCCCGGCGAAGTCCGATTCAACCGCTAGTCGTTGTAGTCGTTGGTTTCTTTTCTTTTCTTCCTTGCGAGACGAGGGTGTAGTCATCTCGATGGTTACATTGCACACTTTAGCGATTTTGATTTCACCAAGTGCCGACGGCACAAAGCATTGTCTTCGATTCGGTATATGCTGAAATAACCGGCCTTCTTTTTCTCGCAAGATTTTGCGAAATCCGATTTAACCGAACTCTTGTCGCTATAGTCGTCGGTTTCTATGTAGTCTTCGGATGGCTACATTGCACGCTTTAGCCGATTTTGTTTTCACCAAGTGCCAACGGCATAAAACTATGTCTTTTAGTTCGCTATTTGGCTATTTGCGGAAATAACCGATCTTCTTTTTCTCGGCGCTTTCCTATTTGTCTCCAAGATCAGCCCCAACATGGGTGACCTTGGAGGGGTCTGCAGGGTCAAGCCGAATGACCTTGGAAGTCACTACATCCGCCTTGAGCTTCTCCTTGGCCACCTTCCCGGCTAGTTCTTCTTCAAGTGGTGCTTCGTTGCTCGAGTTAACAGCTGCAGCAGCTCGTATGACATCTTTACGCTCTAAATGCCATGGAACAATGAAACGTTAGGCTACAAGTCTTCAACCGAGAGTCCAAGCTCCGGAAGAGTCTTTGCAAAAAGGATGTCCAAACAGACTTCATCCGTCGATGAAGGTTTTCTTCAACCGTGCCTTCGAACAATTGACTCTAGCATGAGCGAGGACCGACCGGCTTTGGGCAAGACCTCCGGATGATCAGCTCGTTGTACGTGATACGGACCTCGGACCACTATAGGTACTCTAGGGTTGCGGGAGCAACAACGTTAATCTCCCTTGACGCAAGCTTCTAGTTACGCTTAGATTCGTAAGCGTTAGGGCCTCCACATACGAAGTTCACTTCCCTGTGGGGTTCCTGAAAACCTTCATCGTCATCTTCTTTCTCACCATCTTCCTTCCTCGCCCTTGCCCTTGCCATCTTTGTAATCCGATCGGCCTTGAGGAGCTACCTTCCATGCGTATGAAGCGAAAGGCCTCAAAAGGAAAAAATCTTGGCCTTATGATTTCCATCATGAATCGTGCAAGGCCTTTCCAAAAGTTCCTTGAACGATACACATTCTTTCGGACCCCTCTTGGGAGGTGTTGGGCGGTCTCCTCGTGAGACTGCAGCGATGAAATTATCCGCCTTGCGTTTATTGTTCTTGGATCCGGTCTAGTGTCCCGATCTTGCTTCAGCTCTTTCCCCTTGTTACCGCGAAGATTCACAACGCTAGATTCACTAGCAACATATTCATTTGCTAACTCAAAACACTCGATGCTCGTTAATATGAGACTGCGGTTGCATCGACCGATCTTGTGAACTAGGCCTTCGTCCCGGACACCAGCTTGGAATGCAGCAATCACTTATTGATCAAGAACATTGGGAATCAATACCTTCTTGGCGCAAAACCGCCGGAGCTAATCTGTCAATGACTCGTTGGGCTTCTGCTCGATCTTGTTAAGCTCGAAGAAGTTCCCCGGTTTCTCGCAAGTGGCCTAAAAATTCTTCACAAATTTCTTGGTTAGTTCTCCCCAGGATGATATAGACTCTTTAGGGAGTGGTTGTAACCATAAGCGACCCGCTTGCTCCATGCACATGGAAAGATAATTGGCCATAACAAATGCATCACCCCTTGCTGATCGGATGGCGATAGAATACATGCGAAACCATTCTGCAGGCGGGGTTGCCATCATACTTGTCAATATTTCCAGGTTTGAAATTCCCGGGATATTTGCAAATGCGCAAGCATGTAACGCTGGGATTCTAGAATACTCATCATCCTCAAAGTTGGTCCAGACCGGTGATGGTGAGCCGCGGTTGTAATGTCGATAATTACGGTGACGATCATCCTCCGAATCATCACTATAATGATGATTTCTTGATCTCGGATTGAGGCTAGGCTGACGATCATTGTTCTCGCTGAGGCAGCGGTGGTGGCGACATTGGTGGTCCTTGTCCATCATTGTTGCCTCACGGAGGATCTCTTTAACGTCCTCGATGATCTCCTTCCCTCCGACCTGCTCCTACATTGCATTTGTTATGATCATTGTTACGGTCATCACGCCGATGGTAGCGATCGTCTCTCCTTGACCGATCATGACCACGTTGTTTGCCAGCCGGTGGCGGCGCTAGAGGTGGAGGTGGTACAGTGCGTTGCTCGCCTCGTGATTCTTCGACCAGCCGGTCATCAACATGACCGGTCCGACGACATTCATCTTCTTCTTGCCTTAGCCGCTCTTCCTCTAGGTCAGCATGTCGATCTACCAACACCTTTTGACGTCGCGACTCCCATTGATCGGGCCCCATAAATCTTGATCGGTGCTCGCTCATGTGCGTCAGCCCCTTCCTCCCGATGAAGCTCCTTCGGACCGGGTCCCGATAACCGAACGCGACCGGCTAAAAGGTTCCCCACGTTCTAAGTCATGAGTCCGGAGTGCTGCCACATCAACCAGATTCCGAGCACGCCTCAATCCCGACGTCCGATTAATTACTTCTTCCGAAATAGTCTCCGTAATTTACTTAACTCCCACGATATTGTGGAGCGGTGACGTGAAGACCCCATTGAAGTCGACTTCTAAGGCATCCATGTTAAGGACCCTGCTAGGCCAATTTCGACCTCTCTCGAGCACGAATCCCACGGTTGTGGTATGAAGGTGAAGTACCCTGTATACATCTGCGCAATACATACAAGGGTTGACATGGTCGAACATAATACATTTCGGAGCAAGAGCATTCAAGCAATTCGGAGAGGCCGGTCAAGAACTTGCAAGAATATTCGGACTAAACATACAAGTGCATACATTTGCGGTTTAGAAGTTCATAGAAGTTGTGACTCCTTCAAAAGTTGAGAAAACGCACCAAATGTGTAAGAAATCACTACTTCATCGGAGACGAGACAACACCGGCGAAGCTTCAAGCAAGGAGGCATGGGGGTCGGCTCCCTTGGCAACACCAAAATAATGATGAACAATACCTAATTTACTCGTTTATTTAGTTCAAATGTTTGTTAACCGGGGGCCATGGCCTACCTTGGCCCCTTCTAAGCTTCGCCACTCGGACAATACAAGAAGGATATGTGCGTGAGAAAGTCCTAGGGCTAGATCAAACGCAAGCGATGAAACAACCGCTCGGACCTCGGCTTAGAAGGGAGCACCGATAGGAGGAGATGGCCGAACCGTCACATAACTCGGACGAGGAGAGTGGCGACAAGGTCGGTGAACCGGACGATGACCCGGGTGGCGGCGCCGCTGAAATTCTGCCGGAAGAGACAAACGGTGGGGTGGCACACGTGCCACGCACGCTCACCTCCACGCAGCGGTACAAGCACGGACCACCATAGAGTCCAACACAAATGCAACCGACCAAACCAAGGTAAGCGGGTCCGACCCAACCCACTCGGGAAGGCACCCGAACCGGGTAACAAACCCATCTTCCTCCTCGAGCTCTCGCCTCCATTCGCATCTAGCACGCTCCGAGACCCTAAGCACGGATCCCGTCGACCGTGATGGTGCGGAATCATAGAACCCTAACCCTAGGTTCGGACACATCTAGAGGTGGAGCGAAAGCGTGGGGACTCGCGACTCGGTTCGGGTGAACCATGAGGATTTTTCGCTGGTTGAGGAGCCACGAATTTCTTCCCTGTCCGAAGAAAATCGGGGGTGGTCAACCTTTGGCGGAGACACGAGATCGTTCGTGCAAGTAGTAAATTCTTCCCCTAATTTGTCCGCCATGTTTGCGAGGAGGGGATACGGTGGAGCTCACGGAAGCAGGATTTGGGGCTGGAAGACAAGGAAGGGAGATGGGCGGAACCGAGGAGGGTTTGGGCCGCGAGAGAGGAGAAAGGAGGAAAACGACCCGTGGAGGGAGGAAATTTGAACGGATTTTGAGTTTTAAATAGAGAAACAATCAAATAACAATTTAAAAGAAAATAAATCAAACAAGCACTTTACAAGGTAAATTTTATTATTCTCATAATTCTAATTTCCTTTCTAGTCTAATTAGTGTAGTTTTGGTTTTTGAAAATTCGTCAATCATAAAATAAAATCCTAAAAATTTAAATTTGTCGTGAATTTTGAATTTGATTTATGTTTTCAAATTTTTGGGTGTTACATTAAGGTCATTGACTCATACGTCAACATGTTTTCAACATCCAAGGATGTGGTCCATGTCGCCACTCATCTCACTTAACCCACTTTCATCATCGAGCATGGATAGACCAAGGAGAGGAAAGGGGGAAGTAGAGAGAAAAAGGAGAAGAAGGATAAAAGAGAGGAGGGAATAGAGGAATGGGGGAAGTATAGAGAAAAGGAGAAAAAAGAGAAAAGATAGGAGAAAAAGAAAAGAAAAGAGCGGACAAAGAGAGGAAGAGAAGAGGAAATAGAGCAAAAGAGCTTGTAGCGAAAAAAAGAAAAAAGGAAAGAGAGGAGAAAATACAATGAAATGTTGCTCGTCTAGCCATGAATTAGAGGAGCCAAACTAATTTGGCATATTCAAGTAACTTGGGCGATTTAGTAACATGACCAATTATAGGCACTTACAGTCCATTCAGGTGAGAAAATTGCCCAATTATGGGGATAATCCGAATGTGCTATTGTTACATAAGTGTCCGATATAAGAAAAAACATACAAGAGCAAATTGCCTAATTAGAGTAGGTACAATGCTACACGTCGGCAGTCTTATAGCCCGTCTCATGCAATGCCACATAGATTTTTGATGATGTGGAAGAGAGGGAGGGAGGTGAGAAAAAGAGGTGGTTGTTTCGTGAAGCAACCACCTCATGCGCTATAATTTAGGAGTATGAGACGGCTTACACATCATTGTATAAATTGTAGTTGCCATGCAACTCATAAATATTCCTTTTCTCATCCATAAATTTAGGAAATATCAATTTCTACAAGACAACTAAAACCACCCATTATGCAAGTGGTCTAATAAACCGTCTCGAGATTACGTGTCATGTATGAGACGGACTATAAGACCATACCTTTGTACTTGCCCTTACGGGGAATAAACCTTTCTCTAGAGGATTATGAGCAAGTGATCAAATTGTTGATAATATGAATGTGCTATTGTTGCATAAGTGTCCAATATAAGAAAAAACATACAAGTTCCAAGTGAGCAAATTGCTGACATTTCTCTAATTCCGTAATGTGCAGTGTAAAATGCCGTAATGACAACAATTTCAGACCAATTAGGCACACTGCTAGCATGAACAATTTCAGACCAATTAGGCAACAATTTTTTGGTGCATTCAGCCTAAAGTTTAGAATTAACATCACAGTTAAACATATTCATTGTGCATTTGTGTAGTTAAACTTCTTCAGAATTAATAGCAAAAAATTTAGAGAATCTGAATGCCAACATAAAATTCAAACCAATTTCGGACAACATAGATTTCAGACTAATTTCAAATAGCATAGGCACACAACTAGCATGAACACCGCCATCAATTTCATACCAATTTCAGAAGATTAGGCACTTTGCTAGCATGAACACCGCTAGCACGAAGAGAGCAAGGCCTCGCCATCGGGGGGGGGGGAGGGGGGGGGGGTGAAGGAGCGTACCAGGGAGGGCCGCACCGACGAGGACACAAGCAAGAAGGTATATATACATAATATGATATCGTAAATATGGATGAAGAATCTGATGTATTAAAGTTCAAGCACTCTGTTTAAAAGGTCTAATGCCACGATCAAGGAGAACTAGAACAGGGACTCGGGTTACGATAAAAGGACTTATCGTCACGATCACAGTAAAAGAACTAGAATTAAGCAAAATTCAACTCTAAACAACGATGACTACTAAGTTTTAATAGGGAGTAACGCACTAGGGTTGGGGTCGACCAGAGAGGAGCGCCCACAACATGGGCTTAAAGGCTCACGCGATACAAGGTGAAGTCGGCGCAAATAGGTCATGCAACACCTTGTCGTGGTCACACAACGTGATTCGCGACGATTCTGGAGCTAGGACCACAACCAAAACAACGGTATCGTTGTATCCTTTCCAACGTATTCGAAAACGCCTCATTCCAATGTCGTACGTGGGAGAAACCATCAAAACTGTTCGGGGATGTCTCGCTAAATCCGGATCAAACGTAAAGATCAAATTGGAGACAACTTGTAACTTAAGAAAGACCTTAGTTTGAGTGCATCTAGCATGGCGATATCTTCGTTACTTGTAATATATCTAAGTAAAAAAATAAGTTATAAAAATATTATTTTTATAAATATTTTAAATAAAATAAATAATATCTGAAAATCAACAAAATTTGAACCGATACTCTTGATTGCTGCATGGTAGACAGCGGCAGGCCTCCAACCAAACATTTTCCGGACGAAATTTTTTTATTAATAACGGATTTTAAAAATGATTTAATATTACTAACAACTGGGTAAAAAAATTTGCAAATCTAACGAGCCAATCGCCCTTCGAATGGGCGATTAGGACTAATCGCCCGTTGAACGAGCGATTACGCTTAAAATCGCCTATCTCGTTGGGCGACTTTAAAAATCGCCCTTTCGATGGGCAATTTTTATATAAATCGCCCTTCCAACGGACGATTTTATAAATAGCCCGTCCAACAGAGCGATTTTATAAATCGCCCATCCAAAGGGCGATTAGAGACGATAATTTTTATATTTCGTTACAAAAATTTTATTTAAAATATTTACGCTTAGTAAATTAATATATATAAAGATAAACATAAAAATGATTAATATAAAGTACACATACGATTTTAATACATAATAAAATAGAAATACATGTCGAATACATATAGTCAACATAATGGGGATACGTAAAGTGTCTAATGCCTACCACGCTTAGGCGCAACCCCTCTAATCGTGCCAGGTCGAGGTACCTTACGTCGCGCTCTCACGTGATCCGCAGAGTACGTGAGAGGAGACGGAGGTACTATCCGACGACCAGGTCGAGGAGGTGGAGCAATAGGTGTGACGTGCACGTCTTGTGAGGGCTGTGAGGGTCTGTGTCGGTAGTGGTGCATCACCGAACCGTGATGCAGGAAGACTATCGCCGAAGTCGAACTCGAAGTCGAACGCTCGGTGAAGGCGATCGCCGACCGTAAGCATCCGACCGTGTAAAGATCCCATCGTCCTCGAAGTCACCGATGGGAGATCCTAAAAATATATTTGTATTTAGGTAAAAAAACATAAATACATTTGTATGATACATGTTATTACAAACATAAATGCATATATTACCCGGTGTCATTTGTGGTCTACGTGAAGAGCCTGCTCGTGCCTTCCGGAGGTGGCCAAGTAGTGCTCGTGGAACTGTATTAAATTTTGAAGTTACCATGTGAACTATTATTTCGATAGTATGTATTGAAAATAATGAAGCGGATACATGTAATTACAAAATAAAAGCATATATTACTCGTTGTCATTTGTGGCTCTGCGTGAAGATCCTACTGTCCCTTCTACAGTGTGGCCAAGTAGTGTTCTGTGGAGCTGTAATAAATTTCAAAATTAACACGTGAACTATTGTTTAGATATCATCGATTTTAAAAAGTAATCATTATATACTTACGTAGACGAACACCCGAACAAGGAGGTGGTCTTGTACTCTCTGTAGTTGTTGGGCGTGCGATAGAGTGCATATGCGGCGAGACTACGTCGGTGTCCGTTCTACACGCCGACGTACGAGAGCTGAGCTTGATTGCTTCCACCGATTTGTCGTAGATCCTCTTTAATGACGTCGCCAGCTCGTGTGTGGTGAGCTGAATCCCCGCTCGATGCGGGTGAGCATCGATCCGGACTCCACGGCTATGTCGTTGATGATGTCAACCTCGTAAATGTCACATATATTAAAAAAATAGTATAAATACCATAGTATAACTCGGACATTTTATAATTATTTGTTTTTCATCTTACCGCCAACGACGTGCTCGATCTCTCGTGAGTGGGGTAGGAGTCTCTTAAGGACGGGATGTGCCTCTCTCGCTCGCGTGGGGTGTGAGTAACCCTCGTACGTGTGCGACGCACGAACCAACGAAGGTACTCCTCGTACGCCTGAATCGTGAAGGGTCCGGACTCCTGAATCACGTCCCGTAGTGCTGCATCCCACTCGTACTACCCAGGACTCCATCCGTGGCCACCAAAGAGTCCCTGCAGCCTGCCCTCTACGAGTGTATCTGCATTGAAGTAAAATATATTAACATCGTAACTACCAAGTAAATAGTGCATTCATTAAAAATATTATGAAAAACTTACGAGTGCATCGAAGCCGAAACGACGCGAGGGACGTTCAACGGAAAGACTTGGTGACGACCAAATTGACGCATGACTCGCCGAGGTGAGTAGTCCTCCACGATGATGTCGACCACGAGAGCTTTACGTGTGAGCCGAGTACTCGCGGTCTCTCGTCGGTATCATCCGGATTAGGATTCACCGTACCGGATCTCTCATCGGTGTGTTTACTAGTTAATTCATCCAAACGCTGCCACATAGCATTAAATTTCCTTTGTTGGTTATGAGAACATAACCTTTTGAATAGGTTCATCGGTTGTTTGTTCTTGAACCGCTCGTAAAAGTTTGCACCCAAATGTCTCATACACCACCGAGATTGAATATCCGACCGGCGTGCTCGGAAGACCACGCTCGTGACAACCATGTTTCATATCCATTATCGCTCTTAATAAACCAGGATGTCGATCATGTATGACACGGACATTCGGACGATCTTGAACAACCGCAAGCTTAACCCTATCAAGAAACCAGTACCAACTATCCGTGTTCTCACTCTCAACAAAAGCAAAAGCTATTGGCAACACTTGGTTGTTCCCATCGACACCAATTGCAGTCAAAATCGACCTTTGTACTTTCCGATTAAGAAAGTACCATCGATACGGAGGATAGGTCTGCAGTGTCCGAATGTCCGAATGCGTTTATGCATTGCCCCAACACGAAAAATGCGCGTTGGAGTATTTGCTTCCCAGGCATACTTCGATTCTCTACCGACTTTATGTCGTAATATGTACCAATATTCCTTTGGCTGATTGCGTGAAGCAATTTAGGAAGGTTGTCATAAGATGCTTCATACGAACCGAACCTCTTCTCTATCACCTTCCGCTTGGCTTTCCAAGCCTTTGAATAACCGATTGTGTATTTGAAATCCTCCTCTATAGTATTCACAATATATTTTGGTTCAAAATTAAGGTTGTCCACAATTCTAGCATACATATAATTGGCAATAAACTCGACGTGAGTGCACTCGTTGCATTTCTCCAATTCCGCTAACTCACACGTATGATCTTTCACTATAGAACAATTCCATATTTTACTCCACTTCTCCTCATAAGCGTGCACCCGAAACGGACAAGATGATAATACACATTTCACATCATACAACGTCTTCGTAGATCTTGCAACCACGAATGATCTCTTCACCGAAAGGGACCAATACTTCACGGCATCTCGAACATCATCTTTATCTTTGTACCGGCTCCCTCGGTTACCTCATTCTCGTGGTACTCCCATGGCACCGAGTATCCCTCCGATACTGATAGATTAGCAAAGTTAACATTATTCCACTCTGCCGGTACAGGGATTTCACCCTCATCATCGGAGGAGTCTATTTCGGGAACATTTTCATGCTCCATATCCTCTCTCGCCATCTCCTGAACTACATGCTCAAAGCGCTCTCCTTCGTCCGCTTCTCCTGTTGGCAAATTCTCCACTACATCTTCAACATATTCCTCTGTCTCCTCCAATTCATGACCACCTTCCTCTTCCTCTTCATGACCACCTTCATCGAGTAACAATCACTTCTTTATATTCTGCTTGAGCAAGAAGAATTAAAGGCCAACCACACTGTCGTGCCTTCTCTACATACTTCCTCCAAATTGTTGTACCATTCGGATCGATTAACTCTCCAAAAAACCTTGTCTTGCACGACTAATAAGACCCTTCAAATGTAACGTGCATTGCCCGAATCAATTTGAAACAATCGCATCAACCACTCCTTAACTCCCCTAATTGTCCTCTCATTTGGTCTTGATATTCCCCTAAATATAGACGGAAACCCAGTAAAGATCTACCCCTTGTGGACCTTCAACAATATCTCCTTCACCATAAAAAATCTGAAACACTAATTTCTCCGACATACCTAGCATCATCATAATTATTTTATTACTATAAAATAATTACATATATTCAAATATTTTTTTATTAAATATACTAAGTAAATTGTTAATATTTGAATTATAAAAATCAACCATAAAAAACTACGCTATACTAAACTACCATAACAAACTTAATTTATTTTAATAAACTAGATCTACCGTAATAAACTAGATGTATCATAGAAAACTAGATCTATCGTAACAAACTAAATCTATCTGTAACAAACTAAATCTAGTTTAATAAACTAGATCTACCGTAAAAAAACTAAATCTATTTCAATAAACTACATGTAGTACTACACTACTATATGATTTTAATTTAATACTATAACTAACATAAACTAGATCTAAGTACTACACTACTATATGATTTAACTAATATTCTATTTACTCTAATCTATAACAGAAATTATATAATATTTTTTACATACAAAAATTTGTAAAACAACACAAAAAATTTACCTAAGATTTTTTCTTCCTTCTCTTCTCCTCCCTTTCCTCTTCTCTTCTCTTCTCCCCTCCCCTCCTTCTCCCTTTCCTTCTCTTCTCCCTCCCTCCCTTTCCTTCTCCTCTTCTCCCTCTCCCTCCCTCCCTTCTGTTTTTTTTTCGGTTTATTTTTTTCATTTCAGCCGGTTCATGGTTAAATAGGGAGGAGGCCGAGGCGGGAGCGCCGCGCCGGCGCGGGACTCGAGGAAAAGTCGCCCGTTGGGCGGCTGATTTTTTCCCTTGTCGCCCGCCCAACGGGCGACGGGCCCCACACGCGGCGCGGGATGGGAGGCCGCGCCCTTATCGCCCGGCGGTCGGGGGATTTTCTAAAACTTCGCCCGCCGAACGGCGATTAGGCTACCGCCCGCCACGTGGCTTCCTATCAGCCGTCCAACGGGCGATTTCTCGATAATCGCCCTTTGAACGGGCGATTGGCCTGTTACTTTTGCAAATTTTTTGTCCGGCTGTTAGTAATATTAAATCCTTTTTAAAATCCGTTATTAATAAAAAAATTTCTTTTCCGGACCGTCCATTCTTGTCTTTGTCCATCGACTCCATTCCAACATCTATCGGGCTTCTCAGGTTTCTTTCTCTTCTCTTTAGTAAGCCCGTGACCGCATACCTTAGGTCGGCCCACATAACCCTACAACTCCACCCTCTCTCTAGGGTTTCCCTCTTTTAACTCCCACCCGCCGCCACGCTCACACCCTCCCTCATCTCCACCGCCGCAGCTGCCGCCGCAGGGTTCCGTCGTCGCCGCCTCTTCATCCATGGTGAGCATGCCCCTTTACCCACCATCACGCTTTTCTGCTGCTAGAGTGAGTACTAACCCCTGCGTTTGACGGTGTTTCTTACGTCTCGCGCAGGCGTCAGAGAAGAAGCAGTCGAACCCGATGAGGGAGATCAAGGTCCAGAAGCTGGTTCTCAACATCTCCGTTGGAGAGAGCGGAGATCGCCTCACCCGTGCTGCCAAGGTCGGTTCCCTGCCCCTTCTTGCGTAACAGATCTTTGCAAGAGCTGTTCAGTTTGTTTTAACCATTGTTGTGTGAGTAGTCTCTGAGCATTTAGAGCTAGAATCTGAAGACGGTTTAGTTAACTGTGGGTCCTAATTTGTTGAGGCTGAATATCTCTGGCAATGTTAATTCTTGGTGACACTAGGTAGGATTAGGAGCGAGTGAATTTGAAAGTTGGCATACTAATGTTGTTGCAAACTAAACTGTCTTGCCCAGCTATTTGAGTCATGTATCAGTGTTCGTATAAGTTTGTGCTGTCTGATACTCAAAAGACAAATTCGTTAATATTCATTTCGGAAATTATGACCATTGACAGTAGACGGAGAATTCAAACCTCAGATTGCAATTGCATTTGATAAAAAGGAGGAAACTAGGACTCTTGATGCGTTTGGTGCATGAAAGTTACCCTTTTGATAATACAGTGTAGTTTTCATAGATAGTCTCCTGAAATATGTTCTGAAATGTTGCAATGTATATTTTTATACTTTGGCTATAGGTCCCTAAGTTGTGAATCATAATTTCCTTGAGTAATATAAATGCTTGGACATGAAATATAAGTTAAGTCTTAAGTTTCAAAATAAGAAAGTTATCCTATTCCTTTTTTATTAGTGCTTTGCTTACAAACAAGTACAATTATCTCCTTTTGCTATCATATGTGCAGGTGCTGGAGCAACTGAGTGGACAGTCACCCGTGTTCTCAAAGGGTACAATTGCATTTTTTTGTATATTGATTGTTCCTTTTCTGCTTTTATAAAATCTAGAAATTTGTTTGATGTTTGACATGTTGTCTGCATTCTTCAGCTAGATACACTGTCCGGTCGTTTGGTATCAGACGCAATGAGAAGATTGCGTGCTATGTCACTGTAAGGGGTGAGAAGGCCATGCAGCTTCTGGAGAGTGGACTGAAGGTCAAGGAATACGAACTGCTGAGGAGGAATTTCAGTGAGACCGGATGCTTTGGTTTTGGAATTCAAGAGCACATTGATCTTGGCATCAAGTAAGATCTGTAACTGTGTCCTCTCTCTATATATACATCAATTTTATAATTTGGCATAGGTTGTCTTTCTTTGCATTTGTTGGTCATTTTCTTTTTATATGTGTTTTGTTAATATTAATATTTTGACTATTGTTTGGAAAGTCAGTGTTCACACCTGCTGGTTGGTGATTCAGCTTAAATGTTTGGATTGGCTATGATTATTTCATTTCTTTCCACTCTGTTAAGAATTTGATCCAATTATATGTCAAATGCCTATCCAAGCAGGCATGTTGGATCAAATCATTTCCTCATTGTCCAAAATTTGACGCTACTGATGTATCTAAACGAATCATAAGGAAGTTGCAGATTAGTTTTTGTTGCTTTGTTTGGCCAATGACTTGTATTAATTGTCCGTACCATCTGATGCCCAGTGTTTGCTGGTGCACTGATGCACCTTTGCTATGACTCCGAATGATGCTCGCATGCTGCCTAGTTGTTGTTTTTTCCAGCTCTCATAATTTTATTTTTGTATTCAGCCTTTGAGTTGGCAACAAAGTTCAACTTGAGTTTTCTTGAAAGTCTTTGGTCTAAATAAGTTAATCTCTTTCTTTGATTAAACAAAATTCAATAGCCATTTGGCTTGTTTTTAAGGTAATACTGGTTGCCTTTCTAGAAATTGCATTTACTACCATCATCATCAGCGACTTGTGTTTCTTATTTCAGCTTACAGTTCATTGTGTTAGCAGTACATTCAAATGTCAATAACTTGTCCAATAATTGAATTGTTGATTGACAACTAACAGCTGGTGATTCAAAATCAATACTCAACGGCCGCTGATTTCTTTGAATTCATTTTGCATGTTGTAACATATGGAAGTCCACAGTGATGCTTGCGTGTCATACGTGACTTATGTTCTGTTCGCCATCTGTAGGTATGATCCTTCAACAGGTATTTATGGAATGGACTTCTATGTTGTTCTGGAGCGCGCTGGGTACCGTGTTGCACGCCGTCGCAGGTGCAAGTCCCGTGTTGGGATCCAACACAGGGTTACCAAGGAGGATTCCATGAAGTGGTTCCAGGTGAAGTATGAGGGTGTGATCCTCAACAAGTCCCAGGCTAACACTTCTTAGAACCAGTGTACCCAGCCGTTAGAGATGTTATGATCACAGAAGAGTTTACCCCTGTGCATGTTTATTGCATAGTCTTGTCACTTGAACCAGTTTTTGACTGAGGATCTTATGATGTTCCAGATTACTTGGAAGCTAAAATCAAGGATCTATTTTGTTATTATTAGTTCAACCATTCTTATCTGGTTTGGCATTCGTGGATACAAGTGATTATGTTCTTTGTTCCATTGATCTACTTGTTGCACGATATATACCTTCTCTTGTAGCATAGTAGGTTTCATAAAAAAAAGGATGACTAGCTACAGCTTTCTTGATGCCAATATATGAACGATGGAGCAATAAAAGGTTATGGACGAGTGTTTAATTGGAGCAATACAGGGGTAGTAGGAAGCACGCGCCATTCAGTTGTGAGGATATGTCATTGACACAATTCTGACTTAACGACACGTTTTCACTTCTCATAGTATGTTGATAGCCAAATTTCTCTGGAAACACGCGTGAACCACATTCAATTTGTTCGACGTCCGGAGTTGTCTGATATATTTGTATGGACTATCTATACCAATACTATAATCACCGTGGCGTCGTCACCACGCCCAGACGTCGTCACCGCGCGCGCACGGCTTAGGCCCTGTTTGGGACAGATTATGGGCTGTTTCTATTGGATTTAATCCGCTTTGAGGGCCAAACGACCGGATTCCAACGCGCTTCCTACTAAAGCGATTTTATCCCGAAGCCTTTTTTTTGCCTACAACGCAGAATCGAGTCGCCCGCTGGTTACTCCTCGATGCAGTCGATTCCTAGCCTCTCTTCGCCCCAGCCTCGAGTCGTCAGACCCATCGGGCCCACCTTCCGTCCCGAGCTCCGCCGCCAAACCCGCCTCCGACCCAAGATCTGCCGTCGGCCCCACCTCCCACGCCACCGAACCCGCCTCCGGCCAGAGCTCCGCCGTTGTCCCCGCCTCCACCGTCGTCAGACGCCGAGCTCCGCTCCAGCCCCGAGCCTCCAGAGCCCCGAGGAAGAGTAGGAAGGACAGCGCACGAGTCGCCGGGGTACAACAGTAATGGCAGCAGAGCTGCGAGCGAGCGATGGCAGTGAAGTGCGTGCGAGGAGCCTAGGTTGCATGTGCGCAGCCCCGCCCCATGCGACAGCAACAGCGCTGGATTCCGCCCTGGCTTCAAGTTCCACGCCTCCGCCTGGCCGCGAGCTTTGAGGAACGAGACGGGAGCCAAACGGATTGCTTCTGGTTGATACGATTTTGTCCAGCGTGACTTCTCCAGAAAACAGGTGGTGGACAGAAGCGTGTTGGAAATGAGTTGTCCCAAACGGGGCCTTAACCCGTCGCTCCAACGCCTCCCGAAAAACGCGTCTCCTGGTCCCACAGCTGTCCCACGAGCTTCTCCTGGTCCCACAGCTGCCGCACGAGCTTAAACCCTAAAACACGCTGCCGCCGCAACGCCGCCGGTCGCCTCCGCACGCAGCAGCAGAACGCACGCACGCACGCAGCAGCAGCAGGACGCACGCACGCCGCCGCCAAGCCACGGCACGCACGCGCCGGCTCTCCGCACGCACTGCTCTCCGCACGCACGCGGCGCCGCCGCCGGTTCTACGAACGCACGCCGCCGCCGGTTCTTCGCACGAACGCCGCCGGTTCTGCGCACGCACGCCGCCGCCTCCTCGCCGAGCAACAGCCACCGCGGCGCCGCTCCCGCATCCTCGTCGCATTTTCTTCGTGCTCCCACAATGAGATCCGGCCGGAACCGCCTCTTCTGCATGCTCCCGCCGCGGCAACCAGCCAGTCGATGTAGCCCTCCCTTCCTCGCCTCCCCACACGACAATTTTCACCAGAATATGGTGTCCTCAGCCTGGATTTTGAGCTGACACCCCGAAGCTTGCAGTGCTTCGGTCCTGGGCTCCGCGCTGTGAAGGCTTAGACCAAGGGCGTGCAACCTCGCCGCGGCCAGATTCAGGCTGCATCTGGCCCTAGCTCTTCCTCCCCTGACTTGGTGTGCTGATTTCCGTCGGCCGCAATTCGTGTCTATACATGCACAAGAAATCTCCGCCTCGTACAACAGTGCTGGTTGCAGTTTTTGATTTGCCTAAGCTTATCTACAGAAATTAATTTCTGGATAAGCTTGGATTGACTGACTCTCATCTCACAAACTCAAGAACGAATTGCTGCTGGTGAGCATGCCTAACTCAGTTTTATTTTTCTAGATCCCGTAGTAGTATAGTGAAAATAAAATAAAAACAGTACACATTTTTCACTACATAATTGTTTTGATGCTGGTGGAACCCCGTCATGAGAAGAACTTTTCATTGGCACAAAGATCTCTGAGTTCTCGCACAACCAGGAGGAAGGCCGGGGAGCGGAGAAGGAGGAGGCGACGAGGAGGACCTGTTTGAGGTGGAAGGCGAGGAGCGGTGTCAGAAATCAGCGACGCCTGTTCGATGATCTGAATGACCCTGGAAACTCGTGGTAATGCTCTATCCCGTCCTCTTCTACATCTCAAAATAATAACCAATCTTCTTGTTGTCGCTGTTTGCTAATTATGTATTGGACCTGACAGAAAAGGATACACCATTCTGCTTTATTCATTTGCATGCAAGTTTATAGCAGCATAAACCATACCATTGTTCTTGAGTCTTTTTTTGTGTGTGTACTTACAGTTGTAGTTTACATGAATACACATTTTCGCTCGGTCAGAAGGAAGCAGCAGCAGCTCTGCGTTGTTTTGATTATATGACAATAATGATTGAGGTTGCTTTTAGTTGACATGTAAATGCATTGTATCACCACTGAGTAAATAAGAAAATATTATCAGCCAGATGTCTTTAGTGGGATAAATGCATTGTATTTATATTATTTGATTCACCAATGGACTGGTTTTATTTACATCGACCTTCTCGATATCCTAAAGAAGGAAGAAGAAATGCTTGTGCCGTTCCAAGAAAGACAAGCAAAGGTAAACCAACGATCTGAGGGAAATAAAATGAAATCTGCCATCGATTATGGGTCCTCCCTATTGTTATTCACCCAGTGTCTACCACATGAACACTGTCTGCACCCTCGGATCTTAATTACAATAAAATGAATTAAGTATTAATTTTTTGTGAGGTCACAAAAGAAATATCTGGTCCATAGAGAGCAAAAGCCAAAATTCTGAAGATATGTGATGCTTTCAATGCAAACTGTTACCCATTTCGAGATGATGTCAGCAAGCAACTTCATGCTGTTCAGAAGGTCAGCACTTGGTTTACAGTGTTTTTTGGTATTCTTGGTTTAATTTGTGTGGCGTATGAGGACTCTCAATAATTTACATGGGCAAAAGTGTAGCAATTTAAGCAGCTACTCCGCATTTCAGCATGTAAAAAAGAGCATTTGCATTCCAGGGTAGACCTTTTGAGTATGAGCGTTCCAGACTTCCAGGGTAGACCTGTTGTAGAATGATCACATTCACCACGTTTTATAGGCACTGTTTATCAGTTCAGCTTGTTGCAAAAACAGGTTATTTGAAATGCTGGTGAAAACAGCTTTTGCTTATTGCTGATTTTTTTGTTCATCTCAGAATCAGCTTAATTAATGAGCTACTGCACTGCTGCAGAATCTGGCATAGATTGTTCTTATTTCTGTGCATAAGCTGAGAGATAAGCTATGAGAAACAGAACATAGTAAATTTTGTTTATAAATGATCTTTAGAGTAAGATTACACTGATCTCATTTTTAATAATATATACTAGGCTACACATTGTCACCATTAAGTGTTCATATCCAGACATCCAGATTTTATCATGTGTCTCAACCATTGGTGATATTGCGGACTTATGAAATTGATTTTAACTGTCGTTCTTAACTTGCATTATACTACTAGGAATTTAGGATAGCCTAATATAAGCATACAATATGTTCTGATTTTCTGAGGTTTTGTACGAATCTGAAAAAATCTAATAGTTGAAGGCAACAATAGACATGGGATTAGCTCATCGTGACAGTATACTCAAGAGTATTGCTTCTGATTTTGAACAGTGGAACCTTCTTGTAAGCTTCTATCATTTTTCCTCACATTTGATGAAAACTCATTTGTTTAAGTTCAGTATCCTCAATCACAATTCAAATTTACTTTATATTGTCATGCCCTCGTATCCTGGTTTCAAAAATTGATGTTGCAGGAAAAGAAGGAAAAATCAGTTTATCACACTTTAAACATGTTAAGTGTTGCTGTGACAAAGAAATGCCTCGTCGGTGAGGGCTGGAGTCCAGTTTTTGCAAGCAGCCAGGTAATTAAGTATAGAGATCTCTTAAGTATATCATCTCTCCGTTCCCTCATGGTAAACCACAGCCTTCTCGATGTGGCGTTTTAAATTGCACCTAGGCCTGGTAATGGGGTGGGTCAAAACGGGTTTTTTGTGTTGGGTTTCCGACGGGGGTTGACTTGGGATGGATGGGAATGGATTCTGATGGCGATCGGGTTGGGTTGGGTTGGGTTTGAAGAAGAATGTGTTGGAACAGGCAGGTTGCCATGGGTTCGACCCATAGGTTGACCCACGGATTTGTACGCGGGTGCTCACACATAGCTAACCCAAACGACGGTCAACGTGCTGGAGGTTGTTCGATTTCTCCATTATAAATGACGAACATGACTTTTGAATCTCAATTGTTGCTCCCGTGTTGTTGATTAATAGATTGAAACAAGTAGATGAGAAGCATCAGCACGTCATGGGGATTCTGATTTGCATGGCAGGAGACAAAAAAATTGTTTAAACAAATTATTAGAAGGCTGAATTAGGAACAATAAGCTTGAAGTTCTATTGCTAATATTTTTTTCTTTTAGAACGTTCATGTGCATATATACAATTTTGTTGCCCCTGGATGCCTTTGAATCTTGGACGAGTTCATTGCTATGTTGTGTTTATTTATGTACCATGTCTCTGTTTTTCAGCTGGGCATTGAAGTGACACTGACTTTAATCCTCACTGGATCCGGTGCCTTTGTAGCTTCATCGATTCTCTCTGTTTCCAAAATTGGGATTTGGTGCCTTTGTTGCTTTATTGATTCTCTCTGTTTCCAATATAGTTTTCACCTTTTTCTTTCCTTCTTTTTTTTGGGTTCCTTACCTATGTTGATTTGGTCATCATGCAGATATTCACGAAGAATGGCTCCTTCCAGATTTGTCTTCAAATACAGGAATTAGGAATGATCAAGTTTAACAAGTTAACATAGCATTGTACAGATGCTGATCTGAGTAAAGAATCTTATTTTGTGAAGAAGATATTTCAAAAGTGTTGTGTCCTTGCCTTCTTCATTTTTCTCGCATGGTGTTCTATTGTGGGTTGATTGGGCAGAGGTCTGGATGGTTAAGATAGTTCCTCTAACGTCTAATAGGCCTTTTTTCTTATGACAACTGATTTTCTTAATTGTTCTAAGGAGTAGCATGATTTTTTTCTCACTTATTGTTCTGAGGTATGACGTTTAATTTTGAAGGCTGCTACTATGGAGGATATGCGTGAGGACATGGGTGCAAGGCGATGCGGTCAGGCTATGGAGAGGAGGTTTCGGCTGGACATGGAGAGGATGACAGATGCCATGGCAGTCCACAAATTTGTTCGACAAAATGCAGGGAAGGTAGATTTCTCTCTTTTTTCATATTCATTGATGAAGTGCAGTTCATTATACTACTGAATCCATTGTTGAAATCAGGTCTATGTATCTTCCTTTTAACCTTGAGGTCTTGATGTGTGCAAGGTCTATCCCCCGAAAGAAAATTTCTGCTTAATCTACCTTTCTTGATGCTTGCAAGTATCTAATGGTAATTTATTTTATTTTGTTATTGACATGCTCCGCCTTCAGAAAATTACTCTTAGTAAGTGGTGCATATGGACTTCCCTCCAAATAGATACTTGCTGCATATGGAGAACCTGAAATCCTGCACTTCTTCCTCTTGATAACTCTTGTGTGATCGCTTATGCAGGCTGTAGTGCATATCAGAATTTATTTAGGTTTTGTTTATTTATAACCAAATCAATAATTTAACATTTTTCATTCACTACAGATGATTTTTTCTTCATGTATGATAGTGATGGTTGACGAAAAGGTAGGGGCAGGCTAGAAATGGGTGAACCCAAAAGGTGGATCATTGGATGTTGAAGATGATGAAGAGGGCTATATTTGATGTCTTGGATGACAATTAGAATCGGGTTTACTTGGTTGAAGTACATTTCAGCCGATGTAGTGATACCCATATTTCTTCGTAATGCCAACAACTACAAATTTGTAAAGCATGAAGTATGAATGTATAACAATGTAATATAGGTGTGAATGCTGTCAAATATATAGACAGAAAGCTATTTGTATTATTGCTAGGAAATATTTGTGACTATGTCTAGAGTTGTCCATCCATCTAAATATTTGTTCGTGTGCCTTGATTAAACTGATGTTCTTTGTTGATCAACATCATGCTACTTCATAACATCTTTAGGATGGTTCATGTGCTCGGAGTTGTCCATCTATGTGGAATCATTTAATAATTTCAAGGTTCTGGTTGAATTTGATTCCAACTATTGTGTTTTAAGTATTGTGTGCTAAAAGATTTTAACTCTGGATTTTGTATGAAATTACATTTCTTTGTATTTTTTCTCATAAGTTTCACTCGTAGCAACGCACGGGAACACGACTATCGATTATATATTCGTGACGGGCACACAACTATCAATTATATATTCGTGATGACGATTAATAAAAAAATTTCTGAGCTTAGGGGGCTCGTCTCTCATCGTTCTCGGCGCGTCGAGCTCCAAGCCGAGCAGGCTTCACCGTTCCTCGAGCTCCAAGCCGAGCAGGCTTCTGTTGAATAATCCTTGTGCGTCAGTTCAGTTAGTTAGCTTGGGTTCCAAGTTAGTCTGTTAGGCACATGACCAAGTCTGTGCAGTTGGAGCTCCGACGTGCGCAGCGTTCGCACAGGAGCGCGTCGCGCGGCATGCCGATCACGCATGCCGCGCATGGCGGCCCGCAAGGGCCGGTTCTGTTATCGTAGATGGTTAAGAAGGAATAAAGGGCTAACAGAAAAACGCTGCCAATTGTAAGCAGCACAAACGAGATCGTGTCCTCTGTTCCAAGTGTTCGCGTGAGTTTGTGTGCGTGTGCGTTCAGGACTCGCCGGCGGCAAGGCAGCCGTCTCTCCGGCGGAGTTCCAACAAGTGGTATCGAGCCGGTTGAGGTCGTGGCTCGATCGCGGTGATGAGTGGAGACGGGAAGAAAGGCAAAGGCAAGAGCGGCGTCGGTGACGGCGGCGCCGGCGTCCAGCCGGGTGATTCGTGAGGTCGGTGGCGGGATTAGCTACCCTGTCCTTACCAAAACGAATTACTCCGACCGGGCACTTCGATGAAGGTAAAGCTCAAGGCGAGGGCGCTTTGGGATGCGATCGACAAGGGCGGTGCCGATCCACAAGAAGAGATGATGGCGCTCGACGCGCTCCGCAGCGCGGTGCCGCCGGAGATGGTGTCAACCATTGCTAAACAAGAGACGGCCAAGCAGGCCCGGGACGCCATCGCGACCATGAGGGTCGGTGATGACCGCGTCGGGAAGTCGACGGCGCAGCAGCCTTCGTCGCAAATTTGATCTCGCCACGTTTGACGATGGAGAGACGGTGGAAGACTATGCGCTGCGGATGAATGGGATGGCGGCGCACCTAGCTACACTAGGCGAAGAATTGAAGGAGTCCGAGATCGTGGCCAAGATTCTACGCAGCCTGCCGCCCCGGTTCAAGCAGATCACCATCGCCATCAAGACACTCCTCGATGTCTCGACGATGTCGGTGGCTGATCCGACGGGCGCCCGAAGGAAGCGAGAGGAGGCGTTCGAGGAACCGCCGGCGTCCATGCAGCATGAGGGGAAGTTGTACCCGATCGAAGAAGAGTGGGACGCGCGACGGAGGAAGCGCGAGGCGACGTATGGCTCCGGCGGGAGCTCCTGCGGCGGGGGATCATCGCGCGGTGGGAACAGGTCGCGGACGTGGCCGTGGCCGCGTACGAGGAGGACGAGGCCCACCGGCAGGTGGCCCAGCTAACAGCCCTGGTAAGCACAATGGAGATGAGTGCAGGCGGTGCGGCAAGTTGGGCCATTGGGCCCGAGAGTGCAGATCCAAGCCGAAGCGAGACCAAGCCCATGTCGTGCAAGATGAAGAAGAAGCCTCACCGCTGTTCGGGATAACTACGCCAACTCCCGAGACTCCGCCGCCACCACGACCTGCCGGCACACCGCCGGCGAGGTCAATCGGGGAGATCCAGCTGCGAGAAGAGAAGGTGTTCGCGCGAAGCCGGGAGAAGAGGCGGCGGCGGAAGACGGCGAAGCATGGGTGCTCGACACCGGGCCTCCAATCACATGACCGGGTGCCGCGCGGCGTTCTCGGATCCGAACACGGCGGTGCTCGGGTCCGTCCGCTTCGGGGACAACTCGGTGGCGCGGATCGAGGGCCGCGAAAGAGTGGTCTTTGAGTGCAAGAATGGGGAGATGAAGGCCCTGGAAGGTGTGTACTTCATTCCGCGCCTCAAGACGAACATCGTGAGCATCGGGCAGCTGGATGAAGCCCGGTACAAGATCGACATCGACGAAGGGGTCATGAGGATCCGCGAGCCCGGTAGGCGTCTTCTTGCCGCAGTCATATCGCGGCTCCAATCGGCTTTATGTGCTCCGCGTCAAGCTCGCACGGGCAGCCCGCAACACCACTCGTCTTGATGCTCGAAGCATGGAAGTGGCACGCAAGGTTTGGCCATGTGAACATGGCGGCTCTGCGGAAGTTGGCGCGTGAAGAACTGGTTCGGGGCTTGCCAAAGATTGAAGAAACAAGAGGGGTCTGCGAGCCGTGTATGGAGGGCAAACGGAGGAGGAGCTCCTTCCCGACGACGGCAGAATATCGGGCACGAGAAGAACCTGGAGCTTGTACACGGTGATCCGTGCGGGCCAATTACGCCGGCAACGCCAAGCGGCAACAAGTACTTCCTCCTGCTGGTAGATGACCGCACCGGATACATGTGGGTGTCGATGTCGAAGAGCAAAGACGGTGCAGCAGCAGCAATCCAGCAGATCAAGGCCCGAGCAGAGGGTGAGACCGGGTTCAAGTTGGGGTCACCGAGAACAGACCGTGGGGCGAGTTCACTTCAGCTGAATTCGCAGAATACTGTGCCAAAGAGGGTGTTCGTCGTCAGCTGTCGCCGCCATATAGCCCTCAACAAAATGGCGTTGTCGAGCGGCGCAACGGCACGATGGTGGCTACAGCCGAAGCATGTTGAAAGCCAAAGGATTGCCGGGCTGGTTCTGGGGAGAGGCAGTGGCAACTGCAGTGTACATCTTGAATCGCTGCCCAACGAAGAGTGTCGAGGGCATGACTCCGTTTGAAGCTTGGCATGGGAAGAAACCGGCAGTACATCACCCGAAGACTTTCGGTTGTATTGTGTATGTAAGGAACACGCGGCCACACCTGTCAAAGTTAGAAGACCGAGGGAGGAAGATGATCTTTGTCGGGTATGAGCGAGGATCGAAAGCCTACCGTGCGTATGACCCGAGTGGCACGGCGAGTACATGTAACACGCGACGTCGTGTTTGACGAGGAAGCCCGGTGGGACCGGGGGCGAACGACATCAATGGCGAGCTAGGCGGCGGTGATGATGTGTTCACGGTGGAGTATACCACTTGGGAACAGAGCGGCTCCGGCCGGCGGCGAGGTGGTGCGGCGCCGGAAGAAGATGCGCCGGTGAGCAGATCACCGGCCCCGTGCATGGGGGTGGCGAGCAAGAGCCCGGCTCACCGGACGGCATCGACGACGACAACCTCGACGCCGATCATGACAACGACGCACCGCTCCGGTTCCGCAGCATCCGCGACATCACCGGACCAAGCTCGCCGCGCGGGTTCGCGCCGCGGGCACTCTTCGCCGAGCAACTACATGTGGTAAGCTCGATGAGCCTCTTTCATTTACCGATGCTGAACATCATCCGAGTTGGAGGAAAGCCATGATTGAGGAGATGGAATCAATTGAAGATAATGCAACCTGGGCGCTCATCGACTTGCGGCTGGGCGCCGGGCAATTGGTTTGAAATGGGTGTTCAAAGTGAAGCGTGATGAGCATGGGGCAGTGGCCAAGCATAAAGCTCGTCCTGTGGTGAAAGGTTATGCTCGAAGCAAGGGATCGATTATGATGAAGTATTCGCACCGGTGGCGCGCCTAGACACGGTGCGTGTGCTCATTGCCCTCGCGGCTCATGAAGGGTGGCAAGTGCATCACATGGATGTGAAATCTGCGTTCTTGAATGGAGACTTGCAGGAGGAGGTGTTTGTTCAACAGCCACCTGGGTTTGTAATCGCCGGAAAAGAGCACATGGTGTTGAAGCCGAGGAAGGCACCGTATGGTCTGCACCGGGCACCACGCGCTCGGAACGCCAAGTTGGACAGCACACTGGTGTCACTTGGGTTCAGGAGGAGTCCATCCGAGGCAGCAATATATGTCAAGAAGACAGCTGGTGGGGCACAGCTCATTGTTGGGGTATATGTTGATGATCTGGTGATTACAGGAACAAGCTGCGATGACATTCAGCTGTTCAAGAAGGAAATGTGTAGGGTGTTCAGGATGAGTGACCTTGGTTTGCTTAGATATTATCTGGGCATTGAGGTGAAGCAGGGACCTAAAGGGATCTCACTCAGTCGGGGTGCATACGCTGAGAAGATATTGGAAAGGAGTGGCATGGGGGAATGCAACCCATGTCAAGTGCCAATGGAGCCAAGGCTCAAGTTAAGTAAGCAGAGCACCGAAGCACTGGTTGATGCAACAGCCTACAGAAGCATAGTTGGAAGTCTTCGGTACTTGGTAAATACTCGTCCTGACATTGCATTCGCCGTTGGATATGTAAGTCGATTTCTGGAAGAACCACACGAAGATCACCTAGCAGCAGTGAAACACATCTTACGCTACCTAGCAGGGACTAAGAACTGGGGACTCTGGTTCGGGAGGAGAACAGAGAAGAAGGCCGAACTGATTGGTTTCAGTGATAGTGACTTTGCTGGGGATATTGATGCTCGCAAGAGTACAACTGGGGTGATCTTCTTCTTGAGAAGTAGCCCGATTACTTGGCAATCGAAAAAGCAACGGGTGGTGGCACAGTCAAGCTGTGAGGCAGAATATATTGCAGCGGCAAATGCAACCTGTGAAGCGCTGTGGCTTAGTCGTATACTAGCAGAGTTGCAGGGATCAGAAGAAAATACACCACTGTTAAGGGTAGATAATAAGTCTGCAATCTCACTGATCAAGAACCCTATACTGCATGGGAACAGCAAGCACATTGAGGTCAAGTACCACTTGGTCCGGGAGAGCGCAGAGAAAGGTCAAATCATAGTGGACTTCATCAGAAGTGAAGAGCAGTTGGGGGACATCTTGACCAAGCCACTCGGGAAGCTCAAGTTCCAAGAGTTAAGGTCCAAAATTGGACTGGTTGATTGTAAGTAGTATACAGACGCAACAAGGCTTAGGAGGAGATTTGTTGAATAATCCTTGTGCGTCAGTTCAGTTAGTTAGCTTGGGTTCCAAGTTAGTCTGTTAGGCACATGACCAAGTCTGTGCAGTTGGAGCTCTGACGTGTGCAGCGTTCGCACAGGAGCGCGTCGTGCGGCATGCCGATCACGCATGCCGCGCATGGCGGCCCGCAAGGGCCGGTTCTGTTATCAGTAGATGGTTAAGAAGGAATAAAGGGCTAACAGAAAAACGCTGCCAATTGTAAGCAGCACAAACGAGATCGTGTCCTCTGTTCCAAGTGTTCGCGTGAGTTTGTGTGCGTGTGCGTTCAGGACTCGCCGGCGGCAAGGCAGCCGTCTCTCCGGCGGAGTTCCAACAGCTTCACCGTTCGTCCTTGCTTCGACCTTCAAGTGTGGCGAGCATGTGTGAGCATGTGGAAGCGCTCACGCGGTCCAGGCACGCCGATCAGATCCGGAATGAGTTGTATGCGTCTGTAGTGCTGTTAGACGTGTGCGCGACGGCCAGGGACGTGCTCAGTGGCATGCGCGCTCACGCCAGCAACGAAAAGGCGGTCGTGCTGCGTGATGACGACGTGGTTGTTGTGCGCGCCGCTCGCATACGCACATCCTGTGAGGAAGGGGTGCGCCGAGGTCATGAGTCTTCATCGTGGCATCTTGAACTTGAAGCGTCACCATCAGGAGATGAATGTCAGGCAATAGTTACAGGACGTGCAGTGGCTCGCGGTGGTCGAAATCGAGGCATCGAGCATGCGATTTGCAAGCGCCTGGCACGGAGAAAGAAGGAGCAGACATGTTTTGACGGGAGAGTTTCTTTTTTTTTACTAGAGTTGCATGGTGATGGCACTGGAGGCTTAAAAAATCCATGGATGGCATGGAAGGAACTTTATAAATTTTTCAATGGCATATAGAGAATTCTCTCTTCATTATATTTACTATTACAGCCCAAAAAAAGGAGCAAAGCAAGTTTTATTTGTGACCCTGTAAAGCTGAGTTCTGTTTTCTGGGCATATGTCACGAGAGCCCTACCAAATATTGCTTAGAACATACTTCATTCTCTGTGTGTATCAGTTTCTCCCATGTAGCTTCAACAGTAGTATCCTTTCAATACATGTCATTCTTTCTATAGCTTCAACAGTATTATCCTTTCAATGCATGCCATTCTTTTTAGAACAGAGTACCAGTCAATTTCTAATGTTTTTAGAAAAAAAGTTAGGTGTGTTGGATTAATTATAGTATGTGTGGATAATATAATTCAAAGTTCCATATGCATGAATTTGTGTTGTAGTAAGTAATCACTGATTATAGTTATTTTGTCATATTTCATTAGCAAGTAATCTACTCGTTATAATTGTACTAGCATGAGATGGTACGTAGATGACAATTTATATACATTCATGAGTTCAAGCCCGTAGCAACGCACGGGCACAATGCTAGTATGGTTGAAATGTCAACCCCATTTGAATTTGATTTAATTCGACCCTCAATCCATATTGCATGTTGCCAAAAGTTTGCAGGGAGCTTCTACTAGGCCAGAGGCAAGGTGTAAAAATGTTGCTTCAAATTTTTCGTAACACCAGGGTGTCACAGCGGTGGCCTTCAGCATGACTCTGGCACTGCCCGGGTCGAGAAACTGAGCTTCCAAGCCTTCCAACACCCTTAACAATAGGTGGGTGGATTAGAGTTTGGGGAAACCTTGGATTACGTTAGAGGAATCCAGTGGGGATTGACCCTCTATCCGGGACCAAGCCCAATAGAAAGGCCTGCCTCCCAATCAGGGCAGATTCGGACTCCAGATCTGTTGCTAAAACGCGATTACGAGAAAACTAAATCTCCCCCAAATCGGCCGTTTTGTTGGTGACCAAGGTCAACCAAAACAAATCCAACAACACATACGACGACTGCAGGTCTGCAGCAGGCCAACCACAGTGCTCTGTTTATCTGCTATTATATATTATGGATAGGAAATTCAATGCTTGGCGGCCCAAAGAAAAAAGAGTAAATATATTTTCTATTTTTCATATGTAGCCATTTTCAAACATCATCCCTGTCTTCAAACGTCACGAGCTGCTGTGTGGACGTGCACCCTGTGGCGTATGTTCAATTCAGAGCAATCCCGGCCCAAATTAAAATATTTTTCACTACTAATAGTGTAACACTGCCAACATAAAGTACATAATTTTCGTGAAGCACAAGACCAGTACATATGCGTTCTTTCAGGAACACGGCCAGGATCTCGAAGTATGTAATAAGCAACAAAAACAACTTTGACATACCAAAAACTGCTGCTTGTATTGTGCATTATGTACGGTTGTACACCCTGCAGTTGCTGACATGCTGCTTACTTGTACAGGTGAACACTCGTTTGAAGGGGTGAAGCGAACCGATTTTAATGAAAGTTCCGCTGGACAAAGAATTCATAAACCAAATAAGCGGAATCGTCTATCTCTACTTGCATAACTTGCACCTGCTTTCTGCTCAGCTCAACGGAACTGATGATAGTGGCTAACCATTAGAAGCAACAGCTTCCTGCATCATATTCATCCTGAACTCACAGTAGCAGCATGCATGGGCACACTGATGTTGCTCGTTACCTTTCAACCATCATGATTAACAACCTCTTGTATTAGATCATCAAAAATTTGGGCCAGAACCTGATTTAACTAGTGACTCTGCATCATTGTTTGTTACATGGCAAAAGGCTCATGAATCTGATCTACATAGCCAATAAGTTTACCTCTATATATTTATGTAATGAAACATGTTTTTTTTATATAAATTAACAAAAACAAACAAAACAGTTTTCTGGGTCTCTTGTTTCTGGGCCAATAAGTTTCCTGCAGTATTTGGATGAAGTATCAGCGTTCATCTGTGACCTCTTCTTGGTGATACGTCAAGTCGACTTTTAAATCTTAATCTATACACTAGAATGTTTTCCTGCATTTGCTTGTGACGAATAGGAAGCAATAGCTGCTGATTTTTTTTTTTACCAAAACCAATTCCAGCAAAGATATTTTCAGCCTATATGAATATCGATGAAAGACAAAAACAACAAAACTAGCTTGATAGTCACCATGGACCCACACATGCGAGCACATATGCTAAATCCATGAATCAAATTCGCGCCAACATGCTCCATTTTATCATACTAAACTATACCCAATTACATTTTTAAAAAGGCTCAATTTACATTCGCAAGTATTTATAGCTGTCACATAAAAAAGAATCTTATTATTTAGGAGTACTAAATAAAGTTTAATTATAAAATAAATTACAGGTCCCTAGACTAATTTATGAGACAAATCTAATAAGGTTAATTAAGTCGTGATTAGAAGACGGTTATCAGTATCATCCCTTTAGTAAAACATAGATTAATTAAGCTCATTAGATTCATCTCAAAAATTAGCACCAATCTGTCAAAAGGGTTTTATCATTAAATTGATCAAAATATTCATAAATAGTAAGATTCTCTTTGATGTGACAGTGCTAAATTGAGGCAGGAAACAAACAGGACTCTGTGTCTTGTGTTCGGCAAAAAAAAATCACTGACCGAGTACCTAAAACGAAAAAAAAATCACTAACCGAGTCTTTTATTTTATTTCCCAAAGGCAGTCAAATTGAGGGTCGAAAACGGAAAAGGCACGACACTGTTTTGGACACGGGTTTGTGTTCCTTTCTCTTTGGGTACTATTAGGCCCCGTTCGTTTCCACCTCTAAAATTTAGATATCGTCACATCAAAGAGAATCTTACTATTTAGTAGTACTTTTATTAATTTAATAACAAAACCTATGTCGCGACCCCCTCTAATTTGCGAGACGAATCTAACGATCCTAATTAATCTATATTTTGCTACAGTGATACTACAGTAAACATCTTCTAATAACACCATAATTACCCTCGTTGGATTCGTCTCGTGAATTAGATAGGGGTCTGCAATTAGTTTCGAGATTAGACTTTATTTACTACTCCAAAATAATAAAATTCTCTTTGATTTGACCCTCTAAAAATTAGATAGGGAGAAACGAACAGGCCCTTAGTAATCTTTTAACCGGGTGGAGTGGAGCCTTAAAACAGAAAGCGCTGATCTTCTTGCGGCGCAAGGCTCGAGACGAGAGCGCAGAGGCAGGCTAGCAAACCCCCGCTGCTAGCCGCTCTCCTTCAACCTCCGCCCGCGCCGCCGGCCTCCGCTCCTCCCACGGCCCCGCTTCCCCCTCGCGTCGGTGAGTACCCCTCTAGTGCGCGCTCGCTTTGATTCGATTGGATTCCGCCGTTCCAAGGGTTCGGTTCCACGAGTCCTTCTCCGATTCAGCTACCGGATCGGCATGCTGTGTTCTGATACCCTGCGCAATGTGCCATCCATGGCTCGAGTAGGATGGCACGGGCGCGGTTTCATTTTTTTCCGAAATGGTTGGAGAACATATCCTTGGTGACGATCGGATGATGGTTCTGTTTCTTGTTTGCGATGCGGATTGGGTGCATACTGTTTTCCAGAAACTTTGGTGGGGGTTCACCATGATTCCCCATGCTCCCCGCGTATTGTGATGATCGGACGGTAGTTGTGTTTCGGTTGGCGGTGTGGATGGAAGAGAGATTTGTATTCGCTGGTAGAATGTACCTGGTTTTGTTCTGGAAGGTGCATCCGTATTTCTTGAATAAATGTTGCATGTGAACTCTAGTTCAAAAAAAAAAATGTTGCATGTGAACTGCGTCTGGAATAGTGGGTTTTTCTTTATTCCGGGGGAAAGGCTGACCTCGATTCGCCCAACTTGTTTCATTCATGCTTTTGAATCAGGTTAATCTTTGATGCAGAGGCAGTGGCGATAATTCAGTTCGCACCTCTGTACCAATTTTGATGTGTTACTGCATGCATGGATGCTGTTGTAAGTTATCAAATAGTTGCGAGTCAACAAAACAGGCCTGATCTTTATTCTAAATGGAGGAATAGTATCACTAATATCATTCCTCATATGACAGCTGATGTTGTACATGTGGAGAATGTCAATGAAAAAATAATTTGAATCGACGCTTCAGTGTCTTTTAAGATTTGTAGTAATTTCTCTCAGTGTCAGTGATATGAGTGTGAATTTCATTGCATTTGCTAAGGTTCGCTTGTTTAGACGAAGGGTCACTACTTTGACAGTTTTTCATAGTAGAGGAAATGAGTAGGACAGAACAAACATTATATGCTCCATCTGAATCCAGGGGTAGGAATTGCAGAGGTAGGACGATCTTGGAGTTTTCTGCATCACATGCAATCGCAGTTATTGACTTGTCATTTTCTATGTACTCTGTCCAGAAGTGGTTGCTGCCTAGCAATATGTGCTATGCGTCTATATTACACAGAGCTGTCTATTTCCCATGATAGTATGCTACAATTGTATTTAATTGAGCATAATAACGCAGCAGCCAGATATTCAGATAAGATAACTAATGCCTTGCTCTCAAGCTCTTTTTGGTCTAGTCCCTGATCGCATTGCTTAAGTTCTGAGGTATCTGTTTGAATTTTAGATATAAAGAAGGCATCTTAACATAGCATTAATATGCATCATCAGAACATTTTGTACTGTTGACCTCATTTTATACCCATCAAATATTGATGGAATTGGATATGATCATACAAGTTCCTGATATTTTACTGTTGACCTCAAGCATCATCAGCTTAACACGTTTCCTGGTTGTTTATATGATAATTTTAATAAGTGCAATCCTGACCTGACTTAAGTTTATGTCTGACTGGCAACATGGAGGGTTCCAATTCGAGAAATGTGGTGGACAAAAAAACTGTCATGGAGATGGGTAAGAATGCAGGCATTGGTTTAGCTGGTGGCAGTGTGTGGGGTGGGCTAGTTTCTATGCTATATGATGGACCTCAGGTTGCCAGTAACGTCAAGTACCCTGAGCTGATCAGAACTGCCAAGGTGTGTGGGAATTATGCAGCAACCTTTGCGGTTCTTGGAGGTACGTATGTTGGCATCGAGCAGGCTCTTGAGAAGTCCAGGATGAAGAAGGACTCCGTCAATGGCGCTGTTGCTGGTTTTGCTGCTGGAGCAACTGTGTTTGGTTTCAGAGGTAAAACATTTATTATGCTCTAATTGTTGTGACAAGGCTGAAATTTTTAGCAAGAGTTAATTTACAATAATATCTAGTGTCTCTTCAGTAATTTATGGTCAATCATGTTTATGTGAATTGCTATCAGTGTTATTTTTCTTGTTCTGGCTCAGATATCATTTTCCTACTATTTCAATGGGTGCAATGTTCGAGGCTGGAAATTTTCGTATGCACAACTAGTAAAAATTATCAGGAAGCAAAAAACATGATTAATTGAGTCTCCTTAAGACATGAAAACCATGCCACAAGGTTATTTTGAATTAGATCAATAGCAGCTGGGCTGGAACCTGGAGCCATTCTGCACATGCGTGCTGCACGCAGTCTAGCTTAAGCAATACCGAGGGAATTGTGGTCACAAAGCACTTTTACGTGGATTCTGTGGGAGCAGTTTTACTGACAAATTCTACTTCATTTCTACATGTAACATTAGCTGGTACCTTATCGTTTAAGCTTGACATAGTTTTACTTTGGAGCACCCTCTTGCATCTCCTATTACTTTCCAGTCTGGTGGCATTTTTTTTCTTTAGTCCTGTTCCTTTAATTCTTGATAGCCTAATTGACGAAGTAATTTATTAAAGTGAAATATCAACCTGACATTGCCAACTTGCTTTGTGTGCAGCTGGGAGTTTCAGGACAGGCTTCCGATCAGGATGTGCACTCGCTTTGACTAGTGTACTGCTGCATGTCACTGGGATGACTGATGATGAAGAACACAAGTAGTTATGGAAGTCTGTAGTAGTTTTTTTTTCTGCTCGAGACGTGCTAGAGTAGTATCAGCAACACTGAATTGTCTCTTCATCAGCACCAATGTTCATATTAGAGAGGTTATAGGTCATATATAACGTGTAGTGGTCCTGATGACTGATGCGATTACACTTTTGTGATTTGTGAACTTCCTTTTGCCATTTCTCATGTGCTGTTAGCTGCTTAGGTTCGAATTGTCACTGGTTTAACAGTTCAAATGCTATCAGGGAGTACCAAATTCTGCTTGCATTGTGCGCTGTGAATATCCTTTGCGCATTTTATGTAAGTGGTGGATGGTTCCTTTCATTGGTAAAAATTTAATTTGAGATTGTGTTGATTGTTGGTTCTTGCTGATGCATCTGCAAACTGCCATATTTCAGTGCCTGATGCCATTGCACCAAACGAAGTTTATATACCTTGAACCGTATCGAGATCCTTGATATTGCTAGACCTAACGAAGTTGGAGTATGTCCAGCACAAATGTCCAAAACCAAAGGAATCGGCACATAATCAGCACATCTACACAAGCTTAGTACGCCTGGCATCTGGACCCCGCCAGCTTTGCCTTCTTTCTTGTGTCTCTCGGGTGGCACAATCCTATTGGCCCGCCAGATTTCCCTCCCCTTCCTCTTGCGCTCGCAGCAAAATCCACTGGCGTGCTCTTCTCCGCGAGGCAGCTCTCCGCATTCCAAAAAACTCCTAATCAAATCCTTTGAACATTAGTTTCATTGAAAAAAGAAAATTCATCAAGAGGGAAAACTAAGTGAAGGTCAAAAGATGGCTGTTGTAGGTTTGTCTACCGCCTTCTCTCCCCCAGGTAAAGCAAAGACTTTCTATCCATTGTTCTGTTCTTCAACATGCGAAAATTGTTGTGAAGAATTAACTGTACACATCTGTTCTAGAGGTTCCTGGATAGCTGTCAGGATCAGGCAGGGTCCCCTTGGGCAGAGTAACTTGTACCCAAGGAGGAGAAGGTACTGTGCCGCCGCCGTTCGGGCCGAGGTGAGCTTCATCGACGGCGACGAGGCCAAGAGGCTCGTCACCGAGGAGGGGTACACAGTTCTGGACATCAGGGACAGGACGCAGCGCGAGAGGGCCCACATCAAGTCATCCACCCATGTGCCCCTCTTCGTCGAGAACGAAGACAATGACATTGGTATGCAGAGAGCATGGTGCCATCTCAGAGTCCTTCATGCCTGCATTTCTTAGAGAGAAATGTTATGCATTGTTGTGCAGTTGTGCTTCGAATTGCATTGTGGGTTTCTTAAAACTGTTGTGATAATGTTTTTTTTTTTTTGTGAAGGGACGATCGTGAAGCGTCAGGTGCACAACAATTTTGCCGGGCTGTTCTTCGGACTGCCGTTCACCAAGCTCAATACTGACTTTGCAAAGACGGTGAAGGAGAAGTTCTCGCCAGATAGCAAGCTTCTGGTTGTCTGCCAAGAAGGCCTCAGGTCTGTGACTGACCAAGCATTTTTATTATCAGGTTCCTTTAATCCTCAGTCAGAACAAATTCAGTTTAAACAATTGCACTATGCTTAAAAAGTATAATTTGTATCAGAATGAGAGTACCAATATTTTTACTTCGATGACCTGGCACCAATTACTCATTTTTTTTGCCCTTCTCTTCTGAAGGTCAGCGGCAGCAGCAGACGCACTAGAGAGAGAAGGCTTCCAAAATATTGCATGCATCACATCAGGTCTTCAAAAAGTGAAGCCAGGTACCAACCAAATAAGCTAGAAAAACTTTTGTACACCATCAGTTGGTGGACATTGTTTCTGCAGAAACATATAAATTGTGTTGAATTTGCAGGAACATTTGAATCCGTCGGAAAAAGTGAGCTGCAGAATGCGGGGAAAGCTGGCCTTGTGACTGTTCAAGGGAAGATATCAGTAGTTCTTGGGACTGTTCTGATAAGTAAGATAACTGGATTATGGTATTTTCCAGATAAATTTTGGTGCATCAGCTCTTCACCGTCTCATGGGCACTTATGTGCAGGTGCATACTTGTTTATAACATTTTTCCCGGACCAGGCTGAGAAGCTCTTCGAGTTGGCTGGAATCAGTTTGTGATGGAATTGATGCTCGTTCCATTCAATTTGGTGCTCCATTTGGTGGTCAATGTTTCCGTAGTCAGGTGACTATTTAAATCTCTGTTTCCTGAGATCTATACATATCTAAACTATGTTCATTTGGAGATCTCTGTTCCATGCAAAATAGACTTTGTAATAAGGATTATTAGACGCTGAGATGAGTTACACATTTGATTCCGAAGCTCCTTTATGCCCTTCAAGTTCAACTTTGGAATTTTCTTCTATTGTATCATAACTACTGAAGTGGGTTCAAAGCCTTTGTACATTTTGTTTTACTGCCAAACGCGTGAATGACATTTTTTTCGCTGAAAATCTTCATTCGATTAGAACTGCAAAAAGGAAAACTAAGTGATGAACTTCTAACAACGAAGCAGGGAAATGCCTGTAAAACATATAAGCAGAATACATGTTCATGTTTTGATTTTTAACATAAAGATCAGGATCATTATCCATTGAGAAATTAGATCCAAATCACTGTCGCCTCATTGGAAAATCTGCTTGAATGCAAATTAATGCAAGTTATTTTCATTTTTTTTTGCAGGTTCACATGAGTGAGATGTTTTGAGGGCAAAAGAAAGTCAGGCTGTGTGTAACATATAGGACGATTTTTGGACAATTCTGCTCGCATTTCTGTTCAAAACATCCCTCTCTTTCCTCCATGTAGTTCCTATTTCTGGTGTATGCTTGATCCATCAACTTGTTTAGACGACTGAAGTTTGGTTCAGGATTTCAAATAGAACTGTTCTAGCAATTTTGTCATGCTCGCGTTCCAGAAAGAAGATTGATCGGGAAAGTTTTTTTTTTTGTTGAAATTGACACCGATTGCAGCTACAGATGAAATGGCAGTGTCTTCTGCATTGTCGTAATGGGAGAGCCAGCATAAACCATTTGTTTGTTTTCTTATTGGATCTTGCACATGATGAGATGGTTCTTGGATTGGGATACTTACACGAATTATGAAACCAGACATGAATTTGAGGGAGAAACCGTTGCTTTCTGAGGTTTTGGGTTCCTAATCATTTTTATCTGTTGTAAAAAATGTCAGTCCAGTTTCTTCCATTTCCCTCCATTCATTGAAACTAAGTACAGGATTGAGGTAATATGTTGCAGATACGTCCTTTTTTTTCTTATGGGGCATATAATATTTCTTCCAGCATGAAAGACAACAAATACATCCTGTTGTACGCCCTGTTCGTTTCCTGACCTCTAAAATTTAGCGCTGTCACATCAAAAAGAATCTTACTATTTATGAATATTTCGATCAATTTAATAACAAAACCCTTTTGACAGATTGGTGCTAATTTTCAAGATGAATCTAATGAGGTTAATTAATCTATGTTTTGCTAAAGTGATGCTACAGTAACCGTCTTCTAACCATGACTTAATTAACCTCATTAGATTCGTCTCGTAAATTAGTCTAGGGGCCTGTAATTTATTTTATAATTAAACTTTATTTAATACTTCTAAATAATAAGATTCTTTTTGATGTGACAGCTCTAAAGTTTAGACACCAGGAAACGAACACCCAAAGTTTCATTTCCTTTAAATACATTTTACAGATACCAAATTATGTCCTGATTAAGCAGAACCATATTTACATGGCTGGGCTACTGGAGAGTAAGACTGACAGCATCATATCGTAACCATACTCTATCAACCCAGTACTGTTCAATAGATGTATTTCAGTTTCTTGAGTTTCCCGAAAATAGGGAGTAGAATAGAGTGTGCCTCAATGGATGTTTGTTTGAAGCAGCAATACACTGCTGGAACTTATGTATAAGATGTCAAGTTGAATTAAAGTTGAAACAACGGTATACAACAAGAAGTGAATTATGTTGTGATAAGATAGAAACATGGTAAAAAAAAAGGATTGCTCCATGTCTCAATAATATGAACAATGACAATGAAATACTTCACATACACTGTTATCATACAAAAATTGTCTGAACATCGAAATTGCATTGAAGGCCTTGCTCACTTCGTTATCGAAATCTAGCCACCAAGTATCCCTCAGTCAACATGTATTTGTCAAGATATTCCCCCAGCCTCCAGTCTCCTGAAAATTTCTGTTACTCTATGCTCTATTCACACGAATTGGTTGTCCTTCCAATTCCTGAACAAAATCAATTAAAGAATAGCAATATATTAGGCGCATGCTTCTGTTGAAATTTTCAGATAAAAAGGCATGGTATTTTATTATGCATATCTACAAATTTAGTTGTTAATGCGTCTTAATAATAAACTGAAAGCCGAGATAAAAAAGAGACCGTGGATATGGATAATCAAGGTTTGCTTTTCGAATATAAAATGTGTAAACAATAGAGGAGTATGTTTGTTAATATAGCTAGGATCATGATATTCTAACTCATCTGAGCACATAGCACTCAAAAAGTAGATTCCATCCATGTTTCAACAAAATGTTAAAATATGAACCAAGATGCTGCATTTTCCTATTATTTGGCAAATGGCGAGAACTTCATGTGGTGAAATTCAGAAGGTAGCTTGTATAAAATATGCAAGGACAAGCTTACTGCATTATTAAAAGTAGCAACTGCAGCTTCAACTTCTTCCTCCGAAGAGAAGGTGACAAAGCCGTAACATTTGGACTTTGAAGTCCCGGGGACACGCGAGACAGTAGCGCTGAGGATCTGCCCCTTTTCAGAGAAGAAATTTTTAAGAACCTCCGTCGTTACAGTCTTTGCAAGATTACCAACATAAACCTTGTACTGACTATCCACAAATACAGGCTCTGGTTCAGGCGCAGATCGATCAATGTTTGGCAAGAAGCTCTCGGTTACATTCACTTTAATCTTTCTACCTCCGACCTCCTGGTACATAGCAAAAACACATGTGTTAGGCTCTGCCTGCATTGACACTCATGAGCATGTCCCAAAAAGTCATGTGAGCACTGGGATCTTACAGTTCCATTGAGAGCCTCAATAGCAGCATTAGCCTCCTCTGCATTGCTCATTGTGACAAATCCAAACCGCCGGCTGCGATTGGTGTACTTGTCATACATAACCTGAATGAAATGATAGCGCACTTCAGTAAACATTTGGTGAGCTAAACTATCTCATCAGATGCAAATGACGACTTGTCACAACATGGCGTGTTGCCTTTAGGCAAAGCATCACAACATTGAATCGTGTACAGGTATAATTCTGCAGGGCCACAATAAGAAACAAACATGCACATTGATTACCCTTCCAAGAACAATAGTGATATTTGAGCAAGACCTAAAATAGACTGGATTCATTATAAAAAGGTATTAGGCTAACGACGAAATAAGAAATATGAAAGATAATCTTTGGGGCAGCGGAGTACACCATTGAGCAAAGCAGAAGGAAATGTGCTGGTTAATTACCTCGGCCCGTTCGACGGTGCCGTGCGCCGCGAACATGTCACGGAGCTCGTCATTGGTGACCGTACGGGGGATGTTACCCACATAGAGTTTCCGCGCCGCCACCTCCGCCGGCGCCTCCAGAACCGCCGAGGAGGCGACCACCCGCAGCGCAACAGCTCGACTCCTCGACTGTGGCGCCGGGACGGCGCGGAAGGAGAGACAGGAGGATGTGGAGGTGGAGGCGGAGGCGAGGCTCCGGAAGTGGCGGTGTAGCGCTGGAGGCGTTACGAGAGAGGAAATGGTGGTCGCCATTGGAAGGGGAGAGAGGAAGAGGAACGGAGCAGGGGAACGCAGAGCGGAGAGACAGCCGGGAGAAGGGAGAGGACGGCGTTATCCGGATTCAGGAGTGGTTTTGTGTTGGGGATAAACCTCTCAGGCTATGGTGATTCCAGTCTAGAATAAAATGCTCTTGTTAACAGAAATACAGATATACTTGCTCAAAAAAAAAAACAGAAACACAGATATATAATATATTTGAAAAACTGTTCACCATCATAACAATAATGTTATCAACCTTTTATGTCTTAATCTGTGCAATTAAAAAAATCTAACTAAGGTAACTTGTCGATAGATTTCCTGCGTATTCTTATCCGTTTGAGCTTCATATAAACATGAGAATAAAATAAAATTTGAAATAAATGTGTTTCAAATATCTCGAATTAAAAGAATTAAAATTGATTTGTGAAGAATCTAATCATGCTACTTTGTGTTTTCCATTGATATAAAAAATATTTATTACTGATGCATAAAGTTCAAAAAATCTGAAGTGTATACTAGCGAAAAGTACTTTGTACTCCCTACTACCCACTTCAATTCTGGTTGCAAAAGAGAAAGAATTGGTTCAGATCTTGTTCGGATCCCTTTGAATTTTAGGAAATCTTAGGAATTGGAGAGGCTCAAACATGTCAGTTTTGTTGTCTTGTTTCTACAAACTATTTTTTTTTCAATTTATACATTTTTTGGGGTCAACTTGGTTAATATTAATTTTTTAATTAACTACACAAAATCTAGTTTATAAATTGTTAAAAATTAGGATTCAAACAATTGCATCCAGTTTTTAGAAAATAGTATGGTTATTTGAATAGACTGATGGATGCTTGAGACATGAATTTTCACTTGTATCAACTAGTGGAAGATTGCATATGCGTTTGAGTATCAGAGCTGAGATAAGAGCTGAGATAACTCGCACATACAGAACAAGCGTGATGGCTAATTGTGCTTCTATCCGGTTGGAATGGATGGTTCACAACATCGACAAAAATCAATTATTTTTTTGCAATTTTTGACAGAACTAGTTAAGTTCAGTTTCAACGAAAAACAAGTTTTTGACCGATCAAAATAAATTTTTTATAATTTCAAATAAAAAGTTGCAACCGAGAAAATCAATTGGTAAACTAACGATAAACCAAGAAAATTCAAGGGTTCGCTTTTAAAAGAAAAAAATCTTGATAACCAAGAAAATTGAATGGTACAATCAACAAGGCCTGTATTAAAATAGTACAAATGTGCACTATCTCACGATTCTATTATTTCATTCAAATCTTTGGCGGAAATTCACGTTCAATAAATAAAACAACACAAAATAATCCACAAAGTTAAAGCTTAATTTGATTAGCATTTATCTCAGCTGCATGCCTGCATGTAAAACTACAAGGGAGTGAAATTTCTTAGTCAGTATAAATAGATAATAGATAACCATTGTAAAATATATGTTTTCTGTTATCTAAACCCGATGTGGAAATGTATAATAGACCACTGCTGTCTAAATCATTGTACATGCCCTAAGCTGCTAAACCGAGGAAACGGACTGGTTTTCTTTCAAAATTACATTACATCCGAAATCGTTTTTTTAACATTTATAAGCAGTTTACAATGGGGGCATCATGTCCCTTTGTTTAGAGTTGAACGGTCGTGATCGCACAGGAGCATGGAGTAGCCCACCGGAGTCCAGAAGTGTTCTCGCTCAGGCATTCCAATTCTTCTTTCGGCGCTCAAACCCAGAACCCTAGCCCCGCCCCAGAGGCCCAGACTCGATCCGGCATCGCCATGGACTCCAGCGACGATGAGGCCTTGGGCGGCGGCGGATCCACCCCTGCGGAGACCAAGAAGAGGCCTGCCGCGGCGGCCAAAGGGAGGGCGACGGGGAAAGGGAAGACCGGCCCCAAGGCCGAACCCAAGGCCAAGGAGAGCAGCCTCCTCAAGCAGAGTGAGCTCTCCTCCTGCACTCCTCGATCCCTGTTTCAGTAAAAAGTCTTAGTCCCTTGCGATGTTTATCTGACAAATTTCGAATTTTTCGTGGTTTGTGTTGCAGAGTCGCCAGCAGAGTTCTTCGCCGAGAACAAGAACATTGCGGGATTTGATAATGTGAGCTATTTTCTGCGAATTGTTTTGTGAAATTGGATGCAGTAGTCGGCAGTTCTGTGTTCATGACTTTTATATAGAGGCAACTGTCCTATTGTGTGTTACAAGCACGATGTTCCTAAAAATTGAACTCAGCCGTAGTTCAAATCAGTTGGCAAGAACATGAGTCATCATTTCTTTGTTTGTATTAAGTCTTCCCATTACCAATTAGTGTAGTCATTACTTTGTATAGGCACTGACTTTATAATTTCGGCCAGCCTGGCAAGTCCCTGTACACGACCATGCGAGAGCTTGTTGAGAACGCCCTTGATTCAGCTGAGTCTATATCTGAGCTCCCTGACATAGAAATTACAATGTAAGTAATCCGGAAAGGTATGCCCTCTGGTGGTTTCCTTTTTGTAGTATAGGACAACAGTAAATGACTTCTCTTTCTTATGTTTTGTCAGAGAGGAGATCACTAAGAGCAAGTTCAACACCATGATAGGGCTAGTTGACCGAGAACGTGTTGATGAAGCGCTCTATGATGATTTTGAGTCTGATAAGGCTCGTGAGGTAATATCACTAGTTGAAGTTCTACCAGTAGTTGTCGTGGCAAGCTTCCTATTTCCTAAGCATTCATTTCGTCATGTGTTTTAAATTCTGATGTAAGATTGTTTAATCCATAATACATAGAAACGCTTAGCCAAAGAAGCACGTTTCCAAGAGACGCAAGCTAAAAATGCCGCTCTTGGGAAGAAAGTTAAGGAGGCTCCAACAGTTCGAGCAAAAGGCCGGGGTGAGGCTGCGTTTTTCAGAGTGACCTGTAAGGTATTATCACAAGCACATTGTATGCTAAGTTCAAACATCATTTTTCTTAGCATTCAGTCTTAGTTTTTATTCATGTAGGATAATGGCCGAGGTATGCCACATGATGATATCCCAAATATGCTTGGAAGAGGTATGTTTTAATGGTATCTTTTTTTTCATGCAGAAGGAATTTAAAACTATTTACATTTCATACTTCATAGTTTTTTTGGGCACAAGATATGGGCCGAGTATACACTGAAATTATTTATATCCAATGCAGTTTTGTCGGGCACAAAATATGGTTTGAGGCAAACACGTGGAAAATTCGGTCTTGGTGCCAAAATGGTAAATTTCTGCATTTTCTTTTGAATAATAATAGCTTCTTTGTCGTAGGTTACTGTTTTTTTTTCTCAGACGGTTCTAGGTTACTATAAAATGTCACTTGTATATCAACTTCTACCTAGAAGAAAGAACACAAGGATTTTATTTGATTTCTGCATTATCATAAAATATTGAACATGTTTTCCTTTTATGGTTTGGAGATGCTTGTTCTGTTGCCTGCATTGTTGTGGAACCATGTAATATGGCCTGTAGCATGAAGATAGTAGTCATCTTTTCTGTTCTTCTTCATACTTTTGTTCCATTTTCTGTTAAAGTATGTTAAATATACAAAAGAAACTTACAATTTTTAGTCGCTGCTGCAAAAGTATTTGATCTCAGTTGGTACAGGTTATTTTTCTATTTCACAAAATACATGTTATTATACCTTAACAAGGTAACATGTGTCCTTTGATAGTAAACTTGTAGTGATTCTGATGCTTCCGAATGTGCATGAGGTGCTGCCATGTTTGGACTCTGTAGATAGATCTGAATAAATAAATAAACATATGAGTATATGACCTACACTTAATACTTAAATGTACTAGTAACGTTGTATTAGCTGTCAGTTCTTGAGGTTCAGCAGGTTATAATGTTGGTGTGAACTGAAACAGGCACTCATATGGTCAAAGATGAGCACTGGACTTCCTATTGACATTAAATCAGCGATGAAAGGCCAGAACTACATTTCATTCTGTCGCCTTGATATAGATATTCATAAGTAAGTAGCTTGCTGATTTTTGTGTCTGTTCAACACACTAACCAACCAGTTATTGCTATTTAGTGTCATTTATATCGACTGGACAACTTCTGCAATTGTGTCTGATTCTGGCTCACAATACTCAGGAATGTTCCTCATGTTCATTTACATGAGAAAAAAATGAACAAGGATCAGTGGCATGGGGCAGAGATTCAAGTTGTAATTGAGGGGAATTGGACAACTCATCGTGTGAGTATTACATTTTTGAGTAATTGAAGACATGGTATGAAGTATGTAGTCCAGCTAATTAATTCTTTATCTGTTTGCAGTCAAAGATCCTCCATTATATGCGTCAGATGGCCGTCATTACACCATATGCACAATTTCTATTTAGATTTCTGTCAGATGCAACAGAGTATGGATTTTATCTATGGTTCTTTTCATGTTGCACTGAAGTGAGTCATCCAATTCCTTTTCATAAGAATATCTGTTTTGGTTAATGCAGAAAAAATTTAACGATAAGGTTTGCACGACGAACAGATGTTATGCCTCCTGTTCCGCTCCAGACAAAGCATCACCCATCAGCTGTTGATTTATTGCTTATAAAGCGCTTAATCTCAGAGACCACAAAGCAAAACCTTTTGCAGTTTCTGCAACATGAATTTGTTAACATAAGCAAGCCACATGCTGAACGTTTAATTGGTGAGTCATAGGATATGCAGTGGGGTTAGGTGGCATGAAAAATATAATTAGCAATTACTATCATTTTTGAGGACCATGGAATATGTTAAATTTGATTTACTAGAATATTCTGGATATCATGAAGTAGGCTGCTGATACCAACACATGCTTATGTTGCCATATGAGTTTTGATTTGATTTTGAAACTGAGTTACATTATGTTTATTGCTATTTTGGAGTACACTATCTTTTCATTAAAATCATATATCTAATCCTATGTAAAACCAGCTTATTGGGTTGAAAATGTTGTACTATAACTATGTGCTTTTGTATTGCTTTCTGCCCAGCCTCTATTATTGTTGTAATCAGTTCTATTTTATTTACCACATATTTTCTTGTTGACAGGGGAGATGGGACCTGATTTCAGTCCGAAAATGTCAGTTAAGAGCCTCACATCGCAGCAGTTAGTACGGATACATCAATTATTTCGGCAGGCAAAGTTTGATGATCCCAGTGGCAATGTATGGAAACCTTTTTCACCTAGATTTACTTTCAATTTCTATTGGCTATTTTGTCTTTTAATATGAGATTAATCAGTATAGAAATGAACCAATTCTATAGTGCCTTAGCCCTGCAGGTGAATATAACTTACGCTTGGGAATCATTAAAGAGCTGCACCCTGATATGGTTGCAACACATGCTAGCAGGTATAGCCTTTTAATGGGGTTTTGAAGTCATTTCTATCTTACATAATCTGAAAATCCTAATGACATAATGTTATTCTATGTTTAGCCCTCAGGTTTTTGAAGGACATCCATTTATTGTTGAAGCTGGAATAAGCATTGGTGGAAAGGATGTGAAACATGTAATGAAACACCAAGTATTTATTTCATCCAGAAACATTCTATGCTGCTAATTATTTCCTTCAAAACAAAAATATCCGGAATTGTGTTTATTTTGTTCCCCTTTATTTTCTAGCATTTTTCAGTATGACTGTACATCAACTATTTTATTTGGAAAATTATAATGGTATTGTTTGATGCAAATTTTTTAGGTCGAGTTTCAAAAAATAGTTCATTCATTCTGATGTTAAACTGAAACAAAACCCTAGAAAGGCCTCATGTGCATGAGCAAGTGGTCTTGGTAGCCCAAACTATATGCAAGTACCTATATGCTTTTTTTATTCACCAAATTGTTCAAAAAGTATATTTTGTTGTCCATAAATATTTGGTCAAATGAACAAACTTAATTGTTTATATGAAAATCACACATTGAGATCCAGTTTTGTGAGATTTATTTTTCCATTTTCTGCATTTTAACTCGCTAACAATGTATTATTCAGCTTTGGATAAAAACCTTATATATTGTATCTCTTTCATTCAGGGAATAAATATTTTTAGGTTTGCAAACAGAATACCTCTTCTTTTCGAGCAAGGTGCAGATGTCATCACAAGAACTGCTCTAAAAAGGATCAAGTGAGATTTCTCTTGCACTAACCTGCTGTTTAGTTTTAGATATATCTCCTTTTTACATTTCCCTCCCTCTTTCTTTAGTTGGAGCAGCTACAAAATTAATCAACAGCAAGATAAGATTGGTGTCTTTGTGAGCATTGTAAGTACAAAGATACCTTTTAAAGGAACGGGAAAAGAGTACATTGGTGATGACATAACTGAAATAGCAACTGCTGTTAAGGTACATTCGAACTATAAATCCTCATGTAACTGTCCCTGCTCTTCATGGAAACATGACCCTCTTGCACCTCCAGTCAGCTCTTAAGCAGTGCTGTCTACAACTGAAGTCAAAGATTGTGAAGAAATTGCAGGCTCGTGAGCGACAGGACAGGAAAAGGAATCTGAATAGGTATATATATATATATATATATATATATTCATTTGGGTGATGTACGTTATTAGCATAGAGGTCAAGATCATTATAGTAGCTGATAGATGGTGTTATCACTGAGATTCAGGCTCGTGTTGAAATTCTCAAGGGACTACTAATTTTATAGATTGGCGGTACTTAGGGTGCTTTTGGCACTGTTTATGCTCAGTAAGCAAGCACTTTGGACTGCCAAAGAGCAAAATACTAGTAGCAAAAGTGTTTATGGGGTATAAGCACCTATAAGCACTTTGCAATTTTGTACTAGCATAAGAACTTTGAGCAAAGTAGCAAAATGTAGCTTATAGTGCTTATGGGTGAGAATTATCAGTTTTGACATATAAGCATAAGCAGTTTTGCCAAATGGGTTGACTGCTTATGCTACAATAAGCACTATAAGCAGATAATCAGTTTTGAGAGCATGAGCACTATAAGCAGGATAAACATATGCAGTGCCAAACACATCCTTAGTACAGTGTAACTAATTATGCAAACGAATGATATGCATGCATTTCCACACTGACAACAGATATTCCAAATCATATGAAATTTTCTTGTTTTTCTTATCACAGATACATTCCTGACGTTGCAAGAGCCATTATGGAGACTCTTGTAGAAATTGCAGATGAATCTCCCCCAAAAGACCCTGTTATGACAAGGAGGATGAGGAACTCCTTGACAAGGTTAATTCTCAGGAGGTCACAGAGATGACCTTTAGAGATAGCTTAGCTCAGCATGTTGAGCAGGTAAGACTTTTACAATGCCATAGTTTTCTTTAGCCCTATCCTTGTGCCTTTCTGTTGGAACATATAGCTAGAAGTCATCGTTTTTATTCAATGAAATTCGTGGATATTGTGCTAGCATGCCAGCTTGTTTGGGACTTCAAAAGGCTTTAATTCTTGTTATGATGGTAGAATACAGTGTAACTTTATGATTATTGATTTTATTTTCTTATTGGAACTTGTGGTCCTGGATTTATTTTTGCTATGTGCTGAATTTTACCTTTTTGAAATCTCAAACGCCTAGGTTGACTATGAAATGGCCCTGGAGTACGCCATGCAGAGCGGAGTAAGCGAGGAGCCTCGAGACGACATATATTTAAACTGCCTTGATGGATCTTACAAGTTTATGGACTTCCAAAGTCCTCTGTTTGTTTTTAGATTTATTCCTTGAGAAGGGAATTCACACAACCATCCGACGTTATAGATTTCCCATTACAGTAACAATGTAACTGTTACCTGAATTGACCGTTGTTATAGATCAGCCAAAATTGTAGACATTTAGTACAGTGAGAAAATCGTTATAATCCAGGATATTCATAAACGTTTCTGTTACAGGAAACATATTTTGTGACATTACGTGGTTTAAACTTGTATAATTGTCTAATGCCGAGATAATGTGGTGAAAATTTATCGAGAAATGGACAGCTTGAATTCAAATAATAAATAGTTTCTCCTGTGTTGTAAAAAGTTGAACAACTAACGTATATACTAGTACTAATAAGTTTCAATAAGAGTAGATCTCTTGAAATGTTTCCATTTTTTCTGTTGAAAGTGCTTTGCATCTATGAGACCCTTTCCTTTTTTTTTTTTTTGAAACTTATGAGACCCTTTCTAGATCCTTATAATGCCATGGCCCATGGAGATTTTTGCTATTTTGACCATGCGCCTTATGTGAGTCATCCTCCACTTACTGGTGCTAATACAACCACATGCCAGTTTAGACGTGATCCAACTATTGGCCCCCTTTGGAATGTAGGATAGGAAAAACATAGGAATAGGATAAATGTAGGAATTGAGATGGTATGCTTTTGAAATCCTATGGGAATTGAAAATATAGGAATTGAGATGAGAAGATCTTTGGTAGTCTCATAGAAAAACAAAGGAATCTATGGCTTGCTCTAGCTCTACATGAAAACAAAGGAAAGAAAAAAGAGGTCCAACCTCTTGCTTTGTTTCCTCCAAAATCAAGCAATTTATTTTTCCTATGAGCCAAGTGATCATATAGAAAAACTTTCTTTAGAATTCCTATTCTCTAAATTTCCTTTGTTATTCTTCAATCCAAAGGGGGCCTTTATTTTTTGTTGAAACAACGTGAAAACAAGTTCCGTGGATTTCGACCTTCCGAGTCTGCTCAAACGGACTGGCGGGAACATCCAGACGGTTGGTTCTCCATCGCAGCGCACATCTTCCTCTGCCATTGATTTCTGCTGCTCGCGCCCCAAGGCATCGGACACCCAGATCTGATCCAATTCTTGCAGAGGCAGCTGCATCTAAACTCCTTTCACTTCGTTCCCTTTGCTGTGAGTGTGAGCAGAGAGAGGAGCCAAGAACCGAGGCGGACAGCATGGCGGCAGACGGCGCGGCTTTGCCCCAGATCGCGGTGATCGGAGCCGGCATCTTCGCGCGGACGCAGTACATCCCCCGGCTCCGCGAGATCGCGCACCTCGTCGTCCTCAAGGCCATATGGAGCCGCACACAGGTGCGCGCCGCCATTCCCGCTCGTACTTCCTTGCACCACCACGAAATATTCGCTTCCAGCTCTGCTTCTAGCAATTTGCATTGCCTGATTGGGTGCACTATGTGGTTCTTCTTGTTGGATGTAAAGTCCTGCAGCAGTTTCTTTCTGTGTCTGAACATTCTTGGCACATTGGTTCAGGAATCCGCAAAGGCGGCCGCGGAGCTTGCACGTGACTTTGCACCTGACATTGAGTGCAAATGGGGTGATGCTGGGTTGGAGGAGATAATGGGGGACAATTCCATCATGGGGGTTGCTGTTGTTCTCGCTGGCCAAGTTCAGGTATGTGTTTTTTTTTTTTGAGAATCAGGTATGTGTTTATAACAAGTTCCGTGGATAGTCTATCCTCTTTCCTTTCGGAGGTAGGAAAGACTTTCCAGGAAAGGAACAAACATCTTAAATTTCAATGATAATCTAACCATCTTTCCTCTCAAAAGCAGGAACATCTTAGCGAATTATTTTTTTTAAAAAAATTGCTTTCCAAGATACACTATTCTTTTGGGTTCATAAAATGATACTACGCTGGATTATATATATATATATATAAATCTAAATCTAATGCCCAGTTTAGTGTTCAAGAATTTTCTCACGTCATTGTCAAATATTGTAGGTTGAGCTTTCCCTAAAGATGCTCAAGGCAGGAAAACATGTGATTCAAGGTACACTGCAAAAGGAAATAAATACTAATGATTTGAGGTTCAGGACTAGTAGCTGTATAAAAAAAGTTCTGTTCTTTATTTCATTTGTAGGATTTTGTAGCCGAATGATAGAAACCTGTGCTTTTAACTAATCTAATTCTTTGCTATATGTATGATACATTTTCTGGTGCTATGAAGAGAAACCTGCTTCTGGATGTAAGTATTTTTTTTCTTTATATCATTCATATGGATTGTAGCGGATACAATTAAGATCTCATTAGAATTTTCCTAAAACATTCAGCGACAACAGAAGCAGAAGCTGCACTGTCAATCTACAGCTCCTTTCCAAACAATTTCGCACATAAACCAATTTGGGCTGTTGCAGAAAACTATAGATTTGAACCTGCTTTTGTGGAGGTATGGTCACAAAACTTAGATTTTCTTACCATTGTTTTACTAATGTATGTCTCATAATTTTGTTTGTCGACTCTGATCCACAAGTCAAGGAAATTAGTAAATGACATTGGTGAATTGATGAATATTCAAGTTATCATTGAAGGGTCAATGAACAGTTCAAACCCATACTTCAGTAGCTCCTGGAGAAGGAATTTTGTGGTAAGGAAACAAGTTTTTTTCTTTCTTTTTTGTGTGTGACATGCATGATCTCTGTCTTTGATATGGCCTCTTACTTTTTTTAGACCCCAGTAATTTATGAATTAGAGAAAGTTAAAATGAGTTAAGTTTCATATTGCTGAAGTAGTTCTCCACTGCTGATTGGCAATGTATATTTCATTCCTCATACTAGTTACTCCCTCAGTTGAACTTTTATTGTTAGGGCAACAATTGTGTTCACTTTGGAACTAGATCTGTTGTCTTGATGACAACAGTTTGAGAACGGAAGGATTACATTCAAAACCATTGTTTTATCGATTGAACTGTATACCCTAAGGCTGTGCTGCAACATGTGAATAAATTCTCCTTTGCTGAGATATATTTTCCAAATGCATTCAACAAAAATAATGAGTAACCTCCTGGTTAATAAAATTGCATAATTCTGTTTGCTTACTTTGTTCCCCTGGTTCTAGGGACTGGTAGCATATTTGATGCCACCGTTAACTGAAGTATCTACTTCTATCAGTTAAGGTTTTCATTATGTAACCATGTTTTTTGCTGTGACTGTTCAGCTTCTGCTCCTCTGAAGTATTGAAACTTCTAATGGTGCCCTTTTTATTGTAATAAAAAATAACAAATATTTCCTTTTTCAGCGACTATACTCCTGTAATTATCTTTGTGGTGTTGTATGGAAATGAAGTGTCACCATGTCTCCATGTTAAAATGATTCTTTGTTATTTTTTGAAGAGTGAAATGCACCCCAGGTCCCTAAACTATTTAGGAACGATCATCTAGGTCTACGAACTGTTAAAGTGACCATTTGAGTCCCTGAACTATTATCAGATGGTCATCTGGGTCCATAAACTTTATAGTAAATTCATAGGTCCATGATCTATTTATATTGTGTCAAACAGGTCCACAACGTCGCCGTCTAACCGCTCTCAATGCATAATGTCAACGCTCAGCCACTCTCCACGTGCATCGCTGCATAGCGAATCTCTATTTCAGTGCTGCCAAGCCTACCCGACGATGCTAGCTACTAACTAGTGTGCTCTGTCCGCAGCCTCACCCTCCCATCCAGCCTCGCGACCCCATTGCGGCCTGTGCCCGCTGCCCGCGGACCGATTTGCCCACTAGGCAGTTGTGACGGTGACGTGTCACCGTCACGTGCGAAAGGCGCAACGCACGGACGTTAGGACGTTGTCCTGGATAACAGGCGGTCTATCAAACTGGATAACAAGTAATGGGCGAGGAAAGACGTGCCCACGAAAGGGAGAGCGAGGTCAGATGTGATGGTGAGAATGCAATGGGCAGAGCACACCTGCTCCTAGCTAGCATCATCGAGTAGGTTCGACGGCGTTTGCATGGAGAGCGATTGTGGTGGTGGCAACATGAATGGAGAATTGCTAGGCGATGGCTTTGTGTGTGAAGAACAGCTGGGCAGCAAAGATGTGGACTTATTTGACACAATATAAATAGATCATGGACTTAAGGGGATCAATATAGAGTTTGTGGATCTAGATGACCATCCAAGAATACTTGAAGGACCCAGATCATTTTGAGAGTTCGTGGACCTAGATGATCATTCCTAAGTAGTCTAGGGACCTGGGGTGTATTTTACTCTTTTTTGAACTAAACAACTTTCCATTGTCCTTGTTATGATAAATTTACATTGCAGGGCGGTTTCATATTGGACATGGGTGTCCACTTCATTGCAGGACTACGAATGGTAATCTCACCACATTATTTTAAAGGGGTTAATTAGATGAAAGGATGCATCAGGTTCTGGTTGTGTTACGAGAACCAATATTGCTGAGTTGGTAACCGTAATCCATTTTAGGATTCACATCAACATAGAAAGGACGATTTTGAAATACAAAAATGCTTATGTCATCTTAAATTGAAATGCTTATATTTTCCACATTCGTACAACCTCTTTGATAGCAAAATCTTTCTGTCTGAGTCGACTAGTAATAGTTATAGTTGCCAAATTATGTGCCTTTTGAGATAACATACGCCTTCATTAGTTTTTCTTTCCTTTATTTTTAAGACAATGATATCTTCTCTAACAGCTTGTAGGTTCAGAAATAGCAACTGTATCATCTATCTCTCGTCATGTGGATTTGACTTTGCCACCACCAGATAACATATGTTCGCTTTTGTAAGTTTTTGAAATGGAAAATAATTGATGAACTATAAAGAAAATCAGAACTTACAGATGTGTGATGCTTTGTTGCAGCCAACTGGAAAACGGATGTGCTGGTGTTTTTGTATTTGCCGTCAATTCAAGATTACCCAAGGTTGAGTCAAATTTTATTTTTGACACTTTACATAAGGCACAAATGCTATTATTTTGTTTCATTCATATATCATGATCACATCCTCTTAAATTTTGTTGTTAATATTTAACTGTTTTTTATCATTATGCAGATTTTATGGCGGGTCGATGGTACAAAAGGTATAATTCAAATAGAACGTGGAATTGATAGCGGTAAACATGGCTACCAGGTAAAAGACCAGTTTTTCTACTAAGTGCCATTTGGGCTAGCTGATGGCTTGTAGACTGTTTGCAACTGCAGAGTACTGCCATAAGTATTTTAGTTTCAGAAACTGTGGAGCAGTTAAAATGAACATAGTATGTATGAACCATCTCATGGCTGCAGGTGTTATTCTCCGGTGAGAATGGGCATTCCCAGAAGACCTTTTACCCATTCTGTGGAGTGAATGAAGAGCTAAAGGCGTTTGTTCATGACATCTCGGAGGCTAGCAAAGTACTGTATCTAGTATTAATCAGCTCAAGTCATTTTGTGCTCTGATTAACATCAGACTTTTCATTGAAATATCTTGCAATATAATTTCCCTTGGGGGAAAATACCAAAATATTATATAAGTTTGCATAACTTTTGCGATCCATTTAGAATTAATAGTTAGATCATTGAGTTTGAATTCAAAACTATTTTTCGTTTCAACAGTAATACTGTTTATTTTTATTTTTATGAAAACATATGCATATTGGTTCACTCTAGCACAAGGAGCACTGATTAGTGTATGGAAAGTGGCCCCACATTATACTTTTATCAAGCATCTGATTATCTTTTATGAGTTTATATTGGGATTAAAATCATCATCATTCCACTCTTTCACTCTGATTGTTTCCTTGCCCTTAACAAAATGATTGTACAGGGTGGAGACCACAAGGCAGAGCCCCGCAGTTCGTATGTGGAGGGTGCCCGGGATGTTGCTGTTCTGGAAGCCATGCTTGAATCTAGCGAGAAGCAAGGGGCCCCAGTCCAAGTCAAAAGATTCTAACTGATCTGAAATTGTAAAAGCAGAATCTTCTACAAGCCTGACTGACCCATTAGTACCTCATAAATGTGTTTGTATCCGTAACAAGGAATACTTTCCAAGAATATAGGATGCAAATGAGGCCTCAGAAAAGTAAATTATTACCATTCTTTCCACAGATATACCATGTTCCAACATTCTTTCCACAGATATACCATGTTGGCCAAATAATTTGCCTCGCACAAATCATTTACTGTGCACTATTTCCCTTTCCTGAAGGATGTTTACGTTGCTGTCCCTGTTGAAATGACCTGGCACGACCCCAAAGCAGCTGCTATTTGACGACCTGTTTGATGATTGCTGCTTTCAAGCTCTACCTCACACCTTTCAGCGTGGGCATGTTCCTTGCTGGTTGTAACTGCTCAGGATAGTCTTCTCAGAAGATTGTTGACGAGAAGGCACAAACTTAATCTGATGTAGATTTCTGGTGCCGTGACATGTAGGACTATATATTATTTGTAGCATGATTTGTTCTTGTCTCTCTATTTTCGAACAAGGAGCTCATGTGTGCAGAATATCATTATTTGCAAGCATGTCAGCCATGCAACATCCTGAACAGATTACTTCTATCTTCATTACAATGAATCATGCCAGTTTGGGTTTATGATCGTTCTATCATCAATTGATCAGTTCAATGAGTCAACAAATCATGTTTGAGTTGTATATACATGTGCTACTCCATCAATTTGTTTCGTTATTAAGGAAATCAAGTGTTCATGGGAAATGATTGACTCGGTATATGAATTATTATCCTTTGCATCTGTATCTACATGGAGTCGACATCTTGCTTTAGTTCAGTGCACATGCTTGTACTGTATATATTAAACTAACATCAAGATAAGGATATGTTTAAAAGGAAGAAAGATATGGTGCCAAACTTATGCCGCTTAAGCTTTCTCAACGGGCGCAAGTTGAAGATCCAGTGACGTTGGCACGCAGCAATAGTTTATGGAGAACTTGAACTACTATTTGACTTTGTGTTTTATTTGGTTAGTAAAATGTCGTCGAGAGGGACTTGGATTTGTACTCCAGCATTATATTATCTGAGCAGTCAATGTCCTGAGATGTTTTGTATCTATGCAGCCCTTTTGCTGTCATAATGTCAAAGGAGAATTTAAATTCACGAGTGAAAGGCCCCGAAGGAGCAAACAATCCTTTTATTTGAGGCAGCCGATCGATGACACCATCTGGTTTGGACAACAGAGGACCGCTGCTGGCACCTTCAGGCAGGAATAGAAGAACTAAATAGTACTATCACAAGACCATTTCAAGTTGTTTACGACATTGGATACGAGCATTGCAGCAGGCGTTTGTCCTGATTGTGCATGACTATAGAGCATCATGAAACTTCTCATGTGAACATTTTACAAGCGTCTATCGGTTTGCAAAATTTGATTCAGAATGAGCTAAGAATACATATTCTACACTAGTCTTAATTATACAACTAAATTTAATTGGCTATTTATTGTAGAATATATTATTTAAGCTTGACTTTTTAAAGGCAGTGTTGTGTAGTGCTGATGCTCTAGTTAGTAATAATGGAAAAGAACTTGCAGTTTCCTCTTTGTCTAACGTCATTCGTACTGTCATTCCTCTCGTGATGGAACTTGCTATTATTAAGACGCATGAGTTTAGGGGAATCATCATTTGAGAGTTAATACATCTTGTGCCGTAATTCTCACAGTGCAGGCCGGGCTGAGTGACTGACTGAGATGCATCATTATAGTCTTCCTGCTGCAGCGTTACGTGCACCCCTCTACTATCGTGAGATCATAATAAACCGTCCCTCTCCGTATGTCGCTACAATTAAAGTGACAATACCTCCCATGGTTCGTGGTCGATGGCTCCAGCAACATGGACCGTCTGTACTGATGAGATGCAGCTGGATGCAGCTCGCCAAAACTATCAACACGATGCTACACTTAGCGTCATCACAGAAAGTTGGAGATGTTCATTCTTTGCCGCTTCTTGATCTTGATCTCTCTCACCAAGTTCTAAGTATAAAGAAGACCTCACTTTTTTTCACTTGCAAGGGTGCCTCCACGTACATTGCTAGACATCGAGTTCGTACTATGTTCGTATTTCTTGGTGAGATTTCCTTTCGTACATGGAGACTTCATTTCAAACGCCAAGCAAAGCTCATGGAAGTTTTAAGTCCATGGTAAAATGGATAACTAGCTAGCTGATAGAGATGGCTAATTTAGGAATATATCTGAGGGGAATTTTCGGTAAAATAAATAAATAAATAAATAAATAATAAAGGTGAGTAATTTAGATCATGTTAGATATAATGGCTATCATTTATTGAGGAGCAAATTTCTTTCTTTGCTGGTCCTATTAAAACCACGGCTTCCTTTCTTGAACCTTCAAGTATTATTCCTTATTTAGTCTCAATTCTAATTTTTGTTTCTTTTTGGCCCGACTGTTAGATTAGCTACTAACAGTGTTAAGTGACATGTGAAATGACCATTTTACCTCTGGCCTGAAATCCACCATCATAGTTACAACAAAATATTTTTGCATCAATGTGTGCGCTACTTTAGTCTTCCATAATTGGCACAATGCTCTACACTATTTCTCAATTGGAATAATTTTTAACCTACATTTTCCAAAGTGAATTGCTGTAGAGCCAACCTGAATGTCCAACTCTGTTCTGACTGGATGAATATATAGTAATCAAGTATTTTTAATTTTCTAAAGGATGATATATAGTTTCTATAATAGCTTGAGTTGTACATGAATAGGACAATCGGGTTGGACCTATAGCGGTATTCTTTTGCAAACAATAGTCAATTGAGGAAGATTCACAAGAGTAGGCTGCTCGAGTTGGACCTATAGCAGTGCTCTAACAGAAAGTAGCCTATAACAGCCTACTCTTGTGAATCTTCCTATATTGACTATTGTTTGCAAAAGAATACCGCTATAGGTCCAACCCGATTGTCCTATTCATGTACAACTCAGGATGTTTGTGTCCAAGGAAGGTGCTACCGGAATAGGAATGGTGATGAGCTACTAGAGCTACATAATATTGTACTCCAGTTTTGAAACTATGGGTACAAGTTTCCATAGCACCACCCATGAAGCATTCTACACTCCTCTCCGGGACGGGGAGTAAGGTGCCAACTGAGTTAGTGGTTGCTACTAGTTGGATCTGTTACATCATTGTGATCACTATCATTCTTTGTGTTAGCACTCATCAGATTTGGATCAAGAATTCATATTGTTATTGTTGTTGTTGATATTGCCTAAAGTGATGAGAGAGAGGTGGTTACAGTCACCCTCATCGTTAACTTGGAGGGGGTTGTTCGCCAAGGGGAATGCCAAGTTAACCTTGAGAAAGACAAATTTAAGGTTCAAACCTCAGCTCATTGATGGATGAGAGTCGGCTCGCCATCGAACATTTGTGAAAACTAATGACAATAAACAGATATTGTTATCCGATTTGGCCAAGGTTATGGATCTTTTTTTTTCTGAAAATGAAGCATCTTTCCGCCTCTATGTTACGGTGTGCACATCACGTTTAATAATAATTGTTACATAGTTTCAGCAACACTGCTGATCAAAAGAGGATTAAACCGAAATTATAAGGCCTGACAAGGTCTATTATTAATTTCCATCCATGACATGTGAACATATCCGACGCCGTGACTCTAATTTTCTTCTTGCAATCCTAAAGGATTCCTTTGTCTCCAGAACTGCAATAAATATGCTCCCTAATTAAATTTATGTTTGTAATTTTCAAATATCAGATCATTACGAAAATCTTCAAACTGCCCAACATAAAACAGCTGTCCTATCCAGAATGTCTTTCTTCTCTAGAATATCAAAATTAGAGAAGAGAACAGAGATAGTGATAGAAAGGTATAATTTGTGAAGACTGTGAAAGACGAACGTGTCATAATTTTGAAGGGAGAGGAATATTGTTGACGACAAAATGTGAAGTTTAACCGTCAAGCACACACATGGCCTGCCAGATCTATTTAACTCTAAGTAGGACAAAATCTTCCGAACGCGGTGATGAATTCGCGGGACGTGCCAGTTAGCTTTCCCTGCAAACCAACAAAGACAATAAAATGTGTAAAATTTCTGGGTTATCGAGATAGGCCAATGAATAACTGCAACCCGATTATCAGAAACAAATTCATTAAAAGTAAAGTAATTGACATGTATTCAAATTTATGATATTACGACAAATAGATGATATTTGAATTCATCTGGGCAGAATGTTCCTGATGCGGAAAGCTATCAATATAAACAGAAAAGGGCATATCATGCAGGTTGGCAAGCAAACAGGTAAGAATCGGCCAGCTGGATATGTGAATAGTGAATCGGCCGTAATTATAACTTAATCTAATCCACGAGATACATTATTATAGCACATGAAACATATAAAATCATGGAATTAGCAAGAGAGCACGGTCTAGATCTAATCTCGCTCAATAGATTAAACATGCAAGATAGATCTAAACGTGATAAGCAATCGGCTAAACATTCTGATTGAATGGTTAAATCACTAAAGCAAATTATATTTTATATTATATTAACTATCTCTTACATAGTTCACGTCAACTAAGCGATAATAAAGTAACACATGACAAGTCAACCGTATCACACTCCCTAGCAATAACTGAATCGAAGGACAAGTCAACTCCAATAAAGCCATACACGACAAGTCAATCGTCATCATTACAATCTCCAAGGAACATACTTCCTCTGTCCAAGAATGTAAGCATTTGTTGACTTTCATGTACCAGTTTTGACCACTCGTCTTATTCAATTTTTTTGTTAAAATGTTATTTATTTTTTATAATTTGTATTAACATTAGATATATTTTAAATATTAAGTATTAATTTTTGTATTTATGTAAATATTTTGAATAAGACAAATGGTCAAACACAACATGTAAAAACCAACAAATCCTTATATTCTTGGACGGAGGGAGTATTGAATTGGCGAAGTAACTTAACCATGACTTGAATAGCCCGATCGACCATCAGTTACTACACTAGCATCAACAACAGGGACAAAACGAGACAAGTCAACCGTCTCAAACAAAGTAGAACACATCAACTACTCCAAGCCGCCTATATTCGCGATAATAACTTCCGATCGATCTAAGCTACCGGATAACTTGCAGTTACATTGAATCTACCAGGGACAACTCGACATGACAAAAACAATACATTTACCGGACAAAATCCAAGCTGATGTCGGAGCCCGAGAGCTCAGCCGATTGACGAGAATTTCGTTTAATAAATTGTGGTGATGTGTCGAGAGTTGTATTGATTGGTTGTTCTGTACAATAGCCCTAATTAAGCCACTATTTATATTCTGAGATCCTCAACCGACCCCGTCGTGTCCCTAACCGACTTCGATATTATTTCCTATTTTACACGACTTTCTAAAATGAAAAATCCAAAATAAATTAGGACTCGTGTATATGCTGCCTGACTCCTCGTTGCACGTGCTCCGACGTGGCAACCTGCGGCCCCACCACTTCCTTCCTTCTTTCTCAAGGGCGTCTCTTCAGATTCCTATCCACATACCTCCATCTCACCCTAAGTCATTGATCGGTGGACTTAGATCCAAAATCTTGCGTCAATAAATATGCATAGAATACTAAGCAAAACTGAAAGTGCATCTAAAAAAGTAGCAAAGAAAAAAATATCAAGTCGAACACGTTCTTCCATCGGGAGCAAAAGACTTTTGATATTCCAAACATAAATAAATACTCTTTGGAAAGAAATCCAGAAGATCTATTTTTCTTTTATATATGTTAAAAACTCGGGATGTTACATATTTTTTTTATTGGAAATGGTTTTGGAAAAAAGAATTGAAAAGTGGTGAAGAGGAGCTTTTCAACAATATAACGTGGAAATCCTGCGATGTTTGCCTGTGGGAGATTGATCGGGGCTTTTTTTTTATCGAACACGCAGGAGAGCTGCATGTCTTTGTATCAAGAAGAAGAGAAACCGGTCCAAACGGTACAAGCGAGGCTTGGAGAGCCATCAAAGCCCTTAAGCCTCACCCAACAAAACAAAAACTCACACGCTGGTGATTACAACACAGTCTTAAGCAACCCCATCTAGCTGCATGAGCTGCCGTATTCCTCTTGCTCCGGCCTTTCCCCATGCAGCTCCCTCTTCTCTTATCTCATTGAGCAGGAATTGAATGTCTGGCTTCCGGCCGTCAAAGAGACATTGATTTCTATGTTTCCATATCGACCAAACCACAAGCTGGATGGCCGAGTTCATTCCTTTTTACTTTCCACGTCCAGCGCGCCTAGTTGTCCGCCGCCACCAGTCTGTGAAGCTCCTCTCCTCCTGGGTAGGAGCTACCCAGGATAAGTGCAGCGTGGATAGAAACGAGAACCAGATCTCTCTAACAAAGATGCAGCCGATGAGTAGATGGTGCATGTCCTCCTCGTCCTGATCACAAAGCACGCATCGCTGATGGTGTGGTAGTCCTCGCCTCGCCATGCGGTCTGCCGTCCAACATCTCTTCCAAATAGCCATCCATACAAAGAGCTTTACCTTAAGTGGCGCCCATGCCTTCCATAACCGTTTATGCGGTTCAAAATCCACCGCCCCCATGAAGAAGCATTCATATGCAGACTTGGTGGAGAACTGTCCTGATGCTTCCCTTGACCAAATATGGAGATCTTCTCGATCCGTCTATAGGTGGACTTCCTGTAGCACCTCTACCAACTGCAGGAGTTCCCAAATCGCTGAAACCGGCAATCCGCCTACAATGTCCCTCATCCATGCACCGTTTTGCAATGCTTCATACACCGTCCGTTTCCTCCATCCTCGCCACCGAACAAAGGTCATTACTGCTGGTGCTATATCCTTGATAGCACGCCCGTGCAGCCACTTATCGACCCAAAACAGCGTGCACCTACCGTCGCCTACCTCTGTGGAGAGGCAAGCATCAAAAAGCGCACGGGCTTTTGCCGGGATGTCACATTCAATCTTTGCTGTGGGTGCGTTTGGGTCAGTCCTCTGTATCCATAACCATCGCATCTTCATCACCTGTCCAAGGATCTCCAAATTCTGAATTCCTAGACCGCCTAGGTGGAGTGGACGCATGACTCTTTCCCAAGCAATTGGGCAGTGCCCCCCCCCCTGCGCGGATATTTGTTCTTCCTTTCCATAAGAATCCACGTCTGATCTTGTCAATTGCTTTAATGATCCATCTCGGAGCATCAATAGCAATCAGCACATGGATAGGGATCATGGTGAGGACCGCTTGAATCAAAATTAGTCTTCCTGATTTTTGTAGCAGCGCCGTCTTCCACCCCGGCAGTCTATCCGCAATCTTGTCTAGTAACGGTTGCAGATCAGCAACCCGTAATTTTCTTAGGGACAGAGGTAGTCCTAGGTACTTGCAGGGAAACTCGCTCACATTGCAAGGGATGATGCTTTTAACTTCAGCAATCTGTTGTTCTGTGCATGAGACCGGTAGCACCTGGGATTTGGACAGATTTGTGTGTAGCCCGGAGGAGTCCCCAAATCTCGCTAGTACCGCTTGAACAAATTCCAGCTCCGTCGGATCCGGCGAGGTGAAAATAACCACATCATCAGCATACAACGACATGCGATTTCCTGTTTGCCGAGATGCCAACGGCTTGAGGTGGCCATCACGCTCAGCTCGTGTTATCAACGATGAGAGGACGTCCATTATCATAATGAACATCATCGGGGACAATGGGTCTCCGAGCCACCGATGATGGATAGGCGGTCCCGGTTCTCCGTTGAGCATAATTCTGGACGAAGATGAGGCAAGCAGATTGCTAATGAGCTCCCGCCATCGCTGTCCGAAGCCTAGGCGTGTCAGGCTGTCAGCACATCCAGTAGAAGGGGCCAAGATACTGAATCAAAGGCCTTGGTTATATCTAGCTTGAGTAGCAAGGCCGCCTTGTTCTGTCGATGCAGTGTCCTAGCCATGTGCTGCACTATGAGGAAATTATCATGTATCCGGCGGCCTCTGATGAACGCGGTTTGGTTAGGCGCGATTAAGGTGTTTAACTTTGGGCTGAGTCTGTTCACCATTATCTTAGTGATGAGCTTTGCAAAGCTATGTACCAAGCTGATTGGTCTGAAGTCCGTCACCTTCTTCGCATCTTCTTTCTTTGGGATTAGCATTGTAAACGCCGAGTTCAGCATGTGTAACGAAGAAAAAGAGGCAGCAATATGGGATTTCTTCCATGGCCTTATAGGCACACAAGAGAGGCGCCATCATACCTTGAAGCTGGAGACCTTTTATCAAGAGGCGCATGACCTCCAAGATCTGGACAGCCCCATTTCAGAATTAGAGGTATGGGAAACTATCAAACAGCTGCCCACAGATAAAGCACCAGGACCAGACAGATTTACCGGGCGCTTCTACAAAACATGCTGGAGCATAATTAAACAAGATGTCATGGCAGCAATTGGTGCAGTGCATGCAGGAGATAGTAGATTGACCGGGGCTGAGGATAATCTCAGAGATCAATGGCAGCTGGGAAGGGAAAAAGATCTTCTTGTGTTTGTTTGTCCCACTAGAGCTAGACAGAGAGGTGATTGGATAGTAAAGAAATTGCCATTTTGCGTGACAGAGAGAAAGGAAAGAGCCAACAAATCAAATAGGTAGACAAATGACCAAGTTTTTTTTCGACTTTGGAAAGAATAACTGCGGAGATTAATTCCATATCTCAGTTACCTCCTTCCATACAAGGGCCTGAGGGAAGGGCCAATCGGCCATATATAAACATAAACCCATGCATGGAATGCGAAGCTATGTTGTGAGATCGTCTCTGCATTACAATCAGCTCCTTTGGCTTTTACGAGACAACTCGTAGTAATAGTGATCCGGTATGAGGTGCATAAGCTCCAAGGCCTGGGGTACACGATGGCCATATCGTTCGTATTCGTCGTTCTCTTTGCTACTTCGGCTACGCAGTGTGAGAGTGCGTTAGCATCTTGTGTTCTTTCTACATTATAATCCGTAATGGCGTAATAGGTCGTTTTCCGATGGCTGCAGGACGTACCAATACTACAACTACAGCTGACTCGACGTGGAGATCAAGAACTACAATCTCCAGTTTTGTACCAAGAAGAGATGCGATGTCATCGCTCGTGGTTCCATGGACTGCTACTGCTGCGAGCCAACGCAGCCAAACCCACCTTGTTATGAGGCGAGGGAAGACTGTATAGCTAATTGCCCCGTTTGCAGCTCTATCGTCTAGCTTAGTTGCACGAATATTGTAATCTTTAGTACCATGATATAAGTGACAATGAAATATCATGGTTTACATCTAAACCATCATTTGAGATGATGACATGAATTGAAATTACATGCGTGCTACAAGGCCGGCCGTAAGAGAGAGAGGCCATCAACTACAATTCAAATCTTAGCCTCACACAAAAAATGTGTCACTCTTTGTTTCCATGAATTAAAAATCGACCGATCGCATGGGCAGAGATTTCAATAAGTTAAAGGTCAAAATCCCTTGTATACCCCTGGAAAAAGTTCACTTTCCTTCTGTGCCAATGAAAAAAAATTACTTTCCCTTTATGTGCCCCTCCACTTGAAATTTTCCTTCGCTTGTATGTCGGTCCCAACAATTTCTTTTTATCTTGTAACGCTTACTTTTCCTCCCCTACTGTTATCAGCTTGAAAGAAGACTTTCATTGCTTCAATATTTGAGCTAATTTTTATGGTGACATAAGAAATAGCAATGAACAATTTTTGTTATTAGGTCCACATCAAATTTAACACAAATTACGAATAACAAATTCAAACGAATTCAGCTTACCTTAATTTTTAGGTGTATTAAATAACTTGATAAAACTTTGAAGAATTATACTTTGTGGCGTATTATTTTTAATACTTTTTCATGGTTCATCTTTGAAGAAAATTAGTTTTACAATATATTTTAACTCGGGGTGACACACAAGGGAAAAAAATCTCAAGCATGGCATAGAAGGGAGAAGTATTTTTTCAATGACATAGGAAGCAATGAAACTTTTTTTCAGGAGCGGCCTAGAGGTCATCCAAAATGGGGCTTCTCTTTGGGAGGTTCGTTGGAGGATATTTTTTGCCATCTTACACCCATTTTGGGTTTGGGTGGCCTTTTGAGGAAGCCCTTGGGGACAGCCTAACGGCCGGTCTCTACAAATAACGTATTTTCATGTGCTCTCCGCTACTAAGGCTTGATTTGTAGCTACACAGGTGTTGCAGCGGTGGCTGGATCCATCGCTGCTACATTAGAATTTGGTCCGCTGCTACAAAGTTTTTTTCTTGTAGTGAATCTATCAATTGACAATATTACCCTCAGTTTGATCAAATACTGATTTGTAATTGTGTATTTTGATATCAGATATATATCGTTGGACTACTGGTCTGTAGTTATGAAAAACTACTGACCAATATTTTGGACTAACAGCCTCCTATATTTTCGTTTTGCAGTGACTATTTTTCTGGTACTGAGAAAACTAACTATCAACAAAGCTAATACACGGACACTTAAGGTATATCTCACCTCAAACCACCTCTTCCCCTATGGAGCCTAGGGCACGCAAAAACCGCCATAGCTTGGATTCCCCTCTCTCGCCGTCGGTGATCTCACTGGTGGCTAGAGAGAGTGGTCTCATCTCTCTAGTAGTAGTATTAGTTTGAGTTCTTAAGTTAAGGTTTAGGTTTATCCATGATGTCTTTGGTGTTGGGATTTTGGTTTTTTCCTTCTCGTACTTGAGGGGGCTGGGTGTCGTGATTCATGGCGACTTCGGTGAGGGTTATCAAGATGGTGATGATGTCGGCAACCTTCATAGCAAGACACGAAGACTCAAGTGTATTGACGGTAATTACGAGGTAGAGACGATGTTGCTATTGTGGAATAAGATTCTCCGACCCATTTCCCATTTCATCATGGTTCGATCTGTCCATGACAAAAGGGTTAGAGCATGTCAAAAGAGCCCCATAAACTTCCCCTAAACTAAGTGTGTTTTAATCCAAAAAATATCTACAATAGCTCCCCAAAATAACTCACGGATTTATCCCGCTGATAGGCCCGATTATCACCAAAGGTGAAAACCCTGCCTTTGTACCAACACAATTACATATCAATAAAATCATAAAAAGAGAGATAAAGACACAAGGACAGAATATAATCATCCAAACTTCATTACTTAGCAACATCTAATATCCAAGTGCAAATACATGAACGTGGCTCGCAGGCCAACCATGAAAGAAATAGGAACTAGTGGAAGCGTCCAACATCATCACACCGGAATTCTTCAAGCATGGGTCACCAAGTCCACAAGCACTCGAGTGTAGACGAGACCATCACTCCTCTCCATCAGTTTTGTTGGTAGGCTCAGCTGGGTCAGCCGCGTCTGAAAAACAAAGTGGGAAAGCCGTGAGTACATAAAGTACTCAATAAGATGCACTATCATGCTTGGATATATCAGGGATAGGAAAGGGCTCAACAACCTATAGCAATTAACCTGAAGTCTACGTGAGTCAAGTTTTATTATTATTCAAATTTTATAAGTGGCCTCACAGGAATCAACATATTCCTGCAAGGGTCAAATTTTTAAGTCCAGCACACCTCCACTGGAACCACACCTCGAAAGCCGGAAGTGAAACACCTATCGGAGGGGAGAAGTAGTAAATCTAATCACTCGGGATGCTCTCGGGTAGTGCTCGTATCCGGGCCATTACTATACATGTAGATTCTAACTGCAGAGTATATACACTTGTATCCACGTGAAGAGATACTATAACAAAGGGTTACCGTCGTAGCCTAAGTATAGACACACTCACAAGATCAGTCCACAAGCATCGACTGGCAGCTCTTGCTCCCTCGAGGTTTGGAATCCTCCCCACCCCCTCCCAAAAAAAAAAACACATGAAAAAGGGGAAAAGGGTCCTGAAGGTGTGAAAGACCTACCACCGGCCAGGTGGGGTATCCTCTACTCATGGGTCCGGACAACACTCAAAAACTCAATAACATAAGCTCTGCTGCTACGGCAAGCCCACCAGTCCTCCGCAAGTATCATGATCCAGCACAACGCCCATCTAGGTCACGTGGTGTGTAAGTAAAAGCCTCGGAGACATATGTCTTGTGAGTCGGTCCTTATGTCTGTCGGGGCAAGTTACCAATCCCTCTCCTCCAACCAAAGTCACCACAACAAGTATCACCACCAACAGGGACTCCATCAACCTGAAGTCCCTACACAAGCTGTACCCGCAACAGGCACTCTCCAAATGGGAACTTCCCAAAAGTCCCGAGCACCTAATCACCTACACTTGCCCCCCCCCCGCAAAACAACCTATAGGGTTACTATTGCAAAAACTGAACACCTAAGAAGCACCTATAGTTATTTAACACAAAAACATGTATCTCAAGTGTAGGTTCGATTAGGCAACTAAGCATGTTAGTAAAGTATCAATAGTAGAGCATCCTAGGCTAACAGTGGCACATGTAGCATGATATGGCATAGGAATGAAACTAAGCAGCAAGTAACCATTTCATATGCACGAGTCATATTATGCAAGTACTACATAGGTGCAAGAGTGATCAAGAATGCGGCTTGCCTAGTAAACGCATGTCCAATGTGGGGTTGGGGTACTCGATGGGCTCCTCAAGTGGGTACTCCTCGAATCTGCTACTCCTCGACCTCCTCTATCATACATAGAACATGCAGAATAGGTAAGGCACATAAATCGAGGCAATTAGGTATTGAATCATACGAAAAGGAGTTTCTACTACTAGAACATGAACAATAACTACACCAAAGCATAGAGTACGTCGCTACGATCCTAACGCAACTCGACCGTGTATGTTTTTGATGCCCAAGTAATTAGATATGAATTTCCAAAGCATAAAGGATTATTGGAAATTCAGAAAAAAGATGAAAAGAAAACCGGTAGAATATTCTAGAGAATATTCCTCCCAGGTCCACCATTGTGCTTTGGACCAGCCGATTCAAACCAATGAGTCTATGGTCCACATGGACCGGGTCTACCCAAGCTTGGACACCGGGGTCTGTGGACCAAACCACGGGGTGACGTCACCACCCGTCGGAGACAGCGGCGCCGCATCCCTTGCACGACGGAGGTTTGTCGAAATCACCATGCCAGGGTGCTGCATCTTGCCACGCGACGAACGGAGGACACCGGAGGATCCACATCACCCTCATGCACCTATGGCTAAGCTTCCCTCGACGGACAACCATTGGAAACATGACGCGGGCTCACCCGAGACCTCGCCAGGGACGAGTGCCCAAATGGGAAAACCCTACACAACAACTAAACCACGAATTGAGCACACCTACGTGAAGCTTATGCAGCGGCGAAGCCGATGGACTAGGTTTGAACCAAAAAGGTCACCGGAACTCCACCGACTAGGTTTCAACCAAGAAAGGTGAAGTTCGGCAAAACCGATGAAAGTGGACTCCTTTCTCAACGATAGAGCACACACGAGCTTCATGGAGACGACGCGAAACTCATCGGCCAACTGGTGCACCCGAAGGAGCTCCAGAACCAAGAGCTCACGGTTGGCCATGGAGGTGGCGACGGGATCTCCGACGAAGTCCAACAATTCGCATGCGATTCAAAGAGGAAGAGAAGGGAAAAGGTGTGCACCCTCACCGAGAAAGATGTTGGAGGTCTTGTCATCGAAGGAGAAGCTCGGCGAGGATGAGCGGCTCGAAGGCGGTCGGCTCTTGATCTTGCGACGGTGACCACCCGATTCTTGTTCCAACGCTACATGAGGTCAACAACGAAGAGATCAAGGCGAAGAGGTAGGGCAATTGATGGAGATGCACGAACGGAGGATGAGCTCGTTGGGGACTCACCGACATGGATGAACGGCGGCGAAGAAAATGGCGACCTAAAAATTCCATCGCTTTGCTCGTCCTCCTTGCACAAAGCTTAGCGCGGTTAGCACCAACAGAGCAAGCGGAGCATGGAGAATACTCTGGTGCATGCGAGACTCACCGGCAAAGGCCTCTCCTTCAGCGACGGCGGAGGAAGGAAGCGGCAGCGGCTAGGATTATCGCGGTTTTCTGCCGCTAGGCAGCGTGAGGGTGACTCAAATGGGTGCGGCGGCGTGCGTGGCTTCTTGAAGGCGCGGCAGAGGCAGGTGGGAGCGAGGCTATCCATCGGATGGGCGCTACACGTCCTCGATGTTCGTGCAGGCGCGAGCGTGCGGTAGGTGGAAGAATATTGTAGCGAATTAGATTGGGGTCGGTTTGGTGCTGATGGGCCAAGAAGTAGAAGGTTTGGTGTGGGCTTCGCGGAAGAAATCGGTCCAAGTTGCAGAAATTAAAAGGAGTTGGTTTGAAATTTTTCAATTTGATTTTACTCCAATTCAAAACATTACAATCCTTTTGGTTACATTATTTGGGTTGTTACAATCCATCACTCCCCTCCCTCCCACCTCCATAAATTCACTACATAGAAATAGCGAGAAAGTTGGGCCCCCAATCCTTCTATTTACAAGGGAATTAATGTTGTTGTGTTTTCAAATTGTGACGTGGTCCAATCAAATGTATTCTTGATCAATTTTTAGGGAAAACTTTTGAAGGAGACAAAATTTGGTCTCATTAATTTTTGTTCTCCTCCGAAAACAAGATTTTTGGGATATATTGGAGATGCTCTTAGTGAAATGGGATCTACCTTTCATCCTACCAATGGAGATTTTTTTATCAATTCTCATTCATCGAATTCAGTTTGTGTTCGCAATGAACTTATGCGATGGATCTTACTGTTTCAACAAAGTTTGGTGCCTCTTATTGGCGGTTGAAGAGGATAAAGCTTCCATTCTGTTCTCGCTTTTTGGCAGATCAGAGAAGATATTGAAGATGAGTAAAAGACTTAGATATTTCCTCTATTTTTAATTTAATTTTAAGAATCTTGATTTAAGGGGTATGTACTTATTTATATTTAAATAGAATATCTTGCACTAAAAAAGATACGTATATATCTCCATAGTAAAAAGATATATTAAGTATATCTGTAGTCAATAGTTTTCTTTGACCTTATATCTGTAGCCATTACTCTTGATGGAATGATGCACGTGTCACATGTACGTAGCATCTACACGTGCAATGAAATATCCACCAAATTAAAAATTTATTACAAGAAATGGACCGACTGACATTCATGGCCCACCCACCACATCTATCCATAATACATTTAGAGATTTGGTGAGCCTTACCTCTTCACAACCTTCCAAATAACATAAAGACTACTATTCTTCCAACCACTGTGTATCTCTCTTAAAAGTCTTCCCTTGGGTTCGTGGTCAAAGATGAAGCGAGAAGGGAAGGAGATTTTAGGTGACATCCAAACGAAAAGCTTGCGGCCTCTCTTTTAAAGCTTCGGTTCCTATACAAGTATAAAAAGAAAAGGGTGCAAACACAAGTCTGTTTGCCATTAATGCCTTGTTTTGTATCCTTTTGCTGGAGATGTTCATAGTGTGAGGAGAGAGAATGGTCTGGGCCTTCATTAGGGCTTCATGGGGGAGTGTCTCACCCTGGAGAAGACCACCATCACCATCGTCAATCCTCTGATCTCCCCTGGGTTTCCGGAGCGTCTCACCGCCGACCATGAACGCATCTTCCACTATGTAAGTTGCAGAATACACATAAGGTCCTCTTCTCCTCCCCCTGCCTTTCGACAGCCCATCTGTGTCTCCGCAGAGATGATGTTTGTTCGCTTGTTTCTTTCTCTAGATTAGGGATTTGATCTCACATCTAGTTGCTTGTGGAGTTACATGGCTGGAGTTCTTGGTTTTTCTTTGATGGCTTTAAATTTCTTACACCGACTCTTGGTTTTTTTATTATCAGAAACTGTGCTCACAATAGCGCGCTTATATTTGATTATTTAACTTTTTAAATATTGAATCACATGGAGATGAAGTAGAGCCCCATCATGATGCACAGTATGAGATACTTTATTGGTTAGTTAGGGATCAAGGGAATAGTTTAGGTGATGAGGTAAGGAAGAAGGGACAGGAAATTACTTCCTGTATCTTTCAACAAGTAGCTAGATTGGATGCTTTTAAAGGATTTCTCACACCGACTCTTCTATCTGCTTCATTTAACAAAAGGGGCAAAACTCCTACTTGCTTTCTAAGTCTACTGGTACTAATTCTTGCGTATTTCACCCTTAAATTTCGCTTTCAGGAGCAAAGAATCAGCAAGCAGCTACGATATGGCTGAATTCGACCAATCAGCAATTTTTCTCTACCTTGATGGCCATGATCAAGCGTCAATTCAAGAACAACGACGTATGCTACGAAAACCTTCATTCCTTTTGATACCTCCAGCAGTTCATGCACACGTTCCATGATTCTTTTGTAACATTTTCGACACTGAAAATTTCCTCCTTTTTTCCGTGGATATGGGTTTGGTTGTTGTTGTATTCCTTTTGTTCCATGCCATGTTTTCCTTAGCTGCATGCTGTTTACTTTCTTCTCTGATTTGGTATCTCTTTCCTGTGTGAAAGAGTGTGACATGTAACAGACTCTCCGACGATGACTTGCCTTTGCAAGAACTTGATCTAAAAGAAGCTATTAATATTCCGTCTTTCCATTTCTCCCCCATTCCTTTCAATTTGCACCTTCTCATACACTCCTTTGAATTTTAGCCCCAAAAGGATCTGGGGGGACTTGCTGTACACGTGCCCCTTCTCTCATGGTTTATCACCGTGCATTTGTCCATCCGTGCGTATATAATTACCAATTGCTAATCAATCTGAATTACGCGAAGGATTAATTTCCTAATATCTCCTATCCAGTAATTGAATTTCTGTCGTGTGTCGGTACCAATGATCGATGTTGTCTACCCGACGGTCTCTTACAATGTTCTTGATTTTACTCATTGCAGAGACCCTGAACATCTTCCCATCACAGCCCATGCATGCCGCGGAGCCAATTCCTGCCAAGGTACAATACTGCATCTGCATTTCAATTTCTGCCAAAGGTACAACACTGCATGCAGATCCTGAGAATGTAGAACTATGTGCAGGGTGGTAACATGGGTATGGCCACAGCCATGCTTACTAATGGCAACCATTCTTCTCCCAAGAGATTAGAGCAAGGTGGCCAAAGGAGCCTTGTTCCTTCTCCGCCCGGCCCCAGTGCACCCGCGCCCAAGGAGAACAGGAATGGCGTCACCATCGCCAAGGTTTGTATGAATCTCTCTCTCTCTCTCTCTCTCTCAGAACGGGATTAGGTATTTCGTCTGAACACAGCATAATTAAACTTAGATTAGTCTTATAGTGTGATCGGTTGCTTCTTTTTCTTTCTTTCTTTCTTTTTTTTTTGCTGAAGGCTCTTCATCTGAGTACGTATCTACATACACATCATGTTTTGACTGAGCCGAAACGATGTGCCTTGCAGAAGGAAGCAACCAGCGGCGGAAAGGGTGTAGGATCTAGCGACCAGGAAAGAGTGAAAGACCCTAAGGTGAGAGAGCTTTTAGCAACAACTCATGGCACGATATATGTTTGACTCTGCCGTTTTTCCAGACACTGAGGAGGCTTGCACAGAATAGAGAGGCAGCCAGGAAGAGTAGGCTTAGAAAGAAGGTGAGACTGTCAACCAAGGAACCACATGCAAAAATTTTAAAATCATCTCTATGGCGGAGTCCTAGCACCATATAAATATGTGTAAGATCGTTCTTGCATGCAGTACATCATTTTTTTTTATGAACTACTGTTTTTTAAAATCAGAGTCTACGGGCAAGTCTCGATTAAATGTATTTGTGATGTAACAGTTTTTGGCTGTTCCTTTGTGATGTTATGTGCACTGAAGTATATGTACCTAATTTTCCATTCTCTTGAATTTGACAAGCCACCTAAAGAAAGTTATCACTTTTAAAATCCTATATATATTTTTATCTGTTCCGAGGTGCAATCAGTTATGATGATTAATTCTTAGTTTATATGAAAATTAATTATTAAGTGATATAAACAATTGTTTGATATACATGTGTTATTTTTAGATTTAGTAAGCAGCAGGTAAGCTTATTTTTCATGTTTTATTCAAGTTAAGAGCATCCAGCAGTCATTTTTAGGTTTTAATGTTTTATACCTACATGATTAATACTTAGCTATTCTGTTCCTTTCTCAGGCTTATATCCAACAGTTGGAGACAAGTAGGATTAGGCTCAGCCAGCTTGAGCAACAGGTTCAAACGGCAAGAGTACAGGTGCGGAATGGCAAAACAAAGGATTTATCTATCTTCACCATTATGTACTCTACTCTCACAGAATTTTTAGTTAGGACTTGTACACAGCGTATCTTCCTTCAAAATTGCATGTATATATAAGTGCTAACATCTTATTTATATATAATATACAGGGTGTCTTCTCGGGCGCTGGAGGGCAACTGGGTTTTCCATCTGCCCCTTCACCTGGTAATGGGGTGCTGCATTTCATCCCTCAGTTTTTGAAATATTCCATTTTATTTGCAAATTCTTTGTGTTCTTTGAGTTAGTTCTTTTAATGTGTCACTAGTTTAAATTTTTAATGATCAGTACTCGCTGCAGATATATACTAGTGTAATTTTTTAGAAAGAGACATTCTTATTAACTATTCCATTTGAATGCATTAATTAGCAGCTGCGATGTTTGACGTGGAGTATGGGAGATGGGTTGAAGAACATAGCAAGCTGATGTTCCAACTCCGGGCTGCACTGAATGAGCCCCTGATGGACGATCAGCTGCAGGGCTTTGTCAATGCTGCCATGTCTCAGCACGAGGAGCTGCTTAATCTCAAGGGTGCCATGGCTAGGGCTGACGTCTTCCACCTCTTATCTGGAGTATGGGCCAGCCCTGCTGAGCGTTGCTTCTTATGGTTGGGAGGCTTTCGCCCCTCAGAGATTATAAAGGTATATATTGTGTTTGTCTTCAACATCAATCAGTATGCATACATTGTATATATTATATATAATAACACTATTTTTCCCCAACATATAGTTTTTTTGCTCCCAGGATAATTAATTATTGCATACTTCAACTATTTTTTGTGAAACAAAGACTATATTTCAAGTATGGTCTAAATTTGTTTGAAACAAGAAACTGTGCTATCTGAATTGGACTTTGAAAGAAGCACAAACACTTCTTCAATGATTTATGGGGCTTGATTTGAGAACTAGTAATGAATACAAAGTAGAGCACCGATAAAAACTGTACTTGATTTTGTTGATACTCGTAATCAGTGGTACATGATTGTAGCTTCATTTAATTGAATTATCATGTATAACTCTCTATGTCTGCGAAAACATCGGAATTTTGTTTTCGTGTAAAAGACGTAATTCCCTTATGTTAAGGTCGAAATTATTGCTTGTTATTAGTTATTGTTCAACGAAAGCTTAGCATGCATATGACCTGTCACGAAATTATTTGCTTGTTCAGTAGGTCAACTAATCGTAATCATGTTATCTACTACTGGGTCATCACGATATGAATACTGCCTTATGTGAATGTTCTATCTAATGCACCCAATTTTTATCATAGAACTCAAGGAAACTGCCAGTCCACACCTAATGGTAAAGTGCACATGATCCCTATGGAGGTTGACCCTTTCATGCGTCTCCTTGATGTAGACAGTTACTTATTCGGCAAAATCTTATTTGTCACTGTTGTTTTCTGGGTGATTCATAGTATCATAAGAACAACACAAATTACAAATGTTTTAGTGTCCACAGTTAGCTTTCACTATTTCAAATCCATAAAATTGCATAAGATAAGAAAAGCTTTGGCTTTCTCAAATCTCTCAAACAGATCGAGTCAGCTATCTACATATCTTGGGTTAGTTACGTGTGTTCAAGTAAAACTAGCTAGCAAGATCTAGGTTTTTACTTTTAAAATATATACTATCTCCTTGCCTTGTTTTTCTGATGTAACGCCTACCTACTTCAAGTTTTTAAAAGTGGCATGCGTAATGCGTTCTTTCCCAGGTTTTTATTTGATAAACATTTAGCTCCTAAACGCCAGATTAGATATAGAGTGGGACTTGAAAAAAGAATCTTTAGATAAGATGCAAAAGAAGTTCTGGGTACAACTTCAGTGAAATAGCTAAAAGTTGAGTACTAGAGATGGATGATCAAGGCATATATGAAGACTTGACGTGGGAGTAGGTAATAAGACAGGAACAGGTATGGGAGAGGTTAGAAGTATGATGGGGACTGGGGAGGGCTTGGGTTTCTTTGTTTTCCTTCGTTGCTTGTTCCACAATTTTTTTTTGGCCTTCTGGAAGGTGCTGTAGAATTCTCGCAGCTTGAGACACTACAAATTTGTGAATTACCTCCCTAGTGATATTTCGTTTCATACACGGTGCCATACTTAACTCGTGCAATTTCTTTTGAAATTATATGAATCAGGAATGACAGTGTTCATATTTTCCGGTGAATACACTCTTAACTCTCTTTTTCGGGTGAAAACAGTAGGGGAAACCCCTAATGTGTTAGTAAATTGTATTATATTCTCTTAATGTTTCAAAAGCCAGTCAACATGATCTGTCTGGTATGGTTGCATATGCATAGATATATATATCATTTTGTTGCAATAGATTTGTTCTTGTTTTCGTAATCATTAATGATTTATTAAAGATGTGTCCTATACTGTTTCCCATGTCAAGGACGATGGTTTGAGTGCTGTAATACTTTTTTTTAGTTTCTACTACATAGAATTTATACTAATCCTATCTTATTAATACCCTCTTGAATAACATGCATATACACTCCTGCAGTACGTGCTTATAATTTCATTTCTGAGAAAGTAAATCACGTATAAATCCAAGTGTCATTTATTGTAGACTTTTCAGCATATTTACGTTTTCAGCTTACTGAGTACACATTTCAGACGGAGTGTATAAATCACATTGATCATTGTTTTCTTCGTCATGCACTTGTCTCTCTTGAACATACAGCCAGTTACACATCGACCATTATTATTGAGACTGGTTAGGACGTCAGTAGTATTGGATACATGTGACAGGATTGATGTTTTGAGAACATGCAAAAGCTTGCACACATTTTTTAATAAAAACAGGATGTAGAGAACAGCCATCTTTTTTGCCACTACTTGAAAAATTTAGCTAGCAGGCAACAAGGTCTATATAATATCTTGTTTAACAATAATGTGTTTGAGTATATTTTCTTCCACGTATGCAGTTGACACTGAAGCATGTGGAGCCTCTGTCCGAGGGTCAGGTCCTGGGCATCTACAATCTTCAGCAGTCAGTGCAGGAAAGGGAGGAGGCCCTCAGCAAAGGCACGGAGGCCATCCAGCATACCATTTCTGACATTATGGCGGCTACAGATGTCGCCCCTGCCACATTCATGGGGCACATATCTCTCGCCATGAACAAGGCTGCCACTATGGAAGGCTTCGTCAGGCAGGTATGTAAACTGTTTTCACAGTCGTCGTTCTGGTCAAGTAGCTACCGATGAAGAATGCAATACAGAGTCATAGCCATAGGTAATTATGTTCTGGAGTTAGTATAATCACAGTAGTATACCATCAACTTAGCAAAAGGTGAAAAATGTAACAAACTCTTTGGACAAACGTTAATTGGAGGGGAAATATTGGTTAAATGATAAGTCTGTTGAGGTTTGGAAAGGCATAACATTTGACCAAATATTATGCCACGGTAGATAATCCAGCATGAGCAGAGACACGCACCATTCAAAGTGGTCATCACCTGTTCATCGTGGTTGTTAAGAACATGGTACAAGTAAAGTTGATGAACATGACATGGAACTTAAGACAAAGAACTTAGCTGAGGCGTGATGTGCCAGGTCTAGCATGGACCTATACTTCTAAGCATACCTATTGTAATCTGGAGAAGAATGCTTCCGTGTGTAATATGCCGCATGCATGAAAAATAAATATGAAGTAAGAATTAGCATACAATAACAATACAAGAAGCGTTGATATAGAATCGAACTATATATGTTACCGCTGTGCTGACTGCTGATGTCTTTTGTTCTTCTACTGCAGGCAGATGGACTAAGGCAGCAGATCCTCCATAAACTGCACGAAATCTTGACCACCCAACAGGCTGCCCGGTGTCTGCTAGCCATAGCTGACTACTTTCACCGCCTTCGTGCCCTCAGCACGCTTTGGGTTGCCAGGCCTAGGCAGGAGGAGGGTCCGGGGTTCTAGTAGAGATTCAATCAAATAGAAGGAAGAAGAAGAACAATAATGCATGCATGTGCATGTTTAATTGCTCTTCTTCTTCTTGCATGCTTGCAAGATTAACCTCAGAAAAGAAAGCAATGCATGCAATTTTTAGTTAACCTTATTAATAATTAGTGTAAAGCAATATATGCAATGTTTAGTTAACCTTATTAATAATTAGTTAACCTTAACTTGATCCGAGAATGCACAGATGATTGACGGTAAGGTCTCTTCTTCAGGTATATGGTTTCACTTTCACCTTTAAGGTGTACATACTGTGTTCAGTGGTAGATAAGGGTAGAAAGTAGGAAAAGTGGATACTTTGTACTTTTCTCCCTTATTTTTCACTGACAGTTAATTGAATTCAGTATTATTCACCCAGAACTTCATTCATCCAGGGCCTTTGGATGATATAATTATCTGGTAGTAAGATAATATCATGAAGTTGCGTGATTAGCTTGTGATCAGAAGTACTTTCTCAACAAAATAAACAGCATTATCTAGTTTTCAAATAGGCTCCGTTTCATTAGCCGTGTACCTTTCCAACCTATATTTTCTGGTGGACTTGTGTATCATGCTTTTGGGGCTATCTAGTCGCAAATAAACGGCTTGGATAGCTAGAGTAGCCCAAAAACCTCATAACTTTGAGCAATATCCTAAATATAGTTCAACGGAATAATCTTTCTATATATAGGAAGGGGAAAAAAGCACATGTAGTCGGTCTGGAACTTTTTGGCACCACAGTTTCATTTATTTCTAAGAGTAAAATTCATGGTCAATCCTTAAACTTGTCGCGTTGTGTCTTCTATGTTCCTATACTTTCAAATTGCATTTCTAGCCCCTTGAACTTAGTTTCGGGTTTCATTAACCATATATTCTCGAAATGTAAATGTAGGTCCCTAAACATGGCTTCGTGTATCATCTAGATTCTACAATATAGTGTTATCGTAATGGATTAGTCAATCAGGCAAACCTTGCCCAGAATATAGTTTATTGCTACTATATTTCTAACCACTTAGCTTGTCGCACTCCATGCCCAATCTTAAGGAATTAATAACTATATTTTAGTCTCTAACTCTATCTTTATAAATTATCCTTGATTAATAAAGACACACATATATATATATATATATATATATATATATATATATATATATATATATATAAAGAAAAGACAATGGATAGACCAACATCTAGCTAGTAGCAATATCTAGCTAACAAGCCAAATGAAGTACTTTTGTAGTTTTGTTGTTTAACATCATTAAGTGTCTCAAGAATACAAACATTTGAGCTGAAATTCATAAGTTTCATTTAACTATAAGTATGTTATATCTATGAAAAGTAAAATTTAATCAATTTATTTGGAATAATGATCTATTTTGAAAGTATGGGCCTTAATGTCACCCAAAGTCAAGTTTAGGGAGCTAGATTTTCATTCTAAGAGTAAAGGGACATAAATGACACCCGAAACTATGTTTGAGGACTTAGAAATGTAATTTGAGAGTATAGGGACCTAGACGACACAACAAGACAAGTTTAAAAACCGGTCATGAACTATACTCTAATACTAATATCATTATATACATTGGTGGTATTTTCACAGGTTTGAAAGCTTCTTTTGTTTCCTCCTTGTGTATTTCACACACAACTTCCCTTTTCTTTCACATCAGTCAGGTCCCTTCACGTTTTCAAACCCCCCCCTTATTTCTCTCTCCATATGCTCATCTTTTTCCTCTTTTTAATGCATATTTCCGCCTCACACTCCCTGTTACTTCACATCATACGAAACTAGACTGGTTCAAGATAGAGATAAAGTATGTCATAAATTGTGCTGAGATAGGGACCTTTCGGAATGCATCTACCACATGTCTAAGACAAGCTTGGTTGAGACCAATAATGCGTCGCAGGGACTGTTGGTGGGTTGGGTTTGTATTTCTGCAAGATACGGTGACATTACGTATTAACATATTACATATTTCTTCATAATTTTACATCAGATCTCAAAATTAATAAACACGAATTAAGGAACTTATTTACAACCTACCTATGTTTCATTTGTGGTTGCCAAAAATTACTTATGGGCATCAGTCAGATTCAAACGGCCCTGTAGTGTTGCAGCTACAGAATTACAACATTCTATGCGAAGTCCGGATTCAGCAGTCAAATAAGAGCGTGGAGAAAGTTTCAGCCTCTTCACCTGCCATGCATACTTTATGACTTTTCTGGAGCTAAATTACAAATTAAAGCTGACTGATTGTTTCTTTCTAGGTCAGAGTACGGAAAGTTTGAAAGAATGTGTCGATTGAAGGACACAATTTCCCTATGCAGTTTTCTGAGAATATATTTCACTATATATATGCTTGAAAATTTAGGAAATGAACTATGCGTCCAGAATAATTGAAGTAATATAATGACAATAAAATTATCACCTTCAATATACAGGGACAGGATGGCTATATATATGTGCCACAATGCAGCACTTATTTTGGGTGATGGTGATTGACTTTTAGAGCGTACCTACAATACATAGTGTAAAGAGGAAAAAAGGTACTGTAATTACAAACTCAGAACAAATCAGGTCACATTCAAGGCTGTATGCACATGTGCCTGAGCTTGGTACATGTATAAAGAGAATGCAAATAAATGTGCAATTGACCTTGTCTCTAAACTTAGAGTAAGGCATCACGCTTGGTTTGACCAAAGCTCCCTGGATCCTGATTCCTGAAAGCTCGGTAAGCATACATATAAATGTAAATTCTTGTACCAAATTAAAACTCAATTTTTTTACGATATAAAACTCTATTAAAACTGAAGTAGCTTTAGATAAGTAATAACATCATATGAACTCTTGAACAAAGTCATGTGGGAAAGAGTGAAATATGCAAGGGTGGTAGGCTCACTAGCTTCGGTCTGTGCTCGAGCTTGGTTTTCTCGAGCTTGGTTTTCTTGGAGTCCAAGCTGAGCTCAATTAGAGCCCTAGGCTATGAGAACTAGACCGAGCTGATGTGAACAGCAGTATGCCTAGGTCATGTAGTTTGCAGTAAAACAATCAGACTGATCATAAAATTACAGTGGTAGACACAATTTTCATTTGTTGATTGTTGTAACTTATTTACTATCGGAAAACCATGGGAAGGGTCTAACAGGAAATGTCATCTGCTGGAACAAATATTAAACGAGATTTTACTCATCTAAAATGAAATGTTCTAATTCAAACAAGTGATTCCAGACGATAATACACTACTGGAATTACAAATTTCCCTACAGCTTTCTTTTGTCCCTAGTAATATTTGAGTGCTTTGGGAAAAGATTGGTTCCCTACAATCTGATTTAAGAATCCTAGGAAAAGAAAAATGGAAGGGTGGTGGCCTCACTAGAAAAATTACCTGGGTCCCACATAGGTGAGGTTGAGAGTTACCCTAGGAATCCATCACAGCTTGTAGGGAAAGGCTGGGCGAATTTTTTTGGCGCGGGTACGTGAAATAATTGCCGCCATCCGACACCTCCATTTCACTTCGTCTTCTCTCCCCACCAAAAGTTAAGTTCTCTCGTGCCTGCAGGTCTGCATCACACCTATGTGGGCGCTGCCGCTGGCCGCCAATTAAGATTAACAAAGTCAAATTCTTTTTTCTTAGTATTTTTATTTGAGCATGTTTAGGAGGCAAACAATCGTACGTAGAACTCTTGTACGTACTTCTTGCACTGCACATTTTGCACACACGTGCAAGAGTTTGGCGCTGTGCACAAGGAAAGATTTACATGAGAGTCTAGCCGAATAACATATTATATTTTATCTTTCTTCTTTTCAATTGATTGAAAGTTTAGAAACTTTCCATCAACATAATTTATACTAAAATTTATATTTTATTTATTTTGTAATGTTATGTAACATGTAGATAGATGGGAAAAAAATTCTGTAATGTATAGACTATAGAAATATTTTATTTTTTAAGACCATCCGATTTCGATCTTAGTGGTGTTAAACGGTGATTGAAAGATTCTCACGCTTTCAATCGATTGAAAAATATAAGGCCCATTATGTTTATTAGCACCAATAGTCTACTTTGAAAGGAACATGTTGAAGCGGGCTAAAAAGCCGAGACCCACTAAGCTGAAGCTGGCTGGGCGCGGGCAGCACCGAGCTTTGAGAGGCACACTTGCTATCGTAGCACAGGCATACATGGCTGCTTGAGCAGGAAGCCAAATTCAGCTTAGAGCTTAGTGATTGTTATATACTTATAGCCTGGAAGCTGGATCCTTAAGCTAATAGTATAGCAATGTAAATTCTATACAAATCTTGGCTATCTACACCAAGAATCCATAGACAAATTTACTAGTGAAAAAATTTACTGTCATAGACAAATGTGTCCTTTTATCTACTATTTGACACTATAATAGCTAGAAAGGCACAAAAGTTTGAAGCAATGACTAATAAGAAATTTCCCATATACAGAACACTCTGGCTTTGATAAAAACAAGAGAACGTCAACTTCTTTTTAATGTATTCCAAAGTGACATGTTTCATTGAGCCACCGTTTTGTACATGATGGTAAATTCTTGGTACTTTGATCTCCAACTACTGTTACATAGAAGATGTGAAAGGATATAACATTCAGTGATCAGCATAAAAGAACGTGAAAGAGACCAAATCCATTTACTGTTACATAACTGTTCCCATAGCACAGAAGGCCTACTCTAGAGTGAATATTTTGTGCCCAGGATGATTACACACAAGGCTGATGGGGGTTACTGCAGATACTCAAAATCTTCAGTTATGCCAACCTGAAATTTTGATTGAGCAAAATCATTAAAAAACAGGATACAATAGACAGAAAGGGAAATCTCTGGAGGAAACGAAGATACTTAACAGTTGAAGTTACTATCTGGGAACAGAAGAAGAATAAAAGAACTTTTTCTGAATTTTAGTTGTTTCTTGATGCGTACAGAGAGCTTAACCAACCACTAATTACAAACAATTCAAAAATTTCATCAAAGATTTCTTTAAGGGATTAAAAACAACTAAAAATGTAATTAAGTCCTCTCGACTTCTGAATAATATGTGCTAATGCTAGTCCATTTTCCCCATCTCTCTGTATTGACCACATATGTTTTGGTTCCGCTCTAAAACTAGAACAATATTCTCAAGAAAATCATGTAGGGTATATGAGTTCTTTCAATGTCAGAAGGGCTTGCAATTAATCATCTAAGGTGGGAAAGGCCAACGTGCATGCAAGTTATAACGTAATATGCTTTTGCAAGATGCTCAGCAAAAATTACAGGTTGGTTCAGTACATGCTTATGAATGATTAGTTTTGATGATGTGCATCAGGTATGCCGCACAGTGCAGAAGTCAACATACATAGTGCTATCTTGTCTATTTCTATTTTCTGTGAGCTTCATGCATTACCATGAAGCAGAGATTCACTGACACTTCAGTGTCATATAGAATTTTGTCTATAAACACAAAGTTAATTAAAATATACGCAACAATAAGAAGCAGAGGCAGCAGTCTGTTCACAAAAAAGAAGGCTCATAATGAAACAAATTAGTCAAATGAGAGGTCAGGGAACACATGAAAATAAGGACATAACATACCTCCCGATACATGTGTTCAAGTTGCTCTTTTGCTTGTGGGAATGTAGTTGAACACCATTGTTGCAATGTGAAGATGTTGTCTGAAGTATCAATCAATCTGTCATCAGCCTTATAATACTGGAAGTGTATGCATATCAAGCGGAGCTCAATAGTAGACAAAGTAAAGGTACCTGTCCACCTATTGGCTGCTGAATGAGCAACATCAATAGCATCCTCTGCAGTTATCATAAGACAGTTGTAATAAAAATCGGGGACAATTTTTGATACTTGGATAGATTCAGATCACGTAACTAGAGAGTTCAATGAAAAGTAGTTGTGTGAAAAGCAAAATTCAGATGGGAGTATCAATAACAGAATATAGCTGTCTAAAGCTTGTATACAAAAGAGGGGTTCTCATACTCATTGCTTCTAGTGCTGCTGGATCACTATCTGCATACGCAGCTAGTTCATCCTGAAATTATTATGAAAAAGTTATTGCCTCCGCATGACAATAAGAAAACCAAGGAAAAAAAGTAATGAACAATAAGGCACCTTGAGCTTTTTGTGGTGTGACTCCACAGCCTCCAGCTCCTCCAAAGCAGCTTCCCTCTCTTCCTATAAAAATGCATATGAGTTGTGTCAAAATGATGCTGTACAACAGTCTTGAAAATACGCAGAAACAACTTACAGAGGCTTCCCTGCCTCTTTTCAAGTTTTCTCTTTGTTCAACAAGCTCCATGTAACGTTTCTTAGAGTTTGAAAGATCAGATTCGAGCTTGCTGTGAGTATTCCTCAGCTACAAAGAAAACCAAATAAAAAGTTTATCTTAAACTTAATTTTTAAAAAATGAAATAAAAAATGCACCAAGAAATAAAGTAGCAAAGCACCCCGGTCCTCCCAGATGCATCCTATATTGATTCATAATCTGTGTCACCTTATTAAATTCTGATTGACTAGGTAATATAAATTTGTGTGTGCATGTTTCTCTAAAGGTATCATTTTGTAAGTATAGCTAGCTATACATTAAGAGAATTCACATCATCTTATTGAGCACAAGGACGCTGCTGAACCGATAGGATTCGCCGAGCGGGCACTACCATAACTTATGGTATCTGACCTGTGTTAAGCATGAGCCAACCAGGGAAAGAAACTAAGTGACTACCTGCGCTGTACCGGTCATCTCCCATTACCGTCGTCGAGAGACTAAAAGAACTATAGCATGCCAGAAACGGGGAGTTGAGGTGGTTAGACCTATACCCCGAACTGCTTCCATTGATCAAAGACACTACTCATTGCTTCAGCATTCTGCAGGAATGATTTTAGCCTACCTCAACATTCTTGGCATTAAAGGCCTTGTTGTATATATGTTGTCATTAGAAAATCGTACAATAAAATATTAATGTTTGGCTGCAACATATGTTTTCAGTTTGTAACAACAATCAACAATGTATCCACCACAAAAAATTAAACATGAGTGGAAGTGGTCATAACCACACCTGGTTTCCAGCACAACTTGGAAGACTCCAAAAGTACACCTACAAAAAAACTAGCTTAGCCTGGGAGATAAAAAAGGTATACATATAAACAAGCATATAATTTTCTTCAATGCAGATAACAATTGAAAGTTGCAGGTACATGAAATTAGAGCACAGGTAGCTGGACAGCCACAAGAATGATTTGCTGACTCACAAAAAAGTTAATCTGATTGCAGAACCTCAATGCAGATTGTTCCATAATATTGCCTCACAAACAACAGGTTACATAATTGTGTTGGCAGTCCAACTACTCTCGATACATGTAAAAGATAGCAATCTTACGGAAGTCCCTATTTTGTCCCTCAAGACAAGGTCATCATCCACCAGGCTTTGCACCACATCCTTAACAGACTGACTGATCACTCCCTTTTTAGGACCCATTTTCTCCAGCTCCTTCAGCTGCAAGTGTTAAATGGAAGCAGCGTAAGGTACAGAAAAACACATTCTACATGAGAAACAGTTCCATAATACCAAAATCTCTGAAAGGATAATTACAAAAATCTCTACAAATATCCATTTTTAAAGCAACAATTTTGACATGGCTTCAGTACCCCCAAAAAGAAACAAATAAATGTGTTGAGGGGGATGGAAAAAGAAGACGGTGGCTAAAATCGATTTGTGGTAAGAAACTGCAGTGACTGATATGATGCTTGGCAAGCTAAAAGAAGCGAAAAGTAACAACTAGCATAGTTTCAAGCAGAAGCATTTCCAGGCTTAGACATAAAGAACAGGAGACTGAGTTTGTTGCACTTGAAGGACAGTTAATGTAACAAACTGTCAAACAGCATGTGTACCAGATAGAAGTCTTGACTATCATAAAATATCTGAAGCATCTGCTCCCGTTTCTCCTCCAAGGAAAGTCCCCTCTTCTTCGACTAAGAACCAGAAAGAAAACATCAGTCATGCATTGTTTACTATACCTTTATTTTTCTCCATATCATAAAAAAAGGTTCTTATGATAATCGAATAAATTCTGCACCACTGTGGAGCAAAAATAAAAGGATAGAAGTTAGTGGGGCTATCTTCTATAAACGTGCACCGAAGGAGAACTGCACATCTTTGTGCCATGAGTACTAAGTATCTTTGAGCCATGAGTACTAAGAACGTGCACCACTCAAGATTGAACATGTAATTTACTAAGCACTAACTATTTACCAACTTCCAACTTTTACCAAACTTTGAAGTTCCACCGATTAAAGTTAAACAAGCAATAGAATGATTACCTCGCTAGTCATCAAGACCATAGTGTGGTGTCTCAATGCCTAAGTGACTCGTTAGTACTTCCAGCAATATATGGCATTGAGTTCATCAAGCCATACACGGATTCTCACAATCACCTAAATTTCCGGCCAACAGCTAATCAGCCATAGATCCTAGATAGTTTTAGCCAATCACTCACACGGCACTAGGTCGGCATTACAAAATACAACGCAAATGAACACCGGTAGTTCCGTGGAGAAAGCACAGTACTACAGGGAATCTGGGGCAATCTGAGACGAGAAACCGCGGAGAACAGTAACCCAGACCCATCGCCCCCGGAATGCTACTTCGCTCCACCTTCCTACTCAGTAAATTCCATCGAATCCAACTAAAAAGGAAAGCAGTCTACGCGCTCGAGCCACCCCTCGCAGCAGGAAAGGTGGAACCAATCGCCTCGACAGGACCGGCCTGCAGAATCTACAGAGGGAAACAAGGCCGAAGAGAGCAGGACTTACCATCCCGGCCGGAGCGGCGGCGGCGGCGCCGGCGAGGCGGAGCTTGTGGAATTGGCGCCGAAACGGAAACGGAGGCGGACGGACGGGGGGCGAGGGACAGCGGAGTGGTCGGGTCCCCTGCTGTCAAGTGCTCGGTATGGGCTGAATGGGAGCGCAGGCCTCGTGGCTCAATGGATCGAGATGCAGGATTTTTTAAAAAATCAAGATGCAGGAGCTTCACAAAAGATTTTGTAAGAAAATATTAGGGAAAAGTCCAGTTTACTAAATGAACAATCTATTTTGTCTAAATTACACCTTAAATAAAATCTTGCCCATTTTACTTTCTCAACAATTTAAGTTAACTTAATATATCCTTTACGCAATTTCACTTTTTTATTTCTCTTTATAAAATACTACTCTCTTACTAAATTGTTGTTGTCATTGACTTTTTCAGTAACGTTTGATCATTCGTCTTATTCAAAAAGTTTAAGAAATATCATATATTTTGTTGGAATATGATTAATCACTAAAGAAACTTGAAATATAGCATATAACTTTTTGTATGTGAAGAAATTTTTTAAATAAGACGAATGGTCAAACGTTACGAAAAAAGTCAACGGCATGATGATAAAGGATACAGTTCTCTATATAAAAGAAATAACTTGTATTTTTTCTTAAATATTTTATATACAATTATAGAACTATATAATTAATATGATGTTTGATGCTATTAAATTATAAAAAAATATGTTTAAAATATATATTATGTTTTTTAACGTAAGGTTCAATGAAAATTATCGTTGTGCAAAATTTAAGCACTAAACTCAAATCATACAAAGAGAAATAAAGAAATAAATCACGGAAGTAAATTGCACCAACTTAAATTGTTTGTTAGAGTAAGTGAGCAAAAAAATTTATACATAATTTGAACAAAGTGGATTGTTTGGGGGAGTAAAACAGACTTCTCTCCGAATATTATTATGGAGTACCGATGTAATACCCAGAAAATTCAAATACAAGATCAATTAAAAAATTAGGACGAATTTAAATTTTTAGGATATTATTTTATGATTTATGAATTTATGAAAACCAGACATTATTAATTAATTAAACTAGAGAGGAATTTAAATTTTGAAAATGATAAAAGCAACCTTGAGGAGTGCTTATTTGTTTTAATTCTCTTATTTTTGTTTGAAGGATTGTTACTCCATTTAAAACTCCAAATATCTTGAATTACCCCAAAAATCTAGTATCCAAATTATGGAGAAAGAATAAAACCTTTTCCTTCTTTTCGGGCAGTTTTCCCTTTTCTCCTCTCCCTCGAGCCAGTCCGAGCCAGCCCACACCGCCCCTCTCCTTTTTCTTCTCCCGCGTGTGCGGGCCACCAAGCCAGTCGGCCAAGCCGTTCCTCTATTTTTTTCCGCGCATGCACGTGACGACTTATAGCAATATTAACAAAATAAAAAATATAGTAATAGTAATAGAATAAAATGGTTACTTGGGAATCCAACGCTCGTCTAGCGACAACAACTCGAGTGGCACGCGAAGTCGCATAACAGGCAAGTCATGTCCTTTAACCGCGCTAAAGTATGACTGGTGTTGCTGATCCAGATGGTGTTGCGGATCCAGACGTGGATCAAGCAACTCTAGACACTTTCCGTCCATAGCTGTACACATGGCAATGTAAAGTATGACAAATAAGATACAATATAATCAAATAATCTTACGAGTGAGCAACATAGGTAAAATATGACAAATAGCATAAAAAATGACAAGATACATATATTGATAACATATTAAAACACTCTAATGATAAGGTACACATAGGAAGTTCAATTACAACAAATAGCATACAAACGACAAGATACATATATGGTTCTTATAGAAAGTTCAATTACAACAAATAAAATAGTTATCAACGAGCAATGCCGTCATGAGCAGCTCGTGAACGCCATGGACGAGGACGTCGACCATCATGTGCACTCCCGGAGGGGCCTGCTTCAGCCACATCCTAACCATTGTTCTTTGTGTAGTTCTTGTAAGTATGACCAGAGTCATTACACTTGCTACATTTTTTCGGGTCTTCCTTCTTTAGACTCATCCATATCATTTTCAATACGACGCGTCTTGCGACGTCCACGTTTCTACTTCAAACTTTGCTTGTCGGGACCATAGAGGAAGTTCGTCCTGGATTGTTCGTGAAAGTGCCAAGAATAGAAAAACCATATATCTTAACATTCCATGTCGTCATGACATTCTCTTTGAAGAAATATGGTGACACATAATGCCTTGGAAGAAAGTTTGTAAGAGAGCATGCTGCAATAACATGTGAACATGGCCTAGGCAAGAGCTTAGGTTTCATGCATGAGCACTTACATTCTTCATTACGAAGAATGCACTCTTGCATTGTCCTCTCACGATTGCCTCCCCAACGGCTCATGTCTCTATAAAGAATTTCAAATCGATTCTCTATTGTTCCCATAGGTCTTGCACGGTGCAAACTTACTCGTTTAATCTTGTTGTCCATATACTTTGCCATAAAGGTTGAGTACACCAAACGTGCATCAGCCATAGCATTACTAGCTGTAGCATACTGTTCCTGAAAGTATCTGCATATGCCATGTAAAATCCCTTCAACAATAGCAACGAGAGGTAGGCCTCGTAAACCACGTATCACCCAATTATACACCTCGGCTAAGTTTGTTGTTATGATTCCAAACCTTACACCATCAGTGTGATATAGAACTGCCCACTTCTCTTTAGGCTCATGCTCAATCCAATATGAGAAACAACGGATAGATGAGCCGGCCCTATAAACAATGTTCCTAGAGCCATCCATTGGTAGTGCACACAAAGGCACCTGGAGTATCGTCGGAATTAGGATTCACCGTACCAGATCTCTTCTCAGTGTGTTTACTAGTTAATTCATCCAAACGCTGCCACATAGCATTGAATTTTCTTTGTCGGCTATCAGAACATAACCTTTTGAATAGGTTCATCAGTTCTTTGTTCTTGAACTGACTATAAAAATTTGCACCCAAATGACTCATACACCACCGAGATTGAATATCTGTCTAGTGTGTTTCAAGACCGCGATCATGGCAACCATGTTTCATATCCATTATAGAAATCAACCATGAAAATAATTATGCTATAATAGACTACTGTAACAAACTAAATCTATTTTAGTAAACTATTTACCGTAACGTACTAGATCTACCGTAACAAACTAAATCTATTTTATAGTGTTTATACTGCTTATAGGGAAGGTGATGAGCTACTATAAACTAAACTATTCACCGTAACGTGCTAGTTCTCTCAAGGGAAGGTGATGAGATATGAGATCAAAGTCCTAGCAATGCTAAGTTGATGAAGACAGTTGGGCAGTGGTGACAGACAAGACAAAACAATCTCACAATTGTACAAAGCCTAAGTTAAGTAGGCTAGGACGATAAAGCTAGGTACTTCTATACTCCTATCTATTGGTTACATACATGGCAAGCACATACAAGCCTAAGTCCTATGCTTTACTAGAATAGGGAGGATAATAAGGCTCGACACAGCTGTCACCACCTTCCGGCAAATTGTCTAGCTAGGACACGTGACAATAAAGCAATTACTCCCTCCGTTCTTAAATTGTTGACACCGTTGACTTTTTCATTACGTTTGACAGTTCGTCTTATTCAAATTTTTTTAAAAATTATCAAATATTTTATTATAATTCATTTTATCACTAAAGGAAGTTGAAACACCACTTATGGTTTTACTTATTTGAGAAAATGTTTTGAGTAAGACGAATGGTCAAACGTAGCGAAAAAGTCAACAGTGGCAACAATTTAAAAACGGAGGAAGTACATCCTTACTGCCAGTCCTATGCCCCTTCGTGAGGCAAACCCACACTCAATTGTATTTACCAACCCAAGCGCCACATTTATGTTGCTAAACAAAACTCTTATTCCTTTAGGATTTTGACCCTATGGATCAACAAGTCAGGAACAAGAGCACTCCTAACTCTGAATCTATGGATCAATAAGTCGAGCACTAGAACATGCATAACTTTGTCCCTACCCGTCGCCTATGTATTAACAAGTCAAATAATATAGCACGCATAACTCCAACTCTACAGATCGGCAAGTATGGACTAAAGCATGTCTAGCATCAAGGTGCATTGAACGTGCGCCATCGCAAAGGATAATTAACCAAATAGGACTAGGCAATAATCACATAGAAGGTACATGATGAGGCATAATATTGAGTACAGAAGATAGATGTATTGATAAAGCAAATAAGAGTCTTACAAGAGAGAAATAGTGTTGGAACTATGTCCGAGGCTCTCTAAGACTAGGCTCCATCCTATCCTACTAACTAGAGACTAAGTACGAATATGGAGAATATGGATCCTTCTTTTTTTCTGTTGCAAATGAGGGGGTACCACCCTTATATAGGGTCCTTGAGGCAGTTCTGAGACGGTTCCAGGCACGAGAAGGAGTGGGCGCGCACATAAGGTAGTAAGTCTTAGCAGGAGGGGACTTCCCACCGAAGTTGGGCACTAGAGACAGTTCCCCTAGGTCAGCCGACCTGGCCACGTCGGCTGACCTTGGCTCGACCCCTTTGGTTCCCTCATTTGGTCGGTTGCTTGCTCTGGGCCTCCACTTCTTTATGGTATTGGTTCCCGTGGAGATTTGACGATAAATTTGGGTTATGGGCCTCCTTGTGCATGTGGTATTCTTTGGAATATTCTCGCGTTCTACGTTCGCTATTCTTCACTCACCTCATATTTATGTATTTTCCATTTGCATCAAATATTCTCTAAGCACATGTGGAACTGCATTATTTTAAAATAATATATGAGATGTTTGATGTTAGTTCTCCTTTATTTTTAAGATATATGAAATATTGTACTTAGTGGCCATCAACAAGCTCCCCAAGCTAAACCTTTGCTCGTCCCGAGCTAAGAAAAAAACTAGATCTCAGTTGATCAGGAGATGTTTAAATGCCAACTCTTCAATTATGCATAAACGTACAACAAAATACTTTTACTGACCGATGATCTGACAGTAGTATTTTTTCTAATTAGCGACTCATGGTTCATTGCTAAATATCAAATTAACGAATTGTTCGTTTTGCCAATTGTGCAAGCTCGTAAGAAGTAAGATTTCCCTCTCTCTCCTAACAGCATGGATGATCACATCCGGCAAATCATCGGTACCACAACTCCTAAGAGTTTCTCTAAAAATAATACAAAATTATTATCTACTCACACTATTACTAGGTTGGGACACAAAGAGTGTTGTACAGTCCGACTCGTGGTTCACCTTGCAGTGCAACCATTCTGCTGCTAGGTTTGCACCTTCCCTGCATGCAAAGGACTCCACTTCCTTCAGCGATGAGCTACCAAGTATGATGACTTGCCATGCCACCAGCTGAACTCTCCCATGCTCATCCCTTGCCAGTCGCCACCAGACCTACTCTCGCCTTGCCCGTCTCCTGATCACACGCACCATCTATGTTTAGCTTCACCCAGCCCCGGTGATGGCAGGGACCATTGCACTTCCTTCTGGTCTAGATGCTTATTCTTCACCACAAGTCTACAACTTCCTCCGCTCATGCCCTTCTCCTTCTTGTGGGAAGGAGCTGATTCTGTTAGTTGCAGTGGTGATGTGTTGTGTGTAACCACTTACCATACGCTGAAAGCAAGAATATACTAATAACCAGAGCATGGAAATAATACCCAAGCCACACCTACCGGTTAGGGCAGGAGTCTGGGCACATCCAACAACCAACGCATGTGACACCAGAGAAAAGACTCATACATGGACTCGGATTAAGAGCAACTCCAACCGGTCCTTCAAAATTGAGCCTCTATATGTGTGAATAGAGGATCCTTCCTCTTGTTTTCATCCTTTAAATTAGAGCACAGTCCAACCCATCTAACCGGTCCTCACATACAAGTTTGTCCTCTATTTCGGAGAAATTCTAGATTTACTCTATCGCCTCTTTCGTTTCAAAGGGAGTGTCACTTGCACATCTTGCACTTCTTCAATCTCTTGTTCCTTAGGAGAACTTGCAAATTGGCTATCCTGCCAAAATTGATCATTACTGTACACGTTGCAAGAACTCTACAATTCAACAAATAAGCTATCCATTGCAAGCAACAATACCTACCAAAAAAGCAATCAATTTCAGTCCACCAATTGTTTACAACTTGTAATTTCGTCACCAGAACTCTACAATTCGACAAATAAGCTATCCATTGCAAGCAACAATACCTACCAAAAAAGCAATCAATTTCAGTCCACCAATTGTTTACAACTTGTAATTTCCTTCTAACAAACACCACTGGAATAATGCTCTACAGTTACGGGCTAAAAGTGCCCTTAGTAACGGACACATGAAACGCTACTCGAGCTATTGTCACTATTTAGCAAAAAATTTAGTTTCAAATAAAAGTTTGCCGCTAAATGAACTAACAGTAGTGAACAAAAGTCCGCCACGACTCGGGACAGTGGTCCGCCAATAAATTTCGAACAGGAAAAATAAAAAAAGGATAATCCGGCTCCCCATCCCGCCGGGATTTTTTCTATTCTACCATCCCACTCAGTGGGCTTCCCCCTTTACCATGACAATATGGGGCTTCCCCCTTATACCATTAAACTGTCATCGATTTCCTTCTTTTACCATTGGTTAAAGTTTAATTACAATTTACATGCTGTAACAGTTAATTGGCAAGTCAATAGACCAAACTACCCTCATTTCGATTTCCCTTGTCTCCGTCAGAGCCCGACCGATTTGCTTCGTGTCCTCTGTTCTTCGACAGGACACAAAGCCGCCGCCCCGAACCGCTCCTTCATGGCCCGTCGCGCCTAGCCGCCGCCCCGATCCAACCGGCGACCACCGTTCGCCGCGCCTCCCCAGGACTGGCCCGCCTCCCCTCGTCTTGCGCGCCCGCGGTTGGCCTGTCCGCAGCAGCCGCCTCGTCCCACCGCAAAACCCTAGCCGCTGCGGATGGAGGCATGGCAGCAGTGACGGCGAAAGAGGATGCGGCTGCAAGCAATTGGTGATTTTTTTGGTAAGTCCTGTTGCCCTCAATTCTATGTAAATGTGCATATCAATTCTGAGTTCTCTTAAAATGTAGGGGAAATAAAAGTGAATGACTTGAATGGCCTGAACAACACAGATATGAATATGATTGTAGAGACAAAGTAAGTTTTTCATATCAATGTTGTCATGTGCCGTTGATATGCCAACGAAATGTTAATAACATAATGTATTGCTATGTATTTCATTTTTAGGCTTCCATTAGCAGTGGTTGAACCCTCATTTTCGGATATCGATTGAGATATAATACAAATTGAGGAAAGACATGATGAAGAGGGTCGGTTACAAATGCCTAGTGAACAACATATATACGGGCTTTTAGGGTTGACGGAGGATGATGAGGCAGCAGAAAAGGCAAGAGAGAATGCTGCCACTAGAAGTGCTGATGCTTCGGACTTTCAAATATGCATGATGTTGAAGGTGTGGCTATTACATTTGAGGATTCGGTACTGGAGAGCACAATTTGGATTATAACAAGAAAGATCCTGTAATAAGAGTTGGGATCAAGTACTCTTCCATGAAAGTTTTTAGATTGGCCATTAGAACATATGCCATAAAACATGAATTTGAATTAGGCATCGAAGCTACTGATCGGACAAGATATACGGGCCTTTGCTTGGGTGCGGGTTGTCCTTGGAAGATCCATGCAAGACCAATTAGAGATGGTGCAGATCCTGTTGTGGTATGGAATGGCTTATTTTCTTGTTTAAATTTGTGTGCTTGCATAGACATTATGATTTACTTTGTTGGTTTCTTTTTTGGTGCAGGTCGTTGTAGTGAATGATATACACACATGTACATCCAGCAGTAGAAGAAGGACTACTACACCTACAACTCTATGGGTTGCTGATATGGCCCTTCCTATCCTTAGGAAGAAGCCTAATATGGGTACTAAGGAGCTACGGACCCAATTGCAGGATGAGCATGGGTGTGTTATTGGATATAACACGGTTTGGAGGGGATAACGACGGGCTTTGCAAGTATTGTATGGTGTTTGGGAAGAAAGCTTCAAAGAACTATACAGTTGGGAGCTGAGGTGAAGAAGAAGATGCCAAGCAGTGTTATTGAGATTGAGACAAAGATGGTTAATGGCCACATTTATTTCAGTAAGTTGTTTTGTGCACTTGGTCCTTGCATTGAAGGTTTCTTGGATGGATGTAGGCCATACATTAGCATTGATTCGACTGCACTTAATGGTAAATGGAATGGTCATTTAGCCGCAGCAATTGGTGTTGATGGTCACAATTGGGTGTATCCAATTGCATTTTGTTTCTTTGATGGTGAAACTGAAGTGAATTGGATATGGTTTATGTCTCGGTTTCATAAGGCTATAGGAGATCTCCCTCTACTTTCAATTTGCACGGATGCCAATAAAGCTTTAATCAATGCAGTGAAAGCTATTTTCCCTAATGCTGAATATAGAGAATGTTTTGTTCACCTTGTGAAGAACTATGTTAAAAATCCTAAAAATTTCAAGTGTGAAGAACTTCTATATCCTGCAGCAAGAGCATATAGGAGAGAAGTACATGACCATCTTATGTCCACCATTTTGAGTGATCCTGAAGCATCCTTGTGGTTTGAGCAACACCATAATCTAAAGTGGACAAGATGCAAATTCAACCCAGCCATCAAATGTGACTATATCACCAACAAGATAGCCGAGAGTTTCAATAATTGGATATCTGAAATCAAGGACTTGCCTGTTTGTGAGCTTGCTGATAAGCTTAGGGAGATGATTATGGTGTTGTTTTTCAAGAGAATAAAGATTGGAGAGAGGCTTACGGGTAAAATCCTACCTGTTGCCTTAGCTATTTTGAGGGCAAGGACTAGAGGGTTACAATATTTATCAGTTGTGCAAGGACCACTATGCTGCAGAGGTGCGAGACAATAACAATTGTCTAAGTCGTCATGTTGTTAAGGCATACAACCACGAGTGCTCATGTGAGGAATGGCAACATACTGGTAAGCCATGTCCACATGCATTATGTGTTATAACAGCACAACCATTTAGGGATGTTAGGATGGAGGATTTTGTTCATCACTACTACTCGTTGAGATGTTCAAAAATGCTTACAAGAGATTGTTGGAGCCACTTCCGGATAGGACACAATGGCCCAAAGTTGACCTTCCAACTTATTTAGGTGCACCATTTGATAAGAGGACCGTTGGTCGACAAAGAAAGAAAAGGTTCAAAAGTTGCCTTGAAGGTGGTAGTGGTAGCAAGAAGCCTAGTGAAGAGACCGAGAAAGCAAAGAAGAGGATTAGAGGTCAAGTAATATGTCCTAATGTGGTATGAAAGGTCATAGGAGAAACAACCCCAAGTGTCATTTGAAAGACACAAAGAAAAGGCAAGTCTCAATTATTGTCTCATATTTTTGTTACCAAATTATAATTGCCCACTCACTATTTCAATTGCTTTTTACTCACCTTGTAGGATAAGAAAACCAAGGAAAAATACTACTATAGGTTGGTTTCCTAAAGAAATTCTCACACCAACTATGGATGCTAACATCAATGAAGTGGAGACCAATGCAATTGTGTCACATGAACCTCTCATGGTTACTTCAACTCCTACCAAACAATCAACTCCTAAGCGAGCAGTTAAGAAGATTACTCCAACAAAGACGAATAAATCTTGATTGCTATAATGTTGATGTCTTGTATTTTGTAAACTTGTATGAGAAGACATGTAAACACTTAAATCATGCCTTCTATTTCTACTTAAATTTCAGTTTTAGCAAGACTTTAAATTTCAGTTCTACTTAAATGTCAATTTATCATTACGATGGTGTGTCTTTTTAATATCGTGCTTGCTTGCATAGAATGAATTATTTTTATATTTTTGATTTAACATGAACCGTAAGGTACAAGTTACTTACGGATCTCATTTTCTGAATTTTCTGTTATTTTATTGAATTTTTGCCTTACGTGTGGCATTTTTTTAATTTTCTGAAATTTTTCTATCCTAAAATGTGGTGTAAAATGATTTTGTGTGTGAGAGGTAAGTGAGGGTATTTCTGTCTTTTTACATGCCTTCATAGGGCTAAAGATGGTCAAATACTAACTAATGGTAAAGGAAGAAAGAAAATAACGGTTTAATGGTATCGGGGGAAGCCCTATGTTGTCATGGTAAAAGGGGAAACCCACTGAGTGGGATGGTAGAATAGAAAAAATCTCCATCCCGTCGGATGTGCAACGGGTCGGGGCTGGCGAGGGAGGTGGCGCCGGATCCGATCGAGGGAAGGTCGCCGGAGGGGGCCGTCACAAGGAAGGAGGCAGCATTGGATTCACGCCTCGCCGGATCCGAGCCCCTCATCGCCGGATCTAGGCCACGCCGCGCCGCGAGAGGGATGAGGTCGAGCCGCGTCGTGCCCGCTGGAAAGGGATGGGACTGGCCGCGCTGTAACAACTCTCGAGAAAAATACTGCATTTCATGTCATCATGAGCATTTCATCATGTTGTTACATTTTTGAAGATATCAAAACTTTATGTTGAGAAATGCACATAAAATATCAAAATAGCTAAAGAGTAAAGGCAATGCTTAAAAAGAAATAAAATAAGAAGAAAATTTATGTTTAACATTTTCTATGACTCAAATATCATAAATAAAGATTTAAAAAACTCTCCTGAAATTATTTTGCTTTGTGAAAATATTTGCAAGAAAGAAACAAAGCTTCTTTTAATAATTTATCTTTGAATTTTTAATTCGAAAAAATTTGGAATCTCAACCTGGTCTTAATATGAAAAATGTTTAAAATACTTTCAAATACATCCATGAATTTTCGCAAATTTTTCGAGTGCCGGAAGTATGTTTTCCAATTTAACCAAAGGCGAAGGGTGTTTTTGTAAAACGACCGCAGACCCACGAGCGATCTCTTTCTTCTTTCTCTCCCCGTCCAAACCGCCTCTCTCCCGCGCGGCACCGCCTCACCACCGAGCCACGCAGCAGCTCCGGGCCGCGCGCCTCGCCCTCCGTGCGCCACGCAGCTGTGCGGTCTCCAGCTCACCGTGCGGCCGGATGGGATAAAACCCATGCCGTGCTCACCTCTCCTCCCTCTCTCGGATTTTTCCCCCACACGGACACCACCGCACTCCCTGCTCCGCCGCCGGCCGCCCTGGACCATCCCCGCGGGAGCTATCACCCCCAACCCTTCCGCCAACCTCCGGTGCAGCTTCCATGCCGCTCAATTGAGCTCCCTCGCCCTCGCTCCGCAGCTCAAAGCCGTTCGTCTCAAGCAAGTCACCATCGACCAACGGCACGTCGCCCCGAAATTCTCGATCGCCGGTGAGTCTCTGTGCTAGATTTTTTATTCCGGTGGTGCTCAACTCTTCCCTCTAGCACCTAGTCGACTTACCTTGGCGGTACACTCATAGGGTCATGAGGATTTTGATGTTTCTCCGAAGCTCCGATCGCCGCCACACCGGGTCGCCGTCGACCTCCCCATTCCGGCCGTCTCGGTGGTCTACCACCACCTTGCCGGCGTTGCTCATACCGCATAGCCACTCCCGGAGTTTATTTCCCCAATTTTTCTCCACGGGAGCGAGCTAGAGACCCCGCCGAACCCTCGGTGGAGTTGCACTTCGCCGCCGGTGTGATTTTCGGCCACCCCTGCCGCCGTGGACCCCGCCCCCGGACTCCCCATGTCCCACTTGCATCTCCGGCGCCAAACTACCACCCGCCTCACCCCTCCCGCATCCCTCCGGCAAAGCGTCGCCGCGCTCCGGCCGCCGTGGCCATGGACGCGCGTCCCTAGCGCGGTCTGCGCTGCGCGCGGGCCGCTGGGCCGGTCGGGTCGCTGGGCTCGAGTGCCGGATGGGCCTGGGTACTTTCGGCCCAATGACCCATTAGACTTTTTCCGAATTTATTCATTTCCGGAATTGTTTCAAACTTCAAATATTCGTGGAAAATTCAGGAAAAATCGAAAAAATGTCAAACAAAGTTCTTTGGATTCATAAAATTATTCTCTATTTAATTATGTATTCAAATGCTTATTTTGAGAAATTATAATTTCATAGTTTAATTAAGTCCCTTTTCTTTAGTTAAAATAGCTTGTTATTTTACGCTAATTATTGTTTAATTTTGAAAAATAAATTTCTTTAAAAATTAGAGATACTGCAGACGAAAGTGTTTGTGAAAACTGTTTTCCAAAATCCAACATAAACACCGTCATTTCATGTGATCCCAAATTAATAGCTTAAGTGTTATCACATGTCGTTAAGCATTTATAATTTTTGTTTAAAAGCATGATTAATTATTAATGAATGAACCTGATTAATTATTAATGAATGAACCTGATTAATTATTAATTAATGAACATGATTAATGATTAATTTTTAAGTAATGACCTTGATTAAGCAATAATTAATGAGCATGATCAATTGTTACTTATTGCTTAACGCACATGATTAATTGTTAATTACTAATTGCAAAGTAATAAACTTAAGTAGTGATTAATTGCTAATTAATGATCTTGGTTGATAAAATCTTTGCACATCATCTCATGTACATTCATGCATGCATGATCGTTGATTCGCGACGTATTGTTGGTCGACCTAGGTCCGGCGTGATCGAGGTTCCGTCCGAGGTCGAGAAAGGAGACGGAAGCTTCGAAGTCGACCTGCACATCGAGGAAGCTAACCCCGACTCGAATTAAGGCAAGCCCGGTGCATCCCACCTATGTTTTTTAAAGTCTTTTCTTTTATCACGATTAATGCTTCGTGATTGTGCATTAGGTTACGGGAATTGCTTGACACCCTAGATGCATGAGTAGAATTCCTATTTTACCTGTTTATTCCATGTCGGTTTTGTGTCTCGATAGTTGCTACGCTTAATTCACGGGGCTACGGTAGAAGTCGAGTGGTGCTGAGCACACTCGCGAGCTGCTACGGTCCGATTTTAAAGCATGGAGGCTTTAAGTTGATTGATGTCTTTCAAGTTGGAAGTAAAGATAAAGATGAAGATGAAATTGAGATCGGACGGGTCCTGTAGGAGAAAGGGCAAAGACGAGGTCTTGCAAGGTGGTAGCCCCGTTGTGTCGATCAAGGACCGTACCGTTGTTGGCCCTGCTGAGCAAGTATTGAACGTACCGATTTACATACTAGTGTTTATGGGGTCGGGAAGCCGAAGTAACCTAATTGCCTCGGTGGTTGGACGTAGCCCATCCCCTAATTGGCTGGAGAGTGAGGCAAGGCCTCATGTCTCAAAGGGAGAGGAATGGGTGGTCGCTCACGGATAACGTCGAGGACGGGTATCGCGTGGGGTCCCCGGGTTCTCGGACGGATGGGAGACTAACCCGGCCACCGTCGGGAGTTAGCGTGAAAGGTTGTCGTATGCGACCAATGGGGTGCGTATACGCCGTGTAAACGGGTTTTCCCAGCTGGTGAAATCGATTCGAATCGCTGTCCCTCGCAGTAATGAGTACCGCTTGTTCACCATGTCACATCGTAGTTAATCAAGTGAAAGATGAAGGAAGATGGATGAAAGGACTCGTTGGTTGGAATTTATCTTTTCCTGCAAACTTGATTGCAATAGTGATAGTCTCGCAAACCTAGAGGTTAATGAACTTAACGTGAGCTAAAATATCGAAAGTAAGGACTCAACCCTTAATGTTGTTTTCGCAAAGGAGTACACCCCACAGCCGGAAAGCCTTTGCATACTAGGCGTCGGCCTTAGCGTGCCATGTTGACGGGTCGGTCTTGCTGAGTATTAGAATACTCGGGGTTTGTTCGTTATGCTTTTCAGGAATCAAGTCGTACTTCCACAGCTCATACATTAGTTCCTGGAAGTGGAGTGTCCCGAGTGTGTTTCCCACCAATGGGAACGGATCCCGACATCGTGAAGAGGAAGGACCGTGATGTACGAAGGGCTCGAGTGTATCACGTTGATCGTTTAATAGTGTTTTGTTGTTCAAAGTACGAGTTTCCGCTGCAATACTCGTAGGTTGTTAAACTTCAATAAGATTTATATTTCCGCGGCACCAATGTTTGTATTTCGAAAACCTGGTTGTATTATACCATGATGTATATATTCTAGCTTGTATGAGATGATACACTCGTTGTAACTCGCTTCGTCGAGTGACCCTCCGTTCCGATTCCTGGGTGTCCCGGAGGGGATGTCACACGCACCGCCGCCGCACGGGGAGGGATGAGCCGGCCGCGCCGCCATGACGCCAAGGAGGGAGAGAGATTGGTGGAGAGAAGGAGAGAGGTGGGGAGGAGTGAAGTGTGTTTTTAGGGTTAGGATTGGAGTTGTTTTTATATGCTTAGTGGGCCGGTAGCGTACGCCACTATTTTGTTACATGTAGTAGCGGGCTGGGCTACCATAGTTGCGGGCCGGTGATGTCCGCCACTATTTTCTGTGTGTAGTAGCGGACCTTGTCTTTGGACCTAAAATAGTGACGATTTTTAAAATGTCCGCCACTAACGTCAAAATTGCACCCGCCACTATAGAAACTTCGTAGTAGTGAAATTATCATCTCTTTGCCTCAAAAAGTTGTCTAATTATCGAGCCATTCATTCTATGAAAAACTTTCATCTATCAAAGAAAAGAGGGTGGAAGCCATTATTCACATACGACAGCGTCAAATCAGATTGCAGCACCGGCGGGAGCTCCAAGCTGCGGCTTGCGTAGGCATTGGGCTGAGCGGAGCGCCGGCTCGAGGACCTTGCTCGGCGGCCGAGCTGGCTCGCTCGGGGCTCGACCTAGCATGGGTGGAGACCAGGGATGTGAGCGAGTAACTAAAGGCGGTGCGAACGGCTGCCGGGGGTGGTGCGGGCCGCCAGAGATGTTGAGAGTGAGATCGACGGGTGGCGTTGTGGGTACGAACGACGGTCGGAGGCGTTGAGCAAGACAGGCGATGGCTGGAAGGAGACGGTGTAGTAGTCAAGGCTGTCTCGCGCGAGGGGGGGGTGGCAGTTTGGGAGGTGATTAGCGGTGTGGGCGGTGGTGGGGCTAAACAACAGCATGATATCATGGCTGCTCCATCGGACGTCCTTCGACACCACCAATGACTCGGTCAGCTCCAGCTTTGACTTTTCCTTTTTTCCCCAATTTAGAATTCTAACCGCAAACTCACAAAATCGACAGCTTAAATCATGTTTGATGGCAAAATTGATCGCTCCGGCATCTTCTATAGTTCTTAAGGTTTCCGTTTTGATGGCCACCGACCTTTTCCCCGATCGATTAATGCTGCCGGCGAGCTCTTGACGTGGACAAGCATGGCGAAGCACATATGCCTTTTCTTTGCCGCCTTTCGTTCGACAAACAGAGCGAGGCAACCACGTAATTTGGGATGCAGGCTTAGGGTTCCTTTGGCACAGCTTATGCAACAGCTTTAGCTTTGGATTATGGTCCAAGTCTGTACCAAAGAGCTGGTTTGGATAAGTGATTATGGGTAGAAGCTGCCATGAGCTGTTTTCATTTTTGTACTAGGATGGTGAAGCTGGAAATAGCAGCTTTTCACAACTCACACTCACAACTTTGTTTCGAACAGATAGGATAAGCTGTTTTGCCAAACGATTTAACTGCATAAGTTGCATAAGCTGAAATAAGCCGAATAAGCTGTTTTGACCCATAATCCAGAGCTGAAGCTGTTTTTCCATGAGCTGAAGCTCTACCAAAGGATCCTTAGTTTGCGGCGAGATGCGGGAAGCCACGCATTCCCGTAAACTATAACGCGGCGACATACGGACAGCCGCGTGGTCCCACGAGCTATTTTGTGGCTCATGCGGGACGGGCAGCCACAACCCGTGCGGCTTGCATCGCTAGATGTAACCCATCACAGTTTAAAGCATCTGATTTCTTTGATAGTCCAACGGTGGTGATGCTTCACCTGTCGTACATGCAGATTTTAATTGGGGTAGTGATTCATATGTTCTTGTTTGCCAACCGGGTCTAAAATAAAAACGAGGCAGCGGCGATTCATAAAATCGAGCTTTGTATGGGCTGCACCTGCCCGCATCATGGACTAACTTCATCATATCATTGATGAAGAAACGGTTATCGACTGGCAGGCTGCGACCATGTGAGAAAAGACGTGGAACTCGAGGTGCATAGGGAGGAATGGGCTGGGCTAATTAAACTCCCGAAAAAGTTCACTTGAACATTCCACTTTGTCTAAATTAAACTTAAATAAAATCTTATCTCACTTTTACTCCCTCAAACAAGGTTTAACCTACCCCTTTATGTAATTTCTCTTTTTTATTTCTCTTTATAAGATCTGAATTTCAAACTCAAATTTTACATGATGATAGGTGGCACCATTCTCTATATAAAAAACATTTTATATTTTTTCTTAAATAATTTATATACAATTTTAGAACTATATAGCTAAGATTATAATTGATGATATTAAACTATATAAAATATGTTTAAAATATATATTATATATTTCAACGTAAGGTTTAATGAAAACCATATATCGTTGTGCAAAATTTGAGCACTAAACTCAGATTGTGCAAAGAGAAATTGCATAAGGGGGTAAAGTATACCGATTTAAGTTGTTTGAGGGAGTAAAGTGAACCAAAATTTTGCTCGAAATGTAATTTAGACAAAATGAACGGTTTGGAAAAGTAAAATAGACTTTCTCCTAAGAGATGTACGGGAGCACATCTCCTGCAAGTATCGGTTCGTGGGCGGAGCATTGTACAGGGATTTCGTTCAAAATTTGGGATGAGAAGGTTCAAAAGTTGGAGATCGGTTGGAGTTGCTCTAACAAGAAGGTTCCATTACAAAACAGAAAGGAAGGAGTAGCACGTAACAAGTTACATTAACGCTTTTGTTTTATTTCGCCCGGTGCGCGTGTGGTCGTTATTGTGAAGAAGCATGTGGATCACATCGCGGACAAGAACATAAACTCGGTCTGGATGTGGGAGCCCCACTAACGCTCACCCGCTACTGGCCCTGCCGCACAGTAACGTCGGCAGCCGGAGCGGCAGGAAAGAGGGCAGCTCTTGTGCCAGCACAGCACGCAGTAGTAGTCCGGCTGCCGGAGCGGGCCGACGAGATCACCGCCGGAGCAAATTCCTGGGCACAAGGACGGGCAGAATCCAAGCTTACACCTCTGGGTGAGGCACAGGCCGCACACGCTTTGCTGGAGGCGTCCCTCGTCGCCGACCCCGATGAGCTCCTCCTCCGCTGCCGCCGCCCTCGTCGACGCCGCGAGCAGAACCAGCAGCATGCCGACGCCGGCCACCTTGCTGTTGAGCAGAGCCGCCATATGGGAGTTGTTCTGATGAATCTGCAGACATCAAAGCGTTATTATATCAAATTGCCAACAAATTTAAGTGCGAATAATTGAGCTTGCTACTCTAGCTAGGAAGCAAATTAAAGTACGTTTGGTAGAGGAAGCTTGCAGATGAATCCGTGGAACTGCAATGAGAGACCAGCATTGTGGACTGGCTATTTATAGCAGGGAATTCACGGAGGCAGCAGCGCATGGGTTGTGGAAGAACATGCATGGCTTGAAAACATTTGAAAACCAGGGCCACTTAATGCTGGCTTATCCAGAAGCACGCCGCATTACATATTCACTCATATGGGCAGCTCCTTGCAACCCTCACTGGGATAGTACCATTTTCTCCTACGTTGATAGTACTGTCAATACCTCGGTCTCTGCACCGACAGATCTAGCATCGGGAGTATATCCATGATGTAGAATATATGTGGCCTTATCCATGAGGACGTGGGATGCTAAACACGTATATACCTAAATATGAACACACGTCGACAAACGAATAAACAACATTTGCGAGTGCACTTTGCAAGGGCCACGTGTTGGGAGTGGAAAAACCTGTCGGACCTATCTCGAAACTCAGTCTCCTGAGAACGGCGGGAAGAGCACATGAAACAGGAAGATCTCCCAAGTCCCAACCTCATCTTCGGAGAACATATATCCAATGTTTTCATAATTTTAGGTGCTTAAGTAGTTCAGTGGATAGTTCACACATTTAGGTGCTTCAGTATGTCAAAAAATACAAATAATATATATATTATCTTCTACCATCATATAAAAGTTTAGATACAAAAAGTACTTATACAAGGTGTAACAAAAAATAGAAAAAATTTGCTTCAATAATATATGTTATCCTCTGGTCTATTCTCACTCATTTTGAGCTGATCGTTGGGTAATATACGTCTGGACTGTGATGGCGGAACAACCGGGAGGGGCAGCCATGCATAAAGCAGTGGTACCAGTACTCGTCAGCCTGTTGCGACGGACCTTCTTGATAGCGTTCCATGCATGGAGCCAGGCCCTGATGGAGCAAACGCCGGAGCAGACTTCCAGAGCCAGTACCCTAGCCGGCCGGCATCTCGCTCCTCTGCCACTGCTGCCGGCATGGAGAACAGGACTAGGTGGGCGGTGACTGCGACAAGATTGATGCTGAGCTGCCTCGCCATGGCTAACTTTTAGCTGGTGCAAGGGCACAAACTAGCTAGATCTGTCTTATACAGAGTTTTATAAAATTTACTTTGACCATGTATCATCTACTCCCTCCGTCCATTTTACTTATCATTCTGGAGGAGTTTTTTTTCAGATTCAGAGAATGTTCACAGAATGCTACATAAATCTGATAATAAGCCAAATGATAAGTAATTTGAGACAAAGGGAGTACCATGGTAGGAAGGAAATATTTGTTCACATATATTCAGTAATGCATACAGCTACATAAGAACAATATGCACTTTGAATGAGTTTATGGATTACGTTACCATGCATATACCACAAAGCTTATCTAATGAACTTCCAACTGAAATTAAGTTGTGAGCGTTTTGTATTACTGGAAATTGAATTAAGCTGGCACTACTGTCATGCCTTGTGTGATTGCGAATTGGGTATTTATAGAAAACAATCCATCGAAGCAGTTGCGACCTGCACACTACATGTGAGGCTGCTGGTACAAGACGAAAAGAGTATCACATGTGAAGATGTTATCAAGCATTAAACGAGAGCATCATATTTTAACTTAATTAGGAATGACATGTCGGTTCTGCATAGATGCGACACGTTGCGTTCAATCTTAAGAGTATCGGTGCTGTGATTTTTTCTTTTTTGAAAAATGAGCATGATATTTTTTTTCAAAAAATGACATCATATTTTTTGAAAAATGAGCAGGAATTACATTGGAGAGAAAAAGGATACCTAACACCGCATTTTTTCTAGTAATATTATTTTAATACAAAATTGCAATTTTGAGGTAAGGTTTCGAAAAATTACAAGAATAAGTTTCTCTTGGTCAAGGGAAAACCGATTAGTACCTATCGGTCCTCTAGAACCCAACAGGCTGTCGGTATCTGGAGGAAAAACAGCAAATTAGAACCCATATGACCGATAGGTACCTATCGGTTCTCCGATAACCGATAGACCTTTGAGCCTACCACCTCATGAAAATCATGCTTTGGAACCTATTGGTCACCCCGTGACTGATAGGCCTATCTGTCATGGGATGACCGATTAATTCCCCAATGGTTAATTGAGCTCCCATCTTTGCTCTTCGAAGCCACGTCGGACGCCACGTAAGCCTATCAGTCATCCGATGACCAATTGATCATGGGGTGACAGGCATACATTCTTGCAATATTTTGAAAACGTATCTCAAAAACAATTTTCTATTAAAATAGTATTATTTCAGAAAAAAATACCCCAACACCCCACACATCTAACTTTAGCTATTTCCTACTGCCTGGTCACCATCGATGTGTTAGACCTCCCTTTGCATATGTGCAGTTTATTGTTATGTGATCAATCGTATCCCTGTCCTGATCGCAAAGCGGACTCTGTTCGCTGCACGACCAGTTCCTTTTCATCAAATTATCCGCTATTGTTGCCCTGTCATGCAAAGCAAGACATGCATGGAAGTTCTACTTGCCCTCAACCCTAGCTCGCCACACGGCGTATGATCCATGACATTGGAACAACAAGAATAACACACTATAGCCGCGGTTGGGGGAGCGCATCAGCAACAGAGCGAACCCAACCGCGGGTACGATTGTGAGGCTACGGACAACCATTTGTAGCCTCGCAAACGAGGTCAATTGTAGCTATTGTTTGACAATGTCAAGTGCACATATTGGGCGAATAATAGAGGCGACTGGAATCTCCAGTAACTATTGGCGTGCGATACATACACCTTCCGAGACTGCAAGCGTACAGGTCGACGTAGTATAGCTTTTCCCTTAGAAGAGTATTCCATGGTTTATCGAATCCATGGACCGGCAAGCAAACCATAAGCAATCTACTATTAAGCACATCAAACTAATCCTAAGCATTAAGCACAATTGCACATGACATTGAACAAGAGAGAAATTTGGATGGATGTTGATGTGTCGATTGACGCAAGGGTCATGCCGATCAGCGGAGAGAGGGAAAGAACAAAAATAGAGCAGAATTCCAAAGCCAATAATCTAAGTAAATGAGTCTTAGCTAGATATGATTGAAGCGCACACCAGTAGCACAAGTTTTAGTTCATAGAAAAGTCAATCCAATCTATAGTCCAACGAGGCACATCAATCTATCATCTCCTCAAGTCCCGCACCTAGGCACCTAAGTTGTTTGCTGCGATCCTGTCACGGTGGCAGCTAATAATTTAACGGTAGAGGCACTACATTGAGCATCTATTAGTATTGCATCACTATTAAGTTTTTGCTGCGACCCTGTAACGGGTAATAGCTAAACAACGCTGACAAGATAAACAACGCACCAACTGTTGCATCTAAGGTTGGAGCCGATCGGCACAAGGGATGTGCCGATCGGCACAACATGAATATATCGTATTGCAACACGAAGAAAGACATAGAGGAGAACAAGATCGAAAGAAAGCATGAACACAAGATAGATCAATCGATATAGCGCAGAGAAAATCGTCAGCATCACTTATCGCAATAACAAAGACATTTGTCTCTTGAACCTTGGTCTAATTGAATTCGTAGACTAACTAGAGCCTAATTAGCTTCACCACATGGGCTGACTCCTCTTACAACCCTAGCCATCTCCTCCAACTAGCCAACTAGATGAAATCTAGACAACTAAGCTACATGGTGGAACCGGCGACATAACGTCGCAAAAGTTGTCAACTCGAAATACATTGATTATATGACAATACGTACAAAGGAGACGTCCCTTGGGACATATATATAGTGGGGAGGTGTCCGGAGGCGTCCTCCACTCTTTAACTCAGGAATTATATGAGAGAAGCTTTTATAAAAAAAAACATATGTCTCGACTAAGAATTGAAAACTTCATATCATAAACCACATGTGCACTCAACTTTCAAGTCTCTCAATCAGCCAAGTAAAATCCCTATCCTACAAATATTTAGTGGAGGCTTATATGAGTAGCTTGGTAGAGAAAACTGTTCTACCAAATCCAAGAATTTAATTATTCAAGTCAAATGAGTTTCTAAATTGGAATTACAGAGAGTTTGTCAAAAAGGTCATTAGAAATAAAATGTTAGAGAGGGAAAACACACGCTTTAGAAAAGTGGACATGTGCAAATGGTAAAGAGTGATCCCGAGGCACAAATGAAGTCCTCGTTATTGGATTGCACATGGTGGGAAAGATAAAGTTTCAGCCCAAAGTATACACTTACTTTGAAGGATAATGGTTTATGCTCAAATTGTTTACTCGAAATCTTCTCTTGCAACTTGATATACGGAATGGCTTGAAGCTCTCCTTTCATCAACAGTCTTTCTTCTCGCAGACAATCAAGAAATTCTTTTACTTAATTCCAATAAAGAACAAAATGTTGGATGCCTTCGGTTGCTTGCGCCGATTGACACCAAGGTCGCACCGATCGGCACAATGTGTATAATCGCCCAACTTGATCTTTCATTTTTATTTAATGCATTGAACTCCAGAATATCTTTTTGACGAATTGTATTGATGTGGGTCTTCGTCTCAACAAGATATCTTTATATATGTGCATAAAACCATAGAGATAGTGCAATGGTTCGACGAGAAACTCACATGAGAGGTTGTGGACACACTACAAGAAAAATAGCCTCTAGGCACGTTTATATTGCTACGTTTTTGTAAGCGTGCCTACATAAGTAGCTAGACACACTTTTTGACACGATTTTGAGAATGTGTCAACATGACATGCTCTTAGAGACGCTTTAACATAAATAAAACGATAAACACGTTTTTTGACATGCTTTGTAAAACATCACAAAGTGTTACGATTTTAGACACGCTTTGAACCATCGGTATCCAACGTAAAGACGTTTGTTGACATGTTTTAGAGGGAAACTCAAAATGATATGGGATTGAGAGATGCTTTAATTGTATCCCACGATATCGGATACGTTTGCTAACACGTTATTGAAATCGTATAAAAAGTGAGATGATATTAGACACGTTTTTATCGTATCTACCCTCGTTTAGAGACATTTTTGACATGCTATTGAAAATCCTAGAGACGTTAATGCACTAAGAGAACATGCATATAAAACAATATATGGTCAAAGAACGTCAACTTTGTTTCCTAAGTGAGTTGGTTAGATGAACTTGTAGAAAATGACGAAGTCGCAGGTTCAATTCCTATTAATTGCATGAATAAGTCAATCATTTAGAACAAGTTTTACAAGAATATTTTTTTGATGCATTGTATACAATGTGTCTATATTGATAGAAACACAGTCTAAACGTATCAATAAAATCGTGTCTAAGATTATTAACATGTCACAAAACGTGTCTACTATAATACATACAACGCATTCGTGAAAACGTATCTATAAACATATCTATGCTTTATAGCATCTCTATTAATCGTCTTATACTTCAATAGACATGTTTTTAAAAATCATATTTACCAAGCTTTGACACGGCACGTTCGGAGACGCCTCGGACACGATTTATGAAGACGTCTCTATTTTTCGATTGAGACAAAATAAACGTATCTAGACCTTAAATAAAGCGTGTCTACAGGGGGTGTTTTCTAGTAGTGACAAGGAATAGATAACATCAACAAATAAATATAGGTTCTAAGGTGGGATATCCATGCGAAGTTTGCACTACTCTAGTGTAGAATAGGCAATGCATGAATAGAAAGGCTAGAAAACAAGTTGAAGGTACGCAAACAAAATGACCAGCTTAAAACACTCCAACCAAAAGAAAAACACTTAACCTGAATATAAAATGTGGATTGCATACCTATGGTTCATAATGTTCTCAATATGGTCGTGGTAGGTAGTGATCATGACAGAAGGCAACCAATTCAAGGTATAGAGACATGTAATAGTGAAACATAGTTTTTAAGACATCCCGGGTCAAAGAGATCATTGATATAAAATTAAATCATTTGCATGAAAAATAACTAATGGAGCCTTTGTCAAAAGCATAGCAATCTAATCTCAATGATTCTTCAGAGCTAGAATTTTGTGAAGTTCATGGTAATGTGTAGGGGAAATAAACATCTCAAGAATCATGCTAAGCATACAACAATAGCAACATTCATCACTTCTACAAAATCAATGAGAGCCCCATAGTATTAATTATCGATAACAAAGGTAGCACAATGACGTTGTTTTATTCAAATACTAACTAAACAAAAATCTAGGTTGAACTCCTAGCAGCACTGCAAAGTCTAATTTAAATATATAAAAAGAAAACATAGCAATAACAAAGAAAAAGTAAATAACGGATGTTGGGCAGCACATGATTGCATGCATGCCGGTACAACGTACGTGTCATAAATGCCATAAGTTATCCTGTAGTCAAAACTAAAAATTGCAGCTAATTATATGTGATCGATATAAACTTATCCTGCAGTCAAAACTTAAAAACAGCACCGACGGCCGGCTTGCTAGAGCTAGTCAGCCGTCGCAAGGGTTAGTCCGCTACTGGACGTTATTAAGACGTCGTCTGGCAAGGAAAGCTTCCTGTTCTCGCTTTCTGATCTCAGTGGACAGTGTGGTCATGTTCAATCATTAAAATCAACGTTCAAGTAGTGAAAACAAGGAATTCTGTCAATATGTTTCTCGAACTCTCGATCCTCTTAATTTAAATCACAAAGTCTAGTCTTGTTTTTTTTGCATATTTGAAGAAACCTACTAGCACTTGTACTTGGTGTGTTTGAACTTTCCAGACCTTTTGCGATTTAATTTTACAGTGATGAATGAACTTGAATGCTAATGTTAAGATACTACATTGGACATATATAGTGAAGAGAGGACATTTAGGCCTTTGGGTCAAGGACGTGCCCCGAGAAGAGGATCGCACCAGACAGCTCGTCGATGACCTTAGCGTACGAGGCCGGCAAGCTGGTCACGTGACCTGGCGCCGAGGACCTTGAGGAGCTCGTTGAGCGTCTTGCCACGTGCGCCCGCGGCAAGCAGGCCCAGCGCCGCGTAGATGGAGAGCGGTGAGTAGATGAGGTTCCTGTTCTTCCCGGCACCTGCCGAGAGCTCCTTGGTGAGGCGGAGGGCCAGCGCCGTCAGGCCGGAGCAGTCAGGGGGAAGCGCTGCCTCACCTTGGCCAACGGATGCCAACGGCTTCATCAGGCCGCAGCGGCGCAGGCGAGATTTCTTGCATGCCCTAGTCCTGCCTTCCATCGTCGTTATCCTTGGACTTTCCCTAGGATCGAGAGATCCGGGCTGCCTATATATATTGGCTTTGATCCGTAACCTGGCCTTTAGAAACGTTAAAAAGTCAGTCAATATCTCAATACTGCTGTAAGCAACACGGATTAGGTCAGTTCTCTCCCTGTCTCATTTCCAAATATGAATCGGTTAATGAAGGGTGCTTTGCAAATTTTTAATATTTTGGACCCCATTTTGCTGGGTACGAAATATCTAGAGATCCCAGCTTGGATCATACTCAATCGGCAAAGGCTTAGCTGAGTGCCGCACTCGGCAAAGGGCCCACAACAAATCAGGTGCCGGCAACGAGCTCTTTGTCGAGTGCTTTTTGTCGTACACACTAGACAAACATTTTCCAGGAAAAAAAAACAGAGTTGTCACATCTCACCATAGTCCTCACGGCAACTAAGTGTGGAACCGTCACCGTCGTCGCGCCCCACCGGTCGTCGTCGCCGCCCTGGAAAGGGATGTCCACTACCACAGAAATGGTCATTACAGGTTTTTTCATCATTAGTGACGAAAATTAATCCCGTCACTAAAAACGCGTCACTAAAGGTGGGTCGTTAGTGACGGTTTAGTATCCGTCACTAAATTCGTAGTGACGGGTAATTGAGGAACCGTCACTGATTGTGGTGACGGTAATTGAAAAAAATAGAACACTAATACTGTGACTGGAAAAGCAAGACCTGTCACTAATCTATGTTACGGGAAAGGATAAAGCTGTCAATACTGCCACTGACATGGAACAAAAACCCGTCACTAATGAAAAATACCAAAAACAAATCAGAAATTTCCTATTATAGCATTTATAAGAATACATTCATACACAAATATGATTACAGTACCAATATACACTCCCAACTATGCAGAAGATAATTGATCTAACTTAACACCCATTCATCCTAAGTCGAACAATTGAAATAACTTGAGTTGCTGACAAAGAATAAAATGATAAAAATTACATGCACGGTAACATCACTATCCTCGGTGGCTTTGATCTTAATAGTCTCTTGCAAACAAGAAATAGAGCTAAATGTGACATTCAACAAGAAAACAAATGCATCGAACTTGTTAAAAATGGTCAAGACCTCAGGCTTCTAATCAGTCTCCCGGAGTCTCTGTTTGATATCCCTCGCTATAGAAAAGAAAACATTGTTAAAAATATGTTAAATTATCGAACGGAACAAATGCAAAAGCACATGCAGTATGCTTACAAATAAATCTAAGTCAAATTAATGATTATGTTACAAGAAAGGAATGTCCTATCAGAATTTGTGGCAGTATCCCCAGTACCACCGATGCAGTCCCAACCACTTCGCTCAGCTTTACCTCCCCGTTAGAAGCGGAAGTCATAATGCAAGAATGTCCATGTCAGCTGCATGTGTCGTTTGGTTACAAGGAAAAGACCTTCAAGGTTGCAACTGGTAGAGCACTTCCAGGACGAACAATCCACAACATGGATATTCCCTCCGAGTACGTCCGTGTCACCGTCGAGGAGATCGATCAAGGATGTGAGGAGCACGAGATTGAGTGCCCCATACCCGACACGGGATTATAACTCTACATGATGCTATCGGTTCCTTCATCATGTGGAAACGACGTGAGGTTGTGCTCTTAGAACCATGAGTTTTCCCCTCCCTCCTTGTCCGGACACGGATCAGTTCATGTGAGTCAACAACTCACGGAGGATGAAGCTGGAGCAGGACAACCGTCTCCTTTGTCGGGTGCTGCTTCAGCCGCTAAAGAATAAGATGACCAAGGACAGGAAGCAGTTATGAGTTCTATACTCGCAGACTCCCCACAGCAAGAAACCGTCATATAGTACCCGGCTATGATGGGCCTCAACAGCAAATCATCCCCCTTGTCGAGCCCGAAGGGCAATGTGTCCCCTCTCGTCAAGTCAAAAGCTAAAACACTAGCCTTGGATGAATAGCCTCAGATTATCGAGCCTCTTCGGAAGGAGTTTACTCCTTTAATCCCTAGGAATATTATGCCTACGGGGTGGATCCGTCAAAGCCGCAACCTGCACATATCACGAAATACTTGGAGCGACCGAGGAAGGGACCAAGTGCAATCAATCACACCAATCACGGACCCTCGTCTGTTTCTACGAGTACGATGGTGACATAATTGAGGGTCATGACGAGAATGAGGACTTTCCAACTTTCATATTTGGCAAAACCCTCATATCTAAAAATATGTTGTCAAACCTACCGTGGGAGATGCGGAAGTTACACGACTGGTACATAGCGGCAGGGAAAGAAGGTGTGGATGTGATCAGCTGTAAGCTTCCAAAGGACTTGTTCAACGATACCGCTAACTCGACCCTTGGAATATATTTTAGTGATATCCACACTATGTTTCGGCTTGGCGAGATGGACACGACCTTCATAACTTTGTGGTGCATGTAAGTGCCTTCATCCATCTTTTTCATATTTTCTACTTTTAGAAATACATGTTATATATTGCCTTTTCCTTTTTATGTAGCTTGAATTCAATATTTCAAAAGAAGAGATATGACAGACCCGATTGGAAGGTTGGGTACCTCAATCCGAGCTTCATCAATCAAAGTTTGATTAACCCGTGGATAAATGAGAAAGACAAGATATATAAGGACAAGACACCACAAAAGTTAGAAGAATTGAAGGACAATATGAGGACAAGAGCAACGGGGAGAGCTGCAGGTTATATTTACAGGTGCTTCAGGATATGGCAGGATTGTCACACCATTTATGCGTCTTACCACTTCGAGCAAGTTCGACCACTGTCTTCCTCTCGTCGGTTGTAAAGATAGATGGCATACTAACTAATACTATCTCTTGTTGCAGTGGTCATTTGGTTTATTTCCTGATCATGCGAAAAATTGGATATCTATTAGTTTTGGATAGCCTTGACTACGATTGCGGTCGCTACCAAGATATCGTGAGCGTCATAAATTCGTAAGTACATAAGTACAATTAAATAACGGTAATTTCATGCAATAATACATTTTTCTCAATACTGTAGTGCTTATTTGAACTACTAAAGAACCCGAAGGTGACGCGTTACGAGGATTCGAAAGTAAATATACTTTCGTCACAAATTTCTGGTAAGACATGCGTCACAACTAATTGTTTCTATCCTCTTATCGTTGAAATTGGAAGTGATCTTATTTATTTCATCTATTTTGCAGTGTGTTAAACAAGCAAAAGGTAGTGTGCACTTTGGATACTACACCTGTGCGTATTCGAGCTCCGCTGCATTCTACTTGACCGCCATCACCCAAGAGACCACCGAAGAGGTACGCTAAGATTGTTTCTGTTTAATTTGCATTTTTTTGTTTTTTTCTATCATCTACTAACTTTCAAAAATTTATTTATTGAAAGAGAACAAAAAGTCTGGTACAGGCAATGATATCGGACAAAAAGATACTTAATGAAATCTCCAAGAAAGGATTCACGACGGTGCGGAAACATTTGAGTATAAACGACTTGTACTACATTGTCGCTAGGATATGTCGTTTCTTTTTACGGAGGTCATCAGTCCTCGTGGTCGGTTCTTTGACGAGAAAAGTGACGTGACGAAGGAGCATCGGGCACTTTTCTAGTGGTGCGGTTCGAAATGCCCTTATGAGCCCGATGTAGTTAAAGATTCGTATGGTGTAGACTTAGTTTGTAAAAACATGTCTCATGTGCACATTGTGATAACTTTGATGAATTTGTGATTATTTTTGCGATCATTTGTAAATATTAATGTGATGTAACACTGAAATGTTAATGTTAATGTGATGTAATTGTGATTATTTTATATAATCATAATTTATTATTTATAAGGCGTATTTATCTTTTTATTAGTAAAAAATAATAACCACGGTTGACAACTTGAACCGTGGCTATAGAATACCACTATAGCCACAGTTGATCACTTGAACCGTAGCTATAGTATACCATTATAGCCACGGTTGACATATTGAACCGTGGCTATAGTATCCTATTATAGCACGGTTCACTATGTCAACCGTGGCTACAGATGAGACACTATAGCCACGGTCGACCTGTTTTTCGAGGCTACGGATGATTTTTGTAGTCTTGGAAACATAGCCACCGTTGGGATCGACCGCGGCTGTAGAGCCCCCAACTATGGCGATAGTAGATTACTGCTATAGTGAGTGACACGAACGCATGCAACGAAACTTTACATAAATCATTTGCCATAAAAATATTAGAAGTTTCTTGTTTGCCACCAATATTTGATCTCTCAAATGCTTTTTTTAGACAAACTGGAGTTTCATTAATCAGGTAGAATTATGTCACAATCCTCTGCAAGCAGGTTCTCCAGAGCTACCGCTACCAAGGGATTTATATGCCACTCCCGTGATGCATATGTTTGCTTTGTTGTCACCCGTCTCGCACGCATATGTGAGCCACCTTCTTACATGATCTACTGACATAAGCAAAGGTAAACTCATCGAAACTCCCTACTAGAGCCCGACTCTCATGAGCGTTGAGTACTACGCACTTGCCAAAGCTGTACTAGCTTCAAGTAGTCCGTCCCCAAGCAAAACTTCCTGAACCCGAGCTACGTGGCTAGGGCCCCACCATGTCTACAAGCAGTCCTTCGCAGCTAGAAACCGGCCATCATGACCATGTATGGTTGAAGCTCCTCAAAGATGTTCTTGTTAATTTGATCGTGTAAAATGGCACATGTACAAAACAATATCGCCGGTTGTTAAGATTAACTGTATAGTAGTGAAAATCAATTGTTTGAATAGTGAATCAAATTTGTTCTAGTTCCCGTAGTTTCTAATTGTTCTTTTACGTACTATTAATTATTTCAGTAGCAAAGATGTATAGTTTATTAAGTAAAAAAATAAATTCCTCATAAATTTAAATTTATTATTTTTTATCATTGCAGCATGAAAAATCGGTCATTCCATTTTTTCAGCATGAAAATTAGTTTCTTTTATATTACTAGCGGTGTGCCCGTGCATTGCTACGGGCTTTATTGCAAAGGAAGTATTTTATCATAAATTGGGTAACTATAATAAAGAATATTCATACAAATAAACATAAAATATTTCCTACTTAACAATAGTTTCAATACAGATGCTTAAATAGTTTCTTTATATAATAATGAACAACCACAACACATACTATTCATACAAATATCATCACAAATTAATTCATCCTGTATGTGGGCGATCATGATATATCAAGCCTAAATGCAGAAAACTCATACATTTAAATAGGGTATATAAACAAAATATATGTGTACAATGTAAGTTATAGGAGCAGCAGGTAACACTGATGGAGCTTTGCCAAAATACAACTTATCATTTGTTCCCTGCAATTTGAAACAACAAGCTTAGTGAATTTTAGAGTGTGATTTATAGTGTCCCTTCAATTACATTTAGATAGCTAGAGTGCGGGACTATATCCAAAATTATATTTTCTATGCCCAAGCCCATATTTCACTCCCCTTAGTGTTGAAAGCAACTCATGATCACTATGAAATGTCTAACATTAATCAGAATTCAGATAACAAAAAGGTGACACTGACGTTCACATTTGACATGGCAAAAGTATAATACATAATGGATTTTATTAAGAGAGAAATAATCATATCATGTTTCTAGCAAAAAGACAACTGCTCATGAAAAAAAAATGCAAGCACCACTTTGATTTACATTGCAAGTCCAGAAGTGTTTACCAATAAGATTTGTGGCAAACATACAACTGCTCTAGAAAAATGCAAGCACAACTTTGATTTACATGCAACCAATGAATGAGAAGAGCTGAGCATAGAGCAAATGGACATAAGTACCTTCAAAACAACAGGTTCCCATACAAAATTAGCAAAGGAGTCAATAATCCCCCCCCCCCAATAGTGATGTCTATACCATAATTAGCGCCTCCATCTGTTGCAAATGTACCATATATCAGGAAAATATATAGATACCTTGCTGCTTCAGAACTACATACTCACATCGATTAAGATAAGGCTCCCAATGCCATAATACTTTCCAAGATAATCAGCTACTGACTAACGAATGATAGAAATTGTTATAGTTTTTGTTGATATTGAAAAACATAGTTATCATCTCTAAGAGTAAATATTGAAATATGCCAATTGTGTAGGAATTTGATTCCAGGGAAAAAAGAATCAAAAGAACCTGAAGCAACCAAAACTTTAGAGGTGTATGTGGTTGAGCGAAAATAAACATGCATTCGAGTTCTTGTGGGAAAGTTACTTGCATCTTAGTATTGAAATAAACATGCATTCAAGTGATAACTAATATAAATGCTGCAGCCGAAACTTACTTCAAACTTGCAACCAAGTGCTCATACTGAAATAACAGGACCTTTTGTGCCATATCTCACATAAAAAATGTGCAATCTCGTTCAGGAACTGTACATTATCAATATTATCACGATTCCAGGTAATAGCAGATGGTGTGCAAATTAAATCAATCTCAGGTTTTAATAGGCAAACTATCAGGAAAACAAAAGAACTTGTAATGGCATTGCTTGAATAAAAGAGCCATGAAAGATCATGTTTTTAGATAATGGAACAAGGTTCCTGCTTCTACATTAGCAAGCTAACGTACATAGCATTCAGATTACAATAGGAGCACTTAGGCTCAAACTGACTTACAATACTCATAGTCTTAAAACAGTAGATAAATAGGAAACAAAAGCTCCCCTACAAGCCGAAGAACTAAGCCTCTAGCCGATTGGTGAACTTCCATCCAAATTTAGCGAAGACCTCCATGACGACCGTTTCCAAGCGTCGGCATGCATTTTTGAGGCTCTCTCTTGCGGCGTCGTCCTTAAGCAACAGCGACCATGTCCTGGCCCAATACGTAGCCCTGAAAATAACCTGCAAGAGAGTATTCGAGTTAGTGCGGTTAAATACCATATCGTTCCTATTCAACCAAATTGCCCAACAAATAGCGGTTAAACCCACACAAACTTGGTTTTTAAAAGCCGGCTGAATGCCATTGAGCCATGAACCAAACATGTGAGGTATACTAGCTGGAGGTTGAATTCGAAAGTGATATAAATTGCATTCCAAATCGAGCGTGTGAAGTGGCAATCGATGAATAGATGTTCTATAGTTTCTAAAGAACTACATGAACAGCAGCTTAAATTCCCTTTCCAGTTTCGTTTGGCTAGGTTATCTTTGGTTAGAGTGCAACCATTTTGCAAGTACCAAAGAAAAATCTTGATTTTTAGTGGTATTTTCAAGGTCCAGATAGGGGACTTGCGAGGAACAATGTCATCTTTCATAATGGTCACATACATGGACCGAGTTGAAAAGATGCCATGTTTGTTAGCGTCCCGGATAAATGTGTCTTTTTCATCTATTAGATTAGTTGTTAGTACCTTAGATACTAGTCTTAACCAATCTCTAAGATTCGCCCCAACCAAAGCTCTTCGAAAGGATACGTTTAGCGGCGTGGTGCTTAGCACTTCAGCCACCGTGGCTGACTTCCGCCTGGCTATGTGGTATAGTGCAGGGTGAGCGTCCTTTAAAGGTTCGCCGCCTATACCCAATTATCCTCCCAAAATCGAGTCTCCGTACCACTACGGACCCGTAGGTGTCCAAGACTTAAAAACTGGTCCTTAACATTCATGAGGCCCGACCAAAAATGTGAGTCACCGGGTCGTCTCGTAACCTGAGTTAAGGTTTTATTTGACAAATATTTCCTCCGCAGGAGGTTCTGCCACACCCCTTCTTCATTGATTAATTTGTACAACCACTTGCTTAACAGACATTTATTTTGGATTTCTAGATTTTGAATTCCTAGGCCTCCGCAATCCTTGGGACGGCACAAGATGCTCCACTTAGTGAGGCGATATTTCTTCTTGTGCTCGTCACATTGCCGATAAAATCTGGACCGGTAATAGTCCAATTTTTTTAACACCCCTTTAGGGACCTAAAAAAAGATAACATGTACATTGCAAGACTAGTTAGGACCGAGTTGATTAATACTAATCTGCCCCCAACCGATAGTAATTTGCCCTTCCAACTTCCTAGTTTTTTCTGAATTTTTTCTTCGATAGCCGCCCAATCGCTGTTGGAAAGTTTGCGGTGGTGCATGGGAATTCCGAGGTATTTGAAAGGAGTGGATCCGGTATTACACCCAAATAGGCGTGCATATTCCACTTCCCTATCCTTTGCCTTACCGTAACAATATAGCTCGCTTTTATGAAAGTTGATCTTTAACCCCGAGAGTTGCTCAAAAGCACTTAAAACTAGTTTAAGGTTTTTGGCTTGGTCTAGATCATGCTCCATGAAGAGGATTGTATTATCCGCATATTGGAGAATTGAGAGACCGTTATCCACCAAGTGCGGGACGACGCCCTTGAAATCTCCATTATTTTTTGCTCGTTCTAGAAGAATAGCCAACATGTCCGCCACTAAATTAAAAAGAATGGGTGACAGGGGGTCACCTTGTCTAAGACCCTTTCTTGTTTGAAAATAGTGTCGTAGGTCATCGTTGACTTTAATGCCCACGCTACCACCTTTAACAATTTGGTCAATCCACTTGCACCACAAGGGCGAGAACCCTTTCATGCGTAGTGCTTGTTGGAGAAAAGATCAGTTTACCTTGTCATAGGCTTTTTCGAAATCGAGCTTTAGGATCACTCCATCTAGTTTTTTCCGGTGCATCTCATGGACGGTTTCATGTAATATGAGTACCCCTTCCATTATATTGCGCCCGGTCATAAAAGCCGTTTGTGATGGTTTAATGATTTTTTCAGCCACTAGGGCCACACGATTAGTCATCACCTTTGTAAATATTTTGAAACTTACATTGAGTAAACAAATAGGCCTAAACTGCTGTATCCTTTTTGCCTCTTTTTGTTTGGGCAGCAGCGTTATAATGCCAAAATTGAGGCTATACAGCGGAAGGTGCCCGCTGTGGAATTCCCCAAAAAGTGGCATTAGATCTGCCTTGATGACGTCCCAAAAAGCCTGATAAAATTCGGCCGGAAAGCCATCGGGACCCGGCGCCTTGTTGTGCTCCATCTGGAAGATAGCTTTCTTGACTTCATCCTCGGAGAAGGGAGCCGTGAGTATTTCATTTTCCGATTCTAACAGATACTCTACCAATATATGTCCCCCAATAAAATGAGAATTAATCGAGAGAATATGTAGGGACATACCATTCTAACAGATGGAGAGGAACGAGAGGGCGGTGGCTTGGAGGTGCTGCACGTAGAGAAAGAGAAGGCGACCTATACTCAAGGCACAGAGTTAAGGTAAAAATATTTAGCATAATTTCCATCATGTTCATATACACATAATACGAAAGGCTGGTACATAGCATGAATGAACCAAATACCAAACATAAGTTTACAAAATAGTATGCCAAAATTCAGAGCCTACTCACTCCAGTACATTAAACAAATATCAAGAGAAAGATATTTGTCAAAATGCGTCAATTAAAATTGTATGCAAACTTTATATTATTAGAAATTTAGTTTCAAGAGGTCTAAGGTACATATCAGGAATTAAAGATCAGAATCTAGGGATACCCATGTAGCCCGACATCCGGGAAGGGAATGTTGACGCCGGTTTTTGATCAAGGGACCCATTGTCGGCGACTATAGGTCAAAAAGGGCCGGTGGGCAGAAGGCCGACGGCCGCTTGGGCGAGTAAAAGGCGCGTCTCTCCCGGGAATCGTGCGCGGACGCTAACGGAAGAGCACAACATTGATGGGCCTGGCCCACGTTGTAAAATTAGAAATAATAGTTAGTTTTGGAAAAAGGATTCTAGTCGGTTAGGAAATCGGCCCGAGGAGGGTCCGAATAGGATTCTTTTTGCCGAGTATAAATACATACTCAGATGTAACATGTAAACTCGATTCACATCCAATACAACTTTCGGCGCATCGCCAAACCCTAATTTTCTGTCAAGTCTTTACTGTTTTCGCGCGGGATCTTCGGGGCTCCGGTCGACGACACGTTGGCTTGATAAGGTAATTATGTTGTCTAATTCTCGGCGCATTGTTCGTAATTAGATGGCTTAATTGCTAGTTATCCGGCGACTAGATCTGTTTTCGATCGGCGTAGTGAGTATCGGCCGGGATGAGTCAAGTTGACCTGGTCCGGGCTCGTGGTGGAGGTAGTTTGACTTGTCCCGCCTCCCCGTTCCAGTCTTTGCTCAAAACGCCGATTGGCTCAGATTTGGTCGTTCGAGTCGCAGATAGCCGCTATGAGAATTCTTCTACATCTTGGCCGATTCGATCGTGCAGATTCAGTTGACGTGTCCTGTGTTTGCCTTTGCGATAGTTGACTTGTCCTAGGCGCATGCAGCCGATTGGCTAGGGTGTAGACTTACTTTCATAGTTAAGACGTTTATGATTGTGCTTGTCCTGAATCGGCCGGGCGTGCGCGGCCGTTAGATCTGGTCCAGCCGCGTGCCATCGGTTGACTTGTCCTGTTGGAGCGATCGGTCGATTTGGGATCTGTGTGGTTGTATTTGTCTTACTCGTTCTTTCGGAGTGTTTAGCCGATTGCTTATCACGTTCATTAAGCTGTTTTATGTTTAATTAATGCCAAACCTCGTTAAAGCTGCTTTTGAACCCGAGTTACTAAGTATGATCTTATTGATCATCATTATACCTTTGGATAGATCTAAATAATTCACCGATATAATCAATGGCAGAATCGGCCGCATACCCGATCGGCCGATTCACTGGATCTGATTGATGATTAAACTATCCTCTTGCTACCAAACTAATTACATCCTATTAATAATTGCTCTGTTTACATTGTACTCGATAACACATCCCTGCAAAGTCTTAATGATTTGATCGTTTACCGACGAAATCGGCTGCTAGTCACCGATCGCATGTTATAGCATCGGCCGATTTCGTATCGTTTGTACCACAGTTCGTTTGCCTAACATTTAATACATAAATGGATGGGCCGTGCTGTTCTCTCGTTCATGGCCGATTTTGTCTATCTTACGCCGTGATCGGCCATGGCTGCACATCGGTCTATCTCGGGCCGATGACCTGGAATTTTACACTCTTTTATTGTCTTTGTTGGTTTGCAGGAAAACCATCCGGCACGCACCAGCGCACACGAACATCGGCGAGTTGAGCCGGTCCGTTGGGAGCACGGGATTCTGCGTCGGCTGGAATTTCGGTGGACTCTCCGGACGACGGTGTGTCGGCGACTTTTGACGTCAACACACTTTTTGGCACGCCCGATGGGACGAAAGCAACCAAGATCAAGATGTCGTACATGCAGGCAGTCGGGGAGGACGGAACACCAATGGTCGATGCCGAGAATCGGCCGATTTTCGTTCCGGTCCCTCTCGGGACGGATGGCAAAGGCCATGGGGAAGTTTCGATGACAACACACTTTCGGCCTGGGGGAAGATGACGACAGAACAAAAACTGCAGTACCAGGAATACTTGGCCGAAGCAATGAAAAAGTACTTTCAAGCCCCGACGGTGACACGTGGCAGAGTGGCCACAAAAGGAGACTTCCTCGGATTCTGCATCCGGAAGAACTAGACCAAATCAAAGCCCAGAGACTGCCGGATGCCAATCAGCTCGATGATATGGTCAACTCGTCCGTTCATCGAGCCCTAATCAATCAATCGGGCGTGTTGACCAACACCATCGGGAATTTGATCAAGGATACAATTGATGGCAGGCTGTTCACCGAAGGGTATTCCGGACCTGCATACACTCAGCCTGTCGGCACTCCCGTACGGACGAGTCGGGAATTAGCCTCCTGAGTACCACACCCCAGGCAGGGGTTCAGCCCTCGTACGGCATGCCACCTCAACTATGGCCTGGCAAGGACAATGCAAATGCGGGTACCGAGTGCAACCCAGCCAGGCAAAGAGGATGACAAGTGGCCCCAAGAAGTCGGTAACGGAAGAAGGCGACAGGCAAGATGTACAACAGACCGACTTCCGAGTTGGGGGCAGCAACCAATGTGGCAGCGGTCCCACGGATGGCACAGCAGCCTAATTTCTTCTACGTACCAAATACGGCCCGAGTAGAATTGAGAACTCACCCACTATAGTACGGCCGATATCCGGTATTCCACGCCCAACCGCATCAGCTGGGGACAGGGATTCATGATCGGACGGCCGATCCAATCGGCCATGAATTATGGAATCGATCCGCAGACATTATTCCCGTCTACTAGCACCGGGATTTCCGAGAACGGTCGGTTGATACACCCAACTCGGGGACAGCCCAATACAGCTTATATGACGGGGACCGGATCAGCAACTGCTGGACCCAATGATATGAATAGCCTCATGGCTAAAATCGCCGATATGATGAGAGATCAATTCGATTTGAAGCCTAAAGAGAAGAGTGCATTATACCGGCGACCTTACCCCGATCGGATGGATTCCGTGGCTTTACCCAATAAATATAAAATTCCTGAATTTTCCAAATTTTCCGGGCAAGATAATACATCGACTATGGAGCACATCAGCCGATATGACGCACAGCTTGGTGAGGCGTCTACTCGGGAGGCTTTGCGGGTTAGGTTATTCCCACCGTCATTGTCCTGGATCGGCCTTTTCATGGTTTGCTTCACTGTCGCCTGGTTCTATTCAAAGTTGGGCCGATCCGGAGAAAAGGTTTCACTCGTACTTTTTTACGGGCATCACCGAGCTTAGTTTGTCCGATTTAATGGCAGTAAAACAGAAAACCGGGGAATCGGTAGCTGATTATATACGGAGGTTCAGGACTCGAGGGACGATGCTACAACCTGAACCCGACAGAGCAACAGCTTGGCCGAAATTGCTTATGCGGGGTTATTCTCCAACATCAAAGAAAAGTTTACCCCACATGAGTTTGATGGGCTGGCACAGCTGACACGAAGGGCGGTTGGCCAGGAAGAGAATCTCCGACTCACCAGGAATCGGCGATATCGGGTAGCTTATGCTGATTTCGACGGTGAAGATGATGAAGAGGAAATTAATGCAGTTGAGTGGACTAATAACAAACGGCCGATATTTTCTCCGCATGTCAATCCTAAGGAGAGAAAATATGATTTTGATTTATCTAAGGCCGACGAGATATTTGATCAGCTGCTGCGGGAAAAGAAAATTCAGCTTTCACCTCATCACAAGATTCCTATGCCGGAGGAGTTGAAGAAAATGGCTAAGTGGTGCAAATGGCATGGAAATTCACATCATAACACCGTTGATTGTTATGCTATGAGAGATGAGATCCGAAGGCAGTTGACGAGTGGGATATTGCGAGCAGCTGATGTGAAGAAGAAGATGAAAGTTGATGGGCACCCTTTCCCTGCTAATACGATGTACATCAATACCATCGGTGGTGGATCAGCTGGTTTCATACGCCGATATGAGAGGAAGAGGGAGAGGGAAGAAAGAGATCAAGTGGCACGTGAACAGGAATCTATCGGTCAAAGTCAGCAGACAGTGCAAAGCGTGATCCGCCGAGAAGATTTTGACCCACACCGGGATTGTCCTTTCTTTCAGCATCTGCTGGGACCGAAACATGAAGCTTCCATCTATCGAGAACTGTCCGAGTGCACTGGCCGGGAAGAGTATCGTGACGTCGGGTCGTCAAGTTACCAGGGACGGCCGATTGGTCGCAACTATGAATCTCGACAATCGGCCCCCGTAAGAGCAATCGACTACGATCACGGATATGATGAACGAAGACACGTAGTGCCAAAGAGAACCTCTGTTCACGATCGATCGGGGCCAATCAATGATGAAGAAGAGTTCGATTACCAATACCATGAAGATTCGAGAGGTGATCAAACCGAGAACGAAGGTCGAGTGGTGCCCGGTGGTTTGCTCAACAAAACCCAAAAGAGGAGGCTTCAAAGAATGCGTTGTCGGGAAATCAAGGGTGGACGCCATTACAGAGATGACCAAGATGATGAGCCCAAGCCCAAGAGGGAATGGAGGCCGAAAGTGCGGTCTCGAGTGGTCCGAGCTGAAGCTGCAGTGAATATGATGTCCCCGATGCCCCGGATTGTCGGATCAGCCGATGAAAATTCGAGCTGAAGAAGAACCAGTTGGGGAGACTTCGGAGATTCTTTGGACGCCGGAATCGGCAGTATTTGATAAGCCGCTTAACTCGGATCATTTGCATCTCAAGGCGTTGTATATTAGCGGCTACATCAACGGGTCGCCGATGAGGAAGATGTTGGTGGATGGAGGAGCAGCGGTTAATGTCATGCCGATTACCACGTACCGCAAGCTTGGGAAAACTCCGGAAGAAATGATGAAGGCTAATCCGACGCTCAAGGATTACAGACGGGAGAAGCCAAGATGTGCGTGGGGCCGCAATAATGGAGATCATCGTGGGCAGCAAAACCATACCCACTACTTTTTTCATCATCGACGGGAAAGGTGCGTACACAACTTTGTTGGGGAGAGACTCGGATTCATGCCAATTGTTGCATCCCATCGACCATGCACCAGTGTTTGGTTCAATGGGTCGGCAACAAGGTTGAAATCGTGCGGGCCGATAAATCTGTAACCATTGCAACCGCCGATTTCGAGTTTGCCGGTCCGGAGAGCTTGCCTTGTTTATCGGGCACATATTGGGATGCGGAGGCCATAAACATTACGGACGACGGAGTTATTGTGACCGGGGGTCGGGTACCCCGGCTGCTCCGATGGGCCCCTCAGGAGAATTGGCGAATAATCGGCCGATCGATACACGGATTGAAGATATGATGAGTCGGCCGATTAACGAAACAGAAGATGGGAAACTAGGTCACGGTTTTGTGTCGGCCGACGAGTTAGAAGAAGTGGACATAGGGGATGGAGACAAGCCTCGGCCGACATATGTTAGCAAGAAAGTGTGTAAAAAAGTAAGAGATGAGTTAGTGGCCTTATTGAAAGAATATAAAGATTGTTTTGCTTGGGATTATAGTGAGATGCCCGGACTCAGCCGATCGATTGTTGAACATCGGTTGCCCACTAAACCCGGATATCGACCATATAAGCGGGGGCTCGGAAGATTGACCCTAGGTATTATGAAGCCGTCAAAGAAGAGATTATCAGATTGTATGAAGCCGGCTTCATCGGGCCATGCCGATATGCGGAGTGGGTTTCTAGTATTGTGCCGGTGGAGAAGAAAATGGAAAGATGCGGGTCTGCATTGACTTCAGGAATTTGAATAAGGCAACTCCGAAAGATGAGTATCCAATGCCAAACGCCGATTTGTTGGTTGATGCAGCCGCCGGCAACAAGATTTTGAGCTTTATGGATGGAAATGCTGGGTATAATCAGATTTTTATGGCCGAGGAAGATATATCGAAAACGGCATTCGGATGCCCGGAGCGTTGGGACTATATGAGTGGGTTGTCATGACCTTCGGACTAAAAAATGCTGGTGCTACATATCGGAGGGCCATGAATTTTATATATCACGATTTGATCGGCCGATTGGTTGAAATTTATATTGATGATGTCATGGTGAAATCAAGATCGGTTGGAAGTCATGTGGCTGATCTCGGGAAAGTGTTGAAGAGGACAAGACAATACGGATCGAAGATGAACCCACTCAAGTGTGCGTTTGGTGTCTCAGCTGGACAATTTCTGGGGTTTATTGTGCATGAAAAGGGAATTGAAGTCGGCCCTAAGAGTATTGATTCTATCGGAAAGTTGGAACCGCCGACGAACAAGACGAAGCTCCAGTCCCTGATCGGCAAGATTAATTTTATTAGGCGATTTATCTCAAACTTGTCCGCCGACTTGATGTGTTTACGCCATTATTGAAGCTCAAGGCCGATCAAGAGTTTCGGTGGGAGCCGATCCATCAAAAGGCTTTAGAAGATATCAAGAAATATTTGGTGTCCCCACCGATGATGGTTCCGCCAAAGTCGGGCACACCCTTTAAGTTATATTTATCGGCCGATGATAGGTGCATCGGCTCAGCATTGACTCAAGAGCAGGAGGGAAAAGAGCGGGTCATATTTTATCTCAGCCGCAAACCGATTGATGCAGAAACACGGTATCCGAAGTGGAAAGGTTATGTCTCTGTCTGTATTTTTCATGCACGAAATTAAGGCATTATCTCGTTGGCCGAAGAATGTACTCGTCGTTTGCCGGGCCGATGTCGTAAAGTATATGCTATCGGCTCCGGTCCCCAAAGGCCGGTTGGGCAAATGGATGTTGGCAATTGCGGAGTTTGATTTAGGCTATGAATCGGCCAAAGCAGTGAAAGCACAAGTATTGGCTGATTTAGTGGTGCAACACGGTGAACACTCGGCCGGATATGTTGAACCAGTGCCATGGACGGTGTTCTTTGATGGTTCGATTTGCAAAGAAGGAAGTGGAATCGGCTTGGTTGTTGTGTCGCCTCGGGGGCAGTACGTGGATACTCTATTACAGTGGAGGCGTACACCAACAACCAAGTCGAATACGAGGCAGTATTAAAAGGATTGGAATTACTCATCGATGCCGGGGCTGATTTTGTGGAAATTTTCGGAGATTCCTTGTTGGTTGTGAGTCACCTGGCCGATGAGTATGAGTGTAAAGATGAAATATTGTTGCAATATCATAGAAAGTGCCGAAGTTAATGAAAAGGTTCAAGTGTGTTAAAGTCAGCCATATACCAAGAGAGCAGAATTTTGAAGCAAATAACTTGGCTCAGCTAGCATCCGGATATCGGCTCGCCGAAAACAGCTTAGAGATAGCTGATATTGAAGAAGCCGATTGGCGTACGGAAATTCGAAAATTTTTGAGCAATCCATCCCAACCTACAGATAAGAAGATAAGATATAAAGCTTTGAAGTATGTTCGTTGGATGATCGACTATTTTTCAAGACAATTGATGGGGTGCTTCTCAAGTGTATTGATGACACCGAGGCAAAAGTGGTAATGAGCGAAGTACATGATGGGATTTGCGGAACGCATCAATCGGCCCATAAGATGAAGTGGCTGCTAAGGCGAGCTGGTTATTACCGGCCGACAATGTTGGCCGATTGTTTCAAATATTACAAGAGTTGCCAAGACCGCCGTAAATTCTGGCCTATACAGAGGGCGCCCGCATCGGCTATGAATCCAAGTAATCAAACCTTGGCCGTTCGGAGGTTGGGCTATGGATATGATCGGCCGGATAAATCCAGCATCGAGCAAAGGGCATCAGTACATATTGGTAGCTACAGATTACTTCACAAAATGGGTTGAAGCAGCGCCCTATCGTAAAGTTTCGACGGCCGACGTGATAACGTTTGTTAAAGAGCATATTATTTATAGGTTTGGGATTCCAGAGACAATCACAACAGATCAAGGATCAGTATTCACGTCGGACGAATTTCAATCTTTTGCTGATGAGATGGGAATTAAGTTGATTAATTCATCGCCGTATTATGCCCAAGCCAATGGACAAGCTGAAGCGGCGAATAAGAGTCCGATCAAGTTAATAAAGCTGAAAATACAAGAGTATCCTCGTAAGTGGCACATGAAATTGATGGACGCTTTGTGGGCTTATCGTATGTCACGACATGGAGCTATGCAAGTTGCGCCGTATCAGCTGGTATATGGGCACGAAGCCGCATCGCCATGGGAGACAGCTATCGGCTCCGAAGGATTGAGTTGCAACAAAAGCTTTCGCCGATCAAGTACTACGGATTGATGATGGATGAATTAGAAGATGTAGTACAAAATCGGCTGGATGCATTGGAAAAAATAGAGCAGAATAAGGCGAGGGTTGCCCGCCATTATGATAAGAAGGTTGTGCAGAAACAGTTTAAAGAGGGCGATTTGGTCCGGAAGCTTAGGATGCCGATCGGTGTGAAAGACAATCGGTTTGGTAAATGGTCGCCTAATTGGGAAGGACCTTATTTGATTAGCCGATCGGCACCGGGTAATGCATATATTTTGAAAGAGTTAGAAGGGGAAGAATTCGGCCGAGCACTTAATGGAAAGTATTTGAAGCAAGTATTATCCTAGTATTTGGATTAACTCATAGTGTTCGACCTAAAAGAGACTACAGCCGATGTCGATGCACATCGCCTTGAGACGGTCGATACCGAGAGTATCGCCCTTAGCCCAAAAAATATATGAAAGTAAGACAGAGGAAGTCACCGATAAATTAGCCGATGTTTGAACATCGCCTTCGGATGGCCGATATGATTGTATATCGCCCTTAGTGCGAAAAAAAATGTTTACAACCAAAACTTTGTTCAAAGTCCTATTACACCTAAGCATAGTCAACGGCCTCAGCGCGGGACAAGAAGTCTTGGACAGCAGATAGTGCGCGGGCCAGCGTGGAGTCGAGTTTGGCCATGACCAATAGGTCATCCTCGATGGGGCCGACATCGGCTTGCGCCGCGGTGACCATCTTCTCGGCCGTTTGAATGGCTTCGTCCGTCGTCTTCTGCTGAGCCGCCACATCGGCCGACAACCGTGCAATAGTAGCTTCCAAGGCCGCCGCCGCCTCCTCCTTGAGAGCCGGAGATGCTCTCAAATCGGCAATCTCCTGGTTGATTGCTTGCAGTTCATCCTGTCGATTTGAGAGTTGCTCTTGCATCTCCCGGGTCTTCCGGACCTCCTCCTCGGAGCGCTTGATGGAGTTATCGGCGAGTAACGCAGCTTGCTGCTGCTCCGCATGGCGAGCCAAACGCCGCCGGGCACGAGTGAAGTCCATTTGCCGTACTCCATGTATGCCACGCGGTGCGAGCATCGCGCACATCCTCCGGGAGCTCAGTCCGGACCTCCAAGTACCGGGCCCTTATGGGTTGTGCGTCGGCCACCAAGCGATCAACGAAGAGGCCTCAAGCCTGCGCGCGATTTCGGCCATGGTGGTAAGACTAGAAGTAGATACCAAAATCGGCGCGGGACGAGGGAAGCCGAGCGCACGGAATACCAAGGAAAATAAGGTGAAGTTAATAATCAGAAGCAAATCAAGAAAATAAAAAGGAGATAGTAAAAACAAACCTGCGAAGCGTCGATGCGAAGTGGTCGGACGTCTATCGGCCGAGCCATTGAACCCACGAGGTTCGTGTGTTTCAATCAGCTCTCGGCCGGCCGATCCCCTTTCAACAGCAGCATCCTCGGAGGCGGCATCGGGCACATGGCCAGCTTGTTCGATAACGGCGGGCTCATCGGCGAGCTCATCGACAGCAGTGCACCGCAAGAGAAGCCGCGGGCGGCTCCCGGCCGGCCGATTCTTCATCGATAGCGGTGCCTTTGGGAGACGCCGTGGGCGACACACGGCCGGCTTGTTCAACTTCGGCGGCAACATCGGGAGACGCAGGCCGATCCGAGTGAGTTGGGTTTTCCGTAGGGTTCGGATCGGCCCGGCTTGGTATGACTTCGAGCTCCGAAGCTGTTTGAATCGGCCGATCAGGTGTCGGCGTCCTGGTTGGTGGAGGAGTTGATAGGCGGATCGGCCTATCGGGCGTCGGTGTCCGGGCCCGAGGAGAAAGAACCGCCGATTCCTGCAAAGAACTCATAGTTAGACTATGTAAAGTAAAGAGGGAATCGGCGATCATGCAATAATAACCTGACGCGGCGGAGATGGTTCGCTGAAGTAGTCCGGGTCGGACGGGCGCGCAGGCTGCTTTAACAGCGCGCGGTGGCGCTTCGGGGCTTGAGTCGGCCTTGCGGCCGGCACATTAGCCTTCCTCTTTCGATGGCGGCTGTTTTGGTCTTGACCTTGCGGGCAGCTGGTGCCGCTCGAATCATTGCCGCAAAAGCTTGGGCAGGAGTACGATCGGTGAAGCCGATGTTTGGAGCAATTGGGCTCGGCATCGGTGCACGCGATCGGCCGGCCATCGATACTTTGGGTCGGCGGCTCCTCCGTGTCCGATCGAAAAAGAATATACAAGGGTGAGCATTTAGAGTGGCCGGTCTCATCTACAAAATCGGCCTTATGGAAATAGATCGGCTACACATACCTCGGCGAAGGCTTCGCTCAGGACTAAGCCGGAGAAGAATGAAGCGAGTGTTCCGGCTGCGGAGGTGCCGGTTCCACTCGCCCCACCGGCGGTCGAAAAGGCGGGTGCTCCGGGCGCCGGAGAAAATCCGGCTAAGTCGCCGGTGACGACATCGGCGGTGAGGCCGACGAGCCAATTCCATTGAACGGCGTTGTCGACGGTAGCCCGCGCCTTTATTTGCCCCACATAGAAGAGGTCGGGGGCAACCGGCCGAAGCCGAATTGGCGGGCCGCCACCGACGGGTGGTAGAACTCGTAGGAGCAGAGAGCCTTGCTCCCGGCAGCGAGTCCCGTCGGCAGCGAGACGAGGGCGGAGGCAGGTGGTGAAGATCTTGACCGCCTCCCCGTCGGCCGTTGGGAAGGTGGGGTCGATCGGAAAAGGAGTATCGTATCCCTTCTCGAAAAAATCAATGTACGGATACCAATCCGTACTTTCATTGTTGAGGCCCTTGTAAAGGGCAGCGAACCAATAAGCCAGGGTGTCATCCGACATGGCCGCCCCTGGAGCCATGGATAGCGCTTCCCCGAAGGAAATACACCGGCTGGATCGGGCGTGGCCGATTCTGCGTGATTGCCGGGGAAGGTGAGGACACCGAGGTCCGGATCGATGGCCTTGGTGGTGTGAAGGGACAACCACATCCGGATAAACCACCAAGGGCCACCCGGGTTCTTGATCGATCGGCCAAAACGCAACTCCACCGAAACCCGGTGAAGAAGGAAGTACGCCGACCCTAAAAGATATTTGCCCATAGGAAGGGCATAGCCGTCGGCCGACCTATCGGCTATCGGCGAGAAGTTGTTTGTGGGGCTCACGCTGACCCCACAAAAGAAGAAGTGGTCAAGCCACATGTTGAGAAAGGCAACGTGCTCGCGGCGATCGACCGAGCCGTGCCCCTTGTTGTAGGTCCGGATATAGACCTTCCAACCCCTGGTTTCCTTGGGATTGATCCGGTGGGTGGACTTGATGCGGATGGCGTCCGGGGTGGCCTCCGCCGTGATATTCAAATCGGCCAACATGACCGTGTCCAGGAGGGTCATGGTAGCCGGCCGTGCCCGAACATGAAGCGGTTCAGGGCATCCGACCGGAGATAAGAAGCGGCCGCTAGCAATGGTTCGTTCTTGTGGTGATCGGCTAGAGAGAGTTTGATGGCATGGGCGATGCCGATGTCGGCCCAAACTTGCCGATGGGCGGCCGATACCCGGTTATACCAATCCCGCCACCCCGCAACAGGAGTCGGCCATGACCTAAAGCTACTCGGACCACTCGGCCGATAATGGAGATTGTTGCCGAAACGGGACCCGGTTCGTTTCGGCACGGATAAGATCCGTGGGGTCCGGATCGCCCATGGGGCCCAAGAAGAAATGGGTCGGGATGTTAGAAGGGATGACGATTTGGTTCCGGATCTCCTAAAAACAAGGAATAGGGCTAAAATGAGAAACAAGACGGAAAGAAGATAGATTGTGAAAATGAACAAGAACAAGAACACAAAGAAAATTGCAAAAGTAGAGAAGAGGAATGCCCGAATGTACATTACCTCCGGAACGGCGTTGGTGGTGGCGACGACTCGGTCGCGGCGGCGGCCGCAGCAGCAGCAACGAGTGGGATTCATGGTCACCGGAAGAGAAAACGACGGCGGCGCGGTGGGAAGTTGAAAAGGCTCGAAAAGGGCAAAGGTCGCTAGAGCAGGGGAAGATGAAAGCCAAAGGAGAAGAAACAGATGGGAAATGACCAGGGGTAACCTCGGCTTTTATGAAGAGGTGACGGGCAGTAAAACCGGCGCAAGAAAAGAGGATAAATCAGTCCGACGCATGCGTTGCATACCCCGGACCGGGGGACATGTGTTGACGCCGGTTTTTGACCAAGGGACCCATTGTCGACGACTATAGGTCAAAAAGGGCCGGTGGGCGTAAGGCCGACGGCCGCTTAGGCGAGTAAATGGCGCGTCTCTCCCGGAATCGTGCGCGGACGCCAACGTAAGAGCACAACATTGATGGGCCCGGCCCACGTTGTAAAATTAGAAATAATAGTTAGTTTTGGAAAAAGGATTCTAGTCGGTTAGGAAATCGGCTCGAGGAGGGTCCGAATAGGATTCTTTTTGCCGAGTATAAATACATACTCGGATGTAACATGTAAACTCGATTCACATCCAATACAACTTTCGGCGCATCGCCAAACCCTAATTTTCTGTCAAGTCTTTACTCGTTTTCGCGGGGATCTTCGGGGCTCCGGTCGACGACACGTTGGCTTGATAAGGTAATTATGTTGTCTAATTCTCGGCGCATTGTTCGTAATTAGATGGCTTAATTGCTAGTTATCCGGCGACTAGATCTGTTTCGATCGGCGTAGTGAGTATCGGCCGGGATGAGTCAAGTTGACCTGGTCCGGGCTCGTGGTGGAGGTAGTTTGACTTGTCCCGCCTCCCCGTTCCGGTCTTTGCTCACAACGCCGATTGGCTCGGATTTGGTCGTTCGAGTCGCGAGTAGCCGCTATGAGAATTCTTCTACATCTTGGCCGATTCGATCGTGCGGATTCGGTTGACGTGTCCCGTGTTTGCCTTTGCGATAGTTGACTTGTCCTAGGCGCATGCAGCCGATTGGCTAGGGTGTAGACTTACTTTCATAGTTAAGACGTTTATGATTGTGCTTGTCCTGAATCGGCCGGGCGTGCGCGTCGTTAGATCTGGTCCGACCGCGTGCCATCGCTTGACTTGTCCTGTTGGAGCGACTGGTCGATTTGGGATCCGTGTGGTTGTATTTGTCTTACTCGTTCTTTCGGAGTGTTTAGCCGATTGCTTATCACGTTCATTAAGCTGTTTTATGTTTAATTAATGCCAAACCTCGTTAAAGCTGCTTTTGAACCCGAGTTACTAAGTATGATCTTATTGATCATCATTATACCTTTGGATAGATCTAAATAATTCACCGATATAATCAATGGCAGAATCGGCCGCATACCCGATCGGCCGATTCACGGATCTGATTGATGATTAAACTATCCTCTTGCTACCAAACTAATTACATCCTATTAATAATTGCTCTGTTTACATTGTACTCGATAACACATCCCCGCAAAGTCTTAATGATTTGATCGTTTACCGACGAAATCGGCTGCTAGTCACCGATCGCATGTTATAGCATCGGCCGATTTCAGTATCGTTTGTACCACGATTCGTTTGCCTAACATTTAATACATAAATGGATGGGCCGTGCTGTTCTCTCGTTCATGGCCGATTTTGTCTATCTTACGCCGTGATCGGCCATGGCTGCACATCGGTCTATCTCGGGCCGATGACCTGGAATTTTACACTCTTTTATTGTCTTTGTTGGTTTGCAGGAAAACCATCCGGCACGCACCAGCGCACACGAACATCGGCGAGTTGAGCCGGTCCGTTGGGAGCACGAGATTCTGCGTCGACTGGAATTTCGGTGGACTCTCCGGACGACGGTGTGTCGGCGACTTTTGACGTCAACAGGGAAATAATGTTGTAAGGTAAAAACGAAGATGGACAGATTTTGCTTAGATATTTGTCTCGGATTAGGGGTGTGTTTGGTTGGGCTATGGTCGTGGAAAAAGCTGTTGTGGGTTATGGGTCGTGAAAAAAACAACCGTGAGTTATGAGCTGTGAGAAAGCTGAAAGTCTGTTTGGTAAAATAACTATGGCTTTTCAAAATTTACTAGTTGACCCTACTTATCATCATATATACCATCACATATACGTACATATATACATACAAATATATGTATAATACATTTTATATTTATATGTTTATTTATATCGTATATATAATATAACATATATACATGTATATAAATAAATAGATAAATATATATATACGTATGCATACATATACATATGAAATATACGTATAGTATATTTTATATTTTTATATTTATTTATATCATATATATATAATATAACATATATATACATGTGTATAAATAAATAGATAAATATATATACTTATACTACATATACATATGAATAAAAATATATTTTTATACATATAAGCATATATTTATTCATTTATTTATTTATTTATTTACATGTATCTTATACATATAAACATATATATATATATATATATATATATATATATATAGATATAAATAAATAAACGCATAATATTTATATAAGATATGTGTATATAAATAAATAAAAGTCATAACATGTATATTACACGTATATATATAGATACATATACATATGTATGGTAATTTCTTCAAACTTGTTAAAGGCAAAGCCAAGAAAAGCACCTCCACACCTGCTTTCGAAATGAACTAGCAAAAAGCTGCTTTTGGCTTTGGCTTTTGTTGACAACCAACCCCTTTGGTTGGGCTAAAGCCAGAAAAAGCCCAACCAAACACACCGTAGGTATAATCATGCAGGTCCCTCGCTTAGATACTGTCCTAATAGATGTCATCATAGCAAACAAGCAGCAAGTGAGATAATGAATATGATAATACGAATTCTTAGATTAAATTTCTAAATAATGGAACTATGTACTGTGACAGATAGGATTTGCTCGGACATTTGTCTCAGATTAGGTATAATCATGCGTGGTTAGCTTTCTATCAGTCTATGCCCAATCAGTATTTCTACAAAATATTTTTTAATCAACTCGTACTACCCCAAATTAGTGTTGAAATTATGCATCAAAGCCTGATCCTCGTTTATACATATTACTATATTGAAGTTTTGCATCAAGGCAGACTCCTTTCATATCTCACGTCTCTTCAATTATGATTATTCCACAATACACATTATTTTTTTTCTTTTAACAGTAGATAAATACTGCAATGTGTTTCACTGCTATTACTTCCCAAGCATCATGAAAATCCGAAGAAGCATTACTTACTAATATGCATGAGCATGTTTCATGACATCCCTTGGCTGGCCAAAAGACCTTTTTTCACTGAAATCACCCTAACACTTCAATAGTATGTAGATTGCACTGCCCTTGTAGATTTTATGAATCCATAGTGTTATGTGCAATAGTTGGGCTAGGGCTGCCGATGACCTAGATGGGCGACGGCTTCGTTATGGTGGTGGTGGCGTGCAGCTAGAGCAGGGAGGGCATGGCGCAAGGAGGGAGAGAGGGAGCCGCAGGGAGAGCTGGAGAGTAGATGGGAATAATCCATACTATTTTCCTTGAAGAGAGTGATTACAACTGCCCTCATATATATGAGGGGCTTTTCTTGACTCCTAAGAAAACACAAACTGGAAACACAATCTAAACTTTCCTAATTAAATCCAAACCACCTAAACTTAAACCAATCTCTCCTATTTGATAAATATGGACATCTAGCGACTTTTGGAAGAAGAGGCTGGGCCGCTTCTCCCCGGGCTGGCGTGCCGGGCCGGCTGTGGCTAGGGCACGGCGTGCTGCCACCTCCGGCCCAATCCGGCCCATAACACCACCGCCCCGTCGAGAACCAGCACGCCCTCGTGCTGGGTAGCCATCCATCCATGAGCGGCGATTGCTAGAACTGCAAGATGAAGATTATGACGAAGCTTGATGAAGACCGTCAGGTTGCCGAGTATGAAGTCGATGATGCGGTTCGACGAGTGCGATCAACGTCGTAGAAGATGGCATAGCTCAGGTTCCCAATGTCACCTGTCGTAGCAAAGTGATATGAGGTCAAAGTAGTAGAGGAGCCAATGAAAACCGGTGTGCCTCTAGCAATAATGAACATCCGTGGGACGTCGTAGTCAAAGTTGAGGAGGTTCTCATCTCTAGGAGGCTCAATGAAGAGTGGTCGACTACTCTGCTCAAATGGCAGCAGAAAACCATCGAAGGTCACGACGAAGATATCACGCGGTCGTGGATGTGCAGCCATCAAGTCGATGTAGTGGCCGAAGAGGATGCCGAAATTAGCAACCAAGAGTGGTGCAACTTTGCCTGCAGGAACTCCAAAGGCCACCCGATGAACGTGGAGGTCGTGGCCGCCAAGATCAACAAAGCGAACATCCACCGCTTCAATGCTCGAAGTGGGTAGCTCCTGAAGTAGAACGTCGTGTGGGAGACATGACTCATGTTGAGGAAGGTCACGGAAGCCCACCACAACCTCATGAAGAAAGGCGCCCTCTCCATGCTGTAGGAGAGCAGCCATAACATAGTGGAGTCGAGTTGGTGAAGCCGCTATGTAGAAGCGCCTATCAAAGAAGATGAGGCCGTCGTGGATGTGCATTGCGTCTCCCATGAGTAGTCGACGAGAGTAAGCTTGAGCGTTGATGCTCCGTAGCAGCATGCATCCTCCTCCATTGAAGAGCAGCATTATGTCCCACGGTTGACTCCTAGTGAATTTGGAGGGAAGAGTTCCCCGAGCAATGGCATGTTCTCGTAGAAGGATCGGTTCTCCCTTCCGGCAAGATTGATATGGAGTCTCCAACTCCATGTGGAAGTCGATGGACAAATCTTGAACTCAAGGGCTCCCGGATGGCTAATGAGTTGATAGTAAGGGAGACCACTGCGAAGAATAGGAGCACCAAGGAGAATGCAACGAACAACCATAAAGGACGTACATCAATCTTACTTGTGGATGTTATCATTGGCTGCCTTGTCGAATAAAATGCACTCATCATGAAGGCGATCGCGAGCAGGCTGATGTCTTGGTTGTAGCTGGTGTGATCCATAACACAATCCATCCGACGAGTGCTCTTGTTGAAAACCATAGTAGGCACCTCAAACGAAGCATGAATAGAGTGAATGTTGTCCCTTAGGGTGTGGCATGGTGAAGCCACCAGTTTTACAGCCCATTTTGTTGCTACCACGATGAGTGTTGCGGTCGGCGCCCACATTGGTGAAGGAAGAGTATTTGCTGCTATAGAGTCTCGCTATCCCGAGTGATGCACCATGATGCCATAACCCCATTTGTAATATGTCTGCTCCTTTGATGCCACCTATTGCCCTAGAAGAAACACAAGGGCCCAAGCCGCCTGCTCGGGGTTGAGTTGCCAATATAGCCCAAAGAGGGCTACAACTCCCGAAGATTGCCCATGTTGTAGCTTTGGTGCTATTGGTGGTAATCGGCAAGAGTGAAAGAGCAATAGAGAAAATAACAAAGAACCATGTAGTTGATGCATCGAGGCTTACTCTGGAGCAAGTTGTCCATTGTGTTGTTCGTCGAGGGAGTTGAGTTGATCGGATGCAAGGCACCCATGATGAAAGCGAAGATGATTAGGGTGCTAGCCCGGTCGAAGCCATACTTTAAGGAAGTTTTTGTCGTATACTTGTCTTATGGGTATACGGATGATGAAGAAATGGATACGCAAAGACATGGTAGCAAATCGGAGAAGATACGAGATAAGGGCGATAGGCAACAGATCGGTCTGCGACCGATCCGGGATCATAGAAGAACCCGTAGACCGGTATGGAAACAGGACGGATACTAAGACCGGTATACAATGACGTGAGAAGCAAGTTATAGAACAATTTGTAGTCTGATTAGGACTCCGATCAATAAAGAAAGTTAGAGATAGAATCCCACATATGTAATTCATGTAATCGGCTAGGACTCGATTGTAACCCTAGCTCCCCAGGACATATAAGGCGGAGCGGGGACCCCCGAAAAGGATCTAAGACTTCGCAATTAGCAAATCGCTAAAGGCAATACATAACATACGGGACGTAGGGTATTACTCTCGATTCGAGGGGCCTGAACCTGTCTAAAATCGTATGTTCCTGTGTGTTCCGTGTGTTGCACCATCGAATTCCACGCTCGTGAGGGATCGGGTAGTACTAGTGCCGAGTTTAAGACTCGACATTTGGCGCGCCGGTAGGGGTCCCGGCGAGTTCCTAGCGAGTTCGATGGCCACTTCGATTGTCGTCGACTTCGAGCCCGGCTTCAAGATTCGCTTCGGGTCCCTCGACTTTGAAGTCGACTCGGACGGGAAATTGTCGTTGATGAATCCGACTCGTTGCCGGGCCGCTGCTTCTAAAGCGCGATCACCTGCCACCGTTGATACCTCGATTCGGAGCTTAGCGGGTCCGACGCAGCTTTAGCGCGAGACATCGGGCTCCCTACGCCTACTCCTCGGAACGGTGCCCGGGCTGCGGTGCAAAGCTGTTCTCCCGAACCGGATACCGATTCCGAGGTATACGCTCCGGTCTTCTTCCAAGTGTTCATGACAGGACTCGTGATACGCCAACTCACTCTCGAGGAAGCTGCTGAAGAAGCAGCAAGGATGGCGAGAGCTGAAACCGAACGTAGTCATCGTGAAGCGGAACGGGAAAACGGAGATGAACAACCTCCGCCACCTTCGGCCGCGGATCCGCGCACAAGTGCTACAGCCTTAGCTGGAGGAAGCGCCCTGCGACCGCTCCCCGGCCACGGGCCCGCTACCGGACCGGTGCGGAGACGCGGACGAATCCCCGGGATACAACAATCGACGAGGATCTCGTGGCGGAAGACGCCATCGATCTTCCAGCAGAGCTTTGGATTTAAGTTCCATGGAAGTAGAGATGAATGGCGCTCGGGTCTTCACATCGCCGGTCCACAATATTGTGGGAGTGAAACAGATTCTTGAAACAATACCGGAAGAAGTCCTCAACGCTACGCCGAGATTGCGCCGTGTGCTGAATTTAGTTGATGCGGCGGCTCGCAAACAAACCAGCTCGTCCATGATCGAGCGGAATCTTCCGGTCGCTCGCATTCCCATTCGGAACGACCGACAAGGGCCCGGTCCGACGGAGCTTCTTCCGGAGGAAGGCTAGCACCCCGGCGTACCCCGATCGCGGATGCACATGCACAAGCTCCCAATCAAGATTTGCGGGTACCGCTCAATGATAACCGGGATGTTCGGAACGTGCTGATTGATTGTCATGCGGAAAGAGTGGAGGAGCGAACGAGACATGAGGAAGACGAGAGGCGACGGACCGGTCATGTGGATGATCGTCCTCGGGATCTTGCCCCACCTCGGCGCAACGGGCCGGCAGCTTCGGCGCCACCCACCAACGCAAATTATCCGCGCAACGATCATCGAGGGCACGGTAGTAGGCATGCTCATCGAGATGGACGACGCCGTGACAATAGAGACCGGGGAGGGCGAGACAACCGGGACGAGAGATGTTGAACCTCGGCGTGCGGACAATGATCGTCGGGCTGCACCTCCGCCTCCGCCTCCATCGCGACATGCGGAACCGGTGAACAATGATCGTCAAGCGGCGCCACCACCTCCGCCTCCGCCTCCTTCACGGGACGCGGAGCCGGCGAACAATGATGGACAAGGCGGTTCGGGAGAAAGATATCGGGACGATCGTTACTACGACTATTTCGACGATGACGGGGATCGCAATTACCGGCATCGTCCTAGCCGTCGATCTCCGTCACCGGTTTGGACTGGTCCGGAAGATGATGAATATTCTGTAATTCCCGCTTTTACGCGAGATTTACGCATCTGCAAATACCCCGGGGATTTAAGCCCGGGGCCATTGACAAGTATGATGGCAAAGCGCCTCCGGTCGAATGGCTCCGCATGTATACCACGGCTATCCGGTCGGCGGGAGGAGACGCGTTCGTGCTAGCCAATTATCTACCGATGTGCATGGAGCAGGCTGGACGCTTATGGTTGCAATCCCTGCCCGAGAAATCTATTTCTTCGTGGGGAGACCTCACCAAAAAGTTCGTAGAAAACTTCCGGGCGACTTGTGAGAAGCCAGGAAACTACTTCGACCTCAATAGGTCGAAGCGAAGCTCGACGAGACCCTCATCGATTTCATCGAGCGATTCTGCAATAAGAAGGCCTTAATCCCCAATGTTCCCGATCAGCAAGTGATTGCTGCATTTCAAGTCGGCGTCCGGAGTGAAGCGCTGGTTCACAAGATTGGGAGACGTAATCGAAACCTCACCATGACGGCGTCGAGTGCTTCAAGATAGCAGATGATTACGCTGCTGGAGAATCAAATGTAGTCAATCTGCGCGGGAACAAAGGGAAGGAGCCGAAGCACGACCAAGGCAACCAGCCTGGATCCGGGAATGACAAGAAGCGTAAGGCTGATCACCTTGTTGCAGCTGTTGACCGGTCTCATGGAGGAGACCGGCCGAACCCCCTAAGAGAGGTCCCGAGAGAACGATTGTCGTTTGAAACACTTACGGACGGCCCTTGTATGATCCACAATGGGAATCATAAAGCTAAAGAGTGCTTCTGTTAAGGTCATTTGCTCAATTTACCTTAAAGGTTGCACCTCGATCCGCTTACGGGAATCGGAAGGATGACAAGGGTAAGGATAAGGACCGTGAAGACAATGAGGATGGCGAAGGCTTTGAGGAACCAGCCCGAGAGGTGAACATGATTTATGGAGGCCCGGACGCATACGAGTCAAAGCGGAAGCAAAAGCTGTCGTTAAGGGAGGTTAATGCCGTTGCTCCTGCAACTCCTGAATATCTTCGGTGGTCCGAGGTCCCCATCACATTTAGCAGGGCAGACCACCCGGAGGTATTACCGAAAGCTGGAAAATATCCACTCATCCTCGCTCCTATTGTTCGGAAGGTGCGGTTGAAGAGAACTTTCATTGATGGGGGAAGTCTGTTTGGATATCTTGTTCGCTAAGACTCTGCTCGAGCTTGGCCTGACGATCACCGATTTAGAGCGCAGTGTTTCTCCATTCCATGGTATAATACCCAGGCGGAATAGTTACCCTTTGGGGCAGATTTCTCTGCCGGTGACTTTTGGGACGAAGGAAAATTATAGAAGGGAGAATATCATCTTTCGGGTGGCTGACATAGATTCAGCATACCATGCTATTCTCGGAAGACCGGCTCTGGCGAAATTTATGGCCATCCCAAACTATCAATACTTGATGTTGAAGATGCACGGGCCAAACGGGGTCCTGTCGTTCCGGGGTGATATCAAGACCGCTTATGCTTGTGAGGTGCATAGCACGAGTTGGCATCCCGGATCAATTCAGAAGTTGAACGCCAAGAAATCGGGAAGCAGCTGAAGCTTTGGAAGTTCATACAAGGATAGAGGATGAAGTACCGGTCAAGAAGATTGCTAAGGAGAAATTGAAGGCTGATACGGTGGTTTCCAAGACTGTTCAGCTTGATGAATCGGACCCCTCTAAAGTCACCCATATAGGGGCTGACTTGGGGGATAAATAGGAAAGCGCGCTCATTCTTTTCCTCCAGGAAAATAGGGATATCTTCGCATGGCAGCCTTCGACATGCCGGGTGTTCCTAGGGAGAAGATTGAGCACACACTTGTTGGTGCGTCCGATGCGAAGCCGGTGAAACAGAAGCTCCGGAGGTTTGTCCAAGACCGCAAGGAAGCTATCAAGAAAGAGATAACTAGGTTGTTAGCAGCTAAGTTCATTAGGGAGGTGTATCATCCAGATTGGCTTGCCAATCCGAGTGCTTGTACCAAAAAGAATACTAAAGAATTAAGGATGTGCGTTGATTATACTGATCTCAACAAAGCTTGTCCCAAAGACCCTTTCGCGCTGCCTCGAATCGACCAAGTTGTTGATTCGACTGCTGGCTGCGAACGTCTTAGTTTCCTTGATGCTTATTCAGGGTATCATCAAATACCGTTAAGAGTTGAGGATCGAGATAAAAACCGCGTTTATCACCCCCTTCGGAGCATACTTGCTACACGACTATGCCGTTTGGATTAAAAAATGCTGGAGCTACGTATCGGCGTGGTATGCAACGCTGTTTGGATTCGCAATTGGGAAGAAACGCAGAAGCTTATGTTGATGATATAGTGGTCAAGTCTCGGAAAACTGAAGATCTCCTCTCGACCTGGCAGAGACCTTCGATGATCTGCGGAACTTTTCCATGAAGTTAAACCCAGGAAAATGTGTATTCGGAGTTCGTTACGGGAAGTTACTAGGTTATTTGGTATCATGGAGAGGTATTGAAGCCAATCTGGAAAAAATTCAAACAATTGTGAACATGCAACCCCCGAGTTGTTTGAAGGATGTTCAGAAGTTGACGGGCGGTATGGCAGCTCTTAGTCGTTTTATCTCAAGACTGGGAGTTCGAGGACTTCCGTTCTTCAAGTTACTTAAAAAGCAAGACAAGTTTGAGTGGACCAGTGAAGCACAAGCAGCGCTTGATCAGCTTAAAGAGTATCTCGGTAATCCTCCGGTTTTGGTCCCGCGAGCTCGATGAGGTTATTCGGTTATATATCTCCGCAACAACCCACATGGTAAGCACGGTTACGGCGGTTGATCGGAAGGAAGAAGGACATCTGCAATTGGTGCAACACCCGGTCTATTTTGTAAGTGAAGTTCTTACTGAGTCTAAGATAAGGTATCTCCAATTGCAGAAGTTAATTTATGCTTGTAGTAATAACTTCTTGAAAATTGAAGCATTATTTCCAAGCGCATCCTATTGAAGTTAAGACTGGGTTTGCTATCGGAGATATTGTTCACAATCGAGAAGCAATTGGTCAAGTTGCTAAGTGGGCTATAGAACTTGGCCAATATGAGATTACATTCTCTTCGCGGACAGCTATTAAGGGACAAGCATTAGCTGATTTCATAACGAGTGGTTAGAAACACAAGTGCCGCGGGAGATTCAAGCATTGGAGTATTGGGAGATGTTATTTGATGGGTCCCTGCAGCTTTCGAGGCGCGGGGCTGGTGTGGTCCTTTTCACTCCACAAAAGGAACCACTCGGATACGTGTTGCAAATGCATTTTCGAGCTTCTAACAATACAGCAGAGTATGAAGCTTTGCTTCATGGGCTCGGAGTAGCTGTTTCGTTGGGTGTTCGACGATTGGATATATATGGTGATTCGATGTTAGTGATCAGCCAAGTGAATAAGGTATGGGATGCTCATGATGAACATATGATTGCCTATCGACAAGAGGTTCGGAAACTTGAAGACAAGTTTGATGGTTTGCGCTTTTCTCATATCTTGCGCGGAAATAACTCTGCTGCGGATGAGTTGGTTAGGCTGGGATCTTCGCGACAGGCGGTTCCCCCGGCGTTTTTCTTCGGGTGTTGGATAAACCGTCTATAAAGGTGGAGCCTAAGGTTATTATTACAGAAATTGAAGATAAGGCGGTCTCGAGAAAGTCGGGAGGACAAAGCGGTCTTGAAGAACCGGTCGATAGTACGGGTTTGCCGGGAAAGCTCGAAGGCGGATCCAATACTGGTGATATTCAGCCATTGGATGTTATGATTATTGATTCCGATTGGCGTACTCCGTATCTTGACTATTTGCAATCTAGCAAAACACCGGAAGATAAGGTGGAAAAGCAAAGATTAGAAGTTCGAGCCCGCGAGTTATTTAATTCTCGAAGGAGAATTGTATAAGCGTGGGGCTAATATTACGATGAAATGTGTGTCGGTTTCTGATGTCATTCAATTGCTTGAAGACATACACAAAGGAATTTGTGGAAACCATGCTTCCTCGAAGCCATAGGATGTCAGCTTTTTGCAAGACAACCTCATACTCCGGCTCGGGAGTTGCAATTGATTCCAATGACTTGGCCTTCCTCTACTTGACCAGGAGGATTCACGCATATTTTTGTGGCAGTAGATAAGTTTTCCAAGTGGATCGAGGCTGAAGCGAGTTACTAGTACAACTACGGCACGCGCAATCAAGTTTTTGCGAGAACATTTTTGTACGTTTTGGGATTCCATACAGTATTATTACTGATAATGGGCCTCAATTTACTTCAGAGTTCTTCAAAGATTATGCTTGAGAGTTTAGGGATCAAGGTGCAATATGCGTCGGTGGCGCATCCGCGAGAGCAATGGACAAGTAGAATGAGCTAATGGGATGATTTTGACCGGTCTTAAACCAAGAATTTTTGATCGATTGAAGCCTTATGCGGGAAAATGGGTTAAGGAATTGCCCTGGGTGCTGCGGGGTTTGCGCACTAATGTTAGCGAGCTACGGGACAGTCTCCTTTTTCTTTGGTATATGGATCGGAAGCCATGTTACCTACTGAAGTGAATATGGTGTCGGCCGGGTTCGAGTATTATGATGAAGGAAAATATGATGATCGACGTCGGGTTGAATTGATTGCTGCGGAAGAATTGAGAGGTCAAGTTCTGATTCAAGCCGCCAAATATCAACAAGGATTGCGTCGATATCATGATCGTAATGTTCGCACGTGGGAATTTCAAATCGGAGATTTGGTTTTGCGGAAGATTCAATCTAACAAGAACGAGGCATAAGTTGTCACCGGTGCAGGAAGGACCTTTTTTGGTGAAATCGGTATCCGGACCAGGGGCTTATAGGCTTATGACCTTGGAAGAGGAAGAAATTCCAAATTCTTGGAATATTGATCAACTTCAGTCGTTTTTATACTTAAAGAGTATTTATTGTAAAGTTTTTCTTATTATAATAAAGTAATTTTATCTGATAATAATATGTTTGTTTTTTGTGTCTCCATATTTTAATTTTGAATTAAATTATTGAGCCAGGGGGCTACTATGATAAAGAGTAGTCTGTGATATTCTGTTATTCTGCTATGATAAGAGCGATCTGTGATATGCCGCTATTCTTGAATAATAAGACCAGTCATTTAGTTAATGGATTGCTGTGATAAGAGCGATCTGCTGAAATGATAAGCTTGTGTTTAAGACTGGTATATTCAGGAAAGGATAGAGTATAAGCTTTCTTTTTTATGAATACTTGTTGGTAAACTGTTGTATTAAGAACAGTTTGGGAAATCTTACAAACTAGCTTTTTTGCTCATGTTATATCATATCTTGAGTAAATAAGTTAGTAAGCATAATGGTGAAACCAGTATTCATAAAACAAGAAAAAGTGACTAATATTAATAAAGCAAACAGTATAATCGACAAAGATATTCAAATTCAAAATGGCCCTATTACATAATCTACTCGGCGGGACCGCTGGAGGCACCGGTATCGATAGTCCGGGGATTTCCTTCGAGCCTATCATCTAGAGTTTCTTCAGAATCGGAAGAAGTTACGGTTAAATCTCTGTCAAGATCTTCGAAGGCAGCTTCTATTGTGCTGTACGGCGGCGATCGCAGCATCTTGAGCATCTTGATCTAGGGCAAAAGCTGCTTGCGCTACATTCGAGAGGGACACCGACGGATCGATTGGAACATCTTCCACCAGCTCGAAACAGTACCAATGAGTGAATTCCTTAGCTCATTAAACCGGTCTTCGGTGGTATCGGGGTGGGCACCATCCCGGATAAAATTGAAATCGCAAACATCAACCGGAGTCCACGATTGGATAATGGCGGCAATATGTCCTCCTCCTGAAGCAGCAACCAGCCTTGAGTGCTCTCCGATTCTTCTCGGGATTGCCCGGATGGCGGACTCGATGTCCATTTCATTGGGATCAATAGTTTGTCCGCCATTGAGGTATTCCGAGTGCGAACTGTGCCCGCGATAAGTTACTGAAACAACAAATGTAAATTTAAAGGCTGGGTATTGCTTGAAGATCGATATGTTCAAGAGATAACATAAGAGTAATAAAGAAAAACGGGACTTACGCCTGTGCCTGATTTCAACCGCTCTGAATCTGCCCTTGATGTTTACATTGGATTCTTTCAATTTACGGGCAGTCTTCAAGGCTTTCTCTTTCTCTGCTTGAGCTGATTTCGCTGCTTCTAATGCTTCAGTCGGTTCAGCCTTCAAGCGAGCGTTTTCGGTCTCTAGCATCTTGTTGGAGCGAAGTGCTTGGGCAAGTATGCTATCTTTTGCGGTGAGCTCTCCTTCAAGTTCTCCAATCCGTGCCGCTTGTTGCTCTTCAATACGAGAGCCTTCTTCTAATGCTTTTTCTTGAGCTGCCGTTTTTTCCATAAGAACTTCTTCGGCTTTCTTATGGGCAGCAACAAGGTTCTCAAGTGCTGAAATGAAATATAGGATCAATCGAGAAAAGGAGATGGTGGGAAAAATTTAAAATGTATAAAAGCAATTGTGGTCCGGTGGTGAAGCTTCTAGCTATCAATCAACAGATTCAAGATTCAAGGCAAATTAAAAATGTTACTTTGATTAATTTGGCGGAGCTTGATGATTTCTTGTCGGCGTTCTTCCATCATGCGATGGGTGTCCTGCAGACTGGCCTCTCTCCTCCGGAGGTCGTTTTCCTTGGCCTTCGGACTGGCCGTCTGAATTTCGAGCTCACCCAATCGTTCTTGATTGGTGTTGAGTTCTTCCCGCAAGCGGGCTATAATTGCGAGTCTTGGCTTCGAGCTTTTCGGAAGAACCTAAAAGAGAAAAAGAGAGTGAGAAATTTGAAGATTGAAGGGAAGTTGCTTGGAGAAACTATTAAATGGTAGAGATATACTTGGCCGGACTCGAGAGAAATTCTTTAAAGCCTCTTCCTCTTGGAGGGCGTCCCATTGAGCTGTTGCGGTAAAAGTCCTTGCTCACTTGGAACTATCCACCTTCACTTCTCCAACCACCATTTTGGCCGGTCCGGGTTCTCCGGAAGGCTTACGAGTTGTCCTAGCCCGGCGAGGAATTTCTTCCGTCCGAGCTGGTCCCGGTGAGAGCTCCGGAGGGATTTGAAATAAGGTGGCTTGGGGAAGAGGGCTGTCGGAAGAAGAGCTCTCAACATTGGAGGTTTGTTTTTCAGCTCCTGAGCTTGAGGCGACAGGGAGTTCCTTTGTGAGAGTCGCACTTTGAGCTTCTATAGTTGGAGTGGCAATAGTGGTGGAGGCGCCAAGAGTGGAACCGGTCTGAAGCATATCCGGGGAAGAAGCAAGAACGAGGACTAGGAGGAGCCTGTGAGGGAAATTTGGTTCTTAAAAAGCCAGCTATGCTGGCTTGGAAGCTAGAGGGAACCACTGTAAGAAAAAGTGACTTTAATTAGACTAGAGCGAGGAGCTTTGGGATCTAAGGAGTTTTTTGACAGATTGAATAATTCGAGAAAACTTACGTGGAAGCTTTTTAAAGCCGGTGGAGGTTTTGACCTTTTTTGACGGGCCTTGAGAAACTCCACCACTGCTATCTGCGGCTCTTTTCTCCGCTGGATTGGCTTGCGGAGTTGGAGCTCGAACCCGGCATCAACGGGACCGATCGGAGACCATACCGGGATCGTTTGGGGACATTCGACAGAGGGTCGGTCGAGGCGAAGTGCCTTGAGTTTTCCCCGGTGAAGCTTCGAGGATGGCCGGAGCTGCTTGGCGATCCCTTTCGACGGCGTCTTCTTCCCGTCGACGCTCTTCAAGTTTTTGTGCCTACGAGCGGGTATCGCCGGAGGCGGCGAGGAGAGGCGGTAGGTTTACCGATGGTCGGAGCGATGAGTACGTCTTCTTGTACTAGGAGCTTGAACCACGGTCCCAGATTTTGTGATTTTTGGGGCTAGGCTTGGAGGAAGAGGGAAAGACCGGTCCGTGGATTTTTGTGCCGGACCGGCTTGAACAGCAAGTGGAGCGGCGTTATTGGCGTAATCCTCTCCCCAAGTATCATTAGGAGGAAGAGGAGGATGACTCCTGTAGTTGTCCATTTTCTGCGATTACAAAGATTAAGTCTTTATAAGTAAATGATGGCGATAAATGATAAAGATTTGAAAAACAGGAGGAAGTACTTACGGCATCACGAGGATTGCATGAGCTGAAAGCTAATGCCACTCTTGTACATCCAGACAGGTCCGGATATGGCTGCAGCATCTGTCTAATGCGAACTTCTAGCCGATCTTTGTTGGGGAGGGAAGTTCCGTCCGGAGGCATGGCGGTGTCCTCGTTGAAAAGCCAAGCGGGGTGTTCTTACCTCTTGAGTGGTTGGACGCCTCGCACTATGAAGCTCCGAGAGAATTGTCTCGGCGATTACGCCTTTGACATCTTTCAAGTATCGATGCGGGCGAGGAGTGCAAGAACTTCATCGTCCTCTTTGAGTTTTTCCTGGTTTCAGCGGTGGGGAAATTCTTGGCTACCTTCGCATTGAAGGCAGGGAGAGACGGTTGAGGATTGTCACGGAAAAACCACCCTTTTTTCCGAGTGAGCTATGCTATTGTTCAAGGATAAAGAGAAATATTCATCCGCGCTCCGAGCCATTGGATTCCCACACCACCAAGCTGCAGCTCGGCGGTGCGATGATGGAAGCGGGCGAACTTGGAACAGATATTGGAACAGTTTAAAGTGGGGGAGAACTCCAAGGAAAGCCTCGCATAAATGAATAAAGAAGGCAATCGAAGGATGGAGTTAGGGTTAAGGTTCACTAACTCCCATCCATAGAAGAAAAGAAGTCCTACGAAGAAGGAACGAGCATGGGAGATCGAGGCCACGGAGGAAAAAAGCTTTGAAGACTAGTTGTTGAGATTCATCTATACCCCGGGGAACTTGGCTGGGGGAAGGAACACTCCGGTTTAATATGGGTTAGGGAGGAAGATACCCATCTTTAAGCTGCTTCATTTAAAGAGGATTCCGTGACCTTGCTTGGGACCAAGGTCTTGGACTCCAAACGGAAGGCGATCGCGAGGAACGGAGGAAGAAGATGAGGGAACGGCGGCGGATTTCTTCTTGCCCATCTTGAGAGATGAAAAAAGAAAGCTTCGAAGTGGTTGATGAAGAAGGAGAGCGTAACAGAATGAAAGCGAATGGCGGGCGTGTATGAGCTTCGGGAGCGGGGTTGACCTAAGTCGACTTTTCGTTTTCTTTTATAGACACTGGGATGGGCCGGGGGCTGAAAAGTTATTGGGCCTTTTAAGAGGCCCGAGGGATGTCGTGATCTGTGCAATTATGACCTAACGGCCATAAGGAAGTTAATGATCTGTTATCTGCATTAATTATGACTTAACGGTCATAAGGATAAGCCGTCGTGCTTTTATGAAAGAAAAAGCGGTCTGAAAAATAGAAATTTTTCAGATAAAAGTTAAAGCCATGCTGAATACTGTGATTCAGCGGTATGAGAGAGTTAGATTTTACATCACTCGGTGATAATGGATGCCTTAGGCTATGGGTGTTAATCATCCGGCTGATTATAGGCTTTGGAGACTCGAGTCGTTGTGAGAATATAAGAGATAGACTGGTCCGATCAACCAGAATTATGGTTTTTAGTGAAATTTTGATAAGTGAATTACAAGTCTAGACTGATTTAGTCGGTCTATTATGTGAAATTGGTAAAAACATACAAAGGATAAGAAATTATAGCCGGTATGACCGGTCTGGAAAATATGTTCTTAGCAAAAATTGCTGAGAGGGATGTGATTTAGTGGAAAATAACCAAGTGTAGTCTCTCGGGAAAGACTCTTGCATTATTTATGATCCTCAAATGATACAAGAGTCGGGGGCTATACCTAATTAGGTGCACCTGACCGGTGCACCGTATTCAAGAGCGGTCTGCGAAAATCTTGGGAAGTGGAAAATGATGGAATTTAAAAGAAGCATTCTCTAGCAATTGGATATTGAAGAAAATAATGAAGAATCAGCTAGTGGACTCTTGCATTATTAGAAAGGAGTTCAAATGATCCAAGAGTCGGGGGCTATACCCAATTGGGTGCGCCTAGCCGGCGCACCGTAAGAAAGATAAGCTTCGACTACCTAATTAGGTGATATAAAAGGTGAAAAACAATAATTTTTTGGGCTTCTTGTTAAAGCACTTATGAAGAAAAAAGAACGAGTTTGCAGCAGATTGGAGTTCTTTTTAATTTTACCATGAATAAAGACCAAACAGGCAGAAGACTGGTTAGTTTTATTCAAGGTCAAATCAAAAATTACTCGGGGGCTGCTGTCGTATACTTGCCTTATGGTGTATACGAGATGATGAAGAAATGGATACGCAAAGACATGGTAGCAAATCGAGAGAAGATACGAGATAAGGGCGATAGGCAACGGATCGGTCCGCGACCGGTGCGGGATAATAAAAGAGCATCGTAGACCGGTATGGAAACAGGACGGATACTAAGACCGGTATACAATGACGTGAGAAGCAAGTTATAGAACAATTTGTAGTCTGATTAGGACTACGGATCAATAAAGAAAGTTAGAGATAGAATCCCACATATGTAATTCATGTAATCGGCTAGGACTCGATTGTAACCCTAGTTCCCCGGACATATAAGGCGGAGCAGGGACCCCCAAAAAGGATCTAAGACTTCGCAATTAGCAAATCGCTAAAGGCAATACATAACATACGGGACGTAGGGTATTACTCTCGATTCGAGGGGCCTGAACCTGTCTAAAATCGTGTG